>CM022299.1:538326947-539609910 GCA_011799875.1 Thinopyrum elongatum
CGTGGGATTGTTTCCAACCAACGCTGCTGACGAGATTAGTTTCGGTTGAGTGAATATTACTTAAGCTCTGATGATCGTGTAAATCTCACACCGATTACCAGGAGGTAAGGCGCCACTGCTTTAACATAATGACAGCAGCAAGTTCGAGGTCATGCACTGGGTAATTCTCTTCATGTGGACGCAGTTGTCGTGAAGCATAAGCAATAACTCTTCGCTTCTTGCATTAGGACACAGCCTAATCCTTGGTGAGATGCGTCGCAGAAGATCACAAAATCTTTGCGAGAGTCTGGAGGGGCAGGACTGGAGCAGAAGTCAGCTTGTCCTTGAGGGTCTGGAACTTTTCCGACATTTGTCCTTCCACTCAACTTAACGCCTTTGTGGAGCAAATTAGTCGGGGCTTAGCATCTGGAGAAATTTTCGATGAAACGGCGACAATAACTTGCAAGCCCGAGAAAATTTCTGACTTGCTTGACTTCTTCCTGGAGGGGTCCAGTCAAGAATACCTGAACGCCTCCCGGGTTAACCTGCGATCCATTCTTGGAAATGACATGTCCAAGGTAGGTTACCTCCAGAAGCCAAATTCGCACTTATAATATACTTGCATAATATTGGTGCTCTCGAGTCTCTCTAGAACAGACAAGTGGCTCAGCATGTTCTTCTTGTTCTTCAAAACCAGGATATCATCCAGATATACCATACGAATTTGTCGAGGTAATCCATGAATATGTAATTCATTAGGCGGGAGAAAGTAGCTGGACCGTTTGTTAAGCCAAACGACAGACTGTGTACTCGTAAGAGCCATAACGAGTAACGAATGCCTCTCGTAATATCCTTTTCGCGGACACGGATCTGGTGATAAACCCACCTCAATTCGAGTTTGAGAACCATCAAGATCGATCAACTTGCAGGATCCTACTCTCGTGTGCACTCTGATGCGAATCCGGTCTTATCGAATGACAACTCGGAGTATAATACAACTCGAGAGAAAATTTAAACAAAACAATGGAAAGAAAAATGATTATCAGACAATCAGATCAAAGTCAGCAATTCGCCCTGAATCCAGCCTCCGGGTGGATAGAATTAACGAGATCCTAAATTCGGTGTTAGTAAATTTTATTAAACCCGAATAGATGAGAAATTAGAATCCCAGAGAAAAGACGAGGAATAAAAGACCTAATACCACCCATTTGGCGACGTGGGGCCCGTAAGCCACACAGCCAAGTTAGTAAAATAGTTTTGACCACTAGACTCAACTTCGGCCAAAGAGTTAGAAAGGGGGACCCTAGAGGCAGTCGGCTCTGATACCAACCTGTGACGACCCCGGCTTAATCGTGCACTAACCATACACGCAAATGCGCACGATCAAGCCTAAGGACTCACTGAAGATATCACAACACAACTCTAAAACATAATAAAGTCATACAAGCTTAATTACAAGCCAGGGCCTCGAGGCTCGAATACATAGCTCGATGGCATACAGTGTCAGCGAAGCATCAGATATCTGAGTACATATATATTACACAGAGAGAGAGAGAGAAGATAAGCCTTCACAGAGGCGGGGTAAAATAAAATACTAAGATCGAAAGGCGTAGGCCTCCTGCCCCGGACCCTCCGATCCTACTCCTGGTCGTCCGTCGGCTCCTCGTAGTAGTGACTCGCCAGGTGGGTAGTAGTACGGTCGTCGGCTGGGGCGTCTGGCTCAGGGGCTCCGTCGTTCTGGGTGGCATCAATTGGATATGGGGGAAAAAATAAAGCAAACGTGAGTACTCATCCGAAGTACTCAGCAAGTCAAGGATCTACACTACATATGCAACATTTTCAAGGAATGGCTGTATGATGTGACTGGGCTGCAGAAATGCCAGAATAGAGGGGGAACTAGTCCTATCGAAGACTAGCATCTTCAACAATCTTCGACAGTCTTGCAGCAATAGAAGAGAACAGATGAACATAATGTAAAGTAGTAGTAGTAGCATTATCACCCTCGACCTGAGATCCTTTCTCGACTCCCTGCAGAAAGCAATCCCAGAGCCGTACTATCCAGTTCTCTCACATGTTCTAGTTGTACGATCGGGATACAACTCCGAGTGTCCTTTACCGTAGGACGGCTATCGATAGAAGTTTCTCCCCTGCAGGGTGCACCAACTTACCCACCACGCTCGCTTAACTCCGGCCGGACACACTTTCTCTGGGTCATGCCCGGCCTCGTCTAAGCAACACCCGCAACCCCGACCGAATACCTAACAGAGAGGTCAGGCACGCCGGACTAAACCTATGCGCCCAGGGGTCTGGGCCTTCGCCCCGGGAACTCCTGCACGTTGCGTACGCGGCTGAAAGCAGACCCTAGCAACCCCTTATACAAGCGCGATTGCGTTCCCAGTCCAATTCACGCGCGCCCGCTCAGTCGCTGACGTCCATAGCTCCGGCTGAAGTATACGACCAGAAACGCCCATCTATGCCCACGTGATGTTAGTGCTATCGGGCCAGAGGCCCCTCGATCAAATTCCAAACCGTTATGTTTAGGAGCGCGCGTTAACGAGCAGAGACTCGACTCGATGTGACCCCGTCGCCCCGTCTCGAGACTGTGCGGCAGGCAGGCTAGAATGCCCGGCACGCCTCGTATTATCTCGCGGGCACCATTCCAGGTCACCCGCTCCACATCACTTCGCAATATCTAGCGCGGGTACCCCCCTCAGGCCGCCCGTCTTTAGTAATGGTTGGTGCAAGTCAAGTCAACAACCAGAATCTGTGTTGTCTGACACGTCAGGCGTCCGAGGGGATCCGGAGGAATCACCCGGATGGAATTCCCGCGATTGTTACCTGTGCAAGACTGTGTCGACACGGAGAATCACCCTCGAGGTCCACTACTGTAGGGGGTTCGCGACGCATGGGTCGTATATGGTGGTGTGTCAGGAGGAATCACCCTCGTCTTACACGACCAGGTAACTACCTCACAAAGGTTACATCACGAGAGAGTCTGACGTGACGATATCACTCGCAACCTCGGTCACTCTGACTTTTGCCTCGTAACACCGCAGTGTCGGCAACTAAGGGGAAAGTGACGTGCGGTGCGGGGCTGGTCTTCAATCCCGATATCGGGTCTTCGTATACCAGCAGGCAGTCGGGATCAAGTGGGGTCTCGTCGTGTCTCTACCCAGCCTATTCTAAACAGTCTAGGATAACCAGTAAGTTAGCAAGGCAGGTTACAATAAACAGGCTATGCAACAGATATGGGAACACTATGTAGCAGCAACAGTTCTAAATGCAAGCATAGAAGAAGAGAATAGCGATATAGGCACTCCTCAAAATGGGGGTGCTTGCCTGTTTGCTCTGGGGCAAGGGCAGGTCGGCGTGGTGTCGGCGGGACTAGTCGTACTCCTGAGCTGCGTCTGCCTCGGGAGCTACGTCTCGTCTACTGGGGTCTCCGAGAGAGAAGAGGGGGGAAAGAACAGTAAACATAATGCAGACAATTCAATACGTGGCTGTGTATGCTATGATCATGCAGGGTGCCTAATTATGCATCTAAGTCATTTAGTTATTTTTAAATTAATCTGGGATTTAATATCCGACGTGGTGCACTATTCATCTGCCGGATACGGGTCCGGATTACGAGTTTCTCCTATGTAGGGGTCCGATGAAGAAACAGACGCACGATCAGACTCGTCTTGTCGTTCTGAGCAACTTTCATGTTTTAACTTTTCGATCCGAGCTACGGTTTAAAAGTTATGAATTTTAAGATTATTTGAATTTCTGAATAATTTAATTAACAGAAAAGTAAATTATGACGTCAGCATGATGTCATGCTGACATCAGCAAGTCAACAGCGGCTGTATCGGTCAAACCTGACTGTGGGTCCAGTGGGACCCACATGTCAGCCTCTGTAACTTAACAATCTATTTAGACTAACAGGGTTAATTAGAGTGTGGGCCCCTCATGTCAGTGTCTGAACAGTTTAACTAATCCTGTTTATTTATAATTCGTTTAAATAGCTTAATTAACTAAGAGGGCCCACATTCATACACTGTGGTGAACAGTAATGACGTTGACCCGTCAACGAAGTCAACCCAGGGCCAGGGAGCCCACTAGCAGCACTCACTGGGGTGGGGCCCACCTGTGCCACGGCGGCGGCCGGCGGCTGAACGCGGCGAACCCGCAAACGCGGCGGAGGCACTGCGGGCGTCGCTGGAATTCGCCTATAGGCCACCAAAAGGGACGGGCCGGGTTGCGTTCGAACGGCCGTTCGACGGCGCGTCGAATGGTGCGGTAGCTCCGCAACTTGCCGGAAATGGCGCGGCGAACAAGCCGTGGCGGAGCCCGAAGCACGAGCTGTCGAAAGTTTACACGGGTCGCGTGACGGCCAAACTAGTAGTCCACGCGAATCTACGAGTCACGAGGAACACGCCGAGGGGTCGGCGAGCTTGCAACGGACCGGGAGCTCACTACGACGGAAATGGCGGCGAGCGGCGTTCAGGTTCCGGTGGTGCCGCTGCTCTAGCACGCTAACGGCTACCGAGACGATAGGGGAGAGGGAGTGCTCACCGAGTGGTCACGAAAGACTGCGGGAGCTTAGTAGACCGAGTGGGGTTGGGACGACGGCGAGCGCGTCGGGCAGAGGAAGAAGAGGAGTTATGCGGCAATGCGGTGGCTCCGAGCTACAGCTGTGGCCACCAGAGGACGGGGAGGACGACGGAGAGGCTCTACGGCATCGCGGGGGGTCGGTTTTGACGGCGTGGCCGCGGCAACGCGGGAACGCGGCGGCGACGGCTCTGGTGGCCGGATCTGGGAGGGAGCGAGGGGCGGAGCGAGCGTGGGAGAAGGGGGAGAATGAGTGGGGATGACCAGGGGAGATGGACGAGGGGGTCCTTATCCCCGTCGAGCGAGCCGCGATGCCGTCGTGGCTGTCGCGCTGTCGACGAATGGCCGGCGCGCGCGCGCTCGTCCACGGCGGTGGCGACAGCACGATAGTAAGAGAGGGAGAGAGAGGGTGGGCCAACTGGGCCGGGCTCCAGCACTATGCACTTGGATTGCTGCATAGGTGCCTTTTCTATTCTTTTCCTTTTCTGTTCTCTTTTTCTTTATTTCATTTTCTGTCCTGAAATAGTTAGGTTAGGCACTTTTACACTTTTTAGTAATGTGAGAGTTGACCCAAATATTGCCAATTGCAATATTAGCTCTCACCAAAAATTGGGTTTTGGACAGATTTGAAGCCATTTGAATTTGGATATGATTTTAATATATATATATTGCTGTTTTGGGTGCTGTCATCTTGTTTACACTTGCCTCTCCATATTGATTTTGAGGGTCACTTGACCTCCTCATTTGTTGTTTGATTTTTCGCTTTTTCCTGGATTATTGCTTCCATTTAATGAACATTTTCCCAACAGAGTTGATCAACTTCTTATTTCCACTTTTGAATTTGAGTGATTTTCAGATGGTGAATTTGAGTTGATCATTAACCATATGCGTGGCACTGCAAATGATCCTTACATTGGCAGTTTTAACAGAGTGTCACAGAGCTTATTAACAAGGGGTGTTACAAGTTGTCCTCCTCTAAAGAAATTTCGTCCCGAGAATTTAGGAGGTAGAAAGGACAAGATGTCCGGGATTTCTTCCCGAAGATGATCCTTCGTGCGTTCCCAAGGGGCTTCATCTTCGAGTGTGATTCGACCAACACTGGCACTTTAGGAATTGGTCGTCTTCTGACCGATACGACGCTCAGCTTCATCGAGGATGCGGTCGCATCGGACTGCTCCTTAGGGAAAGATATCCTTCGTAACTCGAGCATCTCATGAGCCACTGCACGGTGCGGGGATTCCTGAAGCACCTGACGAGTGCGACACTGGAAGGACATCATGAATATGGGAGAATTGCGGTGGCAACTTACTCCATTGTATATGCACTGCCCCCGCACGTCTTTCACCACGATGCGGAAAGGACCAATATAGACGGGTGCTATTGTGCCCTTGTTCACCTTCCGCACACGTCACGGGTCTGCCCTACATCGGAGTGACACGAAGATATAGCTTCCGACACCAGGTTGATAGACTCACACCCATCGCTGACGAGATAATTACTCTTCTGACGGTCTTGAGCTGCTTTGAGGATTCTCCCGGACAAATCGGACTTGTTCTGGCATGGCGAATAGCGTGTCCTCCAACAAGAGGCTCTCTTCCCGTTTCTGACCAATTCAGAGGGGTTCGACATTTACGACCATAAAGCACTTCGAAGGGGGCCATTCAAGCTGGCTTTGATAGCTTGTGTATAAGAGAACCTCGGCATACGGAGAGAATCCTCTCCATTTCTACCGAAGTGTATAACACAAGCTCGAAGCAATCTTCAGCACTTGATTAACGCCGCCAAACTTGACCTGGGATGGGGATGATAAGCTGAACTCCAGGTGATATGAGTTCCCATTGCTTTCTGAAAAACTTTCCATAAATGGCCATGTGAGTTGATGTCCCCTCTCAGCGGTCTGAACAACTGATTTCCTTGGGAATACCATGGACTTGAAACATATTCGGAGTATATAGCTCTGCATAACTGACTAGCAGTAATAGTCTCCTTAACTGGGCAGAAAGTGTGCAACCTTGGAGAGTTGATCAACGACGACAAGAATAGCATCTATGACCCTTCTGAGACTTGGGAAGACCAGTAATAAGTCATTTGCACTTTATCCCACTTCCATTGAGGATAGGTAGCGGGTTGCATATTCCCGTGCAGGTTCTGATTGTTTCGGTCCTTGACCGCGACACAAACGTCACACTCGGCAACATAACAGCAATATTCTTCTCATTCTGGACCACCAGTACCTTTGGACGAAGTTCTCGATACCTTTGGTATTACCCTGGATTGTAGATAGCGTGTTCATTGCCTCTACATACTTTGTCAGTCATCAGCTCGAAGCGTAGGTACTACAATGCGGGTCTCGGAAGTACAAGTTCCATCTCAGCATATCGAGAATCCCTGTACTTTGAAGGTGAAGCTTTTCTCATTAAAACCACCATTTCAGCATCTTGGCTTGCGCAATCTTGTAACACTTTCTCAAGATCTGGCTGTACACAAGGTTATTAAGAGAACCTTGCGGGACGATGCAGAGATTCAGCTTGCGCATCTTCATATAGCTGGGGTTGAGTTGTTTAACCATGAGGTTTGTTGCAAATAGACTTGCGGCTCAGGAATCACAGCCATCACATTAGCTTTGCCAGGAGTGTAGGAAATACCACAGTCATAATCGTGTGATTGTTCCAACCAACTTGCTGACGAAGATTAAGTTTCGGTTGAGTGAATAAGTACTTCAGCTCTGATGATCGGTGTAAATCTCACACCGATTACCCAGGACCGGTAATGGCCGCCACTGCTTTAAAGCAAATGACAGCAGCAAGTTCGATCATGGTCATGCCGGGACTTATCTTCAGTGACGCAGTTGTCGGAACGAGCATAAGCAATAACTCTCGCTTCTTGCATTAGACACACTGCATAATCCTGGTGAGGATCGCTGCAGAAGATCACACCAAATTCTTTGCGAGGAGTCTGGAGGGGCAAGGAACTGGATGCAGAAGTCAGCTTGTGTCCTTGGGGTCTTGAGCTTTTCCTGACACTTTGTTCGTCCATCAAACTAACGTCCTTTTGTGGAGCAAATTATCAGGGGCTTAGCAATCTTGGAGAATTTTCGATGAAATGATGAACGGCGACAATAACTTGTCAAGCCGAGAAAGAAAACTTCTGACTATCTTTGACATTCTTCGGAGGGTCCAGTCAAGGAATAAGCCTGAACGCGCTCCGGGTTACTGCGATACCGTTCTTGGAAATGACATGTCCAAGGTAGGTTTACCTCAGACAGCCAAATTGCACTTAGAGGATTGCATATATTGTGCTCTCGAGCTCTAGACAAGACGAAGGTGCTCAGCAGTTCTTCTTTGGTGCTTCGAATAAACCAGGATATCATCCAGATTCACCAGGACGAATATTGTCGAGGTAATCCATGAATATGTAAATCATTAGGCGGGAGAAAGTAGGGGCATAGGGAAATACTGTGAAAACAACGTAGAATTGTTGAGAAGGATCCAGAACGCAAACGACAATACGAAAGTGTGACTCGAAGAGCCATAACGTAACGAATGAGCAGTCTTCATCAGGAATGAGGAAGGCAAATCCTTTTCGATCCTAATGGTTCAAGAAAAAGAAGCCTTGTATAGAGAAGTCCTAATGGAAAAATGTAGGAAAAATGCTGAGCACCTTCGTCTTGTTCCTAGAGAGACTTCGAGAGCACCCATTTATGCCAAGTACTCTAATTGCGAATTCTGGCTTTCTGAGGTAACCTACCTTGGACATGTCATTTCCAGAATGGTATCGGCAGTTAACCCTGAGCGCGTTCAGGCATTCTTGACTGGACCCCTCCGAAGAATGTCAAGCAAGTCAGAAGTTTTCGCGGGCTTGCAAGTTTGTCGCCGTTTCATCGAAAATTTCTCCAAGATTGCTAAGCCCCTGACTAATTTGCTCCACAAAGGCGTTAGTTTGAGTGGACAACAAATGTCAGGAAAGCTTCCAGACCCTCAGGACAAGCTGACTTCTGCTCTCAGTCCTTGCCCCTCCAGACTCTCGCAAAGATTTTGTGATCTTCTGCGACGCATCTCACCAAGGATTAGGCTGTGTCCTAATGCAAGAGCGAGAGGTTATTGCTTATGCTTCGCGACAACTGCGTCCACATGAAGAGAATTACCCAGTGCATGACCTCGAACTTCTGTCTGTCATTTTGCTTTAAAGCAGTGGCGCCATTACCTCCCCTGGGTAATCGGTGTGAGATTTACACCGATCATCAGAGCTTGAAGTACTTATTCACTCAACCGAAACTTAATCTTCGTCAGCAGCGTTGGTTGGAAACAATCACCGATTATGACGGTGGTATTTCCTACACCCTGGCAAAGCTAATGTGATGGCTGATGCCTTGAGCCGCAAGTCTTATTGCACAACCTCATGGTTAAACAAGCTCAACCCCAGCTATATGAAGAATTGCGCAAGCTGAATCTCTGCATCGTCCCGCAAGTTCTCTTAATAACCTTGTGATACAGCCATATCTGAGAAAGCTGTCAAGATTGCGCAAGCCAAGATGCTAAATTGGTTAAAATGAGAAAGAGCTTCACCTTCAAAAGTACAGGGATTTTCTCGATTGCTGAAGATGAACCTTGTACTTCCGAGACCGCATTGTAGTAACCATCGCCGCTTCGAGCTGATGACTGACAAAGTCATGTAGGAGCCCATGATACACGCTATCTATCCATCCGGTAATACCAAGATGTATCGAAATCTTCGTCAAAGGTACTGGTGGTCCAGAATGAAGCAGATTTGCTCGTTGATGTTCCGGAGTGACGTTTGTCGTCGCGTCAGGCAGAACATCAGAAACCTGCTGGAATTCTGCAACCGCCTCCCTATTCCTCAATGGAAGTGGGATAAGTGCAAATGGACTTCATTACTTGGTCTTCCCAAGTCCAAAGGGTCATGATGCTATTCTTGTGCGTCGTTGATCAACTCTCCGCAAGGTTGCACACTTTCTGCCAGTTAAGGAGACTATTACTGCTAGTCAGTTAGCAGAGCTTATATCTCCAGAATTGTTTCACTCCATGGTATTCCCAAGGAAATCAGTTCAGACCGTGGCAGCATTTTCACTGGCCTTTATGGGAGTTTCAGAAAGCATGGGAACTCATATCACCTGGAGTTCAGCTTATCATCCCCAATCCCAGGTCAAGTTGAGGCGCGTTAATCAAGTGCTTGAAGATATGCTTCGAGCTTGTGTTATATCCTTCGGTAAGAAATGGAGGAATCTCTCCCGTATGCCGAGTTCTCTTATAACAACAGCTATCCCGCTTGAAAAGGGCCCCCTTCGAAGTTGCTTTATGGTCGTAAATGTCGAACCCCTCTGAATTGGACAGAAACTGCGGAACGACCTTGTTTGGACCGGCATTATCAGGCATCCAAGAACAAGTCCGATTGTCCGGAGAATCTCAAAGCAGCTCAAGACCGTCAGAAGAGTAATTATGATCGTAAGCGATGGGGTGTGATCTTATCAACCTGTGATCAAGCTTATCTTCGTGTCACTCCGATGAAGGGCACCCGTCGTTTCGGAATCAAGGGCAGCTAGCACCTCGCTATATTGGTCCTTCCGCATCGGGCTAGACGTGGACAGGTGGATATAAATTGGAGTTGCCACCAAGCATTCTCCCATATTCATATGTCTTCCCTGTGTCGCAACTTCGTAAGTGCTTCAAGGAATCCCGCAACCGTGCAGTGGATCATGAGATGCTCGAGTTACAAGATGATCTTTCCTATAAGGAGCATCCATCCGCATCCTCGATGAAGCTGACGTCGTACTCGTCAGAAGACGACCAAGTTCCTAAAGTGCAGTGGTCGAATCACACTGAAGATGAAGCCACTTGGAACGCGAGATCATCTTCGGGAAGAATATCCCGGACTCTTTCTTTCTACCTCCTAAATTCTCGGACGAGAATTTCTTTTAGAGAGGACAACTTGTAACACCCCCTTGTAATAAGCTCTGTGACACTCTGTTAAAACTGCCAAGTCATGATCATTTGCAGTGCCAAGTCATAGGGTTAATGATCCACTCAAATTCACATCTAAAATCAACTAAATTCAAAAGTGAAATATGAAGTTGATCAAACTCTGTTGGGAAAATGTTCATTAAATGGAAATAATCCAGGAACATTTCTAAAATCAACTCAAAATAATTGGAGTTGGGCAAGTGACTCAACAAGATAAACAGCACCCAAAACAGCAATATTTAATATATTTAAAATCATATCAAATTCAATGGCTTCCAATCTGTCCAAACCAATTTTTGGTGAGAGCTAATATTGCATTGCAATATTTGGGTCAACTCTCAACTTTTACAAAAAGTGTAAAAGTGCCCTAACTATTTCGGACAGAATATGAATAAAGAAAAGAGAACAGAAAAGGAAAAAATAAGAAAGGCCACTATGCACTAATCCAAGTGCATAGTGCCTGGAGCCGGCCCAGTTGGCCCATCCCTCTCTCCTCCCTCTCTCTCTATCGTGCTTCGCCACCGCCCTGTGGCCGGGACGAGCGCGCGCGCGCCGGCCATTCGTCGACAGCGCACAGCCACCGACGCTCGCGGCTCGGCAGGGGATAAGGACCCCCTCGTCCATCTCCCCCTGGTCATCCCACTCATTCTCCCCCTTCTCCCACCTCGCTCCGCCCCTCGCTCCCTCCCAGTCCGGCCACCGAGCGCCGTCGCCCCCGTTCCCTTCGTTGCCGCGGCCACCGCCGTCAAAACCGACCCGCCGCGATGCCGTAGAAGCCTTCGTCTTCCTCCCCCCTCCTCTGGTGGCCACAGCTGTAGCTCGAGCCACCGCATTGCCCGCATCAACTCCGTCTTCTTCCTCTGCCCCGACCGCTCCGCCGTCGTCCCCAACCACCACTGCTGCTACTAACCTCCCGCAGGTCTTTCGTGACCACTCGGTGAGCACCTCCCTCTCCCCTATCGTCTCCGGTAGCCCGTTAGCGTGCTAGAGCAGCGGCACCACCGGAACCTGAACGCCGCCGCCGCCATTTCTCGCGTAGTCGAGCTCCCGGTCCGTTGCAAGCTCGCCTGACCCCTCCGGCGTGTTCCTCGTGACTCGTAGATCCGCGTGGCTAGCTAGTTTGGCCGTCCACGCGCCATAAACCGTTTCCGACAGCTCGTGCTTCGCCCTCCGCCACGGCTTGTCGCCGGCGCATTTCCGGCCAAGTTCGTCCGAGCTACCGCCACCATTCGACGCGCCGTCGAACGGCCGTTCGACGCACCCGCCCCGTCCCTTTTGGTGGCCTATAGGCGAATTCCACGACGCCCGAGTGCCTCCGCCGCGTTTGCGGTTCGCCGGCGTTCAGCCGCGGCCGCCGACGTGGCCAGAGTGGGCCCACCCATGGCTGCCAGTGGTAGGTTCTGCCATCTCCCTCCCGGGTTGACTTCGTTGACCGGGTCAACGTCATTACTGTTCACCACATGTATGACATGTGGCCCTCTTAGTTAATTAAGCTAATTAAAACGAATTTATAATAACACGGATTAGTTAAACTGTTCAGACACTGACATGAGGGGCCCCCACTCTATTAACCCCCTGTTAGTCTAAATAGACTCTGTTAAGTTTACAGAGGCTGACATGTGTTCCCCTGGACCCACATGTAGGTTTGACCATACAGCCGCTGTTGACTTGCTGATGTCAGCATGACATCATGCTGACGTCATAATTCACTTTTCTGTTAATTAAATTAATTCCAGAAATTCAAATAATCTTAAAATTCATAACTTTTAAACCGTAGCTCGGATCGAAAAAGTTAAAACATGAAAGTTGCTCAGAACGACAAACGAGTCTGATCGTGTGTCTGTTTCTTCATCGGAACCCCTACTAGGAGAACTCGTAACTCCGGACCCGTATCGCAGATGAATAGTGCACACACGTCGGATATAAATCCCGATTAATTCTAAAAATCCTAAAATGACTTAGATGCATAATTGGCAACCCTGCACTGCATCATAGCATCACACGCACCGTATTGCATTTGTCTGCATTATGTTAACCTGTTTCTTCCCCCCTCTTCTCTCTCTCGGTAGACCCCGACGTTGACGTAGCTCCCGAGGCAACGCAGCTCAGGAGTACGACTACGTCCCCGCGACACCACCGACGACCTTGCCCTTGCCCCGGAGCAACAGGCAAGCACCCCCATTTTGAGCATGCCTATATCGCCTATTCTCTTCTCTCTTATGCTTGCATTAGAACTGTTGCTGCTACTGTTTCCTATATCTGTTGCATAGCCTGTTTTTGTAACCTGCCTTGCTACCTTACTGGTTATCCTAGACTGTTTAGAATAGGCTGGTTAGAGACACGACAGAGACCCCCACTTGATCCCGACTGCCCTGCTGGATTTCAAGAAGACCCGATCATCGGGATTGAAGACCAGCCCCGGCACCGCACGTCACTTTCCCCTTTAGTTGCCGACACTGCTGGGTTACGTCGAGTGCCGAGGGTGATATCTCGTCAGCACTTCTGATGTTAACCTTGTAGGTTAGTTACTCGTTCGTGGTAAGCGAGGGTGATTCCTCCTACATCACCCCCGATAACGACATCGTCGCCACCCCTCAAGTGGTGGACCTCGAGGGTGATTCCTCCTTCGTTCACCTGACGGTACATCAGCGGGAATTCCATCGAGGGTGATTCCTCAGGATTCCCCTGGTGTCAGAACACAAGATTCTGTTGTTGACTTGACTTGCACCAAACCATGTTACTAAAGACGGGTCGGCCCTGAGGGGTACCCGCGCGCTTATTGCGAGTGATGTGAGTCGGGTTGACCTGGATGTGCCCGCGAGATAACTACAGAGGCGTGGCCGGGCATTCTTACCCTTGCCGCAAGTCCTCGAGACGCGACGGTCACATCGATCGTGAGTCTCTGCGTTACCCGCCCGCGCGCTCCTAAACACTTAACGGTTTGGATATTTGATCCGAGGGGCCTCTGCCCGATAGCACTAACCATCACGTGGGCATAGTATGGGCGTTCTGCGTCGTATACTTCAGCCGGAGCTTAATGGACGTCAGCGACTGGCGGCGCGCGCTGAATTGGACTGGGAACGCAATCGCGCTTGTATAAGGGGTTGCTAGGTCTGCTTTCAGCCGCGTACGCAACGTGCAGGAGTTCCCGGGGCGAAGGCCCAAGACCCCTGGGCGCATAGGTTTTAGTCCGGCGTGCTGACCTCTCTGTTAGTATTCGGTCGGTTGCGGCGTGTTTTGCTTAGCCGAGGCCGGGCATGACCCAGAAAAGTGTGTCCGGCGCGGAGTTAACGAGCGTGGTGGGTAAGTTGGTGCACCCCTGCGGGAAGAAACTTCTATCGATAGCCTGTCCTACGGTAACGGACACTCGGAGTTGTATCCCGATCGGTACAACTGAACATGTGATGAGAACTGGATAGTACGGCTCTGGGATTGCTTTCTCGCAGAGGAGAAAGGATCTCAGGTCGAGGTTGATAATGCTACTACTACTACTTACATATGTTCATCTGTTCTCTTCTGCTGCAAGACTGTCGAAGATTGTTGAAGATGCTAGTCTTCGATAGGACTAGGCTTCCCCTCTATTCTGGCATTTCTGCAGCCCAGTCCACATATACAGCCATTCCTTGAAAATGTTGCATATGTAGTGTAGATCCTTGCTTGCTGAGTACTTCGGATGAGTACTCACGTTGTGCTTTATTTTTTCCCCCATATCCAATTGATGCCACCAGACACGGAGCCCCTGAGCCAGACGCCCCAGCCGACGACCAGTACTACTACCCACCTGGCGAGTACTACTACTACGAGGAGCCGACGGACGACCAGGAGTAGGATCGGAGGGTCCGGGCAGGAGGCCTACGCCTTTCGATCGTAGTATTTTATTTTACCCCGCCTCTGTGAAGGCTTATCTCTCTCTCTCTCTCTCTGTGTAATATATCTGTACTCAGATATCTGATGCTTCCGCTGACACTTGTATGCCATCGGCTATGTATTCGAGCCCTCGAGGCCCTGGCTTGTAATATTAAGCTTGTATGACTTTATTTATGTTTTAGAGTTGTTTGTGGATATCTTCAAGTGAGTCCTTAGGCTGATCGTGCGCATTTGCGTGTATGGTTAGTGCACGATTAAGCCGGGGTCGTCACAGGTTGGTATCAGAGCCGACTGCCTCTAGAGTCCCCCTTTCTAACTCTTTGGCCGAAGTTAGTCTAGTGGTCAAAAACTATTTTACTAACTTGGGCTGTGTGCTTACGGGCCCACGTCGCCAACTGGGTGGTATTAGGATCTTTTATTCCTCGTCTTTTCTCTGGGATCTAATTTCTCATCTATTCGGTTTTAATAAAATTTACTAACACCGACCTTTAGGATCTCGTTAATTCTATCCACCCGAGAGCTGGATTCAGTGCGAATTCCTGACTTTGATCTGTTTAGTCGATAATCATTTTTCTTTCCATTGTTTTGTTTAACTTTTCTCCTCCGATTTGTATTAACTCCGAGTTGTCTCGATAAGACCGGATTCTGCATCAGAGTGCACACGGAGAGTAGGATCCTGCAAGTTGATCGACTCTTCGTGTTCTCTAACTCGACTTGAGGTTGGTTTTTCACCAGATCCGTGTCCCGAAAAGGATATTCCGAAGACTCATTCGTTACTCGTTTGGCTCTTACGAGTACACGTCATGTCGTTTGGCTTAACAAACGGTCCACTACTTTCTCCCGCCTAATGAATTACATATTCATGGATTACCTCGACAAATTCGTCATGGTATATCTGGATGATATCCTGGTTTATTCGAAGAACAAAGAAGACTGCTGAGCACCTTCGTCTTGTTCTAGAGAGACTTCGAGAGCACCAATTATATGCCAAGTACTCTAAGTGCGAATTCTGGCTTTCTGAGGTAACCTACCTTGGACATTGTCATTTCCAAGAATGGTATCGCAGTTAACCCGGAGCGCGTTCAGGCTATTCTTGACTGGACCCCTCCGAAGAATGTCAAGCAAGTCAGAAGTTTTCTCTGGGCTTGCAAGTTATTGTCGCCGTTTCACAGAAAATTTCTCCAAGATTGCTAAGCCCCTGACTAATTTGCTCCACAAAGGCGTTAAGTTTGAGTGGACAGACAAATGTAAGAAAAGCTTCCAGACCCTCAAGGACAAGCTGACTTCTGCTCCATGTCCTTGCCCCTCCAGACTCTCGCAAAGATTTGTGATCTTCTGCGCGCATCTCACCAAGGATTAGCTGTGTCCTAATGCAAGAGCGAAGAGTTATTGCTTATGCTTCCGACAACTGCGTCCACATGAAGAGAATCCCAGTGCATGACCTGACCCTCGAACTTGGCTGCTGTATTTAGGCTTAAAGCAGTGGCGCATTACCTCCTGGGTAGGGCAAGGACTGGAGCAGAAGTCAGCTTGTCCTTGAGGGTCTGGAAGCTTTCCTGACATTTGTCTGTCCACTCAAACTTAACGCCTTTGTGGAGCAAATTAGTCAGGGGCTTAGCAATCTTGGAGAAATTTTCGATGAAACGGCGACAATAACTTGCAAGCCCGAGAAAACTTCTGACTTGCTTGACATTCTTCGGAGGGGTCCAGTCAAGAATAGCCTGAACGCGCTCCGGGTTAACTGCGATACCATTCTTGGAAATGACATGTCCAAGGTAGGTTACCTCAGAAAGCCAGAATTCGCACTTAGAGTACTTGGCATATAATTGGTGCTCTCGAAGTCTCTCTAGAACAAGACGAAGGTGCTCAGCATGTTCTTCTTTGTTCTTCGAATAAACCAGGATATCATCCAGATATACCATGACGAATTTGTCGAGGTAATCCATGAATATGTAATTCATTAGGCGGGAGAAAGTAGCTGGACCGTTTGTTAAGCCAAACGACATGACTGTGTACTCGTAAGAGCCATAACGAGTAACGAATGCAGTCTTCGGAATATCCTTTTCGCGGACACGGATCTGGTGATAACCCAACCTCAAGTCGAGTTTAGAGAACACCGAAGATCGATCAACTTGCAGGATCCTACTCTCCGTGTGCACTCTGATGCAGAATCCGGTCTTATCGAATGACAACTCGGAGTATAATACAACTCGGAGAGAAAAGTTAAACAAAACAATGGAAAGAAAAATGATTATCAGACTAATCAGATCAAAGTCAGGGAATTCGCACTGAATCCAGCTCTCCGGGTGGATAGAATTAACGAGATCCTAAATGTCGGTGTTAGTAAATTTTATTAAACCCGAATAGATGAGAAATTAGAATCCCAGAGAAAAGACGAGGAATAAAAGATCCTAATACCACCCAGTTGGCGACGTGGGCCCGTAAGCCACACAGCCAAGTTAGTAAAATAGTTTTTGACCACTAGACTCAACTTCGGCCAAAGAGTTAGAAAGGGGGACTCCTAGAGGCAGTCGGCTCTGATACCAACCTGTGACGACCCCGGCTTAATCGTGCACTAACCATACACGCAAATGCGCACGATCAAGCCTAAGGACTCACTTGAAGATATCACACACAACCTCTAAAACATAAATAAAGTCATACAAGCTTAATATACAAGCCAGGGCCTCGAGGGCTCGAATACATAGCTCGATGGCATACAAGTGTCAGCGGAAGCATCAGATATCTGAGTACAGATATATTACACTAGCGAGAGAGAGAGAGATAAGCCTTCACAGAGGCGGGGTAAAATAAAATACTACGATCGAAAGGCGTAGGCCTCCTGCCCCGGACCCTCCGATCCTACTCCTGGTCGTCCGTCGGCTCCTCGTAGTAGTAGTACTCGCCAGGTGGGTAGTAGTACTGGTCGTCGGCTGGGGCGTCTGGCTCAGGGGCTCCGTCGTCTGGTGGCATCAATTGGATATGGGGGAAAAAAATAAAGCAAACGTGAGTACTCATCCGAAGTACTCAGCAAGCAAGGATCTACACTACATATGCAACATTTTCAAAGGAATGGCTGTATATGTGGACTGGGCTGCAGAAATGCCAGAATAGAGGGGGAAGCCTAGTCCTATCGAAGACTAGCATCTTCAACAATCTTCGACAGTCTTGCAGCAATAGAAGAGAACAGATGAACATAATGTAAAGTAGTAGTAGTAGCATTATCAACCTCGACCTGAGATCCTTTCTCGACTCCCTGCGAGAAAGCAATCCCAGAGCCGTACTATCCAGTTCTCATCACATGTTCTAGTTGTACCGATCGGGATACAACTCCGAGTGTCCGTTACCGTAGGACAGGCTATCGATAGAAGTTTCTTCCCTGCAGGGGTGCACCAACTTACCCACCACGCTCGCTTAACTCCGGCCGGACACACTTTTCTGGGTCATGCCCGGCCTCGGCTAAGCAACACGCCGCAACCCGACCGAATACCTAACAGAGAGGTCAGCACGCCGGACTAAACCTATGCGCCCAGGGGTCTTGGGCCTTCGCCCCGGGAACTCCTGCACGTTGCGTACGCGGCTGAAAGCAGACCTAGCAACCCCTTATACAAGCGCGATTGCGTTCCCAGTCCAATTCAGCGCGCGCCGCCCAGTCGCTGACGTCCATTAAGCTCCGGCTGAAGTATACGACGCAGAACGCCCATACTATGCCCACGTGATGGTTAGTGCTATCGGGCCAGAGGCCCCTCGGATCAAATATCCAAACCGTTAAGTGTTTTAGGAGCGCGCGGTAACGAGCAGAGACTCACGATCGATGTGACCCCGTCGCCCCGTCTCGAGGACTTGCGGCAAGGGCTAAGAATGCCCGGCCACGCCTCGTAGTTATCTCGCGGGCACCATCCAGGTCAACCCGACTCCACATCACTTCGCAATAAGCTCGCGCGGGTACCCCTCAGGGCCGACCCGTCTTTAGTAACATGGTTTGGTGCAAGTCAAGTCAACAACAGAATCTGTGTGTCTGACACCAGGGGAATCCTGAGGAATCACCCTCGATGGAATTCCCGCTGATGTTACCGTCGAGGTGAACGAAGGAGGAATCACCCTCGAGGTCCACACTTGAGGTGTTGCGCGACGATGTCGTTATCGGGGGTGATGTAGGAGGAATCACCCTCGCTTACCACGACCGAGTAACTAACCTACAAGGTTAACATCAGAAGTGCTGACGAGGTATCACCCTCGGCACTCGACGGTAACCCAGCAGTGTCGGCAACTAAAGGGGAAAGTGACGTGCGGTGCCGGGGCCTGGTCTTCAATCCCGATGATCGGGTCTTCTGATATCCAGCAGGGCAGTCGGGATCAAGTGGGGGTCTCTGTCGTGTCTCTACCCAGCCTATTCTAAACAGTCTAGGATAACCAGTAAGGTAGCAAGGCAGGTTATAATAAACAGGCTATGCAACAGATATAGGAAACAGTAGCAGCAACAGTTCTAATGCAAGCATAAGAGAGAAGAGAATAGGCGATATAGGCATGCTCAAAATGGGGGTGCTTGCCTGTTTGCTCTGGGGCAAGGGCAAGGTCGTCGGTGGTGTCGTCGGGGACGTAGTCGTACTCCTGAGCTGCGTCTGCCTCGGGAGCTACGTCAACGTCGGGGTCTACCGAGAGAGAAGAGGGGGAAGAAACAGGTAAACATAATGCAGACAAATGCAATACGGTGCGTGTGATGCTATGATGCAGTGCAGGGTTGCCTAATTATGCATCTAAGTCATTTTAGTTATTTTTAGAATTAATCTGGGATTTAATATCCGACGTGTGTGCACTATTCATCTGCCAGATTCGGGTCCGGAGTTACGAGTTCTCCTACGTAGGGGGTTCCGATGAAGAAACAGACAACACGATCAGACTCGTCTCGTCGTTCTGAGCAACTTTCATGTTTTAACTTTTTCGATCCGAGCTACGGTTTAAAAGTTATGAATTTTGAAAGATTATTTAAATTTCTGGAATTAATTTAATTAACAGAAAAGTGAATTATGACGTCAGCATGATGTCATGCTGACATCAGCAAGTCAACTGCGGCTGTATCGGTCAAACCTGACATGTCCGTGACCATCGTCCAATATATCAATCTTTACCTCTCGACCATTTCGAGACTCCTCGTCATGTCCGTGATCTCATCCAAGACTCCGAATAATATTCGGTCACCAAATCACATAACTCATATAATACTATATCGTTATCGAACGTTAAGCGTGCGGACCCTATGGGTTCGAGAACAATGTAGACATGACCGAGACACCTCTCCGGTCAATAACCAATAGCGGAAACTGGATGCCCATATTGGCTCCTACATATTCTACGAAGATCTTTATCAGTCGAACCGTTATGACAACATACATAATTCCCTTTGTCCATCGGTATGTTACTTGCCCGAGATTCGATCGTCGGTATCTTCATACCTAGTTCAATCTTGTTACCGGCAAGTCTCTTTACTCGTTCCGTAATACATCATCTCATGACTAACTCCTTAGTCATTTGCTTGCAAGCTTATGATGTGTATTACCGAGAGGACCCAGAGATACCTCTCCGATACTTGGAGTGACAAATCCTAATCTCGATCTATGCCAACTCAACAAATACCTTCGGAGATACCTATAGAGCATCTTTATAATCACCCAGTTACGTTGTGATGTTTGATAGCACACAAGGCATTCCTCGTTGTTGCAAGTTTTACGTGGCTGCTACGGGTTTCTAGCAAGAACCATTCTTACCTATGGCAATAACCACAATGGTGATTTGTCAAATTTGCTGTTTTAACCTTCTTCAAGGACCGGCCGTAGTCAAATTCGATTCAACTAAAGTAGGAGAAACAGACACCCGCCAGCCACCTTTATGCAAAACTAGTTGCATGTATGTCGGTGGAACCGGTCTCATGTGCATGGACATGTAAGGTTGGTCCGGGCCTCTTCAGACGCGGCGATGGTCAAGAAACTGCTGGACACGGTGCCAGATCACTTGTATGCGGTGGTGGCGGGCATTGAGCAGTTTTGCAACGTCGAGACCATGCCGTTCGAGGAGGCACTCGGCCGGCTCAAGGCGTTCGAGGAGCGAACGGGACGGCGCGGCCAGGACAGCGGCGGAGGCGGCGGCGGCGACCAACTGATGCTCACGGCAGCACTTTTGGCAGCGCAGCGGCGTCAGGGAGGTGGTGGCTTCGACCGCGACGACGACGGCGCGACGAGCACGGCATCGGGCAGCGGAAGCAAGCGGCGCGGACGCTGCTATAGATGTGTTGAGCGCGGCCACTTCAAACGCGAGTGCCCCAAGCTGCGGAAGGAGCTGGCGGCGGAACGGGCACTGCCGGCAGACGTCGGCGTCGAGGACGACGGCCTCCTCTGAGCCAGGGCTTAGGTGCGTGAGTGTTGGGCAAAATAAGCCGCGGCTCCGGCTCGGATGCGTCGAGCGCGTGTATGGGCTGGCGCTGGGCGCGTTGGACGCGTCGGGTCCGTGGCACAGATGTGCGTGTGTGCATGCGTGTGGTGCACGGGGCTGCCCGTGTAGGAGTACACCGTAGGCGTGCGTGTAGGGGCATTCTGTTGGCGAGATTAGGGGGTGCGTGGAGTTGGTCCAAGGCGGGCTCGCCACGACCCGGACGTGTGCGTGCATGTCGCGGGCACGGCCAGAGCGGGCCGGACTAGGCGCTCGGCGTGGAATGGGACGTGGGTACGTTCCCTGACGTGGCCCAGGGTATAAGAACCCCCCATAAGCGTTGTAACAGGTGCGAGGTTGAGTTCGTGCTCAACAAAAACAGAAAATGCCGTTCAGGCGGCGGTGGTGTTCGTGCGCCGGCAAACCTCGCCGTGTCCTTTGTGTGCTCTGTGTCTCCTTCTTCCTCCTTCTTCTGGTTCCAGCTAGAACAAGGTTAGAGAGAGAGAGAGGTAGAGCTAGGGCAAGCTAGGGTTTAAGGTTAGACACCAACAAAACTTGTCAATTATTTTTTGATCAATCTAAAGCTCAGTTTGGAGCACTTATATCATGAGGGATTTCCTCCTGTAATGTGAGTAAGTTAACACCATTTTTTTAGGAGTAATGCTAGACGTACGGACGTTTTACTTAAGGATTTTACGGGGTAACTGAAGTGGACCAATGGAATTGTAGATTAAGGGAGGCAGGGGCCCACCCCGGCTGAAAATCAGGGGGAGAAAAAAATTACTTAGTTGAAGACGGTGTAAAACGTTCGTAACAGGTCCGTGTGTCTAGGATTATCCTTTTTTTAGCCAGGGAGCACGAAAGAGGTATAAGGATATTCTTTTTCTAGACCACGACAGTGGGGTATTCTTTTACTGCTGCTGGAGTAGTATAATTTACTTGATTAGTTAGATATTTAACAGGCCGGCAGGTAATGGCCAGGCTAATGGGATAAGGATGAGTGTAGGAGTGGTCAGTGACTTGCAAGGCGCAGTACTTACCACATAGTGATAGTGACATACACCACCCATGCTGCCACACATATATACCGGTCCATAATACACCACATACGGCGAAGATCTATCGCCCTGCCCACTTTGAATTAAAAAGAATTGATGAATTAACTACAACATGTGAAGCTTCGTGTATGGTTCCTACATGTATGCAAGTCTCCTAAGTAGCTCCTTCCACTTGGCAACTAGTGCTGATGATGCTCTTTAATTTAGCTGCGTACGTACCCTCAGGACGTCATTAACCCACATGCAGGCAGTTACAAGGGAAAATGAGGTTAGGTTCTCTGAGGAAGTAATCAAAGATGCACCTTTTTTATTGCACAGAACGATGACCTCTGTTGGATAGACACAGTTGGCTTGAACGGTTGTGACACTATATAAACGGTGCCTGCGGGCTCAAGGCTACTCACGAGATTGGAGAAGTGCAAGGCTAGCAACCACTTTATTGTCTGGTATGCTCCAAAAGCTAGCCTCCTCCTTGATTGTTTTTCCACTTTGTGTTCACTTTTCACTGTGCTGGTTTAGCTAAATATCTTCATAATATCTACTAACTGTTCATCAACAGTTGGTTAGCTTCAGTAATTAGAAGTCCTAAGATGCACTACTAGAGTTTTTGTTAACTAATAGCAGAAGTTTTATGTGTTTTCCGACCGATGGATGCATGATTCCTGGGTCTAACTGGAGTTAATTTGGGCGTAGCGTAAGCATATACAGGGACAAGAAGAGGAATTAAGCTCCAAGAGTTGGAGGAGATGTCGTGGTGGAAGTCCAAGTCGAACTTCGGCGCCGACAGCCAGGACTCGAGCTCCGACGACGCGTACCTCGGAGGCAAGGACCGTTCGCCGTCGCGTGGCAAGAAGTCCGACGACGAGGAGGAGTACCGCCCATACGCAGGCTACGGCGCCAACACCAACCGCGGTGGTGGGGCAAATGAAGGCGGTGGCGGCTACAACAGTGGTTACGGCGCTGGGGGCGGCGGCTACAACAACGGCTACGGCGGCGGTGGCCCGTACAGCAACGGCAACGGTGGTATCACGCCCTACAACGGCGGTGGTGGCAGTTACAACAGCAACTCTTCCTACGGAAACGGTGGCGGAGGCTACAACAACAACTCTTCCTACGGCAACGGCGGCGACGGGTACAGCAACGCTCCCAGCTGGGCTTCCCAGGACCCTGCCGGCCGGACGCCGATGTACATAAACACCAGGGAGGTCCACGTCTACGGGGCGCCACAGAACGACGACGACTACAACGGCGACCAGAAGAGGCGTGGTGGTGGCGGCGGCGGGGGCGGGTTCTTCGGTCCGGCCTTCCATGCCGTCGGTCATTTCGTTGACCGCAGGTTCGGTTTAGACGACAGAAACTGATCAATCACGCCCATATATATGGCTGAATGCTCTGGCCATGCAGATATGCATGGATGTTCGCGACGATCAGTACTACACTATTACTACGTACGTGCATGGATGTCTTGGATAGTTTCCAAGTGATGTGCTTCCGTTCTGAGCAGTGATGTGTGTGTGTGGTTTGTGTTGCATCGTGTACAACATGATTTTATCATGCAGGTGTTGTATATGTATATATGTACGCAACTTAATTACTTCTTGTTCTCTCTCAGAAAAAAACTTGGTTACTTTTTGTAATTGCATGCAGATAAATGGCAACTTATGATTTTCCTTTAATGATGTGCTCCTCTTTTTTTTTATCTCATGGCAATCAAAGAGTCCATCTAAGTGGACATATTAAGTGGAAAAGCAAAATTTCTTGTATAATGAAATATTTTAAGTTTGTCAGATGTAGAATTGCTCAAATTTGGAGCACCAAAATTCTATATTGGGCTTTCTTCCTTGTTTCCTTTTCATTTCATTCCATTCAATTTGGTTGTCTCTTCTGGGGGCTTATGATGAGCATATATTGGAGTTTATCATATCATTCCAAGACCTTATTCTATTTCATATTGTGTACCGGAATTTATAACCCACCTAATTTCAGCCAAAAATCCTTTCTCAGGGTGTCATTTCTTGATGTGGACTCCAATTGTTACTTCCATGCTGAGTGTAATTCACATGTCCTTCGTAAAAATCCTACTTTTTGAGAACCAACCGCTGCTTTGGATGGCTAGAGCTTATGGGTGCAAGTTCGCCCACCTGTGTTTGATCGGCGGGGAGGTCTCTTTTCTACCTTTAACCACATTTTATAGTTTGTCATAGACAACCACAATAGGCCAAAACTTATTGGAAAATTCATCAATATTAGCAAAAGACTCCCCATCAATTGCTGCAAGATATAAATAGACACGGTGTTTAGACATGTTACAGTCCTCAAGATGTAATTCTGATGATTGCTTTACATATAAATATCATAGTAAGTGCAATACGAAGAAACACAAGATACTTTTAATTTCACTAATCTACAAGAACTCTGTATGTCTGCATAGATAGTCAAAGTTTAGAGATATTCTTGGATGCTTTCTATATGAGCTTTATATACTTTGGAACGAATGTAGTACATCTGTGTACATACGTAAAACCCCATATATACATATATTTCTCATTTACCAAAAGTCCACAGAAAATAGTCAGCCATTAACAATAATACACATAATTCCTCTAATACCGTCGTCCCCGGTTCTCCATACATAGCATGATAGATTTGAAGGCAAGAACATAGACGTGGATCTGATAAATTTATGCGTACGGTGCATATGTCAATTAAAACAATTTAATTGACTCTTGTTAGTTTCCATATTTTTTTATTAGAAAAATAGCCAGAGCTCCTATTGATTGTTATATAATTCCTATTAACTAATGGAGATCCTAATATTACATGTTTACTCCTAAGAATCTAGTAAACAATGCAATTGAGACACATGTGATGCAGTTGATTCAACTGCATTTTCCTGCAGTTGACAACATTGCATTTGATTCAAGCTAAAAAAAATATTGCATTTGATTCAACCGTATTCTTTCGTGCAATTAACAATGCATCGCGGATTTGAACCATGTATTTCAACTACACTCTTCAACCGCATAGCATTTTTACTGTTTGTTTTCAATTGCATCATGTGTGTAAAACATTGTTTACTAATTTTTTTGACATGAAATATTGTTTACTACTCCGTTCGTCCCATAATACGGAGGGAGTAGTTAAGAAAATAGAAATCGTTTACTGTGGATCCTGTCCCTGGTAAATAAATTGCGAGTGTCTTTCGATGAGTGTACGTAGCGTTCACAAAGAAAGGTTACAGCCGCATAGGGGACAGGCTAGGCCAAAAGACTGCAACGCCGGTCAAGAACCTTAAGCTAGGAGCTGTTCTACAAAGAGCCGGATTGACCCCTAAAAGAAAGCTGAAGGACCACACGGCTCTTCCGGTGAGCTAAAGACATTAGACGTCAGAAGAATATAAATCAGCAGGCCAAATGTATGTTGATTTGACTGAGATTTTGAAGTAGGTACATGCATGATCCAAGCACCTTCTCGACCACCTGATCTCGCTCACTGGATCGGTCTCCTCCCTGCGGGCGCATGCATGCGTGACTGTGTCAGCATGCCGATCAAGTTGGGTGCCACGTCTTTGCACACTTGTGGACTGGACGCTTCCTTATCTTCAGAATGCTGTACGCACAAAACAAAATCGATTGTTCGATCGAGCTCGTAGCAACCCACGTACCCCTACACTACGTACCTGCCGTTGACCCAGCGTGCGTGTACTTACAATCTTATCCATCCAATATTGTGCGTACCCTCTCTGCTTGTATATCGTATCCAGGGTGGTCCAAAATAATGCTGATTTAAATACTTGGCGATGCAAATTCAAAACCGCTCAAAATGCCACGGCTGGTGCGCAAGCAGTCATGGGCGATCTAAGCAGTGACGATGGTCCCACAGATTGCAACGCGGGACAAAAGATCAGGGGACGTGTTGGGAAGGATGGTCAAAGCTCGCTTTATCATTTTCCTTCTCATGATTAATATTTTGGTACCCTAAAAAAAAGATTAATATTTTGGTGTTCGTCTGAATGGTTATTTTAGCATATGCCAATGCACATTTGCCCACTCTAATTTTATTTCTTGGCGAACTTGACCAAAATTTGAACAACACAATAATCATGGTCAACAAGGTTTTTTTACTCAAATCTGATTTATTTATATTAGATCAATTGAATTTTAGATACAACTTGAGAGCATCTCCACTAGATGACGCAAATTTGGAGATGTAAAACTAGGTGTTGTATAATTTACATCACCAAAAAGTGCTTTTTACATCTCCCGAAAAGAGCCAACTCTAACAGATGATGTATATTTGTAATGTACAACTCCAACTCGAGCAGATGATGTATTTGAAGATGTAAAATTAGTGCACTGAACCTACTGTCGAAATTGTCAAAGCTCGCACGCTCCTGCTGCAGCTCCTCGGGGTCGGTGAGGATGGCCGGAATCGGCCGGCGGTGGAGAGGAATGGGTAGGGGAGGCCGAGAGGAAGCCAAACCGGTTGCGGCGCCGGAGCTGCCCGTAATCAGCCGACGACGACGGCGGTGGAAAGATGATCGGACAGGTGGCGGGGACGAAGTCGCGGCGGGCCCGGCGGCCGCCAGAGAAGGCGTTTAGGCCAGCCGCAGCCGTCGGAGAAGTTTCGATTCGGCGGCGGCCGAAAGTGAATCGGTGGCTGTGGGCGGCGGGGGACGGGGGGGCGAAGTCGCGGCGGTCCCGGCGGCCGCTGGAGAAGGCATTTAGGACAGCAACAGCCGCCGGAGAAGCTTCGATTCGGCGGCGGCCAAAAGTGAATCGGCGGCTCCGGGCGGCGCGCCAGCAAGGCGGGCCGAGGGGGACGGGGGAGGCGAAGTCGCGTCGGGCCCGGCGGTCGTCGGGCGGGGGCGGCGGTGGCGATTTGAAGTGGATTTGGCCAGCAGCGGAGTCGGGCGGCGGCGGTCGATCGCGCGGAAGGGGAAGAAAGTGGCAGTTGGGCGGTTGGCGGGCGGACGCGTTTTTACATCTGCTGTAGGTGAATATGCAAATTTGCACCGTGAGATGTTGTAGTTTACATCTCCGACAGGTGAACATGTAATCTGTTGGAGCAGTGTTTTCGAGCCTCGGAGATGCAAAAGATAGTTATTCTTACATCTACAAAAATGACCCTAAACAAAAGGGATATTGCAACTATAATTATGTGCCTCATAATTATTATTGGAGCCACATCTTTGTCGTCGTTGCGCCACCATAGCTCTCGCTAACAATCAACAACATCAAGAGATCCAACCACTAAAGTACTTGCAAAGACCTCTAGAGGAGCAAATCTTGTTGAATTGTCGCAACAGTAGAGCATTGCGTACAATTGAGATTGGCAACTGCACCAAACATATCTGCATGGGAGGGGGTCACCCCAATCTTGGAAGGCATCCGCTATCGCCAGACCAAGTCGATGATCTTGTTCACAAAACTTGAAAGAAGAGGTTGTTAAAGAAGTTGCAACTGACAATGCACATGGAGCCGTGCCATCAAACGACGCATATAACCAACCGGACTTGCATGAAGAACAACGGGTATGTAGACTTCCAGGCTCCTCCACAAGGATCACTGAGACAGGATTGGAGCCAGAGTTGTTTTTTTCATGATGATGTTATCATCACCGTCAGAGCGACGTTGGTGTGCGACTAGAACATACTACACAAAAGACGAGAGATGAGAATCCCTCTCCTCCCCCTCTCGATGCCGAAGCGATAACTGAAGCATAGGGAAGAGGAGATTGATCTTGGTCAACGAGTTAACAAGGCGAATAAGATAAGAAGACCAAGTCAAAGAGGCAAGAAGAATGAAAGAAGCCTAAGTAAAATTTCAAGGCTCAAGCATGGATGCACAGCAAGATGGAGGGATGAGAACAGTGCCTCCCACATACCAATGCCTACGCATGAGGGTTTCCTTCGAGAAGAGCAGGAGTCACAGCCGCCAGAGATACTTACTTTTGATCCCCACCCCTCATGTTGCCATATTGGCGCTGAGAGGGGGGAGGGGACCTTGGATCTTCAAGAGTTTTGTATTCTTCGTTGGCGTCTAGTGGTGATCATAGTATTTTATGAATAAAGTTACTTCTGGTGATGTCATGATGTTACAGAGGTTTGTGTCATTGCATATCCTACTATTCGGATCTGATGAGTGTATTATACTGTGTCAAGCTGTTTTTGTTGTCTTGATTCATTGTGGAGTTGATATATTCCCTCAACGCCATGGTGAATATCTTTTGTGTCGATGAACTGCACTTCTAGGGGATCATCTCTGGCCCAAGTACTTTCATAGTAGATTTTTGAATCTCTTGCTAAGCATTGCCTCTACAATAAGAAACACTTTCGATTAAGTATAGTTTCCTTTGCAATCCTGTGGGAATTATAAACCGATAAAAACCCACAAAAAAGAGAAATGAAGAAAGACAATGGAAAACGAAAAGAAACAAATAAAACCAAAAAGGAAAAGAACAAAAAACCAATGAAAATAGTGAAATCCGAGAAAAATAAAGAAAAACCAAAAAAGATGTAAAAACCAAAGAAAAACGAGGGGAAAAAAGGAAAAGTAACAAACGAACAACAAAAACCGTGAAAAAAAATTAGGAGAAAAACAAAGAAAGCATGAAAGAAGCAAGGAAGATCGAAAGAAAAAACAGATTGAAAAAGAAAAAGAAAAAACAGAAGACAACCGGACCAAACAAAAAAAAACAGCAAAGGCGACCGAACGAGAAGCCAACGGAAAAAGAAAAATCAAAACGGGCCGGTGCAGGAACGACGGGAGAGTAAAAACGAGACGAGCTTCCATCTCGTTACAAGCGAGATAGCGCTTTTCCAATTTGACGCTTTTACAAGTCGATGATCCTTCACACTAGCGATATAACTGCGCCGGCCCAACTTAGAAGCTAACGAATACATCGCTTCCGGTTTTGGGACCATTCTGGAAGGTTCCGGCCTGTTTTTTTTTGGTTTTCGGAACAATCTAGAAGGTTCCTGACCTTTTTTCCTG
Organism: Thinopyrum elongatum; assembly: GCA_011799875.1. Lineage (NCBI taxonomy): Eukaryota > Viridiplantae > Streptophyta > Magnoliopsida > Poales > Poaceae > Thinopyrum > Thinopyrum elongatum. Next base: position 538,355,841 of record CM022299.1, read on the forward strand.
GTTTTTCGCTTTCCAATGGTTTTATTATTATTCTCTTTCTATTTTTCTTTTACTTTCTTTCTGCTTCCTTTTCTTTTCTTTTATCTTTTTTGTTCCTTTTCTTTTCTTTTCCTTGTGTTTCTGTTCAAAAACTTCACAACTTTTTCAGGAAAAATTGGGGATCTCAATAAATAATTCCGTTTCAAAACTTATTTGCTAATTCCAAAGAATGTTATTGATTCCAAAAAATTTCAAAAAATTCCAAAAATGTTCTTGCTTTTAAAAATTGTTCACAAATTTTAAAAATTGGTCATGTTTCAAAATTTTGTTCGGGAGAGTCAAAAACTATTCCAGTTTCAATAATTGTTTGCATATTTAAAAAAAATCATGTTTCCAATTTTTGTTCCGGAGTTTAAACAAAGTTCGAGTTTCCAAAAAAAATCACGTTCCAAAATTTGATTTCGAATTTCAAAAAATGTTCCCTTTTGAAAAAATGTAGTGTTTTCAAATTTTGTTCCAGATTTACAAAAAAATGTTCGTATTTTCCACAAAGACTGAATTTCAAAAAATGTTCACGTATTCATTTTTTCCCAGAGTTTCAAAAAATTGTTTGGTATTTTTAAAAAACTGTTCCTGTTTTTCGAAAATGTTTGAGCTTTTAAAAATTTTGTTCAAAAAATAAAAAGTGTTCACGTTTCATAAAAAGTTTCCCTTTTTTCAAACAAATGTTTTGTGTTCAAAATTTGACAAATACTCGGGATCTACGATTGTTTCGATTCTTAATTGTGTCGCATAGAATACTATTCATATACGCACATTAGGTAAACTGGTAATAGCAGGTCCTCGCGAACTAGAGCTCCTGCGTTCGATCCCTACCAAACGCGATTTTTTTTTGGTCAACAGACTCGCACTACAGCACCTGGTCCCTGCTGGTCGCTAGCTTGGGCCGGCCCAGTCAGATATCCGCCTGTGCGTGCGGCCGACAATTTGCCACAAAGAGCGGCACATAGGAGCTCCCGCGAGATAGCTCGCTCTCCCGGAAGGGCGCAACTTCCTCTATCGTACCCTCTTCTGGGTCGCGAAGACCACGCGAGACACTAGGGTTTCTCATATTTTTTTATTATATAAGTCGCCATCGCCGGGAGTTCCTATGTGACGCGTTATGCACAAAATTGTTGCGCTTCCGCACAGGCACGTCGTTCGCGGTGCGCCGATTCGGCCGGCCCATTCCAATGCGCCGCAAAAATACCAGGGTGAAAAGTCGCAAAAAGGTAGGGCGCGATGGCTGGGTATCAAACACAGGACTGCCTACTTGTGCGCGCTCGCTACTAGCCACTATGATGGAAGAGCTCGTTTGACCAATGTACAGCGCAACACTAAAAGAACTAAAGAAAGTATAAGACTTAACACCGTTTGAAAAAAATCCTTTACAATTTTCCAAATTTTAATTAAATTTTTCAACATACGTTTTTTTTTTTGACAAAAGCAAACAATTTTATGACATGAACATTTTTTTGACAAAAGCAAACAATATTATGACATGAACGTTTTTGAACAAATTTTGAATTTCCCAAATATTTTTCGAAAACATGAACATTTTTAGAATTTGAGAACAATTTTATAAAGCACGAACATTTTTTAAAATTTGAGAGCAAATTTTGAAATGGAAAAGAATTTTAAAATCCTAAACAAATTTGGAAGCACAAACATTTTTTGAATACATGAACAAAAATTTGAAATCTAGAACATTTTTTGAAATCTTTGAACAAATTTTGTAAAACACAAACATTTTTTTACAAAAAACGCAATCTTTTATTTGAAAAAATCTTGGCATTTGTTGGAAAGGCAAACAAATTTCGAATATTTTTTGCAAAAACGCAAACATTTTCTTAATTTTGAGAATATTTTTTGAAACTTCCAAACAATTTTTGGAAACATGAACAAATTTTGAACATTTTTATGAAAAAACCAGGACAAAGAAAAACAAATATAGAAACAAAAAAAACAGGAAAAAACAAAGAAAAAGGATAAAAGGAAACAGAAACAGAAAAAAAGGAATGAAAAACAAAAAGAAAAACCAGAAAACCCGGTTGAAGAACCTTCTGGAAGGTTCCCAAAACCGGCTAGGAAACCTTCAAGAAGGTTCCCTAAACCGGAAAAATGATCGCACGTATAAAATGCTAATTGGGCCGCCCCATGTACCATCGAACGTGTGCGATAGATCTACAACTTGCCGCAGAATGCGGCGAATAGGGTTTTCCGCCGCCGCCCGCTGACCTCTGCTCGATTCCCCCGTTCTCGTCGAAGAAAAATAGAGCAGGCTATTCACCATCGTCGTCGTCGGGAGACGAATCCGATTTAAAGGTGCCGATGACGCAGGGCAAAAAGAGGAGAAGGGCGACAAAGCACGGCGCGGCGTCCAGAACTCGAGCTCGGCTTAGTCCCGTTCGCTCAGGGAAGGAGGAGAAGGCCTCTTCTGAGCCTAGCGAGAATGCCACGGCAAAGCAGCCGATATACCTGGTGGTGGAGCACGGGGTCTACGAGCCCACCCACTCCGTCATCGAGGTCGCCGCGGGCGCCGCCACACGCCGCCTGAGATCCAGCAAACACGGCATGTCCTTCGCGGCGGTGGGCACGCCGTACGGGCCCCGGATCGTGGGCCTCGGCCTGGACAGAACCACCCTCTACGACCCTAAGGCCTCCGCCGAGTACATCGCCCCCCGCCTCGTCTACTCCAAGATGCATCCCGTCCTGATCGCGCACGGCTGCATGCAAGCTCCACGCCCTCTCCCGCCGCCCCTCCGTCGTGCCAACAATTGGCATGCCAATTATTAGCACCAAACCAATTAGGCTCTTCATGCCCTGGTTCCAAGTCCTCGACCTCAACGACATCGGAGATGATCTCGGGTGGCGCCAGCTGCCGCCGCCGCCCATATTCCCTTGCCGCATCAACCCGCTGGAGTACCGCGACCGGATCAAGGCACTACCGGAATCGCACCCTATGCCGACCGCCAGGGCCGTCGGGACAGGCCTATGCCGACGGCCCCCGTCGGCATAGGGCCGTCGGCAACATATCCGTCGGCGTAGCCATGGAGGCCGTCGGCATAGAAAGGCCGTCGGCATAGGACCTATCCCGACGGTGTCCGTACATCTATGCCGACGGCCCTAGCCGTCGGCAACGTTCCCGCCTAACGGCGGCCGCCGTCAAGTGCTGACCAACGGCTGCTCGCCACGTGGCACATCTATGCCGACGGTGCGGCCGTCGGCTTAGTTTGAAACTATGCCGACGGCTAGACTGTCGGCATAGCCGCGCCACGTGGCGAGCAGCCGTAGGTCCTGGGGGCCGGGCTATGCCGACGGCCTAGCTGTCGGCCTAGTTTGAAACTACGCCGATGGCTAGGCCGTCGGCATAGCTCCGCCCAGGAGTGCCCAGTTGCTGACACGTGGCAGATATGCCGACGGCCTAGCTGTCGGCCTAGTTTGAAACTATGCCGACGACTTGGCTGTCGGCATAGCTGCCACGTGTCAGCAACTGGGTGCTCGCGCCAGCTCTATGCCGACGGCCTAGCCGTCGGCATAGTTTGCATTTGATTTTTTTTCTTTTTTCTGTTTGTTTTCAGATCAATTCAATTCAAATATACAACAGATATATATGATGGAAATGCACATATAAAACACATCTAAGTATCATAAGCATCAATATATGCATAAGCATCATCACAAAGGGCCATCAAAAGTAACCGAAAGGATCATCATCACCACACACAAGTCATCTAAAGGATCATCATCACCACACACAAGTCGTCTAAAGGATCATCATCACCACACACAAGTCATCTAAAGAAACATAAGCATAAGCACACAAGTAACCGAAATGCTTAAGCGCCAGGACGTCGAGCACCGCGGAGGTCGTCACCGCCAAGACCGCCGAAGCCCAGGTCGTCACTGCTAGCGGCAGCGCTACCGCCAAGACCGCCTCCACCTCCGCCTCCGTGGATCGGAGTGGTCGGGCTCCGTGACTCGGGAGTGCTGCGAAGACCACCGCCAACGGTAGATCCATCGGTTCCCTGGATGTTGAAAAGACATATTAACGGGATATAGGACTGTGTTGAAAGGCATGATATGCTTTGGGTGAATAGATTGGGGATGAACTAACCGGCGAGGGGCCAGCGTTATGTGCCACAAACTCCTCAAAGGTCAGCAGCCTTGGTTGTGCTGGAGGACATTGTGCTGGTTGCAACTGAGGACACCTGCCGGCCGCCATTTCCTGAAAAGCGTGCTGCATCTGGCGATCCCTCTGCTCATGGTATGCATAAAGCCTCTCGTGCCATGCCATGGTCTCCTGGCGTGTGTACTCCAGGTAGGCCTACGGTATGACATGATGGAACTCATAAAACTACTAAATGCGGAAAATAAAGTGAGCAATGAAGATAAGAGGGAAAATACTTACAGATTGCCGCTCCTGAAAGAGGGACTGTGACTGTGCACTGGTCACTGGCGTGCTCGTGCGCTGGCTCAGGCTCGGGTCGATCCGACGGAGCTGTGTGTAGGAGATAGTAGGAGTGATCACAGCATCGAGAACCGCCTCCCGACCGTGCTCCTTCGGCCCCATGCCCACCACCACCCTATCGTTCAGATCCGCCGCAATGGGGTCAGGTGTGTCAGGATGTAACTTCAGATACCCTTCGGAGTAGGCCTTCTTCCTCCCCGCGGTCTTCTTGCCATAGTACTTGGGCTCGCCAGGCTTGGGGTCCTTCCGTGTATGGGCGATATCCCACGCCTGCATGTGTGAGAGCGGCCGCTTCAGTTTCTCCTCCTGCACCACCAAACAGAGGTTAGTCATACATAAGAAAGTGATGGTAAATAGAAGAAGAAGAATGTTTAATGGGGTTAGTCATACATTAACTGCCTTGTGGAGATAGTGGTTTCGGTTTCCCTCAGCATGTACTCCCTCCTTCCCTCGGTTAGCCTTGTTTTTTATTCTCATAGCCGCCCAGGCTCCAGCCTCATCACACCAAAGATCCACCAATGCCGCCCAGGACTCGTCTTTTCCATAACACCAATTTGGACACACCTACATAATGAAAGCATAATGGCATGTCAACACGAAACGGTGAAATGTACCACAAGGTAATGAAAGCATAATGAAAAATCTTTTATACTTACCGCCAAGAACTCGTCCCTCTCCAAGGTAATGCCCATCCTCCGCGCTTCTGCCTTGGTCATCTTCACACCAAGATAGTCGTGGTAGTATGTCGAGATGGCCACATAGCGCACCTCGTACTGCATCTGGCGGGCCTTCTTCTTGCATTGGTGCAGCATGATCTGGTCCGCTCTGGCCCTGTGCTCCGGAAGAACTCGATAGAATTTCTACAATCATGCATGAAATAAGAATGGAAGAAGCCATGAGTTAAATCATTCATGAAACTAGAATGGACTTGTGCTTCTGAAGAGAACTCACCCAGAAAGTAGTGATCACGGCCTTGGCATGGGTCTCATGGTCCGCGTGGAGGGCCGCTTCCCAGTGGTCCCAGCTCGTGGCCAAAACCCGACGGTCCGGGTGCCTGACTGGATCCGGACAGTACAACCCCGGCCAGTATAACTTCAGCAAGACGGTGATGAGGCCGTTGGGAATACGGACCCCTTTAGAATATATCCAGTTGCTGCAAAAGAATGAACTATTAGCATGTGACAAGCAAAATAATGAAATTATATAAAGTGGCACTTACCTCTTTCCCCTTGGGCTCATGAGCCACTTCTGCTCCTCAGTAGCAGGAACCTGCTTTGGTAGCTTTGCGTTACCACGCAGCCACCCCTTGTTGTCAACCCCATTCCCGCCACCACCATCATCCCCGCCACACCCTCCTCCTCGCCTGCCTCCCCCTCCCCACCCTCCTCCTCCTCCTCCTCCTCGTCCTCCTCCTCCTCGCCTGCCTCCTCCTCCACCTCCTCCTCGGCCCCATCCCGAACCTCCTCCTCCTCCTCCTCGTCCTCCTCCTCCTCCTCGCAAGGGGGGTAGCCCTCACTAGGGGAGGGTACCTCACTAGAGGAGGGCCTCGAAGACAACACCCCTAAGTCGGTGAGGGTGCGCTCTTTCTGGCCGCGACCCCCTGTAGTGGCTCTCCCCCCACCACCTCGCCCTCTAGGGGCTCTCCCCCCGCCCCCTCCTCCTCTAGGGGCACCTCTCCCTCGACCTCCCTGTGAGGAGTCATCGTCAAGTAGCCGGGTGGGAGGATTACGTGCTCTACCACTCCGACTAGGCAGGCCGACGACCTTGCGTAGGAAACCCATGACGTCGGCCTTCCCCTTGCCCATGTTCCACGAACCTGCATTGAAAAGAGAATAAGAAATTAGTAAATTAATGAAATGAAGGAAAAGGCATGATAATAAACACATTAATAAAAATGCATAAAAAGGCATATTCCTAAACTATAGAAAAAAAGACTTGAAACGTACATCTGCTAGAACCCATATGAATCATCACTGTTGTAACCTCTTTCTCAGTCCGTCTCATCATCACTATCAATCATATCATCTTCGTTGTCTGACGGAGGTGGAGGCTCTTCCTCGTCGTCAGCGTCTTCGTTTAACTTTTCTAGCATAAGTATGTCATTTTCATTGACAATGGTCTCACCATCATTCCGTGCATCGTCGTCGTTTGGATCCACATCATCATCACCCAATGGTCTAGCGTCATCGTTTCTAACCACATCATCATCATCAGGTTGCTCTTGATAGAACACTCCCTCGTATGTCATGGGGTTAATGTTGTAGTAATCGTCTTCATTCGGGTCCGGTAGCTTACCATGTGGCGACACCTTGAACACAACTTCCCAACCCTTTAGGTACTCTTTCTAGCATGGGTAAGACTGATAATATACTTGTGTAGCTTGGGTAGCCGCAATGAAGAGATCGGCTCCGGCATAGACGGTTGATGGTTTAACTTCTACCAAACCAATGGAAGGCGTATGTTTTACCCCCTCCCGCGGATCAAACCATCGGCATTTGAACACAGGCAGACTTAGGGTCTCGAGCCCCTGGCGGAATTTAACCTCGTATATATTTTGTACCCTTCCGTAGTAGTCTACTGAATTTTGACTGGGGGTGTACACTCCGGTATTTATAGTTTTGGGATCGGGTCGGCTGTTCTGGTGCTCCTCTGTGTGGAAGCGATACCCATTCACATCATACTTTTTACATGTCATGACGGCAGGGTCAAAACCCATGGAAACCCATCTCAATTCATCATCCATAGATATGTTCGGATCTTTTCCCTACAAGTATAATTGAAATTGCCGCGTGCATTAGTTCGGTTAACTAATAAATGTTGAACTAGGTATTTAATAGGGGAGTGTGGAAAATTACTTTCTCCATGAACCAAGCAACAAAATTTTTACGTCCAGGGTTTCCATGACGGAGAAGAGTAAGTGCCTCCGCCTCAGTAGGAGGATTCATTCCCGTCCATTCCTCTTGAACGAAATCACTAAAAAAAGAAAAGCGGTGTTAGACCGGGACTAAGTGAACATAGAACATGATGATGTGGAAGACATAAAGGAATGGTGTAGTGGTATTACCTCATCCACACTTCCTCAACTTCCTTGATGTTGTGCAAGATATAGAACATGAGGTCCTCCCACTCTTGTCGTGGCATGTTATAAGATTTCGAGGCCCCAGCCCTCCCACCTTGCGCGTTGAATAAATGGAGCCTGGGTTGATACTTGGGCTCTTCTATATTGTATCGAGGCACCTTGTTATGCAGATGGGGAACGTGGTATGGATAGTATGATGTCCTGAGGTCTGACACCTCCTCTAGGATAACTGCCTCAGCTATGGAAGCTTCAATCTTAGCTTTGTTTCCACATTTCCGTCGGAGATGCTTGTTCTGTCTCTCAGGGCCGTACTTCCAGCGATTCTGCACAGGCCCCCCCAACAATACCTTGTTCGTGAGGTGCAAAATGAGATGTGTCATCGGAGTAAATAAGCCTGGCGGAAAGATCTTCTCTAGCTTGCCTATCAACTCTGGTGCCTTCTTATGCAATTTTTCAATCACCTCTTTACTTACTTCTTTAGCACAGAGCGTGCAGAAGAAATGGCTTAGCTCGGCAAGCACTCGCCAGACATGCTCGGGGACATAGCCTCGAACCATCACCGGCATTATCCGCTCAATCCATACATGGTAGTCATGACTCTTCAGGCCGGTCACTTTGCCCGTTGAAAGATTGACTCCCTTACTTATATTCGATGCATAACCATCGGTGAACTTCAAAATTTGTTTCAGCCAGATAAGTACTTCCTTTTTTTCTGGCGGTTTAAGGACAAAGTCAGCATCTGGCTTGAACCAGTTTTTTCGACCGCCTGTGGGAGGCTTCATGTTCAGACGTGGTCTATCACAAATTCTCTGTTGACGGCTCTAGCTTTAACGTCATCCTTCGTCTTATCACGAATGTTGAGGATCGTGCGGAAAAGGGACTCTGCCACATTCTTTTCGGTGTGCATCACATCTATGTTGTAAGGAAGTTTGAGGTCCTTGAAATAGGGAAGCTGCGAGAAGGGGGTAATGTGAGTCCAGTTGTGCATCTCACCATATCCCTCGAAGCCTTTGGCTTTGCCTTTGCCTTTGCCTTTGACTTTAGGCTTGAGAGCTTTTAGCTGAGCAAGAAGATCTGCCCCCGAAAATGTTGGAATCTCGGTTACTTCATGAACAACCCGGTCTTTCGTGAAGTTCTTCTTGTCTTCCCTGTCTGGATGGTCTGGAGGGAGGAACTGTCGATGCAGGTCAAAGGCTACATACTTGCCACCCTTACTCAGCCAAATCATTCGCAGAGCCTGCATGCACACTGGGCATGGCATCTTCCCACTTGTACACCATCCGCATAATAGAGCATAGCCGGGAAAGTCATGCATGCAATAGTGCAACCAAACTTTCATCAAGAAATTTCTCTGCAGATCCCTGTCGTATGTCAACCTCGGAAAGTACCAAGAATGGTGCAAAGCATCCACCAGCGGCTGCATAAACACACCCAATTGCTTCCTCGGGTATTCAGGCCCCGGAATGATGAGCGACAAGAACATGGTCTTCCGTTGCATTAGGGCACCGGGAGGAAGATTGAGCGGAATTACAAACACGGGCCAGCAGCTGTATGGATTGGACGACATACCATATGGATTCAACCCATCACCTGATATGGCTATTCTGACATTCCCAGCCTCGGCTGCTTCCTCGGGGTATTCTTCATCGAACGACTTCCATGCTTCCCCTTCCGATGGATGTACAATTTTTTTTGGATTGTACCTTATACCTTCCTTGTGCCACTTCATCATTTTGGCAGACTCATTCGTGATGAAAAGGCGCTGCAGTCTTTTTATAAAATCAAGATACCGAAGAACCTTAACGGGGATGGTTAGCTGCTTTTTCTCACCATCCTCACCGACCACCTCAATGTACCGAGACGAACCGCACTTCCTACAGTACTTGTCATCCGCATACTCGTGCCTAAACAAAAGGCAATTCTTCGGGCAAACATCTATTTTCTCATAATCCATAGAGAGTGCCTTCATGATTTTCTTTGTATCGTACATGCTTTTTGGAAGTTCATGACCCTCAGGGAGGCTGTTAGCCCATACTCCCAGGAATGCTTCGAAGCATTTCTGGCTACAGCCGTACTCACCCTTGACTGCAATCAGTTGCGAGATGGCATCTAGCTGAGATATTTTCGCACCCGCATAAAGAGGTTTCTTCGACGAGGCCAAGACCTCCAAGAAGGCCTTTGCGGTTGCCTCCGGCTTCTCCGGTTCATTCTCTGAAGGTGTCGCATTTGCCGTTTCTGCAACAATGACATCATCTAGCATGTCCCTGACCCCGTCGTCCTCATATCCATCGATGCGTGTCGCATCACCTCCTCTCTACCGCGGTCCTGCTCGGCTATGTTTATCGGCGGCATGTCAAAGTTTGGCATATATCCATGCGTGCGAAGGTGCTCACTCATGTCCGTCTGATTTCTACGGTGACGTCTGGCACATCTCGCACAGGGGCATGGTGGGATAATTCTCATTGGACGACGGAATATCTCCTTCAAATACACATCGGTTTTCGCGATCCACTCTGATGTTACTCGATTCCGACGGATAAAACCACTGTACATCCACTGATTATCTGCCATCCTCTGCTTTTTTGCAAATCACACAACATAATTAAGGATTCACTTAAATTAATCACATCAAATTTTCAGTTTCTACCGCGTTGAATCCACCTACATCTCTAATAGGTAAAGATGGGTCCTAATCCCACCCGAGGATGTGTAGATTGAGTACGTTCTCCATTCTACCCCGTTCCGAGACAAAATTTCGGCAGCACCTCCCCGCTGTTCTCCAGATACACGTCTCGGCAAATAGCCGAGAGAATGTGCTCCGGAGAACAATGGGGAGGCGCCGCCGAAATCCTGTCTCGGAACGAGGTAGAACATGGAGAACATACCCAATCTACACTTCCTCGGGCTGTCCATGGAAAACGCTGGACAATCCGAAAGAGCTGCGGTGATAAATATGCAATTGAATGCATATTTATCGATGCAACCCTTTCGGACGGGAGACGCCTAGGTTACGCCAGTTGACTTGAGAATGAAATCTAGTGATATGAAAAAATGGAGGAGATGGACTTGTAGCTCACCCTCGGCTGTAGAGGAAGTAGTCGAACTGCAGAGGGATGCTCAGGGGGACCAACGCGTCGGACAACGGTCACTCCGATGAAATGCGACACCACAAAGCCTGCAAATTCCATCGCGACAAAAAATTAGAACATCACAACTCATAGAACATCACAATATCATCATCATCTAACAATCATCGAATCATAAAAAAATCGTCATCTATGATCATCATCATCATCTAAAAATTATCGAAGCATAAAAAAACATAAACACCTATTATCAACATCATCATCTAACAATCATCTATCATATATCATCTATCATCATCATCATCATCTCAAAATCATCGAAGCATAAAAAATCATCATTATCTCTCCTCATCTAACAATCATCGTCATCATCATCTAAAAAAAATCCGTATGAACAAGTTATGAACATCACATTTTTCTCAAATAACTAATTTTTAGCAAGACCATTATATAAGTGTCAAAAAATATTTCATCATTGTTTTGTAGCAACACCATCATGATCAAAATACCACCGTGCAAAAAGTATATAATCACATCACAAAACAACATTGACACTTCAAACTAAAAAAAAACTCATATTTCTAATAACATCCATTGATCAATATTTTGCAAACTAACTACATCTAACAAATATGACATACATTCCATCTATCTATGCATTCATCCACCTAAAAACAGTAGCAAACCAATAAAAAAAGAAAGAAAAAATAGCTCACGTAGAGGGCCGGCTGGTCTGGTCGGAGGAGGGGGGCGCCGACGGTTGGGGGCCGGTGATGAGCAGCAGAAGAAGAAGGGCCGGCTACTCCAGCCGGCCGGGAAGGGGGCGCCGGACCCGTGGCCGGCGTCGAGTCAGCCCTTGCGGGACAGAAGGGGGCGGGCACGGACAGGGCGGCGCGGGGCGGGGAGGACGGCGGCGCACCGCGGTGGGTGGGGGAGACGGGGGACGCGCGGCGGCGGCGGGCTCGGGGCGGGGCGGCACGGGTTCGTGTGCGGGAGGCGCGGCGGCGGCGGGCGGCGGCGGGCTCGGGGCGGGACGGCGCGGGGTTGGTGCGGCGCGGGCGGCGGCGGGCTCGGGGCCGGCGGTGGCGTGCTCAGGGCGGGCGGAGGAGGTGGTGGGCGGCGGCACGGGTGTGGGTCGGGGGGAAGGGGGAGATGGGGAACGGGTGGTGGGGGGCGAACCGCAGCGGATAAGGTCAAACCTATGCCGACGGCCTGGCCGTCGGCATAGGCCTGGCCCTTTGCCACGTCATCGATCTGTGGCCGTGTGCGCTGCAATGCCGACGGCTAAGCCGTCGGCATAGATACTTTGCATTTTTTATTACGTCATCGATCCATGGCCGTGTGCGCTGCTATGCTGACGGCTAAGCCGTCGGCATAGATACTTTGCATTTTTTTTATTATGGCATATGTGTGACTCTCAGCACACTGTAAAAAATAGTCCCACCCCGTCCCGTCTAACCCTGACACAGACGACCGCCGGATCTAGCTCTTTGACTTTCGCCGGACTGGGTCTGACCGGTGGACCTTTTCACCTGGTTGTCATAGCCCAGCCCATAGCTACACCCCCCCAACACCATCCCGGCCCAACCCACCCAAAGATACCCTCCGTGTCGGCCCGACGTGGCCGTTTCCCCCCTCCGGGACACGGCGGCAGCCACGCCCGTGAGGTCTACACGGTGGGACGGGGGCCCTGGGGGGTAGCAATGCCACCGGAGCGTCGCACCGGGCCCTCATACATGTGGGGTGGTGCGGTGGCATGTCCGAAGAGGCGGCACGCGTCTCCGAGGTGTGGCCCCCCTCACGGACGGCGCCGCCACCGGCACCTGGAGGGGGGAAACGGACGCGTCGGGTCTACATGGAGGGGATCTTGGTGTGGGTCTGGCCCGGATGTTTCTCCAAAGTGTTCCTATGGGCTGACCTAACACAACCGGGTGGAGAGGTCCACTGGTCAAAGCCCGTCCGTGCAAAGTCAAAGGGCTAGATCCCGTGGTCAAACGCTACAGGGTTAGGCGGGACGGGGGCCCTGGGGGGGGGGGGGGGGTAGCAATGCCACCGGAGCGTCGCACCAGGCCCTCATACATGCGGGGTGGTGCGGTGGCATGTCCGAAGAGGCGGCACGCGTCTCTGGGGTGTGCCCCCCCTCACGGACGGCGATGACACGGTAGTAGACGTTCTGCGGTAACGATGCGGCGTGAATATTATTAAATACTCGGAGCGCGATAAAATCATGAGTTTTTTACACGACGTGGGCACATGTGCTATAGGACTGATGGTAATTTTTCATAATTTTTGGTGATGGAGAAGTATCTGAACACTTCCCTCTACGCGGATTGCTCTCCGCGTGTCTACGACTGTGGCCGGCGGCCTCCGGGGGCTAGCATGCCGTCAAATCTTGTGTAGGCGGCCTCTCACAGGTCTGGAAGTGTTGTGGCGGTTGCAAAAGCCCGGCACGCATCTCCGGGGTGTGGCCCCCCTCACGGACGGCGCCGCCGCCGGCACCTGGAGGGGGGAAACGGACGCGTCGGGTCTACACGGAGGGGATCTTGCTGTGGGTCTGGCCCGGATGTTGCTCCAAAGTGTTCCTATGGGCTGACCTAACACAACCGGGTGGAGAGGTCCACTGGTCAAAGCCCGTCCGTGCAAAGTCAAAGGGCTAGATCCCGTGGTCAAACGCTACAGGGTTAGGCGGGACGGGGGCCCTGGGGGGTAGCAATGCCACCGGAGCGTCGCACCGGGCCCTCATACATGCGGGGTGGTGCGGTGGCATGTCCGAAGTGGCGGCACGCGTCTCCGAGGTGTGGCCCCCCTCACGGACGGCGCCGCCGCCGGCACCTGGAGGGGGGAAACGGACGCGTCGGGTCTACACAGAGGGGATCTTGCTGTGGGTCTGGCCCGGATGTTGCTCCAAAGTGTTCCTATGGGCTGACCTAACACAACCGGGTGGAGAGGTCCACTGGTCAAAGCCCGTCCGTGCAAAGTCAAAGGGCTAGATCCCGTGGTCAAACGCTACAGGGTTAGGCGGGACGGGGCCCTGGGGGGGTAGCAATGCCACCGGAGCGTCGCACCGGGCCCTCATACATGCGGGGTGGTGCGGTGGCTTGTCCGAAGAGGCGGCACGCGTCTCTGGGGTGTGCCCCCCCTCACGGACGGCGATGACACGGTAGTAGACGTTCTGCGGTAACGATGCGGCGTGAATATTATTAAATACTCGGAGCACGATAAAATCATGAGTTTTTTACACGACGTGGGCACATGTGCTATAGGACTGATGGTAATTTTTCATAATTTTTGGTGATGGAGAAGTATCTGAACACTTCCCTCTACGCGGATTGCTCTCCGCGTGTCTACGATTGTGGTCGGCGGCCTCCGGGGTCTAGCATGCCACCAAATCTTGCGTAAGCGGCCTCTCACAAGTCTGGAAGTGTTGTGGCGATTGCAAAAGCCCGGCACGCGTCTCCGGGGTGTGGCCCCCCTCACGGACGGCGCCGCCGCCGGCACCTGGAGGGGGGAAACGGACGCGTCGGGTCTACACGGAGGGGATCTTGCTATGGGTCTGGCCCGGATGTTGCTCCAAAGTGTTCCTATGGGCTGACTTAACACAACCGGGTGGAGAGGTCCACTGGTCAAAGCCCGTCTGTGCAAAGTCATAGGGCTAGATCCCGTGGTCAAACGCTACAGGGTTAGGCGGGACGGGGGCCTTGGGGGGTAGCAATGCCACCGGAGCGTCGCACCGGGCCCTCATACATGCGGGGTGGTGCGGTGGCATGTCCGAAGAGGCGGCCCGCGTCTCCGGGGTGTGCCCCCCCTCACGGACGGCGATGACACGGTAGTAGACGTTCTGCGGTAACGATGCGGCGTGAATATTATTAAATACTCGGAGCGCGATAAAATCATGAGTTTTTACACGACGTGGGCACATGTGCTATAGGACTGATGGTAATTTTTCATAATTTTTGGTGATGGAGAAGTATCTGAACACTTCCCTCTACGCGGATTGCTCTCCGCGTGTCTACGACTGTGGCCGGCGGCCTCCGGGGGCTAGCATGCCGCCAAATCTTGTGTAGGCGGCCTCTCACAAGTCTGGAAGTGTTGTGGCGGTTGCAAAAGCCTGGCACGCGTCTCCGGGGTGTGGCCCCCCTCACGGACGGCGCCGCCGCCGGCACCTGGAGGGGGGAAACGGACGCGTCGGGTCTACACGGAGGGGATCTTGCTGTGGGTCTGGCCCGGATGTTGCTCCAAAGTGTTCCTATGGGCTGACCTAACACAACCGGGTGGAGAGGTCCACTGGTCAAAGCCCGTCCGTGCAAAGTCAAAGGGCTAGATCCCGTGGTCAAACGCTACAGGGTTAGGCGGGACGGGGGCCCTGGGGGGGTAGCAATGCCACCGGAGCGTCGCACCGGGTCCTCATACATGCGGGGTGGTGTGGAGGCATGTCCGAAGAGACGGCACACGTCTCCGGGGTGTGCCCCCTCTCACGGACAGCGCCGCCGCCGGCACCTGGGCCAGGCCTATGCCGACGGCTATGCCGTAGGCATACCTCTGCCATAGATAGTATAAAGTAAAATAAAAAATAAAAATAAATAAACATATGCCGACGGCAAGAGCTACGCACACGGAGGTGCAGTCCCACGGATCGATGACATGGCATCGCACACAGATCGATGACGTGGCAGAGGCCTATGCCGACGGCTATGCCGTAGGCATATCTCTGCCATAGATATGCCGACGGCCGCCATTATCTTCCGTCGGCGTAGTTTCAACGCCGTCAAACGGTCAGCGCTGACCGGGTAGGTGGGCCCGGGCTATGCCGACGGCCTAGCCTATGCCGACGGGCCCGTAGGCGTATCTCGAGCGGTCCCGACGGCCTCGTCTATGCCGACGACCCCGTCGGCATAGATAGACGTATGCCGACGGTTTTTCTACGCCTACGGCCTGTCCTAGGCCGTCGGGATAGGTCTATCTATACCGACGGGGGCCGTCGGCATAGACTTTTTAGCAGTTATTCTGGTAGTGAGGTTCGCGTCTCCGCCTACGCGGTTGTCGGCTCCCACATCCTGCTCTCCGTGGAACAAGACAAGGGTACAGGCACCTGCGCCTTCGACGTGGACGCCGAGCAGTGGGACATGGTGGACGACAAGAACCTGCCTTTCGTCGGCCAGGCCGTTCCTCTCGGAGGCTGCCGCTTGGTTGCCTGCTCCGAAGAGAAGGGAGGCGCAGTTGCAGTGTACGACATTGAGGTCCTCCGGCCAGAAAATTCAGTCACGGGCAAAACGGAGCTATCCATCGTTGAGTTGACTGTGATATCAGACGACATTGTTCCGGGGCAGCTGCTGTACTCCATGGGGAATGGCAGCTTCTCCTCTTTTGACATTCGATGCGTTGATCCTGGTCCGGACGCCAAGCTGGACAAAGCACAAATTATTCATCACACCTACTATCAGGTGGAGGGTGGTGTTTCCGGGAACTATACGGTTGTCATAGCGAAGCAGCAGAGGCAGGTTTTCAACGTGGAAAATACATTCAGTCATTTGGGGGTGTGGCTAGGTCTCAGTCGACTGAGACTTAACCAAGTCTTAAGTCAAGTGATATAGTATGCAAGAAGAGAAAAGAAAAATTGAAAAGAATTTTTTGTACGAATCTCCATGCAAAATCAAAGAAAGATACTATTAATTGAGACATAACGAAGTCTAAGTCGACTGAGACTTAGCAAAACTGTTTGGCTTATCCTTCGCCGGTGGTTGCTGCGTTAACCATGTAAGCACTCCCAACAGGCAACAACTACTAGGGCTTATTTGATTCAAAGGATTCACAGAGGAATTTTGGAGGATTCTAAACCTTAGGAATTTTTTCTATGTAGGTTGTTTGATTCGTAGGATTGTAAACAATAAGAATTTTTCCATAGGATTCATTTGCACTATATTTCATAGGAAATTTTTCATCCACTCAAACCTCTTTGAAAGAATCCTATGTTTTTCATATGCACAATCAAACACTTATACAATCCTGTAGGATTCAAGGTAACATGCCACTTCAATCCCACGTTTTTCCTATTCCTGCATTTTGGAAATCCAATGAATCAAAGAGGCCCCTATTGTTTCTGCACTAGGCACTAGCTAGCTTTTCTTTTGGTCACTTCTGCTCCTTATTAGATCTCAAGTTTCATTGGCACTAGATTGCAAACCTAATTGCACAGTAAGATGTAATATACTAAAGGGCTATCTTGTACCAAGACGGTAGTATTGATCATACACATTGATTTGTTGTAGTTTATTGAGAAAAAACTATTTTTCATCCCTCAACTATTCGAGAAGTGTTTACTATTTTTCATGTAATCCATCTTTCTCTTTTTCCGGAAATGGTGGTGTTAGATTCAGAACAGAAAGATGGATTGCCCAAATGACTAGATAGCACGACGTTCAACGGTGACGTGCGGACAACCTTGCTACCATTCGGGGCGGAGCAGTTCGGCGATAACCTCGCCACGTTCGTGTAGCAGGGTAGAGTCATGGACATGTAGATCATGTCATTCACCGTCTTGGTTGCATCCATGCCTGGTTTCATGGTTTTGGTTACCGAACGAGATTTGGAGCGGTTACCTCGTATTTCGTCCCCCCCCCCGACAAACCCCCATACCGAGCAAAAAATACCCAAATGTTTTAGTTTAAACGTTGAATCTATAGTAAAGTATGGTAGTAACTCAGTTATGACATCACCGTTGGTTCTGGCGTGTTGGCAACAACCTATTTTTCTCTTCAAGAGGTAGCTGGTTACAAAAGGTGAAAAGTAAACGACCCAAGAGTCGAATTAGCAAACTCACAGCACGCGAGTAGACGACGTTCCAGTGGGCTAGTAGCTCTTTTATGATGAATACAAGTTCATGTGCTGTTATAACTATTTTCAAATATGTTGAATTCAAAACTCAATTATAAATTTCATTTAGAATATACTTGCTACTTCGTAACCACGTTTACCGGCCCCCTGGTAAAAATGGCCCATTCGGTAACCAAAACATTGCACGCTCTTGCCGGCCCCGGTGACGTTCACTTGTCCGACGTGGACTTCCTGGCCCCCACCTCGGGAACTACGAGCCGCCTCGACATAGCTGCCTGACGCTCTTCAGAGGCGACCGCTGAGTGTGCACTTCCGGCTTCGACCTGACCGTCAAGCTAGCATTGGCAGCAGAGACGATGTCGCATGCAGGTAGAAGCACTCGTCCCACCTAGCGAGCGGGTTCACTGAGTGCACCGTGCCGGCGGCCACATCCCGAGTACAGGACTAGGAAAACCCACGTCATGGCGCCACCGAGTGCGGGGCTCAGAACCTGCATGGTGTCACCGTTGCCACCAGCCGGTGGCACGTTCTTGCCAGCCATGGTGGTCGGACCAATCACCCGTGCCTCTGGGGTGTGGCGTGGAGGGTTGTACATGCAGGAGGGAAAGGACCGAGTCCATCGATGACACGTTCCTCTGCAAAGGCAGTGACAGCGTATCTATTGCTTCTCAAGTAATGACAGTATCGTGGCCACACACGGTCGTACAGCAAGCCTCGTCGTGCCACGATGCCTTGGCTGCCTGTATGCACCGCCATAAGCCATACCAGTTCCACACCCACCTCCTCCTCCTGCTTACTACTGCTCGGCGCGCGCCGCCTGCTCGATGGAATGCCCAAATGTGTTAAAATAATAAGGTTGAAGAAGATTGCTACGTGGGCGACGACGGGTCAAAAACCATGCCAAGTCAGCATGAAATTGCTTTTCTGGGGTCAAAAGGGACAAAATTTGTCTGTTTTGAAGAGTTGAGGGTGCAAATAAGAACCCAAGCGAGTTAAAATAACAAGGGAGAAGAATATTGCCACGTGGGCGACGACCGCACAAAACCATGCCAAATAAGCACGAAATTGCTTTTCTCGGGTCAAAGGACAAAACTTGCACTACTGAAATCAGAGAATTTGCCATCAGCCAGTTTTTTGCCGTCTGCTAGCTGACGGCAACTTACAAAAAACAGACGGCAACGACCGAGCTGATGGCAAACACACTATTTGCCATCAGCCACATTTTTGCCGTCTGCTAGCGGACGGCAAAGTAGTCACTACGTAACGGCCCGTTACCCACCCCCCTCCTCTCTCTCTCTCTCTTCCCGACCACACGCCGCTGCCCGCCGCCGTCGCCCCCGACCGCACCCCCGCCTCCTCCCCTACCCACGCCTCCCCCGACCTGCAACACCCCCCTCCTCCTAAATCCCCTTACCCCTACTCCTCCGCCTACGTCGCCCGCCTCCTCCGGTCTCCTCTCTTTCCCCCCTATTCTCCTTCACCTCCCTCCCGGCAGTCCCTCCCCGCCCCTCCCTCCCCTCCTCCCTTCCCTCCTTTCTTCTTCCTCCTCCTCCCCCTCCCCCCCCTCCTTCCCCATCGCCCTCACCGCGCCCTCGTCCCCCCTCCTTGTCTTCCCCCTCCCCCTCGTTTTTTTTTCATTTTTTCTCTGTTAATTGTAGTTAGTTTAGTTAGTGTAGTTTAGTTAGTGTAGTTAGTGTAGTTTAGTTAGTGTAGTTAGTGTAGTTTAGTTAGTGTTTTTTAGTGTAGTTTGGTTAGTTAGTGTAGTGTAGTTTAGTTAGTTTAGTTAATCTAGTTTAGTTGTAGTTAGCTAGTGTTCTATTTTAGTGTAGTTTAGTTAGTTAGTGTAATGCACTGCCTGGATATAAAGGAAAAATAAAATGTTAATATAGAGATCCCCAGATCCCTCCCCTCGTCGGTCACTAACCTATCCCTCCCCGGATCCCCCCTCCTCGCCGGTGCCTCTTGCTTCCTCCCTCGGCTACCCTCCTCGGCTCCATCCCCTCATCGCCGACAGCAGCCGGTAGCTAGCTATATCCTTCTCCTCCCCCTTCCTTTGCTCTGTTCCGGCCTTCGTGCCGATGACACTAGCTAGGTAACTACAGTCGCGTAACCAGTATGTGTCTCCCGTCCGAAAGGGTTGCATCGATAAATATGCATTCAGTTGTATATTTATCACCGTAACTCATTCGGATTGTCCAGCGATTTTCAAGAACAGCCCAAGGATGTGTAGATTGGGTACGTTCTCCATGCTCTACCCCATTTCAAGACAAAATTTTGGCAGCGCCTCCCTGTTGTTCTCCGGATGCACATTCTCTCGGCTTTTTGCCGAGACGTGTATTTGGAGAACAGCGGGGAGGTGCTGCCGAAATTTTGTCTCGGAATGGGGTAGAGCATGAAGAACGTACTCAATCTACACATACTCGGGTGGGATTACGACCTATCTTTACCTATTAGCGTGTAGGCTGCATGGACATAATAAAATTGACAAACTAGATTAACTGATGAATATACATGCTGAATTATATATATTTCTTTTGTGTCCAGTAGCTAGGCAAGATGAGTGATCGTGTGTGGATGTACACCGGTCACACTAGTCAGAAAGACATGACCAATGAATGGTTAACAAAAACCAAGGGGTTGTGAGAGCCGCATTTGCAAATGGCCAGAGAAAAACCTGGTGCCCCTGTGTCCGGTGCGACAATTGGCACAAGAGGATAGAGGATGAAATGGGCAAACACCTGCAGAAGAGTGGTTTTACGCCCGGTTATACGGTGTGGACATTTCATGGTGAGTCTGCCCAACGTGCCAGAGCTGAGGTGGTTCGTCATCGCACCGACGAGCATGGTACCGAGATGGAAGACATGCTGCAAGACTTTGATGATGCTCGGGATTCGGATGATGAGATGGAGGAATCTGCAAAGGCCTTCAATGAAATGTTGGAGTCTTCAAAACGTCCTCTCCACGAGCACACTGAGCTTTGTCAGCTGGATGCCATATCACAAGTAATGGCTCTGAAGGCTCAATTCAACTTGGGCAAAGAATGCTACGACGCGATGATGACAGTATTTGGATGCTTTCTACCCAAAGGCCATGTAATGCCTGCAAACCTGTACCAGTCGGACAAAATCCTCCGTGCACTTAAGATGCCCTATGAGAAGATACATGCCTGTGAGAAAGGATGTGCCTTATTTAGGCTTGAGTATGCGGACTTGAACTATTGTCCCATTTGCAAGTCTTCCAGGTATGTTGTGGTAGACAACGGTATGGGTGAGAAGACGCAGACCAAAATCCCCGTTAATGTTCTTCGGTATATGCCAATCGTACCAAGATTTCAATGTCTTTTCATGGTCGAAGAGACGGCCAGACAGATGACATGGCACAAAATGGGCAAAAAAAAAAACTAGATGCAGATGGGAATCTGATGATGGTACACACATCGGATGGTTCTGCGTGGAAGCACTTCGATGCATTATATGAGCAAAAAGCGGCAGATCCAAGGCATCCTTGAATCGCCATCAGCACGGATGGGTTCAATGTGTTTGGTCTGACGGCAACCCAATACAGTTGTTGGCCCGTATTTTTCATTCCACTCAATCTCCTCCCGGACAGATTATGCAAAGAAAGAACATTTTCCTGACGTTGATAATTCCAGGGCCCAACTATCCGGGGAAAAATATGAATGTGTACATGTAGCCGCTTAAGGATGAATTGCAAGAAGCTTGGGATAATGGGTTCAAGACATACGACGCCGCTAGCAATCAGAACTTCATAATGCGTGTCTGGTACATGTACTCGATGCATGACTTGCCGGCGTATGCGCTATTCGTTGGCTGGTGTGTGCATGGAAGGTTCCCGTGCCCCACATGCAAGGTAGCTCTTCAGTTTCATTGGCTGCAGGCGGGTCGCAAGTTTTCTTGCTTCGACTTGCATAGACAGTTCCTGGATCCTCGCCATAAGTTCAGGAAAGACAAGAAGAACTTCATCAAAGGTAGAGTTGTCAAAAACTCTGCACCACCTACGTTGACAGGCCAAGAGACCATGGATCAGTTAAACGCTCTCGAGCCAGATCCAGAGCGTCCAGGGTATTTCAAGGGGTATAATTCAGAACACGCCTGGACTCACAAGACATGCTTGTGGGATCTGCCTTACTTCAAAGACCTGCTTTGCCCACACAACATTGACGTGATGCACATTGAAAAGAATATCATTGAGGCCCTTTTTGGTACATTGTTCGGCATAGAGGGGAAGTTGAAGGATAATACTAAGGCTAGAGTCGATTAGGAGGCGCTATGTGATAGACCGTTACAAAACATGCAAGAACCGAAAGGAAAGCAGAACTGGACGAAGCCAAAGGCATGGTTCAATCTTGGAAGGCCAGCTATGAGGGAAATTATCTAGTGGGTGAAAATGCAGTTGATGTTCCCCGATGGGTATGCAGCGAATCTAAAGAGGGGAGCGAGTCTTGAAAAATTGAAAATATTTGGTCTCAAGAGTCATGATTGGCACATATGGCTTGAGCGGGTAAAGCCGGTGATGTTGCGTGGCTTTATCCCTGAGGATGAATGGCTAGTACTGGCAGAGCTGAGCTATTTCTTCCGTGTTCTTTGTGCGAAAGAACTATCGCTTGGCGTGCTAGAAGAAATGGAAGAGTTGGCGCCGGAGTTGATCTGCAAGTTAGAGAAGATCTTTCCACCGGGCTTCTTTAATCCAATGCAGCATTTGATTTTGCATCTCCCGACCGAGGCAAGATTGGGGGGCCCGTGCAAAATCGTTGGTGCTACGCAACTGAGACGATGCAGAAGACGCTTTGAGCAAAATATAAAAATAAACGTAGAATTGAAGCATCGATGGCCGAGGCATTCATTACTGAGGAGGCGGCAAACTTCGTGACATCATACTACGAAGCCAAAAATCGTCATTTGCATAATCCGAAGCCTCGGTACAATGCTGGCGACCCTAAAAAAGGTGGATCCAACCTCAGCCTATTCAAAGGGAATCTCGCACCAGCCAGTGCTTCGAAACCAATATCGTTGGATTTCGAAGAATGGCGGACCATTTCGTTGTATATCTTCAACAACCTAACAGAAGTGCGGCCGTACATCGAGTAAGTTCTCGGTACATTGTTTTGCAACTTCTAATTCCTTTGAACTGCTCTTATTCCCGGATATTTGATACAGTCGATACGTCGCCAAATTCTCGGATGGAGCGGTGATCCAAAAGGAATCCATCGAAGAGTATGAGCTTCTGGCAAAGCATGGAAGCGGCTTTCCCGGTTTCATCTCTTGGTTCAAACAAACGGTAATTTCCATTAGACCATTCTCATTTCTTCGTCTAATTTGTGGCTAATGCAACAATCCTTTTGTATTAAACTTGTAGGCTAATTCAGAGTCTGTTGACGCCGAATTGAGACAAGTCGCTAATGGTTTTGACTATAAGGTCCGTTCATTTGACAAATACGACATCAACGGGTATCGCTTTCGTACCTTCGGCAAAGAGCTATCTATGGCCGACCGAAAGTCTACAAATTGTTGTGTCTCTGCTATCGGTGAAGGAGGTACCGAGTATTATGGGAGAGTTGAAGCAATTTATGAACTTCTATTCTATGGTGAAAACCCACCGAACGTCGTAGTCTTCAAATGTTATTGGTTCTAGCCGAAGGAGACTAGAAGGACTCATGAACATATAGGGCTAGTCGAAATCAAACAAAGCACCCATTTAGATGTTCCCGATGTCTATATTACGGCTTAACAGGCGACCCAAGTTTTCTATCTATCGTGGGCCTGCCAAACTGATCCAAATATGAATGGTTGGGATGTCATTTATGAAGTGCCGCCACGTGTTAGACCACCTCCCCCCAATGAAGAGGATTATGAACGTCACATTAACCCAGACACATATGAAGGAGAATTCTTCCAAGAAACACGTCTTTCCAAAAAACGTTTCAAGAACCGCTCTACTTCACCCCAGAACATTGAAGTAGACGGTGATAGTGAATCCAACTTCACCCCTGAGCCAGAACAAGAAGAGGTTACTGCTGCAGATGACCTGTCAATGCTTGACCGATTACATAAAGGTGGCCTTCCACATGTTCATGCCGCCGAACCCGATGAGCACGTCATTCATGATAGTGATGATGATGCATTTATTGATCCCGAAGCATATATAGACGATCAAGATTATTATTAGTTCATGTCAGGTATTCAATTTGTATTATATACATATATATATTGTTAGTTCATGTTAGGTATTCAATTTTTTTATGTTGTACTTGATGATGATACACTTAAGTTATATACATATTATTATTCATGTCGGTATTAAAATTTTGTATGTTGTAC
The DNA here is from genome assembly GCA_011799875.1 of Thinopyrum elongatum. Lineage (NCBI taxonomy): Eukaryota > Viridiplantae > Streptophyta > Magnoliopsida > Poales > Poaceae > Thinopyrum > Thinopyrum elongatum. The sequence continues at coordinate 538,379,664 of CM022299.1, forward strand.
TAATTTCGTTTACTCTTTGTCATGGCAGGTGTTGAAAGATGGTGGGAGCGGGTCCGGACCGCTCCGAGGCTCCCTCTTCATTGGCGCGTGGTGGGAGGGGTACTTCCATTCCACCCCAGTCTCTCCGGAGAGCCTTGCTCGATAGTATGCAGACACCGGTGGGCGCTTCTTCGTCGGCGTCGTTGAACACCGGGAGAGGAGGTCGGGGAGGGAAGAAGAGAGGAGGTCCGGGAGGACGTGGCCGTGGGAGAGGTAGGCAGGCTCCTACGCCTTCCTCGCCGCCACCCCCAGCTGATTCACCCGAGCACAGGACTGCTAGGGTGGACACGTCTAAGGAGGAGGCTACGCGGACTCCGGTCCACGAGCCTTGGGTCGATGGGCCTTTGACCCATGAGATTCCGGACCAGGGTACATCCCAGGAGACGTCCGGATGGGGTACCTGTCCGGACCCGCCTGAGGGGCCAAGTGGCCATGCTGATGGTGGCGGGGATCCGCCTGATAGCGAGGGCGAGGTGGTTGAGGGGGCCACCGTCTACCAGCGTGGTTGTACATGGCTCCCGCCTGTGCCGGCGACCCGCGAGCAGAGGTGGTTGATTTTCCCTGATGGAGAGAAGTAAGTGCATTTACTCTTTTTGTACCTTTTGCCTTCATGTTTCTTCAAATATCTAATGCGTTGTCCTTGTCATATTGCAGGGGTTGGGACCACGCTCCGGATGTCCGCAGGCCCAACACCGTCCTTGGTGTGCTTTGCTGGCAAAACTTCCCGGGGTTTGTCACGTTGCCCGGTGAGGGTCAGCTTCCATAGCTAGGATTGAGCTGGGAGCACTAGTTGGCTGCCCCGGCCCCGCCGGAGGAGATGATCGACGGTGTCTTGTGCCACACGAGGGCAGACATGGTGATCAGAAAATTTTGGGTAATTTCTCCTTTACATAATTAAAAATCTTCAAATAGTTAGTTATTGTACTAATCAATGTTGTCTCGTTTGATTGCAGACCTTCTATAGGTGTGAGGAGGGATATGAGGAGGCCGCGGCACAGGTTATCGATGCCGAGTGCAAGCGCCTAGTACAAAAATTACGGCACGAGGCTCGGGTGCAGGTTGTTCGAGACTACTACACCTCACGTGGTATTAAGAAGACCAAGCCGGCGTGCCGTGAAAAGTTTCTGAAGAAGGAGCAGTACATGATCGTAATTACCTATTCTTAAGGCCTTGTACTTAGTTTCCTTGATTTGATCCGTAGGCGTAGCGCTCAAATTTCTCTTTACTAACTTAGGTGCCCCGAGATGGTGTGCGGATCAGATGGATTGTTGGGAGGTGTTGGTGGATGAGTGGTGCTCAGACCAATGGCTAGCCCTCCACAACAATGCCAAGGACCGTTGTGCCCAAATGGAAGGTGTGCCACACCATCAAGGCAGCGCCAACTTATATCAGTTCGGGCGGAAATGAGTATGTGATTTGCTTCATGATTCATGCAATTCATTCTTCATGCTAGCTTGAGCCCTTTAATTACTAATTTACTCTGTTCCTCTCTTTTAGGCGCGACACAATAAGGTGGAGGTTCCAGAGATGTACGACCTCTATGACATGGCCCATACTGCCTCGTACAAGAAGGTCAAGGCATTCTCTGCGTCTGACCTCGATCATCCAGAGAACTTCACCAACATCTCCTCCCACAACAAGCTCGTGAGGTACAAAGATGAGGGGAAGGCGAGGAAAGGGGAGGACTTTAACCCGAGCCAGGGTCCCATTGATCCAGAGCTGGTGATGATATCTGGTGGCGGGAGGTCCCATGGCTCGATAGCCATTGGAGATGGACTTATACGTTGTCCTCGCACTCTCCTGGAGATCAAGGCGCGCTAGTCGAGCTCCGCTCCTGAGATAAGGCCTCATCAACGGCCAGTCAAGCTCGCCTTCGAGGTTAGTTATACGAACTCAGCTATCTTTCCTCCAGTACATTGTGTGTGAGACCATCGATGATTACAATGCTAACGAGGAGTGGTGTTGCAGGCTGCTCTTCAGAGAGAGAGAGAGAGAGAGAGAGAGAGAGAGAGAGAGAGAACCGAGGCGCTCATGGAGGAGAGGGACCGGCAGGCGGCGGAGAAGGAGCGGGAGTTCGAGGAGAGGATGGCTAGGTTGTTGGAGGAGGAGAGGGCACGGAATGACATGGCGAACCGGGCGATGTACGAGCTCCTCGTGGTAAGTTTCTTCTGCATATTAGCCAAATCATGCACGTAATGTTCGTTTCATTACTGTAACAACCCTGTGTAATAGCCACTGTGATCATCTCCTAATAATGCCAAGTCACTTTCATTTGCAGTGCTTAGTCACTTTGGTTTAAGATTCAATTCAAACTCTATCCCGAAAATCAACTCAAATACAAAAGTGAAATATGAAGTTGCTCAAAACTTGTGGGAAAAATGTTCACATTATAGCAAATAATCTAAAACTAATTGCTGTTAAGGAACACAACATCATCATCTACCACAGAAGGGATTAAGTATTTTTACAGAGCCCAATCAGCATTTAAAGTGCCCAAATCATTTTTGAATAAATTCAAATGGCTTTCAAAAATGCCCAAACTTCTTGAGGCAGTGTTGGAAATTGCAAAGCACATGTGTGACCACGTTTCACATTTTTGCTACTACATTTGAATGCTCAAAACAATTCAAAATCTACTCTGTAAAAAGAAAAAGGCAGTAGCAGAAAATAAAAATAAAACGAGGCACTGTGCACTGGGCCTAAGTGCACAGTGCCCCGAAACCGGCCCAGCTGGCCCATCTTCTTCTCTCTCCCTCGCGTGTCATCCCCTCCATGGCTGCGCCGGCGCACGCCGGCCGTTCGTCGACACGCATCGCCACCGACGCTGCCAGGGGATAAGGACGACCCCGGGCCGTCTCCCTGGTCCTCCTCCACTAACTCTCCCCCTCTCTTCCTCGCTCCGCCCTTCTTCCCCTTTCAGATCCGACAAGGCCGACGCGGTCGCCGCCGCGCCTCGCACCTTCTCGCAGCCACCAAGCTCCGTTCCCCGCTCCGCCGTGTCCATCGTCTCCGTTGTCGACCGCTGCGTCGACTCGTGTCACTTGGAGGAGCTAGGACCCCCTTCATCGAGCGCATCGACCTCGTCTTCTTCCTCGGCCGCCGGTGATCATCCTCCTCTACGGCGACGTTCTGCAGCTACTAATCTCCCACCGGCCATACGTGCGTGCCGCTAGGTGAGCATGCCTCCCACCTCGGTCCTCTAGGTCCTTTAGATCGCGCCGTAGTAGCTCGTCGCCGAACCCGAGCTCTGGCCAGCGCAGTTCGCTTCGACGCCGTGGCCATGGCCTGTGTCGTGCTCGTCTGAGCACGGCATCGTGCTCCTACTGCCCCCAGGAGCCGAACGCGCCCGCACACGCTCTCTCCCATACTCCCTAGCGCTGGATTCGTCGAAGCCCGAACTCCGGCTCCGCTTTTGCTCGACGCCGGCGACGATTCCGACCGATTCCGGCGAAACCACCACCACCATTGGACGCGGTACTCGCGGCTCGTTCGAACGCGCCCAAGCACGCGCGAAACTACCCACCGTAGATGAAATCCGACGCGTTCTGGCGACGCGCCGCCACGCAAATGGTCGCCGGAGTTTTCTCCGGCGCCGCGGTCGATGTGGCAAGGTGGGTCCCGCCCCTGTGTCGCCGACAAGTGGGTCCGGGGGGCCCTGTTGACTGGATTGACCCAGTCAACATGCTGACTGGGCAACCCAGCCACTGACATGTGGGCCCCCTTGGTTGATTAAGCTAATTAATGATTTAAATAAACAAAATAATTAGATTAACCTAATCACTCACTGACACCAGGGGCCCACTCCTCTAATTAACCTGCTAAGTTTAAATTAAACTCTGTTAAACTAACAGAGACTGACATGTGGGTCCCACTGGACCCACAGGTCAGGTTTGACCCGGTCAACTGACCAGTTGACCGCTAATGTCAGCATTGCATCAGGATGACATCATAAATCTTTTCTGTTAATAAAAATAATTCCAGAAATTAATTAAATCTTAGAAAATTCGTAACTTTTCAACCGTTGCTCAGATCAAAAAACTTAAAACATGAAAGTTGCTCAGAACGACGAGACGAGTCTGATTGTGTCGTCTGTTTCCTTGTCGGAACCCCCTACATAGGAGAACCCATAACTTTCCGTCCGTATCCGATATATGAATAGTGCATAATCACCGGATAATAAATCGCGTGTTAATCCTAAAAGAACTAAAATGACTTAGGTGCATCTGTAGGCAACCCTGCACTGCATCTTAGCAAAGCATGCCCTGTATTGCATTGTTTGCTGTGGATTTATATGTTTCTTCCCCCTCTTCTCTCTCGGTAGACCCCGACGTCGACATAGCTCCCGAGACCGACGCAGCTCAGGAGCCCGACGACGCAGTTGACGACACTGCCCTTGCCGCCGAGCAACCAGGCAAGCACCCCCCTTTTGAGCATTCCGATATCGCCCACTCTCTTCCCTCGTATGCTTGCATTAGAAGTTATTGTTGTTACTGTTCATCCTACTTCTGTTGCATAACCTGTTTATTGTAGCCTACTGTTGATACCTGCCTGTTATCCTAAACTGTTTAGTATAGGTTGGGTAGAAACCATCTGAGACGCCACCTTATCCTGTCTGCCCTGCTGGATTGTCAGAAGACCCGATCAACGGGATCGAAGACCAGGCCCCGGCGCCGCACATCACTCCCCCTTAGTTGTTCGACACTACTGGGTTACTATCGAGTGCCGAGGGTGATACCTCGTCAGCACTTCTGATGATAACCTTGTAGGTTAGTTAAACGGCCGTGGTCAGCGAGGGTGATTCCTCCTACACCACCCCCGATAACGACATCGTCGAGCAACTGCTCAAGTATGGACCTCGAGGGTGATTCCTCCTTCGTTCACCTTGATGTTTAAATCAGGTGGGAATCCAACGAGGGTGATGCCTCGGATTCCTTCTTGATATGTTAGCCACACGGATGCCCTTACTTTATTGTTGACACTGCTTATTATGGATAAAGACGGGTCGGCCCTGAGGGGTACCCGCGCGAGCTTAATTGCGAGAGATGTGGAGTCGGGTGGACCTGGATGGTGCCCGAGATTCGAACACGAGGCGTGGCCGGACATTCTTAGCCCTTGCCGCAAGTCCTCGAGACGGGGCGACGGGGTCACATCTTTCGTGAGTCTCTGCTCGTTACCGCACTACCAACACACTAACGGGTTGGATATTTGATCCGAGGGGCCTCTGGCCTGATAGCACTAACCATCACGTGGGCATAGTATGGGCGTTCTGCGTCGTATACTTCAGCCGAAGCTTAATGGACGTCAGCGACTGAGCGGCGCGCGCCGAGTTGGACTGGTTACGCAACTGCACTTGTATTAATGGGTTGCTAGGTCTGCTCTCGGCCGCCTGACGCAACGTGCAGGAGTTCCCGAGGCGATGGCCCAAGACCCCTGGGGGCATAGGTTAGTCCGGCGTGCTGACCTCTCTATTAAGTATTTGGTCGGGTTGCGGTGTATCGTTTGGCCGAGGCCGGGCATGACCCAGGAAAGTGTGTCCGGCCGGAGTTAAGCGAGCGTGGTGGGTAAGTTGGTGCACCCCTGCAGGGAAGAACTAATCTATCGATAGCCTGTCCTACGGTAACGGACACTCGGAGTTGTATCCCGGTCGGTACAACTAGAACTGGAAACTTGAGATGAAATGGATAGTATGGCTCTAGGATTGCTTTCTCGCAGGGAGTCGAGGAAGGATCTCTGGGCGAGGTTGATGACACTACTACTACTTTACATTATGTTACTCTGCACTCTTCTAATGCTGCAAGACCAATGAAGATGCTTGAAGATGCTAGTCTTCGATAGGACTAGGCTCTCCCCTCTATTCTAGCATTTCTGCAGCCCAGTCCACATATACAGCCCTCCTTTGAAAATGTTGCATATGTAGTGTAGATCCTTGCTTGCTGAGTACTTCGGATGAGTACTCATGTTTGCTTTATTTTCTTTTTCTCCCCGTATCCATATGTCGCCGCCAAATGACGGAGCCCCTGAGATAGCTGCCCCCGTCGACGACTACGGCTACTACTACTACCCTCCCGGCGAGTACTTCTACGAGGAGCCGACAGACGACCAGGAGTAGGATTCGGAAGGTCCTAGGCAGGAGGCCTACGCCTTTCGATCGTAGTATTTTATTTTGCCCCGCCTGTCTAAAGGCCTATCTGTTTCTCTGTAATATCTGTACCCAGATATCTGATGCTTCCGCTAACACTTGTATGCCATCGAGCTATGTATTTGAGCCCTCGAGGCCCTGGCTTGTAATATAAAGCTTGTATGACTTTATTTATGTTGTAGAGTTGTGTTGTGATATCTTCAAGTGAGCCCTTAGGCTTGATCATGTGCATTTGCGTGTATGGTTAGTGCACGATTAAGCCGGGGTCGTCACAATTACCAACTAGTATGACTGACTCGTCAAAACCAAATGTGCAGTCTGTGTGCGAGAAGACCGGTCAGACCCCTCCGCCGATGCCAGTCATTGCTCCGGGGACCATGGTGAGTTTCATTTGAATGGTCATTAGTTACTAGTCTTAACATCTGAGTGTCATCATGCTAATGAGACATTGCAAATGATCTTTGGTGCAGCGTAACTCCAAACAAGCATCGCACGATCCTTCTCCAGGTGGTACCGGCACGAGCAACCCCGGTGCTTCACCTCCGTGATGACGGTAAGTTTTCCCTAGTGTTTTGCTTAACAAATGCATAATGACCTAGACTTAGCTTTATTTCCTCCAATATGCTTACCATAATGACCTAAGGTAGCTCTAATATGCTAAGTTAGCTCTAATATGCTTAGTTACCTAGGTTAGCTCAATAATGACATATACTTAGCTTACTTATGTAAAAAATGGCATAATTAGCTTACTTAGGTAAAAATGGCATAATAACCTTGGTAACCTCATAAATATCATATACTTAGCTTATTTTCCTCCAAAATGACATAATAAGCTTACTTAGCTCCAAAATGATCCATTTTACCTAAGTTAGCTTCAAAATGACCTATACTTAGCTTTGTTTCCTCCAATATGACCTAAGTTAGCTCTAATATGCTAAGTTAGCTCTAATATGCTTAGTTACCTAAGGTTAGCTCATAATGACATACTTAGCTTTATTATGTCAAAAATGGCATAATTACTTACTTAGGTAAAATGGCATAATAACCTTGGTAACCTCATAAATATCATATACTTAGCTTATTGTCCTCCAAAATGACATAATAAGCTTACTTAGCTCCAAAATGATCCATTTTACCTAAGTTAGCTCCAAAATGACCTAAGTTAGCTCTAATATGCTAAGTTAGCCCTAATATGCTTAGTTACCTAGGTTAGCTCAATAATGACCTATACTTAGCTTACTTGTCAAAAATGGCATAATATGCTTAGTTAACTAAAATGGCATAATTACCTAGTTAGCTCAATATACCTTAATTAGCTTATTTAGTTCATTTATGACATAATTAGCTTACTTAGCTCATAAATGGCATGATAACCTTGGTAAGCTCATAAATGTCATATACTTAGCTTACTTAGGTCAAAAATGGCATGATAACCTTGGTAAGATGATAAATGTCATATACTTAGCTTACTTAGCTCATAAATGGCATGATAATCTTGGTAAGCTCATAAATGGCATATACTTCTTCTTCTTCTTCTTCTTTTTCTTCTTCTTCTTCTTCTTCTTCATTTTCTTCTTCTTCTTCTTCTAGTCTTCTTCTTCTAACTTTCTTATTTCCCATTTTGCAAATTTCATTCACTTCATGGAAGCTTGCATTGATGGAGTGCTTGTTTTCCCTTTCTATTTTGATTTTGTATCGATGAACAATGTGGAACTTGCTATATGGATGAAACTATTGTAATATGTATGGATGGAACTATGTATGTGGAACTTGCTATGTATGTATGGATGGAACTATGTATGTATGATGAAACTTATGTGTTGGATATCTCATATGTTTGCTATGAAACATGCCCTGTGAAATATATATATATATATATCATATATTTGCTGTGAAAATGCTTGGATATAAGAAAAAACAGAATAAAAAGAGGCAATGCAGGCTCTTTGCCGTATGCCATAGACTGCAAAGTGGCCACGTGGCAGCAACCTGTGCAACCTGGGAGCTGACCCATTTGGTCACTTTGCCGCCTGTGGCAGACGGCAAAAGCTGGTGTGTTTTGTCGTCTGTGGCAGACGGCAAAGAGCGGGGGTTTGCCATCTGTGGCAGACGGCAAAGAGCGGGGAGGAGTGACGCGTCTGCTGACGTCAGATGGCAGACGGCAAAGGGGAGGGCATGTTTGCCGTCAGCTGGCAGACGACAAAGCCTCCCGTTAGCCACCTAACGTGGCTAACGTCTGTTCTTTGTCGTCCACCTTCTTTGCCATCTGCTTCCCTAGGAAAGCTGACGGCAAACGTCTTTGCCGTCCGTTGCGCGAAAACAGATGACAAAGAAGCTCATTACCGTAACTTACAGTGTCGGACATGTTTGCCGTCCGCGGCTGACGGCAAAGACCTTTGCCGTCAGCTTTCTGGACCTTTGCCGTCTGCCATGGCAGACGGCAAATCAGCTGATTCCTGTAGTGTTGCCTGCTTTGAAGAGTTAAGGGCGCAAACGCCTGGTGTGGGAATTAAGGGACAAAATCTACGCTCCCGAAGAGGTGAGGGCCGAAAAATAGAGTTTTTTTCTCTTATTTATTCAAACCAATGAACATACTTTTGAGTAAAACCTGGACACGTGAACTCTGGTAAGCTTCATTTAGACTTTTAGGAAAAAATGTTGGAAAATTCTCTTAGAGAATAGGCTTCCCATTAGTCATATACTCATTGTTAGCTATTTTCTATCTTTTGCTGATTGTATTAATCAATAATATTTGGCTGCTTAAAAATTCTGCAGAGGATCTTCTAGTAAAAGATCAAGCATATCCTCAAAATCACAAGGTATTGAGTCCACATTGATACATTCTTGTATTAACAAGACAATTAACATTGCTTTATTTTTTGCTTGGTTCTCATACTCTACAAATTCCACCCCACAATTTTTTTCATTAGACTTTTTAAAAATAATCTTTTTGTGTCTTATTTCCTTCATTTTGATACATTTGCAATAAGAGAATAGCTTAACAAAATAGGTGATCAGATGATTGAGTTGGCAATATTCCTCAATAACACATACTCCTCACCCATTTTTGATCCAATACTAAGTTTTGTTTTTAAAAAGGATCGCTCTTCAAGTAACTAATTTGTTTTAAAAAAGGATTGCTCTTCAAGGAGATGCTATTGACGTTGATATCATAACTCTCAACCGTCGACATACCTAAACCATTCTCTAGATGAATCGTACATTTTTCGCCATTCAAGCAAAGAAAGTGGGCTGCTATGCAAGATCCTAAAATTCTATTTTACAGTAGATTAAGTTTAAGAATGAGCAATAATTTAATAATAGCAAAAAATTGTAATAAACATAAACATTCTACGTCCAACCTTTTATTGGTGGCTACCTTTCACTACAATGGTATCTTTACCTCTCTCACCTGGTAGCTCATATCACTTGCTTTACTCTTAGTTCATATCTCCATGAGAGGGGGTGGTACCATTGTTTATATTTGTGAAATACCATCAGATGTATGACAAGTGTCATACTACAAATGCCATCTTAACAAAAATACCTATCTTCAAGAATACACTATAATGTTATGCGGGTTCTAGATATTCTCTTGTTACACATATTTCTATGGAACTTTGCATACTTCTAGAGTTCTTCTTCAAATTAACTCCACTACGATTATTTATGAGTCTTCTACAACCATCTTCTCAAATACTCCCTTTGTTCCAAAACTATTCAAGTTTGAGGATTGTCCTAAGTAAAACTTTTTAAAGTTTGACGAAATTTATAGAAAAATCATAAGGTCTACAACATCAAATATATCTAAGATCAAAATATGTTTAATAATGAGTCTAATAAAGCAAATTTTATGTTGTATATAGTGACATATTTTCATATAAACTTGGTCAAACTTAACAAAGTTTGACTTAGGACAAACCTACAACTTCAATTATTTCAAAACAGAGGAAGTATCTCTCCTCGTGAAATACTCTGTAATATTTTGGAAGCTTCCCACTTTGCCATGATGCATTTTTTTTCCAGTAACTTCCATGGAAAAATATCTCGGTTTCCTTGAGAGCTCAAGAGCTTTCTCGAATATTCTCTAGTATGGGTGCTTATTTTCAACATAGAATATTCTCTGATGGAAAATTAATGTGTTGTAGTAGAGGATTTTGATCCTACTTAAGGTGCCACCCCCTGTCCTATGTGAAGTGCCACATTGCCAATCAAGACCGGTCAAAGAAAGAAGACTCCAAGAAAGAATATCAAAAGAGGAAACAAGGGAGCAAAGAAGGCCTCTCCTAGTGTAGAGACTTTCCCCCTAATGGGCCACAACCCACCTCCTAGCCCAATAAGGAGCACATGGGCTAAACGACAGAAATTACCTAGTTCTACCCTCACACCTCCTTACTTCAAATCCCTTAAAGAAACTGCTTACTTCAAGGGTAGCCTTGGTCACTTGGACCCCTAGGCTATATAAAGCCCCCCCCCCCCCCACACACACACACACACACAATGGGCATGTAATTAACTCACTCTCACTTGAATACACTCCAAGTGCACCATGCCCTGGGCACTACTCTCGACGACTCTCCCGTAGGACATATGCCGCGCTCCCACGAGACGACTGGCCTATTTAAAATACATTGTCGTGTCACTTTATCGAGTGCGGCAACCTTCGACATAAGGCTGTTGTACATGCCCTCGCTAATTTCTGACCGTGCTACTAAGATATAACATAGTCGAAAGTTGATTCTCGAACGTCAAAATAATGAATATTGGCCTCAAATACAGATACACAAGTAGGAGTATCTACAGTTGAAGGAGAAAATGAACACATCCGAGAGTAACTAAAATAAACTTATGGGTGGTATTCACAAAAAATTAGAGGATAAAAAACCAATGGAAAGGGTGAGCTGATTGGATACCTCTATGTTTCTGAAGTAGACACGTTTTTTATTTCTTTTGAAGAGATACATATTTTAGGAGCTTCAGATGTATCTTCGAGGTGGAGAAGACATAATTATAGTTTACGCGTGTCATTCCATTTTTCTTCACTTCAAAAGTTTACAAAGCACAAGGTGGCTCCCATGACCTCCACATATAACGTCTCAGATGCAAATGCTAAAAAAATGAAACATCATTAAATTCAAAACTAAAAATCACAATAATGATTTAAGATGTATATGGTTATCGATGCATGGTTTTGTAGCACAATTTTTGGAATAACCTGAAATTTAGATGCAAAATCATGCATCTTAATACACATGGTCACATCAGAGGCACACACTTGTGTCAATCTTATAGTCGTCGCTAGACGGTGTACGGACCTGGATGTAATTTCTGTTAGTTCTGGCGTTATTTGTATTGCCATGATAGATGGTGAATAGATCATAAGTTTCTCACACTCCAAAAAAAACTTATAGTCACTACCGAGCATTCATAAATATTACTCCGTTCTCCCATAATGTAAGAAGTTTTTTAACACTACACTGAAGTCAATAAAACGTTTTATATTATGGGTGCTGCTACGCGTCGGTCGACGGATCCTTTTAAAAAATCTGCCATCTCACGAGCCGTCGGATCTGGCCAGATTGAGCGGCCGAGGGTCACCTTCTACCATTGCAACACATGTCGTGTTGCAGAACTTTTCTGTAACACGGGTTACGTTTCGGAAATTTTTGTAACATAGGTCAAGTTGCAGATTGTTTTTGCAACAAAGGTCTTGTTACGATTTAACTTTTTTGCAACAGAGCTCTGTTACAGTTTTTTTCTGCAACAGAAAACAGAGGTCTTGTTGGAATAGAATATTTTTTGTTAATGTTTCCTTTTGCAATGCAACAGAGACCTTGTTGCAAAAACTCGTTGTAGCGGATAGCGAGCAACGACCATGTTGACCGAAAGAAAGGCCGGTGCTTCCTCGGGAGGGGGCGGGGCGACGGTGGACGCAACTCCCCGTGGTGGACACGGACGCCGGTCCTCCCCTGGGAGGCGGGATACGGCTTGAGTTCAGGCGCACCGCAGCGGTTGACGTTCATGGTGAAGGTGGGAGGCAGCGGCGGCGGCCACGCCGACGACCTCATCGCCGTGCTGCCGACGGTGAGCGGCGGCGGTGGCGATCAGAGCAGCACGAGGAGTCGGCTTGACGGGGAGCACGGGTGGTGGCTGCTCTCGTAGGATCCAGATCCAGTACCCGCAACACACCAGTTGTTGTGGTGGGGGGATTGTAACAACCACTCAGTTGCAAAAACTAGTCTAGATAATACGTTCCTTCTAGCCATCTGATTAAAATCTGATCCAACGATCACGAAGGCAACGGACGAGCGTGGTTATCTGTCGGGTGATCCCAATCATTTTCCTTATATTATGGGACGAGGGAGTAATGTTTTAGATCGGGGCTAAAGCATTTACGGGAGACCTCGTCAGAACAGTTAAGCAAGTGCGGCCGTTAGTGTTTATTCATAATTCAGTTTTTTGTTTTCATAAATATATGTCATTTATTGCCAAGAAACAAGCGATTTCAGCATAGATTACATAATAAGCACACGTCCATCAGTAAATATACATAATTAATAATCACCTGCAAAAACACACCTACATTACCATGATATCGACATGAAGGACCCTCACAGATCAGGTGCCCACGTCCACGAACCCGTGAAACCCATGACGGCTTAAAACACACATACACTTGCCCGTGTTTGGCTGCATGCGGATTTGGGACATGGATCTGGTGTCCCCTCACATCTCCACTCCGCTCTTCATCCATGGCGGCAGCAGAGGGCGGTGTAAATTTGAGATGGAGATTTGAGTCACAGGGTGCCGGACTGCGGGCTAGTGTGGGGGTAGCACTACGGGCAGGGATCTATGGGGACGGTAACGACTGAGATGGAACGGGGACGATAGATTCTGCCAGGCGCGATTTTTTTTTCTATAAAATACCACTTGTTTTTGCCTGGTCAGTCCTCACGTCCGATTCTCACCTTTTCCCCGTGTCCAGCTCCAGCCGCCCCAAACCCTAGGTCACCGTCGCAATCCCGCTGCAAATCGGAACATAACTCAGGACCCCGAGATGCCGCGGAAACGGCGCACGGAAGCGCCTCCCCGCGGGGCCAAGAAGCTGAAGCCGGAGAAGGCGGCCGCAATCCCTCGTCAGATCGCCCGTACCAGCAGCTGCGATACGGAGCCTCCGTCGGTGTACCTGGTGATCGGCCATGACGTCACTCGCCCCGCCTACTCCATAGTCAAGGTGAACCCCTTCTTCCCTCGCCGCCGCGCCCCGATACCGATCCCACGACATCTCGCCCGCCTTGAGGCCAAGCACTGCATGTCCTTCGTCGCCGTGCGGTCGAGGCACGGCCCGTGGATCGTCGGCGTCGGCGGCAACTCACTCATTGACTATGGCTCCGAGACCATCGTCTTCGACACCAGGACGCACCAGGTGATCCCGGGACCGAAGCTTGTGTCGACCAAGTTCCGCCCGATCCTGCTACCGGTCGGCGACAAGATCTATGCCCTGACACGTGAGACGTGACCCTGCCATGAAGGGGGAGGTTAATTTCGTGCCCTGGTTCGAGGTGCTCGATCTCTCCCAGGCGCGAGTGGTCAGTGGCCGTCTCGTGGACTGCAAATGGGAGCAACTGCCCCGGCCGCCCTGCTTCCCCTGGGAGCTCTCCCCAAGGCACTACATCTTCCCGCCGGTGGTCAGGGTCAGGTCCTTTGTAGCCGTGAACTCCTACATTCTGGTGTCGACGGATGAGCAGAAGGGCACGCACATGTTCAACTTGAAGACAGAGCAATGGGCGAAACTGGATGACAAGGATCTGCCATTCACCGGAGGCGCCGTCCCTCATGGCCCCCTCTTCCTTGGCTTTTCAACTGCCGCCAAAAATATCACCGCCTATAAGATCACAGTCTGCGCCGCCGACTCACCAAGCCCAAGCATGGCAGGAGGGTCCCCATCCCTGTCAATCGTTGAGTTCCCGATGGTGGATGAGGCAGAGGAGGAGGTCGTTAGCAATGGCAAATTTGCCTCCCTCGGTAACAATGGCTTCTGTTCGTTTATATGCCGCAACGACGACCTTGTGCTGGGTAGTCTTGAGCATACACGGGAACCTGTCACCATGAGAGCATACGCAACAGAGGATCACCTCTCACAAGACCACCTCAAGTCTATTCGACACATAGTGATCTCCAACCAATTGCAACAAGTTTACAGCTTCCGCGATTCACTCCGGAGACTTACTTGGCCATCCTTGGTAGATGTGATTTCTTTATGATTATGAAGCTGTGAGTAAGCCCCTTTGGCACAGTACTTCACCATATTGCTTACTTTAATTCATAATTCTGACTCGGTTAGAGGATCTGGGTAATTTTTAGTTCCTCCCTCAGTTCCATATTAGTTCTCCCTGATTTAGTACAACTTCATGCTAAATCAACGACAACTAATATGGAATGGAGAAAGTACTTATTCTCCGTTTTTAGTTGTTTTTTTCAATCTTGTTAGGGTTTGTGTTCTGCTCAGGAAGGCGAGACGGAGGCGGCTCCCTGAATATGGAATAAAGGTCTCCCCGCCTAGCCCCCGTTCCGACGGTGCGTCTAGCATCGTTGGTGGGCGTGTGGAGGTGTGTCTCCGGCATATCTATCTTTGGTGGATTTGCTCGGATCTCGTCGTTGTTCGTCTACGTTCGTGTGTCTTCGGTTTGGATCCTTCCAATCTACGTTATTTTTCATCGGCGGCGGTTGCTGTTCTGGGGTGCTGGTCCTATGGGGCCTTAGCACGACGACTTCCCGACTGTCTACTACAACAAGTTGTGCCTGACTCCAGCGATGGAGAGGCGATGACGGCGGCGCGCCTTCGGCTCGCTTCAGTGCTTGTAGTCGTCGCTAGATGGTCTACGGATCTGGATGTAATTTTTATTTCTGGTGTTCGTTGTACTGCCATGATTGAAGATGAATAGATTGAAAGTTTTCTAAAAAAAATTAGCAAAATAAAAAACATGCGGCATGCTTTATTTATTATATTTAGTTCAGAATTTTAATATTTTCCTATGCTTTCTACATATTATGCTTTACACTACACAACTTGCTTAGTCCCGACCAAGACAAAACCATATCTCTTATACTACTATCCAAAAGAAACGGAACGTTCCGTTTCCCATCTTACATCGTCCCGTTTCGTCGAGCCTCGCTCGTGCAGTCGGTCGCGCGATTGGTTTTTCTTAATTATGAGTGGCCCCACCCAGGTGTGATCTGGCGCAGTTACCTCTCCAAGCTCTAAAAAAAGGAATCGGCAAAATCACAAGTACCCCCAAACGCACGTATGTATTGCTTCACGCGAGTGGTCTATCCCTCCTCCCGACCAAACCCTAGCCGCCTCTTCCCCGTTGCAGCCGCTACCAGCCCTTCGATGCCGACGAGCAACGCGTAGGATGCACACCAGTTTTAGTTTTAGACACGGCGCTTTTTACATCGCGGCCCTTCCGCGCTCCTCCCTGACCTCACAACTGCGTCCGGTGCTGTTTCCTGTGAATGGGTCACAACCTGGATGGAGGAGGTGGATCCTAGACGTAGCCATGAGGCAGCTTGTCGGCATCGTCGCGTCGACGTGCGCCCGTTGTTGTCTCTTATGCATGGGTCGACCTGGACGGCGGGCGGTGGATCCAGGACGTAGCGGTTTCACCTCCACAGATGGCTGACTCCTCGACCTCCTCCGGCAGCGGTAGCGGCAGCGGCAGCGGCCAGGTGTGGTTTAGTTGCCAGTTCTATCTAATTCATGCCATGAAATATCATTATCTGAAAACCTGAACCTCTATTTCAGTTCAGTGCCCTTGAGATTACTTTGAAGCAAGCTGCTACTTTCGGTTCAGTTCAGGTTTCATGACCGTTCCTGCAATTTTTGAGTTCCGCACATCTCTCCCGAATTACCCAATGCCCAACCCCCATCCTCCACTCGATCTGGATCCAGCGGAGAGGTGTCGTGGTAGTCGAGGACCCGATTTAGTTAATGACAGGGTCGTGATGCAGACAAGCGGCAACGACGTCGTGGAACGGTGTCGCCGTTCTGGGGTGGCCGGCTGGTGCGGTTTGGATCATGTTCAATTAGTTCGTGGGTGACACGTGCGAGAGCTGCCTTGTCCCAGGGGAGGCGCGGTGGTGGGCGGGCTGAATACAGCGGCCGGCGGTCGCGCGTCGAGGGAGAGTTGCGGTGTTGCTGCAAGAGTACAACTGTAACAGTGGCGTCCAGGAAGCGTGCCCGTGCATCAAAGAGCTTGGGGTGCCATTCTTCCACCATGAAGTAATGAAGAAGGCGTTGGTGGGGATCATCGAGAAGAGGTGCAGGGAAGAGTGGCTCTGGGTCTGGGGCTGCTCCGCAGGTGCTACGCTCGCGACCTCATGACGTCGAACCAAATGACTAAGGGCTTGGAGAGGGTTGACGACTTCACGTTCCCATCGGAGAGCAACTCGGCACTACGTTGAGCTTGCCAAAAAAGGGGATGTTCGGACGCGTCCTTCTCCATTACAAAGCCGGGGCAGGCACCAATTCCCAAATAGCATTGTCTGTTCGTGAGCACATGTCTACATTCCAAGGGACTTCGTTTGGGTTGCAACTTTATGCCTTTATAATACATGTACGTATCTGCAGTTATAAGAGACGGTTGATTAGGAGTACATTCAAAAGAATGTATATTGGATAGAGAGCATGATCTTCCAAACTACTAGGAGTTTTGAATGGTATTTAGCACCGATGATTTGTTCTGTAGTTGCCATTGTTTTTCTGCTACTCTGTCCTGGTGGTGTTTTGTTTTGTCAATTGCTCATTGAGGCAACTACAATGTTATCTTATTAGTGTATCTCACATATTTTTTGCCAATTCTATTTTCTACTAGGAGCTAACTGGGCCACAGTTTATGTTTTGTGTGGGACTGCTATTTTCACATGTAGAAGGTTTACTCAATTCCCTATTTGACGTTTCTCCATATTTTTATGCTTTCATTGCAAAAAAGAAAGGAAGCAAGAACATATAGATATTTTTTCTAACTGGAAATTCATATATGTCTCTCGCAATCGATTAATATGTGGCTAAAAACGGCATCTTTAGAAGGTCAATCAACACCATGTTTTTTCGCAATCTTGTTGAGTGGAAAATTGTTGTTCCGTGGCAACGCACGGGCAATTACCCAGTATAAACAGAAAAACCGTACCTCGACCCTTTTTTTTTCATAAATGATATCCAGCGAACGCGCTGGTTGCCATCCATTTTCCTATTGCAAATCACGGCGCAAGGCTTGTGCCATGTCAACGATTCAGACTCGTTCGCTATAGACAGTGAATTGGCGAACGTCGTATCTTTTTTGTTCTTTCAAAATATCGAGTGATGTGAAACAGAGTGGGGAGGCGATCTCGAACCCAGGACATCCTGCGGGCGGGCCAACACACTTTGCCACTTCGACGGAAGTGATTTTTGTAATCACATATGCTTAAAAAAATCTATATTTGAAAGTTAAACCATTTTAGTTCTTTTTTCCTTTGATTTTTTAAAAGAAATTTCTTTTCCATTTTTGAAAGAGCAAAAATAGCTAATTTTAAGAGGGTTTTTTTCAACTTTGACATGTGCATTTTTTATTGTAGGTAGCATTTTGTTTTTTATTAAACCTTCCCAACAATAATTAATAATATGACATTTTTATTATTAAGAGGATGACAGTTTTATTATTAATGGCATCACTTTTTTATTATTATTAACATGGCATTTCGGGCATTAACCGACTAGGTTGATAAAATGACACAATCCGACAGGAAGTCGGGCCGCATGACTACTAGGGAAAACCTTATACACAGAGGATTATCAGTAGCGCTGGTTAAAACTAAGCGCTACTGCTACTTACCCGTGGCGCGGGACACAAAGGGCGCTACAGCTATGTTGGTAGCAGTAGCGCGTCTACAGGAAAAAGTGATACTACTATAATTCCCACACTGTTGCCGGCAGGCTAGGCATAGTAGTAGCGAGCTTGGAAAAATGTGCTACCGCTAAATTCGTTGTAGTAGCGCGTTTTCAGGGGAGATCGCTACTGCTAAGAAAAAGGAAATAAAATGAAAAAGAAATAGAAAAGTAAATGAAAACGAAAGAAATAAAAAAAGAGAAAGGAAAAAAGAAAATGTAAAGAAAAACAAAAGAAAAAGAAAAATAAAGGAGAAAGGCATAGCAGTAGCGCTTGTTTTCAACAAGCGCTATAGCTAATCAAGCAGTAGCACGTTTTGTAGACCCGTGCTATAGCTAAGTTCCTTAAATAAAGGAGAAACGAAAAAGAAAAGTAAAAAAGAAAAAAGAAAAAAAAGGAAAATAAATACCAGCGCTATAGCTACTTCCTATAGCAATATCGCGTTTTATGTACCAGCGCTATACACTACTAGGGAAAAATCTAGCAGTAGCGCGGGCACCTGCGCTACTAGTAAGGCGCTACAGCTAACTTGTAGCAGTAGCGTTGTTTGTCCCGCGAGACTGCTATACCTACTTAGCAATAGCGCTGTCCAGACCAGCTTTACTGATAAGTGGCTTAGCAGTAGCATTTTCCTGTCCAGCGCTGCTGCTAAATGGCTGTAGCGCTTCTTTACGGCACTGCTGCTTCCTGCTAAAGAGCGCTACTACTATATTTTCACATTTTTTTGCTGCGTATTTGCGATGTTTTTGTACAGGTTTTATACAGTATTCTAATCATATCATAAACATGCAATATGCTCATCATATTATACACATAATAATCTCATCATATCATCCAACACAAATCATGTCGTCACATCATAATCACTATATAGCGATACAAGTTAACTGACATGTCTCATCATACATAATGTAGTACTTCTTGAGGCGCCGGTTCGGATCCCTCTCTCGCACTAGCGTGAACCTAAACTAACTATTTTCCGATTCGGCTCTACTATCGAACCCTCTGGTTGTCGCTCAGAAACCGGTACACCTGGGCCTGACACTCAGGCCACTCGTCGCATACTCCTGGAACCTTCCCTACGTACACGGCGTAGCACTTCTTCGCCATCGATGATCTATGTACCTGCATCGTCACATGATTCGATAATATGCAACATAATATATAGTTGAGCAACAGAAAGAGACAGAGCTAGCAAAAATAGAAGCAACATGTCGTAAACATGAATAACAAAGTTCATCATACCCAAACTGCCCTAACTAGAGTGATCTATGCTAGTTGAGGAGGACGGTTTAATTACATCACAAAGTTTCGTCGTGCATAAATTCAAACTTTCGTCATACAGAAAGTAGTGACTAAACGGACACATTGTCATCGTCAATCACTCCAACATGTCGTGCCAACCATCCAAATCAGGGAGGAAGTCCCCGAGCGAAATGAAAGGATTCAGGTCGAGATGCTGAGCGGCTACGCGTGTTCGGACGTCTTCCCGCAACATTTGCCCTTCTTCGTAGAACATCCCTGTTTTTTCGAGGACCTCTTTCATGATGATTTGGGCAAGTTCATGCTAGATGTGATAGAACTCAGCTCGGTGTCGATGATCCGGGACATTTCCTAGTTTCTTTGCCCATTGCAGAATATCGGCATCGCCGGATCTAGGTGACATGCGAAGGTTCCGGTAATCCCGTCTGTACTCCAGCATGTGGTGGAGGACATAGAATCCATCACTGAGAGTACCCCTCGTTGCTGGATGCAGCAGGAGTCGGTCTTATGGCCGAAGCAGGGCGCGCGGTTCCTTGTCTTCTTGACCGTGATCTCTCCACCCCGTAGGCCGTAGCATAAGATAGCACTGTCGAGAACAGACTTGATGTGGGTGTAATCCTTTTTCTTCATGTTCTTCGACGAGTCCAAGTAAAGAGCGTGGGAGAATCGGGGGTAAAAGATGATGAGGACGGTGCGCCCGTCGCTGCGCAAAGTAAGTACACCTCAAATTAGCCTCCACGCGTGCAAATGAATTATTGAAATAGAAGGATGGATATCCGCGGATGACTTACATGGGATGATAAGGCAGGAGAATCGTCTCCTTGTCCTTATTGTCGACCATGAAATCGGCGATGTAGTTCCTCGCGTATTCACGGTGCTCTTGGCAGACTGCCAAGAAGCCCTCGTGCATGAAGTACGGGTCAGCGACACAGATATAAGGTATTTGCTTAATCCTGATGATGTAGTTCATGTACAAGGCAAAAAGGCGGACAAACGTAAAATCCAGCTTTTCCAAGTGAAACATGTCGAAGATGTAATCGAATCGAAGGAAGAACTTTTCCGCAGGGAATGTGTCGACATACAACCTTTGCTGCGGCACGTTAACCACGTAGAGCGGGTATCCTGGATTTTTCGAGGCGATCAGGCTTTTCTCTCTCCGCAGCACATCGTCATGAAGTCTCCTAAGATCGTCGTATATGGCCTCTACCGCTGCCTTAGGTAGGATCGGATCACTAGGGATATGGTATTTCGCCGCACCTATGATAGGTATACGGTCTTCAACCCGAGGCTGTGGAGGCGGCTGGCTCATAGAATCAGCTTTGCCTTTCTTCAGTCTCTTCTTATGCTTCTTTGCTACTGGAAGTGAGCCTATCATACGTTCATCCTCCGGCAATTCAGGCACCAACTCATCACGCTCAAACCCTGAGTACTCATACTGCTGAGCCATCAATCCTTTGTCGCCATAGGCGCCGGTATTGATTTAATGTAGAGGGTCATCATCCTCGTCAATGGCATCATGCATTGCTTCTTCGACGGCGGTGACGTCATCAGCCACTAATGGAGCCTCTTCCTCACGCTGTTCGCTATCACCCGGCACAACAGGCGACGCTAATTGGGTAGGTGGGGTGTTGGTGTTCATACCTTGCTGAGGCTGCTTGGTCGTGGGTGTGCTCCCGGCCGTCTCCAGACGAAGCAGACTCTTCGGCCACAATAGGACCCAACTCTTGCAATCGCCAAGCCACCACGGGGTCTGGTCGTCATCTCCCCCTAGTGCTACCGGAGGAGCCAAATTCTCGTGGCCCGGCTGTGGCACAATTGTTCCCTCGGCTTCACTATCGTCGCCTTTCCCACGTCCACCTTTTGGCCACTGATGGTGTACAGTATGGTGCACGGGGTTTCGTCGGCCTGCAAAGACATGTCTGCGACGTGAGATCCGAAAGGCAATGGAAACGGGAGATTATACATATATTGGAGAGGGCCGGTGTGACAGGTACCGTGAGGGTGTCAAGCTCAGCCAAAGACGAAGCCCCGCCGAGGACGCTAGAGACGGAGGACGGGCTGCTATGAGCAGGTGCTGGAGCACGTGCGGGAGCAGGTGCGCTAAACGAGCTGCTCCCGAAGAAGTTGGAAAGGGGAAAGTCCGCTGCCTCTTTATCTGGATTTTGCTTGTTCCAATTGACGATAGCCGGAATCAAGACACTATACGAAGCTGCCATTTCCTCTCTTGCGGCAGCTACCGTTGCTTTGACTGTCTCAGCTGATTTCTTATCAACCGCAATCTCAACCTTCTTGTCGATGTTTTCTTCATTTAACCTCCGTCTTTCCTTTCTCTCCTCAGCGTTCTCACGGTAGTACTTCTACCACTTGGCGCCGTCTCCGACGCCGTGCACGTGTCCATAGGACGACCGAGTGTCCATCGGGAGTTCTTTCAATATGTTCAAGGCCCGGTTGAATGGGGTGTCCCACTTGGGCCTCGCCAACGCCTCAGACGGCGAGTCGCTTTCGGTCGCAATCATGTGCTGCTCTTTCTGCAAAAGGAACGTGGATCGTTTACAAATGTGACTAAACATGGAGTCGAATTGATCATAAGCTAAAATTAGGGGGTAAATTAATAATTACCAGCATTCTCATAAACTCCTTCGTGACCGCGTCTGTATCGAAAACCTTCTTGACTCGGTCCCAACGGTACTGGGCCCTGATGACATCACGCTCCTGCGGGACAGTGAACTCCGCCAAGGGGTCCGGGATCCCCAGACTTTCGTGTTTCGCGTCCTCCTTGGCCCATATGGGCCTCTTCCCCGCGTAACCACGGCTTCCGAGGTGGTGGCACCCCATGTTCCTCTCTTGAAGCCCTTTCATGTACTCCGACGTTTCTTTGGCAGCTTCGGCAACGCAAGCCTTCTTGAATATTTCGAACTGCTCTTCCATAATTGTCGGATTATCCTTTACAATCTCGGAGTAGGGTTCCTCTTTGACGATGATCCGATGTTTCACCCTTACTTTCCAGGCGGACAACATGCTGCTAAACTTGCCCATGGCGCGTTTGTTTATCTTCTTCATTGTCGGGTCTTGCCACGGTCGAGTATATTTGATTTCATCCCGGCCCGGGAACAAGAATTCCTGGTGCAGCTTCGTTAGGAGGGAGTGCTCCATATTTGGTATCTTCTTTAATTTCTCATCCTTGATGGTGGCGGTTCCCCGTAGGATGCAGCCTATTTGATTGTCGTAGCACATGCGCGCTTCCGTAGGCTCTTTTGGCTCGAAATTGCCGGGGTCCACCTCCGTCACCACCACTCTAGTAGTGTTGAGCTGGTTTGGGCACGGTATCCTCTTCGGTTTTGGTTCTATACTGACTAATTCGCCAGTCTCGGTGCCGGTCTCGGCGCCAGTCTCGGTGCCGGTGTCGGTCTCAGCGCCGGTCTTGGCGCCGGTCTCGATGTCGGTCTCAGTCTCGGATGTGACAGGTGGGCACTGCAACAACTGTTGCTCCTCGAGATAGTTCAAATAGATGTATGCCGCCTCGTAGACATTGCAATCACCAGAACCCGGTCCTTCATCGTTGCTAGCCATGTTTCCTACGATTAAATCTAGTCAATTAATTCTAGACCTAATAAAATGAATAATGACATAAAAAAGGCCTATGTTTTGCAGGAATGTTGATTCATTCCCGTTGCCGCAAATCCCGGGCACTCGATATGTCCTAGTTTGTAGCACAAGTCATGCCGAAATTTACGGAAAATTTCAGCATGACCTTTGCTACAAAGTGGACAAATCGAGCGCCTGAAATTTGCCGAAACGGAAATGAATCAACATTCCGGCAAAACATAGGCCACTGGGAATCATTCCCTGCAAAGAACAAAAGGCCACTTGGGCACAATCAAACCACTTCAATGTTGCATATAACAGGACCACTTAAGAACCTATACATGAGCAACCAATAAAAAATATGTCCTAATAAAAATTATGAACCCTACAACTCAATTTTTGTCCTAAATTTCAAATTATGAACCCTAGAACTCAATTCTAATTATGTCCTAAATTTCTATCATAATTAACATCTAATTCAAAAACTAAGTGTAGAAGAAAATTCAGTTAACTACTAATAGAACAAAATTCAGTTAACTTTAGTGCTCTATAATGATGAAATGAAAAAAATTCAGTTAACTACTAATTTCATTCATTTAGGTCATTCATTTAACTTCACCTAATTAACCTACTGTACCACTACAACTAGCTGCACTACTAACCTAATTAACCTAGTAAAACCCTACTGCCCTAACTAAAAAACATCTAACTAACATCTACTAGTACCACTACTGCCCTAACCTGATTAACATCTATTAGTACCACTATATATACTACTAGCAGCACTACTGCAACATTTTCTTCATTTTGTTCTTTAAAAAAAACATCTATGAAAACAAAAACCATAATTAAACCCTACTGCCCTAACTAAATTTTTGCTCTAAACCCTAATGACCTAACTAAATTTGTGCTCTAAACTAAATTTTTGCTCTAACCAGCCAACCTAGTTCACCTAGTGATACGTCTCCATCGTATCTACAATTTTTGATCGTTCCATGCCAATATTATACAACTTTCACATATTTTTGGCAACATTTTATATGATTTATTGGACTAACCTATTGATCCAGTGCCCATTGCCAGTTCCTATTTTTTGCATGTTTTTTGTTTCGCAGAATATCCATATCAAACGAAGTCCAAATGCAATAGAATTTTACGGAGAATTATTTTGGAATATTTGTGAATTTTGGGAGGTGGAATCAACGCAAACGGAGGCCCACAGTGACCACAAGACACCTGGGCGCGCCAAGCAGCCCAGGCGCGTGGCGGTGGGTTGTGCCCTCCTCGTACGTCGGTTGAATCTCTACTTCGGGCGCAAGGAAGCTTATATCTGGAAAAAAATCGTGTTAAAATCTCAGCGCAATCGGAGTTACGGATCTCCGGGAATATAAGAAACGGTTTTCGGCCAGATTTGAGGAACGCGAGACAGAAGAGAACAGAGAGACAGATCCAATCTCGGAGGGGCTCTCGCCCCTCCGCCGCCATGGAGGCCATAGACCAGAGGGGGAACCATCCTCCCATCTAGGGGGAGGCCAAGGAGGAAGAAGAAGGAGGGGGGCTCTCTCGCGGTGGCACTGGAACGCCGCCGGGGCAATCATCATGTGACGGCGATCTACTCCAACAACTCCGTCATCTTCACCAACAACTCCATCACCTTCTTCCATATATATTCAGCGGTCCACTCTCCCGCTACCCGTTGTACACTCTACTTGAACATGGTGCTTTATGCTTCATACTATTATCCAATGATATGTTGCCATCCTATGATGTCTGAGTAGATTTTTGTTGTCCTATCGGTAATTGGTGAATTGCTATGGTTGGTTTAATTTGCTTGTGGTTATGTTGCTGTCCTTTGGTGCCCATCATATGAGCGCGCGTGTGGATCACACCATAGGGTTAGTAGTATGTTGATAGGACTATGCATTGGAGGGCAACGGTGACAGCAGCTTTAGCCTAAACATAGAAATTGATACGTACGGGATTGAAGGGGGGCCATTATAAATCTTAATGCTATGGTTGGGTGTTTTATCTGAATGAACATTAGTGGTTGCGGATGCTGGCTAATAGTTCCAATCATAAGTGCATAGACTTCCAAGTAAGGGACGACATGCTAGCAGTGGCCTCTCCCACATAAAAACTTGCTATCGGTCTAGCAACGTTGTAAATTGCTAAGGGACAATTCCGCAAATCCTACCATCACTAATCCACACTCATTTTACTAAACTTAATTGTTTCATTATCTAAATAGCACCTAACTTTTATTTTCACGTTCTTTATTATCTTGCAAACCTATCACACCTACAAAGTATTTCTAGTTTTATTCTTGTTCTAGGTAAAGCAAACGTTAAGTGTGCGTAGAGTTGTATCGGTGGTCGATAGAACTTGAGGGAATATTTGTTCTACCTTTAGCTCCTCGTTGGGTTCGACACTCTTATTTATTGAAAAAGGCTACAAACGATCCCCTGTACTTGTGGGTTATCAAAACCTTTTTCTGGCTCCGTTGCCGGGGAGCAATAGCGTTGGGTGAATATTCTCGTGTGTGCTTGTTTGCTTTATCACTAAGTAGTTTTTATTTTCTGTTCTAAGTTGTTCTCTATCTTTAGTTATGAATATGGAACACGAAACACCAAAAAAATTAGTTGTACTTGCTACTCATGGAGATGGGGAACCTCCTAAAATCCTCGATGCTCGTTATGTGAAAAATATTAAACACTACTTTGATAATCCTGAGAAAACCCCATTCAACAGAATAATAGGAGACACGTTGGATCAACGTGAATACTTTGGGGATTATCGCTTGACACAAAAAGGGAAAATATTATGGGATCAAATTGATATGTTGCATTGGTATGCTTGGAATTTATGCTTGAGATATGATTATACTTGTTGCTCTAGGATGAACGCTCCACACCTGCCCTTTTCATGCAAATTTAATGATAATGAAACCTTGGCTTCTTATGCTAATGGTAGATATGATTATTATGACGTGGAATGAATAGAAGAATTTGTTGCTTTTAAGGGTGCTTATGAAATTGAATCTTTGTTTGAAAAGTTTAAAGATTTTGATGATTAAGTTTATAGTCCTGAAAATTTTGCTATCCTTAAATATTGCTATGAGAATTATAAATACAACTCCGATATTGATGAATTTATTGAGAATGTCTCCGCTGTCCAAGAAGAGACTAATAGTTTGCAGGAGTCTATTGAAGAAGAAATTGATGAAACTGTGAGCTCATTGGATGGAAAAGATGATGAGGAGAGCGAAGAACAAACGGAGGAAGAACGGATTAGCTACCCGTGCCCACCTTCTAATGAGAGTAACTCTTCAACTCATACATTGTTTAATGTCCCTTCGTGCTGACCGAAGGATGAATGCTATGATAATTGCTATGATCCCGTTGATTCTTTTGAAATATCCCTTTTTGATGAACTTGATGCTTGCTATGTTCGTGGCCAAGATGCCAATATGAATTATGCTTATGGAAATGAACTTGCTATAGTTCCTTATGTTAAGAATTCAATTGTTGCTATTGCACCCACACATGATAGTCCTATTATCTTTTTGAATTCTCCAAACTACACTATATCGGAGAAGTTTGCTCTTATCAAGGATTATATTGATGGGTTGCCTTTTACCGTTACACATGATGATTTTGATGAATATAATATGCATGTGTTTGCTTCTCCTACTTGCAATTATTATGAGAGAGGAACTACATCTCCGCCTCTCTATGTTTCCAACGCGATAAAATTGCAAGAAACTGCTTATGCTATGTATTGGCCTTTACTTGATGTGCATGAATTGTTCTTTTATGACATGCCAATGCATAGGAAGAGAGTTAGACTTCGTCATTTCATGATATATGTTGCTTTGTGCTCACTACTAAATTATAAATCATTGCTAATTAAAATTGGCTTTGATATACCTTGGGATCCATTACTTGAGCACTTTATGCGTAGCTTAATGGCTTTAAAGAAAGAGCTGCCAGAGAGACAACCCGGAAGTTTTAGAGAGTTATTTACTTATGTTGAGTGCTTTTATAAAGTTTAAAAACAAAAAAAATATAGAGGGGAACCTAAAAACCTTTTTCTAAAAGAGAAGCGATTGAAAGGTGTTGCATTGGAGAAGTGAGAGTCGACCTTGAACACTTGTGTTCATGCTCATGGAAACAATGTAAAATTTTCATGGAAGTTTCTCACAAAAATTATTATCCCCTTGTACAAATCCATTGTATTATAAAAATAATGTGCCAAGATTTTCCTTTAGGATGATTAGATTGCTTGTTGGTATGTGCGGTGTAAAAACAGAAACTTTGGCTATAGTGCATAAATTTACATTTTTTACTGGAACGTCAAAAGTTTCTGAAACTTTTTGCACAGTATTCCTATACAAATTATTTATTTTTATCAGTGGTATAAGCCATGGAAAAGTTATAACATAGTAGCTACAATGCAAAAAAAAATATGAATTGGTTTTCAACAGTACTTAAAGTTGTGATTTGCATTATTATACTAACGGATCTCACGAGGTTTCTGTTGTGTTTTGTGTGGATGAAGTGATCAAAGATCGAGGATGTCTCGATATGAGGAGAAGGAGGAGAGGCAAGAGCACAAGCATGGGGATGCCCAAGGCACCCCAAGTAGATATACAAGGAGACTCAAGCGTCTAAGCCTGGGGATGCCCCGGAAGGCATCCCATCTTTCTTTAACGAGTATCGGTATGTTTTCGTCTTCGTTTCGTTCATGTGATATGCGTAAATCTTGGAGCGTCTTTTGTGTTTATTTTTTCCTTTTCTTTTATGCACCATGCTGGTATGAGATAGTCCATGGTTGATTTATAGAATGCTCATTGCACTTCACTTATATCTTTTGAGTATGGATTTATAGAATGCTTCATGTGCTTCACTTATATCATTTGAAGTTTGGATTGCCTGTTTCTCTTCACATAGAAAACCGTTATTTGTACAATGCTCTTTTGTTTCACTTATATTTATTAGAGCATGATCTTTTATAGAAAGAATTAAACTCTCATGCTTCACTTATATCTATTTAGAGAGTCAACAGGAATTGGTCAATTGCATGGTTAGTCAGAAAATCCTACATAAAACTTGTGGATCACTGAATATGATATGTTTGATTCCTTGCAATAGTTTTGCAATATAGAGATGATAATATGTGGGAGGTACTAGTAAATGGTTGTGGTTAGTAAGAATATTGGTGTTAAGGTTTGTGATTCCCTATGCAAGCACGAAAGTCAATAGTTATGCAATGAAATTACATCCTACTTGTGGTGCATTATTCGGTGTTAGTATGCTTAATGCTCGTTTATGAGAATTTTTGTTTCTTGGTTGGTTGCTTCTCAATCTTTTTGCTAGCCTCCACTTGTACTAAGTAGAAATACTACTTGTGCATCCAAAATCCTTAAACCCAGTTTTGCCATATGAGTCCACCATACCTACCTATATGCAGTATTTCTGTGCCGTTCTAAGTAAATTTGTATGTGCCAACTCTAATTTTCAAAATAAATCTCTGTTTTGTGTGCCCGTACCGCTCATGTGGCTGCACGGGGTGGCCGATGTCTTCCATGATTATGCGGGTTATTCTCACGATGAGTGTTTATTCACTTGTCATTGCACGAGAGTATGGTAGTAATAGGGATGCCCAGTCCCACAATGAATCAAAAATAATAATAATAAAAAATTCCTTGGAAAGTGTTGGTATGGAAGGCACCCGTGGATACTGCCCACGACCATAAGAAGGTCTGGCATTATAGTTGCGCTGTTGAGGAATACCACGGCCAATTCCACGGCCAGCAGAAGGGAGAGCCAGTTGATTCTGATTCTGAGAACAATCTCTAGCACGGTGACCTGGCTTGCCACACTTGAAGCATAGTCCGCTGTTAGGACGAGGTGCTGGAGCTCGAGGTGCTGGAGTTGGCAGAGGCTGTCTCGGTGGTGGAGGTGGCAGGCGTGGGGCAGCATAAGAGGGCCTGTGTGCAGGAGCTGCTGAACGGAACATGCCTTGAGGGAACCAGATGCGTCGCTTCTGGGAAGACGAGCCCGAAGATGAGCCCGACTCACGGGTGCGTCTGGACGCTTCCTTATGCTTCTTCAGTCCAGTTTCAACCATAATAGCCTTATTCACCAAGGTGGCGAAATCAGGGTAATCTTGAACGAGAAGGGCTAACTGAATGTCATGGTGCAGTCCTTCACGAAACTTCTCCTGTCTGCGTTCATCAGTAGGAATGTCCTCTTCAGCGTAGCGAGATAAGTCTAGAAACTCGCGCTGATAGACTTCCACAGTCTTGTTTCCTTGGACAAGGCTACGGAACTCAGCCTTCTTCCTAGCTATGACAGCTAGAGGAATGTAGCGTGCACGGAAAGCAATCTTGAACTCTGCCCAAGTGACGACAGTACCAGGCGGCAGAGTCTGTCGGTGAGTGGCCCACCATTGGGCTGCGGGACCCTTCAGAAGATAAGTCGCAAAAGTAACATAGTTAACTTCGGCGACACCAGCAGACTCCATCTCATGAGAGATGTCACGCAGCCAGTCATCTGCATCTAGTGGGTTGACTGTGTTGCGGAAAAATGATGGACTGAGCCTCATGAACTCTGGTAAGGTAATGGATGGTTGCTGCTGATTAGCATCAGGACGAGGGAATTGCTGCATAATCCCCGTCATAAACTGGCGGTTGAGTTCAAATTGTTGCATCATCGCTGCCATGTAATCAGGTGGAGGCGGCGGTGGCGGGTTGTTGTCAGCCATCCTGCTATTCCAACAGGGGTATTTCAGCAATAGCTTATGCAAGTGTTTAATAGTAAACATGATGTAACTCGACATTATTGAAAGAGTGCAATAGATGCTAAAAGTAGTCATTAAGACATACAGATCCATACACAGTCGGTTACAATCGGGCAGCATAACGGCGCAAATTGAAAAACTAGAGACACACTAGGCGGCACGCAGGCACGCGGTAAGGAAGTACACAACGTGACATAGCAAAGGCTACATCAGCGTCGGAGAAAGCCACTGAAACGGGGTAACTGCAAGTGCGGGTGACGAATGTTCGTCGCGGCAGGATCCTGTGCTCCATGTGCACTCTGATGCAGAACCCGGTCTCGAACTGTAAGAAGAGGTCCACGTGCAGGCGTGTGACCTCCCACTGTAGGCCAATCAATACCTGGCGGCATCTCGGTCCTGCGTGGGTAAAGAATATACTCCGGATGTATCCCTGCATGAACAGCTGATAGCAACTGTGTCATAGCCTCGTAGTAGCGTGCTCGAGTGGCGAACAACTCGACGGCAAGAGCCCGAACAGTGCGACCCAGAGCCTGAGTGCACTGAATCAGAATCTGCGGGTCGTAGCGTCGAGACTCGTACGGGGCAAAGATAGCTGTGTAAAATCCAGTAGCATCTCCAACAGGTGCATACGGAATGTACCGAAACACAGTATCATCCAAGTTAGCATTGTGCTCTCCTCAGAGACGTGCGACAGCAGAGTAGGCAGCATCATGGACTGCCATCTCAACCGTCACGCCTATACCGTGGAAAAGGTGTAGCTCAGTGTCTGAGTCGTTCTGCTGATCATAGATCCGAACTTCAGCATAGTACTGTTCTTGGTTGAACTCGCGGTAAACCTCATAGACCATGTACTCGGGATACCAGCGGTAACCCAGTCTAGTCAGGAGGGCGATCAGAACAGCTGGAAACCCAGGGGCATCACGAGCCCAAGTGTGAAGCACAAGCTGGGTCGTAGGCCGCGGTGGAAACAGTCGATCCATCTGAAACAGAGAGGTTCAGGGTTGTCATAAGACAATGAGAAATATAACCGATCTCAGAAGGAAAGGTTAAACAAAACAATGGAAAGGAAAATGATTATCAGACTAATCAGATCAACGTCAGGGAAATCGCACTGAATCCAGCTCTCCGGGTGGATAGAATTAACGAGAACCTAAATGTCGGTGTTAGTAAATTTTATTAAACCCGAATAGATGAGAGATTAGAGTCCCAGAGTAAAGGCGAGGAATAAAAGATCCTAATACCACCCAGTTGGCGACGTGGGCCCGTAAGCCACACAGCCAAGTTAGTAAAAATAGTTTTAGACCACTAGACTCAACTTCGGCCAAGGAATTGGGAAGAGGGATACCTACAGGCAGTCGGCTCTGATACCAACCTGTGACGACCCCGGCTTAATCGTGCACTAACCATACACGCAAATGCGCACGATCAAGCCTAAGGACTCACTTGAAGATATCACAACACAACTCTAAAACATAAATAAAGTCATACAAGCTTTATATTACAAGCCAGGGCCTCGAGGGCTCGAATACATATCTCGATGGCATACAAGCGTCAGCGGAAGCATTAGATATCTGGGTACAGATATATTACAGAGAGAGAAATAGGCCTTCACAGAGGCAGGGTAAAATAAAATACTACGATCGAAAGGCGTAGGCCTCCTGCCCTGGATCCTCCGATCCTACTCCTGGTCGTCAAATGGCTCCTCGTAGTAGTAGTACTCGCCAGGCGGGTAGTAGTACTGGTTGTCGGCTGGGGCGTCTGGCTCAGGGGCTCCGTCGACTGGTGGCATCAAATGGAATATGGGGAAAAAGAAAGTAAAGCAAACGTGAGTACTCATCCGAAGTACTCAGCAAGCAAGGATCTACACTACATATGCAACATTGTCAAAAGAATGGCTGTATATGTGGACTGGGCTGCAGAAATGCCAGAATAGACGGGGAAGCCTAGTCCTATCGAAGACTAGCATCTTCAACAATCTTTGACAGTCTTGCAGCATCAGGAGAGAGCAGATGAACATAATGTAAAGTAGTAGTAGTAGTATCATCAACCTCGACCTGAGATCCTTTCTCGACTCCCTGCGAGAAAGCAATCCCAGAGCCGTACTATCCAGTTCTCATATCAAGTTCTAGTTGTACCGATCGGGATACAACTCCGAGTGTCCGTTACCGTAGGACAGGCTATCGATAGAAGTTTCTTCCCTGCAGGGGTGCACCAACTTACCCACCACGCTCACTTAACTCTGGCCGGACACACTTTTCTGGGTCATGCCCGGCCTCGGCTAAGCAACACGCCGCAACCCGACCTAGGCTTATAAGAGAGGTCAGCACGCCGGACTAAACCTATGCCCCCAGGGGTCTTGGGCCATCGCCCCGGGAACTCCTGCACGTTATGGGGCCACCGAGAGCAGACCTAGCAACCCCTTATACAAGCGCGGTTGCGTTCCCAGTCCAACTCGGCGTGCGCCGCTCCTTACTGACGTCAAACAAGCTTTGGCTGATGTATACGACGCAGAACGCCCATACTATGCCCACGTGATGGTTAGTGCTATCGGGCCAGAGGCCCCTCGGATCAAATATCCAAACCGTAGTGGATTAGGAGCGCGCGGAAACGAGCAGAGACTCACGATCGATGTGACCCCGTTGCCCTGTCTCGAGGACTTGCGGCAAGGGCTAAGAATGCCCGGCCACGCCTCGTAGTTATCTCGCGGGCACCATCCAGGTCAACCCGACTCCACATCACTTCGCATTAAGCTCGCGCGGGTACCCCTCAGGGACGACCCGTCTTTAGTATCATGGTTTAGTGCAAGTCCACTCATCAACAGTAACTGTGTGTCTGACACCAGGGGAGCCCTGAGGAATCACCCTCGATGGAACCCCACCTGATGTTATCATCAAGGTGAACGAAGGAGGAATCACCCTCGAGGTCCACACTTGAGAGGTTGCGCGACGATGTCGTTATCGGGTGTGGTGTAGGAGGAATCACCCTCGCTTACCACGACCGAGTAACTAACCTACAAGGTTAACATCAGAAGTGCTGACGAGGTATCACCCTCGGCACTCGACGGTAACCCAGCAGTGTCGGCAACTAAGGGGAAGTGATGTGCGGTGCCAGGGTCTAGTCTTCAATCCCGATGATCGGGTCTTCTGATATCCAGTAGGGCAGTCGGGATCAAGTGGGGGTCTCTGTCGTGTCTCTACCCAGTCTATACTAAGCAGTCTAGGATAACCAGTAAGGAAGCAAGGCAGGTTACGATAAACAGGCTATGCAACAGATATAGGAAACATTAGCAGTAGCAGTTCTAATGCAAGCATAAGAGAGAAGAGAATAGGCGATATAGGCATGCTCAAAATGGGGGTGCTTGCCTGTTTGCTCTGGGGCACGGACAAGGTCTTCAGTGGTACCGTCGGGGACGTAGTCGTACTCCTGTGCGGCGTCTGCCTCGGGAGGTACGTCAACGTCGGGGTCTACCGAGAGAGAAGAGGGGGAAGAAACAGGTAAACATAATGCAAACAAATGCAATACGGTGCGTGTGATGCTATGATGCAGTGCAGGGTTGCCTAATTATGCATCTAAGTCTTTTTAGTTATTTTTAGAATTAATCTAGGATTTAATATCCGACGTGTGTGCACTATTCATCTGCCGGATTCGGGTCCGGAGTTACGAGTTCTTCTACGTAGGGGGTTCCGATGAAGAAACAGACGGCACGATCAGACTCGGCTCGTCGTTCTGAGCAACTTTCATGTTTTAACTTTTTCGATCCGAGCTACGGTTTAAAAGTTATTAATTTCCAAAGTTTATTTGAATTTTTGGAATTTATTTACTTAGCAGAAAACGAATTATGACATCAGCATGACGTCACTGTGACGTCAGCGGTCAACATGCGCTGACCAGAGTCAAACCTGACAGGTGGGACCCACCTGTCAGTCTCTGTTTATATTAACAGTGAATTATCTTAATCCACAGGGTTAATTAGGGGGCGGGCCCCACTTGTCAGTGAGACATTAGGTTAATCTAATTAGTTTCTATTTAATTAAATCTTTAATTAGGTTAATTAGTCGTGGGGCCCACTTGTCAGTGGCATTGCGCCGCCACGTCAGCGCGTTGACCACGGTCAGCGTGGTCAGCGGGGCCCGTGGGACCCACTGGCAGTGACCCAGAGGTGTCCCACGTGGCGGCCACGTCGGCGGCCGGAGCCAGAGTTGCGCCGGCGACCAAAATCGCGGCGGCGCGGCTCGGACGCCCGTCGGGTTTCGCCCACAGGCCACCAAAACGGCCGGGGCTGGTCGCGTTCGAACGAGGGAAAGGCGCCGCGTCGATCTAAGGCATGAGCGCGAGCTAAAACGGCCGGAAACGAGCGCTAGGTCATCGCCGGCGGACGCCGGAATCGGGCATCGGAGGATTTAGGGCTACAACGCTCGGGGAGGCGCGCTAGTGATCGCGTTGGACTCGCACGAGCTCCAGGAGCTCGATGCTGGGTCCGGACGAGCACGACGGCGTCTGTGGCCGCGGCGGCGAAGTGCACAGCGGCGAGCAGAGCTCGGCAACGACGGCAGCTGGCTATAAGGCGCTAGGGGACCAACGAGGAGCAGCAGGGAGAGGAGAGGCTCACCGTGCGGCACCCACGTAGGCCCTCGATAGTTTTGTAGCAGCAGAAGGCCGGCGTCGGAGACGAAGAAGACGGCGGCGACCGTAGTTGAGGACGAAGGGGATCCGGTGGTTCCGTGCTCCCCAGCTCCAGCTGAGGCCTCCAGTAGATGAGGAAGACGACGGCGGAGCTAGCCGGCACGGTGGACGAGCACGGGGTCGCCGGTGGCCACGGCAAATGGCGAAGTGCGGCGACGACGGCGCTCGGTGGCCGGATCTGGGAGGGAGCGAGGGGCGGAGCGAGCGAGGGAGAGAGAGGAGTGAGCGAGGGGTCCAGGGGAGATGCACGGGCCTCGCCCTTATCCCCTCGGGTGGCTGCGGCGTCGGTGGCCGTCGGCGTGTTGCCGCCCGGCTGGCGCGGGCGCGCCGACACGCACGAGGAGGGAGGTGAGGTGGGCCGCTGTTGGACTGGGCCGCACACTGTGCACTTAGGCCCAGCCAACAGTAGCGTTTTCCTTTTGCTTATTTCTCTTCTCCCTTTTCTTTTATTCCTTTTTCTGTTTCAAAAATGATTAGGCCACTTGTGCTCTTTTGAGAAATGTGGAACTTGGCCCAAATATTGCAATGCAATATTATCTCTCACCAAAAAGTGGTTTGAGCAGATTTGGAGTTCATTTGTGTTTGGAGTAATTTTAAATGGATTTGAATATTTAGTTTAGGTGTTGTTTCATCAAGTTAGAGTCACTTATCTAACTCCAACTTTATTGATGATGATTTTACAAATGTTCCTGGATTATTTGGCATTTAATGAACATTTTCCCAACAGTGTTTGATCAACTCTATAATTCACTTTTGAATTTGAGTTGATTTTCAGATGTGAATTTGAATTGGATCATTAACCCATATGACTTGGCACTGCAAATGATCATGACTTGGCAGTTTTAACAGAGTGTCACCGAGCTTATTACAAGGGGGTGTTACAAATCACTTGTGTATCATTTTTATCATTTACCTACTCGAGGACGAGCAGGAATTAAGTTTGGGGATGCTGATACGTCTCCGTCGTATCTATAACTTTTTATCGTTCCATGCCAATATTATACAACTTTCACATATTTTTGGCAACATTTTATATGATTTATTGGACTAACCTATTGATCCAGTGCCCAGTGCCAGTTCCTGTTTTTTGCATGTTTTTTGTTGCGCAGAATATCCATATCAAACGAAGTCCAAATGCAATAAAATTTTACAGAGAATTATTTTGGAATATTTGTGAATTTTGGGAGGTGGAATCAACGCAAACGGAGGCCCACAGTGACCACAAGACACCTGGGCGCGCCAGGCAGCCCACGCGCTTGGTGGTGGGTTGTGCCCTCCTCGTACATCGGTTGGAGATCTACTTCGGGCGCAAGGAAGCTTGTATATGTAAAAAACCGTGTTAAAATCTCAGCGCAATCGGAGTTACGGATCTCCGGAAATATAAGAAACAATTTTCGGCCAGATTTGAGGAACGCGAAACAGAAGAGAACAAAGAGACAGATCCAATCTCGGAGGGGCTCTCGCCCCTCCGCCGCCTTGGAGGACATGGACCAGAGGGGGAACCCTCCTCCCATCTAGGGGGGAGGCCAAGGAGGAAGAATAAGGAGGGGGGCTCTCTCCCCCTCTCTCGCGGTGGTGCCGGAACACCGCCGGGGCAATCATAGTGTGAAGGCGATCTACTCCAACAACTCCGTCATCTTCACCAACAGCTCCATCACCTTCCCCCATCTATATTCAGCGGTCCACTCTCCCGCAACCCGTTGTACCCTCTACTTGAACATGGTGCTTTATGCTTCATACTATTACCCAATGATATGTTGCCATCCTCTGATGTCTGAGTAGATTTTTGTTGTCCTATCGGTAATTGGTGAATTACTATGGTTGGTTTAATTTGCTTGTGGTTATGTTGCTGTCCTTTGGTGCCCATCATATGAGCGGGCGTGTGGATCACACCATAGGGTTAGTAGTATGTTGATAGGACTATGCATTGGAGGGCATGGGTGACAGCAGCTTCAGCCTAAACATAGAAATTGATACGTACGGGATTGAAGGGGGGCCATTATAAATATTAATGCTATGGTTGGGTGTTTTACCTTAATGAACGTTAGTAGTTGCGGATGCTTGCTAATAGTTCCAATCATAAGTGCATAGACTTCCAACTAAGGGACGACATGCTAGCAGTGGCCTCTCCCACATAAAAACTTGCTATCGGTCTAGCAACGTAGTCAATTGCTAAGGGACAATTCCGCAAATCCTACCACCACTAATCCACACTCGTTTTACTAAACTTAATTGTTTATTTATCTAAACAGCACCTAACTTTTATTTTCACGTTCTTTATTATCTTGCAAACCTATCACACCTACAAAGTACTTCTAGTTTTATTCTTGTTCTAGGTAAAGCAAACGTTAAGTGTGCGTAGAGTTGTATCGGTGGTCGATAGAACTTGAGGGAATATTTGTTCTATCTTTAGCTCCCCGTTGGGTTCGACACTCTTATTTATCGAAAAAGGCTACAAACGATCCCCTATACTTGTGGGTTATCAAGACCTAGCTAGTTAACCTAATGAACCAAATTAACCTAGCTAGTTAACTTAGTTAGTTAACCTAGCTAGTTAACCTACTTAACCTAGCTAATTCCTAGGGTTCATAACTAAATTCACCTAAGTAAATTAACCTAGAGAGGAGGGGTGGGTGCTTACAGAGAGGGTGCTCGGGGGAACGGTGGCGGGGAGGTGCTCGGGGGAGACGGTGGTGGGAAGGGCGTCAAGGGTGGCTCCGGTGGCATCTACGGCGGCTCCGGTGACGGCGAGGGAGGTAGGGGCGTCGAGGAAGGCAGGGGCGGCGAGGAGCGGACGAGGGTGGCTCCGGGGGCATCGAGGGCGCGCGGCTCTGGTGGCGGCGATGGCGCGCGGCTCTGGTGACGGCGACGGAGGCAGGGACGGCGAGGGAGAGGTAGGAGACGCGAGAAGAATGGGGAATTGGGGCAAGGAGGGACGCCCGCGTAGGGGCAAGTCAAACTTAGTCATAGCGCTTTTTCCCAACAAGCGCTATAGCTACTTAGCTATAGCGCTTTTTGGCGGAACGCGCTACTGCTATAGATAAGTTAGCTACAGCGCGTGCTGGGAAAGCGCGCTATAGCTAAAGTAGCTATAGCACTTTCGTAAAAACGCGCTGTTGCTATTGCTTTCATTTTTTTTCTTTTTCTTTAATTTTCCATTTCTTTTTTTCTTTTCTTTTCCTTTTCTTAGTTGCAGCACTGTCACCTTAAAACGCGCTGCTACTATTTTATTAGCAGTAGCGCGGTCCGTAGACGGGCGCTACTACTATACCAAGCCTGGCAGCAACGGTGTAACAGTTATAGTAGTAGCGCTTTTTATGAGGAACGCGCTACTGCTATTTATGTAGCAGTAGCGGGCTTTTTCATCCCGCGCTACCGTTAGATAGCAGTAGCGCCTTGTTTTAAAAAGCGCTACTGATAAGTCTCTGTGTATAAGCTTTTCCCTAGTAGTGATAGCTAACTTAGCTATAGCGCTGTTTCCCGACCGGTGCTACTGCTACGTTTGACATAACCCCCACACGGGCTTTCTCCCCCGGCCACTTCTCCCCCAAATCCCCACTCCTCTGCTGTCGCCGCCGTCGTCCTCCATGCGCCCTACATCGCCGTCGGCCTTGGCGTGCCCTCTGCACGCCGTCTGGTACGATGCCCTCCGTCGCCGTCTGGTACCCTCCCTCGCCGCGTGCCTGAGCCCCGAACCCGACCTCGACGCTGCGCGCCCCTCCCTCGGCTGCTCTGCCTTCTCCTGCTCCCTACCTCCGCCGGCGCCCGAGGTGAGCACGCCTACACCTCCTCCTCCCCTACCTCTGCCTAGTTAGGGTGCTTAAGTAGTTGTAGATGCTTAAGTAGCTAGGGTTCATCTAATTAGTTAGGGTTCATCAAATTAGCTAGTACTTGTAGATGCTTAAGTAACTAAGGCGGTAGGGTTAGGGCAGTAGGGTTTAACTAGATGTT
Organism: Thinopyrum elongatum; assembly: GCA_011799875.1. Taxonomy (NCBI): domain Eukaryota; kingdom Viridiplantae; phylum Streptophyta; class Magnoliopsida; order Poales; family Poaceae; genus Thinopyrum; species Thinopyrum elongatum. The sequence goes on from CM022299.1 coordinate 538,418,052, forward strand.
AATTAGGGTACTAGGGTTTAGTTTAGAGAAAAAATTCAATATAAAAATATATATTTCTATTAGTGCTGCAAGTCCATTAAGTTCTTAATTTTTACTGAATTTTTATTTGGACAGAAATTTAGGACATAATTTGAATTGAGTTCTAGGGTTCATAATTTGAAATTTATGACAGAAATTGAGTTCTAGGATTCATAATCTTTATTAGGACATAATTTTTATTAGGACAGTAATTTAGGACAGAAATATGTAAAGGTTCTAGGTTTCTAGGGTTCATCCATCTATATTTGGTTTTTGAATTGAGTTTGAGAGAGCATGAGATTTGTGTAGATTTTCTTGAAGTGTCAAACACTAGGAGATGCAAATTTGAAGTGGTCATGTTATATGCAAATTCCTCAATAATGTTTGCTCATGTATATCTACTGTTGTAGTTGCTCATGTACAGGTTCTTAAGTGGTCCTGTTATACGGAACATTGATGTGGTTCGATTGTGCCCAAGTGGCCTTTTGTTGTTTGCAGGGAATGATTCCGAGTGTCCTATGTTTTGCCGGAATGTTGATTCATTTCCGTTCTAGCACATTTCAGGCGCTCGATTTGTCCACTTTTTAGCAAAGGTCATGCCGAAATTTTTCGTGAATTTCGGCATGACTTGTGCTAGAAACTAGGACATATCAAGTGCCCGGGATTTGCCACAATGGGAATGAATCAACATTCCGGCAAAACATAGGCATTTTTTATGTCATTATTCATTTTATTAGGTCTAGAATTAATTGACTAGACTTAATCATAGGAAACATGGCTAGCAACGATGAAGGAGTGGGTTCTGGTAATTGCAACGTCTATGAGGTGGCAGACAACTATTTGAACTATCTGGAGGAGCAACGGTTGTTGCAGTACCCCCGTGTCACATCCGAGACTGAGACCGACACCGGCACCAACACCGAGACCGGCGCTGATCCTGGCGAATTAGCCGGTATAGAACCGAAACCGAAGAGGATACGACGCCCAAACCAGCTCGGCACTACTAAACTGGTGTTCACGGCGGTGGACCCCGGCAATTTCGAGCCAACAGAGCTTGCGGAAGCGTGCATGTGCTACAGCAATCAAGTAGGCTGCATCCTACGGGAAACCGCCACCATCAACGATGAAAAATTAAAGAAGATACCAAATATGGAGCACTCCCTCCTAAAGAAGTTGCACCAGAGATTCTTCTTCCCAGGCCGGGATGAAATCAAATATACTCGACCCTGACAAGACCCGACAATGAAGAAGATAAACAGACATGCCATGGGCAAGTTTAGCGGCGCGTTGTCCGCCTGGAAAGTAAGGGTGAAACATCGGATCATTGTCAAAAAGGAACCCTACTCCGGGATTGTAAGGGATAATCCGACAATTACGGAAGAGCAGTTCGAAATATTCAAAAAGGATTGCATTGCCGAAGCTGCCAAAGAAAAGTCGAAGTACATGAAGGGGCTTCAAGAGAGGAACTTGGGGTGCCACCGCCTCGGAAGCCGTGGTTACGTGGTGAAGAGGCCCATATGGGCCAAGGAGGACGCGGAACACGAAAGTCTGGGGATCCCAGACCCCTTGGCGGAGTTCACCGTCCCGCAGGAGCATGACGTCATCAGGGCCCGGTACCATTGGGACCCAGTCAACAAGGTTTTCGAAACAGACGTGGTCACCAAGGAGTTAATGAGACTGCTGGTAATTTTTAATTTACCACCTAATTTTAGCTTCTGATCAATTTGACTGCATGTTTAGTCACATTTGTAAACGATCCACGTTACTTTTGCAGAAAGAGCAGCACAGGATTGCGGCCGAAAGTGACTCACCGTCTGAGGCATTGGCAAGGCCCAAGTGGGACAACCCATTCAACCGGGCCTTGAACATATTGAAAAGACTCCCGGTGGACACTCGACCATCGTATGGACGCGTGCACGGCGTCAGAGACAGCGCCACATGGAAGCACTACTACCATGAGGATGCTGAGGAGAGAAAGCAAAGACCGAGGTTAAATGAAATAAACATCGACAAGAAGGTTGAGATTGCGGTCGATAAGAAATCAGCTGAGACCAAAGAAGCGATATGACCTGAGTTGCTGAACGAGGCAGTCAAAGCAGCGCTAGCTGCCGCAAGAGAGGAAATGGTATCTTTGTTTGCTACCTGGATTCCGGTTGTCATCAATTGGACCAAGCAAAATCTAGATAAAGAGGCAGCAAACTTTCCCCTTCCCAACTTTGTCGGGAGCAGCTCGTTTAGCGTTGCACCAACACCTGCTCACGCAACCGCACCTACTCATAGCAGCCAGTCCTCCGTCTCTGGCGTGCTCGGCGGGGCTTCGTCTTTGGCTGAGCTCGACGCCCTCACGGTAACTACCTGTCACCCCGGCCCTCTTCAATATATGTACAATCTCCTGTTTCCGTTGCCTTTCAGATGTCTCACATCACAAACATGTCTTTGCAGGCCGACGTAACCCGTGCATCATACTGTACACCATCAGTGGCCAAAAGGTGGACGTGGGAAGGGCGACGATAGTGAAGCCGATGGAACAATTGTTCCACAGTCGGCCGATCCCCCTGGCGTCTTCAAGGTTTCGGTGGCCAGTGTCAAACCGGGCCACGAGAATTTGGCTCCTCCGGTAGCACTAGAGGGAGATGACGACGAGACCCCGCGGCGGCTTGGCGATTGTAAGAGTTGGGTCCTGTTGTGGCCGAAGAGTCTGCTTTGTCTGGAGGCGGCCGGGAGCACACCCACGACCAAGCAGCCTCGGCAAGGTATGAACACCAACACCCCACCTACCCAATTAGCGTTGCCTGTCGTGCCGAGTGATAGCGGACGGCGTGAGGAAGAGGCTCCATTAGTGGCTGATGACGTCGCCGCCATTGAAGAAGCAATGCATGATGCCATGGACGAGGATGATGACCCTCTACGGTATCTCAATACCTGCGCCTATGACGACGGAGGATTGATGGCTCAGCACTATGACTTAGGGTTTGACGTGATGAGTTGAGGCCTGAATTGCCAGAGGATGAACGTATGGTAGGCTCACTTCCGGTAGCAAAGAAGCATATGAAGAGACCGAAGAAAGGCCGAAATGGCGGCAAAGCTGCTTCTATGAGCCAGCCGCCTCCACAGCCTCGGGTTGAAGACCGTATACCTATCAAAGATGCGGCGAAATACCATATCCCTGGTGATCCGATCCTACCTAAGGCAGCGGTAGAGGACACAGACGATGATCTAAGGAGACTTCATGACGATGTGCTGCGGAGAGATAAAAGCCTTATCACCTCGAAAAATCCAGGATACCCGCTCTACGTGGTTAAAGTGCCGTAGCAAAGGTTGTACGTCTAGACATTCCCCGCGGAAAAGTTCTTCCTTTGATTCGATTACATCTTCGACATGTTTCACTTGACAAAGCTGGATTTTACGTTTGTCTGCCTTTTTGCCTTGTACATGAACTACATCATGAAGATTGAGCAAATACCTTATATCTCTGTCGCTGACCCGTACTTTATGCACGAGGGCTTCTTGGCAGTCTGCCCAGCGCACCGTGAATACGTGAGGAACTACATCGCCGATTTCATGGTCGGCAATAAGGACAAGGAGATGATTCTCCTGCCTTATCATCCCATGTAATCATCCGCGGATATCCTTCCTTCGATTTCAATCATTCATTTGCACGCGTGGAGGCTAATTAGAGGTGTACTTATTTTGCGCAGCGACGGGCGCGCCGTCCTCATCATCCTTTACCCCCGATTCTCCCACGCTCTTTGCTTGGACTCATCGAAGAACATGAAGAAAAAGGATTACACCCACATCAAGTCTGTTCTCGACAGTGCTATCTTATGCTACGGCCTACGGGGTGGAAAGATCGCGGTCAAGAAGACAAGGAACCGCGCGCCCTGCTTCGGCCATAAGACCGACTCCTGCTGCATCCAGCAACCGAGGGGTACTCTCAGTGATGAATTCTATGTCCTCCACCACATGCTGGAGTACAGACGGGATTGCCGGAACCTTCGCATGTCACCTAGATCTGGCGATGCCGATATTCTGCAATGGGCAAAGAAACTAGGAAATGTCCCGGATCATCGACACCGAGCTGAGTTCTATCACATCTAGCATGAACTTGCCCAAATCATCATGAAAGAGGTCCTCGAAAAAATAGGGATGTTCTACGAAGAAGGGCAAATGTCGCGGGAAGACGTCCGAACACGCGTAGCCGCTCAGCGTCTCGACATGAAGCCTTTCACTTTGCTCGGGGACTTCCTCCCTGATTTGGAAGGATGGCACGACATGTTGGAGTGATTGACGATATATGACAATGTGTGTGTTTAGTCGCTACTTTCTCTATGACGAAACTTTGAGTTATGCACGACGAAACATTGTGATGTAATTAAACCGTCCTCCTCAACTAGCGAAGATCACTCTTGTTAAGGCATTTTGGGTATGATGAACTTTGTTATTTATGCTTATGATATGTTGCTTCTATTTTTTCTAATTCTGTCTCTTTCTGTTGCTCAACTATATATGTTGCATATTATCGACTCATGTGACAATGCAGGTACATAGATCATCGATGGCGAAGAAGTGCTACGCACGTAGGGAAGGTTCCAGGAGTGTACGACGAGTGGCCTGAGTGTCAGGCCCAGGTGCACCAGTTTTTGGTTGGGAGCCACAGAGGGTTCAATAGCAGAGCCGAAGCGGAAGATAGTTACTTTAGGTTGACGCTAGCGCGAGAGAGGGATCGGAACCGGCGCCTCAAAAACTACTACATTATCGCGCTCTTGCTCATAGTGATCGCTCTTCTCTTCTATATCTTTGTTTAGATATAGATGATGAAACATGTGTATGTGATGACCATGCAGTGGCTTGTATTCAAGACATGTCACTTAATTTGTATTGCTATATCGTGATTATGATGAGACGACATGATTTGTGTTGGATGATATGATGAGACTATTATGTGTATGATATAATGAGCATATTGCATGTTTATGATATGATTAGAATACTGTATAAAACATGTACAAAAACATCGCAAATACGTAGTAGAAAAAATATATGTGAAAATATAGCAGTAGCGCTCTTTAGCAGGAAACGGTAGCGCCGTACTCAAACGTTGCAACTAATTAGCAGTAGCACCGGACTGGAAAACGCTACTGCTAAGCTACTTAGCGGTAGCGCGGGTGAGGACAGCGCTACTGCTAAGTAGGTATAGCAGTAGCGCGGGGCAAACAACGCTACTGCCATTTGACCCGCGCTATTGCTAGACTTTTCCCTAACAGTGCATGGCAGGACTCCTCCAATAGAGGTCAATCTATTCGGGAGACACATTGCAATTCCTTGCTTCATACATGTACTTTGTGCTCCCCAATCGCGTTATAAATAGAGTAGGAATATGGTTTTACCTTAAACCTGATCATATGCCGGACCGGTCGGGTTTCGGGCCAGGCTTAAAAAAGCCTGATCCCCAAACTCCAAGCCGGAGACCGACCCGAGACCCAAAAATACACACTTCCTGAAGCCCGAAAGCCCGGGCATTTCCTATTCCTTAGCGCCCGTTATAGGCTATTCAGCCAACTGGCGCACACCCCACCGCCCTGGGCCCTTGGCCCATTTACTCCTTTGTAAGCTTCAAAAAATAGGGGGCACGCGGCGTGAGATTCAAACTCACGACCTGTGGGTTAAATACGACGCGCAATAACAAACTGGTTAGGTAACTACCTATGCCTACTTTCATTCTTTTCATTTAATGTTGTGTCCAATGTATGGCAGGTACGGTCCTTTTTTTTCCTTTTTTTCTAAACCGATTTTGGTTCTGTTCCTTTTTTTTCTGTTTTCTTTTACTCCAAATGCGTGAACTATTTTCAAATGCGCGAACTATTTTAAAAATTCTTCTTATTTTTTCTTTTTCTTCAAATGCATGAAATATTTTCAAATTTCATGAACTGTTTCAATTTCGTGAATTCTCTCAAATTAGTGAGGTTTTTTCAGTTTCATTAACTTTTTCAAAATTTGTGAACCTTTTCAGATCCATGAACCTTTTTCAAATTCGTGAACTTCTCAAATTAGTGAACTTTTTTCAATTTTCTTGAACTATTTTGTATTTCATGAACGTTTTCCAAATTTTCATGAACTTTTCAAATCCGTGAACTTTTTTCTCAAATGAGTGAACTTTTTTAAAATACGTGAACATTTCATTTTTTAAACAAATTCGTGAACTTCTTTTTATTGTTCGTGAGCTTCTTTCTTGGAACAGCGCGGTCGCATTTGCTTCTCAAGTATTTCACGGTACTATCGGTTAGTAGTACTAGGTGGCTCTGGTGGTTACCCAGGCGCGTGTGACATTACAACGGCGCTAGTTTGAATTCTCATTGAGGCAAGTATTTTTAGTGTTTTTTTGCTGGCGCTGCGTGTTAGTGGGCCGGCCCACCAGGGCACTGCAGTGGGCACCAATTGGGTTCAGCAGCGCTAAAGGTGCGAAATAAGAGGTCCCGAAAGCGCGGCTTGAATGATGTTTCCCAGTGCTATTACGTGTAAGCCTGACCCAAAAAGTGCAAAAATGAAAGCCCAAGCCCGACCCAAATATACTTTCGGGTCGCAAAACAAAGCCGAGACCGACCCGAGAGGCAAGCATGGCTAAGGTTTTTCCGACCGGGCTACTCATGACCGGGTTTATTTTACCAATAATACTACACTCACGGACAATTACAGACCTTTTACAGAATTTGCCTAACAATAACACTTCCCCCCCCCCCCCTACCCACCACGATTTTCAGGGGGGTGGGGCCCTTCTCACCCTCTAGTCCCCGTGAGTCTACCATTGCTCTTATTTTACCTCTACCGGAGGGCACGAACCTAGGTAAACTCGCCCCCTTGTTTCCCCTCCGACCTACATACCACACCGGGATACCCTATCGAGTGATCTACCGCAATCATCTCCAACATCGGGACACGCACTCCACGACGAAAAAATGCTACATCCACGTAATGTTTACATGTTGTTTTTTACTTGGCAAGTTTGGATTGGATTAAGGGGATGGAGGGGCCTCACCCGGATGAAATTCAGGAGGGGTGGAGAAAAATGGAGGGGGGGCGCCTATACGGCGCTCGCTGTGTCAAACGGCCGCCCCTTCGCATAGGGCCCGCCGTGACTAGGCCTGCGACGCAGCAAGTGATGCAAGAGCACGTGCTTGTACCGATTAACAATGTAGCGGACCACACTGTAGCAACCGGCCTTCTCTAAAAACGCTCCGTACAGGAGCGGACCGGCATGCCAAGAGTTGTACTATAGCGAACCAGACTACACAGTTGCGAATCGACACTAGCGAAAATTTTAATAATGAAAATTGGGAATATATTTTTCTAAAACGTTAACTTTTTTAAATTTGAAATATCTGATGAAAACACGAACATTTATTTAAAATTTCAAACTTTTGTTAACACCATGAACATTTTTTCAGATTTGTGAAAAACAAATTGGCAAACAGTAAGATCATTTAAAATGCAGCTAAAAGTGCGAACAAATCACGAAAAAATGAGCCTTTCTTAAAACACCAAAGAAATTAAAGAGCAAACAATGTTGTAATTACTTTTTAAGAATTGTGAATAAAATAGCAATTCTGGTCGTTTTCTGGGAAAAAAAATTAAAAATCAAAAAAGCGAACATTTCTAGAATTTATGTACAACTTTCAAAAAACAGAAATATTTTTGAAATACCGAACATTTCTGGAAAAACTTTAATATTTTTAAAATTTATGAATTTTTTTGAAAAAAGGAACATTTTTCAAAAATGTGATTATTTTTGGTAAACACCAATTTTTTTAAATTTATAAACAAATATTAAAACATGGGAACAATTTCTGGAAAAGCTAACAATTTTTGAAATTTCAGCCAATATATAAATTTTGAATATTATTTTTAAAAACTTATAAAAGAAGGAACTAAAACAAAAAGAAAAAGGGGAAACCTTAAAAGCCGGAAACCCAGTAAAAAAATAGGTTAGGAACCAACTGGAAGGTTACTAAAACCGATGAGGAACCTTCCAAAAGATTCCCGGAAATAAACCAATTTCTCTAAGATTATTTTTGCACATTTTTTACATTTCATGAACTACTTTTGAATTCAATCAACATTTTTTATAATCTCAAGAGAAAATTTTGTTTTCAAGAAAAGTTTTTGAATTGATGAAAATTTTCTGAAATAAATTATTATATTCTGAATTCGATGAACTTTTTTGAATATGTTCAACATTTTTCATATGGTAAAAAAATGAATCAATGAACAATTTTTTTCATTGATGAATAAAAATGAGTATGATGAACATTGCTTTAATTTGACGAACGTCTTTTCTTATTGAAGAATATGTTTTGAATTTGATTAGAAATCTTCGAATGCGATGAAAAAATATTCATGGTTTAATAAAATTGTTCTGGAATTTGAAAAAAAAATCATGAAAAGGAAACAGAAAAGGGAAATAACAAAGAGAAAGAAGAAAATAAAACATGAGCATGAAAAAGATAAAATAAAATATGAAAATGAACACGAATAGAAAAAAATGGATGAGATGCAACAAATTGTTTAGGACGATTCTAGAAACTTCCCAAAACCGAAAGAGGGTGCCTGCGCTACTCCTGCCGACCCAAACTCACATAGCCACCATGCGGGGGTGGGGCGCATTTAGTCGACACGACCTATGAGGAGAATAGGAATTCCTCCTATTGCAATGAGCGTCCATTAGGAAATTCCAATTAGACGAAGGGTCCTAACAATCGCATAACAAGCTCGTTGGTCTAGCATTTTTTTGCCACAATGGGTCAACACATAACATTTTGCGGCAAATCCTATTCGACACTTATGGCGCCGAATACTTAGTTATTTGTAGTTAGCGCTTATAGAGATGTTTACACGCATATGTCTTTATGGGCCAACCCACGGAAGGTTCCAGCCAGTTCTTGCGATAAGCTCTCGTGATCATCTCCTGCTAAAAAAATACGATCATGCGATGTGCGGAGCTGGTGCAGGGTGCGTGCCTACGCAGCGCAACAACTAAGGCATTTTGGATGTGGGAGCTTCCAGATCCTTCTGGTCTGTTTTTCCTGTGTGGTTTTTTCTATTGGGTTTATACTCGGTTTTTGTTTCTGTTTTCCTTTATTTCCTTTCTTATTATTGGTTCATTTTAGAATATTTTAATTTTCAAAACTCATGAACTATTTTTATTTTCGTTAACATTTTTCAAATTCATGGATCCTTTTCAAAGTTGTGTGCTATTTTTGAAATGAATAAACTTTTTTGAAAACACTACGATATTTTTTTCAAATTCATGAACTTTTTTTATATTCACATTTTTCCAAATTCATGAACTTTTTAAAAAAATCATTAAAAAATTCAAATACAAGAATATTTTCTCAAATTCGTGAACACTTTTCAAACTCATGAGCATTATTTGAATTTCGTGATTTTATTCAAATTCATGAACTTTTTAGAATTCAAAGCATCAACAACTAATTTGGATTGGAGGGAGTAACAGTTTTTAAAATTCATGAACATTTTGCAAATCTACAAACCTTTTTTCCTGATTCGCTAAAAGAAAATTGAAATCCCTGGACGATTCTTACAAACCCTAGAATATTGATTTAATCAAACAAATTAAAAGAAAAATAAATGATTTTCCATCAGCTAGCAGCAGAGAAATGAGCAGGAAAAAAACCAGCCGGTCAAATGGAGCGAACCTAAACCAGCGAAGGGGCCTACCCGGCTAGTAGGGCTCGTGAATGAAGCTATATTTTTGGGCCGTGGACCACTAAGGATGCGTGCGGCCGTTGTTTGCGCCAATCAGCGCTTTTAGCGCTGAATAAGAGGTCTCACATTTCTCCCTAAAAAAAGAAGTCATTGAATATGCGATGTGTGAGGCGCCATGTTGACCTGGGTGTTCTCAATCCGTGTATGATCGATGAGTGCTCTCCATTGTACCCCTTTGATTTGTCACTCATTTAACTCAAAAGTCCAAAAATAGTGAATAGAGCCTTTTTTTTGTGTGCCACAAAGTGCATCATTTTAGACGTGCAAGATGATTTAATTCGTTAAGGCAAGAGAAGCCTTTTTAAATTGTATACAGTCACCACGATTCCCTCTAAGTAAGCTCGCTACAAGGTATAGTATTCCATTTGCATTGCAAGCAATAAGATGCACTTACGTCCTGAAAAAAAATATGTGCTTACAACTCAAGCTTTTATAAAATCATGAAAGGTGCGTTGTGTTTCACTTAAGCTTCAGAAAGGCGAGCACCATTGCAAGATAACTCAAAAAGTGGTCCCTCGACAGGAACCACATGCTCCTTGCTCAGGGCCATTACGTAATTAATAGACTTTATTTACTAGATTATCAAAAAATGGGTTGTGTGCATGTGCTCTTTCGGGCAACCCAAGTTATAAAAGGTGTACATATTAGCATAAATCAAATACAATACTACCATCCATAGTCCTTGCAGAGTTGAAGAGGTCGTCGAAAGAAGAGAGACAAGGCAAGTAGATTGTCATGGTTCTGACATGGCCTTTTGGATAAAAACTGGTTTCTCCTTTCTCTCCTTTTCCCCGTCTACAGTGCAGAGAGGAGAAAAGCGGGCGACTGTGAGATTCGTGTCCATCGCCGGCGTCGCAGCCGGTCCGGCCTGCCTCCGGTGGCCCTTATGGGCTTTGGAGGCGCGGCGGACCCCTGTTCCTCGCCGGTGGGGTGTCAGGCATGTTCAGTTAACACTGTCAAAGATTCAGATAGGTGTAGCATTTCCGGCAAGATACCGCTTCAGACAACGGACGGCTACGATGGCTCTCACCTGAAGGAATGATCGCCACCGTAGGAATTACTTACCGTTGTACTGTAGCACTTTTCCCTTTTACCAGTGCACTAGCTGTCACTGCGAGGCCTATAACCAGCCGGGTTGTGGCTGGAAAGACCATTCGGAATTCCCCAATTCTTGACTATGGGCTAGAACCCTATATACTCTCGTTCCTCTATACTAGTAATACAAACCAGATCCCGTGAGATCAGTTGATTTCTTCCACAAATTCCTATATACAAAGTGATAGATCCTTCGGGTCCTGACAAATTGGTATCATGAGCCATCGTTCTTCGGCGGAAGTGCGTTCTGCTGGTGAAATTTTTTCTCCGATCAGCGAATCCCACCCTTCTTCCCACCCTTCTTCTGGAGCTCCAGCGACGAGGTAGATTTGGGCGGCGTTGGTGGCGGGGTCCGGGGTGGTGGCGCAGGCGGCGGTGGTAATTCGGGCACAGATCGGCCGAGCAGAAGCGGTTGTTCGAACACCTTGTTCGCTCTGTAAAATTCCATGTTCTACGCTCCGATACGTGTGCCAGGGAGGCGAGCTTCTTGACGGCGGCAGGATCTGTGGTATTGGGAAGGGTTGCTGAGTTTTCAGTGGTAAAATTCCATACCCATACCTCGGATCAAGGCGATGGGGCGTTCCAAGGTAATCGATGACACTGATCTCCAGGAAATTTTGGCCATGCGTGACGAATTTGGTGTTCTGCAAAAGGATAGCAGTCAAATGCAGACACAGGTGTCAAAGATGCAAGAGGAGGTGCAAGCAATTGGTTCTAAACAAGGAGAGATTTCTGTCACGGTTGGAGAAGTGGAACGAGTGGTGTTGGACCTGGGTAAACAATTGTCAGCAATTAGTACTGTTCTATAGACCTTGGTGAAAACAACTCAACCAGTACAACAGGCAGATCGTCCTTCCAGTTCTCAAGAAGTGCCCAGATCCCCTACACTGAATCAAGATCACTCTCAAGCACAAGAGGACAGAGTGGAGCAGTTAAGAAAGCAATTGGCAGCAGAGAAGGAGAAATCCAAGCAATTGGAAGATCTTCAACTGCAAAATCTGCCACCAATTAGAACCAACAGAGCTAATGGACCTCCTGGTTTCGCCACGCAAGGGAGACAGGAAACTCATACCGCTGTTGGTACTCCTGTGACAGCAAGACAGCATGCTCATACACCTGCTTTCAATCAGTTCTATCAACAAAACAGAGACAGACAATTGTGGCAAGGATATCACAGGACATATGAACAAGATATGCAAGCACAATTCATGAGAGCACTAACCAAAGGCCCCAAAATAGATTTTCCCAGATTTTCAGGTGAAGACCCAATGGGATGGATCAGGCAATGTAATAAGTATTTTCAGATGGCTGCTGCTCCTGAGGAATATAAAGTATCACTGGCTCAGTTGTACATCATTGATGAAGCTGATACTTGGTTAAGGAGGTCAGGCCTGTTAAAGAAACAGTTAACTTGGAAGCAATTTGGAGCAGAAGTAGTTAAAAGGTTTTCTGAACAGGGATCCTATGATCTTGCTGAAAAATTCAATTCACTGAAACAAGGAAACAATACAGTCTCTGTGTATACAAAACAGTTTGAAGATTTGATGGCAGAGATTATGGAAGAAAATCCTGAGCTGGGAGAAACTTGGTTTGTTAGGTGTTATGTGAATGGTCTCAGAGAAGGAATAAAGTTCCAACTTAGGCCATTGAAACCACAATCCTTAACTGATGCTTATTGTCTAGCAAAGGAAGTGGAACCCAATCATCCAACTGTAAATCCAGTACCTAAGAAAACAAGCAGTACTTATGTTAATTATTACCAGAAAAACAATGGAGTTTCCCAGAATAGAAACAATGCTTTCACAAACTCTGGACAGCAGAGCACTCCAGCCAAACAGGCAGAAACCAACAACAACACATTTCAGAAGTTGAGAAAAACAGGAGAATGTTGGAGATGTGGGGATAAGTGGGTACCTGGCCACAAATGCAAATTAATTCCTAGTGTACATCTAATGCAGCAAGAAGAGGCTGAGCAAGATACCATTGCAGAGGAAATGGTTCAGCAAGAACAAGAAGAAATTGTTGATGAGGGAGAACAAGCAATGTTCATCACTGCTCATGCTATGGGCCAACACATAGCAGTTCCAACACCAACAGTGATTATTCACATAAATGGAAAAAGGGCAACAGCCTTGTTAGATTCAGGGAGCAGTTCTTCCTTTATGAGTCAGGAATTTGCTGTTAAAGCAAACTGTCACTTAATACCAGTGAAACCAAGAATGATTGTAGTTGTAGGAGGGGGTAAATTAATATCCAAGGCAGTAGTGCCTAACTATGAATTCCAGTTAGCCAAGCACTCATTGCAGTACAATTTCAGAGTACTACCATTGCCTGGGTATGATATTATACTGGGATATGACTGGTTTACACTAATGAGCCCAGTAGCTTTCAATATTCCAGACAATACTTTCAGTTTTACCTTGCAAGGAAAAACAACAGTCACTGCTGCAATATTCAATACACCAGAGAAAGTTAAGGAAGTGTCAGCTGAAGAAATGAGCAAGCTATTGGAAAAGGGAGCTGAGGCTTTTCTGTTGCAAGTGCACAATATAATTCTGCAAGCTCCTGCTGGTTTCAAAACTCCTCCTCAATTACAGAAGTTGTTAATGGATTATGCAGATCTGTTTGAGGAGCCTAGCACTTTACCTCCACACAGGGATTGTGACCACACAATTCCCCTGAAACCTGGGATTGAACCACCTCATTCCAGACCTTACGGAGTTCCTTTACACCAGAAGAAAGAAATGGAAGAACAAATCAAGAAGCTATTAGCAGCTCATTTTATCAGACACAGTCAAAGCCCTTATGCTGCACCTGTGATCTTAGTAAAGAAGAAGGACAACTCTATGAGATTGTGTACTGATTTCAGAAAACTGAATTCAGTGACAGTTAAAAACAAATTTCCCATCCCTGTCATAGAGGATTTGTTAGATGAATTACATGGCGCAAAGTACTTTTCCAAATTAGATTTGAGAGCAGGCTACCACCAGATAAGGATGCATCCAGAGGACATACACAAAGCTGCATTCAGAACATTTTTGGGCCACTTTGAGTACTTAGTGATGCCCTTTGGCTTATCCAATGCACCTGGTACTTTCCAAGCTCTGATGAACAAAATCTTTGGGCCCCATCTGAGAAAATTCGTGCTAGTATTCTTTGATGATATACTTATCTACAGCAAGACACTAGAAGAACACATGGAGCATATAGAGGCTGTGTTCAAAATCTTGAAGGAAAATTAGCTTTGTGCAAAATTATCTAAATGTCTCTTTGTAGTTCAACAAGTGGAATACTTGGGTCATGTAATTTCTGCTGATGGAGTAGCAACTGACCCTCAAAAAATCCAAGCTATTGCAGAGTGGCCAATTCCTGATAATGTAACAAAATTGAGGAGTTTCTTGGGATTATCTGGCTATTATCGAAGATTCATCAAAGGATATGGAGTTATATGCAGACCTCTGCACGACCTACATAAAAAAGGAGAGTTCAAATGGACTAGTGCACATGATGCATCATTTTCTCAGTTACAGCAAGCACTTATCACTGCTCCAGTACTTGCTCTTCCAAAATTTTCCCTGCCTTTTGTATTGGAAACTGATGCTTCTGGGAAAGGAATTGGAGCAGTACTTATGCAACAAGGGAGGCCATTAGCATACTACAGTTCCTCTTTATGCCCTAGAAATGCAGCTCTGTCCACCTATGAAAAAGAAGCTCTGGCTATTCTAGAAGCTCTGAAAAGATGGAGGCATTATCTCATTGGAAATGAACTCATCATCAAAACAAATCAGCAATCTCTGAAATTTATTACTGATCAGAAAATCACTGAAGGAGTTCAGCATAAACTGATGATGAAATTACTGGAGTTCAATTTTACGATCCAGTACAAGAAAGGAATAGCAAACAGAGTGGCAGATGCTTTGTCAAGAGTTCTGCCCTCTTGTATGGCAATGTCTATGGCTACTCCAATCTGGGCATAGGAACTAGTAGAAGGATATCATAAGGACCCATTCTCTAAGGATATCTTGGAGAAACTGTTACTGCAAACAGGTCATACTATGTCTGATTATAGCCTCACAGCTGGAATAATTAGATACAAAGGAAAAATCCTGGTGGGAGATTTTTCAAACTTGAGACACAGATTGCTTACTGCTTTACATAGTTCTCCAATTGGTGGTCACTCTGGTACAAGAGCCACTTACCAAAGAGTCAAGAATATCTTTTATTGGCCTGGCCTAAAAGCAGCTGTTGAATCATTCATAGCAGCCTGTCCCATTTGCCAAAGAGCTAAACATGAAAACTGTCTGCAACCTGGTTTGCTAGAACCTTTACCAATAGCGGACATGGCTTGGCAGCATATTTCTATGGATTTTATAGAAGGACTGCCAAACTCTCAGGGCAAGGAAGTAATCTTGGTGGTAGTGGACAGATTTACCAAATATGCCCATTTCATAGCTCTAGCCCACCCATATAATGTCCTGACTATAGCACAAGCTTTTCTGGATAATATTATCAGATTGCATGGTCCTCCTCAACTCATTATCTCAGACAGAGATAGAATTTTTACCAGCAAGTTATGGAAGGATATTTTCAATGGGATGATGAGTGAGTTGAGGTATAGTACAGCTTATCATCCACAAACTGATGGTCAAACAGAAAGAGTCAATCAGTGTGTGGAAACATATCTCAGGTGCATGACTACCTCTCAACCACAGAAATGGTGTGCCTGGTTACCCTTAGCAGAATTTTGGTACAACACTACCTATCACACTGCTTTGAAAATGTCTCCTTTTCAAGCACTATATGGTTTCCCTCCACCTCTGATCTCTGAACTAGCAATACCAGGACCTGAAGAAGAAGAAGCTCACAACTTCTTATCTGCTAAACAACACATGCTAGAACAACTAAAGGAAAACTTGCAGCAAGCTCAGAACAGAATGAAAAGATATGCAGACCTCAAAAGAAGTGAAAGAGTATTTGAGGTGGGAGATATGGTGTATCTGAAGATGGCCCCATACAGATTAGCAGCTTTTGGATTTAGAGGAGCTCTGAAGTTGCAAAACAAATATTATGGACCATTCTTAATCATCCAGAAGGTGGGCAAGTTAGCTTACAAATTGCAGTTTCCTGCTCATGTGCAAATTCACCCGGTTTTTCATGTCAGCCAGTTGAAAAAGCACATTGGGAGCAAATCAATTCCCAGCCCTAACTTACCAATGGTGGCGGCTGATGGCACTATCAAAACTGGGCCTGCAGCAGTGTTGCAAGTGAGACAAGTCCCAAGACACAACCTGCCTGTAGTGCAGTGGTACATACAGTGGGAAAACTTATCTCCTGAAGAGGCCACTTAGGAAGATGCTGATTTCATCAAGTACACATTCCCAGCCTTTTTCAAGACTACTACTCAGGAGTGGCGTGCAAATCAACAAACGCCGTGAGGACACGTCGTTTCTCAAGAGGAGGGCAATGTCATGCATGTTCAGTTAACACTGTCGAAGATTCAGATAGGTGTAGCATTTCCGGCAAGATACCGCTTCAGACAACGGACGGCTACGATGGCTCTCACCTGAAGGAATGATCGCCACCGTAGGAATTACTTACCGTTGTACTGTAGCACTTTTCCCTTTTACCAGTGCACTAGCTGTCACTGCGAGGCCTATAACCAGCCAGGTTGTGGCTGGAAAGACCATTCGGAATTCCCCAATTCTTGACTATGGGCTAGAACCCTAGATACTCTCATTCCTCTATACTAGTAATACAAACTAGATCTCGTGAGATCAGTTGATTTCTTCCACAAATTCCTATATACAAAGTGATAGATCCTTCTGGTGTCGGGGGGTTTCGTCCCTATGTTTATTAGGGTTTGTGTCCTGTGTGAGGGCGGCGAGGTGGCGGCGGCGTCCTTGCTCTGGAATAAAGTCCCTCCCGTTCTGTCCCCACTCCGGCGGTGCTTCTCCGGCGCCGGTGGAGAACGCGTGAGGGCTTGTCTCGCTGGATCTGGTGACCTGATTCCAGCGAGTTGTACAGGAGGTGCCGATGGCTGTGTGTCGGCCCGGGCGGCAGAGATGGCGTTCGTGGCGCGGCCTCTGGCGTCGGCTTGCGCCGGTGGGCGGCTGGACTGGAGCGGCTTCAGCGGAAGATGGTGGCGGCCTCGTCTTTGGCGAGGTCGGGGATGGAGCAGGCCGGGGATGTTTCCCCACCGATGTGGCACAACGGATTTGATTCCGGTGCTTGTCCCGAATGGCTCTTGCGGTTTCCAACGCAGCTTGGCTGCTATTGTGCCTGCTTCATCCTGCTGGCTGCGAGGTCTGCATCCTCTTCTTCTTCAGCGTCGTTCTGGCGGTGTGGGAGCTGAGGAGCGGCAGCTGGTTCGGTGGTTGTGTTCTGGGTCCTGGACGGTCCTTTCTGTAATTTGTTTGTTTTCCAGGGGTCCTTTTGCATTTTCTTCAGGACAGCTGTTCTTCGGGAGGTTTCCGGTATGCGGTCGCGTGTGTGTGCGTGGGTTCTTTTTTTTTTAAATCGTGTGCGTGGGTTCTGGGTTGTATCTTTGTTGTTCTGAGTTAACACGTGATCTGCTTCGCAAAAAAAAAGACATGGCCTTTTGGATAGGTACAAAATAACAACTCATTTTTTTCAAAAAGGAGGATTACCCCCAGCCTCTACAAAATAAGAACTCATAGGATTGAGAGATAAGGGATTTGCTCGCATGTGTCTTAGTCAAGGGGATATTCTCCTTCTCTATTGTTGTCCAACCCTTGGGACAATTGATGTTCTGCACTAGGCTAAGTAACCTCTAGAATCCATAGTCTAGCTCGAGGAATGGACTTCCAATTTGGAAGAACTGAACTTAAACGAGCCTTGCCTTCTAGGTTACCTAGTCTAGTTTGGGACTCATTCATGCCATACTTTATAGAGTATATGGTCTAAATATGAAGAAAATAGGGATATAATACAACAGGAATATGGCCTGCACAGAGCATAATGCAACACTGCTTGTCTCTCTCATCTTGAACCCTCCATCGCTTGAGTTTACTATTATTGCGGGACTTTAGCTTGAATTTTAGTTTCTATATGTTGATGTAGTAGGAAATTTCGTAGGGATGCTATGATCAACTATGCTATTTCCTCTATATAAATTTTACATGCTTCCAATAAAACCTTTTATAGCTTACAAAGGGCCAGTAGCTAGCAAATGTGATTTTTGTAGGTTGTTGCGCTTCTGACTGGCTGCATTGAGTTGACACATGCTAAAGTTTTCAAACAAAATAGATGAACACATCACGGACAAAGATCGTGCTAAGGATGTCTTTGTGTAAAAATTGTAACAATTAAAAATTAACTGATTCACATGTGATTAAAGTACCCCTCATTTCCTGAGAAGTATTGCACTGTTTTGAAATCCAAAATACCATATTGTTGTCACCCACATACTCCTTGGTTAGATATGACTATTTTTATTATAACAGCAATGGTAGGTACATGTTGGTGCTCTTTGTAGCCGGGGAGGCCCACAACCACCATGTTAGATCTTGGCGACCCCCTCTAACCTTCTTGGGCGAAGCCAACCCAATTGTCATAAATCAACCTTAGGCACCTTGAAAAACACAACTAGTGCCCATTTGCTCTTCATAATGTTCTCCGTCGTCATTCATCAGGCCGTTGTGAAGCTCAACAACCCCTTTCCACCCACCAATACAATATCCATGGGAGATCTAGCCTAGTTCACGTTGGGCGTCCACGGTCACCAAATGCACACAGTTCGACCAACACGCAACCAGGAGCAACCGCGATGTCCACATCACATAGTTGTGATCACACCAGCCAACGTGGTACCACGATGGGTCGACATGTGAAACTTGGAACCCTCTACCACCAGCATGTGTGACCACCACAGTGCTCGTCTCGATATCTGTCGGAATCGGGGCTCCGCAGACCCAATAAGGTTTGAACTCTGGGGCGTGTGCGAAGATCTAGCCTAGCCGCAGCCTCAAGCTCATCACTCCATGGCTTGGCCTCGTCGAGTTCGTGCGAGCGGGGAAAGGAATAACACAACAGTTTACCCAGGTTCGGGCCACCTTGCGGTGTAAGACCCTACTCCTGCTTTGTGGTGGATTGACCTCGCGAGGAGGTTGAGGATGAACTAGTACAGTGGGTGAGCTGCCTTGCGATGGCTCAAGGGATGAGAATGAGTCGATCCTGGATTTATAGTGGAGGCTAGCCTACATTTATAGTGGCCTTGGTCGTCTTCCCTCATAGCTTAGGTGGGAAGGGATCCCACAACGGCCAATTTTGAAGGGGTACAACAGTACATCTTACCCTGACGAAAGGTGGTCTTCGCCTGCAAGGCTTCTGGCCATGACGCGGTGGTGGGCTCGGTGATGACATCCGTCCTGCCGGGCTCGTGGTCTTGGTCTTGTTGCTCCGGAATGGAAACCTTTGGGGATCCCTCGGGAACCCGCGCTGGTCCTTGCCTCCTTAGCACCAAAGAGGAAAGTGTCCTCCTCTGCACCCGCCTGGCCATGGTCGTCATGGCTCACGTCACCGTGAGCCTCGTGAGGCAGGGTACCTGCATAGAAATCTCCGCTCCTCGGGAGGCAGGCTCGGGGAGCTGCCCCTCGGGAGGTCTTGGTGTCGTTCGCCTCGCGAGGCCGGGGGGCCCTCGCGTGGGTCTTGATCGCAGAGTCTTGTAGCTGGGCCGCACCGGGACGTCGACGCGGCCACGCGCTGGGCCGTAGGCAGGCAAGTCTGGGTACCCCCGATCCCAGAACACCGGCAGTAGCCCCCGGGCCCAAGGCACGCCCGGCCTGGCTTCGAAGCGAAGGCAAGGAGCGAAGGGCGAAGCGCCACGGGCCCCAACTGCCTGCGGGCCAGGCTTGACGCGTGGCCCACGATGGAAGGCGGACGCCTCCACTTCCCCACATCACCTCGGCAACTGCCCAAGCTGACAAAAAGCCTGGCGCGCGCCGTGGAGCCATCATTTTCCCGCTACGCGCCCGCCTTCCGCGCCTTCCTTCCTCTGCAAGCTCACGTCTCACCCGCCGGATCTTGCGCCCGCTTCAACCCGCCCTGCCACCATGGCTCCCAAGAGGAAAAGGAGCAGGGCCTCGCTGGCGGCGGACCGCTAGGTGGGGCTAGAGCCCGCGTTGGGCCGGTCCACCGTGCTCAATCTCGAAGGGCTGGACAAGGCCCGGCAGGCGGTTGCCGCCGACTCCAACGAGTGGAAGGCGACAAAGGTCTGGTCCGCCTCTCGGTCTCCAGCTGACTTGGAGGCCACCAACATCCCTCTTCACCTACATGCCCTTTTCTCTGGCTTAATGCCGCCGTTTCCAGATTTCTTCAATGCTGTGCTCAGGCACTACCAGATCCACGCATTGCATCTTGACCCCGGGTCCATCGTCCTCCTCTCCGCCTTCGCATTCTTGTGCGAGGCCTTCGTGGGCATCGCACCGTCCATGGCTCTGCTCCGCCACTTCTTTTCCCTCCAGATGGTCGCCGGCGAGCAGCGCTCGGGGTGCGTGTCGCTACGAGCGGTGGACTCGACGACGGGCGCGGGTATCGACATCGAGCTCCATCCGGAAGAGGAGGGCTTCCGGAGGCAGTGGGTGTACGTTGACACCGCCGTGTACAGCCCCCTGATCTAGGCTCTGGCGGCTCCAGCGGAGCCGAGCTCTGGTTGGGAGCACGTGAAGCTTGTCGATCCGCGGCTCGCGCGAGTTACGACCAGCCTAGCCGGCCCGAGGAAAGCGGGCGTGACGATGACGATGGTGGTGAGAGAGTTCCTCCGGCGGCAAATTGCTCCTCTGCAACGCCACTCCCACCCAATGTGGGCCTTCGCCGGCCGCGAGGACACCATGAGGCTTCAGGCGCCTTCTCTGCCCTCCAGCGTGCTGCACAGGGTACTCCGCCTCCTGACCGGTGGAGAGGCTGCCGCACTCCCTCAGGGAGGGCTCCCTTTGTACAATTATCCAAACGGGGGAGCCTTTGCCAAGGGGATGCCGCGCTTCGACGAGTGGGGGCTGCTCCCCAAAGGTCACACGAGGCCTCGCGACAACCCCCTCCTTGTGGCCCCTGGTCCCGGGGGTCCCGAGGTTGAAGCCCCCCGAGCAACTACGGAGGAGCACGCTGGGGCGCCTGCTCCGCAGCGGTCCGCCTCCACGTCTCCGGTCGGCGGAGAAGACACCCCTCCCGGGGGCGCGGCCGTCTCCCCAAGCGCGGGGGACCACGTGCCGAACTCCGGTGCACCGACTTCCGGCCTTCGCGCTCCCCGGAAGGGGGGAAAACTCGGTGGCCGCACCAGTTCGGCCCCGCGGACCTTGAAGAAGAGGAAATGGATCGCCACAGACGAGTAAGTCTTCTACTTCCCTGACCTCTGCTCATCAAGCCCTCATGAGGCCTCATTCCTCAGGTCTCTGTCAAGCGAAGGGGCAAAGGAGCTCCCGTCAGCACCCCCCAGAGCGTCGAAGTGCCCAGCGGCTGAGCTCGCACCCACTGGCAAGGTTATGCTCCCTCCGAGGCTACCCCCGATGGCCCGCGACCCTAGGGCCCCGACGTCCTCTAACGGGTGCAGCGTCAGGCTTACATGGGTGGCGCCGCCGCTCATCCCAATGTCACCTGGCGATGCTTGGGGTCGCCGCGAGCCGATGAGCAGCCTGATATCCGTCTCTTGGCGGGCCACACCTCGGGTCAAGGATGTGGGCACCAAGCCGGCTGGTCTCAGGTTCCTGCCCGATGCTGCCAGACCTTCCAGAGCCTCTGCTGCGGCCGGGGGCGCAGAGCAGGTCCCTGGCAGAGCGTTGGAGCTCGCACGCAGCCGCGGTGCCGTCCGGCATGGCCTTCTTCAGTACGCGGGGGGCGCGCTGGACTGGCTCGAGGCCGAGCTTGGCGACGTCGACTCCCACCTCGAGGCCGAGCACCAGCGCCTGGCGCACGAGTGGCGCCGACTCGAAGTAGCTGTGAACTTTAGCCACCTCCAGCACGAAGCCACCCACGCAAAGGACGAGGCGTCCTCTGCCGCGGCCAAAGAAGCCCGCGACCGCGCCTTCGAGGAAGCTGAGGCCGCTGACCGGCGGCGCGAGGCCGCCGAAAGGCGCGAGCAGGAGCTTCTGGCCTCCATCGCGACCCTGGAGCGGCAAGCCCAGGGGTGTGGGGTCATCACGCCCGTCCCCACAAGGGGTTGCCGAGCCGCGAAGTGGAACTCCGTGCTCTAGGAGAGGCGTTGGTGCTGGTGGCGTCGGAGCAGGACCTAGAGTGTGATCGGCTGGAGACGATGGAGCACCAAGTGATGATCGCCGAGGCCGCCTTAGCCTCCCGGGAGGCGAGGGTCCAGGAGGAGGTCGGCGAGAAGGTCGCGGGGGTCCGCCGGGCCCTTTCCAAGGACTATCACATGAAGCTGAAGCTTCAGGAGTCCCGTTTCTGCGAACGGCGCGATGAGCTGAAGGGCGAGGCTGACAGCCTCAAGAAGAAGTTAGCCGAAGCAGAGCGGCACGAGAAGGCCACGCTGGACGCTTAGGCCGTAGCCGAAGCCGAGCTGTCCTTCTCTACAAGCAGGTGAAGGATGTTACTTCCCTCGTGGAGCGGGCGTCGGACGCGGTGGACCAAGCTCGGGGATTGCAGCACACGCGCTCCCTGATGTTCCAGGCCCTTGAGAAAAGGGCCCACCGGGCCCTGAGCAGCATCTGCAACGAGAGCGTCTCCAGCCCGCTCGTTTCCGACGACGCTGGCTACCTCGGCTTCTTCACCAAGAATCAGGGCTCCGCGGACCCAATAAGGTTTGAACTCTGGGGCATGTGCGAAGATCTAGCCTAGCCGCAGCCTCAAGCTCATCAGTCCATGGCTTGGCCTCGTCGAGTTCATGTGAGCGGGGAAAGGAAGAACACAACAGTTTACCCAGGTTCGGGCCACCTTGCGGTGCAAGACCCTACTCCTGCTTTGTGGTGGATTGACCTCACGAGGAGGTTGAGGATGAACTAGTACAGTGGGTGAGCTGCCTCGCGAGGGCTCAAGGGATGAGAATGAGTCGATCCTGGATCCCCCTCTCTACGGTGGAGGCTAGCCTATATTTATAGTGGCCTTGGTCCTCTTCTCTCATAGCTTAGGCGGGAAGGGATCCCACAACGGCCAATTTTGAAGGGGGACAGTAGTACATCTTATCCTGACGAAAGGTGGTCTTCGCCTGCAACGCTTCTAGCCATGATGTGGTGGTGGGCTCGGTGATGACATCCGTCCTGCCGGCCTCATGGTCTTGGTCTTGTTGCTCCGAAATGGAAACCTTTGTGGGATCCCTCGGGAACCCGCGCTGGTCCTTGCCTCCTTAGCACCAAAGAGGAAAGTGTCCTCCTCTGCACCCGCTGGCGCCCGCCTGGCCATGGTCGTCATGGCTCACGTCACCGTGAGCCTCGTGAGGCGGGGTACCTGCATAGAAATCTCCGCTCCTCGGGAGGCAGGCTCGGGGAGCTGCCCCTCGGGAGTTCTTGGTGTCGTTCGCCCCGCGAGCCCGAGGGGCCCTTGCGAGGGCCTTGCTCGAAGAGTCTTGTAGCTAGGCCGCACCGGGCCATCGACGGGGCCACGCATTGGGCCGTAGGCAGGCAAGTCTGGGTATCCCCGATCCCATAACGCAGACAATATCCACTTCCCCAATTGCTAATAGTTGCCATAAATTTGTTCGAGAACACTGGGTGGATGCACCAAGGGGGTGGGAGTCCAACCAAGCACCCCCACACCCTGCTCGTGCACGCGCATTGCAGAACGTTTCACCTTGCCGCCATTGCAGCTTGCATAAGCATAATTTTAACTCTCGAAGAAAATGACATGATTCATTGACTATGGATAATATGACATCGGTCTACCATCGGTGTTCTCACCGCATATGATCGACGAGTGCTCTCTATCATACCCCTTTTCTTTGTTCATTTTAATCGGTTATCTCAAAATCCAAAAATCTAGTGTACAAAATGATTATTCGTTAAGGGAATAGAAACGTTTTGGGTCTCGTAGACGTTTTCCTATTAATCATCACCATTTCTTCTAAGTAAGTTTGCTACAGAGTGGCATTCCATTTGTAATAAAAGGAATGATATGTATTATTAACCTAAACTTTATGAGATCATGATATCTATATTTCCTTGCACCAATACTTCATAAATACGAGTACCAAAACTTCACAAGATAAATAATAAGTGTTCCGGGACAAACGAACACATGGTCCCTACTCATGGCCAGAAAATGGATTCATGCACATTTACTCTTTCGGCCAACCAACATTATAAAAGGTAGCTAGAGCGTCAATGATCCAAAATGATACTGCCACCCATAGTTCTTGCAAAGTGGAAGAGGCCCGGGAAAGATGACACACAAAGCAGGCAGACTGCCATAGTTCTAACCCGACCTTTGGATTGAAGCCAAATAACAACTTTTAGGATTGGGAGGCGTGAGGAATTACTTGAATGCATCGTGGTCTTGAGCCCCTTCACCTTTTCAGTGTTGTTCTGTGCTTGGGGAATTCACTGTTTTGAGATAGGCTCTGTAACCAGGCACATCCAAACTCATGATCCATGAGTAAATTTTCAACTTTCGGGACTCGAGATACATGGAGCTTCATGTTCGAACCACCTAGTCTAGATTGGGATATGCTCCATATTTTATTTATTTAGTATATATTGTTTTAATATGCATATAATACATGTATAATGGAACAAAAATAGGCATTTTATCTTAATATCAACTTTGCATGCCTTTCTCATATATACTTCTCTATCACATGAGTTTCTCTACTATTGTTGAACTTGTGCTTGAAGCATCCTTTTCTATATGTTAGTTTATTAATGAAATTCCTTAGGCGTTCATGTGGTTGAATATGTTGTTTGCTCCATATGAAATCAGTATGCTTCCAGTAAAAAATTCTTAAGCTTGAAAAGGGTGACTAACTAGTGATTGTGTTCTTTTCTTGTTGTAGGTTCTTACTATTGTAACATACATTAAATTGATGTATTCCAAATTATTCAAACAAAATTGGAAAACATATCATGTCTTTGGAGTTTGCTATAAGATGTGCATCTGTAGAAATTCTAAACATTAATAAAAAAAGTAACTAGCATATGACTACTCCGCCACTCATTTCCAAACAATGATTATGTTGCCTTGAAATCAAAGTGTTATGTACCTTAAGAAACAAACTGGTATTCTGGCAATTCATTCAAGTGCTAGATTGTTGACTTATTCGGACAGAGAAGAGAGAATGATAACTACCGGTTCTAGTTGTTTAACCATCGCAAAACGGTATTCATAATTCGTCTTCCTAGTAACATAGAATCTGTGTAGTTGCCAATTTAGCAGACATTCGGCATGCTAGATGATCAAAAAAATTACCTATGTTAGGAGAACCTTGTTTTTTCGTTATCAGATCTGCTGGTCTTTATCAATATTGTCTCTTAAATAAACTTCTCTAGAGATCCCTAATTTTGCTGCTTTACTATATGTCTTATTTTAGGATTTTGTAAGTATCTCTAGATGAAGATCCATTTCCAATTGAACTTGAATCTCATATGTTTATTGCTACATCTCCTAACAATTGGATGTTTAAACTTTGCATACTACTTGTCACTATAATTTATGCATTTTTTCCTTTTATTCCACATGACTCCCTTGGTAGTCAGGCTTTCATTATAAAACAAAGAACAACACAACACTACCCCTAGTTCAAATAAAAAAGAATAGAAAAAGAAAACAAGTTTATTGGTGCATCCTAGCCAACACGACCAAGCCTAAGAATTTTCGACCAACGACAAAAGAAATGAACAAGCATACAATTGCCAACCCACACGGCTCTACACATCATAGTGAATGGCTGTTATTTTCCAAGAATTCATATCACTTCTCATTCATCTGGTGTCAACATCACAAGAAAGAAGTTGCGAAAGGGTAGATGATACTTGTATATTTGAAGTCATTCTAGACTTATCTATTTCATCAGCCCATCTTGATTGTGCCCCTCATGATTCTAACTATGATATTTGCTATCTTATGTTCCAACTAGATTATTAGCTTTACTAGATGACCCATTGCACCCTTGCCGCAAAAATCAAATGCAACCAAGAAGCAAGTTGAATTAGTAGAAACCTTTTTTGCCGAACTATAGGCAAAATACGATGACCCATTGCGCCCTTGGTGAAAAAAAGAACAAACGCACCCGAGCTTGCCCATGCTTTATAAACCAATCGACAACATGTTTACCCTGGGCGGTCCTCTCCATCGTTGCTTGGTTATTCGATGTTTTCGGGCAACCTATCCGGATTCTACGGATGTGCATTCAATGGTGTGGGGCCTGTTGGGTGATACGTCTCCAACGTACCTATCATTTTTTATTATTCCATGCTATTATATTATCTATTTTGGATGTTTTATATGCATTAATATGCTATTTTATATTATTTTTGGGACTAACCAATTAACCCAGAGTCCAATGCCAGTTTCTGTTTTTTCCTTGTTTTTGAGTTTTACAGAAAAGGAATATCAAACGGAGTCCAAACGGAATAAAACTTTCGGGGTAATTTTTCTTCGACTGGAAGACACCTATGTAACTTGGAGAGAGGGCCGGAGGAGTCCCGAGGAGGCCACAAGCCGGCAGGGCGCGCCCCCTGGCTTTTGGGCCCCTCGGAGGTCCTCTAACCCTAGTTCCACCTCTATAAGTTCAAAAATATTCCCCAAACATCAGAAGCGTCCACCAAAATACTTTTCCGCCGCCGCAAGCCTTTGTTCCCATGAGATCCCATCTTGGGGCCTTTTCCGGCGGTGGAGGATTCGATCACGGAGGGCCTCTACATCAACCTTGCTGCCCTTCTGATGATGCGTGAGTAGTTTACCACAAACCTACGGGTCCATAGAGTAGCTAGATGGCTTCTTCTCTCTCTTTGATCTTCAATACAATGTTCTCCTCGATGTTCTTGGATATCTATTCAATGTAATACTTTTTTGCGGTGTGTTTGTTGAGATCCGATGAATTGTGGATTTATGATCAGATTATCTATGAATATTATTTGAGTCTTCTCTGAACTCTTTTATGCATGATTAAGATATCTTTGTATTTCTCTTCGAACTATCGGTTTGGTTTGGCCAACTAGATTGGTTTTTCTTGCAATGGGAGAGGTGCTTAGTTTTGGGTTCAATCTTGCGGTGTCCTCACCCAGTGACAGAAGGGGTAGCGAGGCACGTATTGTATTCTTGCCATCGAGGATGAAAAGATGGGGGTTATATCATATTGCTTGACTTTATACCTCTACATCATGTCATCTTACTTAAGGCGTTACTTCGTTCTTATGAACTTAATACTCTAGATGCATGCTAGATAGCGGTCCATGTGTGGAGTAATAGTAGTAGATATAGGCAGGAGTCGGTCTACTTGTCACGGACATGATGCCTATATTCATGATCATTGCCTTAGATATCATCATAACTTTGCGCTTATCTACCAATTGCTCAACAGTAATTTGTTTACCCACCGTATGCTATCTTCAAGAGAGAAGCCTCTAGTGAAACCTATGGCCCCCGGGTCTATTTTCCATCATATATTTTCAAATCTATAAACCAAAAAACCCAAAAATACCTTGCTGCACTTTATTTATATTTACTTTAATTTGCTTTTTTTTATCTTTTGTACCTATCTCTATTAGATCTCACTCTTGTTCGTGACCGTGAAGGGATTTACAACCCTTTTTCGCGTTGTGTGCAAGTGTTTGTTAGTTTGTGCAGGTGCATAGATTGGAGACTTGCGTGTGCCTCCTACTGGATTGATGCCTTGGTTCTTAACTGAGGGAAATACTTATCTCTACTTTGCTGCATCACCCTTTCCTCTTCAAGGGAAAAATCAACGCAAGCTCAAGAAGTAGCAGGAAGAATTTCTGGCGCCGTTGCCGGGGAGGTTCTACATCAAGCCTACCAAGTACCCATCATAAACTCTCATCTCTTGCACTTACATTATTTGCCATTTGCCTCTGATTTTCCTCTTCCCCACTTCTAAAATGTTTACAGAAAATGACAAAAATATTTCCTTTTTATTAGCCCTTTTCTCTCCGCTCGATCTTTTTGTTTGCTTGAACTCGTCATCATGAGTGACTTCGGTGTGGCAGAAATAGATGATGGCCTAATTCCTAAAATTGGACGATCTGGCAATCTGGATGCTAAAACTTTTGTTTTGGGGCAAGGGAATGTTACGGGAAAAGAACATATCCAAGAATTTTTCAATTGTGTCAGCAATTTTCCTTTTGATGATGCTCCTATACTTAAAAGAACTAAAACTTATGCGGAGGCTATTTCAGCACTAGTTCTAAAATTTGAAAATAGATTTATCCCCTCATCCTACCTTGCAAAGATTGTTTTATGATCTTCCCATTATAAAAGATCCCATGTTCTTATGAATGAATTTGATCATATAGTATGGGAAGCTAGGGAAATTTTTGATTTTTATGGTATGAACCGTGAAAAAATGGTGATAGATGAGATCCTTTACAGTAGTGACTATACATTGAGACATTTGCTTGGAAATATTCAAAAAAAAAATGAGAACCTTAAAAAGAAAATCCCCGTTTTAGATGTGATCCAACAAGTTTTCAATGATGTTAATCAACAATATTCCTGGATTGTGGCTGGAAATCAAAGGGGATACCTAGATGGGCAACTTGATAATGCCAAAATTTCTATGGATAATGTGTTTCAAGTTATCTTTGCAAAACCCCTTGACAACAACACCTCTATGGAAAATAACCAAAGATGACAATACCTAGATCTATGTTTTATGCCTAGCAAGGGGCGTTAAACAATAGTGCTTGTTGGGAGGCAACCCAATTTTATTTTTATGTTTTTTGTTTTTGGTTCTGTTTTTCAATAAATATGCATTATTACCTCAGTAGTAATTGTGTTTTGGTGTTTTAGTTAGTGTTTGAACCAAGTAAGACCTTTGGGATGGTCTACGGTGATAGTTGATTTGATCTTGCTGAAAAACAGAAACTTTTGCGCTCATTGCCAGAAATTTACAAAATCACAGAAATGTGCTTTTGATCTAATTTTTTTACACAAGATTTATATACAAATTGCCTCAATTTTACTAATGTTTCAGAACTTTTGGAGTTACAGAAGTATATGAAATTTCTAGATTACTACAGACTATTCTGTTTTTGACAGATTCTGTTTTCTATGTGTTGTTTGCTTATTTTGATGAATCTATGGGTAGTATCGGGGGGTATGAACCATGGAGAAGTTGGAATACAGTAGATATAACACCAATATAAATTAATAATGAGTTCACAACAGTACCAAAAGTGGTTATTTATTTTATTATACTAACGGATCTTATGAGTTTTCTGTTGTGAAGTTTTCAAGTTTTGGGTAAAGATTTGATGGACAACGGAATAAGGAGTGGCAAGAGCCTAAGCTTGGGGATGCCCAAGGCACCCCAAGGTAATATTCAAGGACAACCAAGCATCTAAGCTTGGGGATGCCCCGGATGGCATCCCCTCTTTTGTCTTCAATCCATCGGTAAATTTACTTGAGGCTATATTTTTATTCACCACATGATATGTGTTTTGCTTGGAGCGTCTTGTATGATATGAATCTTTGCTTTTTAGTTTGCCACAATCATCCTTTCTGTACACAACTTTTGAGAGGGACACGCATTAATTGTGAATTTATTAGAATACTCTATGTGCTTCACTTATATCTTTTGAGCAAGGCAGTTTGCTCTAGTGCTTCACTTATATTTTTTAGAGCACGGCGGTGGATTTATTTTATAGAAATATTTTAACTCTCATGCTTCACTTATATTATTTTGAGAGTCTTAAACAGCTTGTTAATTTTCTTATTATGAAATTTGTCCTAATATGATGGGCATCCAAGAGGGATATAATAAAAACTTTCATATAAAGAGCATTGAATAGATGAGAAGTTTGATTCCTTGCATTTGTTTTGAGATATAAAGATGGTGATATTAGAGTCATGATAGTGAGTAATTGTGGATTGGTAGAAATACTTGTGTTAAAGTTTGTGATTCCCGTAGCATGCACGTATGGTGGACCGTTATGTGATGAAGTCGGCGCATGATTTATTTTTTTATTGTCTTCCTTATGAGTGGCGGTCGGGGTCGAGCGATGGTCTTTTCCTATCAATCTATCCCCCTAGGAGCATGCGTGTAGTACTTTGTTTCGATGGCTAATAAATTTTCGCAATAATTATGTGAGTTGTTTATGACTAATGTTGAATCCATGGATTATACGCACTCTCACCCTTCCACCATTGCTAGCCTCTCTAGTACCGCGCAACTTTCGCCGGTGCATTAAACCCACCATATACCCTTCCGCAAAACAGCCACCATACCTACCTATTATGGCATTTCCATAGCCATTCCGAGATATATTGCGATGCAACTTCCACCGTTCCGTTTATTATGACACGTACCATCATTGTCATATTGCTTTGCATGATCATGTAGTTGGCATAGTATTTGTGGCAAGGCCACCATTCATATTTATTGTATACATGTCACTCTTGATCATTGCACATACCGGTACACCACCGGAGGCATTAATATAGAGTCATATCTTCTTCTAGGATCGAGTTGTAATTCTTGAGTTGTAAGTAAATAAAAGTGTGATGATCATCATTATTAGAGCATTGTCCCATGTGAGGAAAGGATGATGGAAGCTATGATTCCCTCACAAGTTGGGATGAGTCTCCGGACTTTATAAAAAATAAAAGAGGCCAAAGAATCCCAAACAAAAAAAATAAAAAAATGAGAGAAATGAGAGAAGGGACAATGTTACTATCCTTTTTCCACACTTGTGCTTCAAAGTAGCACCATGATCTTCAACATAGAGAGTCTCCTATTTTGTCACTTTCATATACTAGTGGGAATTTTTCATTATAGAACTTGGATTGTATATTCCAATGATGGGCTTCCTCAAATTGCCCTAGGTCTTCGTGAGCAAGCAAGTTGGATGCACACCCACTTAGTTTCTTTTTGAGCTTTCATACACTTATAGCTCTAGTGCATCCGTTGCATGACAATCCCTACTCACTTGCATCGATATCAATTGATGAGCATCCCCATAGCCCAATAATTTGCCTAGTTGATGTGATACTTTCTCCTTCTTTTTGTCTTTTCCACAACCACCATATTGTATTCCACCTATAGTGCTATATCCATGGCTCACGCTCATGTATTGCGTGAAAGTTGAAAAAGTTTGAGAACATCAAAAGTATGAAACAATTGTTTGGCTTGTCATCAAGGTTGTGCATGATGAAATACTTTGTGTGATGAAGATGGAGCATAGCCAGACTATATGATTTTGTAGGGATAACTTTCTTTGGCCATGTTATTTTGAGAAGACATGATTGCTTTATTAGTATGCTTGAACCATTATTGTTTTTTTGCCAATATTAAACTTTTGTTTTTAATCTTATGGATCTGAATATTCATGCCACAATAAAGAAGATTACATTGATAAATATGTTAGGTAGCATTCCACATCAAAAATTCTGTTTTTATCATTTACCTACTCGAGGACGAGCAGGAATTAAGCTTGGGGATGCTTGATACGTCTCCAACGTATCTATAATTTTTTATTGTTCCATGCTATTATATTATCTGTTTTGGATGTTTTATATGCATTAATATACTATTTTATATTATTTTTGGGACTAACCAATTAACCTAGAGCTCAGTGCCAGTTTCTATTTTTTCCCTTGTTTTTGAGTTTTACAGAAAAGGAATATCAAATGGAGTCCAAACGGTATAAAACTTTCCCGATGATTTTTCTTGGACCAGAAGACACCTACGTAACTTGGAGAGAGGGCCAGTGGAGTCCCGAGGAGGCCACAAGCCTGCAGGGCACGCCCCAGGTGGGGCGCACCCCCCTGGCTTGTGGGCCCCTCGGAGGTCCTCTAACCCTAGTTCCACCTCTATAAATTCCAAAATATTCCCCAAACATCAGAAGCGTCCACCAAAATACTTTTCCGCCGCCACACGCCTCTGTTCCCGTGCGATCCCATCTTGGGGCCTTTTTCGGTGATATGCCGGAGGTGGATTCGATCACGGAGGGCCTCTACATCAACATTGCTACCCTTCCGATGATGCGTGAGTAGTTTACCACAGACCTACGGGTCCATAGCTAGTAGCTAGATGGCTTCTTCTCTCTTTTTTTATCTTCAATACAATGTTCTACTCAATGTTCTTGGTGATCTATTTGATGTAATACTTTTTTACGGTGCGTTTGTTGAGATCCGATGAATTGTGGATTTATGATCAAAATATCTAT
Organism: Thinopyrum elongatum; assembly: GCA_011799875.1. Taxonomy (NCBI): domain Eukaryota; kingdom Viridiplantae; phylum Streptophyta; class Magnoliopsida; order Poales; family Poaceae; genus Thinopyrum; species Thinopyrum elongatum. Next base: position 538,450,241 of record CM022299.1, read on the forward strand.
GAATATTATTTGAGTCTTCTCTGAACTCTTTTATGCATTATTAAGATATCTTTGTATTTCTCTTCGAACTATCGGTTTGGTTTGGCCAACTAGATTGGTTTTTCTTGCAATGGGAGAGGTGCTTAGTTTTGGGTTCAATCTTGCGGTGTCCTCACCCAGTGACAGAAGGGGTAGCGAGGCACGTATTGTATTGTTACCATCGAATATAAAAAGATGGGGTTTATGTCATATTGCTTGAGTTTATCCCTCTACATCATGTCATCTTACTTAAGGCGTTTCTCCGTCTTATGAACTTAATACTCTAGATGCATGCTGGATAGCGGTCGATGTGTGGAGTAATAGTAGTAGATACAGGCAGGAGTCGGTCTACTTGTCACGGATGTGATGCCTTTATTCATGATCATTGCCTTAGATATCGTCATAACTTTGCACTTTTCTATCAATTGCTCAACAGTAATTTGTTTACCCACCGTATGCTATCTTCAAGAGAGAAGCCTCTAGTGAAACCTATGGCCCCCTGGTCTATTTTCCATCATATATTTTCAGATCTATAAACCAAAAAATACCTTGCTGCACTTTATTTATATTTACTTTAGTTTGCTCTTTTATTTATCTTCTATACCTATATCTATTAGATCTCACTCTTGTTCATGACCGTGAAGGGATTGACAACCCCTTTTTCGCGTTGTGTGCAAATGTTTGTTAGTTTGTGCAGGTGCATAGATTGGAGACTTGCTTGTGCCTCCTACTGGATTGATACCTTGGTTCTTAACTGAGGGGAATACTTATCTCTACTTTGCTGCATCACCCTTTCCTCTTCAAGGGAAAAATCAATGCAAGCTCAAGAAGTAGCATTGGGCACGACTATGTGACCGGGTACGCAGAGCGTATTTGGTTGGCCTTCCCTATACACTCTCATGCCCGGCTTCGTCATGGGTTGTCCTGGGTTGGACAGCACCGACGTCTGGGTGCTTGATGTGTGACATGTCAGTTTGTGGTTGGCCATGTGTGCACCGAGAATATCACTTTACCCTAGTAGGATGCACATGATGATGTTGCATAATTTGCACCAGGTGAATTTGGCGGTTCACTAAAAAAAGACCCGAATGTGACTTTAGCCATGGTGAGGCACAGCATTAGTCTGCCATGGTTTCTCTCAATCCTAAGGGTTACCTTTCATTTAGTTTACTCCTTTGATTCGAGAAATTGCAAATTAAAATCCGTGTCAGCAAATGGAGCCAACTTTCATTGAGCCGCATAGTGCAATATTATTTTCAAATGTGAGAAATGATATGATTCTTGGAGGAAAGAAAAACATTTTGGATTATGTACATTTGTTCTAAGTGATCATTTTTCCCAAATATTAGAGCTCTTTGCAAACTAGTGTTCCATTTTTAATGTGAAGTGAATAGATGACTAGTAGCCTAAGCTTCGCAAAATCACGATTGCTTCGTCTAGCACGAAAGATGAACACCAAAAGTTCATAGGAGAAGATAAAAGTGAGCCCCGTGGGAAGCATACATGCTCCCAACTGCTGGCCACAATAAATAGTTAGCAGTCTTCATTTGCTGGAGCACTGGAATTATAAAAGTATGGAACTATGTACATCCGCGCTGAGCCAAACCATGTAAATGGCGGACAAAGTAGCATAGAGCAAACAAGGTACTACCACATGAAATAGGGAGGAGGCATAAAAGCAAGTTGATTGCCATGGTTTTGAGTCTAGCCTTTAGATGAGATCCAAATAATATATTGTAGGATTGGGAGACCTCTAGAACTAATCGCATTCATAGGACTAATCTTTTTCTTAATTTCCTTTTTTCTCTCCTGTAATTTTGCAAATATTTTACTTACATTATTGTCCTATACTTGAAGCTTCGATTTTTTTGCATCATTCAATTGATTACCTACTTTTCAACTCTTGTTGTTCTCTGTTGCAGCCATGTATAACCACCCTTGAATAGCCATGACTAATTTAAAATTTTAGTCTTGCCAATTTATCAATGGTTTCTGATTATGTTCCCATATTTCTTTACTTTTAGAGAAAAAAATACAATCCATGTAACATTTTTTGGATATATTCATGGATATCCGAGTCAATGGTGATCAAAGTCACGCTTTCCCGCTATCTTTCTACGCAATCACAAAGCATCAATGGTGATTTAGTGGCCTACTCCATATCCAAAGTCTAGATCTCATCTGATTCTTTGGGTATACCTAAATATGAGTTGGCCCATTATATCACGAATGTATGGTCCATAGGACCGTTTCCATTCGTATATGTGTATGTATAGTACTAGTGCCCAAGTAGGAGTAGTCCCAACCGAACCATATACGATCCGAAGAAATCCTACCTCAGTCATTGACCAGGGGCCAATTGATCATTTGCCCCACCTTTACTCAGTCTGGGCCAAAATGCCCCACCATATAATGCAATTCATAAAATGCCCCATATTTGCCTTGTCTCTAGATAAAATGCCAAACATTAGAAGTAAACATCTATCTTTAGTTAACTATTGCAATTAGAGAAGACAAAGGACAAAATTACCCCAAAAATCACGCACACATGAAACCCACTTTTTTATTCGTTCGGTCCTCCACCTAGCTTCCACGATGGGATGCCTCCACCCAACCGTCGGCCATCGTCCTCCTCCACCACCGGAGCTCCTCCGTCTAACCACTAGGTTGTCCTCCTCCTCCTCCTCCATGTGAGCTCTTCCGCCCATTCGTGGGCCCCTCATCATCCTCATCCTAGGAACACTACAAAAAAAGACACATCCGTGACATTTTGGCCCGAACAAAAAAAAATTATGTCATGCTTATGACACTTCTATGACGACAATTGTGACAAAACCCGGTATCATCATAGATGTGGTGGGCTCCTACTTCTATGACAAAAAATCATGACAAAAAATGGGCTTTTCATCCTGGGCGGGCCGGAGACGCACGTGCATGAAATTCTTTGGGCCATCCATGACGGAAAAAATCGTGGTAGAAGCGAGGGCGAGGAAAATTTTGGGGAGTTCCCTGTTATGGTGGGTGGTCGGGGCCGAGCGATGCACGGAGGGATTGCACATTTCTCTCGTACACTTACGCGCGTGTGTGCGGCGAGGCGTTGGGCTCTAACGGAACCCGAGCGAGGCATTCGCTTACTGAACCCGAGCGATTGCACTAGCTACGTTACTGAACCCGAACGATCGATCCCTGGTTGTTAACTAAACCCGATCGAGTGATTCCTTCGCTACTGCTGCTAACTGAAGCCAATCGAACCTGCTGCCTCTTGATGAACAGTGACCGTTGTTGGGGGTTGGATGAACAGTTCTCGATGGGGGTTGGATGAACAGGACCCCGTGGTAGTAGAGGTCGTTGCCGCCGAATGAACAGGACCCCGATCGAGGCAAGGCCGATGGAGGGCGGATGAACAGGACCCCGTGGAGGCTCCATGAACAGTAGCCGGTGGAGGATGGATGAACAGTGCATCATGGAGGGCTGGTTGAATAGTAGCCGGTGGAGGCTGGATGAACAGGACCCCGTGGATGAACAATATCTGGTGGAGGCTAGAGGAAGTCGTCGGTGGATGAACAGTAGCAGGTGGAGGCTGGAGGAAGTCGACGGTGGATGAACAGTAGCCCGTGGAGGCTGGAGCGAGGCAGTAGACGGTGGATGAACAGTAGCCCGTGGAGTCCCGTTTTGCGGTACGCCACACCCCTCCCGATGAACAGGACCCCGTTTCGACCGTAGGCGCTCCAACACAAGTTCGTTTCCTTCGTTTTGCGGTACGCCACACCCTCCCGATCAACAGCACCCTATTTCGACCGTAGCCGGTCGAACAGAAGGCCGTTTCCTCCGTTCTGCGATACGTCAGACCCTTCTCGATGAACATGACCCCGTTTCGACCGTACGCGGTCGAACAGGAGGCCGTTTTCCTCCGTTTTGCGGTACGCCAGACCCCGTTCCGGCTGTTCCGTCCAAGCCGGTTGGCTCCCGATGGACAGGATGCGTTCCGACCCATTGGCTTTGCTCCCGATGAACAGGACGTGTTCCAACCCAGTCACTTGGCTCCCGGTGAACACGACGATGTTTCCTCCGTTCCGACCCAGCCAGTTAGTTGCCGATGAACAGGACAACGTCACTGCCGTCCGTTGCCTCTCCATGTACACGAGCCCTGGCCGTCCGTATGCGCGAGTACGCATTTCAAGACCCCACTCGTATGTACTTACGTGGCCGTATTTTTTGGCGTGTGGCTTTATGTACATGTACACTGTTTAGATGGGACAGCCTGAACTGCTACGTGAGGGGCTCTACTATGACATGTGCCGCTACTTACTCGGCCACGGTTCATCATTGCAGAGCGACCGATCGATCAGTATGTACGTACACGTTCGCGACAAGACAGACAATGCTACGTACGCTTCGACCGGGTGGGTCCCAGTTGTCACGGAGGATAAGGACGCACTTCCTTGCGTGCGAAGATATAGCTGCTGGGTCCCAGCTATCAGGGGAGGAATCATTTTTTTTGCTTGTAATAAGGACGCACTTCCTTGCGTGCGAAGATGTAGCTGGTGGGTCCCAGCTGTCAGGGGAAGAAAACATTATTTTTTCAGGGTTAAAAGGATGCAGTTGCATGCATGCGTCCATGGGCGTGGTGCGTACCCACTGTTAGCCTCTCACGTACAGTCATCTTTCGATGACTCTTGTTTGTTGACCACGTTGACCACACCGTGCCGAGCGCACCAAGGACAGTGGACGACGGCGAGGCCCCAGACTGGAATGACCCGGAGATGGGGTAGACGCGGCAGTGGAGTCGCAGATGGAGAGGAGTGGGAAACTTGAGTGGTTCGGGTGCGCGGCAGCACTGCCGCCCACGGGAGACAGGAGCAAGAACAGAGGTTGAAGAAGCAGCACGGCTGTTGGATTAATATCCAACGGTCCAGCTCCTAGAATCCTTTGTTTATTAAGTTGACAAAGCCCTGCGTACGCGTCAGCTTAGTAGGCCCACAAGTCAGCCACCAAATCTGCCGGGTCCTAGCTGTCATCGGGAGGAATAGTTTTTTTCGCATAACAAGGAGGCACTTCCTTCCGTGCGAAGATACAGCTGGTAGGTCCCAGCTGCTAGGGGGAGGAAACATTTTTTTCAGCTTAATAAGGAGGAACTTTCCTTGCGTGCGACCATGGACCTCGTGGGTCCCAGCTGTCAGGCTCTCCATGTACAGTCCTCTTCCGATGACTCTCATTTGTTGACCACGCCGCGCCGAGCGCAGCAAGGCGGTGGACGACGGCGAGGCCCCGGACGGGAACGACCCGGAGATGGGAAGACGCGGCAGTGGAGTTGCAGATTGAGAGTAGTACAAGGGTTATAACTGGTTCTGGTGCGGCGTGGGGCTGCAGTCGGTGGAGAATAACAGGAGGTGTGGAGGGGTGGAGGGATAGCCTGGCCGGCGGTGGGGTAGCGCTTCGCAGCGATGCGTGCTAAGCAGAGCCGCTAGCCGTTGGAGGCCGGAGCAGGCGGTCCTGGCGACGCTGGAGGAAGAAGATGAGAGATTGAATGTGCATGTCGGCCATTGGATATAAATCCAATGACTGTGGATGTCAGAATCTTTTGTTGACTAAGTTGACAACGCCTTGCGTAGGCTTCGACCTATTGGCCCACATGTCAGCCTGCAAAAATGTGGCATATATTTAACCCAATGTTTTCTAGAATTTACAGTCCATTTGCTGGGCTGGGTGAACAAATAATTTCGCGTCAATGCGGCGCATTTAATATTTTCTAAGAAATCTCAGCCCATTTGCACTTTCTTGATATACACGAATTAGCTGGGCTTGTTCTATATTTAATGTTAGGTTAGAAGGAGCAATTAATATCAAAAAATAAACCGGAGCTACACATTTTATTATATATAAAATTAACAAATTAGCGAGTTATTGCTCAAAAGAAAAATGAGCGCGTTATTATTACATTGGTCCTTAAAATCTTCGCAAGCTTTTGTATGCAATCACCAAGATTTTCCTTGCCTGTGAGTCAAAAACAACCAGGATTTTCCTTGCCAACTTCTGTTAAACATTTACTTTTATAAGTTAATAAGACGTGGATGTTTTTTTAATGAATATATAAGTCTCTATTAAATATACGATAATAGTAATAATATAAATATATATAATGTGGTTAGAAGGGAAAACATAAATTGGACACTGCATTATTATTCTTATACATAGATAAATAGAACAGAGATCTGTGTTTTATTAAAAAAATATACATTGGGCTGCCGATGTTTAAGAAAAAGTAAAACCTACGCTGGGAGGTCCATAGGCCGGTACGTACATGATGGACCTCAAAAAATAAGTTGAAACCACTTTCTTGGTATGTCGTGGGCTACACATGTTAAAAAACAAAACCTAGGCCTAGTTGATACTTGTTCGCCCTCTAAAAAGATGATACCAGCTAGATCCCCGATACCCCTTTCCCGCAACAAAAAAAAGATCCCCGATACCCCTGAAAAAAAAGCTCCCCGATGACAGTCATCGTTGGAAATTTATTTCGTTTATTGACTAGGTTGACAAACCCGTGGGTCCCAACGTCAGTATACAATTAGGAGAAAGCTTTTTTTCCAATGAGGCACTTGCTTGCGTACGGCTTGGACCTGGTGGGTCCCCACTGTCAGCCTCTCGGTGTACAGTCCTCTCCGGATTCCTCTCGTTTGTTGAGCATGTTCACAACGGCATACGGCGGCGCCACGGCGAGCGCACACGGACGGGAAAGAACCGGAGCCAGGGAAGATGCCTTCATTCTTTCGAACATACCGCACTAGCCCGGTGGCTGCAGCCCTCTCACCCAAAAGCTGTACTACTCGGGTTCGATTCCAACTGGAGCAGTTGAAAAATATCTAACACTTGCTAAAATTTGGTCCCTAGTTTACCCAGTTTTTTGCACACTCAACATTGTCTTGCCATTTTTGTATCTTTTTGACTTTGCATCATATGAAGATGTGCTATACATGAATGTTGATCAGCATGATGTTAACTTGTTGTTAGTTCCATTTTTTACCATGAATAAAATTTCCAACATTCTGTTATCCATGTTTGAAAAGTGCGTGTTGATTTAAATGCTCTGCCTCTGAAACATGCAGTTTCTTCTCTGAAAATCACTTGGACAAGCAGTCATCGCCGATGTTGGATTTGATGCCGCGCTTCTTCAATCCCCTGGCAGCGCGAGGGGGAAATAAACTTCCGTCCCATGCTGCCGGTTGGGGAATGGAGCGAACTGGATTAAAGAGGGGGCCGGCGGCGCGACTGAAGAAGCACATTAGACGCATTTTTTTTTCAGTGGATGGCTCTCGATGGCGTTTTTTTTACTTGCCTCTGCACCATACAACTTGTATTTTTAGCCTCCCAGTCCGTCATGGACCAGCAGCCCATTTGCTGGGCGAGCCAACCTACAGAAAGCAGCACTTGATTTTTCATCAAGGCCCAAAAACAACGCAGTACTAGGTTTGTTTTGAGGCCAAAAACATTATGGTAGGGGTTGAGTGGGGGAGGGGGAAGACAGAGCAAAAAGATAAAAAAGAGAGCTGATGCGCTGTTGCTACCCTAACAAGCAGGTGCAATTCTTCTCGGGAAGAAGGTGTGCCGTTGACACTCACATGTCACAATCCCACAGTAGACATTCTAACAAGTTCACACACAAGTACAACAGAAAAGGTAAACATTCGTATCAAACTCAGGTTCACAGGAAACGTTCATATTCATAGCCAACATTCACAATCAACAACTCAAAAGATTTATATATACACAAGTTCAGCATGTCTATGCATCCAAATGATTGATAGATCACAAGAAAATATTCTTAGATAATTCACAAAAAGATTCAGATATACACATGTTCAGCATGTTTATGCATCCAAATGATTGAGAGATCACAGCCAATATCAACCATGGACAAACTTTAATTACCTAGGGTACAGAATGGTAAGTGGTGTTCACTCGGTGGTACTTCTTGCTAAAATTAATGCTTGTACGAGCAAACTTTCGAGTACATAAGAGGTAGCACAAACAATCTGAACTTTGCTTGTAGGTTTATCCTCGAGATAGTGGCCTTGATGCCGAGGGAGGTTTGAGCAACTTGGCCCCTACTTTCATCCAACTAGTTTACTGGCTCATCTTGGTCCTGTAGCTCGCCAAAATTATACATTGCAGACAAGAAAGGAGGCGGTCGATAAAATGAACCACCCAAATTTTTTGTGTAGTTCAACTGAAATGGAGCATCCCTGGCGTGCAGACTGATTAAGTGCCAGATGAATATACACGTTAACCAACTTGTCTAGAATCTTTAGACTCCATGCCATACAGTTCGCTACCATATGTGCCGATAATCAAAAGGCACAAGTTGGGACCAAAGACTGGACTGCGTTTTTCTGGGCTATGCGCCAAGCAATATTGTTGGCGTTCACTCTGGCACTTCTTCTTGTCAACATCGATGCTTGTCTGAGTGAAATTTGGAGTACATATCAAGTAGTCCCAGAAGAGATGATAAAGCACTCACTGGAATCATTCAATAGCATATATTTTTGTGCACTTCAAATGTATGGTTGACATCACTCTTGTTTACCAGTGGTGAGATTATATCAAAAGATTATCAAGAACTTGCAGCAGAGTTAAAGCACTGGCTGGGATACAGTTCATTGTATTCTCTTGTGCAGTTCCACTAAAATGTACGATTGGCTCAACATGATCCCTGTTTGCACAAGTAGGAACAAGGTGAAACCTCCATTAGCTTAGTGAGAAAGGATAGAAAGACATTAGCATATTACTTTAACAGTAGCATCAAATTCATGATGGACAATACGCAAAACATTGCCTCATTGAACCAGTAGCAATAAATTGACATGCAAAGCAATAGCATTATTATGTCATGACACTACCAAGATTCCCTCCCTGCTCCACCACATGGTTCACCTCCACAGACACACATACACACGTACATGATTCAGCATAGGGTGCTACTAAAGATTTGTTTAACTCCGACAGGAAAATTAGGTAGCAATTAATTAGTGCTACTTAAGTACTCCTAATTAATTAAGTGACCTTGCAGGAGAGACAGCAGAAGTGGAAGGGCTCCTGGAGGATCGTCTCACATGTAAGGGAGACGTTGTCAGAGCCCTTTAATGGCCTCGACTGAGGCCTCGGCTTCAGCAAGATCACCTTGGCACTGTTGATCGTGCAGAGCTGGGTCACACATGCATCCAGAATCCAGTTAATTAGTATGATGTGTCATCAAGCCAAGTACTACTCTGCTGCATTTCTCTATCTATCTATCTACTCTTATAAAAAACAGAGTTGGTGCTGATGGTGTGCCTGCCATCCTGCAATATAGGCCGTCCGATTTATATCTGACGGATAGGAAGGAAACTATGGCAATTTTACAAAAAGATACCCACACCCCTCTCCACATTTGCAAATAAGGCCTTCCCTCGTTCATCATTTTCTCTCACAAGATAAACTACTCATACAAATGCATCATGATGTTACGTGCAACGCACGGGCATCTTGCTAGTCTTCCAAGTAAATTAAGACTAGTAGCAACACAACAGTACAATACCAGTAGCAAGATGTCAGGATAACATAGGACGGTACCATCGTGTGATCTTCTTCATTTCCTCCTCCTTCTTCTTCTTCGTCTTCCTCTTCATGCTCTGTTTCTCTTTCTCCTCACCAGTTGGTGAAACCAAGTACATAATTGGCCATCTATTTTAGACTTGGTTTTGTCAGTGAGGGAGTACAAGTGTACTAGTAAACAATAGCATTATTTTCTCATGGCAGTCGCAAAATAGAGGTGAACACATGCATTAAATATGGAGGATGAAGATTGGAACACAGATCTCCCTTTGTGCAGTTCCACCGAAATGAACCAACGATTCCATTCTGACATTCCAGTTAAACAGCACAAAAGTCACTTCTTTTAAGAAGTGTTTTGTGCAGTGCACCAAAAGGTCGCAATAGCAACAAGGTGAAATGGATATCCCTGTTTGCACAAAAAGCTACAGAGGAAATAGTCAGAGTCTCAAACAATTACTGGCAAAAACAATTGGTTAAACTTGTCATGGCTTATAACAGTGGCATGGCTTCATTTTACTAGGGGCATTAGATTAAGAACAGCTAAATATTTGCTATAAGGGCATGGGACAGTGGGTGCACCAGTAGTCCCGCACCATGTACCTAAACCGGGGCATAAAGTGGTGATTCAAAGTTTGTTGCCCCGAGAAACAAACATCCAAGAAACATATCTGGGTTGGTCCCATTTTTGTTCACTCTAGCCACCTATTCCTATGTGTGGATAGCAAATCTAGTCCTGGTCATACCACTGTGTACAGCGCTTCCTCTATATTTCCCTTTTCGACCAAGAGACCGGTTGGATGACCAGTCTGTACTACTTTCACCCTGTTTCTTTCCTATTTGTACCAAGTCCGATGTACATAGAAAAAAAATGAGGTGACGTTGGACAATCCGATCGAGCCTAGCAATGAGGGGGATGAGAGGTAGAAAATGATGCACATGCAGCGACGTAGCGAGCTGGGGAAGTAGAGCTAGGCCGGTTTCAAAGGAAGATATACCTGAAGGTCGTCGGGGTGTGGATAGGTGGGCGGTAGGAGGCCGGATCCGCCCACACTAGGGCAGCGACGAAGGGATCGGAGGACCTCCCACACCGGTGCTCGACCAGAGATAACGGTGCGGCCGGCAGTGGGTCTCCTCCCTCGCTGTCAACGACGGCCTAAACACTGCCCCTCCTCCCCTTCACCGCCGAAGGGGGGTACGTCCGGATCTGTAACCAGCGGTGAGGCTAGAAAGACAGTGTTACCACCGCTATCTTGTTTAGATCTGGAGAGGATGAGAGTGTGTGAATAGAGCAACCCTAGCAAGCAAGCGCGGAGGCTCCTGCCTATATATATACGTATAGTGGGGTAGTTTTCTTTTTTCACTCCATCAAAACAATCGTTTAAAATTGTGTACGTGCCAGGTCGCCTTTTTTTTAGTTGTTGATTGTTTTTTGAGATAGCTACCCGCTTATTCCAAGTGGTGTTACAGGGGTGGATTAACGAGCTGCTCGGCTTGGTTCGCTCGAAGCTCGTTAAAAGAAAATTCACGTAAGATGAGACATGTGTTGTGTTGTTACTAACGAACATAGCGTGAAACTTGTTAGCTGGTTCGTTAAGCTCCTTGATAAATTGATGATTGGCTTTGTTCATTAAGATGTGACCCACGAGGATAACAAGCCAAACTGTCGAGGGATCATTACTCGCGAGCTACGATCTTTTGTTCCAGCCCTAACGGTGTGCCAGGTCGCACTTTGTATCGTTCAAGTCTGGTACTAGACCCTCCATTAAGTGAACAACCACCGCCTCATAAAAATTGTGAACAAGCCCACGGCTAAAATTATAGGAAACGTGGGTTGCACCAACATGCATTATTATTTATATTTTCTATGTGGGAGTATCCTCAAAACAAAATGTGAGAGTACAATCTTTATTTGGCCCCTTTGTAATTTGTGCTAAATTTTGACCAAAGATTTAACTGACAAAATGTTAGTGCATGTTAACAAAAATTATATCCTTGGATTCGTATTTGAACATAGTTTTCAATGATGTAATTTTTTGTGACATGCATGAACATTTGGTTAGTTAAATTTATAGTCAAAATTTGGCACAGATTATCATAGGGACCATTAAACTAGGACGGAGCTCCTCGTCTGTCGTCCAAACTACTATATGACTAGCCACTCTATTACATGCGGGACATCAAGCATCCGGGCCCGCGTGCCATCCACCAAATCACAGCGAGGTGCTACAGTCGACACTCAGAAGTCACCCCGGTGTGGCCGTCATGACCCGTCATATCACAAAACCCACACCTTTACCAGCAGTGGTAAAGTGGCCTCGAAGTTGGACTGGACGAAGCAACCATCATTTCACTGGAATGCTCGTTGAAGCCCTTTCTCCCCTATCTTGAAGAAAACCTCACTCCAGGCAACTCACTTCTGCCATTTTTCTTCTGTATCGACGAAGGAAAGGTGGGCGAATCAGTGATGCTACTATATTTTCATTCCAAGAATCTTCTTTTTGCGAAGCACCGACCGATTCTCACTGCCTATTCTTTTCCCGTTTTCATTGCGATTGTGGTTTCCTTTCGATTGCTTTTTGTTTGTCAGTTTATTGATGGATCATGTAGCACTAGGCAAAGTGTTGCCGGCGGACAACCCACTCGAGACAGAGATCTCCAGGAAGCGAGCACCGACCAACGAGTTGGCCATGTTGGCGGGCCAACCCATGGAGACGAAGAACTCCAAGAAACAAGCACTGGCCAAAGAGTTGACGACGTTGGCAGACGAACTCCTCAAAGAAAGCTGCAAGAATAGCAAGGGCCCCACCATGCCTACCCCAGAAACTCTAATGGCCACCTATGAGAGGCTCAAGGCCGAGTTTGAGGACATAGTCGCCGTTGAGAAGCAGTATTTCCCTGGCAAGGCGATGCCCCCCATCGAGGAGATGGCCCCCGGAGGGATGGGATCCCCCGGTGAGCTGCACAAGGTTAAAAAATGGCTTACCATAGTTGTGGTTTTTGATTATTTGCAATGTGCTTGCTAATATGTTAGGGTTGTGCAGGTGCCGGTGGACGTCCTTGATGATTCCGATGTCGCGGTCGGTCCTGTGGACATCGCCCCAGAGATCGTTTTCGATGTCGCGGTCCGTCCTATGGACATTGCCCCGGAGATCGATTCCCATGCCGCTGTCCATCCTGTGGACATCACCCCAGAGATCGATTCCGATGTCGCAGTCCGTCCTGTGGACATCGCCCCAGAGATCGATTCCCATGCCGCTGTCTGTGCTGTGGTCATTGCCCGAGAGATCGATGACAAGAAATAGTTGGTCGCGCTAATCCTTCAAGGTAGTTTGCATTGTGTTTAATTACTAGAATGATGTGTGTTATCAAACCATCTTAGGGCTAGTGCACTGTCTTGTGTCGGTGGTACTTGCTACTTTTGTTTGATAGTGAATCATGCGAACCCTCTCCGAGTTATAGAAACAGATGTATCCTCACCAGCTTTTGATGTAATATATGGCATGCTTCGATGTAAGTTTGAACTGTTTATCATATCAGCAGGGCTTGTTTGATAATTCTTGGTGTTAGTAGGCTAGCTACTGTGCGAGCTATAGTACTTGCAAACACTCACCGAAGAGAAACGTTGGGGCTGATGAGCTCGTGGTACGCTTATAGGTCTGATCCGTCGTCGATCGGCCAATAGCCCAACCTCCTAAAATTGTAGGCTTAGCGATCGATCAGACAATAGTCCACAATTATATATTAATTCACATCAAACTCAAAGAGTTGGTTCACGGATACATTCACATTAATAGCTAGCAAAATTGGCACGTACTTGTAACATGCATGAATGTGTAATTTTTTTGTTGGAAGCGTGAATGTGTAGTGACGTCGTACTTTTGGAGTGGCTACAGAGAGTGTGTACGTGTGCTAGAGGGGTTGTGGGATGGAGAGAGATCTAGAGAGAGAGAAAGGCCCTCCATTTCTTTCTACTCCTAGTCGTTAGATTGACAAAGGATATTTTTTGAGAACACAAAATCATAGCAATACAGAGACGTACAAATCCTAGGCGGGCTAGTTTGGCCTAGTGGGTTTCAGTGATATGACGTGCTACAGTGCCGTCCAGTCTTCGCATGTGGTAGCAGTATTGCGGGTACAGTAAGTTTTCTTGAAGAAGCGGATTCAATGAAGTCATGATGGTTCCTTTGTCCAACCAACTTACAGTGGGAAAGGTTGGGCCTGTGCTATGACCCTATAGTACTGTCTGGTGCACTATAGTATAATTTTGTGCATGGCAAGTGGACCAGGATGGTCGACGTCCCACATGTCGGCGAATGAAAGTATTCTTTCCAATATCGAGGACGAGCAAGGAGTATTCATTGTTTATTTTTTTATGAAAGCTATTGTCTCCACTGTTACGACGGAGGAGTGTGAAACACAGCAGCCCAGTGAACTTGGCATGTGCACAACTCCCTCCTTCCTCATGTACCATAGTGTTGACTCTAAGGTTGGCTATAAGGTTACAACTTTTTCTCACTTTCTCTCTATCTATTTCCTCTCAAATATTTTTTACCTTCTTTTTTTAGACACAATTGTTTTTTTATACCTCGGAGCACGTGTAGAGACGGGCTCTTGCATAGCCCAGTATTCTACTTGCTATGAATGCGGCCAGCTGGCGCCTGGGGGGAGTGCGTGCGGGAGGGGGGAGGGGTTTTCTGGTGGGCCAGGGCGGTCAGAAGCGGGCTTGGAAGCGGTCCGGACTCCCGCATGGCCCACCTCACATTATCACATATTTCTTGGAGTCCATGTGCGGCGGGCGGGCGATCTCTTCTCCCACCCCCGTCTCTCTCTTATCAGCCGATGCCCGCCGAGCGATTAGATTTTGGCTATCGACGGTTTATTCAATTGCAGTCCCACATGTCAGTGAAAATGCAGGACAACGCGTGTCCCCTTTGGTGAGCGGCGTGCGGGACGTACTGTCGGGGGTGCGACGCGAACGCGACAGGCGTGCTTTAAGTGTGCCGCCTTTTGCTTTTGAACTTGCAAAGTGTAACATTTTCGTGCGATCGATCGATAGAAATCCAAAACAAAATGACGAGGGCAGGGCTTTCCTGCGCGTTAGGCGGGCTAGTTTGGCTTAGTGGGTTTGAGTGATATGGCGTGCTACAGTGCCGTCCACTTGCTCCATTTTTATGTAAGCAAGCTGAAAGGATCGAGAAGAGGGGTCTAGAGGGGGGTGATTAGACCCTCAACAAGCAAATGTAGCAGTTTTTAAGTTCTTCAAGTTGAGGTGGAGTTTTAGCACAAGTTTAAGTATTCACAATACATTTCAAGCAAGCATGACAAGAGTATGAGCAGCGGAAAGAGTAAACCATGCAATTTGCAAGAAAGTAAAGGGATGGGATTGGAGTGTGCAAAGGCAATGAAGACAAGGAGATTTTTGGCGTGGTTTCGATAGGTGGAGCTATCGTACATCCACGTTGATGGAGACTTCAACCCACGAAGGGTAACGGTTGCGCGAGTCCACGGAGGGCTCCACCCACGAAGGGTCCACGAAGAAGCAACCTTGTCTATCCCACCATGGCCATTGCCCACGAAGGACTTGCCTCACTCGGGTAGATCTTCACGAAGTAGGCGATCTCCTTGCCCTTACAAACTCCTTGGTTCAACTCCACAATCTTGTCGGAGGCTCCCAAGTGACACCTAACCAATCTAGGAGACACCACTCTCCAAAAGGTAATAGATGGTGTGTTGATGATGAACTCCTTGCTCTTGTGCTTCAAATGATAGTCTCCCCAACACTCAACTCTCTCACACAGATTTGGATATGGTGGAAAGATGATTTGAGTGGAAAGCAACTTGGGGAAGGCTAGAGATCAAGATTCTTGTGGTAGGAATGGAATGTCTTGATCTCAACACATGAGTAGGTGGTTCTCTCTCAGAAAATGAGTAGTGGAAGTGTAGGCTCGTTCTGATGGCTCTCTCTTGAATAGAGAAGGGGTGGAGGGGTATATATAGCCTCCACACAAAATCCAACCGTTACACACATTTGACTCAACTCGGTCAGACCGAATGGAAGAACTCGGTGAGACCGATTCAGTTCAAAATGTGAATGTTAGGAATCTCGGTGGGACCGATATGATCAACTCGGTGGGACCAATGTGCTAGTGTTAGGGCAAAACCTCATCTCGGTGTGACCGATTGCATGAACTCGGTGAGACCGATTTCAGCAATGAGCAAACAGAGAGTTGGTCTGGCAAACTCGGTGGGACCGATCGCTCCTTTTGGTAAGACCGAAATGTTACGAAAGGGAAACACAGAGTTTGCATTGCAAACTTGGTGGGACCGATCGCTCATTTCGGTAAGACCGAAACGTTACGAAGGGAAACAGAGAGTTTGCAATCCCATCTCGGTGAGACCGAACTGATTAGGGTTTCTGGCAGTGGCTATGTCAAAGGAACTCGGTGGCGCCGGATAGATCAAATCGGTGGGGCCGAGTTTGACTTTAGGTTTAGGACATATTTGGAATTGAGAAAGTGGTTGAGGGCTTTGGAGCATATCACTAAGCACTTTGAGCAAGTAGACCATTAAGCAACACCTCATCCCCTTTTAATAGTATTGGCTTTTCCTATGGACTCAATGTGATCTTGGATCACTAAAAATAGAAATGAAGAGTCTTGAGCTTGTGCCAATCTTTGTCCTTAGCATTTTGAAGGGGTTCCACATCCTCTTGTCCATGCCACGCCATTGTTGAACTTTCTGAAATATACTAGATGAAAATATTAGTCCAACAAGAGATATGTTGACATTAATTACCAAAATCACCCAGGGAGCACTTGTGCTATCACAGGGAGCACTTGTGCTTTCAGTCTCCCCCTTTTTGGTAATTGATGACAACGTACATCAAAGCTTTAGATAAGGATATGAAAGGTAACAAGTAAAGCTTTGGAAGGACATGTAACATGCATAGGCTCCCCCTACATGCATGCAATCATGCAAAGATAGAATATGAGAGCATGTGAATGCATAAGCATGTCAGAGCAAGCAATGAGTTACATGTATCTTGGCTATGTGCATCAGAGCAAATGATGTAGATACAGGGAATGTACCTTCATGTTCATGAGTCCTTCTTGCAAACAATATGTACATCAGCAAGAGATCATCATGCACATGAGTTTGATGCATATACTTACCTTGTGATCTTGAGCTGGCTTTGGAAGAGATGACTCTAAGAAAACAGGGTTAGATAACACAGAAACACCACTAAACAAAGCAAGTTCAGAAAACCACAAGAGTACCAAGACTGGGATGACATGTAGTGAGTGGGTACTTAGTACTCTATTTGGGTATAGACATGTCCCCAAAGATTAAAGATATGCAATTAATTCCAAAGATTTTCTTCCCTTAGATATGAACTCTTTCTCCCCCTGAATCTGATATTGGATAATGGGAGAAGGTAGGGTAAGAGAAAATCAGAGCAACCGAAATCAGAGCAAAACAAACATACATTAACATGTCTTTCCCCTCTTAAAGACATGTGACTTCTCTCCTCTATTGTTAATAAGCATCCCATGTGGTAAGCTTTGATGTGCTCTCTCTCCCCCTTTGACATCAATTTCCAAGAAGGGCTCTTCTGGAGCATGAGTCAAATAGGTTTGATCGTTGAAACACATTACAAAGCATCATGTAGTTTAAGATGCTAGAGGATAAGAATCATCGAGTGGAGCCGGAGAAGAATTAATATTTGTAATGACAAAAAGTTTTCTCTGCAGTGAAGTCGGTAACGCCGATTCATTTTCATCGGTGACACCGAGTTGGCAGTGTCATAGATGATGCAAATCGGTCAGACCGGGTTAGTCCTCGTCGGTTGTACCGATCAACTGTCTACAATGTATTATTGCAGTTCGGTCTAGCCGATTGGCATGAGTCGGTGAGGCCGAGTTCAATACTTAGGAAACAATTTGTCACCTCAGCTCACTTGGCAAATAAGATCTCACAAAGATTTGCAAGGAATTAACTAAAGGATTTGCAATGAATTAGATGCAGAAAAATACAAAGAAAAACATACAAAGAAAAAGGATCTAGATGAAGTTTTTTTTTGAAAAGGGGAACAAGCAAGAAACATATGCAAGAACACTAAGAAACAATGGAGAACTTCATCTAGAATGGGTCGGCGACAAAGTCACCTATGTTAGAGTATATTGACTGAGGAGTCAGGTGATAACACTTGATCGTAGGTCATACTCATCGTTTAAGCTCAAAATGGGGTTACCATTTTTCGTTTAAGCATTTTGATGTATTCACATCTTGTTGAGCTGCTTTGACCCATGACTTGGGGTAAAGCTTCTCTAAGATGGAATAACATACCTTGGGTGGTGGTGTTGATCTTGATCATGTAGTCGAACTTGTGTTGGATGCTCAAGGTTGATGTAGTTCATCAAGAGTTGGGAGCACCTCTTATAGTTTGAGTTCATCTTCCTACATGGGTTAGACTTGCAAGGAAGAGCACTTGTGTATCCAAAATGACAATCATGAAACTTGATACCAAATGAAATTTGATATATAGAAATTGTCAAAGGATATGTTGTGTGGATTCAAGCTTCCTTGTCTTCATCCACCATATTGTAGAGACTTGGTGATGTAGAGATTGTTCTTGATGTGAGTGATTTGCAATCTCATAGATTTGAGCTCATCCAAGTACCTACAAGGGTAGGATAGCATGCAAGGGTACAGGTATAGATCCAAGACATATGATCATCATCATAAGAGAAATATCAAGGATTAGTCAAAAAGGCTCATGCCTTGCATGTATCCACATGGAGTTTCTACTCCAAGTTTGAGGCATCAATGATGTTCAATTCACCTCTCAAACGGCAAAATACTTTCTCATCAAGCGGTTTGGTGAATATATCCGCCAATTGCTTATCGGTACGAGCATGATTAAGATCGATGTCTCCTTTTGCAACATGATCTCGAATGAAATGATGACGAACTTTAATATGCTTAGTTCGAGAATGTTGCACGGGATTGTGAGCAATCTTAATTGCACTTTCATTATCACAAAGCAATGGAACATGTTTCACATATATCCCATAATCTTTAAGAGTTTCGGTCATCCAAAGTAATTGAGCACAACATGAACCGGCGGCAATGTATTCCGCTTCAGCGGTGGATAAGGATACTGAGTTTTGTTTCTTGGAGGACCAAGACACAAGAGAACTACCAAGAAATTAACACGTACCCGAAGTGGACTTTCTATCAACCTTCTCACCGGCATAGTCCAAATCGGAGTAGCCAACAAGATCAAAAGAAGACCTCTTAGGATACCAAATGCCAAAGTTTGGTGTATGAATTAAGTATCTCACTATCCTTTTCAAAGCCTTAAGATGACATTCTTTTGGGGCCGCTTGATATCGTGCACACATGCACACACTGAGCATAATATCAGGACGGGAGGCACATAGATATAACAATGAACCAATCATAGAGCGATAAACCTTTTGGTCAACCGGTTTGCCATCCTTTGTCAAGTACAGATATCCACTAGTAGGCATGGGTGTTTTCATACCCTTGCTCTCTTGCATGTTGAACTTCTTGAATAAGTCCTTGGTATACTTTGTTTGGTAAACAAAGGTACCCTCCTTAGTTTGCTTGATTTGCAAACCAAGAAAGAATTTGAGTTCACTCATCATAGACATCTCAAACTTCTCCGACATTAGCCTTCCAAACTTTTCACTAAAATGAGGGTTAGTCGAACCAAATATGATATCATCCACATAAATTTGGCACACAAATAATTCACCATTAACCCTTTTAGTAAAAAGTGTAGAATCAATTTTTCCAATCTCAAAGCCTTTTTCAATAAGAAACTTAGTCAAGCATTTATACCATGCTCTAGGAGCTTGTTTAAGACCATAAAGAGCTTTGTGAAGTTTGTAAACATGATTAGGTTTCCTGGGATTAACAAAGCCGGGAGGTTGTTTAACATAGACTTCCTCCTCAATTTCTCGATTTAGAAAGGCACTTTTGATGTCCATTTGATATAATGTAATATCATGATGACTGGCATAAGCAAGTAAGATGCGTATGGACTCAAGTCTAGCAACGGGGGCATATGTCTCACCATAGTCCATACCTTCGACTTGAGTGTAACCTTGGGCGACGAGACGGGCCTTGTTGCGTACAACTTGTCCATCTTCATCTTGCTTATTCCGAAACACCCATTTGGTTCCAATGACATTGTGCGTTTCATCGGGCTTTTCAACAAGCGTCCATACTTGATTCCTCTCGAAATTGTGTAGCTCTTCATGCATAGTGTTCACCCAATCCGAATCATCAAGAGCTTCTTCAACCTTCATAGGTTCAATGTTAGAAATGAATGAATAATGTTCACAAAAGTTAGCTAAGCGAGACTTAGATCAAGTAATTCTCCCGGTTTGAATATCATCGAAGATTTGTTCAACGGGATGATCTCTTGAAACTCTTGCTCTAACTCATGAGAGCTTTTGTTTGGGTCGGGGTGGAACATCCTCTTCATCATCTTGTTCTTCCTCTTGTCCTTCTTCATTGTTGTTGGCGTTGATGTTCTCTTGTGGAGGTGGAGAAGGAGGTCGATGAGGTTCATCTTGTTGTACTTCCTCGTTTCCTTCATCTTGACGTGTTCCACTTGTGGATGCCTCCAAGTCAACTTGTGGTTCACCTTGGCGTGTAGTTGAGGCTTCCACTTGAACGGACGAGGTACTCTCCTTCACCTCCGTTGGGTGAATCTTGCCAATAGACAAGTCTTGAATTGCTTCCGAAGGGTCTTTGTCTCCTACATCAATTGGCAATTGTTCTACTTCCGAGCCGTTAGATTCATCAAACTTCACATCTACCGTCTCTTCAACCTTTCGGGTGAAATTGTTGTAGACACGGTAAGTGTGAGAGTTTGAGCCATAACCAAGTAGGAAACCTTCATGAGATTTAGGAGCAAATTTCGAACGACGATGCTTATCAAGAATGTAGCACTTTGAGCCAAATACTCGAAAGTATCCAACTTGGGGTTTGTTACCGGTGAGAAGCTCGTATGCCGTCTTGCCGAGTAGCTTGTGAAGATACAATCGATTTGTAGCATGACAAGCTGTCTCAACCGCTTCTGCCCAAAAGTGTTTTGGTGTCTTGTATTCATCAAGCATCGTTCTCGCCATCTCAATGAGTGTCCGGTTCTTCCTCTCAACAACTCCATTTTGTTGAGGTGTGTACGTAGCCGAGAACTCATGTGAAATCCCTTCTTTGTTAAGAAAGGTATCCACATTTGCATTCTTGAACTCCGTTCCGTTGTCGCTGCGAACCTTCTTGATCTTCACTTCAAATTGATTTTGGGCCTTCCTAGCAAAGTTCTTGAAGATCTTTTGGACCTGCGATTTATCATCAAGAAAGAACACCCACGTAAATCTGGAAAAATCATCAACAATGACTAAACCAAACGAGTTACCACCGACACACTTGTAGGCGTTGGGACCAAAAAGATCCATATGAAGTAGCTCAAGCGGTCTTCTCGTGGTCATGATGTTCTTCACGGGATGACTTCCTCCAACTTGTTTTCCTGCTTGACAAGCACTACAAAGTCTATCCTTGTCAAATATAACATCTTTAACACCAAGGATATGATCACCTTTAATAAGCTTATCAAGATTTCGCATGCCCACATGACCTAACCTTCTATGCCACAACCATCCTTTGGAAGATTTAGCAATAAAGCAAGTTCTAGGTTGAGCTCTTTTAGTGAAGTCAACAATGTAAAGATCACCTCTACGTATACCGGTAAAGACCATATTATGATTATCTCTTCGAAACACTTGGCAATCTACTTCAGTGAATAGAACATTGAGACCGAAATCGGCTAGTCTAGATACGGAAAGTAGATTGTAGCCAAGAGATTCAACAAGCATAACATTTTGGATGTTGCTGTCATGTGAGATGGCCACCTTACCAAGGCCAACCACCTTACCCTTTGAGTTATCACCAAAAGTGACATACTTTCGAGGGCCATCGTTTTCAGCAAGCTCATGAAACATATCCTTGTCTCCGGTAATGTGATCGGTACATCTTCTATCAAGAACCCATTCCTTTCCTCCAGCCATGTAACCATGAAGATTAGCCATAAGACCAAAGTGTCTCATAGACTCATCAAGATCAAAGTCACTATCATCATCCTCGTCATAATATCCATGTTCAACATCATCATCATATGAATGATCATTACCTAGAGAAGGTAATTCATTAGATTTATGACCATCACAATGTTCATATTTATGAATCCTAATAACTTGAGAGATGTTGTCACTAATGATTCCAACATCTCCTTTGGCTTGCATGAGGTCACGAAGCTCAAATAGACAATCACCAAACTTAGGATCACTATAATTCATCTTATTTAAAGCAATGGACTTTTGAAGAATCTCATCTAGATTTTTCAAGGAATAGTTTGGAAAGCATTTCTCAAGGTATCTCCATATAGTGTAAGCACATTCAAGTGTAGGCAAGCACACAATCAAGTTTCTAGGCAATCCTCTAATGATAAGATTAACAGTTCTAAGATTGCGGATCATGTCAAGCGACTCATCGGGGGTAGGATGCAAAGGATCAATAGGAGGTGCATAAGGGCAAGTAATATACTTGTTCAAATTATATTCATTGAAAATCACAAGCATCTCATTTTTCCAATCATGATAGAACTCTCCATCAAGTAAAGATACTCTACGTCTAATACTCCCAATCGTAGACTCATCCATCTTCCTCCAATGGTGATTAAACCAAAGCAATGGAGACCAATGCTCTGATACCAATTGAAAGGATCGAGAAGAGGGGTCTAGAGGGGGGTGATTAGACCCTCAACAAGCAAAAGTAGCAGTTTTTAAGTTCTTCAAGTTGAGGTGGAGTTTTAGCACAAGTTTAAGCATTCACAATACATTTCAAGCAAGCATGACAAGAGTATGAGCAGCGGAAAGAGTAAAGCATGCAATTTACAAGAAAGTAAAGGGATGGGATTGGATTGGAGTGTGCAAACGCAATGAAGACACGGAGATTTTTGGCGTGGTTCCGATAGGTGGTGCTATCGTACATCCACGTTGATGGAGACTTCAACCCACAAAGGGTAACGGTTGCGCGAGTCCACGGAGGGATCCACCCACGAAGGGTCCATGAAGAAGCAACCTTGTCTATCCCACCATGGCCATCGCCCACGAAGGACTTGCCTCACTCGGGTAGATCTTCACGAAGTAGGCGATCTCCTTGCCCTTACAAACTCCTTGGTTCAACTCCACAATCTTGTCGGAGGCTCCCAAGTGACACCTAACCAATCTAGGAGACACCACTCTTCAAAAGGTAATAGATGGTGTGTTGATGATGAACTCCTTGCTCTTGTGCTTCAAATGATAGTCTCCCCAACACTCAACTCTCTCTCACAGATTTGGATATGGTGGAAAGATGATTTGAGTGGAAAGCAACTTGGGGAAGGCTAGAGATCAAGATTCTTGTGGTAGGAATGGAATGTCTTGATCTCAACACATGAGTAGGTGGTTCTCTCTCAGAAAATGAGTAGTGGAAGTGTAGGCTTGTTCTGATGGCTCTCTCTTGAATAGAGAAGGGGGTGGAGGGGTATATATAGCCTCCACACAAAATCCAACCGTTACACACATTTGACTCAGCTCGGTGAGACCGATTCAGTTCAAAATGTGAACGTTAGGAATCTCAGTGGGACCGATATGATCAACTCGGTGGGACCGATGTGCTAGGTTTAGGGCAAAACCTCATCTCGGTGTGACCGATTGCATGAACTCGGTGAGACCGATTTCAGCAATGAGCAAACAGAGAGTTGGTCACGCAAACTCGGTGGGATCGATCGCTCCTTTTGGTAAGACCGAAACATTATGAAAGGGAAACAGAGAGTTTGCATTGCGAACTCGGTGGGACCGATCGCTCATTTCGGTAAGACCGAAACGTTACGAAGGGAAACAGAGAGTTTGCAATCCCATCTCGGTGAGACCGAACTGATTAGGGTTTCTGGCAGTGGCTATGTCAAAGGAACTCAGTGGCGCCGGATAGATCAAATCGGTGGGGCCGAGTTTGACTTTAGGTTTAGGACATATTTGGAATTGAGAAAGTGGTTGAGGGCGTTGGAGCATATCACTAAGCACTTTGAGCACGTAGACCATTAAGCAACACCTCATCCCCTTTTAATAGTTTTGGCTTTTCCTATGGACTCAATGTGATCTTGGATCAGTAAAAATAGAAATGAAGAGTCTTGAGCTTGTGCCAATCTTTGTCCTTAGCATTTTGAAGGGGTTCCACATCCTCTTGTCCATGCTATGCCATTGTTGAACTTTCTGAAATATACTAGATGAAAATATTAGTCCAACAAGAGATATGTTGACATTAATTACCAAAATCACCCAGGGAGCACTTGTGCTTTCACAGGGAGCACTTGTGCTTTCACAAGCGTCTCCACTCTTACGTGGGAGGAGTGCGAAACATGGCGGATCTCATTTTGATGGAGGGATAACTGTTCCCTGTGAAATAATGGAGCACTATTAGCGATTATAGCATGATACTAGTTAGGGCATCTCCAGCGCTGACCCACAAATTTACACCGGCATCTGTCTGAGGACACTGATGCCAGAGGATGCCATCCAATGCTGCCTGCATACCTTTCGACAACTATATGAACTAACCGGACGAAATTCATGCAAACAAAGCAAATTTCAAATTAACCGGATGAAATTCATTACATTTCGAAAACTTTTCCTATAAACCGGATGAAATCCATTGCATATTTCGCACAAACCATAATATAAACCTACTATAAACCTAATCTAAACGATCGCCAGCGCCCGACCACCATGTTCGGCCATGAACCCCGAGAACTGACGCTCTGGCTATTGCCTTTGCCTCCTCCTCATCCGCCTCGGCTTTGTCCAGCTCCGCCTCGATAGCCTCCTCCTCCGGAGCACAAGGTTCTGAAGATTTCCGCCTCCACGTCGCCGTCAAGCGGCTAATCGGCCGCTGATGTTTACCCCACCAAGCTTGGCGTCGACTGAGTGGAGGAGCGGTGGCCTTCCTGGGACCAGAGCGGCGGTGACCTACCATGTACTACTTTTCCTTGCTGTCGGCTGCGTCCGCGCACACGCGCCGACTTCGTGGTCGTGGCGGCGGAGGGCGGCCAGGGGGAGCCAGCGATGTCCTTCGTCTGCTCCTATGACAGTACATCCAAGAGAGCTTTGGAGCGCGCCCGGAGCAGAGCCGACGATGTCCTTCGTCTGCTCCTGCGACAGTACGTCCAAGAGAGCTTTGGAGCGCGAGGAGGCCATGGTTGGAGTGGTGCCGACAGAAGGAAGGGACTGGAGGAGACTGACTGTGGGTCTTTGGCTATGGCTGGGGCTGAAGTTAATATAGCGAGCGAATGGCAATGAGCCGCGGCAAACGGACGGACGGCTGGCGCCGGAGTAGGTTCATCGGCAGCCGCGTGTCATTAATGTGGGTAGCGGACTGACGGATGGCCGTGGTGTTGTTAACATGGAGCAGTCGCTTGCACTGGGATGCCGCGCGGGTGGCGCTCTCTCGGCCGTCGTGCTGCTGCAATGCCGGCGCCAGTGAGAGGTCGCGTCGGGCGTGAATGCGGCATTGACGTTCTGGAGTGACGATGACCGTTTCAGGCGGGAAGCGCGCGCTAGCGATGGAAGGGGTTTCGGTGGGCCAGGGCGGTCAGACGTTGGCGTGGTGGTATATTGTTTTTGTAGTTTGCAAAAGTACTCAATTAATGTGGTAGTTCACTTTTTTCTCTACGATCAACATACACCCTACAAAGCACCGTGTTCAAATTTGTCACTTCTCCGGGTTCATTTACCATATTTAGGCCATTATGTGCATTTTGTAGAAATTTACTACCACTATAAGAATTAAACGAACATCTACATCATGCATATATGACTCAAACCTTACATGCTATAGTGTGGCATTTATTCATAATTTGGTTGACAAATCTCATGCGTGCAATGCACGTGTACCTTACTAATAAATATAGTTTCTAGTGATATTATTTGTAGTTACATGCATCAACCAGGACGGAGGTGCAGAAACATCAAATCCCAGCTACAGCTACACGAGTGTGATGATAGGGACGTGGAATGCCGTTTGATCACGGTGCACGCGCGCGATCCGCGTGGCTGGGGTGGTGGCCAATCAGAAAGCAACCCACAATAGGATCAGCGCACACAGTTTCCACAGGCAACGGAAAGTAACCGTGTGCGGTAATAAAGAGTAAAATGCACTAGCGGTCATCGTACTTGTCTCGATAGCTCACTTTGGTCATTGTACTTAAGAATATGATCAATACTGTCACTATATATGACTTAAGATGATTATACGGTCATTGGCTTAGCGTATAGCTCCGTATTTTGTCTGGTTGATCGGCCAAACAGTCCACATGCGCCTCACCCAGGTTCTACGGCCCCACCCGTCAATGGGTCAAAAATAAATAAAATAGAAAAGATAAATTATGCATTGCATGGGTGGGGAATTAACCCCGAACCTCTCCAGTAAAGCCCCACGAGCTAACCAAATGAGGTATTTTTGCAAGGAGCAAACGCGACGCACAAGCATGCATGCAGACGACCCACACACATGCAGTATGCACGCGCACGCACACAATACATACTAGCACGCATGCGGAGGCACTTACGTAGTAACGCTTATGATTGTACTGGAATAAATTATGTGAACTTATGGATGACGAGCATTTGAAGCGTATGCGGCACTTATAGACAACCAGGCGTTCATGCAACCGCTCTTGTCGCCAGCTAGCCTTCGACGACCACCATTAGACACACACAACCATGCATAACTTACGAATAATGGATGAATCGATCAAACACACACTCGTGTGCAGTGGCACTATGATCGGTCGCTCACGATACATATATAGGTACCATAGTACTCTCTCTAGCTAGGCTGTTTATAGATTGTCGTTGTGAAGGATGATATACATGAGCAAGGCGCCGAGTCACGTCGTCGCGTCGTGTGCAGAGCCATGGATAATGTTGAGCAGCTCGACGCCCAAGCACGAGTATGACGTTGTTGTTGAGCCAGGTGAATACATGCTCGGTGTTCGCGGAGGCCGCCAGCAAACGTCTAAACAGTAATGTCAGGCACCGGCGGGGCGCGTAGGTGACGGGCTCGCCGTTTGCCTTGCGCCACGAGCAAGACTTTGATTGAGAGGGCGACGTGCATGCATTACCATGGTTTGACAGCGTGAGCGTGAGTGTCTGCACGCGTACATGCTACTTGCGTCTGTGGACGGTGTGCGCTAATGTGTGCATCACGTATAATATAAAAAAATAGGTTTGTGCATTTAACGCAAAGTATTTCATTTTCATTTGGCTGACGAGTGTGCGTTGCAGCGACGAGTTTGTGGTTTGATTCCTCACATACGCATAATTTTGGTTTCTATTTCTTTCTCCACTGACAGGTAGGCCCGCATAGATTGATAGATACAAAACAAGAGCTGATGAGGCACATGTGGACTGTTTGACTGGCCAACCAGACAAATACGGAGCTATACGCTGAGCCAGTGACCGTATAATCACCATATCTCGTATATAATGACCGTATTGACCATATTCTTAAGTACAATGATCAAAGTGAGCTATCAAGACAAGTTCGATGACCGCCAATGCATTTTACTCGGTAATAAATGACCAGGATTGAAGGGGAACCCAAATTTCCTTCGTCGTCTATCCTTGAGCTCTTGACAAACCAATGCACTATACGGTTGTCCGGCCACTCCGCCCCAGAGCTCTCACCAAACGTCGTTCATGCCACCGCGCCGCACACTAACTGGTAAGGAAGCGATGGCATCCCGCCGCGCCGAGTTCCTCGCCGCCCACGACCGCACACAAAATGGTAGGGAGGCGATGGCATCCCGCCGTGTCGAGTTCATCGCCGCTCGCGACCTCACACCTACGTGGGCGAACTTTGAAGCTGCCAAGGCCGAATGGGCGGTAGAGCAAGAGGCGGCCAAAGCCGCACAGAGGGAGTAGAAAAGGCAGAAAGCACTCAAGAAAAGAGAGTCCCGCCGCTGCAAGAAAGAAGAGGACGCACGCGCTGCTGCGGAGAGCTCGACGGAGATCCAAGCACGGTGGGGTGTCGCCGACAAAGCCGGGAAGGAGAACAACGACGTCTGGCCAGCATGTGAGAAGTAGTAGTACTAGTAGTTAGTGTGTGTGTCTGTGTCGCCCGTATGTTTGTTTAATTAATTACGAGCATGTACTAGTACTAGTTACTACTGTAGTTTTTAGAGCAAATTACTAGTACATTAGCCTACACTCAATGGAAAAATTCCTATCCTATGCATTAAATGGCATCTCTTTCTCTATAGGAATTGAGATGCATGTCATCTCACTTCCTATGATTTTCATATTCCTATAAAATTCCTATCCTATGAACCAAACGAGGCCTCCGCTGGAGTATAGTACTATTGTAGCTAGCAGTATTGCTGGTACAGTAGTTTTCTTCAAGAAGCGGAATTCAACGAAGTCATGATGGTTCCTTCGTCCGAGCAACTTTACAATGGAAAAGGTTGGGCCTGTGATTTGACAGCTCATTAGTCATTATTACTGCGGCGCGACGACCAGGGTGACTCTCCCTTGGAGTTCTGCGTGCATGGCAAGTGGACCAAGATGGTCGGCATCCCACATGTTGGCGAATGGAAGTATTCTTTCCGATATCGAGGAGCAAGGAAACCACGTGGTATAGTATCACTGCTGATTTATATTTATTTTTTATTTTTGATGAAAGCTAGCGTTTCAACTCTTACGACGAAGGAGTGACAAACACGGCACGTGCTGGATGTCCCACACGTCAGCGAAAGGAGTGCAACATGAACAGCGTGGTAGAGCGTCTCCACTTCTTCGACTTCTAGGTCGGAGACCACACGTAGTACTAGTAGTATGTAACGATACAAAGTGCGACCAGGAGAGAAAGACGCGTCTAGTTGGAAGGTCTCGGGCCATACACGTAAACAAATATAAAACCTAATATGTGCCTCCAATTAATATAGTAGTAGAGTACTTAGGCACGTACATCATAATATCACCGTGCATTGCACGTACAACATTTAGTGGTAGTAAGACAAATGCCTATATGCCACGCATGTTCTTACGTTTTTGTGCATTTCTACTTCACTTACTGCGCTACATTACTCAGGTTCGTACATCCCTGGGTACATGTCCGTCTCGTAGTTCCAGTCCGTTCGGAAAGGATGTTATGCGGGCGCGCACTAGTGCAGTTTATATTTGAGACTAGCAAGAGGCCCATGCGTTGCACGGAACATCAAGATGCATTTATACGAGCTGTTTATCTCGTGGGACACGAAGATGAACGAGGGAAGGCCTTATCTGCAAATGTGGAGAGGGGTGCGGGTATCTTTTTGCAAAATTACCATAGTTTGCTTTCTATCCGTCAGATATAGATCGGACGGTCTCTATTGCAGGATGGCAGGCACACCATCATCACCAACTCGGTTTTTTATTATTTTTTTAATTATTATAAGAGTAGAGGTAGAGGTTAGGGAGCTGGCGGGCGGTTCGTTGTACGGCACGTTCGCGTCCATCCACTAGCCCGGAATTAAAGCACGCACGACATTTACAGCGACTTGGATTAGTTGTTTTTCGGGCGCATGGACCAACGCGGACTAGCGGACCTGGTCACCCTTTTTCGAGCACGCCTTCGACAAGTACGTGCGTGGCATGCGTGCATGCAAATCTTGCGTGACCAAACCGTGCGAAGCGGAGCAGTAGGCCGTCGAACTGCAGCCTGCATGTAACGACCCGAGACCGACACTCCAGAAGCCTTCGATGTATTTCGTTGTCGTCGTGTGTTTTAATCATTTGTTGCATTCATCATCGCATCATGCACATTGCATCTGCATGTTTTCATAAAGCTTGCATCCATTCGTAGTTGCCGCGTCCCCCTTGTCTTCGTTGACCGTTCGGAGACCAGGGTTTTCGATTCCCTCTTGTCAAACCACCTAACCTCTCTGCACAGCCACCCCTCGCGTGCTCGTCCGAATGCTTCCCGAACCCGAACCGTCCAGTCATGACCGATGGGTCTGGATCATCCCCAAATATCCCTAAAACATTTTCGGTTTATTGTTTAGACTTCCTAACCTATCTATCCAGGACCGTCCGATTAAGATCGGAGGGACCAAATGCACCTAACCAAAATCTACCTGCTATATAACCAGACCAAACCCTAAAATCTAGGGAGATGTCCCATCCATCCCCTCAGCCGCCGCCGCCCCTTGTCTCTCCTCCATTTCCGTGCCCGGCCACCAGCCTCCTTCTCGGATCCACCGCCGCCTCCCACCTTCTCCTCCTTGTTTTTGGCAGCAAGCCAACCATCACCCCCCTCGATCCACCTCGCCAGCAGCCTGCTGCTTGCTCGCCGCGCCTCCAGCTCTTCCCGATCAAGGACCTCGCGCTCCTGGAGCCCCTGCCTCCTCAGGAGAGGAGCCTTCCCGAGCTTCTCCTCAACCCCTAGGCCGGAGCTCCAACCCCGCCGGCCGACAAGGCCACGACCAAACCACCGGCCTCCTCCCATTCCTCCTCCCTCGCGCCTCTCTTCCCCAGGCTCTTCTCTCTCCCTCACGTCGCGATCTCTCTCTCTTCAGGACGAACAGGAGCCACCATGGACCCCCGGCCGCCGAACCAGAGCTCCTCGACGCTAAGGCCCTGATCCGCCCGGATCCGTTTCCCAGCTCGCCCCGACGTCATCTTCAAGCTCCGCCGACGAAGACCAAGCCGCCGCCGTTCCCAAGGCCCTGCCTCCTCTGCCTGTGTGCAAACGCTGCAACAGACACCGCTCCTCTGCATCGCTTGCCCCCGCCATCTTTAGTGTCACCGCCGCCATCTTATTCATGGAGCCTCGCCGTCGCCGGAGTCCCACGCCAAGTCCGACGACCAAGCATTGGATCTGGTCGAGCTCGCCGCCCCTCGCCTTCTTGCACGTCGTTCCCGTCCCTGCCGAACCTACCACTGACCCCTGCTTCCTCTGCTTCGTCTAGGACGACGCGCCCTGCTTTGCTCGATTCAGCCGTGCGTTGACCGCGTCGCTGCCCCAAGCCGCCAGGCCGCTGCGTCGCCCAGGCCCAACCATCGCCCCGCCGGCCTGGCATCTCCACCTACTTAGGCCTTGGCCCATGGTGAGCCCAGCGCCTCTGCCTCTCTCTGATGCACTGTTGGGCCAGTTCAAGTTTCAGCCCGTGGACATTTTTTTTCCTCGACGAATTTGCTAAATATCCATCGCATGCATAATTACAGAAAACTGCCATTATTTTGCATTGCTTATATTTAATTAACCATGCATCGTATTAAAACAAACCTTATATGTAACTTGGTCAGATTTTCATCTAGTTTCATTATTTGTAACTTTCATCCATGTTAAAAATGCTTAAACTTGCTGTTTGCATTAATTTGCATAAATGACTTGCTAAAATGGTTTATTTCATAACTTAATAACCGTA
Organism: Thinopyrum elongatum; assembly: GCA_011799875.1. Lineage (NCBI taxonomy): Eukaryota > Viridiplantae > Streptophyta > Magnoliopsida > Poales > Poaceae > Thinopyrum > Thinopyrum elongatum. The sequence continues at coordinate 538,481,385 of CM022299.1, forward strand.
GCTCCGAATTAAATGTTCTTTATATGTAAATGGGGTGGAAAATGCATAGTTTAACAAGGTGCACTTATTTTGTATGTTTAACAACTCTAAAATATGGTTTAGGGAAGAACAGTACCAAATTCGAAACATGCGTATGGGGATTTTCTGGAATTGTTGTTTGTTGTTTCCGGCCTTATTTAACTTGCCTAGATAGGTAGTTTGCTTGTACTTCACCTCTTGCCATGTTTAACAACATTTAATATTGTTGGGTATATAAACAAAAGCAAACTAAATAATTGTTGTGAAGTTTCGTCAATATGCAACTCGTTGCATATTGAGCTCCACTTAATTTGTAGTATTGTTTGTTGCACTTTGCCTTGTCATGACTTATCAAACCGGATATGCATCATACTTGGTTGCGCATCATGCCATGTTTATATTTGTTTGTTTACCGAGTTGTTTGCTTCTTTTCGGTTCTTCTTCTTCTCGATAGTTCCGGTTTCGTTGCGATTGTGAGGATCCATTCGACTACGTTGGTTCGTCTACTTCATGGATTCGGTCTTCTTCCTAGCGGGATTTCAGGCAAGATGACCATTACCTTGGATACGACTACTATCTTTGCTTGCTAGTTGTCTCCATGCTATCGCTATGTCGCGCTACCTACCACTTGTTTGTCAAGCCTCCCAAATTGCCATGATAAGCCTCTAACCTTTTCCACCATCCCAGCAAACCATTGTTTGGCTATGTTACCGCTTTGCTCAGCCCCTCTTATAGCGTTGCTAGTTGCAGGTGCAGCCGTAGGTTGTTCCATGTTGGGACATGGATATCATGGGATATCACAATATCTTTTATTTAATTAATGCATCTATATACTTGGTAAAGGGTGGAAGGCTCAGCCTTTTACCTGGTGTTTTGTTCCACTCTTGCCGCCCTAGTTTCCGTCATACCGGTGTTATGTTCCTTGATTTTGCGTTCCTAACACGGTTGGGGTTTATGGGCCCCCCTTGACAGTTCGCTTTGAATAAAACTCTTCCAGCAAGGCCCAACTTTGGTTTTACCATTTGCCTAATAATAACTAAAACTTGCATAGGGACTTTCTGGATCCCGAGGATTCTTAATCAACAACCCAAGCTAGTGCTCCTCATGAGTGTTGGTCCAAACTAGAGCACTGTGCGGGGCCACCCCTTGGCAACTTGGGATATTTGGCACCTATACACGTCGCTTATCCGATCGTGGCCTGAGATGAGATATGCGCGGCTACTATCAGGGTGTCAGCACGTTGGGAGGTCTTGCTGGTTTTGTTTTATCATTGTCGAAATGTCTTGTGCACCGGGATTCTGAGTTTGACCGGGTTGTCCCGAGATGGAGATTTGCCTCCGCGGATCGTGAGAGTTTGTGATGGACTAAGTTGGGACACCCCTGCAGGGTTTAATCTTTTTGAGAGTCATGCCCGCGGTTATGTGGCAGATTGGAAATTTATAATATTCGGTTGGAGAGAACTTAACACCAGATCCGAAATAAAATACATCAACCGCGTGCGTAACCATGACCGTCTCTTTTCGAGTGAGTTCGGGAAGAGAACACGGTGGGGTTATGATTGACTCGTAAGTAGTTCAGGATCACTTATTGATCATTACTAGTTGCGATCATTATGCCTAGTAACTCTTCTTACTCTTGTACTCGTAAGTTAGCCACCATACAATGCTTAGTGCTTGCTGCAACCTCACCACTTATCCATTCCATACCCATTAAGCTTTGCTAGTCTTGATACCCATGAGAATGGGATTGCTGAGTCCTCGTGGCTCACAGATTACTACAACAATAGTTACAGGTATAGGTAAAGCGATGCTTTGACGTGAGAGCGATGCATGCTTATTGTTTTGGAGTTCTTATGCTTCCTCTTCGATCAAGGGATAGGTTTCGGGTCGGGAGCCTGGGATTAGCAGGGTGGATGTCGTTCTTCTTTTTCATTTGTTTTCATCCGTAGTCAGATCCTACTCTTCTGTATGATGATTGCTATGTATTGATGTATTGATGTATTCATGTTGTAGCTTGTGGCGAGTGTAAGCCTTTATCTTGTATTCCCATCCACTCAGTACATGGTATGTTGTAATGATATCCACCTTGCTACGCGCTCGAAATGCGGTTGTGCCCCAATCATGAATTCATCACGTGATTGGGATAGAATCACATCTTGGGCGCTACACTGCATGTTGCAGCCATGTCATCCACACGCAACCTAAAGGCCAATTCATACTCCGCTGGACTATACTGTACTACTATGCATTGTTTGGCACGAATGTTCCTTGGAGCTCGTGCTGCAACTACCGTACTCCACAGCCCGCTTCCCTTCTCCTTCCTCTTCCACCGCCCGCGCACGTCCGCGGGAAGCGACCGGTCAACCCTTATATAGGAGTGCTAGCACAAAAAGATGCATGCACGACCACTAAAATTTCCTTTCTCTTAACTCTATGAAATAAATGTGGCGTGAAACTCAAAGCCCTTTAAGTCTGAGTATAATGGAAATCAACGTCCTCCTCCGGCTCCGCTTCGCCCACGTCATCATCCTCCTGTTCCGGCTCCGCGTCGTCGTTCTCCTCCTCCGGCTCCGCGTGCTGCTCCGCCTCCAACGCCTCCTCGTCCGGCTCCGGCTAGTCCAGACTCCGGAGGCAGGGCGGCTGCGATCCGGGCTTCGCGCCGCCTCCAGATCAAAGCGCCGCTCCGGCGGGAGCATGGCGTATGTCGTTACCTTTGGCCGAGCCATGGCTATCAGGCGACGGCGACCAGAGAAGAGGCGGCGGGAGGGGAATGAATGCAGCTCTTGTTTGGGTTCGCCGTCCGGCTTAAATAAATGCGCACCATCATGTGTACCCGCGGGTGCACAAATTGTAACATACGGGTCTGCTTAGGGGGCGTCACGTAACTGGTATGTGTGTGAGATTCTAAGAGACAGAGTGCATGTGTGCGACTCTACTCTTCGGACATGTACTCCACCTTTTGCATCGGGATATAAGTATAATGGTATTACACTTTAGCTTGTGATTTACGTGGCCATGTTAACGTGGTTGCGTAAAAAAATGTCACTTCCTGCTCGTGATTTGCGTTATATAATTATGAGAAGTTTGCTAACTACTCCCTCCGTCCCATTATATAAGAATGTTTTTCAAGCTTACATAGCTTGAAAAACGTTCTTATATTATGGGACAGAGGGAGTACTAAAATAAAGTGGAATTTGTCCATGTTATATAAGTAAATTAAGGTGATTGTTTATCATACGGGTAAGGTTGGACCAAGGGTGGTAGGAACAAATGCTCCACCTGGAGCATGTGTGTGTGAGATGGAGTCTTAGTGTGTGTGTGTGTGAAGCGGAGTCTTCGGTGGCGAAAGTAATTTAAGTGTGTGTGGCTTCATCGTAGAGAGGTGATGTGTATGGCAGAGGCCACCAACGAGGGGGGTGCGAGAGAGAAGAGGCGCGTAAAGAGGGAAGAGAAGGCGTGTGCATGTGAGAGGAGTCGACATCGAGATAACTTGTTTGTTCGAGAGACACCGAGGAAGACTAGTATATATCGATGGTGCATGTAGGCGGGAATTAAACGAAGGGATGTTCTTATTGGTTTCGGGGATATAGGGGAACAGTGAGAGAGGGGGGTAGCTAGAAGGAGATTGTTAAGTGTGAGTGTGTGTTTAAGAGAAGAGACCCATCCAGGTGGAAGTAATGTGCACACAAGAAGAGAACGATTCGATGTGGGGTTAGGGCTGAGGGTAATTAACTACGTATGGAGACATAGGAGACCTTGGACGTGCATGTGCGAGAGGTATACATGTATACGTGGGATGTGTGTGTGCGCGCGCGCATGATCGAGATAAAAGAAAGAAGACATAAGTCATAAGATCAACGGCATGGGAGAGATGGATCGGTATGAGAATATGCATCCATGTGAGAGTGGAGGGAAGAAGGCCCGATAATTGAGCATGTGTTTTTGTCTTTAAGAGATAGTGGCGTGGGCTGGAGCATGCATCTATGGCGAGCAGAGAGAGCGAGACACAACGAGTGTGCAAAAGAGATCAACCTATATATATGCATGTATAGAGAGACAGATATAGTGTGCGTGATAGGAAGCAAGAGTGCGTACGAGAAAGAAAGGTTGACGAAAAAACTGTAGATAGATAGAGAGATAGAGATGCTAGCTAGAGGGACATCGGCTAGTTTGTGTGTTAAAGATGACCACCGAGTGGTTCAGAGGGGTGAAGTTATGTGTGTGTGTGAGAGAAAGATAAAAAGAGGGCGCATGACTGCATGTAGAGACAAACATATATAGTGTGCGTGATAGAAAGCAAGAGTGAGGGCGAGAAAGAAGGTTGATGGAGAAACAGATAAATAGAAAGATAAAGATGCTAGCTAGAGGGAGATCGGCTAGCTAGTGTGTGTGTTAGAGATAAGAGTCGAGTGGATCAGAAGGCTGAGTTATGTGTGTGGGTGTGAGAGAGATAGAGAGAGGGTGCATGTGAGTCACATACAAACAAATATCAGAGAGAAATGAGATCCCGAGAGACGGAGTTTTGTGTTTGCGAGAGAGAAAGATATTTCACAAGGAGAGTGATAGCTAGAGAGACATATCAGGGAACGCAAGATATCCCTAGGGAGAGAGAGTGTGTGTGAGCGACATACAAGGGAATGGTGGAGAGATATGAGACCCTGGGAGACAGAGTTTGTGTTTGTGTGTGAGAAAGAGATATTTAAGAGGGAGAGTCGTAGCTTCTCATACCTAAGGAGCGCAAGACATCTCTGTGTGAGAGGGGGTGTGCGAGCGGCACACAGGGGAATAGCAGAGAGAAATGAGACCCCGGGAGATGAAGTTTGTGTTTGTGTGAGAGAAAGAGATTTCACAGGGAGAATCATAGTTAGAGACACATAGTAGGGAGCGAGATATACTTAGAGAGAGATAGAGTGAAGGTCGAGGGAGAGAGTACCGTTAGTGTGTTACGAAGATAAAAGATCATTAATTGTCGACATACAAGTAGCACGAGAGATACCCGAGAGATGATGAAGGCGTATAGATCTAGAGAGATATATAAGCATGAGTGATAGCTATATGAGACGAATATCTGGATTAAAGGGGATTCAAATATTTAAACTAGAGATCACGACATCGATAATATCATAACGAAAATTGTTCTATCAAACATGCATATTCATTTGAATTTGGGGACACGTGTAATGTTATATAGTTTATCAATATTACTGATCCGTAGATTCTTTAATTAGAGACAATGCATGGTTTATATGCAATTAATGTCTAAACGGGATTACACTATATGTTGCATGTGTCAAACACATTATACGTGTTTGAGAAGTAAAAAAATTAGCATGAAACACACATTAATTGAAGACAGTTAGCGAGGAATGCATGCATTGGATTTCCACATAAAGTGGTTTCAAATATTTGAAAATCCAAATTAAGATGGATCCAGCCTTATGAATCTGAGATCATGCCATTTGTAAACCATATTTATGTATAAAGGGTGTTGTGCTTTTGAAAGTATATAAAAAAATGATATATATAGATTTGTATTCGAATACAAAATGGATCCTTCCCGAAAAAAAATACAAACTGGATTCGAATTGAGTTGGCACGGTAAACGTGCACTCTTTCTTTGCAAAAATTTGAACGAAGCGGGGAAACTCGCAGTAACCGCCCGAAACCAAAATCTGCGAGATGGAAATTACTACCTATCCCTGACACGCAAAGCCTATCGGCTCGATTTCTATAGGTTTCGATAGGGGTAGGCTTGTAATTTCACTCAAATGTGACATAACCGCCTCCGCCTCTCACCTCCCCGGATTCATACAAGGTGGGCGCCAAAACACAGTTTCTCCTCGGCCGAAATCACCTCTCACCTCCCTCCCCGATTCATACACGGTGGGCGCCAAAAGAAACTCTCCTCGACCGAAATCTCCGTTGGCAAATATTCGGTGTATGAGAGATTACCGTCCTATCTCCAACCGAATTTTAAACGGGGGCTAAGTTTGTAAATTTCCTCGCATTTGAGACAAGCGCGCCCTGAAGACATGGTTCCCCCTACCTCTCTCCCTCCATTTCCCCATTCGTACTCCGTGGGCGCCAAAACACCCTCTCCACCGCAGTCTCCTCCGTCCGCCACCCCATCCACCGCCGTCCTCCTCCACCATGCCGGAGCTGATACCCCGATGCTGTCGTCCATTACAAGAGATCGACCTCTCTCATCCACGGCTTCGGACCAGGATCCTTGCATCGCGTCCTCTCGCTTCATCCGCGCCGTCGTCCACCTTGCCGAGGCCGCTAGTACGACCGTCTCGTCCACCGCGCCGGGATATTTCCCTCGCCGCCATCGTCTGCCCTCCTAGATCTGCTTCCACGCCGCCGACGGCCATCGCTACTGCAGCACCCTCAGCGCCTTAGCAGATGCTTACACGGCGCCATGCCAGAGGCGGTACTCTTTCATATCTGCTCAAGTTATTTATCTCAGCAAGAAAATAGATCGCCACTGCTTTACTGTGATTTCTTGTCCATCACTTAGAATCTTACTTGTTAGTTGAAACCAAACATTGGTTGCGAAGTTGCCTTTGTCCAGTTTGCACCTTCAGATCCGCCATGGCACGCTCACCACTATACTCGCAATGCTTATGGTTTTCCCCTTTTATATTCCACATTAGCTTAAATGACAGTCGGCTGAATTTCAAATTAGGGTCAGTCCATTTTTGGGAGTTCGCCGGAGGGAAGGAAGGGGCTCGCCGGAGGGCTGTCCCATAACCTATCTTAGGGTTTTGGGTGGGGACGGTGGTTGTGGGGGGCTGTCGTCGGGCTATGGTGGGGCCTCGCCGGAGGCAAAACTCGACGCGGGTGGGGGGTGGGCTAAGCTAGAGGTATGGCTGGGGGCGGCGGAAGACCGGAGGTGGTGGGTGGTTCAGGGGAGGGCGGGGGTCGGTGGTTCGGCCGGCGGCCAGTGCGGTGGTCTTTAGGGGAAGAATAAGAGGCGAGGAAGAAGAAGGGTTAGGAGACGTAGGATCTTCATCCAACCGCCTGAAATGGTCGACTGGCCCAAATGACGAAAGTCAGGCGACTTGCATGTAGACATTCCCATATATTCAATACCATCATCGTAGGTGCTTCGAGACATACGTGCAAGTAGTGTTCCTCAACCCATCAAGCTAAACAACAAGCCACTCATAATTCCAAACTTAGTTGCTCAAATACGAATCTGATATGATGCTGACATGTACTAAAACAGAGAATGTTTAATTGGTCAGCTAATGTTCCTACTTTACTTTCGAAAAGCACATGCGCCACATATCGAGGGACAGCAGGGAGTTGCATTCTTTATCTGCTCTGGTTCATCATGTGTGGCCAACCAACATTTTATTATCCAAAATCTGCTTGCTCTTCTTTAGCATGCTCCTCTTCTGTTCTTCTTTTGTAAGTACTCTCTCCGTACCTAAATATAAGTCTTTGTAGAGATTCCTCCATGGACTACATACGGAGCAAAATGAGTGAATCTACACTCTAAAATGTATCTATATACATCCGTATGTGATCCATAGTGGAATCTCTACAAAGACTTGTATTTAGGAACAAAGGGAGTATAATAGTTGTACAGTATGTTCTTTGTAGTGAAGAGGAGCAGGGACATTTGCAGTGTACAGGTCTATTCGGTCGCTTGTCATGGACGCTTTCAACTCTTCGTGTTGGTCTTCATGTCGATTGTCATGGACGCTTTCAACTCTTCATATTCGGTCGTATGTGTCGCCTTTGAGAGTTAGACTGATAGTAACAGTACTGCGCCTTCAGTTGTAGAGAGCTGGTATCCGAAGCCTTTCTAGCTGTACCGGCAATACTAGCACATATTTTCCAGCAAGTTCCACTTTCCTGATTTTACTCCTGATCTGCGTAGGTGCTTTGTGTCCTACTAGCAGTTGTCCACCCTTTAAATCTAAATAACACACCAATCATACGTCCTAAGCTTCTTCAAATACGAATGTGATATGATACTGACATTAGCTAACAGACACACATTTGGTTAGCTAATGCTCCCACTTGAGTTTCCAAATGCATGTGGCCACATATAGAGAGACATCATGGAATGGCATTTCTTTGGGCGCTCTGATTCATCATGGGTGGGTAACCAACATTGTATAGAAAGAAGGGGAATCTCAATAATATGCTTCCCCTTCTATTTTTAACATGTTCCTCTTCTGTTTCTTTAGTAAGTACAGTATGTTCCTTGTCAGGAAGGGGAGCAGGAACATCTGCAGTCGACAGCTCTATTGGGCCGATTCTGCTACATGATTTTGCACTTCGAGTTGGTCTGCCATAATATCCCAGAAATGGTGGGAGCCACGCGGTCTTTGATAGACTAGACTGATAGTAACAGCAGTGCGCCTTCAGATAAGTAGAGCTGGCCTGTAGGTGATCGATAGGCTGCATATTAGTAGCGGCAAAACCCTATATTTTCTAGCCAGATCCGCTTTTCCGATTTATTTATGATGGTTATGGTGTACCCCTTTTATCTACACTATGATCTGCCTAGTGGCTGTGCGCTCTCGTTATCATGGTTTGGCAATAAACTTTCTACACGGTATATTATGAACCTATCATCTGCCAACTATCCTTATATCTAGAGCTCCCAACAGGGAGCCTATTTTTGTGTAGTTGTGCCAGATTATATTAATCTGCTCACCATATTACAGCACACATGGGCTCTCTCATCAGAATCCAGTGATAGCACACAAGGGTTTATAGGGAGCCCCTATTATATTACAATATCCTCTGCATTACAAAGATAATCTCACTACTATTTATGTTTTCATGCTTTTTAGATATTGTACGAAATCACAATGAATATAAGAATGCGCACATCAGAAGAATATTGCGGAACAGTTCAATGGGTAACAAACTTGGCACCAAGGGATTGAGGTCCATTGTGGATGCAATGAAACCCACATGCTCCCGACCTATAGATTCGAATTCAGAATATGATCCTAATGACTATTCTGAGCTCAAGGAGTCAAAGACAGATGGCCTATCCTGTTCACCCAATAAGGTGCCTGTTCTAATTTGGCAAGGTTTTATTGGTTGCACAAGGTGTCTTGCATTTCTATTGCTTCGTTGCACCATCATCTGCTTAGTTTACTCATGATATATGTGAAGATGCCATGCCCATCCATTATCAATACCTATTCCATTTGTCGTCATACCATGTTTTTCCATTCAAATGCTGCTCTTGTGTTTCAGACATCCAAAAGGAAGAGGATGATTGCAGAACCTGAAGGAGTACAAGCAAAGTCCTTGAAAAAGGTGGTGCTACCGGAGAAATCAGATAGCACCCCACTTATATTGGCGATAGAACCAGCGCCGTAAAATCTAGGATATCGCAACTATGCTGGTCGCTGCTTTGCTCTTGTGAGTACCTATTGTCCAATCGCTGTACTTACATTCATACCTGGTGGATTATGTGACATCATTGTGCATTATAGCTTGCTTATCCACTGTTCGCTCCAAATTATCAGATCTATATTAATGCTTACATTAATGTAGAATAAACCCAATGCTTATGAAGAAATTTAGTTATGCATTGTTCTTGTAAGTATCTGCTGTCCTTCATCACTGTACTTATATTGTCAGCTAGTTCTTCATGTACACTTTGCAGCTTCCCTCCATTTTCTACACATCAGATCTACATTTATTCATGCCGAAATATTGAATAAAACCAATGTTACTGAAGAAGTTTAGCTCTGCATTGCTCTTGTCAGTGTCTTTTGCCTGTATGCTGTATTTACATTCGTACTCTGCATCTTAGGTTAAATAATCGTCATTTGTTCCTATATTTTCACATCTATATTTACTCTTAACAAAATGTAGAACAAAGGCAATGCTCTTGAAGAAGAGTGTGCAGTAAACTTCTTGAATTGCCCCTCCCCCCCCCCCCAATCAATATGGACAAGGGCTTTATAGAGCCGGTCTTCACTACTAATGTAAGTTTGTCCTCCTCGAGCCTTCAAACTTTGTTGTGTATATTTGGATAGCTATGAGTGCAAATGTTGTTTTTTTTTGTCGTCTGCATCAAATTGCTTGTTGAAAGTTTATAACGAAGAAGTACATAAACATAAGTTTGTCCTTCTCAATTTCAGCCTTTAGTTGTACAACCTAGTTCCTTATTCATACCATGTAAATTAAACTAAACATAGCAAGTTATCTTCTTTAGCACTGTGTGTATGCTTGTGTTCTTGATCTGTAATCCAGTGGTGTGGTGAAACTACCAACTCCAGCACAATGTCATATCCTGCTATGTCTCAACTATGAACAATGCCATATTATATTAATGTTATTTAAATCATGTCTCTTTATTTACCAATCTGAAATGGTATAAATTGACAGTACACTCACCATTCATACTTATACGTTGTTTAGCACTACATGTATGCTTGTGTTCTTGATCTATAATCCAGTGATATGGTGAAGCTGGCCGCTCCTGCACAATGCCATTTCCTGAATCATGACTCTTTATTTACCAATCTAAAATGGTATAAATTGACAGTACACTCATCATTCATACTTATACGTTGTTTAGCACTACACATATGCTTGTGTTCTTGATCTATAATCCAGTGATATGGTGAAGCTGGCCGCTCCTGCATAATGCCATTTCCTGCCGTCTTAACTATGAACAATGCCTATTATGTTAATGCTATTTTAAACCATGTCTCTTTATTTCTAGCAAAGAAATGAGATGAATTGACAGCGCTGATGCTTATACGTGCAAAACCTGATCTACCTACTTGTTTCTCTTTCAGGGTGACAGCACTGATGCTAGCAAGAACTGCCACAATGATAGTGAGACGAACCCATTGTTTGTCCCTCTAACATATATTCCAGAGAAGAAGGCCAAACATCTTGAGGGTAGCGATACAACCCCAAAGTCGGGTCTTGATGTAGTGTCGAACTTACTCAGTGAAACAAGCTCGATGAAGTCGCCGCCTGAATCTGTTCAACTTCTTCAATCTGAAATTCAAGCAGAAACACATGCTTCCGCTCAAATCCGACTGGAACTCCAATCTCTATGCAAGATTAACCAGAAGTACAGGACGTCTATTGATGCTATGCAGCTTGAGTTGGTGGATATAAGCGTCAAACAAGTGTAGTCTCATCAGGTTGCTAAGTTGCTTGCGCTGCAGCTCCTGGGCCGGGCAAACCTTTCTTGAACTGTGTTGAAGTGCTGTCGGTTCTGGCTATTATTTTGTCAGCCTGTTTACTTCCACTGGTGGAGACCTGCCCAGTTTATGGAATCTGCTGTCTGGTTGCCCTTTATTATCACTGGCGGCGAACTTTGATGCCCAGGGGATGTAATATGCTGTAATTTCTTTGTTGTATAGTCTAGGTTTATTCTTCGTCACAATGCTGTAATTTATTTGTTGTTTATGCTGTCGTCGCTCTGAGAAAAGGTCGTAATCTTCAATCGGAGCGCAATGAGCCAATAGGTTAGGTTTATAAAAAAATAATTTCGGTACTAAAACTGGTCGGTCGCCAATCGCTAGTTCGGGCCAAACCATGGGCCTACATTCATCTTGGGCCATTAGTTAGGTCTAGACTTAATCTGGCCCACTATTAGTTTCAGGCCTTTGAAAGGCCGAGTAAACCGCTTGCCTTAATTGGGCAGAAAATTAAATAGGCTTTTAACAGGTTGAGATCTAGATTGAGCCTTAATTGTGGCAAACAAGTCATGGGCCGACAGCAGGCTGTAATATACATTGGCCCTTTATTGGCCCATTTGTATGACGGGCCATTAACAGGCTGAAATGTTTTTGGGCCTTGGCTGACCCAAGTACATGACGGGCTGGAAGCAGGCCGGATGTATAACGGGCGAAAATTAGGCCCAACACTATCAAGGGCCTTTAATGGGCCGATAGGCAGTTTGGGCTAGAATGTATCCACGAAGACTACGGGTCGTTAAGAGGCCGAAAGTAACTACGGACCAGAATTAGGCCCAGGTGCAACTCGGGCCTTTAAATGGCCGAAAGTGAAACCGGGCCGAAAGAGGCCCATATATAGACAGTGCCGCTGACAGGACGAAACTAATATCGGCCCGAACTGTTAAACGGGCCATTAAGAGGCCGAAGAGCAAATCAGGCCCCCAATGGGCCCGATGGCACAGTAGCTGTTAAAGGGCTGTATCTGTTATGGGCCGTAATTTGGCCCAAGATATGAAAGTCAGTTAACGGGCCGAATCAGGTATGGACCGTAATTTGGCCCAAACTATTGCAGGTTGTTAACGGGCCAGATCTGATATGGGCCGTAAACTGGCCCAGAATATTGCAGTCCTTTAACGGCCCGTATCTGATGTGGGCCATAATTTGGTCCAGAAAATGTTAGCCTGTTAACGAGCCGGCCCATTAGATCTGACGAAATCTTATGGGCCTGTTCCTGGGCCGGCTTTTAAACCTATATGGGCCTCTATTGGGCCATCCCACATGTCAACGTTTCATTGGTGATTCTTGTCCAATGGACGGTTGACATCTATCCCAATGCTGAGCTGACACGTGGATCGTCGGCGAATGAGAATTTTACACGTGGAAAATCGCCATTGGTCCGGGCTGTTAACGGATTATCGGATCCAAACCGGAACCCGATAGCTTAACGGCGACCCGCTATGGTGGATGCCATGTGTCAGTTACCCTTGACGAAAGCACTTCCATGACGCGCCATTTATCGTCATGGAAGTGGACACTTCCATGATGATAATTTTGGTTATGTCATGGAACACTTCTACGACAGCACAGGTATGACTATCTTGATTCTGTCATAAAATCATCATGGATGTACATGCATGACAGAAAACATGACCTACTGTGACAAACATGTATCATCACGGAAGTGTATTTTTTTGTAGTGGAAGCTACTTCGCCCGTCGTCGGCCTGTCGGCCTCCTCCACCACCGGAGCTCCTGCGCTCAGCCCATCGGCCTTCTCCCCCACCGCATCCGCCTATGGAGCTCCTCGATCCCATCTCGTCCTATCCACGACGATGATCAAATGTAGCCTCCTGGGTCCAGGGACAGGGTCCATCTAGGTGCGCTACCCCTACTCTTTCCCTACATCTCTACATGCGATGCCCAGTGTGGATGGTTATTTCCTTGATTTGGACAAATTTCGGGTTTGATATGTGTTGCGATCTCATTTAGTATGAACTCTAGCACAGGAAATGGATATGGGATGATGGACTTAGTGCCACATGAGATGATGGGGGCATTTTTGCTACCACATCTGCTCCTACTGGGTGAGTCTCACAAAATTGCTCCACATTTAAGCTAACTTGGATATGAATGATGGATAGTTATGACTAACTAAATTTAAATGTGTTACATGGCTACAATTTCGAGTTGGATTGAAGGAGAGCACATATCTAATGTGATATCTGACAATGTGAATGAATCAAATTCACATATTTTGTTCCATGCTAGTCAATATCCCATATGCAATGTGGATTCTTGTCAAGTTGCTTCGATGGTTGATGGGAGCTCTACTGGTACTCAAACAAGCATGCCAATAGTTGATTGAATACTATACGGATTGCTCCTTTAACTGATGATGACATTGTTCCAATGAATTGTGATGCCATGTGCAAGGTACTTGGAATAAATCCATGTGATGATAAACACAGAAGAGTGGTTCTCAAACCTATTTGTTCAATCGAGGTTCAGGTTTTGATGGCTGATGGGGCTATTCTAGTAAACAGCATTCCCCTCGAGGAGGTGTCAATTTTTCATGATCGAGACAACCCTAAGATGGAAGTGAGAAATATATATCCACTGATGAAAGAGTTTAGGCAGACCATGTAGTATGCTATCAATGAGGAAATTGACTTACAGAAACCATCTGACTATACAAGGTTTATGGATCAATGCAAGGCAGAAGGATGCAGTTGGGGCATAACTGCACGCAGGACCGCAGATAAGAAAACAATTAGGGTACTAACCTAGATTTCTTTTGTATGTTATTGTGTTTGTTGTTGTTGTCATACATTTTGCTCATGTATATTACTTCTTTTGTCTATGGTTTAACAATGTGAGTGCTTCTCACCATTCTACATCCAATAGCAGGTTTAGGAGTAGCATGGCAATATAATCTTGGGTGGAAGACATATGAATTAACATATTGAAACAAGTCTAATAGAGCAGTACGATGTGGATGTTGGGTGAGACACAGTGCTTCAAGGTAAAGAAAGAGCATTGACTCAGTTGTATGGTAGATGGGACGACCGTTTCAAGAGTATTCTTGACTTCCATGAAGAGATAGATTTAAGGTCTCCTGGCAGCATTGTAGAGGTTGATACTATCAAAAAGGATAGTAAAATTTATTTCAGTGGATTTTTTATGTGTCATAAGCCTTGCTTTGATGGATTTCATGTTTGATGTAGACCACATCTTAGCATAGATTCAACTACACTTAATGGCAAGTGGAATGGATAGAAAGCTTCTTGTAGTGCCCTTGGCAGCCACAATTGGATGTTTCCTATAGCAATTGCTTTTTTCAGTATGAAATGAAGATAATTGGACTTGGTTCATGTCTAATTTGCATAGAGTGATAGGTCATATGCCAACCTTATCTATTATCACCGATGCTTGTAAAGGATTAGAGAATGTTGTGGAGAAAGTTTTCCCTCAAGCAGAGAGAATGGATTGTTTTAGACACTTGATGCAAAACTTTGTCAAAAAGTTTCAGGGTGATGTGTTTGGTCATATGTTGCTAGTGACTAAGGCTTACAAGGAAACTTTTTTCAGTACCACATGAATAAGGTCTTGGAAACTTATCCAAGTGTCTGTGAGTATCTGAACACATATCACTCCTTGCAGTGGATGAGGTGCAACTTCAATATTAACATCAAGTGTAATTACATTCATAACAACCTATTCAAGTCTTTCAATAACCAGACTATGGACTAGGTCAAAGATCAAGAAAAAAGAGAAGGAAAAGAAACAACTAGGTTGCAAAGTAGATGCAAAAGGTGCAATGAGTTGGGACATAGTTAAGCAAAGCACCCACTGAGTGGCCTCAAAAAAGGTAACATGTCTTGTTCTTTATAGTTGAGTATCATATTACGTAACTTACATTTTACAATGTATGATTGTGATGCAGTCCAAGAAGGAGTAGAAAGAAGGCGAAGGCTGCCTTGGTGGATGTATGTGATGATCAAATAAATGACGAGCCTACAACTTTTACCCCAACAACTCCCAATAGATTGTTCATCACTATTCCACCAAGCTTGGAAAACAAGACTAGGCCAGTCATGCGAAGGTGAATTGATAACTTGCTTATTCGTAATATTACACTTTTTCACTATTTGCATTCTCACCTAATGGTTAACTGATAAATTGAAGCTTGCTTGCTTTGGCAATGGACAATGGAGACGGTCAATCTTCGATCCATACAACCTCTAACAGGCAAATCACTCCCAAGAGAACAACTACATCAACTCTCAAAAAGATTACCACAAGGAAGAATAAGAGGAAGCTTTGCATGTGAACTTGAGGTTTGCTCTATTTTATGAAATGTTAGTAATGTGTTGGGACTTTAATCCCTCATCTAAGTGTTGGACCATGAGATTTTCTTTGTGACATGTTGCTCTATTTTCTGATGTAAAATCAAAATTGAAACCCATGTAATGGAAACTTCATCTATTTGCATGACTAATGCCCCAAACTTATTGGACATCAAGTATATATATAGTTGCTTAGAATTGACTGAAATTGGAACAGTGCACTACTATGAATATACTTGTTTTTTTGTAATTTTTCTCGTCTGTTCAAATTTTTGCCCCAGCATTTGAACAAATTTGGACAGAAATTTGAAATCTTGTTTTCTCTTTGTTCCTTGTCCAGAATTAGCTAAAATTTGAATAGTACACTATTATGAATATACTTGTTTTTCCATAAGTTTTTTGTATTTTTCTGGGCAGTTCAAATGTTTGCCCAAAATTTTCTACAAATTTGGACATGAATTTTAAATCTTGTTGTCTCTCTGTTCATTGTACAGAATTGACTGTAATTTCAGCAGTAGACTATTATGATCGTGCTTGTTTTTATGTAATTTTATTAGATTTTTCTGGGAAGGTTAAATTTTAAACAATTTTTTTTTTGCAGAATTCATACAATTGCATGAGCTACTAACATTTTGTTTTTTGTTCAAGGGTATTTTGATCTTTTCCACCCTCTCATTTACGTCATTGGTAAAGATACATCATCAAGTTAAGTGTGTGACAATTTGTAGGTGGTGCAAAGATGAAGTGTTTTATTAATTGCAATATAAAGCAGGGTATTTTGGCCCGGGCGGAGCAAAGGTGGGGCAAATGATCAATTAGCTAGAGCACTGATATAAGGAGGAGGATAAAAGCAAGTTGATTGTCATGATTTTGTGTCGGGGCTTTAGATAATATATTGGGAGGCCTCTAGAACTACTCACGTGCATCTGCCTAATTTTTCTATTTCCCTTTTCTTCCCCGTAATTTTGCAAATATTTTACTTATATTATTGCTCTATGGTTCAAGCTTAAAAAAATGGTGCATCACTATTAATTTCCTACATTTTTAACTCTTGTTGTTCTGTGTTGCAGTCATGTATAGCCACCCTTGATTAGCCATGATTGATTTAAAAATCAGTCTTGTCAATTTTATTAATGGTTTGTGATTATGTTTCTCATACTTCTATCATCTTAGAATATTTTTACAATACATGTAACATTATTTGGACATTTCATGGATATTTGAGTTGATGTTGATTAAAACCATGTTTTTTCACTATCTTTTTGCACAATCAGATAAGCATCGATGGTGATTTAGTGGCCTATATCCCATATCCAAAGTCTATATCTCATCCGGTCCTCAAAAATATGGGCCACCCTTGATTATACCGAAATATGTGCTAGCCAATTATATTACGAATTATATCATGAATACCCTCGAAAAAAGTATGCGCGTATACCCTCAGAAAACAAATTCATATACGTGTATGTACAGTAATGGTGCTCCGAGTAGGAGTAGTCCCGACCAAACCATATAGGATCCGAAGAAACCCTTCCTCGGCCGTTGACCAAATAGCGAGTGCATGGAAGAGCGATGAGGACGAAGAAACCGCGGCTCCTCTGCCTCGCCATCGCCGTAACATTTGGTCTTCTAAGGAATACCTCTCAGAAGTAACATTTGGTCTTGTAAGGAATACCTCTCAGAAGTAACATTTGGTCTTCTAAGGAATGATGTTCCAATACGTTCATATTCCACAATATGTAAATTAAAAGTTGGGCAGAGAAGTGGACAACCTATGTTGTCATGATACTTCTGCTATGGATTTCAAACAGAAAATTATGTACTTATTGCTAAGGTTCATGCATTATTTTAGAAATGGAATATCCATTATTCAATCACAAACCACAAGTGTGGGTTATGGGTGTTCATTACATTTTGGCCATACAATTGAAGTATGCGAGGTAGGACTCCCTCAGTTGTAAAATGCAGGGCATATTTTGCCTATCTGATGTTGAACTTTGTCAGAAAATTCCTGTATTTGTATTTCATTGATAGTTATAAAACCAGACACAAGAACATGCTTTTGAATGTAAATTTAGTGGTATCAAGCTTATATAACATAACTCAAGTACTGTTGGATTAGTTGTTGGCCAACTCATGGATTTGGACAGTCGGGATACGCCCTGCATTTGCAATAGAGGGAGTAATACTTATGAATAGCATTATCAGAAGCATAAAATATTTAGGTGTACTTAGCTGGTTTGAATGGTTTAGAAAACCCGCTGATGAACACCCTTACTGTGGAGGGTAGAGATTTTCTGTATCCTTTTCTAGAAAATTAGATTTTCTTTATCTACATGCCTAGCTTTCAGTCACTCATTAATTCCCGCGTCGCTCCCGCACCGGGCGACTCGGGCGGGCCGCTACCCTAGCCTCCGCCGAGCCCCAATCTACTCCCTCCTCTCCTCTCGTCGCCGCCGCGTGACGCTGCCGGGCTAAGCCCGGGGGTAGATGGTGGTGGCGGGGGTCTCTCCTTCTGTCTCGCGACTTGAGGTGGGGCGAGACACCCGGCGTGTGGAGGCGCGGCTGGTCGGGTCCTGCGGCTCTGCGGCCGACCCGATATCGGATTGGCGGCGGCGGCATGGAGGCCCGGTGGATGGATCGGATGTACATGTGGTCTGGCCTCCGGTCAGATCTGATCTGGCCGGTGCGGCCTGCTCCATGCGCGGCGACGGTGATCGGTGGCGGTCCTGTGCACACGAGGCTGGATGGAGGTTCCCCGAGCGGATCCGGGTGAAAACCCTACTCTTGGCTCGTTGCCAAGGCCAGCGATGGCGGCGTTTTCTGTGTCGTCCCCTTCTTGAAGGCATCATCATGGAGAGGCTCTAGACCCCTATCTGCCACCTCCAGGGAAAACCCTAGATCGGTCGATCGGATGGCGGCGACGCTCTTGTGCCATATCCCTCTTGGGGGCGTCATTTTTGGAGGTATGCATAGGCTCAAGGGACCAGTGGATGGCATCTGCGGTGGAGCGGCGTTCCGTGTGACGCATCGATGACATGGAGTCTCGGCGGCGTGGCAGGGCCTCGACGACGGACGTGTGATGATGGACGCACGTAGGGAGGAGGTGTTGTCAGGCGCCATGGTGGCGTCGACAACAGGCTTGGCAAGGTCAACGCGTATATGCTCTAAAGATGGATCGATGGAAGACGGCGGCGGCGACCTAGGGGAAAGAGTCGGACCGGTTTGTGCCACAGACCTTATATGTGGCTTGGTTGGGGCCTCCGGCTTTAGATGTTAGGCTTAGGTGAGAGGTCTAGGTATTCGGCTCACACTTTCTGCATCCCTTCATCAATGGATAGGAGTAGCGATAGATGTTGCCAGGATGGTGGCTTCAGACATATTAATGTATTACTTTGTAAGGTCTTTGTGAATAATTAATAAAATGGCTACATGCATCTCCCAGATGCGGAGGCCGAGGGTCATCCTCCTTTTAAAAAAAAGGCTTAATCTACAATTGTGCAACATTCGATTTATAAAGTTCTAAGAGCATCTACAGCCGGACTTGGCAAATCCGGCCCCTCAAACGCCTGCGGGCTCATCCGGACGGCCCCTCATATTTCCTTCCGTGCATCCACATATCTCAAATCTGGACTCTCAAATCCATGCAAATACATGCACGTCGATCATGCACCAAAATGTCGCACGTAAATAACAAATGTTGGTATCAAGCATACATAGTGTTTACATAAAATTTATTTGAAGCGCCAAACTCAAGCATTGCCTCCTTGGTTGCCATTGTGGATCCACATGTGCTCCACAAGATCATTGAGTAGCTGCGTGTGCACCTGCTGATTTCGAAGATTCTGATGCATCTGCAGAAAGTTCATAAGCTGAGCCGCATCTTGATCTTCTGGGATTTCAACTTGTTCTCCGGGTGCTTCGAAATCATGGGTTTGCGCTACATCTTCAGCCTCATCCTCGACAAACATATTGTGCAGAATAACACAACATGTCATCAGCTGCCACAAAGTTTCTGATTCCCACATCATTGCAGCGCTCCGCACAATTCCCCAACGAGCCTGGAGCACGCCAAATGCCCTCTCCACGTCCTTCCTAGCCGCTTCCTGCATTGATGCAAAGTGGCTCTGTTTATTGCCACGCGGCTCGGATATGGTCTTCACAAATGCCGCCCACTGAGGATAGATACCATCGGCAAGATAGTACCCCATGTTGTAGTCCCGGCTGTTGACGATGTAGTTGCACGGCGGTGATTCCCCATTGCAAAGCCTCCTGAACACCGAAGATTGTTGAAGCACGTTGATGTCGTTGTGAGAACCGGGCATTCCAAAGAAAGCATGCCAAATCCATAAGTCATGTGATGCCACCGCTTCTAGTATGACGGTGGCCTCTCTGGTGTGACCTTGATGCATTCCCCGTAGACCTTTGGGGCAGTTTTTCCATTGCCAATGCATGCAATCAATTGATCCAAGCATTCCTGGAAACCCCCTTGCCTCTCCAATAGCCAACAACTTCTCCGTGTCCTGCGCATTTGGTTGTCTGAGATGCTCCGGTCGAAACACCTCAACCACGGCGTGAGCAAATTTGACAGTAGTCTTGAGGTACGTGCTCTTCCCCATCCTGACCCCCTTTGCTCCGGACACTCCCTTTGCTCCGGACACTCTGTCCCGGTTGATCACTCTTCTCCCTTTGATTGAGCCCTTGAAGTTGAGAATATGCTCCACTTGCCAGTCCATTTCCTCTTGCATGCTCATGAGCATGATCATGTCCACTTCTTCATCCGAATTCGACGAATCGAAGAACTCATCTTGAATCATTTGATCAAGCTCCATCGGTCCATACTCCTCGTCCGACGAAGCATCGGAATCCATCATTTACCTAACAAAATCACAATAATTCCGGTCGGTCAATGTGTCGAACACATCAAGCGCAAGGCAGAGCCGGAGAGTTGCCGGACGTACCACGGTGGCGTCCGGGCCGGCGACAACGTCCCCCGCGGCGAGGACGAGAGCGCTCTTCCGGAGCTGGCGGCGGGGAGCCTGAGAACTGCTGCGGAGCGGGCGCGGCGGCGGAGCTGCGAGCCGGACGACGCGGAAGAGAAAGAACAGAGGAGAGAGCAAATGGATCCGGCAGCTCGGGGGTGGGGGTTGGTGCAATTTGGGGTGGGGTCGGGCTGTCGGGTCCGACGTGGCGGGCATGCCTGGGCGCCCTCATATCCGCCTCATATTTGGGCTGGATATGGAAGATGCCGGTCAGCCCGGGCATTTGAGGGCCGTTTGAGAGACCCGTTTGGGTCAAAAAATCGTGACCGGGCGGCCTGCCCGGGCACTTGAGACGGTTTCAGGGGTCCGGCTGTGGATGCTCTAACGTCATACACAGCCTATGCTTTCATTCTTATTATATTCCAGTGATAGTATCACTGTGACTGACTTCACATGACACTGTTTTCTTTGGCTCGTCCTCTTTTCAGTACAAGCCTGAATCATGTACCCTACAAGCTCACAAAGGCGACAAGATTAAAGTGCAGTATCGTGTAAGTATTTGACCGACACTTTTATCTGAAGTCAACAATCATATTCACTCATGATATTTGATAGTACTCTAGTCAAAAGAAATAATGACTGTAGCTAGTTATACCAAGCCGGCAATTCCAAGTCTCGGAAGCAAGGGCCACTGAGTTTCCCTTACTGTAACCTTCACACTGTTCCTTGCAATGACTTTATGAATGGCATTGTCCAAATGTACGATACGCACTCACATTTTCCGTGGCACTTTATCATGAATCAGTTGTGATAGCTATTTAACGCGGTGTCTCATAACATGAACCAGTTGAGATGCCTTGCAGATAAAGTGAGAAACAGCATGCAGAGTGACCCTAGTAATTTATGGCCTTTCTTGTGTTTTTTTTTTTTTTGAACAACAGAGGGATCCCAAAGGATCCTGATTTATTTATTCAGATAGGGAAAAGTACAGCACTCAGTACAGAGGACCCTAAAGAAACACCAAAGAGCAAACAGGTCCCTGGACTTTTGCAAGAAGGACCACAACCTAAAGATGGAAAACGCAATCAGGTCCACTTCGTCCGCGCCGGATACGCCTCGTCGTCGCCGGGGACAAGACCACTTGGGGCGACAAGGGAGCCACAGCAACCAGCCATGGCGACCGCCCGGACGAAGAACTGCCTCCCATGTGGCTTCGATGCCAGGAGGAAAAAGGATGGCCGCCCTTCGGCCAGAAGAGGCAGCAGAAAGACGGCGACGGCCGACCATCAACCGCCGCAGCAGGGGCCAGCGCCGCCGCCGCGATAACCGCTGCTGTTTAGCTCGAACCCGATCCGTGATCTTCAGATGCCCGCTCCTCCCTAGCTCGTGATCCACCACCACGGCAGCTTCAAAAACCAGGAAGAATCGGTTGTCCTTCCTCCAGATCCGGGACACTGCAGGCAGATTATTGAGGACACCGAAGACGAGTCCACTCCCCGCCTCTGTCTCCACCCCTTGGAGCACGTTGACGAAGAGGGAGACGAACGGCAGGCACCAGGCACAGCCCGCAAGCACCAACGCCAAGAACAGAAGCTGCAAAGCAAAAATGGCAAAAGCAACGAAGGAGAAAGAGCTCCCAAATATTCACATAGCGAAGCCGCACCTCCTCCCTTTCCCAACCGACGGCCGGAGCTGCCGGAGGAACGAGGGAGAGAGGCCGGAGACGAGGTTTGTGGAAGGGGCTCGAAGGGGAAAGGATAGAGACGGTATCCACCAGACAAGTGCCGTCCATCGGCCTTTCTTGTGTTGTTTACCTGGTTTGCCTAAAGAACTTTTTTATGCTTTTCCTGTAGCGATTTGTTTCGACGGTTTTGTCATTCAGCTGAAAGCTTGACTATGCTTGCAGGGGACACTCACTGATGGATCAGTGTTTGATTCTAGCTACGACAGAGGTGATCCCTTCGAATTTACTCTTGGGAATGGGCAGGTGATAAAAGGTTATTCCCTTTTCCTGGAGCAGCATACGATCATTGGTCTATCTGTGGTCCATACATATTGTACTGTCTTGAACGAACAACAATGTATACACGTTACAAAAAAACGTGGAGAAACGGCCTGCATTGTTCTTATCAGAAACTTTGACAATGGCACCAACCCACGTTATTGTTTCCATCTG
This sequence comes from Thinopyrum elongatum, assembly GCA_011799875.1. Lineage (NCBI taxonomy): Eukaryota > Viridiplantae > Streptophyta > Magnoliopsida > Poales > Poaceae > Thinopyrum > Thinopyrum elongatum. The sequence continues at coordinate 538,504,091 of CM022299.1, forward strand.
TGTGTAGGTTGGGACCAAGGTTTACTAGGTACATGTGTCGGCGAAAAGCGAGAGCTAAGAATACCTGCAAAGATGGGTTACGGGGAGCGAGGATCCCCACCAAAGATTCCAGGTATGGCTTGTTATTTGTATGTTTGCTTGATATGGTCCTTGTGATGAAATCATATCTCATGTACTGTTTAGATCGTCAATTTTTTTATTGCCATTCCAGCGTGTTTGTTACCTGCATCTCTTATGACACGAACACGGCATGCCGCGGTGTTCTCTTTCATTGACTGGCAATGCTGACCGGCAGTTTTGTAATCGATGATAGTTTTTTTTTCTTTAGAAATGGAGGAGGACCCCCGGTCTCTGCATCTGGACGATGCATGCAGTCATTTTATTAATTATTCACACAAGACCTTACAAAGTCATACAACAGTAAGACTGAAGTCACCGTCTAGGCAACAAACTGTCGCTACTCCTATCCAATTGATGAAGGGATGCTGATAGTCTGGGTCTAATACCAAACAGACCTCGCAGCCAAACCTAAACATCTAAGACCTGAGGTCCCAACCAGGACGTCTGCCGGGTATGGGCACCCACCAGTCCGGCGTGTTCCTCAACCAGGACGCCTGCCAGGTATGAGGCCGCCGCAGCCACTTGCCACCAATCTATCTTCAGAGCTGTACTGCTGCATCTACCTTGCCCGGTCTAGCTGCTGCCGACGCCACCACGACGCCAGACAGCGTCGACCTCCTGCGCGTGTCCATCGCCACACATCTGCGCGTGTTTTGTAATCGATGATAGGTGGAGCAACTCTGGTTTTTGACACGGAGCTCATCGCCGTCAATGGGAAGACATCTGCTGGTGCTACCGCGGAGGGCGGCGATAGCGAGCTCTAATACATGGAAGTAGTTTGACTTGCGTTTCTGCGAGTTCATTAGCTGTACAATGATTTTCACCATGTTCAAAGTATTGCAGTGCCAGTTAGATTGTTGTACTGCCAAATGATCCCAGTGGCAAACTTACTTTCAAGCATACCAAGTTCGCCAACTTCTCACAAAGATAAAAGAGACAGAATTGAGTTGCTGCACCTTTACTGATCATGCTTTTTTTTTATTGCCAAATACATTTTCTTGTTGATGGGGTAAAAGAAAATTAGCGGACCTTTTTTTGTACTTATAATAGAACAAATTATAAGTACGAACAAACTCAGAGGAGCTGTTAATCTAAAAAAAAAACTCAGAGGAGCTGTGATGCCGGATTGAACACCACACGAGCGTCTTGGGCTGTGCAGCTGTTAAGGATGAACACCAGCATGTACACAACTCGAGCATGCAGTGCGGTGATCAGTGGAGAACGATCATGTGAACACTGGTTTCACATTCCCACATGTCGCGGCAGAAATCCCGTGGGCCTCACCTCATAGAATATATGTTCTTCATGGCATCCAGCACTCGCAGTGCGCTAGTGCTCTGGCGGCAGCATCGCCACGAGCTTGAACTTTTGAATCTTCAAACATGTAGTAGTACCGGCCAGGCCACAGTGCGCGTCTCTGAGCCGATGCGATCTGCCGTCGACGCACAGGAACAAGCGCAGCATGACCCAGCCACAGCGCGGAGCAGCAGTTGGTTCAGTCCACGAACTACAGCTTCAAGCAATGCACCCAGCCGCAGGAGCCGAGGGACAGATCGCCTCTGTGGTCTCTGCTGCGGCCCTTGCTTCTGCGTGTTTCCACTTTCCACTGTGGATCGTTTGATTTTTCTCACCTGCGCACTGTATTGTGTTTGCTCCGGAGCGGCTGCAGTGGCACGTAGGCGCGCACGGATGCATGCGGCCAACAGCGGCGCCACGGGCAGCGACACCTGACCAAACGGCTAACAGTGTAAGTACTGCGCCTGACGGCAAGGTGTCGGGTAGCGGCGGCAGACCGGCCGAAACTCGTGCAGGATTGCAAGCCTGACTGACCGGCGCACCGATCGACAGTCACCAAGACCTGATCTCGAGTGGAGTCTCTCGACCAGGTTTCCAAGGGCATCTCGATGCATGCATGCATGCACGGCGCACGTCTTTGCTTGTCTAGATTTCACACGAACGAACGAACCCGAGGAGGAGGACGGGCGGGCGGGTCAAGGCCAAGGCGGGGTCGACCGATTGGACGCGTCGGGCCGGCGGGCGGGCGTACACCGGCATAGGGCGAGGGGTACCTTTCCGGCAGAAAACCTGCCGCGGGGAGCTACGAGAAATCTCGCGGCGGGCGATGCCTGCCTGCGTCGGTAGACGTACTAGTGCGTACTGGTAGCGTAGACCGGAAAGCAACGCACCGCACGCGCGCGTGTCGTCACGTCACGTCGCCGGCCCCGGGGGAGGAGAGACCGCACAAAGCGTGCCGTTTCCTTCCCCCTCCGTGGGATGGCCGTCCGGCGACTGTGCACCCGCACAAGGCGCTGCCCCTGTACCCTGTAGTAAGGGCAATTTCAACGCAGAACCCCAAACGGACGTTCGTTTGGTTCGGATTTGATCCGTTTGGCGCGGCAAAATGTACGCCCATGTCTGTTTGGACCTCCGCGGGTCGGGGCACCCAACGCGCGGCAGCATCCCAAATTTGTCTGTGTTGGACTAAAAAAAGAACCAAACAAGAAATAGAAAATTAAAAAAAGGCATTGCAAAATAGCTTAAAACATAAATAACTTAATTAAAAAGTGTCGTGGTTCAACACAATCACCTATGGGGCCATCGGCCCCTTGTGGTTCGGCAAGGGGGAAAGGCACGTTGCACAAAGAGCGGAGGCCGTAGGGCAGCACGGCAATGGTGACGCGGGTGGTTTTTACCCAGGTTCGGGCCGCCGCGAGGCGTAAAACTCTACTCCTGCTTTGGTGGATTGGATGGAAGACCGTGATGAACGCGCAGTACTCAAGCCCGGCAAGGTCGCCTCGGGGAGAGTAGCTACGCGCGTAAGAGTGTACAAGGGTCCGAATCCTTTCTAAGGTTGCCTCGGCCCTTCTTTTATAGGTCAAGGGGTTACCACAATGGCAAAACAGTCATTATCCAGTGATTAGATAGCCATAGTGCTATCATACCTAACTCTGCAGAAAGGACAAGGTGCATTAAATGCACCGCTTAGTGTCACGTCGTGGATGTAGCCCGGCAAGCCTTGCCGCGCCATTCAACAACCTTCTCGTCTGCCTGCGTGACACACCCCTGGACGGGTGTCATTTAGGGGTGATCTTCCTCAGAAATGGCTGCCACGTGCCAAATGACAGTCACTTAATCACTTGGGGGCTCGGCACCGCACCGATAAGTGACTTGCGTTGCTGTGAGGTGGAGCGGTGGAGCCTTGGCGGGGAAGCAGGCCGTCGGCGCCCCGGCAACCCTTGCCGGGGAGGTCTTGGGACTTACCCTTGGGGTGGCCTCGACCTGACCAGGCTCGCCTGCCCGGTAAGGGAGGTTTTTCCCCTTAGTGATATCTTGCTCCTTTGGTTTGTCTTGGTTTTGTTGATCCGCCCTTTGATTTCTCAAAAAGCTATCTCTTCTGCTTGGCCTTGTCCTGTCGCTCTAACCTTGCCCTTGAGCATGTGCACAGTCCCGGCAACATACAACAGGGTTTGTTGCACCGACAGAAGCCCCCGGGCCTGGCCCGAACGCCCTGCCCAGCTTCGTCGGGGTAGGCCATATCTAGTACACAGGCGAAGGGTTTGTGGTAGCTCATTCCTTGAGATTTTCTTTGCTTCTTAATTAACCTGTGCTTGAGTCGGTTTCCGGTTTTTCCGTGCGTCGTGCAGGACGTTATGGGAGAGTTTTAAGCCATGATCTGTGGGCCACCCACGTCCCACGTTCACGGGGCGATAACTGCCATTCCACTAGCTTCTCCGCCTCTGGCGTTTCCGCCACGTATGCTGCATGCATTGTGCAGGGTTGGTGGCGAACGCGGAGGGCGCAGAAATGTGTGCCATGGCAGAAAGCCATGCGCCACGGATTGGCGCAGGGGGTCGGCCTTGATTCCACGAGCCATTGGTGGTGCGGAGGAGTCGAATTGGCAGAGCGGGGCGGTTGCCCCCCCCCCCCCTGGGTGAGGAGCCAGCCCCCGGCCTCGTTTGCCTATAAAAGGGGACGTGGGCGAGGTGCTGGCTCACACCTATCTCTTCCTCCTTCCTTCTGGTATTGTTTCTCCATCATGGTGAGGTGGAGAGGGCGTAGTGGTACTCCAGTAGCGGCGACAAGGGCTTCTGCTCGACAGCGCCTCCCTCCTCCTGTTGGGGACGCGGGAGCGGAGCCCGTCGTGAGAGGAGGCGGGAGAGGACGGGGACCTGGTCGCCGCGGCGCTCGGGGTCGAGGAGGACGGGGCGGTGCTCTGATCGCACCTCCCTCGGCTGTTCAGGACCCGAACGAAGGCCACGTCGGGAACCAACCGCTGGAGTTCTTCGTGAAGCTGCGAGGGCCCCCGCGCAGCCGTTTTCGGCTTCCTACCCCATTTGCAAGTGTGGTGGAGATCGAGCAGCCGCCGGGGTTGAGGCTGCACATGAGGGGCTGCTGTAATGGCAGCATGCGGGCGGACGTGGAGTTCCCCGCTCCTCATGTCATGCTTCTCCGCGCGTGGTTGGAAGACTTTTGCTCGTGCCCATAGCTTGGCGGCCGGGCACGTCCTCCATTTTAAGCTAATGGACGCCACCCTGCTCTTCGTCAAAGTCTTCGGACGCTCGGGTGCTCACTTAGGGTGCTGCGCGGAGAGCTCGACTGACGACGAAAACTCCTCCTCGAGCTATAGCAACGAGGAGGACAGTGATGGCGATGACGGCGGAGCCGGTGGGGAGGACGACGGCTCCGACTTCAGCTGAACACCAGCCGCACCGTCACCGTCAGCCGGCGGCACCACCATCCACTACAGGAATCAGCTGATTTGCCATCTGCCATGGCGGACGGCAAAGGACAGGAAAGCGGACGGCAAAGGGCTTTGCCGTTAGCCGCGGATGGCAAACATGCCCGGCAAAGTAAGCTACGGTAAACAGCTCATTTGCCGTCTGCTTTTGGCCAGCGGACGGCAAAGACCCCTTTGCCGTCGGTGGCAGACGGCAAAGAAGGTGGACGGCAAAGAACAGACGTTAGCCACGTTAGGTGGCTAACGGGAGGCTTTGCTGTCCGCCAGCTGACAGCAAACGTGCCCTCCCCTTTGCCGTCTGCCTTGTGATGTCAGCAGATGCGTCACTCCACCCAGTTATTTGCCGTCTGCCACAGACGGCAAACCTCTCCAGTCTTTGCCGTCGGCCACAGACGGCAAAGTGACCAAAATGGGTCAGCTCCCAGGTTGCACAAGTTGCTGCCACGTGGCCTCTTTGCCGTCGGTGGCAGACGGCAAAGTGCCTGTATTGTTTCTGTTTTTTCTGTTTTCTGTTATATACCTGCATTTTCAAAAGACATATATGATATATATAGTTTCAACCTCAAACGTAGCCCATGTATCCAACATCCAGCAGTCCATCAATGCAACAGAACATATAGGGTATTAAAAGATCCAATACATACATAGTTTCATGGAGTTCATCCATATATACATACATAGTTTCACATTGTTCATCAATACAAATGAAAACAAAAACTAAACACTAGCAGTCCATCAATGCTGCTTCCATGAAGTGAATCAAACCTGCAAAAATGGGAGTAAGAAAGTTAGAAGAAGAAGAAGACTAGAAGAAAAAGAAGAAGAAGAAGAAGAATAAGGAGTAGAAGATGGAGAAAAAGAAAGAAGAGAAAAAGGAAGAATAAGAAGATATTTTCTTGTTCTTCTTCTTTTCTCATCTTTTTTCTTCTCTTCTATCTTTTTATCCTTTTCCTTCTCATTCTCATTCTTCTTCTTTTATCCTTTCTTTTTCTTCTCTTTCTTCTTCTATTCTTTCTTTTTCTCCTCTTCCTTGTTTTTCTTCTTATTATTCCTTATTTGTGTCATTTTAGAGCTAACTTAGGTAATTATGCCATTTTTGAGCTAACTAAGCTTATTATGTCAATTTGGAGAAAATAAGGTAAGTCTAGGTTCATTTTTGTGCTAACCTAGGTGATGATGCCATTTTTGAGCCAACTTAGGTAAGTATAGCTCATTTTTTATCTAACTTAGGTAATTATGCCTTTTTGGAGGAAAATAAGCTAAGTATATGAAATTTATGAGAGAACCAAGGTTATTATGCCATTTTTGAAATGAATAAGCTAATTATGTCATAAATGAACTAAATAAGCTAATTATGTCATTTTGAAGGATAATTAGCTAAGTACGTCTTTTTGGGGGAAAATAAGCTAAGTATGTGGCATAATAGGGCTAACAAGCATGTACGAAGCTAAGTATGAATTTGTTAAGCAAAACACTGGAGAAAACTTACCGTCATCACAACAAATGCGATCAAGATTGCAACTAAGGTAACAATTGATCCAACGGCATAATGATACCAAGCCTCATTATCAATGGCATATTTTCTAATCTTACTAATCTTCAAGCGCATTGCATCCATCTTCAAGCGCATTGCATCCATCTTGATCTTGTGATCATCGACGACATCGGCAACATACAACTCCAATTTCATCTTCTCTTCTTCAATTCTTTTCATTTTTTCTTTGAAATACTCGTTTTCTTTTTCAACTAAATTTAACTTCTCGACAAGAGGGTCGGTTGCAATTTCCGGTTCACATACCTCCTAAATAAAAATATCTCTATGTCAACTTGATGGCCATAATTGTCATAAATGCGAAATGCAACAAATGGTTATAAAAGAGAATATACCACATCCGAATCATAAACCGGACGAGGGCCGACGGGGACGGGGACGGATATCAAGACCATGGCGCTATGTATAACAAACAATCATACAAGTAAGAAAATTATACAAGTAACTATATAAATCATACAATCATACAAGTAACTATACAAATCATGTACAACATAAAAAATTGAATACCTAACATGAACTAACAATATATATATGTATATAATACAAATTGAATACTTGACATGAACTAATAATAATCTTGACCGTCGGGTTCAATAAATGCTCTGGGATCAATAAATGCATCATCATCATCACTATCATGAATGACTTGCTCATCGGGTTCAGCGTCATCAACATGTGGAAGGCCACCTTTATGTAATCGGTCAAGCATTGACAAGTCATCCGTAGCAGTAACCTCTTCTTGTTCCGGCTCAGGGGTGAAGTGGGATTCACTGTCGCTGTCTACTTCAATGTTCTGGGGTGAAGTAGAGCGTTTCTTGAAGCGTTTTTTGGAAAGACGTGTTTCTTGGAAGAATTCACCTTCATATGTGTCTGGGTTATTGTAAGGTTCATAATCCTCTTCATTGGGGGAAGGTGGTCTAACACGTGGCGGCACTTCATAAACGACATCCCAACCATTCAGATTTGGATCAGTTTGGCAGGCCCACGGTAGATAGAGAACTTGGGTCGCCTGTTGAGCCGCAATATAGACATTGGGAACATCTAAATGGGTGCTTTGTTTGATTTCGACTAGCCCTATATGTTCATGAGTCCTTCTAGTCTCCTTCGGCTGGAACCAATAACATTTGAAGACTACGACGTTCGGTGGGTTTTCACCATAGAATAGAAGTTCATAAATTGCTTCAACTCTCCCATAATACTCGGTACCTCCATCGCCGATAGCAGAGACACAACAATTTGTAGACTTTCGGTCGGCCATAGATAGCTCTTTGCCGTAGGTACGAAAGTGATACCCGTTGATGTCGTATTTTTCAAATGAACGGACCTTCTAGTCAAAACCATTAGCGGCTTGTCTCAATTCGGCGTCTATAGACTCTGAATTAGCCTACAAGTTTAATACGAAAGGATTGTTGCATTAGCCGCAAATTAGACGATGAAATGGGAATGGTCTAATGGAAATAACCATTTGTTTGAACCAAGAGATGAAACCGGGAAAGCCGCCTCCTTGCTTTGCCAGAAGCTCATACTCTTTGATGGATTCCTTTTCGATCTCCGCTCCATCCGAGAATTTGGCGACGTATCGACTGTATCAAATATCCGGGAATAAGAGCATTTCAAACGAATTAGAAGTTGCGAAACAACGTACATCCAGTACATGCGCATACGACGGCAAGTCATGCATCGAGTACATGTACCTGACACGCATTATGAAGTTCTGTTTGCTAGCAGCGTCGTATGTCTTGAACCCATTATCCCAAGCTTCTTGCAATTCATCCCTAAGCGGCTACATGCACTGATACGTATCCGTCGCATCTACTTTTCTTAACGCTTTTCCTCTTGTTTTGGACTCTAATTTGCACGATTTGAATGAAACTAACCCGGACTGACGCTGTTTTCAGTAGAACTATCATGGTGTTGTTTTTGTGCAGAAATAAAAGTTCTCGGATTGGAACGAAACTTCTCGAGGATTTTTTATATAATAAAAGAAAATTTCTGGAGCCAAGAACTACAGGAGGGGGGCACCTGGGTGGGCACAACCCACCAGGGCGCCCCCCCCTCTAGGCGCGCCCAGGTGGGTTGTCCCCACCTGGTGGCCCCGCAGACTCCAACCCTGATTCTATAAAGTCATATTTTCGGAGAGAAAAAATCAGGGAGAAAGAATTATCGCGTTTCACGAGACAGAGCCGTCGCCACCTCCTATTCTTCATCGGGAGGCCAGATCTGGAGTCCGTTCAGGGCTCCGGAGAGGGGGATCTTCAATCTTCGTCATCACCAACCCTTCTCTATCGTCAATTCCATGATGCTCCCCACCGGGAGTGCGTAATTCCTTCGTAGGCTCGCTGGTCGGTGAGGAGTTGGATGAGATTCATCATGTAATCGAGTTAGTTTTGTTAGGGCTTGATCCCTAGTATCCACTATGTTCTGAGATTGATGTTGCTATGACTTTGCCATGCTTAATGCTTGTCACTTTGGGCCTGGGTGCCATGATTTCAGATCTGAGCCGTTTATGTTATCACCATTATATCTATGTTCTAGATCCGATCTTGCAAGTTATAGTCACCTACTACGTGTTATGATCCGGCAACCCCGGAGTGATAATAGTCGGGACACTTCCCGGTGATGACCGTAGTTTGAGGAGTTCATGTATTCACTATGTGTTAATGCTTTGTTCCGGTTCTCTATTAAAAGGAGGTCTTAATATCCCTTAGTTTCCAATAGGACCCCGCTGCCACGGGAGGGTAGGACAAAAGATGTCATGCAAGTTCTTTCCATAAGCACGTATGACTATTTACGGAATACATGCCTACATTATATTTATGAACTGGAGCTAGTGCTGAATCGTACTAGGTTATGACTGTTATATGATGAATATCATCCAACGAATTCACTGATCCAATGCCTACGAATTTCTCTCATATTGTTCTTGCTAAGTTACTACTGCTGCTGTTACTCTTGCACTTGCTACAAAATCATTGCTATTACTGTTACCGTTACTATTGCAGTTGCTACTACTATCAAAACTATCATACTACTTTGCTACTGATCGCTTTGCTGTAGATAATTAATCTCCAGGTGTGGTTGAATTAACAACTCAACTGCTAATCCTTGCAAATATTCTTTGGCTCCCCTTGTGTCGAATCAATAAATTTGGGTTGAATACTCTACCCTCGAAAACGATTGCGATCCCCTATACTTGTGGGTTATCAAGACCTTTTTCTGGTGCCGTTGCCGGGGAGCATAGCTATATTTGTTGAGTCACTTGGGATTATTATTAAACTATCACTATGAAGAATCTGAAGGATGCTAAGACTAAGATTTTTCCCTCTAAGACGAGGGGAGGTAAGGAACTGCCATCCAGCTCCGCTTTAGATTCACCTTCTGTTATAAGTAGACTTGCAACACCACCACATGCTATCAATTCTGATATGTCGCAAGTTATTGATGATGCTACTTCTGCTGTAAATGCTACTCATGATGATGCTAGTACCTTGCTTGATGATAATGTGCCACTAGGTAAATTTCTTGATGAACAACTTGCTAGAACTAAAGCTTTTGAGAATGCTAAAACTGATGAAATTGTTGAAACTGATGAAGAGCTTGAAACTGAAAATCTTGAAACACCTATTAGACCTAGTTCTCCTAGATATGAATTGCCAAAGGTACCGGAAGGTTATGTTATGGATGAGGAGACAACTAGAGACATTCTTGCTTGTAAGGATAGAGATGATCTGAAAAAATTATTATGCAAGTATAAAGAAAAGACTTTGAATGCTAAAATGAAATGTGTGTAACACCCCTGTGTAATAAGCACTGTGATCATCTGTTAATTATACCAAGTCATCTCCATTTGCAATGCTTGATCATAATGTTTAAACACTCCATTTCAATTCTCTCTCTGCAATCAATTCAAATTTAAAGTGCAAATTCAAGTTTCCCAAAAGTTGTGGGAAAAATGTTCATCATCTTGCAAATATTCCATAACATTTACTTGTTAAGGAATACAACATCACTCTTATGCAAATATGAACAGTAGCAAATAAAGCAGAGCAACTCCTGCATATTTAAAAGCCAAATCATTTATGAAAAATCCAAATGTAATGATATTTTACCCAAACCAATTTCTGGTGTTAGCTAATAATACTCTACAATTATTGGGCTAAGTCACATATTTTGCAAAAGTCATCTGGTGGCTTAGGAATTTGCAAAACAGGAAGGAAAACAAAAAACAGAGACAGAAAATAATAAGAAGAAAAAGGCCTAGCGACTACTGTACACTTAGGCCCGGTGCTACAGTAACCGGCCTAGCCCATCTAAGGGCCTTCCCCTTTCTCACCTACAGAGGAGGAGGCAGTGGCAATGGCGTGTCGTTCATCCACGCGCCCTGGTTGCTCCTGTCGCTGTGTCGACCATCCGACGGAACCCCGAGATGCATAAGAACCTCCCCGTCGCGGTAGACAAACCCTAATCCCCATTCTCCCCCTCGTTCACTCTCTGTTTCGATTTAGAACGCGCCCGAGTTTTACCGTGGCTGCGCCGTCGTCGTTCGCGTGGCCACCGGCCTCCCCGGCGCTCGGCAGGATGTCCAGGAGTTCCGTCGTCGTCGACTCCTTCGCCTACCTCCGCTGAATCGAGCTAGGAGGCCCTGTACGCTCGGCATCGAGCACATCTTCGTCGGTACATCGCCGGCGTTCGTCGCCGTTTGCCGCCGCTCCGGTCCACCCCCGGCCTCTCCGACCACGCCATCGGCATCGCAGTGAGCTCCTCCTTCGAATCCCCCTTACCCCGGTCTCGATCCGTCGCCGTAGTCGCCTGTATGAGTCGGCGGCCGCCATGGCCGAAGCTCAGTGTACGCGTACACGCGCCTGCTTCGCTGTGCGTTCGTGCTGCTCGTGTGTGCTCCTTCTGCGGGCCGCGCCCGCGCCCGCCTGCTCGCCCGCGTTGCCGCCTCTCCGCAGCTGCCCGTGCTCGTGCGCGCCTACGCTCGTTCGCCGGCGCTCGCGTCTGCTGCTGCTACTGCTGTTGCGCTGCCTGCTGCTGCCGCTTGTAGCTGCTGCTACTGCCTGCCCCTGCCGCTGCTCCTCGCAATGGCTGCGGATGCTTATTAGCTGCTGCCCCTGCTAGCCAGCCGCTGCTGCCCTTTTGCCGTGCTGCCTGCTGCTGCCGGTACTGCCATGGCCATGGCCATGGCTGTGGTGTGTGTGTGTGTGCACGTGTGTGTGAGTGTAGGGCCGGCTCTCTGTTTAGATTAGTGACTAACCCACTAATTAGCCCCCACTAATTAGACTATTTGATTAAATAAAAACCCTGCTAATTAATCCTCTGCCACTGACCACTGGGCCCTATCGCTCTAATTAACTATTTTAGTTTTACTGAAAATTGGTAACACTAGCAGCCAATGACAGATGGGTCCCATTTGGCCCATTGACTAGTCAAAGTTGACCAGTCAAGTCCTAGTCAGCTGTTGACTGGACCCACTGGTCAGCCACATGAGCAAACTGATGGGTACACTCCGGTGTACCCATAGGAATTAGTAATTAATATATTTTTGAATTAAAATTAAATTCCAGAAAATAAATAAAACTTTGAAAAATCATATAAAATAATCCGTAACTCGGATGAAAATACTTTGTACATGAAAGTTGCTCAGAACGACGAGATGAATCCGAATACGCGGTCCGTTCGTCCGCCACACGTCCCTTGCATAGCGAACATGCAACCGTTCCCCTCTTTTCGTCTGTCCGAAATGCCGGACACCGGGAATACTTTCCCGGATGTTTTTAACCTTCGCCGGTAATACCTAGCACTGCGATAGAACACCGCTAGCTCTGTTTGTTGACATGTCATGCACCTGTTGCTTTGCATTTACTGTTCTTACCCCTCTTCTCTCTCGTTAGATCCCGGTACCGACGTAGTCTCCGAGACCGACGCAGCTCCGGTGATTGGCTACACCACCGATGACCTTGCCTTTGCCGCCGAGCAACCAGGCAAGCCCCCCCCCCCTTGATCATCTCGATATCACCCATTCTAATATCCCCTGCTTGTATTATATTTTGCTACTGTTACTATTTTACCTATTTCTGCTGCATAGCCTGTTTGTTGTAACCTGCTGCTGATACCTTACTGTTATCCTAAACTGTTTAGAATAGACTGGGTAGAGACCCATCAGAGACCCCCACTTGTCCTGACTGCCCTGCTGGATTCTCAGAAGACCCGATCAACGGGATCGAAGACCAGACCCCGGCACCGCACCTCACTTTCCCCGTAGTTGCTCGACACTACTGGGTTACTATCGAGTGCCGAGGGTGATACCTCGTCAGCACTTCTGATGATAACCTTGTAGGTTAGTTGATCGGTCGTGGTAAGCGAGGGTGATTCCTCCTACACCACCCCCGATAATGACGAAGTCGTGCAACACCTCAAGCGTGGACCTCGAGGGTGATTCCTCCTACGTCCACCTTGATTTTACATCAGGTGGGAGTCCAACAAGGGTGATGCCTCGGATTCCCCTTGATATGGTAGCCTCACGGATGCCTTACATTAATGTTGATACTGATATTTGGAAAGGCGGGTCGACCCTGAGGGGTACCCGCAAATGATGGATAGATACCCGTGAGTTATTCCACGAGGCGCGGCCGGGCATTCTTAGCCCTTGCAGCAAGTCCTCGAGACGGGGCGACGGGGTCACATCGATCGTGAGTCTCTGCTCGTTTCCGCAAGCCCCTAGTCCTAATGATTTGGATATTTGATCCGAGCAGGCCTCTGGCCTGATAGCACTAACCATCACGTGGGCATAGTATGGGCGTTCTGCATCGTAACATCCGCCGAAAGCTCTGTCAGACGTCCAGTTCAGCATTGCGGCCGGGCTGGGCCGGCACCATCCGGTAGTGGTGGAGCCTGGTTCGCCCTGCACGCAACGACCCGGAGGGCGAGGGGCGATGGCCCAAGACCCCCTTGCGCTTAGGAGGTAGACCGGCGGGGACCTCTCTGCTGAGCTGTAGGTAGGGTTGCGGTGTATCGTTTGGCCGAGGCTGGGCATGACCCATGAAAGTGTGTCCGACCGAAGTTAATCGAGCATGGTGGGTAAGTTGGTGCACCCCTGCAGGGAAGAACACATATATCGATAGCCGGTCCTACGGTAAAGGACACTCGGAGTTGTATCCCGATCGATACAGCTAGAACTTGAGATGATACCTGGATATGTGCCTCTGGGATCGCTTTCTCGCAGGGAGTCGAGGAAGGATCTCTGGGCGAGACTGTTACCTGATTCTACTACTACTTACATTATGCTATTCTGTACTCCTCTACATGCTGCAAGACGCTCGAAGATGCTTGAAGATGCTAGTCTTCGCTAGGACTTGGTTTTCCCCCTCTATTCTGGCATTTCTGCAGCCCAGTCCACATATACAGCCTCCCTTTGATAATGTTGCATATGTAGTGTAGATCCTTGGCTTGCTGAGTACTTCGGATGAGTACTCACGGTTGCTTTACTTTCTTTTTCCCCCATTTTCATTTGATGCGACCAACTGACGGAGCCCCTGAGACAGCTGCCCCGCCGACGACTTCCACTACTTCCCCGAGGGTGGATCCCTCTACAAGTTGGCCGCCGTCCAGGAGTAGGAACGGAGGGTCCCAGGCAGGAGGCCTGCGCCTTTCGATCGTAGTGTTTTATTTTTGTCCCGCCTTTCTAAAGGCTTCTCTGTTTTTTGTTTTATATCTGTACATAGATATCTAACGCTTCCGCTAATGCTTGTTGTCATCAAGCTTTGTATTCGAGCCTTCGAGGCCCTGGCTTGTAATAAATGCTTGTATTATTTTGTTTATGTTTTAGAGTTGTGTTGTGATATCTTCAAGTGAGTCCTTAGGCTTGATCGTGTGCATTTACGTGTATGATTAGTGCACGATTAAGCCGGGGCGTCACAATGTGATCCTAAGTTTGCTACTTCACATATATTTGTTGATGATAAGGATTATGAATTCTCTGTCGACCCAGAGTTAATTACTTTGGTTGAATCTGATCCTTTGCATGGTTATGAACTGAAACTGTTGTGGCACATCTTACTAAGTTGAATGACATAGCCCCCCTTTTTGCTCATGATGAGAAGATTCGCTATTATTATATTCTCAAATTATTTCCATTCTCATTAAAGGGTGATGCTAAGGCTTGGTATAATAGTCTTGCTCCTGGTTGTGTGCGTAGTCCCCAGGATATGATTTATTACTTCTCTGAAAAATATTTTCCTGCTCATAAGAAACAAGCTGCCTTATAGGAAATATTTAACTTTGCGCAAATTGAAGAAAAGAGTCTCCCACAAGCTTGGGGGAGGCTTCTCCAATTGCTTAATGCTTTGCCTGATCATCCTCTTAAGAAAAATGAAATACTTGATATCTTCTATAATGGACTAACCGATGCTTCTAGGGATTTCCTAGATAGTTGTGCTGGTTGTGTTTTCAGGGAGCTAACTGTTGAACAGGCTGAAGAATTATTGAATAACATATTAAAAAATTATGATGATTGGACTCTTCCCGAACCACCACTCAAACCTACTCCAAAGAAGAGGGGTATCTTATATCTCAGTCCTGAAGATATGCAAGAGGCAAAGAAATCCATGAAGGAAAAAGGTATTAAAGCAGAGGATGTTAAAAATTTACCACCTATCGAAGAAATACATGGGCTTGAAACACCACCACCACCTAAGGTGGTAGAGGTAAATTCTTTACTAAAGTTCGATGAAGGTGATATTCCTTATAATAAACATCCTAGTCAATGCCTTTATGAGTTTGATAATTACATTAGAAAGCAAGATCACTTCAATGCAAATGTTATGAAACAATTGAAATACAATTCTGATATGATTGCTCATTTAAGTGACTTGTTATTTAGAATCTCAAATGATGTTAGAGTTGTAGGAAAGCATACTTCTATGGTTCAAACTCAATTAGAACAAGTTGCTAAATCTCAAAGAGAGTTTCTTGATGAAATGAATAATAATATCAATGATCATGCTGTTAGAGTAATGACTAGAAGAGGTAGAATGACTCAGGAACCACTTTATCCCAAGGGACACCCAAAAAGAATTGAACAAGACTCTCGAAGAGTTAACACTGATGTACCTAGTCCTTCTAAAAAGAAAAAGAAGAAGAAAAATGATAGGACTTTGCATGCCTCTAGTGAACTTGAAGTTGAAAAACCTCCTGATAATGATAATGAAGTCTCTATCTCTGATGCTGAAAGTCAATCTGGTAGTGAACACTCACCTTCTGATAATGAAAAACATAATGATGAGGTTCATAAAGACACTCAAACAAATAATAAAGAACCAGATAATGATGTTGATATAGAACCAGCAGTTGTTCTTGATAACCCACAACCCAAGAATAAAAGACATGATAAAAGAGACTTTGTTGCTAGAAAACATGGTAGGGAAAGAGAACCGTGGGTTCAAAAACCTATGCCCTTTCCACCTAAGTCAACCAAAAATAAAGATGATGAAGAATTTGAACGCTTTGCTGAAATGCTGAGGCCAGTATTTTTGCGTACTCGCTTGACTGATATCTTAAAAATGCCTCCTTATGCAAAGTACATGAAAGACGTCATCACCAATAAGAGAAAAATACCAGAAGCTGAAATCTCCACCATGCTTGCTAATTATACTTTTAAGGACGGAGTACCTAAAAAACTTGGAGATCCGGGAATACCAACTATACCTTGCTCCATCAAAAGAATTTATGTGAAAACTGCTTTATGTGATTTAGGAGCTGGTGTTAGTGTTATGCCTTTCTCTTTATATAAAAGACTTGATTTGAATAAACTCACACCTACTGAAATATCTTTGCAAATGGCTGATAAATCAACTGTCATACCTATCGGTATTTGTGAGGATGTGCCCGTTGTTGTTGCTAATGTTACTATCTTGACTGACTTTGTTATACTTGAGATGCCCGAGGACGACAATATGTCGATTATTCTTGGTAGACCCTTCTTGCATACTGCAAGGGTTGTTATTGATTGCAATAAAAGCAAGGTCACTTTTCATATCAATGGTAATAAACATACGGTGCACTTTCCGAAGAAACAATTCCAAGTGAATGGTATTAATGTTATTGAAAAATCTCCGACGGTCACTGTTCGAAGTTTTCAACTACCTCTACCTACTGCCAAAAAGAAATATGAAATGCTTATTGTTGGGGACATTCATATCCCCATTGAGGTAACTTGGTGTTTTACGGAAGTTCTTCGGTTTCATGTTAATCGGAAGTGGTTGTTAATAAGACTTGATCAACCTTATTAATGAAGTTGATGAATTTAGTGAGCACTACCTTCTGTTCCTACCTTTTGTTTTCAGTTTTTATTAGTTAAATAAAATAAAATGCCATGCCTTGCCTGTTTCCTGAGTTTTCCGTGCAATAAAAAAATGACCCAAAAATAAAAGTTCTCAGAATGCTCTGAAAAATTAATACGATTTTTTTCTGAATATTTAAGAATTTTTGGTGCAAATAACATCAGAGGGAGGTGCTCCAGGTGGGCACAACCCACCTGGGCGCGCCAGCACCCCCAGGCACGCTCTGGTGGGTTGTGGTCCCCACGTGGGCCCCCTCACTTATCCCTTTACTCCATATCATCACCTACCTCCAGAAAAAATTCACCATTGCTCTCTCTCTCGTGTTCTTGCTCTCAAACCCGCGGATTTCGATCTCTTTGCTCGAAGCCCCATTTCCGAAACTGTTTCGGGGGATTGTTGCTTGGTATGTGCCTCCTCCATTGGTCCAATTAGTTTTTGCTTTAGTGGTTTATATTTAGAATAATTAATGGCTCTTGGTGCTGCTGTAGATGGGCTTGCATGTTGAATTCTTAGAGTTCTAAGTAGTTTGAATGCTTGATATGACCTCTATGTATCCCTATGAGTAGTTGCTATCTTTCTTATAAAGTTTTGTTGACAAAAATTCGTGACACAAAAATTTTCAGAAAATTGTATGTGAATATGATGAACCTCTTTGGAAGGAGTTCTTCGAGGCGGAGGTCCTCGGAGACATCTTCTAGTAGCAGCTCCGTTCGTCGGTCCTATTTTGAACCAAGTGAAAATTCCATTCGAGATGCCGCTACCAAATCATGTTTATGGCCATGCAACGATTATATGGCGCTTGTGGGCATTAAAGAGGAATTTGAGCAATATGTTCACAACTCCGAGCTCAGTCCCTACATTGCAGATAAGTGCAACCAACACCTCAGCCTCACTGAATCATTTACCAAAGAATTTAAATTCCATCCTCGTGAGTCCAGAGTATCATTTAAACTATATGACAATTCATTTACCATACCTCTAGAGACATTTTCTAATCACTGCAAAATTCCGTTTTGGGGTTCATTGGACGAGCCACCAAGGTCGGAGTTTGAGATATTCTTGACTAGCTTTTGCTATGGTGAGACTAGAGGGGTGACTCAAGATAGAATAAAGAGCATTCATTTTCCGTCAATCCAATACTTTGCACTATTTAATGGAAAATGTGTTGTAGGCAAACAAGATTGAAGTACACTTTGTGCTCCAGACTTGAGCCTCATCCGCACCGCTCTCACCGGTGACAAAAGTTATAACCTTGGAGTGATAGTGGCACGTAGATTGCAACACAACGCTGGTAGTGGATATTTTTATGGTGGGATTTACGCCACAAGCTTAGCAAGAGAGCTAGGTGTTTCACCTTGGCCTTATGACCCCATCTTACCCACGCAATACCTTGACTTCGATGCTATGAAACGTCATAAGATCCTTAGTGGTGAACCCCATAATTTTACTTATAACCTGTTGTTTAATAAAAGTTCCATTGTGGATACCTTTTTGCCTGCACCTGCTCTCTTTGATGTTCATAGTAAGGGAAGATATTATGTTCTTGATAGCAACGCCCGAGCACATAACACGGCAGTTGTGGCTGCACGACGGGCTGAGACATCTGCACCTATAGCCTCCATGAGCTATCACTCCGACCATTATGCAGGCTACTGATGGAGATTACCAAGTTAGGCCAAAAGCCTAAGCTTGGGGGAGTACGTATTTCCACCGACATTACTTTCATGTTCACACATTTCATTCCAGTTGTTGGTGTCCACACTTTTTCATTGTATTATCCATGCTAGATTTATTTTCTCGCCTTCTTCTTGTGTGTTTAAAAAAAACTTTGAGAAAATACAAAAATATTTCCTGCATCTTTTTTATTTTTCTTTCTAGTATAATTAACTGTAGTTTCTTAAAAGAAAACCCAAAAAGATTTTCTTGAAAGAAAACCCAAAAAGATTTTCTTGTTCTTCTGTTGCTTGTTGGGAGCTCTCCAGTCTAAATAGTTTTTCTCATTTTTGTTTTTCCTTTCTTAAATTTGCTTTCTTTCAGAAAACCAAAAACTCCAAAAACATTTCAGTATGTTTCTCTGAATTTCTTTTTATTGAGTCATACCGAGGAGAAGACCACGATGAAAAATGTTGAGCGGCTCTCATATAAATTGTTGTTAACCTAACAGAGAGCCCATATAACCTTGTTTTTCTTCTTTTTGAATAAATGTTTGCAGATTCCAGCTTAGTCCACGACACTCTTGCACTATTATTATTTTCACATCGTTCGGTCGTGCAAGTGAAAGGCAATAATGATGATATTTGATGAACTGGCTGTGGCAGAGAGAAACGGGTATGAACTCAACTTGTTCTGTTTTTGTAAATATGTTTGACCTAGTATCCATGATCAAACATGTTTGCAATGACCCTTAGAGATTATAGTTTCTCATGCCATGCTTAAGTAGCTAGGAGTGGATAATGTTTTATCTTGGATGTCAACATTGCGTTAAATAAATTGTGATGTAGTATGATGATATGGTATCCTCCTCTGAATGTTCGAGTGGCTTGACTTGGCACATGTTCATGCATGTAGTTGAATCAAAACCAACATAGCCTCTATGATATTTATGTTCATGGTGTTCATATCCTACTCATGCTAGTATCCAATGTTACTTATGCATAATGCATGTTCATGACCGTTTTCGCTCTCTAGCTTGCCGCTTCTCAACCTAATTGCTAGCCTTCGCCTGTACTAAGTGGGAATTCTGCTTATGCATCAAAACCCTGAAACCCAAGTTATTCCAGATGAGTCCACCATACCTACCTATATGCGGTATTACACTGCCATCCTAAGTAAATTTGCATGTGCCACCTCTAAAAACTTCAAATAAAAATCCTTTTTTGTGTGCCTGGATTGTTCATAGAGCGACAGGAGGTAGTTAGTATCTTCCATGCTAAGCGGGTTATTCTCATGATGAATGTTTATTCACTCGTCCTTGCACGAGAGGGGCGGTAATAGGGATTCCTAGTCCTGAATTCAAATTGCAAATAATTAAGCAAAACTCCCCCAGGAATGTTGTTGGTATGGATGGCACCCGTTGTTTCGGACAAGCCGTGGAGTGTGATTGTTGGTGGAGGGGGAGTAAACCTTTACTTTTATCGCTTGGGAACCGCCACTAATGTGTTTAGCATGGAAAATACCGATAACTAATGGTCGCGAAGTAAATAAGAAGGGTGCATTTCTCAAAATTTCATTTACCTCTGTTTTTAAAACTTGAGCTCTGGCACCTCTGCAAATCACTGCTTCCCTCTGCGAAGGAACTATCTATTTACTTTTATGTTGTGTCATCACCTTCTCAAATAAGCGCCAGAACCTGAGAGCACTATTGTCATCCTCATGCATTGTGTGTAGCTAATGTTGGGTGCATCATGACTGGATCTTTTCTACCATGAATTACAATGTTTAGTCGTTGCTCGGACTTTGGAGGTGCTCTGCATTTATGTTTTGCGGTCTCAGAATGGGCTAGCGAGATACCACTATTGTCATATTATATCATGGTTGCTTTGACAAAGTGTTGTTGTTTGAGATATCTTATTATTGCTCGCTAGTTGATTATGCCATTGTTATGAGTTAATATAATTTTTAAGTGTTATTGTTGACATGGTTAGTTATAATCTTTGCTGAAAACCTGGGTGCTACGTAAGCTTATTTATGTAAACAAGAGCAAAAGAGTTCATAAAAGTTTTTCTTTTTCACTTTCAGTTTATCAACTGAATTGCTTGAGGACAAGCAAAGGTTTAAGCTTGGGGGAGTTGATACGTCTCCGTCGTCTCTACTTTTCCTAACGCTTTTCCTCTTGTTTTGGACTCTAATTTGCACGATTTGAATGAAACTAACCTAGACTGACGCTGTTTTCAGCAGAACTACCATGGTGTTGTTTTTGTGCAGAAATAAAAGTTCTCGGATTGGAACGAAAATTCTCGGGGATTTTTTATATAATAAAAGAAAATTTCTGAAGCCAAGAACCACAAGAGGGGGGCACCTGGGTGGGCACAACCCACCAGGGTGCGCCCCCCCTCCAGGCGCGCCCAGGTGGGTTGTCCCCACCTGGTGGCCTCGCAGACTCCAACCCTGATTCTATAAAGTCATATTTTCGGAGAGAAAAATCAGGGAGAAAGAATTATCGCGTTTCACGAGACGGAGCCGCCGCCACCTCCTGTTCTTCGTTGGGAGGCCAGATCTGGAGTCCATTCAGGGCTCCAAAGAGGGGGATCTTCGATCTTCGTCATCACCAACCCTTCTCCATCGTCAATTCCGTGATGCTCCCCACCGGGAGTGAGTAATTCCTTCGTAGGCTCGCTGGTCGGTGAGGAGTTGGATGAGATTCATCATGTAATCGAGTTAGTTTTGTTAGGGCTTGATCCCTAGTATCCACTATGTTCTGAGATTGATGTTGCTATGACTTTGCCATGCTTAATGCTTGTCACTTTGGGCCCGAGTGCCATGATTTCAGATCTGAACCGTTTATGTTATCACCATTATATCTATGTTCTAGATCCGATCTTGCAAGTTATAGTCACCTACTATGTGTTATGATCCGGCAACCCCGGAGTGATAATAGTCGGGACACTTCCCGGTGATGACCGTAGTTTGAGGAGTTCATGTATTCACTATGTGTTAATGCTTTGTTCCGGTTCTCTATTAAAAGGAGGTCTTAATATCCCTTAGTTTCCAATAGGACCCCGCTGCCACGGGAGGGTAGGACAAAAGATGTCATGCAAGTTCTTTCCATAAGCACGTATGACTATTTACGGAATACATGCCTACATTATATTTATGAACTGGAGCTAGTGCTGAATCGCCCTAGGTTATGACTGTTATATGATGAATATCATCCAACGAATTCACTGATCCAATGCCTACGAATTTCTCTCATATTGTTCTTGCTAAGTTACTAATGCTGCTGTTACTCTTGCACTTGCTACAAAATCATTGCTATTACTGTTACCATTACTATTGTTGTTGCTACTACTATCAAAACTATCATACTACTTTGCTACTGATCGCTTTGCTACAGATAATTAATCTCCAGGTGTGGTTGAATTGACAACTCAGCTGCTAATACTTGCAAATATTCTTTGGCTCCCCTTGTGTCGAATCAATAAATTTGGGTTGAATACTCTACCCTCGAAAACTATTGCGATCCCCTATACTTGTGGGTTATCATGCACACATTCATATTCTTCCCCGGATAGTTGGGCCCTGGAATTATCAACGTCAGGAAAATGTTCTTTCTTTGCATAATCTGTCCGGGGGGAAGATTGAGTGGAATGACAAATACGGGCCAACAACTGTATTGGGTTGCCGTCAGACCAAACACACTGAACCCATCCATGCTGATGGCGACTCGAGGATGCCTTGGATCTGCCCTTTTTTGCTCATGTAATGCATCGAAGCGCTTCCACGCAGAACCATCCGATGTGTGTACCATCATCAGATTCCCATCTGCATATAGTTCGGTTCTTTTGCCCATTTTGTGCCATGTCTTCTGTCTTGCTGTCTCTTCGACCATGAAAAGACGTTGAAGTCTTGGTACGATTGGCAAATACCGAAGAACATTAATGGGGATTTTGGTCTACGTCTTCTCACCCATACCGTTGTCTACCACAACATATCTGGAAGACTTGCAAATGGGATAATAGTTCAAGTCCGCATACTCAAGCCTAAATAAGGGACATCCTTTCTCACAGGCATGTATCTTCTCATAGGGCATCTTAAGTGCACAGAGGATTTTGTCCGACTGGTACAGGTTTGCAGGCATTACATGGCCTTTAGGTAGAAAGCATCCAAATACTGTCATCATCGCATCGTAGCATTCTCTACCCAAGTTGAATTGAGCCTTCAGAGCCATTACTTGTGAGATGGCATCCAGCTGACAAAGCTCAGTGTGCTCGTGGAGAGGACGTTTTGAAGACTCCAACATTTCATTGAAGGCCTTTGCAGATTCCACCATCTCATCGTCCGAATCCCGAGCATCATCAAAGTCTTGCACCATGTCTTCCATCCCGGTACCATGCTCGTCGGTGCGACGACGAACCACCTCAGCTCTGGCACGTTGGGCAGACTCACCATGAAATGTCCACACCGTATAACCGGGCGTAAAACCACTCTTCTGCAGGTGTTTGTCCATTTCATCCTCTGTCCTCTTTTCCCAATTGTCGCACCGGACACAGGGGCACCAGGTTTTCCTCTGGCCATTTGCAAATGCGGCTTTCACAAACCCCTTGGTTTTTGTTAACCATTCATTGGTCAACTCTTTCTGACTATTGTGACCGGTGTACATCCACGGACGATCACTCATCTTGGCTTGCCTAGCTACTGGACACACAAGAAACACATATATAATTCACCATGTATATATTCATCAGTTAATCTAGTTTGTCAATTTTATTACGTCCATGCAACCTACACTCTAATAGGTAAAGATAGGTCCTAATTCCACCCGAGTATGTATAGATTGGGTTCGTTTTCCCATGCCCTGCTCCGGATCCGACGCAAAATTTCGGCAGCACCTCCCCGCTGTTCTCCTGATACACGTCTCTGCAATAAATAGAGAGGATGTGTACCCGGAGAACAACAGGAAGGCACTGACGAAATTAATGCGTCGGATCCGGAGCAGAGCATATGGGAAAACAAACCCAATCTACACATACTCGGGCTATCCATGGATAACGTTGTACAATTCGAAAGAAAAACGGTTATAAATATGCAAATGCATGCATATTTATAATTGTAACCCTTTCGAACGGGAGACGCATACTGGTCACGCATACTGATGATTGAAGACACCTATAGCTAGCAAGTTTCATCGGCACGAACACCGGAACAGAGCAAATAATTAAGGGGGGAGGAGGAGATGTTATTTGTGCTCACCCACGACCGAAGGGGCAGAGCTCGTCAAACACTAGACCCTCGCAGCGACGAAACAACTGCTCATTGAAATCCAAAGATGAGTAACATAGCATTATTGTTTTTGCCATCAACCTAACTAAATATTTACAATAGGATGCCACCGCCAAGTTGTAAAAAAATGATTCGCACTGCTCGTTCCTCGACCCTCGACCCCTCGGCGACCCCTCGACCCCTCGGCGACCCTCGACCCCTCGGAGATCCTCGACCATTGACCCCTCGACCCTCAACCTTCTTTTCCTTCTTTTCTTTCTTTTTCTACTTTTTCTACTTCTTTTTTCATCTTCTTCTTCTTCTTCTTCTTCTTCCTCTTCTTCCTCTTCTTCCTCTTATTTTTTTCATCTTTCTTCTTAATCTAAACTAAACTAAATCTAAACCTAAACCTAAAAAATAGAAAAAAAACCTAAACCTAAACTAAATTAAATCTAAACCTAAACCTAAAACTAAACTAAATCTAACTAAACTAACTACACTAACAGAGAAAAAAATGAAAAAAAGAGAGGGGGAGTGTAACACCCCCAGTGGTTAACTACAGTAACCACCCCTTTTGATTATGCCAAGTCAGCATGATTAACAATGCATGATCATCATTTGCACCATAATGCATTTCAACTTCTAACTCAAAATTCAAATTAAAACTAAAGTGGAAAATAAAAGTTGCCCGAACCTGAAAACTAAAATGTGCATCATGTTGCAAATATTCCCATAGCATTTATAAAAATGATTGCAACATTTGTTGGAATTGTAAAAGGACTCGAACAACAAGGAACAACAGCAACATAACACTGTTTAATCCTTTTTCAATTTAAATAAAATCCAAACAAAAAGATATGGACCCCAAACCAATTTCTAGCAGTGACAAATAATACACTGTAAATAATGGAGCAAGTCTCATATTTTACAAAAGTCTTTTGGACTAAAAATAAAAGACAAAACAGAAAAAGGAATAAAGAAAAACAGAAAAAAGAAAAAGGAAAGCCCCCCCCCCCCGGACCAACTGGGCGTGGCCCAGCTGGCCACAGGCCACCACCCAGGCGGCCCATTCCCCCCTGGCCGGCCCACCCCATCCCCATATCCCACCCCCACCCGAAACCCTAGCCGCTACCCCACCCCCTCGCTCATTCCCCCCCCCCCCCCCGCCCGATCCAGAAAACGGATCGGGGGAGCCCCGCACCGCCGCCCGCGTCGCCCGACGCGCCCCGTCGCCGCCTCGCCCTCGCGCCGACGCCGTCGCTAACCGCCGCCGCCGCGCCGCCTCGTCCCCGCCGCCGACGGCGCTCCTGTCGAGGCCACCTCACGTCCCGTCCCCCCCTCCCGATCCAGGAGTGGATCGGGGCCGCGTGCCACAGACGCCGCGCCCGAGCGCCCGACGCGTCGTCGTGTCGCCTCGTCGGCGCCGCCCGGCCTCTCCGTCGACCCTGTCGCCTCCTCACCTCCCACCACCACCCTCCGTCGGGCCAGCCTCTCCCCCCCTCGATGTGAGCCCCGGCCGCTGCGCCCCCCCCCCTCTCTCTCTTCCACCACGCCGCTCGACCTCGCCACTCGCGAGCCGCGGCCCAACGCGTGCGTCGCCCGTCGGTCCCATGCGCGCCCCCGGGGCCTGCACCGCTCTGGCGCGGCCTCCCCTCCGGTGCAGCCGCGCCCGCGCGCGCTGCCGCGGCCCGCCGCGCCGCCCTGGCGCGCTCGCGCATCGCCGTCCGCGCCGGTCTGGTGCCCGCGCACGCGCCCGCCCAGCCGCCGGCTGGTGCCCAAGCTCGCCCGCCCGCCGCGCCGCCAGCGCCCGCGCGCACGCACCCCGTGGTCGGCCCCCTGGCCGCTGACCGATGGGCCCAGCCCCCTGACCCACTGACTGCTGGGGCCCAGCCCAGTAAAACGTTTTTAAAAAAAAATGATTAAACTAATTAATAATTAATTAGTTAATTAATCCTGATTAGGTTAATTTAATAAGTAGTTGTGTTAATAAACAGTAATTTAATAGTTAATCACTAATTAACCTAACAGCCTATGACAGGTGGGACCCACTGGTCCTGACGTCATGCTGACGTAGCAAGCACTGTTTCGGATAATGTTAATTAAATAATTAATTAAATTCCACGAAATTAATAAAATCTTTGAAAATCAATAAAATAATCCGTAGCTCAGATGAAAATACTTGTACATGAAAGTTGCTCAGAACGACGAGACGAATCTGAATACGCGGTCCGTTCGCCCGCCCACGCGTCCCTAACTATCCGAAGTTGCAACCGTTCCCCTCTTATCCTTTGTCCGACAATTCCAAAGACCCGGGAAATATCGTCAGATATTCTCCCGCTCCGTCTGTTACGTGTGATGCTGCGTTAGACTACCCCTAGCACCGTGTATCGTATTTGTCATGCTCATGTTTGCTATATATTTATACTGTTTCCTCCCCCTCTTCTCTCTCGATAGCCCCCGACCCTGACGTCGTCCCCGAGACCGACGCAGCTCCGGATCCCGAAGACACCATAGACGACCTTGCCCTTGCCGCCGAGCAACCAGGCAAGCCCCTCCCTTGAGCATACCGATATCGCCCATTCTAAATTTCTCATGCTTGCATTAGAATTACTGCTGCTGCTGCTTTACCTATTCTGATGCATAGCCTGTTCATTGTAACCTACTGCTGATAATTACCTACATATCCTAAACTGTTTAGTCTAGGCTGGGTAGAGACCTATCAGTGACCCCACTTATCCCGACTGCCGCGCTGGATCGTCAGAAGACCCGATCAATGGGATTGAAGACCAGGACCCGACACCGCACATCACCCCCCTTAGTTGTAACGACACTGCAGCGTTACTATCGAGTGCCGAGGGTGAAACCTCTTGTAGCACTTCTGATGTTAACTCTGTAGAGTAGCTATTCGGTCGTGGTCATCGAGGGTGATTCCTCCTTCACCGCTTCCGATAACGACGCTGTCCTACAACACCTCAAGTGTGGACCCAGTGAGGGTGATTCCTCCTAGTTCACCTTGATGGATACATCGAGTGGGAATTCAATGAGGGTGATACCTCGGATTCCCTGATGTTATGGACACACGGATACTTGGACCTTACATTGTTACTTGGAAAGGCGGGTCGACCCTGAGGGGTACCCGCGTGTGATGTGAAGGCGGGTTGCCAGTGTGGTGCCCGAGTGGTGAATACGAGGCGCGGCCGGGCATTCTTAACCCTTGCCGCAAGTCCTCGAGACGGGGCGACGGGGTCACATCTTTCGTGAGTCTCTGCTCGTTACCGCAAGCCCTAGTCCTAACGATTTGGATATTTGATCCGAGCAGGTCTCTGGCCTGATAGCACTAACCATCACGTGGGCATAGTATGGGCGTTCTGCATCGTAGCATCAGCCGAAAGCTCTGTCAGACGTCTAGTTCAGCCTTGCGGCCGGGACGGACCGGCGCCCCCCTGGTGCCTGGCTTCCCCCTGCACGCAACGACTCGGAGTGCACAGGGCGATGGCCCAAGACATCTGAGCGCTTAGGATGTAGACCGACGGGGACCTCTCTGCTGAGCTGTAGGTAGGGTTGCGATGTGTCGTTTGGCCGAGGCCGGGCATGACCCAGGAAAGTGTGTCCGGCCGAAGTTAATCGAGCGTGTTGGGTAAGTTGGTGCACCCCTGCAGGGAAGAACACTTCTATCGATAGCCGGTCCTACGGTAAAGGACACTCGGAGTTGTATCCTGATTGATACAATTTAGAACTGGATACCTGTGATGAGACCTGTATATATGGCTCTGGAATTGCTTCTCGCAGGGAGTCGAGAAGGGATCTCAGGACGAGGTTGATGAATGTATGGCTCTGGGATTGCTTTCTCGCAGGGAGTCGAGAAAGGATCTCTGGGTGAGGTTGATATTATTACTGCTACATTATATGGTATTGTTCTACTCTCTTCTACTTCTGCAAGACCGCTGAAGATGCTAGTCTTCGATAGGACTAGGCCTTCTCTCTACTCTGGCATTTCTGCAGCCTAGTCCATATATACAGCCTCCCCTTGATAATGTTGCATATGTAGTGTAGATCCTTGCTTGCTGAGTACTTCTGAGTACTCACGGTTGCTTTGTTTTCCTTTTTCTCCCCATATCAGTTTGACGTGACCAGAGGACGGAGCCCCTGAGACAGATGCCCCGACGATCGTTACTACTACTACCCAGAGGATGGATACTACTACGAGTTGACTGACGACCAGGAGTAGGATCGGAGGGTCCCAGGCAGGAGGCCTTCGCCTTTCGATCGTAGTGTTTTATTTTGCCCCGCCTTTCTAAAGGCCTTTCTGTTTCTATTTCATATCTGTACTCAGATATCTGATGCTTCCGCTGACGCTTGTTCGCAAGCTTATGTATTCGAGCCCTCGAGGCCCCTGGCTTGTAATATAAAGCTTGTATGACTTTATTTATGTTTTAGAGTTGTGTTGTGATATCTTCCCGTGAGTCCTTAGGCTTGATCGTGTGCATTTGCGTGTATGGATAGTGCACGATTGGGCCGGGGGCGTCACAAGTTGGTATCAGAGCCGACTGCCTGTAGGAACCCCCTTTCCAACTCCTTGGCCGAAGTTGAGCCTAGAAACCGAAAACTGTTTTACTAACTTGGCTGTGTGGCTTACGGGCCCACGTCGCCAATTGGGTGGTACTAGGATCTTTTACTCCTCGACCTTTACTCTGGGACTCTGACCTCTCTTCTATTCGGGTTAAATGATTTTACTAACTCCAACATTAGGATCTCGTGCTCACATCCACCCGGAGTTCTGAAAATATTCCCCCTTGCTTCAAGATTATGGGCCAGGTTCTGCTTACAGGTTCCTCTTATCGAGGGCACCCTGTGTTGTCACTTGCAGATTCCTCGCTCCAACAGTTTTCTCCGACGAGGATCTAGCCTTTGCTATGTCTCGTTGTGTACTTCCATATCGCGTGCCTGCACGCCGCCTAGATGTCTAGCCTTTTCCTTTTCAACTGTCGTAATGCCGGATGCTAACCGAGGCTATGTGTGGCTTTGAATGTCTGGTGCGAATATGATGAAGTATCTATTGCACTTCCTTCTGTTGTGCGTGTTACTTCATAAATAATTCCATACACCTACAAGTTACTAGCTAAATTGCCCCTGTTGATTTGGCAGGATGGCTGACGATCCTCCACATCCACCCTATATTGCCGCAATGATACAGCAGTTTGAAATCAACCGTCAGCAGTTTGAGCTTAACCGTCAGTTTATGACCGGGGTATTGGCTCAGCTTCCAAACCAGAATGCTCAGCAACAGACTGCTCCAATAACTCTGCCAGAATTTGTGCGCCTCAATCCGTCTGTTTTCCGCAACTCCACCAATCCTATGGATGCTGATGATTGGCTTCGTGACATCCTGTTTGAAATGGAGTCAGCTAATGTTGCCCCTGACAGTTACGTCACCTTCGCGACATTCCACCTAAAGGGCCCAGCTGCTCAATGGTGGGAAAGCCACAAGGGTATGTTGCCTGCTGAAACCGTAACCACTTGGTAGGAATTTCAGTCGACTTTTCGTGCACGGTACATTCCTCAAGGCCTGATGGACCAGAAGAAGCAGGAGTTTCGCAAACTTACCCAGGGCACAATGACTGTGGATGAATATCAGAGGAAATTTCTCGAATTGTCCCGCTATGCTGAAGATGACGTCTGCACTGACGCCCGCAAGCAGGATAAATTCCGTGAAGGACTCCGTTCTGACATAAAACTCGCACTTGCAGTCCATGATTGCACAAACTACGCAACGCTTGTCAACAAATCTTTCCAAGTTGAAACAGCTCTGACTGAATGCCAGGAGTCGCTCAAGCGCACTCATGGAGCTGGCTCATCATCGGGTCAGCCTGTTCAGAAACGACGAGTCTGGATCCCACACAATGTTCATCACCGACCTGCTCCAACACCAAGGCCGTCATATGTTGCACCTCGTCTGCCTTCACCGCCGAGACAGCTATCGGTTCATGATGGACCGCCTAATGTTACGGCTTCTCCTCAGGATGCCCCATGTCCTCCTGATGGTCGTACGAAGGGCCATCGAACCCATCGTTGTAGGAATCGTAAGGCCAGGATGTCTGCTATGGACCGAGGCCAGGTCACTCACGTCAAAATGGGAGAAGCTCGTGAGTCTACAAAAATCGTGATGGGAACTCTGTCAGTTAATTCAGTTGCAGCTTCTGTTCTCTTTGATTCCGGGGCATCACATTCCTTTGTGTCTCAACAACTTGCTCAGCGGCATGAGCTACCTCTAGAGTTATTGCCCACACCATTAGAGATTATCACTCCCCGTTCCAGGTGGCAAACCAAGATGGTAAGTCACAACAATCAAATCGAGATTGAAGGGTTGATATTCTCTGCTTCCCTTATTGCTCTTGGACCTTCCGACATAGACATCATTCTCGGTATGGACTGGTTGACAGCCCATAATGCTTTGATTGATTGCGCTGCTAAGACAGTCCAGCTCACTCATCCTTCCGGACAGACACTCAGATACTCGGCTCGAACAGTTCAGGACGCCGAAGCTCAGATTTATCTTCTGAATGCATTGAATGCTTCACCTCTTGAAGGCATCGAGAACGTTCCAGTTGTTCGTGATTTTCAAGATGTATTTCCAGAAGAACTTCCAGGAATACCCCCTGCTAGAGCTGTCGAGTTTGTCATCGACTTGAAGCCTGGCACAACTCCTATTGCGAAGCGCCCTTATAAGATGCCTACGCATCACCTTTTGGAACTTAAGGAAGAAATCGACACGTCACTTAAGAAAGGTTTCATCCGCCCCAGTTCCTCTGCTTGGGGAGCACCTTCACTCTTCGTTAAGAAGAAGGATGGAACTAACCGATTGGTTCAGGATTATCGACCAATCAACCAAGCAACAATTCAGAACAAGTATCCGCTTCCTCGGATCAATGATTTGTATGATCAACTTGTTGGTTCCTCAGTATTCTCTAAGCTTGATTTGAGATTGGGTTATCATCAGATCCGTGTTCGTGAAGAGGATATTCCGAAGACTGCTTTTGTTACTCGCTATGGCTCTTATGAGTACACTGTCATGTCATTTGGCTTAACCAATGCTCCAGCCACATTTTCCCGTCTGATGAATTACATCTTCATGGATTACCTCGACAAGTTCGTCGTGGTATATCTAGATGATATTCTGGTTTATTCAAAGAATAAGGAAGAACATGCTGAACACCTCCGTCTTGTACTGGAAAGGCTCCGAGAACACCAACTGTATGCCAAATATTCTAAATGTGAATTCTGGTTGTCTGAAGTGACATATCTCGGCCATGTGATTTCGAAAGATGGCATTGCCGTTAACCCAGAACGAGTTCAGGCTATACTTGACTGGACTCCTCCGAAGAACGTCAAGCAAGTGAGAAGTTTTCTCGGTCTTGCAAGTTATTGCTGTCGTTTTGTCAAGAATTTTTCTAAGATTGCTAAGCCTTTGACTGATCTGCTTCACAAGGGCGTTAAGTTTGAATGGACAGAAAAATGTCAGGAAAGTTTTCAAACACTCAAGGACAAGCTAACGTCTGCCCCAGTACTTGCTCCTCCAGATTCCCGTAAAGACTTCGTGATCTATTGTGACGCATCCCGTGAAGGATTAGGCTGTGTCCTAATGCAAGAGCGTAAAGTGATTGCTTATGGCTCTCGTCAGTTGCGCCCACATGAAGAGAATTATCCGGTACATGATCTAGAACTAGCTGCTGTCATCTATGCACTACAGTTATGGCGACATTACCTCCTCGGTAATCGTTGCGAGATATACACGGATCATAAAAGCCTGAAGTACTTGTTCACTCAACCTTCTCTAAACCTCCGTCAGCAAAGATGGATGGAGACCATTGCGGACTATGATTTGGGTATTTCTTATACCCCTAGCAAGGCTAATGTGATGGCTGATGCGTTGAGCCGCAAATCCTATTGCTGCGAACTTGAGGTTCAGCTACAGCAACCACTTCTGTATGAAGAGCTTCGAAAGCTAAATCTCGAGATAGTTCCCCAAGGATACCTAAAAACCTTGGTTGTTGAACCAGACCTTGAGAAAGCTGTTAAGAATGCGCAAGCTAAAGATGCTGAAATTGATTTGATGAAGAAAGACCTTCACCTTGTAAAGTACAGGGATTTCTCGCTGTCTGAAGATGGAACCTTGTATTTCAGAGACCGCATTGTCGTACCTCGCTTCGAGCTTATGACTGACAAAGTCATGAAGGAGGCACATGATACCCCGCTGTCTATTCATCCGGGTAGCACCAAGATGTATCGTGATCTCCGTCAAAGGTACTGGTGGTCTAGAATGAAGCAAGACATTGCTCGATATGTTGCTGAATGTGATGTGTGTCGACGCGTTAAAGCAGAACATCAGAAGCCTGCTGGAATTCTGCAACCACTTCCTATTCCTTTATGGAAATGGGATAAGGTTCAGATGGATCTCGTTACAGGACTTCCCAGGTCACAGAAGGGTCACGATGCTATTCTTGTCGTCGTCGACCAACTCTCCAAAGTTGCACACTTTCTGCCTGTCAAGGAGACGATCACTGCTAGTCAGTTAGCAGAGTTATATATCTCCAGAATTGTTTCACTCCACGGTATTCCGAAAGAGATCAGTTCAGACCGTGGCAGCATATTCACTGGTCATTTCTGGGAAAGTTTCCAAAAGGCTATGGGAACTCATATTACCTGGAGTTCAGCTTATCATCCTCAATCCACAAGGACCAAAGTTGAACGAGTTAATCAGAGTAATCAAGGCTTGAAGACATGTGCGAGCTGGTTATTCGTTTGGCAAGAGAGTGGGAAGAATCTCTTCATATGCCGAGTTCTCCTATAACAACGCTATCAAGCTAGTCTGTGAAAATGGCCTTTGAAGTTCTCTATAGGACGTAAGTGTCGAACCCATCTGAATTGGTCAGAAACTGGGGAACGACCGCTCGTGGGTCCAGATTATATTCAACAAGCCGCAGAACAAGTTCGTATTGTCAGGGAAAATCTCAAGGCGCTCAGGACCGCCAGAAGAGCACACTATGATCGCCAAACGATGGGGTTTGACTTATCAAACTGGTGACAAAGCTTATCTTCGTGTCACACCTATAAGGGCACTCACCGTTTGGAATCAAGGGCAAGTTAGCTCCGCGCTACATGGTCCTTTCAGCATTGTTGCTAGGCGTGGACAGGTGGCGTATAAATTGGAATTGCCTCCGCACATTCTCTCATATCCAGACGTCTTTCCAGTGTCGCAACTTCTCAATGCTTCAAGGAATCTCCGCACGATCGTGGATAACGGAATGCTTGAATTCCAAGATGATCTTTCTTATAAGGAGATCGATCCGCGATCCTCGATGAAGCTGAACGTCGGACCCGTCAGAGGTTACAAGTTCCCAAAGTACAGTGGTCAAATCATACTGAAGATGAAGCCACTTGGAAAGCGAGGATCATCTTCGCAAGGAATACCCCGAACTTTTTCTTTACTTCTTAATTCTCGGGACGAGAATTCTTGTAGTAGAGGAGATTTGATAACACCCCCAGTGGTTAAACTACAGTAACCACCCCTTTTGATTATGCCAAGTCAGATGATTAAAGTGCATGATCATCATTTGCCACCATAATGCATTTCAACTTCTAACTCAAAATTCAAATTAAAACTAAAGTGAAAATAAAAGTTGCCCGAACCTGAAAACTAAAATGTGCATCATTGCAAATTCCCATAGCATTTATAAAAATGATTGCAAACATTTGTTGGAATTGTAAAAGACTCGAACAACAAGGAACAACAGCAACATAACACTGTTAATCCTTTTTCAATTTAAATAAAATCAAACAAAAAGATATGGACCCCAAACCAATTTCTGCGCAGTGACAAATAATACACTGTAAATAATGGAGCAAGTCTCATATTTTACAAAAGTCTTTTGGACTAAAAATAAAAGACAAAACAGAAAAAGGAATAAAGAAAAACAGAAAAAGAAAAAAGAAAAAGGAAAAGCCCCCCCCCCCCCCCGACCAACTGGGCCGTGGCCCAGCTGGCCACCAGGCCACCACCCAGGCCGGCCCATCCCCCCTGGCCGGCCCACCCATCCCCATATCCCACCCCCACCCGAAACCCTAGCCGCTACCCCCACCCCCTCGCTCATTCCCCCCCCCCCCCGCCCGATCCAGAACCGGATCGGGGGAGCTCCCGCACCGCCGCCGCGTCGCCCCGAGAGCGCCCGTCGCCGCCTCGCCCTCGCGCCGAAGCCGTCGCTAACCGCCGCCGCCGCCGCCTTCGTCCCCGCGCCACGCCGGCGCTCCTCGTCGAGGCCACCTCACCGTCCCCGTCCCCCCTCCCGATCCAGGGAGTGGATCGGGGCCGCGTCGCCACAGACGCCGCGCCGAGCGCCCGACGCCGTGTCGTGTCGCCTCGTCGGCGCCGCCCGTCGCCTCTCGTCGACCCTGTCGCCTCCTCACCCTACCACCAACCGTCGCCGGCCAGCCTCTCCCCCCCCCCCTCGATGTGAGCCCGGCGTGCGCCCCCCCCCCCTCCTCTCTTCCACACGGCTCGACGCTCGCGCACTCAGCGAGCGCGGCCTCACCGCGTCGCGCTCGCCGTCGTTCCCCATGCGCGCCCCGGGGCCTGGCACCGCTCCTGCTGGCCGCGCCTCCCTCCGGCTGCGAGCCGGCCCCGCGCAGCGCTGCCCGCGGCCCCGCCGACGCGCCATGCGCGCGCTCGCGCATCGCCGTCCGCGCCCGTCTGGTGCCACGCGCACGCGCTGCCCAGCGCCGCGCTGGTGCCCCAAGCTCGCCCGCCGCGCCGCGCCGCAGCGCCCGCGCGCACGCACCCCCGTGGTCGGCCTGTGCCGCTGACCGATGGGCCCAGCCCCTGACCCACTGACTGCTGGGGCCCCAGCCCAGTAAAACGTTTTTTTAAAAAAAATGATAAACTAATTAATTATTAATTAGTTAATTAATCCTGATTAGGTTAATTAATTAAGTAGTTAGTGTTAAATAAACAGTAATTTAATTAGGTAATCACTAATTAACCTAACAGCCTATGACAGGTGGGACCCACTGGTCCTGACGTCATGCTGACGTCATGTGACGTCAGCAAGACACTGTTTCGGATAATGTTAATTTAAATAATTAATTAAATTCCAGAAATTAATAAAATCTTTAGAAAATCAATAAAATAATCCGTAGCTCAGGAAAATACTTTTACATGAAAGTGCTCAGAACGATGAGACGAATCTGAATACGCGGTCCGTTCGCCGCCACAGCGTCCCTAACTATCCGAAGTTGCAACCGTTCCCCTCTTATCCTCTGTCCGACAATTCCAAAGACCCGGGAAATATCGTCAGATATTCTCCCGCTCCGTCTGTTACGTGTGATGCTGGCGTTAGACTACCCCAGCACCGTGTATCGTATTTGTCATGCTCATGTTTGCTATATATTTAACTGTTTCCTCCCCTCTCTCTCTCGATAGCCCCCGACCCTGACGTCGTCCCCGAGACCGACGCAGCTCCGGATCCCGAAGACACCATAGACGACCTGCCCTTGCCGCGAGCAACCAGGAAGCCCCTCCTTGAGCATACGATATCGCCCATTCTAAATTTCTCATGCTTGCATTAGAATTACTGCTGCTGCTGCTTTACCTATTCTGATGCATAGCCTGTTCATTGTAACCTATGTTGATAATTACCTACATATCCTAAAACTGTTTAGTCTAGGCTGGGTAGAGACCTATCAGTGACCCACTTATCCCGACTGCCGCGCTGGATCGTAGAAGACCCGATCAAGTGGGTTGAAGACCAGGACCGACACCGCACATCACCCCCCTTAGTTGTAACGACACTGCAGGTTACTATCGAGTGCGAGGGTGAAACCTCTTGTAGCCTTCTGATGTTAACTCTGTAGAGTAGCTATTCGGTGTGGTCATCGAGGGTGATTCTCCTTCACCGCTTCCGATAACGACGCTGTCCTACAACACCTCAAGTGTGGACCCAGTGAGGGTGATTCCTCCTAGTTCACCTTGATGGATACATGAGTGGGAATTCAATGAGGGTGATACCTCGGATTCCCTGATGTTATGGACACACGGATACTTGGACCTTACATTGTTACTTGGAAAGGCGGGTCGACCCTGAGGGGTACCCGCGTGTGATGTGAAGGCGGGTTGCAGTGTGGTGCCCGAGTGGTGAAAACGAGCGCGGCCGGGCATTCACCCTTGCCGCAAGTCCTCGAGACGGGGCGACGGGGTCACATCTTTCGTGAGTCTCTGCTCGTTACCGCAAGCCCTAGTCCTAACGATTTGGATATTTGATCCGAGCAGGTCTCTGGCCTGATAGCACTAACCATCACGTGGGGATAGTATGGGCGTCTTGCATCGTAGCATCAGCCGAAAGCTCTGTCCGACGTCTAGTTCAGCCTTGCGGCCGGGAAGACACGGCGCCCCCCTGGTGCCTGGCTTCCCCCTGCACGCAAGACTCGGAGTGCACAGGGCGATGGCCCAGACATCGAGCGCTTAGGATGTAGACGACGGGGAATCTCTGCTGAGCTGTAGGTAGGGTTGCGATGTGTCGTTTGGCGAGGCCGGGCATGACCCAGGAAGTGTGTCCGGCCGAAGTTAATCGAGCGTGTTGGGTAAGTTGGTGCACCCCTGCAGGGAAGAAACACTTCTATCGATAGCCGGTCCTACGGTAAAGGACACTCGGAGTTGTATCCTGATTGATACAATTTAGAACTGGATACCTGTGATGAGACCTGTATATATGGCTCTGAATTGTCTCGCAGGGAGTCGAGAAGGGATCTCAGGACGAGGTTGATGAATGTATGGCTCTGGGATTGCTTTCTCGCAGGGAGTCGAGAAAGGATCTCTGGGTGAGGTGATATTATTACTGCTACATTATATGGTATTGTTCTACTCTCTTTACTTCTGCAAGACCGCTGAAGATGCTAGTCTTGATAGGACTAGGCCTTCTCTCTACTCTGGCATTTCTGCAGCCTAGTCCATATATACAGCCTCCCCTTGATAATGTTGCATATGTAGTGTAGATCCTTGCTTGCTGAGTACTTTGAGTACTCACGGTTGCTTTGTTTTTTTTTCTCCCCATATCAGTTTGACGTGACCAGAGGACGGAGCTGAGACAGATGCCCCGACGATCGTTACTACTACTACCCAGAGGATGGAAACTACTCGAGTTGTGAGACCAGGAGTAGGGAGGAGGGCCCAGGCAGAGGCCTTGCCTTTCGATCGTAGTGTTTTATTTTGCCCCGCCTTTCTAAAGGCTTTCTGTTTCTATTTCATATCTGTACTCAGATATCTGATGCTTCCCTGATGCTTGTTCGCAAGCTTATGTATTCGAGCCCTCGAGGCCCCTGGCTTGTAATATAAAGCTGTATGACTTTATTTATGTTTTAGAGTGTGGTTGTGATATCTTCCGTGAGTCCTTAGGCTTGATCGTGTGCATTTGCGTGTATGGATAGTGCACGATCGGGCCGGGGGCGTCACAGGGAGGGGGCTCACCGGAGTGGGGGAGGTGGAGGCCGATGGAGGAGGGGGGCGGGGCGGCCGCGGCAGGGCCCGGGGGCGTCGGGGCGGCGGGATGGTGCGGGGCGCGACGGGGCGGCGGGGTGCGTCGAAGCGGCGGGGCTCGGCGGGGTGGTGTGGGACGCGACAGGGGCGACGGGGCGGCGGGGTGGTGCGGCGACGGGGTGGTGGGGTGGCGGCGGTGCCGGGCGCGGGCGAAGAGAGAGGGGGAGAGAGAGGGGTGGGGCCGGGGAGAGAGAGGGAGCGGGTTACCGTTAGTTTGGATGGGGCCAACCTCTTTGCTGTGTGCTAGCGAACGGCAAAGAGGTTGGGGGTGGGCCGTTACAGCGTTGCCCTAAAGTGGACCCCACCCAAGCTCTTTGCCATCTACTAGCGGACGGCAAAGAATTGGCTGACGGCAAATTGCATCTTTGCCATTAGCCAGTTCTTTGCCGTCTGCTTTTTGTGAGCTGATGGCAAAGAAGTCTTTGCCGTTAGCTAGCGGACGGCAAAGAACTGACATACGGCAAATTCTCTGATTCTAGTAGTGATATGCACTGCATTTCCTCCCTGGCAAGGCGATTTGCCGGGGTGTTGGGTGCGGGTGGTGCTTTCGCCTCCTCCAGTAGTCTTCCAACTGGACCCCGGCAGGCTTCCTCGTGGGCTCCGGCTTCGTTCGCCCTGCCGTGTCCTGCTGGCCCTGGTGGCGGTGACCAGGGCATCGCCTAGTCGCTCTCCCCATCCATCACCTTCGCCCGCGCCCTCCCGATCTTGTCAGGCTCCGTCATATGGGCCCTGACGAGGTCAGGCTGGGCTTCTGCACAGGCACTTCTTTTGCCCTCTTCACCTCCCACTGTAGTTCCTAAGAGGAGAGGGACAAGAAAGGGATTACGGGGCACTTATCTTTTTTCAGTCTAAAATATGTAGGCACTTGCCAAACTTTAGTCTTAAATATGTAATCTTCTTTATCCATGTTCGTGCTCTGTAAGATCCGTACTTGTTTATCCGCATATTAATGAAAAAAGACAAGCCTTGTCGGGTACTTGTGCATGTATTACATCCATGCAGAGGTGGAATGCCTCTATACGTTTAAGTAAACAAGTTTTCTCCAGCAAGCTATCCTGCCGGTGCCTTCCGTTTGTTGCCGCGGGGCTTGGCCTGCCGGGCTCGAAACTATGAAAAAGGGACCATCCCCCCGTCGAACCTTCTCTGTCAAAGGCCACTACAACCACCTTGACCGAAGCAACGTTCGGGTCAAAGGATGGGAGCACCCATGCTTTGAAGGTGACGAGATTTCTATATGCACAAGTTTCTCCTTACAGAACATGTATGAATAAGAAAGAACTTATCTGTTTGGCTTGTCGGGGACCGATATGTAGGCTTGTTTCTATTTCTTCTCTTCGGGACCGAGTCCGCGGCAAGAGCCCTGCAGTTTAGTGCAGAGGAAAACAAAGCTACATATGACCTTATCTACATGATCATGCCATGCTCATGTTATGCTATGCATGCATGCAAGTTTTTGGGGCCCCCAGCGCTTCGTTTATTTATCTGTTGCTCAGGGTTTGCGCCTGGCTTTGTACAAAGGGTTACATGCAGCATCGGCAAGGCTTGTATGAAAGGGTGGCTGCCGGGCAGGGCCCGACAGTCGCGCCTTACGGGTAGAACTTACGAAGATGCTCAACGTTCCATGAGTTTTGCAATTGAATGCCATCTCCGGTCTCCAGACGGACTGCGCCGGGTTTGGAGACTCGTACTACCCGGTAAGGGCCTTCCCACTTCCGCGTCAACTTGTTTGCACCCTTGGCGGACTGAACGCGCCTAAGGACAAGGTCGCCTTTCTCAAGGCTCTGGGCATGAACCACACAGCTGTGGTAGCGACGTAGGGTTTGCTGATAGCGTGCAACTTGCGTAGCAGCCCAGAGACGGTTCTCCTCAAGGAGCACGGCATCGTCATGCTGGTGCTGCTATTGCTCTACTTCATCATAGGCAAATACTCGAGGTGACCCCTATATGAGTTCCGTGGGGATCACTGCTTCTGCCCCATAGACTAGGGAGAAGGGAGTCTGGCCGGTAGCTTGATTTGGTGTCGTACGGAGGGACCAAAGAACCATGGGCAGCTCATCAATCCAGCGTCTGTCGCACTTCTGCAGCCTATCAAATGTTCTTGTCTTGAGTCCTCGCAGCACTTCAGTGTTCGCCCTCTCAGCTTGTCCGTTGCTTCTGGGATGGGCACCAGAGGCAAATAAGACCTAGCTTCTGAGGGCTTGAACGTATTGCATGAAGGCGCGACTTGTGAACTGGGTGCCGTTGTCAGTGATGACTCTGGCGGGTACCCCGAAGCGGCACACAAATCCCTTTAAGAACTTGATAGCTGACTGTGCGGTTACCTTTCTCACGGGCTCCACCTCCGGCCACTTTGTAAACTTGTCGATGGCAACGTACAAGAATTCAAAGCCCCCGGTAGCACGGGGGAAGGGTCCCAAGATGTCGAGCCCCCAGACCGAAAATGGTCATGACAAAGGAATCGTCTGGAGAGCTTGGGCAGGCTGATGGATATTCTTGGAATGGAACTGGCAGGCTTCACATCTGGTGACTAGCTCAATTGCATCTTGGAGGGCCGTGGGACAGTAGAAACCTTGCCGGAAAGCTCTTCCAACCATGGCTCTTGATCCAATATGGGAGCCTGATGTTGGCTTGAACTACGTCGGTATTTCCCCAAAGAGGAAGGGATTATGCAGCACAGCAACGGTAGGTATTTCCCTCAGTGATGAGACCAAGGTTATCGAACCAGTAGGAGAACCAAGCAACACTACGTAAACAGCACCTGCACACAAAGAACAAATACTTGCAACCCAAAGTGTTAAAGGGGTTGTCAATCCCTTTCGGGTAACGGCGCCAGAAATTGGCAAACGGACATGAGATAAATTGTAGTAGATTGGATAAATAGATCGCGAATAAAATAAAGTGAAGCAAAATATTTTTGGGTTTTTAGAAATATAGATGTGAAAATAAAAGTGGCAAATAAATAAAAAGGCAAATAGCAAAATAGATCTGAAAATATATGATGAGAAAATAGACCCGGGGGCCGTAGATTTCACTAGTGGCTTCTCTCGAGAAAAATAGCATACGGTGGGTAAACAAATTACTGTTGGGCAATTGATAGAACTACAAATAATTATGACAATATCCAGGCAATGATCATTATATAGGCATCACATCCAAGATTAGTAGACCGACTCCTGCCTGCATCTACTACTATTACTCCACACATCGACCGCTATCCAGCATGCATCTAGTGT
Source organism: Thinopyrum elongatum (assembly GCA_011799875.1). Classification (NCBI taxonomy): domain Eukaryota; kingdom Viridiplantae; phylum Streptophyta; class Magnoliopsida; order Poales; family Poaceae; genus Thinopyrum; species Thinopyrum elongatum. The sequence continues at coordinate 538,544,577 of CM022299.1, forward strand.
ATTAAGTTCATGGAGAAACGGAGTAATGCAGTAAGAACGATGACATGATGTAGACAAGATCTATTTATGTAGAAATAGACCCCATCTTGTTATCCTTAATAGCAACGATACATGCGTGTCGGTTCCCCTTCTGTCACTAGGATCAAGCACCGTCGAACCCATCACAAAGCACCTCTTCCCATGGCAAGAAAAATCGATCTAGTTGGACTAACTAAACCAAAGATCCGAAGAAGAAATACGAGGCTATAAGTAAACATGCATATAAGAGATCAAAAGACTCAAATAACTTTCATGGATAAAAACATAGATCTGATCATAAACTCAAAGTTCATCGGATCCCAACAAACGCACCGCAAAAAGAGTTACATCAAATAGATCTCCAAGAGACCATTGCATTGAGAATCAAAAGAGAGAGAGGAAGCCATCTAGCTACTAACTACGGACTGGTAGGTCTACAATAAACTACTCACGCATCATCGGAGAGGCACCAATGAGGATGATGAACCCCTCCGCGATGGTGTCTAGATTGGATCTGTGGTTTCTGGAACTTGCGGCGGCTGGAATTGATTTTCATCGACTCCCCTAGGGTTTCTGGAATATTGGGGTATTTATAGAGAAAAGAGGCGGTGCGGGAGGTGGCCGAGGTGGGCACAACCCACCTGGGCGCGCCTGGGCCCCCAGGCGCGCCCTGGTGGGTTGTGCTCCCCTCGGAGCCCCCCTCGGGTACTTTCTTGGCCCAACTTGTGTCTTCTGGTCCAGAAAAAATCACCAAAAAGTTTCGCAGCGTTTGGACTCCGTTTGGTATTGATTTCCTGCGAAGTAAAAAACAAGCAAAAAACAGCAAGTGGAACTGGGCACTATGTCAATAGGTTAGTCCCAAAAAATGATATAAAGTTGCTACAAAATGATTGTAAAACATCCAAGAATGATAATATAACAGCATGGAACAATCAAAATTTATATATACGTTGGAGACGTATCAGAGCCGCACATGCCTTGTGTATCTCTGCCAACAGTTCCTTCCCCTCTTCCCGGCAAATGCACTTCAATTTCACACCGTTGGGCCTTCTTTTGTATAGCGCGTTATCGACGAACTGATACATACTGGCCCTCCGGGCTACTCTTTCAGCTTCTTCTTGCTCTTCGGGAAATTCTCCTATTTGGAGGTAATGGACTATGTGCCGCACCCAAGTTGGAGCCTGAGGCTCGACAACAAGGATCAGCGGCACCTCCTCATTCGTGGGAGCGCATGCCTCAACCGGAAGGATTGGTAGTTCGGCGGGAGGGTGTTGCTCGCCAAGCGAAGTGGAGTTGTTCCTGCCAACCTCTTTGTCGGGGGGCTTCTGGAAGCTCTGCTGGGAGAGGCTTGCCGGAGTCCAGTTTTGAAAGATCGTGGATGTCGCCTAGAGGGGGGGTGAATAGGCGATTTAAAATAATTACGGTTTAGGCTTGAACAAATGCGGAATAAACCTAGCGGTTGATTTGCCAAGCACAAAACCTAAAACAACTAGGCTCACCTATGTGCACCAACAACTTATGTTAAGCAAGATAAACAACTAAGTGATAGCAAGATATATGACAAGAAACAATATGGCTATCATAAGGTAAAGTGCATAAGTAAAGGGCTCGGGTAAGAGATAACCGAGGCACACGGAGACGATGATGTATCCCGAAGTTCACACCCTTGCGGATGCTAATCTCCGTTTGGAGCGGTGTGGAGGCACAATGCTCCCCAAGAAGCCACTAGGGCCACCGTAATCTCCTCACGCCCTCGCACAATGCAAGATGCCGTGATTCCACTAAGGGACCCTTGAGGGCAGTCACCGAACCCATACAAATGGCAACCCTTGGGGGCGGTCACCGAACCCGTACACTTTGGCAACCCTTGGGGGCGGTCACCGGTACACGTCAAATTGCTCGGGACGATCTCCACAACCTAATTGGAGACCCCGACGCTTGCCCGGAGCTTTGCACCACAATGATTGAGCTCCGAACACCACCAACCGTCTAGGGCACCAAGGCACCCAAGAGGAACAAGCTCAAGGGTACCAAGCACCCAAGAGTAATAAGCTTCTCAACTTGTAACCTCCATGTATCACCGTGGAGAACTCAAACCGATGCACAAAATACAATGGCAAGGGCACACGGAGTGCCCAAGTCCTTCCCTCCCAAATCCCACCAAAGCAACTAATGCTAGGGAGGAAAATGAGAGGAAGAACAAGGAAGAGAACACGAAGAACTCCAAGATCTAGATCCAAGGGGTTCCCCTCACATAGAGGAGAAACTGATTGGTGGAAACGTAGATCTAGATCTCCTCTCTCTTTTCCCCCCAAAACTAGCAAGAATCCATGAAGGGATTGAGAGATAGCAAGCTCGAAGAAGGTCAACAATGGGGGAAGAACACGAGCTCAAGGGATTAGGCTCAATGGGGAAGAAGACCCCCTTTTATAGGTGGGGAAAAATCCAACCGTTATCCCCATTCTCAGCCCGTAGCGGGCGGTACTACCGCTGGCTGCAGCGGTACTGCCGCTCGGCCTAGCGGTACTACCGTTGGGACCTCGCACAGCACCTAAGGGAGAAGGAACAGAGAGGAGGGCCATTGAGCGGTACTAGTAGCGGTAGTAGGGGCGGTACTACCGCTTACAAGCGGTACTACCGCTCCTACTGCCACTGCTACTGCCGCTGAACCCGACACGAGACACGCAGGTCTCGAGTCGAGGCGGTACTAGCGCGGAACCAGAGTCGTACTACTGCTTATGGCTTTCAGCGGTACTGCCGCTCCGGGGCCGTGGTACTACTGCTGGCGCCTCCCTTATGCCACTTCCAAGCAAAACAGATGCTCCAGGAAAACCAGAACTGCCACAACTTCTGCAAATGAGCTCCGAATTGAGTAAACTCAAACTTGTTGGATAGATGACGATGAGTAGCATCCAACAGCGACTGGATATAGTAAGAAGAGGCAGGGGAGGTATGCCAAGATATAGAAGAGAGAAACCTCCAACAGAGAAGAACCGGCATAACCTCCAACATCGAAAACATTATAGAAGAAGCATGTGAACTCCATTTTCAATGAACTCAAGCTTGTCATCAAGATGACCATAAGCTCTAAGACTCACAAAGAGAACCAAATAAGAACCAAGAAAGATGATGCAAGGATGCAATGGTTTGAGCTCTCTACGAATGATACGATCAAGCTACCAACTTGAGAGCCCCCCTTGATAGTACGGCAATCTAACCTATAACCCGATCTCCCAACTACCACCATGAGACCGGTAAAATAGAAAACCTGTCAAGGGTAAACTTTTGCCTTGTGCATGATCCACTTGAGCTAGATGATGACGATCTTGTCCTCCTCAAGATGGACCACCTTTCTTGATTGCGTTGGGTCGATGAAGACTAGTTGATTGCTCCCCCATACTCCACTATGGGTGAGCCACTCTTCGGCACATCTTCGCAAGTCCATTGTCACCACAATGGATGACAAGCTTCAAGCACTTGATCTCTTCGTGATGCTACACTTGACCTTGCACACTGCAAACTTGATGACGATCACCACTTGATGTCATCCTCTCCATGGGTTGTATGATATCTTTCTCTTGACGCAAGCCCATGGAAACATACCTAACCCCACATAGAACTCTCACGTAGACCATGGGTTAGTACACAAAGCGTAATGGACAATGCTTACCATACCATGGGATCACTTGATCCCTCTCGGTACATCTTCTACGCTTTGTGTGTTGATCAACTTGAATCACTCTCTGTACTTAGTCTTGATCAACCTTGAATCTTTCCAACTCTCTTCATTTGGATGATGTCTTGAAGGTAAACATGAATGATCACACAATCTTCTTCTTCAAGACATGATTGCAATAAGCTCAACACTCACATGACCAATATTTGGATAATTTCTTAATAGCACCTTGGTCAACTCATAAACTCCTTGAAACCAACACATGGACTTCAAGAAATGCCTATGGACAAATCCTTCAAATATAACTCAATGCAACCATTAGTCCATAGAGAATGTCATCAATTACCAAAACCACACATGGGGGAACCACATGTTCTTTCAAGTTTCCTCCTCTTTTTGGCCATTGTTGCCGGGGATACGAAGGGTTGAGTTAGGTGAAGAACAAAAGTCCCTGGTTCCATAGGAAGCTTTTGCGCAACGCACTTTGACAGATGATCAGCAATGCTGTTTTCCGCACGCGGCACGTGCTCTGTTTGCAATCCATCAAAGTGCTCCTCCACCTTTCTCACTTCCTCCACATATGCCTCCATCAATGGACTCTAATAATCCTTGTTCACTTGCCTCACCACGAGCTGTGAGTCTCCTCGAATGATCAACTTCTTAATCCCCAACTCTCTCGCGATTCTGAGCCCTGCAAGGAGTCCTTCATATTCTGCAGTGTTGTTAGTTGCCTTCTCCCGGGGGGAAATGCATCTGGACCACATACTTGAGGTGCTCTCCAGTGGATGCGATGAGGAGCACGCCAGCTCCTGCACCTTGAAGTGAGAAGGCACCATCAAAGTACATGATCCATTCTTGGGGCGCTTCCTTGCCGGGGATAACTGTTTCCAGTGCCTCTTCGTCTGGGGTAGGTGTCCACTCCGCAATAAACTCCGCCAGTGCTCTCCTCTGAATGGTTGACGTGCTCTCAAACTTCAGACCAAAGCTTGATAACTCCAAAGCCCATTCCACTATTCTGCCAGTGGCCTCCGGGTTCCTCAGTATGCGTTGCAAAGGGAATCGGGTGACAACTATGATCTCGTGGGCTTGGAAGTAGTGGCGCAGTTTCCTTGAGGCCATGGCGAGGCCAAAGATCAATTTTTGCATGCCATAGTACCTTGATCTAGCCCCCTGTAACAGGGAGCTAACAAAGTAAACTGGTCGCTGCACCACCTTCTTCCTTGCCGCCTCCTTGGGATTATCTTCACTTCTCTGCTCTTCTTTCTCTTGATCTGCGCTTAGCCTTGTCGTGACTGGTTCACTTCCTTCTCCATGGAGTACAGTAGCTGCAGCTGCACCTTCCTCCACTTCCCGTTGTGCCACCAGTGCTGCACTAACCACTTGATTGGTTGCTGCCAGATATAGCAGCAACGACTCTTGTGGTTTAGGAGCGACTAGGGTGGGAACAGAGGAAAGGTAGGTTTTTAAGTCCTGCAGTGCTGCTTCTGCCTCCGGGGTCCACTTCATGGGCCCTGCCTTCTTCAAAATTTTGAAGAATGGTAGAGTGCACTCGGCGGACTTGGAAATGAACCTACTCAGCGCGGCAACACATCCAGTTAAACGCCTCACGTCCTTGACTGTCTTGGGTGCTTGAATCTGCTCGATCGATCTGGTCTTGTCGGGGTTGGCCTCTATCCCCCAGTGAGACACAAAGAAGCCAAGTAGCTTGCCGGAGGGAACGCCAAACACGCACTTCTCTAGGTTCAGCTTCAAGTTGATCTTGCGCAGGTTTGCAAAGGTTTCTTCCAAGTCCTGAATGAGCATTGATCTGTCCTTGGTCTTGACCACTATGTCATCCATGTAAGCTTCAATATTCCTGTGCAGCCGGGACTTAAACCCCATTTGCACTGCTCTTGCAAAAGTGGACCCAGCGCTCTTTAACCCAAAGGGCATCTGTACGAAGAAGTACGTGCCAAATGGGGTTATGAACGCTGTCTTCTCCTCGTCTTCCTTGGACATGAATATCTGGTGGTACCCGGAGTAGGCATCCAAGAAGGAAAGCAGATCACACCCGGAGGTGGAATCCATGATCTAGTCGATGCGCGGCAAGGGGAATGGGTCCTTCGGGCATGCTTTATTCAGATTTGTGAAATCTATGCAAAGCCTCCATTTCCCATTTGCCTTGCGCACTACCACTGGATTTGCCAACCATGTTGGGTGCAATACTCCTCTGACCAAACCAGCTGCCTCAAGTTTCTTGATCTCTTCGGCAATGAACTGCTGCCGCTCCAAGGCTTGCTTCCGAACCTTCTGCTTGACAGGCCGGGCATGAGGGCAGACAACAAGGTGGTGCTCGATTACCTCCCTGGGAACACCGAGGATGTCAGATGGTTGCCAAGCAAACACATCGACATTCGCCCGCAGGAACGCAACGAGCGCGCTTTCCTATTTGCCATCAAGGGTGGAGCTGATAGTAAATGTACCATGAGCGCCAACCAGCCATGCCGGGACCTTCTTCACAGTGGGTGCAGCAACCTTGGATCTCTTGCTAGTGGAACTCTCCAGAAAGTCATCGACAGGTGCAGCGTACTCCGGAGAGGCGCGCTTCCCAGAGTCCTTGCTGGTATCCTTGCTAGCTTTTCTCCCTTATTTGTTTTCCTTGGCGGGGACTGCAGCTTCCGCGGCCTCGGCAGCGACCGCATCCCGGTACATCTTGTCTACGCATATAATTGGGTCCTTCTTGTCTTATGGGATATAAATAACGCCCATCGGTCCTGGCATCTTCAGGGTGTTGTAGGCATAGTGGGACGCCGCCATGAACTTTGCCAGGGCAAGTCGTCCAAGTATCCCATTGTATAGCAACGGAAGCTCGACCACATCGAACACAATCTTCTCAGTCCGGTAGTTCAATTCTCCTCCAAATGTCACCGGCAGCGTGATCGTCCCCTTTGGACGACTCCTGCCGGGGTTGATTCCTTGAAACGTGCCAGTAACCATGAGCTCTTCATCTGTTATCTGCAGTTTGCTGATTACCTTGGGGGAAATCAGATTCAACCCGGCCCCGCCATCAACCAACATCTTTGTGACCTTGAGGTTGCAGATTGTTGGTGGTACCAACAATGGCAAGCACCCTACCACAGTGGTGCGGTCAGGGTGATCCTCTTCGTCAAAGATGTTGGGTGTGCGAGACCATTTGAGTGGTTTTCGTGAATCTGTCACTGGCTCCACAGCATTGACCTCACGCGCCCATTGTTTCAGCTGGCGGTGAGAGGAGTGCAAGGATGCTCCCCCGTTGATGCACAGGGCGTCAGTGGCTTTCTGAAACTCTTGCTCGCTGGTTCCCTCTTCATCCCCTTCATCGCTTTCATCACCACATTCCTTCTTCTCATGGCCTTTAGCAGGTTTCCCTTGATGTTGAGGGACCTTGCCGGGGTGGCCTCCTCAGCCGCCTCGGCCCTTCCGGCCAACGCCATCTTGGTCTCTCTCCTTGTCACGCTTCTCGTACTCAACTTTCTGCTTCTTGACGAGTTGCTCAACTTGATGACACTCTTGGAGATCATGGCCCTTGGTCCGATGGATCTTGCAGTACGTCCCGTCAGCCTTTCCAGTCTTCTCGGCCGCCACAGCTTCCCGGCAGTCGGTGCACGCGGCAACCTCCTTGCCAGGGGCTTCGGTCTTGGCCTTCTTGCCGGTACCAGGAGTACCTGATCCCTCAACAGCCAGCACTGCTTTCTCCTTACGCTTCTTGTTGCGTTTCTTGTTCTTCTTCTTCTGGTCGGCAGCATCGTCATCATCTTCTGAGTCAACTTCGACGCCATCCTCTTCTCTGGGGAGTCGCCTCCCCTCCTCCGTACAGGCACACTTATCCGCCAAGGTGTAAAGCTCGTTCACGGTCTTGGGCAACCGGACGTTCATCTTGGAACGTAACCTGCGGTTGCGTACGTTGGACTGGAACGCGGCAATCACAGCTGCCGGGTGGATATCTGGAATGTTCCTGTGCACCCGGCTGAACCTCTGCATGTACTTCCGCAAACTCTCCCCTTCCTTTTGTGGAAGGAGCTGCAAATCACTGGGCCACCCTGGTTCTTGATGGCCGCCCGTGAAGGCACCAACAAACTCGTGGCACAGGTCAGCCCAAGTCGAGATGGAGTTCTCCGGCAAGTGCATCAGCCACGACCTCACATTTGGCTTGAGCGCCAAAGGGAAGTAGTTGGCGAATACCTTTTCATCTCTTCCTCCGGCGGCTTGAACGACGATGGTGTAGATGCTCAAGAATTCTGCCGGGTTCAGTCTTCCATCATATTTTTCTGGTATCTCTGGCTTGAACGTACGGGCAGATGGCCAACGGACTTGCCGCAGCTCGCGAGTGAAGGCAGGACACCCAACCTCGACAGGCAGGTATCTGTCTCCACCGGGCGCAGGCTCGTCGACGTCGGGGCCATTGCGCTTGTCAGACTGGCGTTGGGTTTTGCGGCGCCATTCTATGGTGACGCGCGCGTCTTCCCTCCGCCTGTCTTCCAGGACCTGCTGCTGATCTCGACGGGCTCGAGGATCAGATGAAGCCATCGACACCCTGTAGGGTTCTTGGTCGCGCGGCTCTGGCTGCAGCCACTGTGCTGGCTGCCGTGGGGGGCTGCACCGTAAGGTTAGCCCCTTCAGCACGGCCAGCGGTTCAGGCCATTGTCGCTGCCTGTGGATGCCGTGGCGAGCCCGCTCGTTGTGATCCCCCCGCCTCAGCGAAACCAATCAAACTTTGAATGGTGGCTCTCCATTCATCCATTTGATCGGCCGCTGATGAGAATCTCAATAGGAGCAGGGCTCGTGCCATGGCTTCCGAAGTAGTGCTTGGCATGGACACGACGCAGATCGCGACGTCGCCCGACTTCTGACGGTACCGGTAGTGGCGGCGTTGCGTTCTCGTCGTCGCGAGCCAGTCGCAAGGGCGGCGTGACAACGAGAAGGACGCACTTGGGGGTTGACGACCACATTCGATGCTTCGTCTTGATTGCCTTGCCCTGGGGAAGGCGTGTGCCCCGTAGTTGCGCCCGCAGCAGGGGTTGCAATTCGCGTCGGAGTGGGCGCCATCGCTGCGGCTGCGTCCTCTAGTGAGGTGGAGAGGTGGAGATTGAATATTCTCCCCACCAGCATCTTGTGGAGCATGGCCGCTAGGGTGTTGCTAATGCTGTCCTCCTTCGGCGCCTCCTGCTCCCACCGCGGCCGCAGGGGGAACAGTGACGGCGCCGCCCGTGCCGGTCACGTTCCCTGCGGCGTCTACGTCCCCCAACGCCACCGCAGCTCCCATGGGATCAGTGGCTGCATGCGAGGGGGCCTTCGAGGTGGAAGGGTGGGCTGCTGCGCTGGACTTTTTCTTGGGCGCCATGGATGATGAAGCCGTCGATGAAGAAGATGGTGATGAAGATTGACGCGCTGTTTACGTCCTCGGGTTCGCACAAGCGCTGCTCCCTACCTGGCGTGCCAAAGATGCCGTGGTTCAACACAATCACCTATGGGGCCATCGGCCCCATGTGGTTCGGCAAGGGGGAAGGGCATGTTGCACAAAGAGCGAAGGCCGTAGGGCAGCACGGCAATGGTGATGCGGGTGGTTTTTACCTAGGTTCGGTCCGCCGCGAGGCGTAAAACCCTACTCCTGCTTTGGTGGATTGGATGGAGGACCGTGATGAACGCGCAGTACTCAAGCCCGGCAAGGTCGCCTCGGGGAGAGCAGCTACGCGCGTAAGAGTGTACAAGGGTCTGAATCCTTTCTAAGGTTGCCTCGGCCCTCCTTTTATAGGTCAAGGGGTTACGACAATGGCAAAACAGTCATTATCCAGTGATTCGATAGCCACAGTGCTATCATACCTAACTCTGCAAACAGGACAAGGTGCATTAAATGCATCGCTTAGTGTCACGTCGTGGATGTAGCCCGGCAAGCCTTGCCGCGCCATTCAACCACCTTCTCGTCTGCCTGCGTGACACGCCCCTGGATGGGTGTCATTTAGGGGTGATCTTCCTCAAAAATGGTTGTCACGTGCCAAATGACAGACACTTAATCACTTGGGGGCTCGACACCGCACCGATAAGTGACTTGCGTTGCTGTGAGGTGGAGCGGTGGAGCCTTGGCGGGGAAGCAGGTCGTCGGCGCCCCGACAACCCTTGCCGGGGAGGTCTTGGGACTTGCCCTTGGGGTGGCCTCGACCTGACCAGGCTCGCCTGCCCGGTAAGGGAGGTTTTTCCCCTTAGTGATATCTTACTCCTTTGGCTTGTCTTGGTCTTCTTGATCCGCCCTTTGATTTCTCAAAGAGCTATCTCTTCTGCTTGGCCTTGTCTTGTCGCTGTAACCTTGCCTTTGAGCCTGTGTACAGTCCAGACAATATACACCAGGGTTTGTTGCACCGACAAAAAGTTCATCATAGTCACGACTCACGTATAGTACCTAAGATGAAATTAAAAAAAGATAATGTGGCCACCCCGCGCCGGGACAGGGAAATGGGCACCCGATCCGGGCTCAGATGCCACCCATTGGGGAGGTGGGCATCTGACCACGGCAGCGGGGTGCCGGTCTCCCAGTACCGGTGGCAGACAGCGACCTTGACGTACGGCCTGAAGTGTGGCGTGACCGCTGGAGGGGGGGTGGTGAAAGATGCCGACGAGGTGGAGTGGCTGGCCGCGCTTTCAAACGAGGCGGGCCACGACCCCGCGCTCATGGTCGTGCTTGGTCTTCTTGCCGGGGTGCCACTTCCAGAACCCCATGGCCGGCAGGGAGCGAGGTGGGTGGGGGGCCTAGGCAAGGTTTTGGTGTCTGCGATGGAGGGAGCAATGAAGATGGTGGGGAAGTGGAAGCGGATGGGGAAGTGGAAGTCTACTGCTTCGCCATAAAAAAGGACATGATCGGGATTGTCTGGCTGGCTGACAAGCGGGCCCTCCCATCCGTGTGCATTGACTGGGGTAGGTGCGAGGTAGTTGGATGGCCGACACGCGGGCTCTTCCATCCGTGTGCATTGACTAGGGTATGTGGGAGGTGGTTGGATGGCCGACACGCAGGCCCTCCCATCCGTGTGCATTGACTTGGGGAGGTGGGAGGTAGTTGGATGGCTGACACGCGGGCTCAACACGGACGTCGAGATGCCGCGTGCCCGTCCGTTGTGCGTTTTACCGTAAAGCTGAACCAAATTTGCGTGCGATGAACCGGATCAGAAATGAACGTATTTTACGGATAGGGTTGTGCTGGGCCGGCTCGTCTGTCTGTTCGAGTCTAAAGGGATGATTTGGGGCGTTGGAGTTGCCCTAAAAAGCGGCCACTCGTGCGATCCCACGACGGTGCTCTGCCAGCGCTAGGGCCTAGGTGTGTGCCCGTGACGGTGACGTGATGTTTCTGTAACTTAAGAGAGAAAAAATAAACTGTCGAGTGAAGTGAGGTGCAGCTGGCTAGAGAATCTCCTTTTAACTGAATGTCGTGGCAGGGTTGTCCGGCGAGACATTCGCTCAAGTCTCGAGTGCGCTCTCTCTCTCTCTCTCTTGTCTACAGTAAAAATATAAACAGGGTTCGTTCGTGCATGCATGTGTTTGACTGCACGCCGTGGCCTGGTCCTCGCACTCGCACACATGTACTGTGCTCGCCGTCACAGTATCGCTGGGTTGCGTAACTGAATACGTACTGATCAAGATCAGCCTTTACCACCACCCCTCCTGATTGATTGGTGATGACCCTACCGTCTACAACGCCATTGCCTCCTTGAGTGAAACAAGTCCCAATAATATCCCTCTCCGTTGTCACCTGTCCGTCAGTCTATACTACTACCTCTGCCACCCTAGTCGTCAGGCAGGGCATGTACTGCGACAGATACTCCCGTAGTATTTAACCCCACGCACCTACCACTCTCTCTCTCTCTCATGCCGTCATGCGTCGAGGTTACCAGTACTAACCAATAATTACACAGCAGGCAGCAGTGCCCACTTTCTAATCACCCACCACTGTTAATGTTATCTCAATGATTGGAGCCCATGTTATGTTACCGGGATCTCTGTCTGACTGGCCTGCCTGCGAGTGTGTGTGAAAGACACCGGTAAAAGGCGATGGATCGAGCAGGAAGCTTTCGTCCGTTTAGAACGGTAACGAGGTCGTCCGTGTCCGTATGGGGTCGTTGCCGTGTTGGTGCGCTCAACGCGCAGCCGCACCCCATATCATGTCCGGGGTGGACGTGATATAAAAAAATCGCAAAAAACTCAAGCAAATGCCGAAAAAAATAATATAAACGCAAACATAAAAACATAAAAACATAATTAAACAGTCTTCACGGCCCTAAAACGGCTCCGTTCCATAGTTCTTAACATAAAAAAACAAAAGAAAAGCGTCGCCGTCTCCTCACGCATCGCCATCTCATCACGCGTCGCCGTTGTCGTCCTCGTCGCCTGTGAGGTCGAGGTAGGGCGGCGGCGTCCAGAGGTGGGCTGGTGGTCCGTGGAAGGTGGGAGGTGGGAGGCGAATGCACCACCTCACCCCGTGGCGACGTCTCGCGCTCCGGTGACCGCGGCGGCGTAGGGCACCAGTTCACGGCCCCCACGGCGTCGGCCATGTCCGTGGCCGTGCACGACCAGCTCCACCGCTGGCCCACCAGGTCCGGGTGGAACGGGCGACGGGCTGCTCCTCCAGCACCTCCTCCTTGACGTCCCTCATCTCCAGCTCCGGCACGGCCACGTCGCCGGCCGCAGAGAGGGCAATCATGGTGTCCAGGCCCTCCCATTGGCGCTCATCGTGCGTGTGCATGGAGTCTTCCATGACACGTTGAAGGAGCCGGGCCTCCTCCTCCTCTGTCATGCGGGGAGGTGCTGGTGGCGACGGAGAGGGCGAAGGCGACGGCGTCGGCGTGATGCCACGCACCAGCGTACGCCCACGCAACTGGGGAGGGCCCGGAGCACGCGCGCGACGCTCTGTACGTGGCCGCCGCGGCCCCGATGAGGTGCCGGCAAAGAAGGACGCGCGCCGCACGTCGTGCTCGTCCCGAAACCATGTGTCCCAGAGAGCGGAGTCGACGGCGTACCTGGGGTCGTAGAACAGGTCGTCTGGCAGGAGGCGGCGGCAGCGTTCGATCTCCTCGCGGCGGGCACGGCCGCTCATCGGGACCGGCGGGATCGGCACCCGATCCGCGGACAGATGCCAGTTATTGGGCAGGTGAACGTCGCTCCAGGGGAGCGGCGTCCTCGTCTCCCAATAACGACGGCAAACATCCGCGTGGATGTACTGCCGGTCGCGCTCGCCGGCGACCGTAGGGCCGATGGTGAATGGGGCAGGCGCGGGGGCCCTCCGTGGGGGTGATGCGGGCTCTGCTTTGACGCCGCGGCGGCGGCGGCCCGAGGACGAACCAGCCTCGTGGTCGTGCGCCCCCTTGCAACCGGTGCTCCACCACACCATGGCCGGCGAGCTCGAGGAAGGGGAAGGGAGAGCTAGGGTTTGGGTGTCGGGTTTCGAGGAGGCCGCAGCGACTGGAGTGGGAGCGTGGACTGCGGCCGGGCCACGGCTTCCCATTTAAGAAGGACACCTACCGCGCGCCTGGGCGGATGACAGGTGGGGCCGACCGCGCGTGCGCATTTATGTTGGGCGATGGGAGGTAGGTGGCCGCCTGCCACACGGCCCCAATGCGGATGAGCGGCGCGTCCGTTTGCTGTCCGCCTGGACCCAAACCGGACGCATGTTTGCGTTCAAAATGGGTCGGGCCGGACACAAAACGGACAAGATGAGTCAGGCCGTCGCGCGCTGGGCCGTGGGGTCTGTCCGTTTTGCCCTAAACGGACGGGGCCGGACTGGATGGGGTCGTGCGCTGGAGTTGGCCTAAGATCACCCCTCGCGGAACCCATGGCAATCACTGACAAGTGGAGAGTTCAGAATATGTATATCAGAGCAGCAGGTTCATCTCTTGTCCAGTAAGTTATAGTACTTCTGCTCTACGGTCTTCCGTAGTAAACTCGTCGCGTGACATGGCCAAGACTCAGCTCACGCCCCATTCATCCATTGATCCCTTCGTCTGTGTGTTCATAATCACTGCTGCCGTCTGCTGATGCAGCGCAAGGCAAACAGTTCTGGTGGCTTCAGGAATGAGTTGCATGCATGCATGCATGCATACACGACGACTGGTCGGAGCTTGCTTAGAGCATGTACAATGGTTAATAAGATAGTCTTATCTTAAGTCTTGCATGTAATTTAGAGATGACAAAAAAAATTGTCTACAGTGGGTCATCTCTTAGCCTTATCTTTGATAACTAACTATTTCTAAAAACATGGTGAGACATATTGTGCTAAGAGATCATCTCTTGTCTTCTCTTAAATAAGAGAAGGCAAAGCTTTTTTCTGAGTTCTCTCTTCTTCACATCATCATTTATCCTACGTGGCACTTCCAAGATAGCATCATTGTACATGCCCTTAAACTAAGAGTAGAGGGATTAGGAAAATGGCTGGGACAAGACATTGCCATCGCATACTCTATACATACATCACTACTACATCCGTATTTTATTGACCACGCCAAAGGCTCCAGATCTGTGATTCAAAAGGGAGCTGTGAACCAATTGGCAAGCACTGTGTTTTGGTTTCCTTTTGTCAAAGAAAGATGCCGCAAGATGCATGACAGACAGGTGTTCGACCAAGCGGCGACACCCCCATACAAAATTAGGGTTCTTTCGGTCTCCGAAACTCCAAAGTATGCCAGGGAATTAATTAGTCTTTGCGTACCTGGCAAAGTTTGGTGTCGCTTTGCAGTGAGAACATCAAGTACTATAGAGTAATGGCTTTAACATCTACAGTATATCACTCTGGCGATTTCGATCCGTCCATCACACACCAACAAGTGGAAGCAAGCTCAGCTAGCTTAATCTATGGGATGTAATTAAGCAACTCTCGGAAGCATATTATTCTTTCATTAGCTCAGGGACAACAGAAACGTCAGAGTGAAGATTACAGGGATCAGACAGTCTGAGCCTACTACGGTCTCTCTTTGAAATTTTTCCTTTTTCCATATAACATGAGAGACGAATCCTTTTCTTTTCCCGTAGGAGGAATGCAGGCATGATCATGAGGCATGAAAGACAAATCTCTTTCCATTCTCCTACCGCCTGAAATAAATGCTCGTGGCTAACAAATTCAGAGCCCACGATTAATTACCGTCCCAAAACAAGAGAGGATCACATCACACAGTGCTCCTTTCGCCACGTAAACGCATCAGACAGACAGTGTAGCACGCGATTGGGTATCGCGATGATGTGATTTATGACGAATCGACAAGCCAGGGAACGGCGGTTGCAGTGTTGATTCTGCCTGCCTGCGGGTACAGTGAACACTACGTCCCACGCATCCTTTTTTCTGGTCGACTGTCTCCATATACCCCATAAATTCAGTTCTTAGTTTAGTGACGCGCGCATTGTATTCAACAACCTAGGTCCGTGAAATTATCGGCAGAAACTGCTCGGAAAAGCGAGGAGTTTGGTGTCTGGTGAGGCTACATGATGTCTATTTTTGTTTCAGTATCCACTACTTGTCAGATCAGTCAAAAATTGTGGCAAAACGATGTTGAATGCAGCCGCTCCCGGTATCGGAACAAACACCGAAACACGTTTTAAAATTCTCAAGAATCATCAGTCCCGGCCGCCGGTGGCAGAGGATATGATAAAGAGGAGGATCCCTCCAACGAGGCCCCTGATCCAGGAAACGGGTGCAGAAGATGCCAAATCGACGACAATGAAGCAAGCACGCACGCGAACGCGATAGATTGACGGACAAGCAGGACAAACGATCCTGTTAATCCCGGCCCCAGGAGGACGTGGCGTCGATCCGTTGGCAGGGCAGCTGGGGTAGCTGCCAGCCCACCCAAGTTCAAGCCCCGACTTTGATGTGCGGAATTCGCGGAGTTTCTTCTATAAAAAATGCCAATGAGAGTTAGCTTTTGGTTGGTCTCATTTTAATCCCGGCCCCAAGCGCAACCAGAAAAAAAAGAAGAATCCCAGCCCCAAGCGACAAACTGCAGAGGCACAGCGTCACGGAAGCCATCCCTACATGCATGCGCGGTCAGGGAGAGAGGAGATACCAAACGATCGGGAGAGGCGGCAGCACTTTTGCGTGGCGTGATCAACGCGATGCATTCAAGAGGAGATGGAGATGGAGAATCTCTCAGCTGCGGCGAGGCTGATCGCCGGCCTGCTGCAACTTGTTTTTTCGGACGGAGCGCCACTGCTGCCGCTGAGTGGTGGATTGTTAGAAATTTAGCGTTTGTGGTCTAACCTCTATTCCTTTGCACTTATTCGTGGTGCCGCTCACAATTCGCATATCTGAGGCTAGGGGGTAGGGACCTTCTTATACTGTTTTTCCAAAGAGGCCACCTCTTACACAAGATATAAGGTTCCTAGTCTTTTCCACTAGTTTCCGGGATAGAGTCCAGATCAAATTACCAACCACGATCATATTTGTCTGTTAACGGATTCTACCAGTTATGTCCCCGGAGCACGCGCTTGTGAGCAACGCGCCATAATAGAGTGTAAATTCCTCTAATTACGTAGATCAACATTAGGGCTGTAACCTAACTATACGATCTAGCTCCTTCCAATCATCAGTGTACCCGGATAGTCTTTCCAATATAAATAGTATATTGTATTCCACTGATAATCGACCAGCTTTCTTAAGCATATATTACTTAAGTACATTCCAACAAGTGACAATTCCATGATAATCATGTAAAGTAATTCCATGTATAAATACATGTATAATTTCATAATGAGGTATTCCGAATATTAGTAATTCCTAGTAATTTGAATATAGTTGCAGGACACATAATCCCAACATCTCCCACTTGTCCAAAACGATCATTCAAATATTCGTAAACCCATAGTCTTAACATGCTTACCAAATACCTCATGACTAATAGGCTTAGTCAAGGGGTCGGCAACCAGATTAACACTATGTTGAAAATCCAAAGAAATATATAGTGATACCTTCCCTCAGTATGTTTCCTTGCTGTGACACTTAAGATCACTAGAGACCTTTAGTTTCCGCCTAATTATTCCAGCATAGCTGTCCTCGACGCCTCGAGTATTATTTCCTCGAGTGTAATTCCACCTTTATAGGCACCTTGAGTATTTTGTTTCCTCAAGTGAAATTCCGCATCAATTATTTTTCATCACATATATAATAATATGATTAATTCCACATCGAGTCAAGTATAAGATAATCATGTTGAATAATTTTTTTAAACCACTTAAATATCAAATCCAATCAGTAAATGAAGTTCCGTTAATAACCATGTTTTGAACGAAATTCCTGACTTCGGTCAGTGAACCTGCACCATTTTAGTACTAAAAATAATAATTGAATATGCGTACCTGGACTTATTTCTCATCTCGTAGATACAGTAATAACTTCCTCAATGTGTTCACCTCTAATATAAATTTCCGAACAAGTGGCAGGTTGTGATGCACTTTCCACAATCTTATATGATGTGTGAGATTCCCTGAGCTGCTCGTCTTTCCTTCCACTGCTTGAATGCGACATAAATTCCGGTAGCTAAGGTATGATAATATAATGAAGATACATACGAATTTCAGTACCATTTATTATTCCATTTTCCTTGGGAGTTCAAATATAATTCCTCACTGAGTATGATTCCCTTTATCAAAGGTATTTTAACATATTTGCAATTTCCCATAGAGAAACACTTCAAAATATTTTCTATGTATTTCCACTCCCGAAACATTGGAAGCTCCACAAATTCCTTTCATATGAAAGTTAGAAAATGACCAAGCTTACACTTCCATCAATGTGACTTATCAATGCACAAACAACCAAAGAATGTTAATATATACAATAATAATGTAAACTATTTTACACTTACATTTGTAGATGACCGCCTTGCTTCATTTAGAAAACCATATGACCTGCTATTCCATTGATGTGAAGCTTGTTATAAGACCATACATTAATATACTCAATTAGCAAACCATGTCTTTAGTTCCTCTTTCCCAAAATTCCAGGAGAGAGAGTTTTCACAAAGTATATGTTCCTTTTGTGTAAAGAACTGAATAGCAAGAGTGATATTATAATATTCCAATGAGCCAAATTTCCTTAAAAAAAAAGCTTACAAATAATGGACTTGCGGTTGTTTGGTATGATAATAACTTCCCAAACTATATATTTCCTCATTGAGTTTATTCCTTCCCGCATTTCTTCCACTCATAGTTGACATTGATGAAAAATTTAAGCCTTCTTAGGAGTTTTCCTCTAGTATTTAGAGTGACTTCCCCCGAAAATCACATAACAATTATCCAGAGATTACATTCCAACTTAATTCCTCCCACTTATCCTAAGCATGTCATGTTGGGAGTGTCACTTGTAGTTTCCTTGGGGTCAAGATTATATTCCAGTATGATTGTCAATAATTCCACCCTTGATCATAAAAATGATTGTGTTCCTACTTTCCACGAGTATTCCTTTTCCAGATAACTAAGAAAACAACCTTTGATCCACTATAATAACCATGAAAAATTCCTAGTGCGCGCTTTGTAATAACTGAGAATTTCATGCCAAATGGAAGATTTCCTTCCAGTCAAGTGACTGTGCTAGATGGATAATGATATCAACAAATGACAGTATGCAATGCTTCCTTCCAAAGAAACAAGGGAGTATATAAGACATTCAATTCCTCCATTCAATTGCGGAGTGTACTGTATATTACAATGGTGAATAGTTCCATGCTCTTTACATACAAACGATATATTCCTGAAGTGTACTTCCCCCACCAATCAGTTGTTAAAACTATGATATTCTTTAATAAACTGATTTTCCACTTCAGTATAACCTGTGACCAGCACAATAAAACCTTCCGACTTGTCTAATAAAAGATAAACATAACTATATAAAAGTGTAATCATCGAAGAGTGAGATGAAATAAATAATCTGACCTCTAGTGGGGATGTCCAAAAAAAACCATAAGTATAAAAAAAAACGATGTGAAGCCCTTTCATCTTCTTCCACCTTAATAAACAAGGTGTATAAAAAACATATATGCTTCACATGTACCATAGTCCTCCCACTAAAGTTTAGAATTCCAGAATTAATGAACCACTTAATCTTATTCCAAGATATGTGTTCAAGTCGTACATGGCATAAATATTGAGATTCCAAGCATATATTCCCATTGTAGGTATTCCTCCATGTGGAGTTATCTTCCCCAAATAAACAGTTTGGGTTGCCAACATTCTTTGGACCATCAACAAATAAGAGATCATTGTACAAAATTCCATAATGCACTAATTTTACCATTGAGCAATATTTTCACTCTTCCTTTTCCAAATAGAATGACATAGTCAATAGACTCCAAGATAGAACAACAAATCAAATACCTTCTCACTGAAGTTGCATAGAGTGTTCTATAACAATAATACTTTTCCTCCACAAGGGAGTTTCATGACTTAATTTCCAATCCAAAGTACACCAATTTTCCTTTGAAATTGTTGCATGCCAATAAAGTTGCTATAGTATTCCAACAATGAATGATGTATATAAACCAACACCATAATCCAACTATTTGAAAAAGTACCCACAAATAAATATATATAGTGCAAATATTATCATTAGACATACCGACAAATGAAGAGCAAATTTCCTTGTCGGAGTGACTCCCATCTTCCTCCATAAACAATTGATGCTCAATAATAACACTTCTCCGAAATCCCTTTCCAGGTTATGTGTAATTTTCCGGACAATATTTCCACCATAGCAATTTTCAATGTAATCATTTGCTCTGTGCAGTGCATCCACACATTTAATCCAGAGTCCTCCTTAAGTTCTTCCAAGGAGTGGACGTACATGCAGTAGATTAGCAATCAAACAAGTTAGTCCGTTAATCAACAATATAATAAAATAAATTAATTAATAGATACTAGCTGGGATTCGTAATTAGCATCCCTTCCTTTGTAGCACGCGTGCACAGGTGCAAGTGGATTTTCCGGCCGTCCGGTTGGCTGTGCAGTTGGCTAGATGGTAGGCCTAATAAACAACAACAAAAAATTCCTTCTCCTTCCTTCAACTAATGTCTTGAAATTCCTGTAATTTTCAGAGAGATACACTGTTCCCGATGATGTAGCCAGCAGCGGCAAGGCATGGGCAAGTTCCCGAGCAGCTAGCTCGTTCGGCTGGGCAAGTCGTCAAGTGCAAATTTTGGAGCAGCGGCAACCTCATCAAGGCGGAGGATTTGGCGATTATACAGACTATGCAAGCTGTCGGAGGCGCCGAGTTCCGCCGTGGGCTAGATTCCGAGGCAAGGCATCCGCAGCGATGCGCATGTATATAGGCCTGATTGATTTTTGTAGTAGTACAACTCGTACTTCACCAACGCATGTACGCACCAGCATGGATCGATCTGAATTTTTTTTCTCCGATTCAAACTCAAGGTTCAACCCGTGTTTCCGTGGAGCTAGACCACGTGAAGCCTGCAAAGCTACACATAGATTCCTCTTCCTCGATCGGCGTGTAGATGCTTCCAGCGTTGAATTAATTAGGTGCAACCTTCAACCGTGAACAGAACAAACGAGCTTGCTCATGATCCACAACACACGCTTCGATGTTAGGGCGGCAGCCATCATCGCAGCACGGAGGCAAAATTTCGTGTTTTGACCATTTTACGATACAAATTCAGGATCTTACCTCGGTTGGGAAAATTTTCGGGATTTGACCATTTTTCTTACCGCCAGTGGTCCTGGCGGTAGGGTTAGACAGCCTACTGCCAGGGGCCGTGGCGGTAGGGTACTAATCCACGTCAGCACGTGGAGACGACCGCCGTCCCCCTCCGTCGCACCCTACCGCCAGGGCACCTGGCGGTAGCCCGTCTAACCCACCGCAGGACCCCCGGCAGTAGGGTCGGGCAGTTATTTCGCCCGGAGACCCGCGCCCCTGCCCATCTCCCCACCCTCCCCCTCCCCCCGTTGGCAGTTTCCTTTCTTTCTCCCCCAACTCGCCCCTCTCCCCTCTCTCCCTCTCTCATCTCCTCCACTCTCCCCCTCGGATCTTCACCGTTTCTTCATCGTTTTTGCGGATCGAGATGGCCCCGAAGAGAGAAACGTAAGCTCCTCCAATCCCTCCAATTAGTTTTTGCAAACTTGCTTCTGATTCGACGCATTATTTGCTTGAAATCCCTCATATTTTTGAACTTAGATTGGAATTTTTTTTCACCTAAGATTGTTTTAGCTTGATTGTAGTTCTAGTTCTTAGTTCTTTAGTAACTAGTGGTATTGAATATGAACTCTAATCAATAGTTCATATGTTAGTGTGAAGATGAACCCTAGTTCATAATTTTTTTTGTTAAAAAAATTATGATGTAATGTATGTGGGAGGACTTGATTGTAGTTTTATGATGCATGTTGATATGATGATATGAAGATGTTGTTTGGAGATAATACATTCAAGATGAACTCTATTTAAAAAAAATGTTTAAAAATATGATGATATGATGCATGTTGGAGGATTTTTTTTTGATATGATGCATGTTGATATGATTCGATCCATCATGTGTAGTAGATGTTGTTGGAGGAATATGCTTAAGATTTTATTTTGATATGATGCATGTTGATATGATTTTGATATGATTTGATTTGATTTTTTGTTTATGTATGCTTATGCTTATGATGCTTTTGTTTATGAAATTTTATTAAGGCGGCCACCTCTTGCGGACAACATCGGCCCACGGTACTCCATGCTGTACTGGGCATTCGACAAGGGTCATCGTGCCCGTTTCATAGAGAACGGAGAGGTAAGTGATATGAATGAAATATTGATCAAAGTTTTCGGATTGATGAAAATAATTTCCTAACTTTTGGCGTTCACTTTTTGACAGATGCTCCAGCCACTGCGCATGAGGGGTCACGGGGTTCATGGGCATATGGACTACGACGAGCGCTACGTGCCGTTCTTCAAGAGAGCCCGACTGTTGGGTTTCGTGTTGCAGTTCAAGCGTCAGCCGCCGACGCTTGTCCACGCAGCTCTGACAGCTTTGATTGACCGGTGGCGACTGGAGACCCATTCTTTCCATCTGCCATGCGGGGAGATGACGGTGACCCTCGAGGATTGGTCGATGATTACTGCCATGCCGATCGAGGGTCATGCACTCATCGGGCGAGTGGAGAGGACCAACTGGCAGCAGAGGGTTGCCACCCTCATCGGCGACTGCCCCGGTGCTAAGGGTAACCGTACATCCGGTGTATCGTTGCCCTGGCTCTCGGAGCACCGGAAGACATGCCCCGAAGGCGCAGATGAGACGACTGTGGAGTGGTACGCGAGGGCCTACCTGTGGTATCTTCTCACGGAGGTCGTGTTTCCAGACAGCTCCGGGAACTCTGCCAACTGGTCGTATCTGTTCTTCCTAGCCGACTGGGATGCAGGGTACAGTTGGGGGACCGCATCTCTCGCCTACCTATACCATTCGGTAAGAGAGTATCTAATTGCCTACCTACGAAAGTATGTCCATGACATTTTGTTATATCTGATCCTCATTTGATGTTTTGCAGCTTGACGACGCAACGCAGAGGACGGGAGACAAGTCCAATATGGGTGGCTTTGTCTGGGCCTTCTCCATTTGGATGTGGGAGCGGCTGCCGGTGGGGCGTCCGGAGAAGATGCCAAGACGCCCATGGGGTGCCTATAGCAAAGACGGCGACGAGACTCGACACCCCACCGTAGCTTACGAGTGGGACGTTGTCAATCTCTACACGGGCCTAAAGAAGACTTCGTACAAGACCTACACCAACGAGTTGGACGCTTTGACGCATACGCAGGTATATGAACTCGCTCAACACCTTTCTCTTTGATTCCACTTTTGACCGAGAGTGGGAACTTACCAACGTATATGTAATAGGTAAACTGGTGGCCGTATCATGACCGAGAGTGGGACTTCGATCTGAACGTGATGTGCGATGCGGACCGTGGTCTCTGGCGGTGCATCGTGCCCATGATCTGTGTGTACGCCGTCGAGTGGCACTTGCCACACCGCGTGGCCACGCAGTTTGGGATGTATCAGCATACCCCACCGAGCCCGCCCACCGATACTGGCGGCCACGCGCTCCACCTGTGAGCGCTTTGTTCTCCGTGCCCATGATTTCATTGCGTGGCGACTTTATTATGATGTTTCTTGTGGCCTATGCCTTGCAGGATGAGCCGGCAGAAGAATCAGTCGATCACAGACTGGGGAGAGGAGCATAAAACTCATGTGACGGAGTGGAACCAACAGAGGTACCGGAAAGACATGGAGAGGAAAGTGACTGACTGGGATGCTTACCTGGGCCGACACATGAGGTGGTACAATGATGGCCAGAAGCACCGTCTTCGTCTCAGGCCTAGGTGGACGGCGGAAGACATCGTGGAGCTGGAGAGGGATGACCCCGAGGAAGAGGCCTACCAGACCGGCATCAGAGACATGCACAGTGGATTTAGGTAGTTTGCACCCCTCATCAACAGAGTGGTAAGTTTGAACCGACGGTTGTATTTAAATTATTTTATTCGTCATCGTGACTGACTTATGTCGTTACAGTCTGGTGAGCTGAACAGATGCATCTTTGAAGCCTCATATGCACTAGGTGATGCCCCCGGAAGCGTACAATCTGAGAACAAAATGAGAGGGACGATGAAGGTACAATTTCAGCCTCCTCGGAACAGATGCATCTTGTTCACTTGCAATCATAAACCTGATACTTATTATGCCCTTTTTCATTGTGAGTGCAGAAGTTCGTGAAGCGTTGTCGCAAGCTAGTAGGGCTGCTTGGGTGTGCTGGAGCTGGGTCGGTTGAAGCTTATCAGCCTGTAGCCACACAGGGTCACATCGGCTCATCGAGCCATGTTCCCTCGTCGTCTAGGTTGGCTGAGGAGGAGGAGGAGAAGGAGGAGGAAGAGGAGGAGGAGGAGGAGGAAGAGGATGAGGAGGAGGAGGAGGAGGCCACACATGAAGAAGGGGAGGAGGAGGATGAGGAGGATGAGAGCAACGGGGAGGAGGAGTAGGATGAAGATTATGGACCTCCACCAACTCAAACATCTCAACCATCTCAGCTGCCGAAGAGGAATCCAAAGAAGAAGGATTTGCTGAGTCCGGACCCTTTTCAAAGACCGGTTACTCGACGGCCCAAGAAGAAGACTGAAGAGACTCGTTCAAAGAGTAACGAGGACCGTACCTCCAAGAGGGGAAGGAGCAACTGATTCTGCTCTTCGATAGTTGGCTCTTGTAGTTGGAACTCCGTTTGTGAAACGGTGTGTTTGCTACTTGTGTGTTGGAACTCCGTTTGTGGAACTCCGTTTGTAGCTTATTTGTGGAACGGTGTGTTTGCTACTTGTGTGTCTATGTGGAACTCCGTTTCCTAATTAGTTGAACTCCGTTTGCTATTTGTGGAACTCCATTTGCTATTTGTGGAACTATATTATCTTCAAGTTTTGTTAATGTGTATGTGATGCCCAAGTATAATTGTTTAAGATCTGTGATATTGCTGTCATATTGAATTTGAAAAGAACCAAGCAACTGAACTTGAAACAATAAAACACAGGACCCTACCGCCACGGACCCTGGCGGTAGGGTCACACAGCCTACCGCCAGCTCCCCTGGCGGTAGGGTGAACCTACCGCCAGGGCACTTTGATATTTCGTTAAAGAAGGTTTGCACTGCAAAACCCAGCCACACCCTACCGCCAGGTCCCCTGGCGGTAGGATTAGGCAGCCTACCGCCAGGGGCCCTGGTGGTAGGGTACTTATCCACGTCAGCTCGGGCAAACGGCCGCCGTCCCCCTCCGTCGCACCCTACCGCCAGGACCCCTAGCGGTAGCGAAAGGGTCAAATCCCGAAAAATTTCCCAACCGGGGTCAGATCCTGAATTTATATCGCAGAAGGGTCAAAACACGAAATTTTGCCCAGCACGGAGGCATGCGATCTGAATAGCAGGTGGCGAGGGCTGGAGTGCATGTGCGTGGCAATCTTGCGGCGGCAGATCGACGCGCGACCGGCGGCAGAATACGCAACAACGATGACCACGTCGGCAGAGTTACACAGCGGATTAGGATCGTGGCGAAGACGGTCTAACCTTAGCTCAGATGCCAATGTTAGAAATTTAGGGTTTGTGGTCTACCCCCTATTCCTCTGCGCTTATCCGTGGTGCCGCTCACAATTCGCATATCTGAGGCTAGGGGGTAGGGACCTTCTTATACTGTTTTTCCAAAGAGTCCACCTCTTACACAAGATATAAGATTCCTAGTCTTTTCCACTAGTTTCCGGGATAGAGTCCAGATCAAATTACCAACCACAATCATATTTGTCTGTTAACGGATTCTACCCGTTATGTCCCCGGAGCACGCGCTTGTGAGCAACGCGCCATAATAGAGTGTAAATTCCTCTAATTACGTAGATCAACATTAGGGCTGTAACCTAACTATACGATCTAGCTCCTTCCAATCATCAGTGTACCCGGGTAGTCTTTCCAATATAAATAGTATATTGTATTCCACTGATAATCGACCAGCTTCCTTAAGCATATATTACTTAAGTATATTCCAACAAGTGACAATTCCATGATAATCATGTAAAGTAATTCCATGTATAAATACATGTATAATTCCATAATGAGGTATTCTGAATATTAGTAATTCCTAGTAATTTGAATATAATTGCAGGACACATAATCCCAACATGGATATCTTCTCATCACGGTTATGGATGTCTGCCCGGTTCATGTGCGGCCATGCTCCCGCCCGTGAGCAGCAAACGCTCGTTTTCTCGTGGATGCTGCGAAATCTCATTTTTCCTGTCATTCTTCCTCTCTTCTCCAACTAGCCATGCACGTAGGCGTCAAGAGCCACTGCTGTGGGCATCCATCCATCAACCTCTAAGGGTGTGTTTGGTAGCATTCCCAACCTAGCATGGCTGTTCTCCTCTGACACATGCTCGGTGTAGACATGCTGAGTGCATGCATTTGTTGTTGTTTGGTATAGGTGTATGTGCTGAGACATGCTAAGCTGAGACTCTGTTTGACAGCTTGCATCTGTTTAGACATGGCAGTCGGTACTGTAGCAACCGGTATTTTCAAATAAGTAAACAAAAGATTTTAAAAATGTGAACACTTTTTTGAAATATGAAAATAACATTTTTGAAAATTTAAACATTTTTTGAAATTCTAAAGATTTTAAAAATTTAAACAAATAAGACTTTGATCATTTTTAAATTTTTTTAAAAATCTGAACATTTTTTAAAAAATCAAAGTTTTTTCAAAAATCCAAACTTTCTTAGTAAATTTAAACAAAATTTAATTGAAAATCTTAACGAATTTTGAAAATCTGATTTTTTTTTAAATAATAACAAAATTTGAAAATCTAAACATTTTTTGAAAATTTAAATAATTTTTGGTATTCTGAAAAATAAATTATTTTTTAGAAATTCTGAACATTTTTTGAAACACGTTGTCGCTCCCTTCGCTCATGCATGCTGACCAGTGAATGGCTGTTGGGGTGTTCTCTCCATGCATGCTAAGAGGGTATTTGGGCTGAGCTCGTGGATGCTGAGGAGGCCCTGTGCAGGCTACCAAACACACAAAAGTAGGTCGAGAAGGAAACTCTTGATCTCATGCATCCTGCATGCACTCTACCAAGATCTTCACCAAACTTCGGCCATGCTATGCATTTTTTTTTTGCCCGGAAAAGAAACCCAGCCTGTGGTCTCGGGTGCCTCACTCTTCCGGGGACAAACATGAGTATGCCACAGTGATCGGGATAGGGTCGGGGGTGTGTTGTGCTGTGCATGGTTGGTAGAGTCAAATCAATTTGGGTCGCTCGGATTTGAGCTACGATCCAACGGCACTTAGGACGCGTTTGGTAGGCTGCATACAGCCCAATCAGGCCCGGGCGGGATGAAATTGGGCCATTTGGTTGCGTGCAGGCCGGCCTGGCTCGCATCTGCACGGACCTTAAAGCACCCCTCAGACTGGCTCGCTCGGAACGCTCGAATCGGCCGTTTCCAGCGAGCCAGGTTGAGTGGGGCGGAATAGGAAGACGCGGCGTAGGGCGCGGTGCAGGGGGGATGCGGGCGGAGATGGCGGGAGGGTAAAATCGGCCGAGGCGGGGTGGCGCCAAATATACCCTCACCACCCCATTTCTCGCTCACCTCTATAGTTCTAGGACAAACCCTCCTCTGTTGTTGGCACCAGCGGTGGCGGCGACTCAGATCTGCGGCTGGGACGGCGGCGGCGACTGAGATCTGCGTGTGCGACACTCCCCTGCAGCGGCAAGAGGCGGCAGGCGCACTCCCCCGCGGCGGCAGCTGCTTCTCCCTTTCTTCTTCGTCTTCGTCCAGCCCTCCTCGTCTCCGCCATGTCTCCCCCGACCTCGAAGCTGGTAAGCTACCCCCCTCCCCTCCACCTCCTCTGGTATGTGTTAGGTCGTTCGATAGGAGCGTTTAGGGTCGATAGCGCCATCGCTGACCTCATCATGGATGTCGCTTAGGTTGTGGATGAACGAACTAAGCTTCTTGTTCATGCAGCATCGCTGATAGCTGTGGTTTAGGCCTGGATCCTGTTGGTCCATAAGAGAGCTGTTCGTCGGAATGAGATACCTCGCATCCGGTATGGTTCGATGTTAATCTGGGATCAAGTGAGGATAGCGAATCTAAACTACATCTACAACTGCAACGACACAGAGGCTCTGTGGATGCTTTGAATGAAGAGAGCACCTTTCGCCAGGCTTGTGCAGACGTTTAGGAGCAGGGGGCTGCTAGAAGATAGCATCCACACCACTGTGGAAGAGCAAGTCGCCATGTTCCTCCATGTTGTTGGTCATAACCAGAGGTTCAGGGTTGTACACAACACCTTCAGGAGATCAATAGAGACCATCTCCAGGTACTTCAAGCAAGTGTTGTATGTTGTTGGGGAGCTCAGAGGAGAGATGATCAGGTCACCAACTGGCCGGACTCCTACCAAGATTCGCACTAGCCCAAGATGGTATCCATACTTCAAGGTTAGCACTTGATATGTTGTTGTAGTTCATACCTTGATATGTTGTTATTGTTCTGTAGTAGACTAACAGCATATTGTAATGCCATTCCAGGATTGCATTGAAGCAATAGATGGTACTCATGTCACTGCCAGAGTGCCGAGGTCACAAGCTGCAGCATATAGAGGGAGGAAGCACTACACAAGCCAGAATGTGCTAACTGCTATTGACTTCGATCTGAAGTTCACATATGTGCTGGCTGGCTGGGAAGGATCAGCACATGATGCTAACATTCTCAGTGAAAACATGAGTCCTCATGATGGCATCAACATCCCCGATGGCAAGTTCTACATTGGAGATGCTGGCTATGCATGTCGGCCAGGTGTTCTTCCACCCTTCAGGAAAATCAGGTACCATCGAAACGAGTTTGCTGGTAGGAGCTATCCTAGGACTCCTCAGGAACTATTCAATCTCAGACACTCCAGCCTTAGAGTGACTGTTGAGAGGGCCTTTGGAGCTCTGAAGAACAGGTTTAAGATCCTGGATCAGAAGCCATTCCACCCTTACCCTACCCAGATGAAGCTTGTTCTTGCATGTTTCATCATTCACAACTGGATCCTGCAATGAGGAGTTGATGAATTTATGCCGGAGGAGGAAGATGTCACTCCTGATGAGGTGATCGGCTCCGGCCATGGTGTGGAGGCGTTCAACAACGAAGCATGGAAAAACAAAAGGTTGGAGTGGGCTCAGGCAATGTGGGATAACAGAGGTCAGACAAGGATCTGAAGTCGAAAAACAAGAGGAAGAAGAAGAAAGAGGGAGCAACAGAAGCGAGGAAGAGGAAGCATCACATAAGCAGCAGAGGGAGAGGAAGCACCTAGTTAGCATCATTGAACTATCCTTATTCAGCCATGTTGGCTCTTAATAACTTGCACTGTCATTTGCCAGTAGTTAGGATAAACTGCCATTTGTTTTCTAGTTAGGACAAAACAATGTTCAGTGTGTGTGGTAAGATCACCGCTAGTGAGAAGTGGTGATCACATCTTTAGCAGTTTACAACCAAACAACGTGTTGTTTGTTTAACAACAGCGACACAGGCATCCAAACAATGTTGACTAGTTGATTCCCTCATGCAGAAAGCCTAATGCAGGCAACCAAACTACATGCAGATATTGGTTTTAGCCTGCTTTTACTCAATCAGACCCAACTAAGACAAGTATGAAAAATGACCTAAAACAGATATGTGAACCATGCACCCAAATTCAGTAGTCATCACCTGGTGCTGAGAGAATCTCTACTGTGTCTTGACCAGGTGTATATACTGTTGCGACCACTGACATGTGGGCCCGGACTAACGTACGTTGCCTAGCTAGCTACTCTACCTTGTGGGAGGAGTACGTGTCTGTGGTACAGTACTACTAGCTGCGTAGAGTACGTAGTTCATAATTGCAACTGTACATCGGCTTTTACCAAGCTCGTACGTGCATGCATGTAAGATCAAGATGCAACTGGACTTTTTTCCCCTTTCATTGATGTAACTTGGCTTTTGCTGTTTTTGCAGAGCAATAAGGAGACGTTGCCTACTCCTGAGCAAGTGTAGCTTAGAGCATCTCTATCAGATCCGATATACCCCGTCTCGTAAATATTGGTTTAAAGGATACTGTAAAACGTTTTTTCATATTTTTACAGTATAACTTTTGTTCCGGCAGAATAGATCCTGTAAAATATTACATTGTCTCGGTAAAATTGCACAAACCCCTCTATAAACGTCCATTTAAATTACAATTGGATCCGTCCCCCACCGCGAGGATCTCGTCAGGGACAGAGGAGGAGCGCGCGTCTTGCCGGTGAAGGCGCCGCCGTGGAGCAAGACGAGGATCACGGGGACGGACGCGACGAGCAAGCGGCAGCAGCTAGCTCGCGGCGGCGGCGGCTACGCAGTGGCTGCTAGCTAGCTAGCTCGCTCACTCGCAATGCAGCGGCAGCCCGCTCACTCGCAATGCAGCGGCAGCTCGCGGTGGCGCAACGGCTAGCTGGCAGCATTAGATAGATAGCTCGCGGGCAACGGCGGCGGCGCGCGGCAGTTCGCGGGCAACGGCGGTGACGTGCGACAGCTCACGTGTGGCTGCGGCGGTGAAATTTGGCCGAAATCGAGCTCAGGAAGCCATGGCGCCGGCTGCGAGAAAAGCGGTTGAGCTGAAATTTTCCTCCGCCAAAGGAAGGGACCCATCAAAACCGAGCGAAATCCTATAAATATAGAGGAAATGGGCTCGCGGATACGGGATCCCACTAAAAAGTTTTCGGGACGATTGGATTTGGAGGATCTATTCGGGGCGGGTTTATGGGATACTCTCTCCGTTCAAAAATAAGTGACTCGACTTTGTATTAACTTTGTACAAAGTCGGATCACTTATTTTGAGACGGAGAGAATACATTATACCGGATGGTCCGGTTTGCGGAATGTACCGGAGATGCTCTCTAGGAGTCTACAAAGTTGCATGGTACTCTACTAGTAGTATCACTTAAAAAAAAGAGGCAGAGGTGGTGGTGCAGGTGCGAAGTGTTAACACTAAGAGCTACGCTACAAAGATGCATCGCACTATCACTTTTTTTTGTTTGAAAAACCCAGAGGTGGTGGGGACGTGGACTTTCTGCACTTGGGTGCATATGCAGTCCTAATGAAAGTACTACTGTGCTGCTAACCCCTAATTCCCTACATCTAGGGTTCTCAACCGATCAACGATCCATTTTTTATATAGTTTCAGATGCTCTGCATGCCTGGCATGTCGTGGCAGTGCCAGAAACCACAAACTCGCGATGGAACTCCAAAGGAAAGGAATTATGACTTCGATGATTATTCATGCTAGTCTTCGTGCCGTTGCAGGTAAAAGCCATCAGGATTCCATTGTGCCTCGGCTAATTAATCAGATGATTACTTGTATTTTTTTATATATTTTTCAAACTTGGACTTGGTTGTGGTCTTATAGCTGCGTGCATCTCAACTATGCAGAGGCCGGGTGTAATGTTTAGGAGGGTGCTTGGATACGTTTTAGTCTCATGACTAAAAGTAGTGGGGCTAAAACTTGCTAGCCTCGCCCATGCTTGGATCCAAATACTAAAGAGACTAAAATCAAGTTAATGAGCATTTATTATCCTCCAAACCCTCCAATCCAGAACTCGCATGGGTTAAAGGAAAGGAGTTAAATGAGGAGAGAGAGGACTAATCCACATTTTAGTAGGGGTACCCCTGACTAAATTTTTTTAGTCTCAAGACTAGTTTTAGCCCCTCTTTAATCAGGGGTGCTTGAAACTTTAGCCTCTTAAAGAGACTATTTTTAGTCAGACTAAAATAAGTCCCTTGGATCCAAGCACCCTCTAAACATTTTAAATAATATAAAGCGTCATTTATAAAAAAAAAGTCAGATAACGAATTGAAGGAAGGTGAATCAGGTCACTAACTGAAGCAAGAAAGTCCACTGATTTGTCTGAATTTGGGCATCAGCCGCTCTCACGACAGCTGGGTCGCAACAAAGGGATCAGGGTTTTGTGGGCAAAGAGGAGAGAAACCAGGCCTTGACCAACCAGAGATGGAGACCGAAGCCAAATTTTCAGCCAAGGAAGATGCAATCGTTAGCAACTACTCCCTCCGTTCCTAAATATTTGTCTGTTTAGAGATTTTAAATAGACTATTACATACGAATGTATATAGACATATTTTAGAGTGTAGATTCACCCATCTTGCTCCGTATGTAGTCACTTGTTGAAATCTCTAGAAAGACAAATATTTAAAAAACAGAGCGAGTACTATAGAGTAGTTTACACAGACGCCACTGATAAACAAATAGTAGCAACGGCATCCCCGGTGCTGATGGAATGAATCATGACGGCGGTCAGAACCGTTCCGCAAGTTTGAACCCCATACTACTCCTACATAGTACTACATCCACCCCTAAATTAATCACACAAACTTAGTAGAAGTGGTAGTAAGAAATTAGCCTAAGCCGGCATCAACTCCAAGAAAACTGCCGATCAGGGGAGGGCCATTTTTCAATGGAAAAGGTCCTGCTCTACTACTAACCTAGCTACCTCCCCTGTCCTGCTCTGGACGGACGCAGCATTGGCTTGCTTGTGGCTCAATCCGGTGAGCAACGCTAGCCGAGCCGACCGATCATGCGTTTACCTCTCCCTCATTATTCATGCTCTCCATAGAATTGTTTGCTGCTGGGCTTTCCGGGTCCCAATGATTGCCGGCGAGATGGTAACCAGCGAGCCACCCTCCTTTCCTCTGCCCCTGCTGCCTCGATCGAGCTCTTTGCTTGAAACCAAAGGAGCAGACCATGATGGTCCAGTCGTCCAGTCCATGACGGGGCCGGCCGTAACAATAAGTGGTTTAGAACAAAGGTGTAATAAGTGGCTCTGTCTGTACGATCGATCCGGCGGACGGACGATGCGATCGAACCACCCTCCCGATCTAGGGTACCCGGAGGGGCAGAAAACGCGCGAGATTAGAGCAGGCAGGCCGACGCGTCTCCTCGTTTGTGGTTGGAAAGGACGGAATAATCGGCGTGTTTCGTCTGTTCGGAGGCAGGTAGCAAAGGCTTTGCGTACGTCGGCTTTAGAGCCATGCATGCGTACCGCGGGGCTAAGAGCATCTACAGCCGGACTTGACAAATCCGTCCCCTCAAACGCCTGCGGACGCACCCGGGTATCCGTGGACAGTGGCCGGTGATCCCTTAAAAAATGCCTTTCACATTTGGATATGTCAAACTAGAAATCTCAAATCCATATTATTACATGCAACGTACCGATCTTTGACCGGAGCTCGTCCGGTTCCGCTCCCCGCTCGCCCGGCTCCGTCTTGGTCATGTCCGGCGGCCGGCTCCGCTCCTCAGAGTGTTGGGCCGGTCGCCAGTAAGGTAGGGTAGGGCATGGGACACGAGCTGGCTCACAGGACTCAAGGCTCTGCCGTTTCCCATGCCCTACTCTTTCTCGTCGGGGACCGGAACCCGAACGGTGTCGGTGGACGTCAGATTGATGATGGATCCGTCCTGGGACGAACCACCGACGTCCACCGCGATGCGGTTACGGTGCCCGGACTGATGCGTCATACGGGGCACCGGAGAATGCGACTCCGCCTCGCCGACGTCCGTCGCCGCGAGGGCTGCCGCCGCCTCCCGCTCCCGGTGCCTTGCACGGCGTGCACGCCATGCAATGGCCTCGTGGGACGATGGTGCGTCCCCAATATCAGCGCGCCGCCAGAGGGGTTGCGTGTCCGCCAGCGCGTTCGGACGCCAGACGCACCGCACGGCCTCCGCCGAGGCAGCTACGGCCAGCCTTGCGCCGGATCCATGCCCCATTTGGCCAGACGCAATGGATTCTTGATGGATGGAGTCCGAGCGCAGTTGTCCATGGGCCTCCTCCCGGGCGCGGCGGAGCAAAAGCCGGACGGCCATCTCCTCCTCGGGGCCGCGCGGAATGAGCTCGGGGTCGACGGATCTGGAGGTGAAGGACTCGGATCCGCTGCCCGCCATGCCGGAGATGAGCTTGGGTGGCGGATGGGGAGTGAAGGGGAGTGAAGTGGCTAGGGTTTGGTTCGGCGAGCGGATGGAGAGGATTTTATGTGGGGTCGGGTGGGCTAGCGTGGGCCGGGGCCGACGTGGCGGGCGTGCCCGGGCGCCCCATATTTGGGCTGGATATGAGGGGTACCAGTCAGCCCGGGCGTTTGAAGGCCGTTTGAGGGACCCGTCTGGGTCAAAAAAATCATGACCGGGCAGCCAGCCAGGACGTATGAGGCGGTTTGAGAGGTCCGGCTGTAGATGCTCTAATGGTCCTCCTCCGCTCCATCGTCCTGCCTTGCATTGAAGCCGCGCGCACTGTGGTGTATCGAGGTACAAAAGAACTTACGTGTGGCTAGGTCTCAATCGAAAGTCTCAGTCATGTGATATAGCATGTAAGAAGAAAGAAACTAAACATAATTTTCTTTGACAGATCTTCATGCAAAATCAAAGGAAGATAGTATCGACTAAGGCTTAGCAAAACTGAAAGAATTTCTATACCAGGTCTCGATTGTCTCGCCACTCATCATATTAATCAGAGGTTAAAAAACTAAAAGTTCACGAGAAAGGACTGAGGGAGGGAGAACTACCACTGCCTCCGCCTGCCGGTGCGGAGAACCATGTCTTCGGCATCGCCGCTGGAGGAGAAGGGGCTCGGAAAGGACGAAGTGTAGATGTGCATCGCTGGCGCACGACCTAAATAGCCGTGGTCTGACCATGCGAAGGGCCGGTCAGCCCACTTCAATGCGGCGCAGCGGCCAGAGTTGGTTTCTCGAGACGCAACGTCCGCATTGAAGCGGGGACGCCCAAGAGGTCGCGTCCGTCTGCATCACGCTCATGTCCGGTCACGTCGCGCGGCATCAATGCCAGTCGCTGCATGCTCTGGGTCAGCATGAATGCGGTGCGCTAGGATTGTCTCAGGTTTGCTAGAAAAAGTGTGTCCGAGCCAATTGGCGGACCGATGCACAAGCCCGCGTTGGATGGCAAAACACATCTAAAACGTGTGGTCCGGACGCTTACGAGCGGTTTAAGGCTTCGTGTTGAAGATGCCCTTAGTTTTTTTTTAAGATCCGCATTGAAGATGTCCTTAGTTAACATACATGGACAATGAAAAGAAATTTGGTTTTTCTTTCATTTGTCCTTAGTTAACATACATGGACAATGAAAAGAAATTTGGTTTTTCTTTCATTTGTCCTTAGTTAACATACATGGACAATGAAAAGAAATTTGGTTTTTCTTTCATTTTATCCCCATGTGGCAGATACAAAAATATCCAAGGGAGCGAATGTGCCCGTTTGGAGCTCAGGCTCCTTTGATCTTGAGATGATTTAAAACTCAAAAATCATAATTTCACATCTATATGTAGATGTATTTTACATATGTAGATATCTTCATTAGGAGAAACTTTAACATGTGAGCTAGATAAATCAGATAAATTTGTGGTTTCATAATATATATGTCAAACAATGGCTATATTTTTTTACATATATGGAAACATGCATCGCATGAAAGTTAATTGATATATTGGTTACATCCATATGGACATGCCTTTTTTTTTGTAGAAATTCACTCACACTTCACATATTTATTTTATTTTACGTTCAAAACATGGCTCATTTGAGGCGCGGATCCAAAACACATTTTTGTAAGGGGCCGCATTTTAATGGCATGCTAGTACCAAACAAAACATAAGTATATAGGAGAAGGAAATTTTATTCCCTTTGTAGATCATTGTACAATTTAGTGACGAATAAACTATTGTTTATTTTCTGCTATCACATACACCCACCCAGCATGCGAACGTCCTCGTGCCCACGCTCGTGTGTGCGGCTATCAAAGCGGTCAATGATGCATTTGTCGCTGAGCACCTCCATACCCCCCTACCCGGACCGCCCAGAGCCGCCCCAAACGCCCGGGCAGGCTGCTCGGTCAGTGTCCGGATGAAAAAAGGGCACCCAGTCGGGCTTCCCATAACCGACCCAAACGCCTGGACTGGCCAGCACTCTCCATATCCAGCCCATATGAGGGGTGGATATGGGCACTACCCGGACGCGTCCGGACATGCCCGCCACGTCGGATCCAGCCCGCTCTGGCCCACTTCGACCCCACATAAATTGGACCCTATCCACTCCGGACGAAACCCTAGCCGTATTCCACTCCCCTCCCACAGTACCAAGCTCCTCTCCGACGAGCTTCGGCAATCTCCTCCATGGCGTCCACTGCATCCGATTCCAAGATGTCCCGATCCGAGGACCGGGAGCTCATCTCTTATAGCCCCGAGGAACAGGGATGTCTGTGCTGCTCTCCGACGCTACCGGGAGGAGTGCGCCCTCTCACGATGTTCCGCAAGCCAGCCGGCATCTGTTGCCCAAATGACGCTTGGATCCGGGGCTAGTGGATCTCGATGCGTGACTGAGGCCTCGCTGGATACGGTGACCACCACATGGGGCAACGCCGCTGTGCTGCCGAGAACATTTAGGTGGCACCTTGTCCCCGCGGTGTCGGGCGCCGAAACGGAGGCCATATGCGTCTTCATGAGTCGCCGCCATTCCGAAAAGGAGGCGCGGCAAGCCCGCCGCGCGAGGCTACGGGCACGTCTTCGGCAACCCTCATAGCGGAGGCGGCTACGGCAGCCCGCAAGCAGCGTTGGACGAAGCCCTTCGTGCCCGCATAGCCATGAAGAGACGAAGGAGGACGATGAAGATGACAAAAGAACAAAGTTGGGCGGCCCGTGCCATGGCCAGAGTGTCCCAAGGAGGAGAAGGACGGTGAAGGGGATTTGCTACTTGTCTTTGTATATGCTCTTGTACGTACTAATGGCCGACTGTTTTATATTTAGGAATGGAGGTAGTAGTAAGTTTAGGGTTTAGGGATATTTAGGAATGGAGGCAATAAGTCGAGCATGCATGCGGTGATCACTGGAGAATGATCATGTGGACGCTTGTTTCGCATTCCCACATGTGGCACGGCAGATATCCCGTGGGCCTCACCTCATAGAATATATGTTCTTCGTGGTATCCAACACGTGCAGTGCGCTAGTCCTCTTTCAGCAGGCAGGCAGCGGCATCGCCACGAGCTTCAATCTTTCGAGTCTCCATTCAAACCTGCATCGGCCAGGCCACTGTGCGCGTCTCTGAGCGCATGCGATCTGCCATCGACGCACAGTAACAAGCGCAGCATGAACATGACCCAGCCACAGCAGAACAGCACTTGGTTCAGTCCACAAACTACAGCTTCAAGCAATGCAAAATGACCCAGGAGCCCAAGGGGACAGATCGCCTCTATAGTCTGCTGCTGCGCGTTTTCACTTGTGGATCGTTTGATTTTTCTCTCCTGAGTGCTGGAATGCTGATTTGCTCCGGAGCGGCTGCAGTGGCGCGCGCGCACGGCCAGCGACACCTGACCAAACGACCATACAAGTCTATGGTGCGTACAAATCTGCTGGTGAGATGTCGCTCAGCGGCGGGCAAATGGTCCCGAAACTCGCGCAGGACTGCGAGCCTGACTGGCCGGAGCACCGATCGACGGCCTCGACCAGGTTTCCGAGGGCATCTCGACGCATGCATGCCGTACGTCTTTGTTTGTCTAGATTTCACACGAACTAACGAACGAACCCGAGGAGGACGACCACGGGCGAGCTGGTCAAGGCGGGGGGTCGACCGATTGGACGCGTCGGACGGGCGGGCGGGCTTACGTACACTGACGTAGGGCGACGAGAGAATCCGCTGCGGAAGATCTACGAAAATCTCGCGGCGCTGCCTGCTTTGCGACCGTGGACTGTACTGCGTGCTGGCAGTGGAAGTGGAGAGCAACGCAGTACGCACCCGCGCGCGTCGTCCCGTCACCTCATCGCCGGCCCGGCGGCCCCGGAGACCGGACAAAGCATGCCGATGCGATGCCGTTGCCTTCCCCTCCCGACTCCCGTGGGCCGTGGCCGTCCGGCGACTGTGCGTGCGTGCACACGGCGCGCTGCCCCTGTAGTGAAGCCGCTCGTGCGATCCCACGCTTGTGGTACTGCTGTTGGAAATTAATCTTCAGTTGTAACAAACTGAGAGACAAAGACTGCGCGCCTAATCCTAAGAGCATCTGCAGCCACGGCCTCGACGGGCCCTTCAGGACGACTTTTTTCCCGCCAGCGCAAAAAAAAACCCCAGTCGCGCCCTCAAGACGCCGAAATCCGCCGGCTCAGCCCATTTTTGGGCCCGGTGATCCCAGACCGAACCCAGCGCACTGGGGGGCGCTTGGGGGCTCCGGCGGAAGGAAAAACCGCGTTGGGGCCACACTGCCAGGCGAAAAGCCATCTTCCACGTCCAGATCCCCCCCCGAGCCTCCTCGCCCCACCTTGCCGACCCGGCGCCGCCCACCCCCCCCCCCCCCCCACCGCTAGATAGGCCATCCCCCGCCGGAAAAGAGAGACGGTTTCACCGCGGCAACCTCTCCACCACCTTCTTGTGCGAGTTTTCCGGCGCTCCGGCCGCGCAGGGCGGGATACCGGCGGCTGTGCGCCCACCACGCCCGCAAGGTGTTCGGCGATTTGTCTGGACGACGAGGAGGGGCTCGCGGCGCTGCTGGAGGAGGAAGCCGATGCCGACGTCCAGGACGAAGAGCATCTCATGGTCCTCGCCGCCCTGGCCGGCCTGCTCGCGAGCAATGCAAAGCCGCGGCGAGGTGGCTTGGCGCCGGGGCGGCTGAAAGCAAAGAACCGGCATCGACTGGAAGGCTATTGCATGCTCTACTCCGACTACTTTGCCGACAAAGTATTTCGGCGCCGTTATCGGATGAGCCGAAAACTTTTCCTCAGGATTGTGAATTCCATCCGGGAGTTCGACAGCTACTTCAAGTGCAAGAAGGATTGTACTGGCACACTTGGATTCACCTCAATCCAGAAGTGCACGACAGCTATGAGGATGCTTGCATACGGAGCTCCCGGTGATTCACTCGACGACTATGGGCGCATGGCCGAGTCCACGACCATTGATTGTTTCTACAAGTTCTGCAGGGCAGTGGTGGCAGTGTTTGGACCGCAATACTTGCGATCACCCAATGCTGAAGACACTGCTCGGATCCTAGCACAGAATGCAGCAAGAGGATTTCCTGGGATGCTTGGAAGCATCGATTGCATGCATTGGAAATGGAAAAACTGTCCATTTGCTTGGCAGGGGATGTACAAAGGCGCCAAAGGCGGTTGCAGTGTGGTACTTGAGGCAGTGGCCACACAGGAACTCTGGATTTGGCACTCCTTCTTTGGTATGCCAGGAACTCACAATGACATAAACGTACTGCAGTGCTCCCCTGTCTTTGCCATGCTTGTTGAAGGTCATTCTCCTCCGGTAAACTTCGAGGTCAATGGGCGGCACTACAACAAGGGATACTACCTAGCAGATGGCATCTATCCGAGATGGTCCACATTTGTGAAGACTATCTCAAACCTTGTGCCAGGAGGCAAGAACTCCCACTTTGCGAAGGTTCAGGAGGCTTGTAGGAAGGATGTCGAGCAGGCGTTTGGTGTGCTCCAATCTCGATTTGTTGTTGTCCAATATCCCGCTCAGAACTGGTCGAAAGATCAAATGTGGGAGATCATGACTTGTTGTGTCATCTTGCACAACATGATCATTGAGAGCGAGCAGGAAGAGTCGGTGTTTGACACTGAACCATATTACAGGCAGGGTCCTCTTGCACAGGTTGATCACCAGCTACCGGCAACCTGGACTGCCATCCTCAATATGCGTCAGGAGATCCGAGACCCACAGGTGCATCAACAACTGCAGCAGGATCTGGTAGAGCACCTATGGAGGCTCAAGGGCAACGCCTAACTCGACGTGTGATGAAATATGAATTTTTATTTGTTAAACTATTTGTTGAACTATATAATTTGTATTGAACTATTTCATTTCTATTGATTTTCTGTGATGAACTATGTGATCAAAATAGCTTATGTTCAATTTGCGCCGAAGCACGGTGAATATGGGCCAATTTGCGCCGATAGCGGGCCAATTTTGCGCCGAAACTGGGCTGAAAAGTGGGCCAAATTGCGGCGAAATTGGGCCGAAAGCGGCACCAGGGGGCGACCTCGGAGCGGCGGTTGGGAAGCCGACCGCCCCCACGCCGATTTTAGCGCCGGTTCGCCCCCAGGCGGCGATATTTTGAGCCCCTGGGGGGGCGAACGGCTGGAGATGCTCTAAGTCGATTCTAAAGTGGCGCCAAAGGCTCCGAAAGACCGCACTAGCTGCACTAGCGCCAAATCCTACTGGACCATTACGTTGCCCTAGTGCGGCCTCTTCTTTGAGGAACTCTACACCGCCGAAGGCTCGGGTCAGACAGCCATGGACAGCACCATGACTATGGTTAGTATCTAATCCTCAGCATATGTATTTTAGCATTCTAAATACGAGGTCCTTCGTTCGCGCCATTGACGATTCTTGGTATGCTTCTACTTTGGTGTCCCCTTTCCAACAGGGCTGTGTTCCATAGTTGCTCGAGCGACGTTTGCGTGGACATCTTGGGGGTGGCCTCGGCGGCACTCTACCCTTCGACCTCGGCGGCGGTACACCGGTGCCGTGCCTTTCGGTCTCGGTGGCGTGATGTCTTTCGGCTTCTCCGGCGGCACACCGGTGTCGCCGCACGAACTCGGCTATCCGACGCCCTTCGTTCGTGCCAGTGATGTTCCCCTGTGAGCTGTTGTTTTGGTGCCTGTCATTTTCTCCCTAGGCCTGTTTGTGGTTCTTTGTGGATGGTGGTACGAGTTGCTTTGCAGGGCTCGTTCTGGAGGTGTCGGCTTCCGGGGGCCTCGGTCTGGTCTCTGTAACCAGCCTTTTCTCCTGTTTCTTTCTTTCTCTTTTTCTAGTGTTGGGCTATCCTCTTGGGTGCCTTCCTCTGTAATTTTCTTTTGCGCCTCGTGTGCGCTTTGCCCCCCCCCCCTCCCCCCAATCTTGAAAAAAAATACGAGGTCAAGATCCTATTTATGTTAACCCAAAGGTTTTATTCTAACAGCCGCTAGGTTTTTGCTCGTGACGGTGACCTGAGGGATTCTACTCCCTCCGTTCCAAAATAAGTGTCTTAACCTTAGTACAACTTTGTACTAAAGTTAGTACGAAGTTGAGACATTTTTTTTGGGACGGATGGAGTATTATGTAAGAGGGAATAAATATAAGGTATCGAGTGAATTGAGGTGCAGCTGGCTGCCTACTAGCTAGCTAGAGAATCTCCTTTTAACTGAATTTCGTGGCAGAGTTTTCTGGCGAGACATTCGCTCTCTCTGCAATGACAGTTAAAAAAAAAAGAAACGGGGTCCGTGTATTTGACTGCACGGCCTGGAGTCCTGGACTGGCCTCACAGCACTGTAGCACCGGGGTGTACCCTGCCTTTGCATGTTCTGCGTACGCACCCGCCGCCACAGGGCGGTTGCGTTACTGATGCTACTACAATCATCAGAGGGCTACTCTTTACCCATCCTCCTGATTGATTGGTGATGCCCTCGCGAGGGCACCCTAGCATCTACAACGCGATTGCCTCCTACGGTGAAACAAGTCCCAATGACATCCCTGTCCATTGTCACCTCTACTGCCTCTGCACCCTATAGTCAGACAGCCATGTACTACCGCTATACTGTACTCCTCTAGGAGTAGTATTTAACCCCACGCACCTACCACTCTCTGTCATGCGTTGAGCTTACCACTAACCAATAATTATACAGTATCAGCAGTGCCCACTTTCTAATCACCACTGTTGCCCCAATGATTGGCGCCCAATCGCCCATGTTACCGAGATGTCTGTCGAAAAAACACCGGTAAAAAGCCTCGATCCGTCGCCAGTGGATCGCCGGTGCCGGTGCGTGCGTGCTGCCCCTTTCACCAACTACTAATCGAGTAAAGCTGCACCGTTGGAAAAAGGTTAGCACAACAAAGCCATCGTTTCAGTTTGACACTGTTCGATAAGCAAGCTATGCTGTGCTGTGATGAGTTGTACGAGACAGGATTAGATCCACCACTGCCGTGGATTTGCACTGCATCCGCTGCTGTCGGACGATATTTCTTCAAGTAAAACTTTCAAGAACAGATTCCTCCATAGCCATCGATCGATCGCTAATGATACGGTAATGTTCTGATCTGATCGGTGGGGTCCAATGGGAAGCGTTCGCCGATGTTGAGGCTCGCGCGGTGGTGACCGGACTCGCAGGCGATCGATCGGTCGACGGCTGGCTGGCGGTGGTTAGGTTAGGTCTTGACCGGGCGCCGCGCCTGCTGCGCCTGAATATGTTTTTCGGGTTTGGTCAGTCGTCCTACTACCCCAGGCCTGTCACGGAGGATGATCCCACATGCCACCGAGACAACTGAACTAAACTAATCAGCCCGCGCGCCACTGGTCACCTCCCAATTCGCCGTGTTGTTATACGCCACTGGCCCACTGCCTCTGCCATTGACAAGTGGAGAGTACTGAACCCGAGCAGCAGGTTCATCTTTTGGTTTTTACGGCAAGATTCCGTACGGAGCATCGTCTTTTTTTTTACCGCGAACTGACGGGCGTCCAGTCTACGGTCTTCCGTAGTAAACTCGTGGCCTGGCATAGACCAGACTCAGCTCACGCCTCATTCATCCATTCACTGATCCCTTTCGTTTGTTTGTGTTTGTTTGCTCGTAATCACTGCTTGCTCCGTAACTACTGCTGCCGTCCGCCGATGCAGCGCAGGACAAACAGTCTTGGCTTCAGTAACGAGTTGCATGCATGCACGCACCATGACGACTCGTCAAGCCGAGCTTGCTTCTGACTTTTTCCTTTTTCCGACAAAGAGCGTTTTTATTAACTGAAAATATAGCATCAGTCGGATACAAAGCATAATGAGTCACAGCCGGCCTCCGCATAACTAAAACGCACACACCCCAGCTTGCTTCTGACCTTTTCTAATTAGCGGGTTGCTTCTAGCCGGGCCGGTGCTTGCTTAGACTAAGAGTAGGGATGAGGGATTGGTTGGGATAAGGCATTGCCATCACATACAATACTATACAGCAGCAGTAGTACTAGTAGTGAGCATATTACAAAGACGAAAGGCTCCAGATCTGCGATGCAAAACGGAGCTGTAAACCGACTGGCAAGCACCGTGCTGTGTTCCCTTTTGTCAACGAAATTTTGCTCCCGCGAGATGCAAGACAGGTGTTCGACCAGGCGGCGACATCCCGATACAAAATTCGGCTTCTTTTGGTCTCTGAAGTCTGAAACTCCCAAGTATGGCAGGGAATATAAATTAGCCTTTGCGTGCCTGGCAAAGTTGGGTGTCGCTTTGCAGAGAGAGCATTAAGTATAGAGTAATGCATGGCTTCAACTCTGGCGATTTCGATCCGTCCATGAGACAATGACACACCAGCAAGTGGAAGCAAGCTCAGCTAGCTAAACATCTCTCGGAAGGATATCATCTTTTATCAGCTCAAGGACAACAGAAACCTCAGAATTAGGATTACTGCGATCCCTTTTTTTCTTTCAAACAGCGAGCCTCCTCGTTGATTTTCATTAGTGAAAGCGCCACAAAGCTTTACAAAGTTCAGATGATCCGGTAGAGTCCGAACCTACTACGAACTCTTTTATAATTTTTCCTTTTTCCCGTGTATGTACAGAAACGGGTGCAGCGAGGATGAATCATTTTCTTTTCCTTCAAAAAAAGAGAGAGAGAAACGAGCGCATGGACATCAGGCATGGAAGACAAAATCTTTCTCATTTTCCCTCCGCCGCTGAAATAAATGGTCGGGACTAACAAAATCCAGAGCCCGTCCGCCACGCCCACGACTGATATCGTACCAAAACATGAAAGGATCACATCCAACAGTTGCGTGTAACAGTTTTCCTCTCGCCACGTACACAGATCGATCAGACATTGTGGCACGCGTTTGGTAGTATTGCGACGATGTGATTTATGACGAATCGACAAGCCAGGGAACGGAGGTTGCGGTGTCGATTCTGCCTGCGGGTACAGTGAACACACGCATCCTTTTTTTTGGTCGACTGTCCCGATATACCCAATAAATTCAGATCTGATTTAGTAGTATACTCAATGTGGAGAAAAGAAAATGTTGTAATGGCAGCGGATGTGTGTTTTTTCCTTCGGTATTCAAATCGTGGCACGACGATGTTGCATGCAGCCACTCTCGGCATCCGGACAAACAGCGAAACACGTTTAAAATTCTCAAGAATGAGTCCCGCCGGTCGCAAGGGATATGATAAAAGAGGGGGGGATCCCTCCAATGATGCCTGTGATTGAGGAAACGGGTGCAGAACAAGCCAAATCCAAATCGGACAACGAAGCGCGCACGCACGAACACAACGCCATGGATTGACGGACAAGGAGGACAAACGATCCTGTTAATCCCGGCCTCGCGAGGCACAGTGCAGCGGCACAGATACATACGCGGTCAGGGGGAGATGCCGATGGATGGAGAGAACCGGTGACGTCGCCGGTGGCGTGATCGCCGCGGTAAACATGCACGGGCCGGGAAGCATTCTCTCAGCTGCGATGAGGCTGATCGATCGCCTGCTGCGACTTGTTTTTCGGACGCAGCGCCTCGACCACTGTT
Source organism: Thinopyrum elongatum (assembly GCA_011799875.1). Lineage (NCBI taxonomy): Eukaryota > Viridiplantae > Streptophyta > Magnoliopsida > Poales > Poaceae > Thinopyrum > Thinopyrum elongatum. The sequence goes on from CM022299.1 coordinate 538,588,340, forward strand.
CATGTGCGGCCGTGCTCCCGGCCGTCAAGCCACTGCTGCGGGCATCCATCAGCCCTTCAAAATCTGGCCTTCACCAAAAGTTCGGCCATGCTACAAATTTTTTTACCCCAAAGTAAAGCAAGCAACAGCAGGACGTTGGCAGCGGCAGTGAAATCCTGGCCCGGGGCGTGGTGGGGTGCCTCACGTTTCCGGGACAGACGCGAGTATGCCACAGTGGCAGGACACAGCCACACAGGGTGTGCATAGTTTAAAAAAAAAATAGAATCAGGGTGTGCATGGTTGGTGGAGCCAAATCAATTCGGGGCTAGCTCTCTCGGATTTGAGCTACGATCCAAGGCCCTTTTTCAGATTTCTGGGATGATTTCAAGCCTAAAAGGACTGTGTGGCGTACAGTACTGTACTGCGTATGCCTTCTCAAAAAAAAACTGCGTATGTGTACCCCCCGTAGTCCCTCCCTCCGCATCTGCGTCTGCATGCATGCATGCAGAGGGCCGTGCACGCAGATTCAGCGGTCACCGGGGGCTAATTTTCGTGTTTTGACCCTTTTCTGGTAGTTGTTCGAGATCTGACCCTAGTTTGCAAAAATTTCGGAATCTGACCCTTTTCCTACCGCCAGAGTCTTTGGCGGTAGGGTATAACAGCCTACCGTCAATGTCTTTGGCGGTAGGAAACTTATCCACATCAGCAGCACGGACCCATACCGCCAAACACGGTGGCGGTAGCCTATATAACCCTACCGCCAAGGTGTCCGGCGGTAGGTACGAACACACACTGTGTCTGATACTTAGGAAAAATTTGCGGTAGGGCATGCAACCCTACCCGCCAGGGTCCTTGGCGGTAGGCTGTTATCCCCTACCGCTAAGGGCCCTGGCGGCAGGAAAAAGGTCAGATCCCGAAATTTTTACAAACTAGGATCAGATCAGAAACAACTATCAGAAAAGGTTCAAAACACGAAAATTAGCCGTCACCCGGCGCTGAGAGAATCTACTGTAACTTGACCGGCCGCGTGCACTGTTGCCGCCCGCGCCTATGTTGCATGCAGCTAGCCAGCCAGCTACTCTACCTGGTCCCCTTGTGTGAGGAGTACTCTACCTCTACGTGTTTGTGGTACAAGCTGCGTCGTACGTACAAGAGACGTAGTTCATAATTGCAACTGTACATCGTCATTTGCCATGCTCGTACGATACGCGTGCATGCATGTAGGATCAAGATGTACCTGGACCTTTTTCTTTGATGTAACTTGGCTTTTGCTCTTCTGCAGAGCAGGAGGGAGACCCTAGCCTGATCTTGAGCAAGTGCGGCTTAGGATTGCAGCAGCTATTAAGTGTAAGAGTATGGGCTACGGTACAAATATGGTCCTATAGCTCTTTTTCTTTAAGAACAGAAGAGCAAGAGGTGGTAGTCATGTCCTGATGAAAGTACTCTACTGCTAACCCCTAATTCCCTACATCAGGGGCGCAACAGATCAACGGGCCATTTTAATATAGTAGTAGCTCGGATGCTGTGGACCTGTGGTGCGATGCCTGGCCTGTTGCGGCAGTGCCAGGAGCCACGAACTCCCGGCGAAACTCCGATTATATATCCATGGAAGGAAAGGGGAGTGAATGATTCATGACAGTCACCGTGCCGTTGCAAGTAAAATGCGTCCAGGTTCGATGGAGCCCTCGGCTAAATTAATCAGAGAAGAAACTGAAGGATGGTGAATTCTGGGAGGAGCGCGCGAGAAAGTCCACTGAACTACCTGAATGTGAGCATCAGCTGCACTGGCAACAACCGCTGGGTGGCAACAAGGGCATGGACCGTTGGACGGATGGTTTTACCGGCAGAGACTAGAGAAAGCAGGCCTTGACCAAGCAGGGATGGAGACCGAAGCCAAGTTTTCTGCCAAGGAAGATGCAATCGTTACAGTAGTTTACACAAACGCCTCCGATAAACAAATGGCAACGGCATCCCCGGTGCTGATAGAATGAATCATGATGGCGGTCAGATCGGGTCCCCAAGTTCAAACCCCATGCTTACATATACACTAGTAGAAAACAGGACTTTGGTTCGGGCTAGCCCAGCCCATTAGTCCCGGTTCAGTCACGAACCGGGACCCATGGGGGGCATACGTCCCGGTTCATGCGCCCAAGGGGCCGGCCGGGGCCTCGTGGGCTTTGGTCCCGGTTCGTCTGGACCCATTTGTCCCGGTTCCTGGCACGAACCGGGACCAATGGGCCTCGCTCCTGACCCATATCCATTGGTCCCGGTTCGTGGCTTGAACCGGGACAGAAGGGGGCTTTTAGTCCCGGTTCCACGCACGAACCGGGACCAATGAGGTGGCTATATATACCCCATCGCCGGCGAGCAGAGCACTCCACACTGCTCTGTTTTTTCTGGCCGGCGAGGGGAGAGCTTTGTGGTGCTCTAGCTCACCTCCTATGCACATGAGGTGTTTGATGAAATGCCCGAGCCACACTAGTTAAGCTTTCTCCTCTCGAAGCTCGACCTTCAAGCTCCATTTTCCTCAAGATTTGTCTAGGTTTAGCGGTCCATCACGTCCCGTCCCCGTCTTCACCGCCGTCGATCGCCCGCGCCGATCTCGTCGCCGGCATAACCGTGGTGAGCCTCTTGTTCTTATCTTCTTTCTAAAAGAAAAAAATTCTTACTTGTATGATTTAGATAGATACTTGTCTAATTTTCTTACTTTTATTATTGTTTGTTATTATATAGTGCGATGGTTTTGGTATCCGCCCTCGTCGGCCCTCGTCCCGTCTATGATTCGGATGTGGTATATATTATATTTTATAACTATTTGGTTCATTTATTGTTTATGACAATTATGCCGACCAACGTGACATAGATTTTTTTATCTAGGAGGTATGTGAATCGGAAATTCCAACCGTTCCTATTGTCGAGAGGTTAAATTTAGTTGAAGAAGAAAACAATTACTTGAAGGAAAAATTGAAAAAAATTGAGGAGGAGAAGATGATATTGGAGTTGCATGTTGCGGATGTCGTCGATGATCACAAGATCAAGATGGATGCAATGCGCTTCAAGATTAGAAAGTATAGAAAATATGTCATTCATACCGAGGCTTGGTATCATTATGCCGTTGGATCAATTGTTACCTTGGTTGCGATTATGATCGCATTTGTTGTTGCATTGAAATGTTTTACATAGTTTCAATGTATGGTTTAATTAGATGCTCTGGAGAGCTATATGTTGTTCAATGAGAACTATGTATGTACTTTGGTTTTAATGTGATGATGAACTTCTATTAATTTGGTCACTTATCTATTCATGATGTTTTGTAATGGTTTTTTACACACTTAATTATATATAATGCACGCAGATGAACCGGCAATGGATGTACGCTGACAGACGCACCTCCGAGTACATTAAGGGCGTGCATAATTTTCTCGAAGTGGCTGAGGCAAACAAGCAGAATGGTTTTATGTGTTGTCCATGCCCTATATGTGGGAATACGAAGTCTTACTCTGACCGGAAAATCCTTCACACCCACCTGCTTGAGAAGGTTTTCATGCCACACTATAATGTTTGGACCAGGCACGGAGAAATAGGGGTTATGATGGAAGACAGCAAAGAAGAAAAGGACGATGACAACTATGTGCCCCCTGAATACGGTGATGCTGCAACGGGGGAAGCTGAAGATCAAGAGGAACCAGACGATGTGCCCGATGATGATCTCCGCCAGGTCATTGTTGATGCAAGGAGACAGTGCGAAAGTGAAAAGGAGAAGCTGAAATTCGATCGCATGTTAGAGGATCACCAAAAAGGGTTGTACCCCAATTGCGAAGATGGCAACACAAAGCTCGGTACCGTACTGGAATTGCTGCAGTGGAAGGCAGAGAATGCTGTGCCTGACAAAGGATTTGAGAAGCTACTGAAAATATTAAAGAAGAAGCTTCTAAAGGATAACGAATTGCCCGACAGTACGTACGCAACAAAGAAGGTTGTATGCCCTCTAGGATTGGAGGTGCAGAAGATACATGCATGCCCTAATGACTGCATCCTGTACCGTGGTGCGTACAAGGATTTGAATGCATGCCCGATATGCGGTATAAGATCAGACGAGATGACCCTGGTGATGTTGACGGCGAGCCCCCCCAGGAAGAGGGTTCCTGCCAAGGTGATGTGGTATGCTCCTATAATACCACGGTTGAAACGTCTGTTCAGAAACAAAGAGCATGCCAAGTTGATGCGATGGCACAGAGAGGACCGTAAGAAAGACGGGAAGTTGAGAGCACCCGCTGACGGGTCGCAGTGGAGAAAAATCGAGAGAAAGTACCGGACTGAGTTTGCAGGTGACCCAAGGAACGTATGGTTTGGTTTAAGCGCGGATGGCATTAATCCTTTTGGGGAGCAGAGCAGCAATCACAGCACCTGGCCCGTGACTCTATGTATCTATAACCTTCCTCCTTGGCTGTGCATGAAGCGGAAGTTCATTACGATGCCAGTACTCATCCAAGGCCCTAAGCAACCCGGCAACGACATTGATGTGTACCTAAGGCCATTAGTTGAAGAACTTTTACAGCTGTGGAATGGAAACGGTGTACGTGTGTGGGATGAGCACAGACAGGAGGAATTTGACCTGCATGTGTTGCTGTTTGTAACCATCAATGATTGGCCTGCTCTCAGTAACCTTTCAGGATAGACAAACAAGGGATACCACGCATGCACGCACTGTTTAGCTGACACCGAAAGTATATACCTGGACAAATGCAGGAAGAATGTGTACCTGGGGCATCGTCGATTTCTTCCGACCAACCATCAATGTCGAAAGAAAGGCAAGCATTTCAAAGGCGAGGCAGATCACCGGAAGAAGCCCGCCATGCGTACCGGTGATCACGTACTTGCTATGGTCAATGATTTACACGTAATCTTTGGAAAGGGTCCCGGCGGACTATCTGTTCCGAATGACGCTGAGGGACGCGCTCCCATGTGAAAGAAGAAATCTATATTTTGGGACCTACCCTACTGGAAAGACCTAGAGGTCTGCTCTTCAATCGACGTGATGCACGTGACAAAGAACCTTTGCGTGAACCTGCTAGGTTTCTTGGGCGTGTATGGAAAGACAAAAGATACACCGGAGGCACGGGAGGACCTGCAACGTTGGCACGAAAAAGACGGCATGCCTCCAAAGTAGTATGAAGGTCCTGCCAGCTACGCTCTTACCAAAGAAGAGAAGGAAATCTTCTTTGAATGCCTGCTCAGTATGAAGGTCCCGTCTGGCTTCTCGTCGAATATAAAGGGAATAATAAATATGGCAGAGAAAAAGTTCCAAAACCTAAAGTCTCATGACTGCCACGTGATTATGACGCAACTGCTTTCGGTTGCATTGAGGGGGCTTCTACCGGAAAACGTTCGATTAGCCATTGTGAAGCTATGTGCATTCCTTAATGCAATCTCTCAGAAGGTGATCGATCCAGAAATCATACCAAGGCTAAGGAGTGATGTGGCGCAATGTCTTGTCAGTTTCGAGCTGGTGTTCCCACCATCCTTCTTCAATATCATGACGCACGTCCTAGTTCATCTAGTCGACGAGATTGTCGTTCTGGGCCCCGTATTTCTACACAATATGTTCCCCTTTGAGAGGTTCATGGGAGTCCTAAAGAAATATGTCCGTAACCGCGCTAGGCCTGAAGGAAGCATCTCCATGGGCCATCAAACAGAGGATGTCATTGGGTTTTGTGTTGACTTCATTCCTGACCTTAAGAAGATTGGTCTCCCTTAATCGCGGTATGAGGGGAGACTGACTGGAAAAGGCACGCTAGGAGGGGACTCAATAATATGCAGGGACGGGCATTCTTGGTCTCAAGCACACTACACAGTTCTACAGAACTCTACCTTGGTGACCCCGTATGTCGATGAACACAAGAACATTCTGCGCTCCAAACACCCGGAGCAGTGTAACGACTGGATTACATGTGAACACATCAGGACTTTCGGTAGTTGGTTGGAAACACGTCTCAGAGGTGACAACACTGTTTCTGATGAGCTGTACTCGTTGTCCAGGGGACCATCTTCGACTGTATTGACTTACAAAGGATACGAGATAAATGGGAATACATTTTACACAATCGCCCAAGATCAAAAGAGCACCAACCAAAACAGCGGTGTCCGCTTTGATGCAGCAACCAAGAGGGGAAAGGACACATATTATGGTTACATAGTGGACATATGGGAACTTGACTACGGACATGATTTTAATGTCCCTTTATTTAAGTGCAAATGGGTCAATCTGTCAGGAGGCGGGGTACAGGTAGAGCCACATTATGGAATGACAACAGTGGATCTGAACAATCTTGGGTACACAGACGAACCATTTGTCCTAGCCAATGATGTGGCGCAGGTTTTCTATGTGAAGGACATGTCTACCAAACCGAGAAAAAGAAAAGATAAGGAAGCGAATACATCATACGATGAGCCAAAGCGCCACATAGTTCTTTCAGGGAAAAGAGACATCGTGGGAGTGGAGGGTAAGACAGACATGTCTGAAGATTATGAAAAGTTTCATGAAATTCCTCCCTTCAAAGTCAAGGCTGACCCAAGCACCTTGTTAAGCGATGAAGAATATCCATGGTTACGGCGCAATAAGCAAAGGACACAAGCGAAGAAAAAGTGAAGACAGATGAAGTCAGAAAGGGTTGAAAATTGATGATATGGCTTTGAATGGTTCATTTTGAGCACACAAAAAGTCTGGAGTTCAAATAAGTTCAGAAAAATGAAATCCCTTTGTAACAGATGAGTTTTTGTCCGAAACCCTGATACTTCGAAAGAGATTGTCCATTTTGTACACGAAGTGCATCCAGTTTTTGCCGTAACCCTCTCAACTTTTTAGCACATGCTATGTGGGTGAAATGATGATATCATGCCAATTTTCAACCTCTTTAGAGTTCATGTGAAGTGCTTTTCAATTTCAGGGTCATTTAGCTCAAAAAAACCAGTAAATGCGTGAAAAATAACAGATGAAGTCAGAAAGGGTTGAAAATTGATGATGTGGCTTTGAATGGTTCATTTTGAACACACAAAAAGTATGGAGTTCAAATAAGTTTAAAAAAATGAAATCCCTTTGTAACAGATGAGTTTTTTGGTCCGAAACCCTGATACTTCGAAAGAGATTGTCCATTTGTACACAATGCATCCAGTTTTTGCCATAACCCTCTCAACTTTTTAGCACAGCTATGTGGGTGAACATGATGATATCATGCCAATTTTCAACCTCTTCAGCGTTCATGTGAAGTGCTTTTCACTTTTAGGGTCATTTAGCTCAAAAAATCAGTAAATGCATGAAAAATAACAGATAAGTCAGAAATGGTTGAAAATTGATGATGTGGCTTTGAATGGTTCCATTTTGAACACACAAAAAGTCTGGAGTTCAAATAAGTTCAAAAAAAATGAAATCCCTTTGTAACAGATGAGTTTTTCGTCCGAAACCTGATACTTCGAAAGAGATTGTCCATTTTGTACACGAGTACATCCAGTTTTTGCTGCCGTAAACCCTCTCAACTTTTTAGCACATGCTATGTGGGTGAAATGATGATACCATGCCAATTTTCAACCTCTTCAGAGTTCATCTGAAGTGCTTTTCAATTTCAGGTCATTTAGCTCAAAAAAATTAGTAATGCATGAAAAATAACAATGAAGTCAGAAAGGGTTGAAAATTGATGATGTGGCTTTGAATGGTTCATTTTGAACACACAAAAAGTCTGGAGTTCAAAAAGTTTAAAAAAATGAAATCCCTTTGTAACAGATGAGTTTTTTGTCCGAAACCCTGATACTTCGAAAGAGATTGTCCATTTTGTACACGAATGCATCCAGTTTTTGCCGTAACCCTCTCAACTTTTTAGCACATGCTATGTGGGTGAAATGATGATATCATGCTCCAATTTTCAACCCTCTTCAAGAGTTCATTGAAGTGCTTTTCAATTTCAGGGTCATTTAGCTCAAAAAATCAGTAAATGCATGAAAAATAACAGATGGAGTCAGAAAGGGTTGAAAATTGATGATGTGGCTTTGAATGGTTCATTTTGAACCACAAAAAGTCTGGAGTTCAAATAAGTTCAAAACAATGAAATCCCTTTGTAAAGATGAGTTTTTCGTCCGAAACCCTGATACTTCGAAAGAGATTGTCCATTTTTGTACACGAAGTGCATCCAGTTTTTGCCGTAACCCTCTCACTTTTTAATTTTTGCACATGCTATGTGGGTGAAATGATGATACCATGCCAATTTTCAACCTCTTCAGAGTTCATCTTGATGCTTTTCAATTTCAGGGCCATTTAGCTAAAAAAAATCAGTAAATGCATGAAAAATAACAGATGAAGTCAGAAGGGTTGAAAATTGATGATGTGGCTTTGAATGGTTCATTTTGAACACACAAAAAGTCTGGAGTTCAAATAAGTTCAAAAAAATGAAATCCCTTTGTAACAGATGAGTTTCGTCTGAAACCCTGATACTTTTTCGAAAGAGATTGTCCATTTTGTACACGAAGTGCATCCAGTTTTTGCCGTAACCTCTCAACTTTTGAAACTCTAATAGCAAAAATATAAACTAAAAGAATGAACTAGAAAACTTTAAAATGAACCTCTAATAGAAAAAGATATTGAATTATAGAAACTTTAATGAAACTCTAATAGCAACAGCAATCAACTAAAATTTATGCAACTAAAAGTATCAAAGTATTTTCTGTTCAAAACATTAAAAGCAAAAAGAATTTTCATAAAGAACTTTTTTTGTTAGAAACTTTAATAGCAAAAGGAATTATCATAAATAATTTTTTTGTTAGAAACTAAAATAACAAAAACTATTTTTGAATATAATGATAAAACACAGTAATATTAAGACAGAAAGAATCACTCCAAAATCTATTTTTATAGTAAAGTTAATCACAAACTAGTGATTCACACAAATTTCAAAGAATTCAAATTTAAACTATTCAAATTGGAAAACTAATGGCACTAACAGCAAGTTTATAATTTTTATTACCTAAAAGCAAAAAGAATCACTGAAAAACAGTTTGTATTTTGTTGTAAGTAGAAACAAAATAAAATAAATAAAGCAAAAAAGAAAACAAAAAAACTAGAAAAAAAAATAAAAAAATGCCACCTACTGGGCCACCACGGCCTGAATACGACTAGAAACCCATCCATGGGCCAGGATTCAGGCCCGCAGAGGCCCAGCAGGCCCACGGGCAAAGAGTAGCAGAGAAGGCCCGAAAGCCTGCAGTTGAGAGGAGCTCGAGAGGGTCGGCGCAGCAGCGCTTATAAACAACTCTCGAGCTCTCTCAACTAGCGAGGTGGGACTAAACATCCCACCGCACCGTGCCAGCGCAAGGCCTTTGGTCCCGGTTGGTAGCAGCAACCGGGACGAAAGAGGGGGCATTGGTCCCGGTTGGTGGAACAAACCGGGACCAATGCCCCCCCTTTGGTCCCGGTTCGTGCCACCAATCGGGACCAAAGGTCTCTGTTTCCCGCCCATTGGGCTGCTGAAAAGAGACCTTTGGTCCCGGTTGGTGGCACGAACCGGGACCAAAGCTGGCATTCGTCCCGTTTTGTGCCCGAAACGGGACCAATGCTCTGTGTAATAAGCAGACTTAGAATTTTCAGTTTTTCATCGACCATTTGCCCCCCCGCGACGCCGAGCTCATCGACGCCGCCAGGCTGCCCGTGCTCGCCGCGCCGCCACCGCTCCTCATCGCCATCGCCCCGTGCCCGCGCCCTGCCCCGACCCCGCACCTCCCTGCCACTCCGACGCGCCCGCCACCGTGCCCCCTGCCTCTTCGTCTTCGCCCCGTGGCCCCAGCCTTCGACGCCGGCCGCCCCCCGCTGCCCCGCCCATGCCCAGTTCCCCTCTCCCCCGGCCTTCCCCACTCCCCCTGTCCGCCTCCCCCGTCCTTCCCCGACCACACTGCCTCCTCCTTCTCCCCGGCCTCCTCCTCTCTGTTTTTTATAGAATAGATGATTTTTCAGATTATTGTAGTGTGGTATATATGATTATAGTCCTCTTTTTTTCCAGATTGGTTCATGTATATGATGAGTTGTTTTTTTGCATTTTTAGAAAATGTAATAGTATATGTTTCTCTGTATATATATGTTCTATATGCACAAAGTTACATTTTTAGAAAATTATCATGTATGTTTCTGATTAGGTGCATTTAGGTTTAGTTTTCATTTTTAGAAAGTTTTATATATCTAGGAAGAAGGAAAAGGAAGAAGAAGAAAAAGTTTTTATTATGCAAAAGTTACATTTTTAGAAAAGTTTTATATATCTAGCTAGAGAAGGAAGAAGGAGAAGGAAGAGAAGGAAGAAGAAGAAAACTTTTATATATGCAAATTTTTTATTTTTATCGGGTATGTCGTGTCGATATACCCCCTCCCCAATAACTTCGACAATGAGGGGGGGGGGGGTCGATATACCCCCTCCCCGATAAACTTTTTTTCCATGTAGTTGTCGTCATTGTCGATATACCCCCCGATAACTTCGACATGAGGAGGGGGGTCGATATACCCCCTCCCCGATACCTTCGACTGAAGGGGGGGGGGTTCGTATACCCCCTCCCCGATAACTTCGACATGAGGTGGGGGGGTCGATATATACCCCCTCCCCGATAACTCGACATGAGGGGGGGGGGTTGATATACCCCCTCCCCGATACACTTCACATGAGGAGGGGTGGTCGATATACCCCCTCCCCGATAACTTCGACATGAGGGGGGTTCGATATCCCCCTCCCCATAACTTCGCCGCGTGCTCCCCCGAGCTCGGCCTTGCGCTGCACTGCTCCATGGTCGCCGCCCCCCCCCGTTCGCCCGAACGTCTATGTATTATTATATCGCGGTGGACATATATCAAAGTTTGATCATATGTCAAATGTGAATTTTGACATATGCAACATTTGATCAATATCAAAGTTTTGAATCATATGTCAAAAGTTTGAATTTTGACATATGCAACATTTGATCATATGTCAAAGTTTTGAATTTTGACATATATAGATTTATCAAGAATGCCCCCATTATGGATGTGCACAAGTTGATCCAATTTTTTTTTCTGATATCATCTATATATATATTCTTCTATAGTCACGTTGTCTGTCAAAGTATTGAAAAATCCATGCTTCATCATAGCGGAAGTAACAGGCGTATGATGCTACGAAGCCTTCGAAGTTGTTTTGGAACGGAGTTCCTTGATGAATAATTCGCCTTTTGGTACGAATTTCAGCAAAGGCCTTCCAAATAGCGATATTGGAAGGCTTCTTGCTGAAACTTTGTACCAAAAGCAGAATTATTCATCGGGAACTCCGTTCCAAAACAACTTTGAGAGCTTCGTACCATTATACGCCTTTCATTTCGGCTATTGATGAGTCATGGTTTCTTGAATTCTTGACACTAGACAACGTGACATATAGAAGGGTAGAGGAGATCAGGAAAAATATGGACCATTTTCTGCACATCCAGAATGGCGTCATTTTGTTAAATCCCTTGTCGGTCCGGACTCGACATTCATGAAGAGGCGGTCCGACCAACCCTAGAAAGCGTTGTCGAGCCACCCCAAACCCTAGAAGCGTCGAGCTAGCTAGGTCTATGTTTTGCACTAATATATCCATCTGTCATGTTTGTATATTAATTGCCATGTTGTAATATTTCAAGAAACTATGGAGCAACCGAGACATCGAGCAGAACATGTTGTTGGGGACATAATCCTCTCGCGGAGTGATTTCTTGCGTTTCTCACACGACACCGATGTCTGGAAGGAGAGGGAAGCAGGCCCGGTGATCGAACAATGGAGGTGAAGGACATGATTATGATGGCTCCGGTACGGAATGCCGGTGAAGAAGGAGACCGTGATGACTGCTCAGTGAAGCGAATGGAGGAAGGAGATGTTGCAAAGTCCGGCGAGGTATATATATTAATTAAGCCTGCTGGAGCTAGCTAATTGATGCATTAATTGCTTTGGTATGTACACATATTAACTCTCTTCTTTCTTCTTTTCTAGCCCTCCGGATCGAGCCAAACTTCGGTACGGACAGGCCCGAAGAAAAGTTGTGCCAGGATGAAAGTTCACGATCACAGCAATCAAGGGCGATGGCCAACCGATTGAACCCAGCCGGACCAAGGAAGCACTTTTCTGCTCAGTGCGGGGTTCTTGTTAGGGACATAATCCCGATCAGCATCCACCATGGAATAAGCCTAGAGCGAAGACCCTCAAGTGTCTTTGTCAACGATAGACAGAAAGATGATCTTTGGACCCGCGCTGAAGAGCAATTTCACCCTAGGCCAAGGAGGATCCCGGATCACAGTTATCGAGCCATTGGTCAAGGCTTATGCTCTTAAGAAGATGGCAGATCTATTCAGGAGGTGGAAGAATGAGTTGAAATCAACGTTTTCGCAAAGGGAAGACTCCATAATTCACACGGCCGATTTGACAAGATAAGAGATCACTGGCCCGCATTTGTGGCCCCAAGACACTCGGAGAATTAAGATGAATTCAGCGACAAACAAGAAAATGCGCAAAGAAGGAGTATCACCATCGCACGGGTTGTTAGGTGGCTACCTCAAAGCCCGGTCGTTGTGGGACAAGGCTGAGAAGGACCTTGCTTGATAAAGGGTCGAACCAGAGACATTGAACTGGCCAGACCGTTCAAGGACTTGTTCTTTGGAGTTGGGGTAACCTTGGGCCCTGAAACAGGGAAGTGCCGTTGGACGAAGGAGCACTTGAAATACCGTCAGAAGCTTCAAAGTATATCGCCGCAGGCGCACAGGGACTTTCGTTCCCGACAGAGAGAACGACGAGCTCACACAGGCCCTCGGGAATCCTGAGCATCCAGGACGAACACAGGCACGGCATGCGCCGTTGCGGTGGAAGGAAGGTTTTTCCCCCACCAGCGGTTACAAAACCCGGAGAGGAGGAGGAAGTGGACGCACCGCACTGCAAGAAGCTGATGCAAGGGTATGGCGCTAGAGGAACAAGCACTAGTTCGGAGGCAGCGACCTGCCGAGCTACCCCAGAAGCTACCCCGCCATCTCCGCGGAGAAGCAGCGTGGCTTCCACCGAGCTCCTCAGCAGCCTCACTTCACGGCTCCAGTACACCCCGTGGATGCTATCACGGAGGCTCAAGATTGCCACCTTATGGCGTCAATGGCAGCACCTCAAGTCAAGGCGGCTGTCGGCTCTATTGCACCTCCTCAACCCGCGCAACTTTTCACTGCCTTCCGATTCAGAAGGCTATGCTGTTGCGATGGTCGATGTAAATAACGGATGGATTTGAGGAGCTCTAGCTTGACCACCCTACCGTTTGAAGGGACTACTCCTGGGTCTTGCTCTGAAGACTCCATGTCTATGGCAGAAGGACTCATCAACCTTCCGAACTGGACGCCTCCGCCTCCTCCTCCGGCGAGTCAGGCACTCCGCCTCCTCCTCCCCTCCTCCTCTGGCGAGTGATCAGGCACTCACGCCTCCTTCTCCGGCTGCTCCGCATGTGGCAGCACTCCGCCTCCTTCTCGCATCTGCTCCGGCGCTGTGCGGCACTCCGCTCCTTCTCCTCCCCTGCGCCGGCGCGTCCGAGTACCGCCCCTTCTCCGCCTCGTCACAACAGCGGAGACAAGCCGCCGCCGCTCCGGCTGCTCCGCGCGTCGTAGCACTCCGCCTCCTTCTCCGCCTCGTAAGCAACGAAGGAAGACAAGCCGCCCTGCTCCGTCTGTCCGACGCTACAGTACGAGCCTAGCGGGAGGCAATCCAATTTGTCCAATTGCCTCTCAAGCCTCTAGAGAGGTTACCATAACGAGATGACCGAGGATGAAAACGCGGAGATCTGTCAAGCCCAAGTGAAGGACTTTTTTGCAAAGAAATCCACCTCCGGAGGAGAAAGATGGTCCGGAATGAAATTGAAGTGCACTTTGAAGACCTGAAGCGACACCACCGCCTCCGCCGGATGACACCACTGTCCGCGACTCTGAAAAAGGCATGGAAGGAGCGCGCCGGTCGGGAACAAACTCAAGTGACAAAGGTTACAAGAACGAAGAAGAGGAACAAAATTCCCCAGCTCGGCGAACAGGCAAACCATCGTGCCCCCGCTTAAGGGTGTCTAGCGATATCGTCGCAAATCTGTGCCGGGGATGCTGCCCGTACCAATCCGGTGAGTGTGTACCTGCCCGACGATGCAATTTTGATACAATGGAGGTGGATGACACAAATACCAGTCGGGAAGCCTCTCGTCAGCCCTGGGATCCTCCTCTAACAACGATGATCGAATTCCATAAGTGGTACATGACACCTGCACGTCTGGGAAGGATATTTTGACGCTGGAGTTAAAGAGGACACGACCTCGTTGGAATTGATTTGTTGTCTGTTCCATTTGGGAGTCGTCTAGTTTTTTCAATCAAAAGGACCTCGATAAAATAATCATCACTTGCTACTGTCTGTAAGTACTATACTTCTGTAATTAAGTCTCTATATATACGCAGCTTTTCATTGCATGTATATTAATTATCCTCACTATATTTTTGCAGATGAACGATCGTCGAATGCAGAAATGCACAATCTATGATATTGGGTTCATTAACACAAATCTCATAGATGAATGGACGGTTCCATATCATGCGAGAAACCGAGGCCACTTGCTACAATCATTGCTTAAAAATCAATCAAAACAAAGATAAAATACTCTTTCCTTACAACTTCAAGTGAGTGTTACGCTTCTGCATATTCGGTTTTCCCTTATTACTCGAGGTTAGAGTAATAAATTGATGAGTTATGCATGCGTGCCAGCTTCCACTTATTCTCCTAGAGATTAAGCTTGAGCAGGGACTAGTAACCGTCTTAGACCAAGACGAAAAGATCCCAAGGTATGCGGCCATGACTGAAATGCTCCCTCCAAAGTAAGTTCAATCGATCATTATCGCACCATATCGGCACTTTGGTCATTTCCTGATATCAAGTATTATTTTCTTTGTCTCGCAGGGTTGGAAAGTGTTCACCACAAAGCTCCGGGACTGCGGGGGAAGCTGCGATTTACACACCCGAATAAGTACTACTACTAGTTCGAGCGCATCTACCTATTGATTCTAGCTAGTTTCATCAATACCATTTATAATGCTCGATTTCAGTTTGATTGAACCTTTATTTCTCGTAAAGTGTTTGTGGCAGGAAGGCGGAAATAATTTTTGTGGATACTACATTTGCGAGTACATCTACAATGCGACGACCTCTAAGCGGGGCTACTCTGAAAAC
The DNA here is from genome assembly GCA_011799875.1 of Thinopyrum elongatum. NCBI lineage: Eukaryota > Viridiplantae > Streptophyta > Magnoliopsida > Poales > Poaceae > Thinopyrum > Thinopyrum elongatum. Next base: position 538,603,572 of record CM022299.1, read on the forward strand.
AACTATGAAGTGCGTAAGCCATAATATTCACAATTTTATTTTATTACCATCATTTGTGTTGAAGTTTCATTCATATATATGTTATTACCCCTTCTTCAAATTAGATTTGGCAGATGCGGGATAACTCCTACCACAAGATCACATAAAAGCATTCAAGAGGAATTGGCGGGATTCTTTCTTGACCACGTCATCAATGCCAGCCGGAGAATAACCATGTGGAAACTTGACATCAGATGTTAGGGATCTATATGTGTATATGTAGCTAGTAGCGTCGGATAGATAACGAAAACTTGTTGTTCGACCAATCTCTCGGAGAAGGAGGGGTCGATCACTTCTCTCCTGTATACGTTCAGGACGATCTTGTGACTTAATGGTTTCCTTCATTTCTTACTACTAGCGTGTCGAGTCCTCTCTATACGTATAGTACGTAGCGTCGACCAAGCACGGAGATAGAGAGTACATCTCTCTAGCTATTAGCTAGCTAACACAATATATGAAACCCCTAATTAACCCTACAAAACCCCAAACCACCCCCCCACCCCTTTAAAAAAAAACCCAGCTCCTGAGCTGCTGACACGTGGATGATCTTTGGTCCCCGGTTGGTGTTACCAACGCGACTAAGGCCCTCCTCTCTGGGCTCGCCGCAGCGGCCACGTGGAGCCTCATCGTCCCGTTCGTATAAGATACGCGGACTAAAGGTGTTGGGCTTTAGTCCGACCAAAGCCACACCTTTAGTTCCCGGTTCCCGAACCGGGACAAATGGGCCTTATGAACCGGGGACAATGGTCCTTTTTCTACTAGTGTATAATAGCACGTACTAGTACATCCACCCCTAATTAATCACACAAACTTAGCAGGAGTATAAGAAAATAGCCTAATCCGCATCAACTCCAAGAAAACTGCCGATCAGGGCATTTTTCTATGTAAAAGTCTTACCTAGCTACCTCCCCCACGACGCAAGCATTGCTCGCTTGTGGCTCACTCCGGCGCTAGGATGCCGAGACGAGCATGCGTTTACATACAGTTAATTTTGGCGGCTGCTGCTGGCCTTTCCGGGTGCCCACTGATTGCCGGCGGGATGGTAACCAACGAACCACCACCCTCCTCTGCCGCTGCCTCGAGCAGTCGGCCTCTTTGCTTGCAACCAAAGAGCAGGCGATGATCCGCGGCAGCGCTCGCAGCAGTACACGCGCACCACGTATCTATGGGGCAGCCCTGCGACTCCTCCTCGCCAGCCGGACACGCTGGTCCATGGCGGGCCGCCCGTAAGAATGATTGGTTTGAAGGTGCAATAAGTGGGTGGGCTGGTACATCAATGGATGCGATCGGCTTCCCCGATCCGGCAGGCGATCGTTCGGAGAGACGTAATAAATCGGCGTTTTTGTTTCGTTGTAGGCGAGCGGCAAAAGCTTTGTGCCGGCTTTAGAGGATGAATGAATCAATGGGACTTTGCAGGGCCATGCATGAGCAATGCAGGCCTAGATGGTCCTCCTCCATTTCCCTGCTTTTAGTACGTTGAATCTGCGCGCATGTTGGTGTGTCGTGGCAGTACACAAGGATTTGTGTAGTGGTGCTACTACGGGCCTCGATCGCCTCGCCACTCCCTCGTAATCAACCAGCGTTTAAAAAACTTGAAAGTCCACGAGAGAGAGAGAGAGAGAGAGAGAGAGAGAGAGAGAGAGAGATAGTACAGTAGTACAATTAATTAGCAGATGGATCGTATGGTTCAGTGGCTGCAGTCGCTTCCTTCCTTCCATGCTGTAAATTAAAGAGTATAATACTTTTTGTGGGCGATGGATCGATCGTCGTATCAGCAACATGTAACTCACAGCACCGATCCCGAGCGCCTGCATTACAATAAAGCCGCCCCCTCTTAAAGAACTACTCGGTTATCCTATTACTGTTAGGTGACACTGTTTGCTGCCTGTAACTAATCAACCCAGCCGGCAGCCCACACCGCTTCTTTTATATGATCATCGCATGCAAAGGCAGAAGAACGCCGTGCGAGCACAAGTTCCCAGCGCCAGTTTCGAACCCCACGTTACATCCGTGATCTGCTTGCTCTGGCACAGGAGCCGGCCATCACCGTTTGCAATATGTAATCACGCAAAATCAAACTGGGGCAACGACAGTAAATCCGAGCTCTTTTCTTCTTGATTTATAGAATGAAAACTACAGCGGGCTACGACGGAGGAGCGTCTGCATTTGAGACCGGTGGCAAGAAGAAACTGCATGTGAGAGGAGGCTGCTCGCGCTATATGTTGGTTGGACCTGGACAGGACAGCGCGCACGGCCTTGCCAGCTGGGGCTAGAAAATGACACGAAAGAAGAAGCAACATGAGGGACGCACGCTCTGAGGCAGTCCCCGTCACGTCGCCACCAGGAAAAGCGAGCACGCACGCGCCCGTCCACGGTTTTCGTCCGATCCGTCCCACTCCACTGGTTGAGGGTTGAGATGACGGTTGGAATTCATTCATTTGCGTCTTCTAGGCCGCCGGTTTATTATTTAGGAGTATTTGTTACGGCCCGAGGGAACTGCTGCTCCAGTTCATCACTGGCTGGGGCAACTGCCAGAGATCTAATGTATTCCAGAGAAGAAAACAAATCGTTTTAAAAGATTTTCCCGTCGCGTTCACCCTCGGATGTACTCTATCTAGGAATTCATGGCTGAATTGGTGTTGCTTCTTTCATCCTCCCTCACAGCGAATTCAAATTGCAAGCAATCTCAGGATCCGACCGAGAAGCCACCACCTCTTCCTAGCCAAGTCCACGAACGGAAAAATACTCTCTCTTACTCTCTCTCTCATCTCTCTCTCTCTCTCTGTGTGTGTGTGTTCGCCTTAGGGCATCCCAACGGCAACCCGCAAATTTTCCTGCATCTGTCCGGGAACAGGGGCCAGCCCCTCGCACACGGATGCGGGTGGACTCCATCCAACGCTAGCCCGATACATTTCAAACTCTGTTGTCAACAACCGCATTGAAATTTAGACTGATGCTGGATGGTTGATGCACCTATTACAATCAAAAATTCTAGGGCTGTGAAAAGTTCACCGAATTTCATCATCGAATACGTGTTTGAGAAACTCATTCAACTGCAAAGGATTTGGTGTTGGGCAATATAATTAGGGCTCACGGTTGCAACTAGTAGATGTAATCGGCTATTTTTTTCTTTCAAATGTACAATTGGCTTTTATTTGAGACAATTTGTATTTGATTCAAATGTTTGGGTAACCATCTTGTATTTTGTTTCAAATGTTTTAACAATTGTCAACATGTAGCAATGTGGCTTATTTTGAGACAATTTGTCTTGTTTGTTTTCAATATACAACTGGCTTGTATTTCAAATGTACAAGCTGGCGGCTATTTTTTTCTTTTCAAATGTATTTGAGACAATTAAAACTATATTTGGCTTTGTAAACTGTATATTTTATTTGGTTGTGAAACTCTGAGATATTGTATTTATCGTTGAATTATGTGAAATGGTCATATTTTTTTATATGTCGGCAAAAGAGCTAAAAATGGTAGGAAATCCGCCGGAGGATGAAAATCCGTTGTGCCATTCGTGGCACTGCCGCCCAAACACACGTGGGAACACGCCGACCCACGGACAAAAGGCTGACAAAACAACCATCCTTTGGGTCAGCGGCGATGGATGAGAGCAACTCCAACACGCTGACGCCATTTCGTACTGCGCTTGTCCGTTTGGGTCGTCGCGAACAGAAAAGGCCGGCCCAACGCGTGCACCCAAACTCACGCTGCGTTCCGCTTTCGTTCGTTCCGCCTTTCCGACCTATCTCTTGGCACCAAATTTGGGCCTCATTTTGCGTTGGCGCGGAAATGAAGCGTCACGCACCGACAACACCCCTACCTCCCTCTCTGTCTGGCCCACCACGGTGGCACTTGTCCCATTCTCTTTCATCACCCGCCATCGACAGCAAGCCCCCTGCGCCCCACCCCGTCGCCACATTCGCCCCGTGTTCCGTGTCCTTGCCAGCAGTCCCCGCGCCCCACACACCTCACCCCTCAACCGTCACCCATACCCACGTCCTCTCGCCACCACCCTCGGTTTGATCATCGCCACGCTCCGTCTTGTTGCACTTACACTGTCTCACCGTATCTATAAATTTTTTATTTATTCCATGCTTATATTACAATCTTGATGTTTTATATGCAGTTATTCTGCTATTTTATTTTATTTTTGAGACTAACTTCTAATAACCTAGTGGCAGTGCCATTCTGTTGTTTTTTTTTCTTTTTTTGTGCCTTTACAGAAAAAAAAAAATCCAATAACAAACGTGAGTCAATGGAAAAAAACTTTTGAGGATTTTTCTTGACCACAAGACACCTGGAGAGTTTCGAGGAGGCCAGAAGACGCCACGAGGTGGCCACAAGTTCCATGCGTATCACCCTGGGGGGGGTGGGGGGGGGGGGGGGCGCCCTCCAGCTTGTGGGCCCCCCGTGGCACTTCTCAACCCTACTTTTTTCTTCTATAAATACCAAGATTTCCGTAGACCAAGGGCACACCAAAAATACTTTTCCCGCCCACCCGAACTTTCCTGTCTTCGTGAGATCCCTCCTGGGACCTTTTCCGTACTCTTTTTGGAGGGGGATTCGATCACGGTGGCTTCTCATAACTTCTAACTTGCTGCCCTTACCGATGATATGTGAGTAGTTTACCACAACCTACGGTCCAAGCTATGAGCTAGATGGCTTCTTCTCCTCTTCTTCTCTTTGATCTTAAATAAAATGTCCTCCTCGCTTTCTTGGGATCTATTTGATGTATCTTCTTTTTGTGCGGTGTGTTGTTTGAATCTTGATGAACTCTTTTAGCATGATTTGGTATAGGTTTTTTGTATTTTTCTCCGATCTATTGATCTGGGTTGGTCCAACTAGATGATTTTTCTTGCATGGAGGGTGCTTTTGTATGGTTCACATCTTGCGGTGCTCAATTCCCAGTGATAGAAGGACATGGCACGTATTGATGGTTTGCCATTAAGGATATCAAGAGATGTGGGTTTGTTCATACTGAATTGATTCATCCCTCTACATCTGCCATCTTGCTTAATGAAGAGGCGTTACTACTCTATTGGTCCGCTCTTGTTGACTTAATTACACTATGGTGATGCTGGATAGCGTTCTGTTTACTACTTCCTCGCTTGTCATAAGCTATGCGCGTTTCTATAATGCTCAAACAGCAATTTGTTTACCTCACTTATGGTTTTCTTTAAGGGAGAAGCCTCTAAAGTGCCACTATGGCCCACGGTCTACTTTTATCATAATATTTTCAGATCTATAAAATCGAAAACACCAAAAATATCCTTGCTGCAATTGATACCCACAAGTATATGGGAATGCAACAGTTTTTCGAGGGTAGAGTAGTCAAAACCCAAATTTATTGATTCGCCCAGGGAGACCAAGATATTCACAAGTATTGCAGCTGCGTTTGTCAATTCAACCAACCTGAAAGACTTAATTCCGGGCCAGGCAAATTTTTTTAGTAGCAAAGTAGTATTGAAATTAACGGTACCTGACAAAGTAACAGTTGACAATTTTTTGTATTTGATTGTCTACTTACTATGCAACGGCAAGTGTAACTTGGCAAAGATCATAATGTGAAAGGTCGTTTAGGAATGGACGGTTATATTGATAATTGTGTCCGGGATTTGCATTCATCAGCGCAACATGTATAAAGCCAGGCGACACAGACCTAGCTCTAATTCATAATATAATGTAGGCATGTCTTCCGGTATATGTCATACGTGCTTATGGAAAGACCTTGCATGTCACAGCTTTTGTCCTACCCTCCGTGGCAGCGGGGTCCTAATGGAAACTAAGGGATATTCAGGCTTTCTTTTAATAGAGAACCGACCAAAGCATTAGCACTTCTTAGTGATAACAAACTCCTCAAACTAGGTAATCACCAAAAATTCCAATTATTTCATCCACCTTGGGGTATGCTTATCAATAACTCTTAATAGGTGTCTACAACTTGCAATATCGGATCAAGAACACAATATATTCAGAAACATAATAGGTTCAGATCCTGAATCACGGCACTCGGGCCCTAGTGACAAGCATTAAGCATCGCAAGTCATAGCAACATCAAGTCTCAGAACCTAGTGGATACTGAGGATCAAACCCTACAAACTAACTCGATTACTATGATAGATCTCCTCCAACCTCACCGTCGCAGCAAGCCTACGATGGATTACTCACGCACGCGGTGGAGCATCATGAAATTGGTGATGGATGTAAGTTGTGATGATGATGGCGACGTATCCCCCTCTCCAGCATGCTTCTAGAGTATTAAGTTCATAATAACGGAGTAATGCCTGTAAGTAGATGAACATGTATGTAGATGATTACCTCAGCAATATATAAAACAAACCCCATCTTTTTCTCCCCTCGTGGCAACAATACAATACGTGCCTTGCTGCCCCTCTATCCTGTGAAAGACAAACCGCAAGATTGAACCCAACTGCTAAGCACTTCTCCCTTGCAAGAAAAATAATCTAGTTGGCCAAAGCCAAACCGATCTTTCGAAGAGAATACAAAGATACTCAACTCTGCATAAAAGAATTCAGAGAAGATTCAAATATATTCATAGTATAAGCTGATCATAATCCACCATTCATCGGATCTCGGTCAACATCATCGAAAAAGTCTTACATCGCATATATCTCCCAGCACATCGAGGAGAACATGGTATTGATAATCAAAGAGAGAGAAGAACGACCTCTAGCTGACTAGCTATGGACCCGTAGGTCTGTGGTAACTACTCACGCTTCATCGAAGGGCAATGGTCCTTGATGTAGAAGGCCCTCCGTGATTCAAATCCCCCTCCGGCAGGGTGCCGAAAAAGTCCCCTAGATGGGATCTCACGGGTACAAAAGGTTGCGGCAGTGGAAAAGTCTTTTCGTGATGCTCTGTTGGTTTGGGGATATATAGGCGAAAGAATTAGGTCAGGAGGAGCATGAGGGGCCCACAAGGGTGGGGGGCAACGCCCTTAGTACCCCCTGGCCTGCTCCCTCCATCCTTGTGCCTCCTCGTGGCTCCTCCGACTTTCATCTCCAAATCTCCTGGTTTTCCTCTGGTCCAATAAAAATCATCACTACAGTTTTATTTCCGTTTGGTATTCGTTTTTATGTGAAACTTCAAAACAATGAAAAAATAGAAATTGACACTGGGGCTCTGGTTAATAGGTTTAGTCCCAAAATAATATAAATAGCATATTAAATGCATATAACACATCCAAAACAGATAATATAAAGCATGAAACAATAAAAAATTATAGATCCTTGGGACGTTCAGTCGCCAACGATCTATAATTTTTGTACGTCTCCCACGTATCTATATTTTTTTGATTGTTCCATGCCGTTATATTATCATTCTTGGATGTTTTTACAATCATTTTATAGCAACTTATATCATTTTGGGACAACCTATTGACATAGTGCTCATGCCATTTGCTGTTTTTTGGCTTGTTTTTTTACTTCGCAGGATATCAATACCAACGGATCCAAACGGAGGGAAACTTTTGATGATTTTTTTCTGGCTAGAAGAACCAAGTTGGGCAAGAAAGTACCGAGAGGGGGCGCGAGGGAGCACAACCCCCAGGGCTTGGTCTTTATGTGACTGTGCTTGGTCTTACCGATATTGAAGCATGTTCTTTAAAATTTTCACTTGCGGATGCTACTATTAAAAAGCCTATGGGAAGAATTAAATGATGTTTTCGTATCTCTTTCCAATATGAATTATGTCCCATAGATTTTACTCTGTTCTTGATATTGATTGCAAGCCGTCTTGTCCAATTATCTTGGTAGAAAAACGTTTTTGCGCACTATAGGTGTCGTGATTGGATAGCAGAAGGGAACATCAAATTCCAATTTCCTTTGAGAAAGGTATGGCACACTTCCCTAGAACAAGAATTAAGCCAACAGATGAATCATCATGAGGGCCATCTTATGGATCTATAAGAAACAAAGATGACAATACTTAGATCTGTTGCTTTATATGCCTAGCTAGGCGTAAAATGATGCGCTTGTTGGGAGGGCCAACCCAAGAATAAAATTTATTTTTGTCTTTTTCTTTCTGTTCTTGGTGTTTTGCAACATTATCCACTGTTATGATTGTGTTTGTTTTTTTTTTGCTTTTTTATTATGTTTGTGCCAAGTAAGCCTTTAGGATAACTTTGGTGATAGTTGATTTGATCTTGTTGGGAAAAACAGAAACTTTTGGCGCCCAGTAAAACAATTTTAGAATTCAACTGAAGTGACCGACGAAACAAAATTCTGATTTTTTTTACACAAGATTGGATCATACAATTGCCCATCTGTTTCTAATTTGTCAGCAATGTTGGAGTTAGAAGTCGAGAACAATTTCGTATCTTTGCAGACTGTTCTGTCTGTTTTTTTTTGACAGAGTTCTGTTTTCTTTTGCATTGTGTGCTTCTTTTGATGATCTAATGTTTTTATTATTGGAGTTAAGCCATAGTAGTTAAATACAGTAGATATAATGCAAGTACAAATTTTAATGGTTTTTTCATCAGTACTTCAAGGTAAAGAATTGGTTTTCTTACTACGGATCTCACGACGTTTTTTTGAGTTTTGTGTGATTGAAGTTTTCAAGTTTTGGGTGAGATCACGATGGGATGAGGATAAGGATAAGAATACTAACTTGGGGATGCCCATGGCCACCCCAAGCATTATCCACAGAAAGGAAAGCAACTAAGCGTGGGGCTGCCTGAGTGGCTCCCTCTTTCTTTGTCTAACGACCATCGGTATTTTACTTGAGCTATATTTTTTTTTTATTCATCCATATCATGAGTTTTGCTTGGAGCAGCTTGTATGAATGAGTCTTGGCTTGCTTTTTCTTTTTTATTTGTAAGTCATGAATCCTTGAATGACACACCTATTGCAGGGAGCCAACATTATGCTAGGACTGTTCGAATGCTCTATATGCTTCACTTAATCTTTATGAGCTATGGAATGGGCTCTAGTGCTTCAACTTATACTTTGTGAGCACGCGTGTGCTTTTAGTATTTTTGAAGGAAATGCTCTCCTGCTTCACTGAGATTTATTTGAGAGTTAGTAATTTTTTTTAGAACTTCCCTCTTGCTTCACTTAAATTATTTTGAGAGAAGAAAATTTTATGCTCATGTTCTTCACTTAGATTTGTTTGAGCTATCAAAAGCCAACACATTAACTAGTCCCAAAGTGATAGATATTCAAGAGGGATTTTTGTTTAATTAATAAAAACTTCATGAAGATCATTGGCCAAAATACATGATTTCCTTGAATGGTTTTTGCTATATGTTGATATAATACGTGAGTCATGTTGATTAGTAATTATGCTTTATAAGAATATTGGTGTTAAGGTTTGGGTGAATTCCCTACGCAGCACGAACGTCAATAGTTCCGCAATGAAATTACATCTACTTGTGGTGCTTCCTTTGGTGTTCGTTATGCTAATGCTCGCTATGAGATTTTTCGTTCTTTTCTAGCCCTCCGGATCGAGCCAAACTTCGGTCACGAGACAGGCCCGAAGAAAAGTTGTGCCAGGATGAAAGTTTCACGATCACAAGCAATCAAGGGCGATGGCCAACCGATGAACCCAGCCGGACCAAGGAAGCCTTTCTGCTCAGTGCGGGGTTCTGTTAGGGACATAATCCCGATCAGCATCCCCATGGAATAGGAGCCTAGAGCGAAACCCTCAATGTCTTTGTCAACGATAGACAGAAAGATTATCTGTGGCCCGCGCTGAAGAGTCAATTTCACCCTGCCATAGGAGGATCCCCCGGATCATCAGTTATCGAGCCCTTGGTCAAGGCTTGCTCTAAGAAGATGGCAGATCTATTCAGGAGGGGAAGAATGAGTTGAAATCAACCGTTTTCGCAAAGGGAAGACTCCATAATTCACACCGCCGATTTGACAAGATAAGAGATCACTGGCCCCATTTGTGGCCCACAAGACCTCGGAGAACTTAAGATGAATTCAGCGACAAACAAGACAATGCCCGGCAAAGAAGGAGTATCACCATCGCACGGGTTCGTTGTCTACCTCAAGCCCGGCTCGTGTGGGACAAGGCTGAGAAGGACCTTGCTTGATAAAGTGGTCGAACCAGAGACATTGACTGGCAGACCGTTCAAGGACTTGTGTCTTTGCGGTTGGGTAACCTGTGGGGGCCCTGAAACGTGAGTTGCCGTTGGACGAAGGAGCCACTTGAAATAATACCTGTCCAAAGCTTTCAAAGTATATCGCCGCACATGAGCCGCACAAGGGACTTTCGTTCCCGACAGAGAGACGACGAGCCACACAGGCCCTCGGATCCTGAGCATTCCAGGACGGAACACTAGCACGGCATGCGCCGTTGCGGTGGAAGGAAGGTTTTTCCTCCCATCTCATGCGGTTACAAAACCCGGTAGAGGAGGAGGAAGTGGACCACCGCACTGCAGAAGCTGACTGCAAGGGTAATGCCGCGCTAGAGGACAGCCACTAGTTCGGAGGCAGCGACCTGTGCCGCAGCTACCCAGAAGTCTAACCCCCGCCCATCTCCGCGGAGAACACGTGGCTTCCACCGAGCTCCTCAGCAGCCTCACTTCACGGCTCCAGTACCACCCCGTGGATGCTATTCACGGAGGCTCAAGATTGCCCACCTTATGGCGCAATGGCAGTCACCCTCAGTCAAGGCGGCTGTCGGCTCTAGTTGCACCTCTCAACCCCTGCGCAACTTTTTCATCACTGCCTTCCTGATTCAGAAGCATGCTGTTGCGATGGTCGATGTAAATAACGATGATTGGGAGCTCTAGCTTGACCACCCTACCGTTTAAGGTGACTACTCCTCTTGGGTCTTGCTCTGAAGACTCCCATGTCTTGCAGAAGGATCTCATCAACCTTCCGAACTGACGCCTCCGCCTCCTCCTCCGGCGAGTCATGGCACTCCGCTCCTCCTCCCCTCCTCCTCTGGCGAGTGATCAGGCAACTCCGCCTCCTTCTCTTCGCCGGCTCTCCGCATGTGGCAGCACTCCGCCTCCTTCTCGCATCTGCTCCGCGCTTGCGGCACTCCGCTCCTTCTCCTCCCCTGCGCCGGCGCTCCGAGTAACCGCCGCCTTCTCGCCTCGTCACAACAGCGGGAGACAAGCCGCCGCCGCTCCGGCTGCTCCGCGCGTCGTAGCACTCCGCCTCCTTCTCTCGCCTCGTAAGCAACGAAGGAAGACAAGCCGCTCCTGCTCCGCTGCTCCGCGTTCTACAGTACAGCCTATGCGGGAGGCAATCCAACTTTGTTCCCCCCCCCCAATATGCCTCTCCAAGCCTCTAGAGAGGTTACCATAACGAGATGACCGAGGATGAAACGCGGAGATTCTGTCAAGCCCAATGAAGGACTTTTTTGCAAAGACAATCCACTCCGGAGGAGAAGAGGTCCGGGAAATTGAAGTGCACTTTGAAGACCTGAAGCACACCACCCCGCCTCCGCCGGATGACCACCCTGCCGCGACTCTGAAAAAGGCATTGGACAGGAGCGCAGCCGGTCGGGAACAAACTCAAGTGACAACAGGTTACAAGAACGAAGAAGGGAACAAAATTCCCCACTCGCGAACAGGCAAACCCATCGTGCCGCCCGCTTAAGGGTGCACGATATCGTCGAAATCTGTGGTCTGCCGGGGATGCTGCCCGTACCAATCCGGGTGAGTGTTGGTACCTGCCCGACGATGCAGATTTTGATACAATGGAGGTGGATACACAAATACCAGTCGGGAACTCTCGTCAGCCCTGGTGAATCCTCCTCTAACAACGAGATTCGATATTCCATAAGTGGTACATGACACCTGCACGTCTGGAAGGATATTTTGACGCTGGAGTTAAAGAGGATCACGACCTCGTTGGAATTGATTTGTTTGTCTGTTCCCTTTGGGAGTCGTCTATTTTTTCAATCAAAAGGAACCTCGATAAAATAAATCATCACTTGCTACTCGTCTGTAGTACTATACTTCTGCTAATTAAGTTCTATATATACGCAGCCTTTTCATTGCATTATATATAATTATCCTCACTATATTTTTGCAGATGAAGATCGTCGAATGCAGAAATGTCACACATCTATGATATTGGTTCATTAACACAAATCTCATAGATGAATGGCGGTTCCATATCATGCTTGAGAACCGAGCCACTTGCTACAATCATTGCTTAAAAATCAATCAAAACAAAGATAAAATACTCTTTCCTTACAACTTCAAGTGATGTTACGGGCTTCTGCATATTCGGTTTTCCCCTTATTACTACTCGAGGTTAGAGTAATAAATTGATGAGTTATGCATGCGTGCTCAGCTTCCACTTATTTCCTAGAGATTAAGCTTGAGCAGGGACTAGTAACCGTCTTAGACGCAAGACGAAAAGATCCCAGGCTATGCGGCATGACTGAAATGCTCCCTCCAGAATAAGTTCAACAATCGATCATTTCGCACCATATCGGCACCTTTGGTCATTTCCTGATATCAAGTCATTATTTTCTTTGTCTCGCGAGGGTGGAAAGTGTTCACCACAAAGCTTCCGGGACTGCCGGGGGAGCTGCGATTTACACACCCGAACTTAAGTACTACTACTAGTTCGGCGCAATCTCCTATTGATTCTAGCTAGTTTCATCATCCATTTATAATGCTCGATTTCAGTTTGATTGAACCTTTATTTCTCGTAAAGTGTTTGTGGCAGGAAGGCTGGAATAATTTTTGTGGATACTACATTTGCGAGTACATCTACAATGCGACGACCTCTAAGCGGGCACTCTGAAAACACTAGAAGATGCGTAGCCATTAATATTCACAATTTTATGTTTATTACTCATCATTTGTGTTGGTTTCATCAATATATGTTATACCCCCTTCTTCAATTAGATTTGGCAGATGCGGATAACTCCTACCACAAATCACATAAAGCATTCGAGGAATTGGCGGGATTCTTTCCTTGACCACGTCATCATGCAGCCGGAGAATAACATGTGGAACTTGACATCAGATGTTGGGATCTATATTGTTATATGTAGCTAGTAGCGTCGGATAATAAAAACGAAAACTTGGTTGTTCGACCAATCTCGCTCGGAGAAGGAGGCGGTCGATCACTTCTCTCCTGTATACGTTTTCAGGACGATCTTGTGTACTTAATGGGTTTCCTTCATTTTCTTACTACTAAGCGTGTCGAGTCCTCTCTTACGTATAGTAACGTAGCGTCGACCAACACGGATCAGAGAGTACACTTCTCGCTAGCTATTAGCTGCACACAATATATGAACCCTAATTAACCCTACAAAAACCCCAAACCCACCCCCCCACCCCTTTAAAAAAAAAACCCAGCTTCCTGAGCTGCTACACGTGATGATCTTTGGTCCCCGGTTGGTGTTACCAACGCTGTACTAAGGTCCCTCCTCTCTGGGCTACGCCGCAGCGGCCACGTGGAGCCTCATCGTCCCTGTTCGTATAAGTACCGGACTAAAGGGTGTTGGGGCTTTAGTCCGACCAACAGCCCACACCTTTTAGTCCCGGTTCCCGAACCGGGAACAAATGGGCCTTATGAACCGCGGGACAACTGTCCTTTTTCTACTAGTGTTAATGCCACGTACCTAGTACAAGTATCCACCCCTACATTAATCACACAAACTTAGCAGGAGTAATAAGAAATAGCCTAATCCTGCATCAACCCAAGAAACTGCGATCAGGGCATTTTCTATGTAAAAGTCTTACCCTAGCTACCTTCCCCCACGACGCAAGCATTGCTCGCTTGTGGCTCACTCCGGCGTCTAGATCGCCGAGACGAGCAATGCGTTTCATACAGTATAATTTTGGCGGCTGCTGCTGGCCTTTCCGGGTCCCACTGATTGCCGGCGGGATGGTAACCAACGAACCCACCACCTCCTCTGCCGCTGCCTCGAGCAGTTCGGCCTCTTTGCGTTTGTCAACTCAAAAGTAGCAGTGCGATATCCGCGCAAGCGCTCGCAGCAGTACACGCGCACCAGGCGTATCTATGGGGGCAGCCCTTGCGAGCTCCTGCCTGCCAGCCGGACACGCTGGTCCATGGCGGCCGCCGTAGAATATTGTTTGAAGGTGCAATAAGTGGGTGGGCTGGGTTACTATCAATGGGATGCGATCGCTTCCCCGATCCGCAGGCGATCGTTCGGAGAGTACGAATAAATCGGCTTTTTGTGTTTCGTTGAGGCGAGCGGGCAAAACTGTTGTGCCGGCTTTAGAGATGAATGAATCAATGGGACTTTGCAGGGCCAATGCATGAGCAATGCAGGCCTAGATGGTCCTCCTCCCATTCCCTGCTTTTAGTACGTTGCAATCTGCGCGCATGTTGGTGTGTCGGTGGCAGTACACAAGGACTTTTGTTAGTGGGCTACCTACGCGGCCTCGAATCGCCTTCGCCACTCCCTCGTAATCAACCCAGCGTTTAAAAAACTTGAAATCCACGAGAGAGAGAGAGAGAGAGAGAGAGAGAGAAGAGAGAGGATAGCCTCACAGTGTCCGAATAATTAGCAGATGGATCGTATGGTTCAGCTGGCTGCCTATCGCTTCCTTCCTTCCATGCTGGTAAATTAAAGAGTAAATAAATACTTTTTGTGGCGATGGATCGATCGTCGTATCAGCAACATGTTAACTCAGCAGCACCGATCCCTGATGCGTCCTGCATTACAATAAAGCCGCCCCCCTCTTAAAGACACTACTCGGTTATCCTATTACTGTTAGGTGAGCACTGTTTGCTGCCTGTAACATAATCACACCCAGTGCCGGCAGCCCACACCGCTCTCCTTTTAGTATGATCATCGCATCAAAGGCAGAGAACGCCGTGCGAAGCACAAGTTCCCAGCGCCAGTTTCGAACCCACGTTTACATCCGTGATCTGCTTGCTCTGGCACAGGAGCCGGCCATCACCGTTTGCATATGTAATCACGCAAAATCAAACTGGGGCAACGACAGTAGAATCCGAAGCTCTTCTTCTTGATTTATAGAATGAAAACTACAGCGGGCTACGACGGAGGAGCGTTCTGCATTTTGAGACCGGTGGCAAGAAGAAACTGCATGTGAGAGGAGGCTGCCTCGCGCTATATCGTTTGGTTGGACCCCTGGACAGGACAGCGCGCACGGCCTTGCCAGCTGCGGGCTAGATGACCACGAAAGAAGAACAACATGAGGACGCACCTCTAGCAGTCCCCGTCACGTCGCCACCAGGAAAAGCGAGCACGCACGCTGCCCTCCACGGTTTTCGTCGATCCTCCCACTCCACTGGTTGAGGGTTGAGATTGACGGTGGAATTCATTCATTTTTGTCGTCTTCTAGGCCGCCGGTTTATTAGTTTAGGAGTATTTGTTAACAGGCCCGAGGGAAACTGCTGCTCCAGTTCATCACTGGCTGGGGCAACTGCAGAGATCTAATGTATTCCAGAGAAGAAAACAAATCGTTTTAAAAGATTTTCCCGTCGCGTTCACTCCTCGGATGTACTCTATCTAGGAATTCATGGCTGAAATTGGTGTTGCTTCTTTTCATCCTCCCTCAACAGCGAATTCAAATTGCAAGCAATCTCAGGATCCGCCGAGAACCACCACCTCCTTCCTAGCCAAAGTCCCACGAACGGATAAAATACTCTCTCTTACTCTCTCTCTCATCTCTCCTCTCTCTCTCTGTGTGTGTGTGTTAGCCCTTAAGGGCATCCCAACGGCAAACCCGCAAATTTCTCCTGGCATCTGTCCGGGGAACACGGGGCCAGCCCTCGCACACGGGATGCGGGTGGACGCCATCCAACGCTAGCCCGGATACATTTTCAAACTCTTTGTCAACAAACCGCATTGAAATTTTAGACATGATGCATGGATGTTGATGCACTATTACAATCAAAAATTCTAGGGCGGTGAATAGTTCACCGAATTTTCCATCATCGAATACGTGATTTGAGAAACTCATTCAACTGCAATAGGATTTGGTTTGGGCAATATATTGGCCACGGTTGCAACTAGTAGATTAATCGGCTATTTTTTTCCTTCAAATGTACAATGGCTTTTTTTGAGACAATTGTATTTTGATTCAAATGTATTGAGAACTAATTTGTATTTTGTTTCAAATGTTTATATACAATTCAACATGTAGCAATTGGCTTATTTTAGACAATTTGTCTTTTGTTTCAATATACACTGGCTTTATTCAAATGTACAAGCTGGCGGCTATTTTTTTCTTTTCAAATGTATTGAGACAATTAAAAACTATATTTGCTTTGTAAACTGTGATATATTTTATTGGGTTGTGAAACTCGAGATATTTGTATTTTCGTTGAATATGTGAACATGGTCATTTTTTTTATGATGTCGGCAGAAAGAGCTAAAAATGGTGGAAATCCGCCGGAGGATGTAAAATCCGTATGTGCCTTCGTTGGCACTGCCGCCCAAACACGGACGGGGACACGCCGACCCAACGGACAAAAGCTGACAAAACACACCTCCTTTTGGGTCAGCGGCGATGGATGAGAAGCACTCCAACACGCTGACCCATTTCGTACGCGCTTGTCCGGTTTGGTCGTCGCGAACAGAAAAGCCGGCCCAACGCGTGGACCCCAAACTCACGCTTCTTCCGCTTTCGTTCGTCCGCCTTTACCGACCTATCCTCTTGGCACCAAATTTTGGGCCTCATTTGCGTCTGGCGCGGAAATGAAGCGCACGCACCGACAACAAAACGCCTACTCCTCTCTCTGGCCCCCAGCGGTGCACTTGTCCCATTCTCTTTCATCACCCCCATCGACACAAGCCCCCTGCGCCCCCCCCGTCGCCACAGATTCGTGCTCCCGTTTTCCTGTGTCCTGCCCAGCAGTCCCCCGCGCGCCCACACCACCTCCCCTGTCACACCGTCACCTCCCACGTCGCCTGCCACCTACCCGTTGCTCTCGCCGACGGCTCACCTTGTTGATACCGTCGTTCACCGTATCTATAAATTTTTTATTATTCCATGCTTATATTCAATCTTGGAGTTTTATACTGCAGTATTATGCTATTTTATTTTATTTTTGAGACTAAACTATACCTATATAACCTAGTGCCAGTGCCATTTCTTTTGTTTTTTTTTCTTTTTTTGCCTTTACAGAAAAATCAATAACAAACGTAGTCCAATGGAAAAAACTTTTTGAGGATTTTTTCTTGGACCCACAAGACACCCTGGAAGTTTCGGGAGGAGGGCCAGAAGACCCCGAGGTGGCCACAAGTTCGCAGGTGCGCACCCTGGGGGGGGTGGGGGGGGGGGGGGGGCGCCCTCCAGCTTGGGGCCCCCCGTGGCACTTCCAACCCTACTTTATTTCTTCTATAAATACCAATATTTCCCGTAGACCAAGGGCACACCAAAAATACTTTTCCCGCCACCGCAACTTTCTCTGTCTCGTGAGCTCCCATCTGGGACCTTTTCCGTACTCCTGTTTGGAGGTGGGATTCGATCACGGGGGCTTCTACAGTAACTCTGCTACCTTGCTGCCCTTCCGATGATATGTTGAGTAGTTTACCACAACCACGGGTCCCTAGCTATGAGCTAGATGGCTCTTCTCTCTCTTTGATCTTAAATAAAATGTTTCTCCTCGCTTTTCTTGAGATCTAGTTGATTATCTTCTTTTGCGTGTGTTTGTTTGAATCTTGATGAACTCTTTTATGCTGATTTGGTATAGGTTTTTTGTTTTCTCTCCGATCTATTGATCTGGGTTGCCAACTAGATGATTTTTCTTGCAATGGAGGTCTTTTGTAATTGGTTCACATCGTTGCGGTGCTCAATTCCCAGTGATAGAAGGGACTGGGCATCGTATTTGTATGGGTTGCCATTAGGATAAAGAGATGGGGTTTGTTCATACTGATTGATTCATCCCTCTACATCTGCCATCTTGCTTAATGAAAGGAGGCGTACCTTACTCTATTTCCGCTCTTGTTGATACTTTAATTACATCTAGGTGCATGCTGGATAGCGTTCTTGTACTACTCCGTGCTTGTCATAACTATGCGACGTTTCTATAATTGCTCAACAGCAATTTTTTACCTCCACTATTATGGTTTTCTTTTAAGGGAGAAGCCTCTAAAGTGCACACTATGGCCACGGGTCACTTTTATCATAATATTTTCAGGATCTATAAAATCGAAAACACCAAATACCTTGCTGCAATTGATACCCACAAGTATATGGGATGCAACATGTTTTTTCGAGGGTAGAGTAGTCAAAACCCAAATTTATTGATTCGACAACCAGGGAGCCAAGACTATTCACAAGTATTAGCAGCTGAGTTGTCAATTCAACCAACCTGAAAGACTTAATTCCGGGCCAGGCAAATTTTTTTAGTAGCAAAGTAGTATTGAAATTAACGGTACCTGACAAAGTAACAGTTGACAATTTTTTGTATTTGATTGTCTACTTACTATGCAACGGCAAGTGTAACTTGGCAAAGATCATAATGTGAAAGGTCGTTTAGGAATGGACGGTTATATTGATAATTGTGTCCGGGATTTGCATTCATCAGCGCAACATGTATAAAGCCAGGCGACACAGACCTAGCTCTAATTCATAATATAATGTAGGCATGTCTTCCGGTATATGTCATACGTGCTTATGGAAAGACCTTGCATGTCACAGCTTTTGTCCTACCCTCCGTGGCAGCGGGGTCCTAATGGAAACTAAGGGATATTCAGGCTTTCTTTTAATAGAGAACCGACCAAAGCATTAGCACTTCTTAGTGATAACAAACTCCTCAAACTAGGTAATCACCAAAAATTCCAATTATTTCATCCACCTTGGGGTATGCTTATCAATAACTCTTAATAGGTGTCTACAACTTGCAATATCGGATCAAGAACACAATATATTCAGAAACATAATAGGTTCAGATCCTGAATCACGGCACTCGGGCCCTAGTGACAAGCATTAAGCATCGCAAGTCATAGCAACATCAAGTCTCAGAACCTAGTGGATACTGAGGATCAAACCCTACAAACTAACTCGATTACTATGATAGATCTCCTCCAACCTCACCGTCGCAGCAAGCCTACGATGGATTACTCACGCACGCGGTGGAGCATCATGAAATTGGTGATGGATGTAAGTTGTGATGATGATGGCGACGTATCCCCCTCTCCAGCATGCTTCTAGAGTATTAAGTTCATAATAACGGAGTAATGCCTGTAAGTAGATGAACATGTATGTAGATGATTACCTCAGCAATATATAAAACAAACCCCATCTTTTTCTCCCCTCGTGGCAACAATACAATACGTGCCTTGCTGCCCCTCTATCCTGTGAAAGACAAACCGCAAGATTGAACCCAACTGCTAAGCACTTCTCCCTTGCAAGAAAAATAATCTAGTTGGCCAAAGCCAAACCGATCTTTCGAAGAGAATACAAAGATACTCAACTCTGCATAAAAGAATTCAGAGAAGATTCAAATATATTCATAGTATAAGCTGATCATAATCCACCATTCATCGGATCTCGGTCAACATCATCGAAAAAGTCTTACATCGCATATATCTCCCAGCACATCGAGGAGAACATGGTATTGATAATCAAAGAGAGAGAAGAACGACCTCTAGCTGACTAGCTATGGACCCGTAGGTCTGTGGTAACTACTCACGCTTCATCGAAGGGCAATGGTCCTTGATGTAGAAGGCCCTCCGTGATTCAAATCCCCCTCCGGCAGGGTGCCGAAAAAGTCCCCTAGATGGGATCTCACGGGTACAAAAGGTTGCGGCAGTGGAAAAGTCTTTTCGTGATGCTCTGTTGGTTTGGGGATATATAGGCGAAAGAATTAGGTCAGGAGGAGCATGAGGGGCCCACAAGGGTTGGCATTCGTCCCGGTTTGTGCCACGAACCGGGACCAATGCTCTGTGTATATAAGCAGGACTTAGGAATTTTTCAGTTTTCATCGACCATTTGCCCCCCGATGACGCCGAGCTCATCGACGCCGCCAGGCTGCCCGTGCTCGCCGCGCCGCCGCTCCTCATCGCCATCGCCCCGTGCCCTGCCCCTGCCCCGAGCGCCGACCTGCCCTGCCACCGACGCGCCGCACCGTGCCCCCTGCCTCGTCGTCGTCGCCCCGTGGCCCCGCTGAGCCGGCGTCCCGTGCCGCCCTGCCCACGTTGCCCCGCGACCCCGGCTTGCCCCGACGCCTCCCGCCGCTCCCCGCCTGTCCCCGACCAACCGCCGTCCGCACCGTTTCGGTCCGGCCGGCCTTCTCCTCTCTGTTTTTTTATAGATATATGATGATTTTTTTCCAGATTATATGTTAGTGTGTATATATGATTATATGTCCTCTTTTTTTTCCAGATTTTTTTGTATGTATATGATGAGTTGTTTTTGCATTTTTTTTAGAAAATGTATATATGTATATATGTTCTCTGTGTATATATGTTCATATATGCAAAAGTTCATTTTTAGAAAATTATCTATGTATGTTCTCTGATTTAGTGGCATTTAGGTTAGTTTCATTTTTAGAAAAGTTTTATATATCTAGGAAGAAGGAAGAAGGAAGAAGAAGAAAAAGTTTTATATATGCAAAAGTTACATTTTTAGAAAAGTTTTATATATCTAGCTAGGAAGAAGGAAGAAGGAAGAAGGAAGAAGAGAAGGAAGAAGAGAAAAAACTTTTATATATGCAAAAGTTATTTTTTATCGGGTATGTCGTTGTCGATATACCCCCTCCCCAATAACTTCGACATGAGGGGGGGGGGGGGTCGATATACCCCCTCCTCCGATAACATTTTTTTCCATGTATGTATGTCGTCATTGTCGATATACCCCCCGGATAACTTCGACATGAGGAGGGGGGGTCGATATACCCCCTCCCCGATAACTTCGACATGAGGGGGGGGGGGTCGTATACCCCCTCCCCGATAACTTCGACATGAGGGGGGGGGGTCGATATACCCCCTCCCCGATAACTTCGACATGAGGGGGGGGGGTTGATATACCCCCTCCCCGATAACTTCGACATGAGGGAGGGGGGGTCGATATACCCCCTCCCCGATAACTTCGACATGAGGGGGGGTTCGATATACCCCCTCCCCGATAACTTCGCCGCGTGCTCCCCCGAGCTCGGCCTTGCTCTGCCACTGCTCCATGGTCGCCGCCCCCCGTCGCCCGAACAAGTCTATGTATTATTTTATATCGCGGTGGACATATATCAAAGTTTGATCATATGTCAAAGTATGAATTTTGACATATGCAACATTTGATCATATATCAAAGTTTGATCATATGTCAAAGTTTGAATTTTGACATATGCAACATTTGATCATATGTCAAAGTTTGAATTTTGACATATATAGATTTATCAAGAATGCCCCCATTATGGATGTGCACAAGTTGATCCAATTTTTTTTCTGATATCATCTATATATATATTCTTCTATATGTCACGTTGTCTGTCAAAGTATTGAAGAAATCCATGGCTTCATCATTAGTCGGAAGTAACAGGCGTATGATGCTACGAAGCTCTTCGAAGTTGTTTTGGAACGGAGTTCCTGATAGAATAATTCGCCTTTTGGTACGAATTTCAGCAAAGGCCTTCCAAATAGCGATATTCGGAAGGCTCTTGCTGAACTTTGTACCAAAAAGCGAATTATTCTATCGGGAACTCCGTTCCAAAACAACTTTGAAGAGCTTCGTACCATTATACGCCTGTCATTTCCGGCTAATGATGAAGTCATGGTTTTCTTGAATTCTTTGACACTAGACAACGTGACATATAGAAGGGTAGATGAGATCAGGAAAAATATGGACCATTTTCTGCACATCCAGAATGGCGTCATTTTGTTAAATCCCTTGTCGGTCCGGACGTCGGACATTCATGAGAGAGGCGGTCCGACCCAAACCCTAGAAGCGTTGTCGAGGCCACCCCAAACCCTAGAAGCGTCGAGCTAGCTAGGTCTATGTTTGCACTAATATATCCATCTGTCATGTTTGTATATTAATTGCCATGTTGTAATATTTGCAGAAACTATGGAGCACCGAGACATCGAAGCAGAACAGTTGTTGGGGGACATAATCCTCGGCGGAGGTGATGTCTTGTCGTTTCTCAACGACACCGATGGTCTGGAAGGAGAGGGTGAAGCAGGCTCCGGTGATCGAACAATGGAGGTGGAAGGACATGATTATGATGGCTCCGGTGACGGAATGCCGGTGGAAGAAGGAGACCGTGATGACTGCTCCAGTGAGCGAATGGAGGAAGGAGATGTTGCAAAGTCCGGCGAGGTATATATATTAATTAAGCCTGTGCTGACTAGCTAATTGATGCATTAATTGCTTTGGTATGTACACATATTAACTCTCTTCTTTCTTCTTTTCTAGCCCTCCGGATCGAGCCAAACTTCGGTAACGAGACGAGGCCCGAAGAAAAGGTTGTGCCAGGATGAAAGGTTCACGATCACAGCAATCAAGGGCGATGGCCAACCGATTGAACCCAGCCGGACCAAGGAAGCATTTTCTGCTCAGTGCGGGGTTCTTGTTAGGGACATGATCCCGATCAGCATCCACCAATGGAATAAGCCTAAGAGCGAAGACCCTCAAGTGTCTTTTGTCAACGATAGACAGAAAGATGATCTTTGGACCGCGCTGAAGGCAAATTTCACCCTAGGCCAGAGGAGGATCCGGATAAGCCAGTTATAGAGCCATTGGTCAAGGCTTATGCTCTTAAGAAGATGGCAGATCTATTCAGGAGGTGGAAGAATGAGTTGAAATCAACGTTTGTCGACAAAGGGAAGACTCCATAATTCACCGGCCGATTTGACAAGATAAGAGATCACTGGCCCGCATTTGTGGCCCACAAGACATCGGAGAAGAGTAAGATGATGTCAGCGACAAACAAGAAAAATGCTGCAAAGAAGGAGTATCACCATCGCACGGGGTTAGGTGGCTACCTCAAAGCCCGGTCGTTGTGGGACAAGGCTGAGAAGGACCTGCTTGATAAAGGGGTCGAACCAGAGACATTGAACTGGCCAGACCGTTCAAGGACTTGGTTCTTTGAGGTTGGGGGAACCTTGGGCCCTGAAACAGGGAAGTGCCGTTGGACGAAGGAGCAACTTGAAATACCCGTCAAGAAGCTTCAGAAGTATATCGCCGCAGCGCAGCAAGGGACGTTCGTTCCCGACAGAGAGAACGACGAGCTCACACAGGCCCTCGGGAATCCTGAGCATCCAGGACGAACACGAGGCACGGCATGCTCCGTTGCGTGGAAGGAAGGGTTTCCCAGCGCAGGCGGTTACAAAACCCGGGAGAGGAGGAGGAAAGTGGAGCAGACCGAACTGCAGAAGCTGAATGCAAGGGTATGAGCGCTAGAGGAACAAGCACTAGTTCGGAGGCAGCGACCTGCCGAAGCTACCCCAGAAGCTACCCCGCCATCTCAGCGGAGAAGCAGCGTGGCTTCCACCGAGCTCCTTCAGCAGCCTCACTTCACGGCTCCCAGCTACCCCGTGGATGCTATCACGGAGGCTCAAGATTGCCACCTTATGGCGCAATGGCAGCACCTCAAAGTCAAGGCGGCTGTCGGCTCTATTGCACCTCCTCAACCCGGCGCAACTTTTCACTGCCTTCCGATTCCAGAAGGCTATGCTGTTGCGATGGTCGATGAAATAACGGATGGATTTGAGGAGCTCGAGCTTGACCACCCTACCGGTGAAGGGGAGACTCAGCTGGGTCTTGCTCTGAAGACTCCATGTCTATGGCAGAAGGAGCTCATCAACCTTCCGAACTGGACGCCTCCGCCTCCTCCTCCGGCGAGTCAGGGCACTCCGCCTCCTCCTCCGCCTCCTCCTCTGGCGAGTGATCAGGGCACTCCGCCTCCTTCTCCGGCTGCTCCGGCATGTGGCAGCACTCCGCCTCCTTCTCCAGCTGCTCCGGCGCGTGGCGGCACTCCGCCTCCTTCTCCGCCTGCGCCGGCGCGTCCGAGTAGCCCGCCTCCTTCTCCGCCTCGTCAACAACAGCGGAAGACAGCCGCCGCCGCTCCGGCTGCTCCGGCGCGTCGTAGCACTCCGCCTCCTTCTCCGCCTCGTAAGCAACGAAGGAAGACAGCCGCAGCCGCTCCGGCTGCTCCGGCGTCTAGCAGTACAGCCAGAGGCGGGAGGCAATACAAATTTGGTCCATCTCTCAAGCCTCTAGAGAGGTTACCATACGAGATGACCGAGGAGGAAAACGCGGAGATCTGTCAAGCCCAAGTGAAGGACTTTTTTGCAAAGAAAAATCCACCTCCGGAGGAGAAGATGGATCCGGTGAAATTGAAGTGCACTTTGAAGAACCTGAAGCGACCACCACCGCCTCCGCCGGATGACAACCATGTCCGCGCTCTGAAAAAGGCAGTGGAAGGAGCGCGCCGGTCGGGAACAACTTCAAGTGACAAAAGGTTACAAGAACGAAGAAGAGGGAACAAAATTCCCCAGCTCGGCGAACAGGCAAACCAATCGTGCCCCCCGCTTAAGGTGTCTAGCGATATCGTCGCAAATCTGCCGGGGATGCTGCCCGGTACCAATCCTGGTGATTACCTGCCCGACGATGCATATTTTGATACAATGGAGGTGGATGAACACAAATACCAGTACGGGAAGCCTCTCGTCAGACCTGGTGATCCTCCTCTAACAACGATGATGCGAAGATTCCATAAGTGGTACATGGACACCTGCAAGTCTGGGAAGGATATTTTGACGCTGAGAGTTAAAGAGGAGCACGACCTCGTTGGAATTGATTTGTTGTCTGTTCCATTTGAGGAGTTCTTCTAGTTTTTCAATCAAAAGGACCTCGATAAAATAATCATCACTTGCTACTGTCTGTAAGTACTATACTTCTGTAATTAAGTCTCTATATATAGCTCAGCTCTTTCATTGCATGTATATATAATTATCCTCACTATATTTTGCAGATTGAAGATCGTCGAATGCAGAAATGCACAAATCTATGATATTGGGTTCATTAACACAAATCTCATAGATGAATGGACGGTTACATATCATGCGGAAGAAACCGAGGCCAACTTGCTACAATCATTGCTTAAAAATCAAAACAAAGATAAAATACTCTTTCCTTACAACTTCAAGTGAGTGTTACTGTCTTCTGCATATTCGGTTTCCCTTATTACTCGAGGTTATAGTAATGTAATTGATGAGTTATGCATGCGTGCGCAGCTTCCACTTTATTCTCCTAGAGATTAAGCTTGAGCAGGGACTAGTAACCGTCTTAGACTCAAGACGAAAAGATCCCAAGGAGTATGCGGCCATGACTGAAATGCTCCAGAAGTAAGTTCAATCGATCATTATCGCACCATATCGGCAACTTTGGTCATTTCCTGATATCAAGTAATTATTTTCTTTGTCTCGCAGGGTTTGGAAAGTGTTCACCACAGAAGCTCCGGGACTGCCGGGGGAGCTGCGATTTACACACCCGAAAGTAAGTACTACTAGCTAGTTCCGCGCATCTCCTATTGATTCTAGCTAGTTTCATCAATACCATTTATAATGCTCGATTATCAGTTTGATTGACCTTTATTTCTCGTAAAGTGGTTGTGGCAGGAAGGCGGGAATAATTTTTGTGGATACTACATTTGCGAGTACATCTACAATGCGACGACCTCTAAGCGGGGCTACTCTGAAAAACAATATGAAGTGCGTAAGCAATAATATTCACAATTTTATTTTATTACCATCATTTGTGTTGAGTTTCATTCATATATATGTATTGACCCCCTTCTTCAAATTAGATTTGGCAGATGCGGGATGAACTCCTACCACAAGATCACATAAAAGCAATTCAAGAGGAATTGGCGGGATTCTTTCTTGACCACGTCATCAATCCAGCCGGAGAATACCATGTGGAACTTGACATCAGATGTTAGGGATCTTATATTGTATATATGTAGCTAGTAGCGTCGGATAGATATACGAAAACTTGTTGTTCGACCAATCTCTCGGAGAAGGAGGAGGTCGATCACTTCTCTCTGTATACGTTCATGACGATCTTGTGTACTTAATGGTTTCCTTCATTTGCTTACTAGCTAGCGTGTCGAGTCCTCTCTATACGTATAGTACGTAGCGTCGACCAAGCACGGAGATAAGAGAGTACACTTCTCTCTAGCTATTAGCTAGCTAACACAATATATGAAACCCCTAAATTAACCCTACAAAACCCCCAAACCCCCCCACCCCTTTAAAAAAAAAACCCAGCTCCTGAGCTGCTGACACGTGGATGATCTTTGGTCCCGGTTGGTGTTACCAACCGGGACTAAAGGCCCTCCTCTCTGGGCTCGCCGCAGCGGCCACGTGGAGCCTCATCTGTCCCGGTTCGTATAAGAACCGGGACAAATGGGCCTTATGAACCGGGACAAATGGTCCTTTTTCTACTAGTGTATAATAGCACGTACATAGTACATCCACCCCTAAATTAATCACACAAACTTAGCAGGAGTAGTAAGAAAATTAGCCTAATCCGGCATCAACTCCAAGAAAACTGCCGATCAGGGCCATTTTTCTATGTAAAAGTCTTACCTAGCTACCTCCCCCACGACGCAGCATTGCCTCGCTTGTGGCTCACTCCGGCGGGCTAGGATAGCCGAGCCGAGCATGCGTTTACATACAGTATAATTTTGGCGGCTGCCTGCTGGCCTTTCCGGGTCCCAATGATTGCCGGCGGGATGGTAACCAACGAACCACCACCCTCCTCTGCCGCTGCCTCGAGCAGTCGGCCTCTTTGCTTGCAACCAAAGGAGCAGGCGATGATCCGCGGCAGCGTATCGCAGCAGTACACGCGCACCACGTATCTATGGGCAGCCCGGCGATCTCCTTCCTGCCAGCCGGACGACGCTGGTCCATGGCGGGCCGGCCGTAAGAATGAGTGGTTTAGAAGGTGCAATAAGTGGGTGGGCTGGTACGATCAATGGATGCGATCGGCTCCCCCGATCCGGCAGGCAGATCGTTCGGAGAGGACGGAATAATCGGCGTGTTTTGTTTCGTTTGGAGGCGAGCGGCAAAAGCTTTGTGCCGGCTTTAGAGGATGAATGAATCAATGGGACTTTGCAGGGCCATGCATGAGCAATGCAGGCCTAGATGGTCCTCCTCTCATTTCCCTGCTTTTAGTACGTTGAATCTGCGCGCAGTGTGGTGTGTCGTGGCAGTACAAAGGAATTTGTGTAGTGGTGCTACTACGTGGCCTCGATCGCCTCGCCACTCCTCCTCCGTAATCAACCAGACGTTTAAAAACTTGAAAGTCCACGAGAGAGAGAGAGAGAGAGAGAGAGAGAGAGAGAGAGAGAGAGAGTAGAGTAGTACTAATTAATTAGCAGATGGATCGTATGGTTCATTGGCTGCAGTCGCTTCCTTCCTTCCATGCTGTTAAATTAAAGAGTATAAATACTTTTTGTGGGCGATGGATCGATCGTCGTATCAGCAAGCATGTAACTATCAGCACCGATCCCGAGGCGCCTGCCATTACAATAAGCCGCCCCCATCTGTAAAGAAAACTACTCTGTTATACTATTACTGTTAGGTGACACTGTTTGCTGCCTGTAACTAATCAAACCCAGCCGGCAGCCACAACGCTTTCTTTTATATGATCATCGCATGCAAAGGCAGAAGACGCCGTGCGAAGCACAGTTCAGCAGCGCCAGTTTCGAACCCCACGTTCACATCCGTGATCTGCATGCTCTGGCACAGGAGCCGGCCATCACCGTTTGCAATATGTAAATCACGCAAATCAAACTGGGGCAACGACAGTAAAATACGAGCTCTTTTCTTCTTGATTTATAGAAGAAAACTACAGCGGGCTACGACGGAGGAGCGTCTGGCATTTGAGACCGGTGGCAAGAAAGAAACTGCATGTGAGAGGAGGCTGATCGCCGCTAGTACGTGTGGTGTGGACCCTGGACAGGACAAGCGCGCACGGCCTTGCCAGCTGCGGCTAGCAAGTGAACACGAAAGAAGAAACAACATGGAGGGACGCACGCTCTGAGCAGTCCCGTCACGTCGCCACCAGGAAAAGCGAGCACGCACGCGCCCGTCCACGGTTTCGTCCGATCCGTCCCACTCCCACTGGTTGAGGGTTGAGATGACGGTGGAATTCATTTCATTTCGGCTTCTAGGCCGCCGGTTTATTATTTTAGGAGTATTTGTTAAGCCGGCGAGGGAACTGCTGCTCCAGTTCATCACTGGCTGGGGCAACTGCCACGAGATCTAATGTATTCCAGAGAAGAAAACAATCGTTTTAAAAGATTTTCCCGGCGGCGTTCACGCCTCGGATGTACTCTATCTAGGAATTCATGGCTGAATTGGTGTTGCTTCTTTCATCCTCCCTCACAGCGAATTCAAATTGCAAGCAATCTCAGGATCCGACCGAAGCCACCACCTACTTCCTAGCCAAGTCACACGAAAGGAAAAATACTCTCTCTTACTCTCTCTCTCTCTCTCTCTCTCTCTCTGTGTGTGTGTGTTAGCCCTTAGGGCATCCCAACGGCAACCCGCAAATTTTCTCCTGCATCTGTCCGGGGACAAGGGGCCAGCCCGCGCACACGGATGCGGGTGGACGCCATCCAACGCTAGCCGGATACATTTCAAACTCTTTGTCAACAAACCGCATGAAATTTAGACATGATGCATGGATGTTGATGCAACTATTTACAATCAAATTCTAGGGCTGTGACAATAGTTCACCGAATTTCATCATCGAATACGTGATTGAGAAACTCATTCAACTGCAAGATGATTTGGTTGGGCATATATGGGCTCACGGTTGCAACTAGTAGATGTATCGGCTATTTTTTCTTTCAAATGTACAATTGGCTTGTATTTGAGACAATTTGTATTTTGATTCAAATGTATTTGAGACAATTTGTATTTTGTTTCAAATGTATTATAGACAATTTCAAATGTACAATTGGCTTGTATTTGAGACAATTTGTATTTTGTTTCAAATATACAACTGGCTTGTATTTCAAATGTACAAGCTGGCGGCTATTTTTTCTTTCAAATGTATTTGAGACAATTTAAACTATATTTGGCTTGTAAACTGTGAGATATTTATTTGGTTGTGAAACTCTGAGATATTTGTATTTTCTTTGAATTATGTGAACATGGGTCATTTTTTTTATATGTCGGCAAAAGAGCTAAAAAATGGTAGGAAATCCGCCGCGAGGATGAAAATGCGTATGTGCATTCGGTGCACTGCCGACCCAAACACGGAAGGGACGGACACGCCGACCCAACGGACAAAAGGCGGACAAAACACACATCCGTTTGGGTCAGCGCGATGGATGAGAGCAACTCCAACACGCTGACCCATTTCGTACGCGCGTGTCGGTTTGGGTCGTCGCGAACAGAAAAGCCGGCCCAACGCGTGGACCCAAACGCACGCGCGTCCGCTTTTCGTCCGCCTGCCGACCTATTCCTGGCCCAAATTTGGGCCTCATTTGCGTCGGCGCGGAAATGAAGCGCACGCACGCGACACACGCCTACTCCTCTCTCTGGCCCACCAGTCGGTGGCACATTGTCCATTCTCTTTCACCCCCATCGACAGCAAGCCCTCGTGCGCCCCACCCCGTCGCCACCATCGCCCGGTTCCGGTGTCCTTGCCAGCAGTCCGCGCCCACACACCTCCCCTGCAAACCGTCACCTCCCACGTCGCCGCCACCACCGCCTCGCCGACGGGCCACCGTGATACGTCTTCAACGTATCTATAATTTTTTATTATTCCATGCTATTATATTATCAATCTTGGATGTTTTATATGCATTATTATGCTATTTTATTTTATTTTTTGAGACTAACCTATTAACCTAGTGGCCAGTGCCAGTTGTTTTTTTTTCTTTTTTTGCCTTTACAGAAAATCAATAACAAACGGAGTCCAAATGGAAAAAAACTTTTTGAGGATTTTTCTTGGACCACAAGACACCCTGGAAGTTTCGGGAGGAGGCCAGAAGAGCCACGAGGTGGCCACAAGTTCAGGGGCGCACCCTGGGGGGGGGGGGGGGGGGGGCGCCCTCCAAGCTTGTGGGCCCCCCGTGGCACTTCCAACCCTACTTTTTCTTCTATAAATACCAATATTTCCCGTAGACCAGAGGGCACACCAAAAATACTTTTCCGCCACCGCAACTTTCTGTCTTCGTGAGATCCCATCTGGGGACCTTTTCCGGTACTCTGTTGGAGGGGGATTCGATCACGGAGGGCTTCTACATTAACCTTGCTGCCCTTCCGATGATATGTGAGTAGTTTACCACAGACCTACGGGTCCATAGCTAGTAGCTAGATGGCTTCTTCTCTCTCTTTGATCTTAAATAAAATGTTCTCCTCGATGTTCTTGGAGATCTATTTGATGTAATCTTCTTTTGCGGTGTGTTTGTTGAGATCTGATGAACTCTTTTATGCATGATTTGTATAGTTTTGTATTTCTCTCCGATCTATTGATCTGGTTTGGCCAACTAGATTGATTTTTCTTGCAATGGGAGAGGTGCTTTGTAATGGGTTCAATCTTGCGGTGCTCAATCCCAGTGATAGAAAGGGACATGGCACGTATTTGTATTGTTGCCATTAAGGATAAAGAGATGGGGTTTGTTCATACTGATTGGATCTATCCCTCTACATCTTGTCATCTTGCTTAAGGCGTTACTCCGCTCTTGTTGACTTAATACACTAGGTGCATGCTGGATAGCGTTCTTGTTACTCCGTTCTTGTCATAACTATGCGCTTTTCTATGAATTGCTCAACAGCAATTTGTTTACCCACTGTATGGTTTCTTTTAAGGGAGAAGCCTCTAGTGCAAACTATGGCCCACGGGTCTACTTTTATCATAATATTTTCAGATCTATAAAATCGAAAACACAAAAATACCTTGCTGCAATTGATAACCCACAAGTATAGGGGATCGCAACAGTTTTCGAGGGTAGAGTAGTCAACCCAAATTTATTGATTCGACACAAGGGGA
Organism: Thinopyrum elongatum; assembly: GCA_011799875.1. Classification (NCBI taxonomy): domain Eukaryota; kingdom Viridiplantae; phylum Streptophyta; class Magnoliopsida; order Poales; family Poaceae; genus Thinopyrum; species Thinopyrum elongatum. Next base: position 538,634,512 of record CM022299.1, read on the forward strand.
GCCAAAGAATATTCACAAGTATTAGCAGCTGAGTTGTCAATTCAACCACACCTGAAAGACTTAATATCTGCAGCAAAGTTTTTAGTAGCAAAGTAGTATGGAAGTAACGGTAACAGTGACAAAAGTAACAGTTGCAGTTTTGTAGTGATTGTAACAATAGCAACGGCAAAGTAACTTGGCAAAGATCAATATGTGAAAAGGTCGTAGGCAATGGATCGGTAATGATAATTGTGTCGGATGGCATTCATCACGCAACAGTTATAACCTAGGGCGACACAGAACTAGCTCTAATTCATTAATATAATGTAGGCATGTATTCCGTATATAGTCATACGTGCTTATGGAAAAGAACTTGCATGACATCTTTTGTCCTACCCTCCCGTGGCAGCGGGGTCCTAATGGAAACTAAGGGATATTAAGGCCTTCTTTTAATAGAGAACCGGACCAAAGCATTAGCACTTAGTGAATACATGAACTCCTCAAACTACGGTAATCACCAAAAAGAATTCCAATTATTGTCACCTTGGGGTATGCGTATCATAACTCGTAATAGGTGTCTACAACTTGCAATATAGGATCAAGAACACAAATATATTCATGAAAACATAATAGGTTCAGATCTGAAATCACGGCACTCGGGCCCTAGTGACAAGCATTAAGCATAGCGAAGTCATAGCAACATCAATCTCAGAACATAGTGGATACTAGGGATCAAACCCTAACAAAACTAACTCGATTACATGATAGATCTCATCCAACCCATCACCGTCCAGCAAGCCTACGATGGAATTACTCACGCACGGCGGTGAGCATCATGAAATTGGTGATGGATGAAGGTTGGTGATGATGATGGCGACGGATCCCCCTCTCCAGCATGCATCTAGAGTATTAAGTTCATAAAGAACGGAGTAATGCATTAAGTAAGATGACATGATGTAGAGGAATTAACTCAAGCAATATGATGAAAACCCCATCTTTTTATCCTCGATGGCAACAATACAATACGTGCCTTGCTGCCCCTACTATCACTGGGAAAGGACACCGCAAGATTGAACCCAAAGCTAAGCACTTCTCCCATTGCAAGAAAAACTAATCTAGTTGGCCAAACCAAACCGATAGTTCGAAGAGAATTACAAAGATATCAAATCATGCATAAAAGAATTCAGAGAAGATTCAAATAATATTCATAGATAAGCTGATCATAAATCCACAATTCATCGGATCTCGGCAAACACATCGCAAAAAGTATTACATCGAATAGATCTCCAAGAACATCGAGGAGAACATGGTATTGAGAATCAAAGAGAGAGAAGAAGACATCTAGCTACTAGCTATGGACCCGTAGGTCTGTGGTAAACTACTCACGCTTCATCGGAAGGGCAATGGTCTTGATGTAGAAGCCCTCCGTGATCAAATCCCCCTCCGGCAGGGTGCCGAAAAAGGTCCCTAGATGGGATCTCACGGGTACAAAAGGTTGCGGCAGTGGAAAAGTCTTTTCGTGGATGCCTCTGTTGGTTTGGGGATATATAGGCGAAAGAATTAGGTCAGGAGGAGCATGAGGGGCCCACAAGGGTGGGGGGCACGCCCTTACCCCCTGGGCGCGCCCTCCATCCTTGTGGCCGCCTCGTGGCTCCTCCGACTTCATCTCCAAATCTCCTGGTTTCCTTCTGGTCCAAGAAAAATCATCACGACAGTTTTATTCCGTTTGGTATTCCTTTTCTGTGAAACTCAAAAACAAGGAAAAAAATAGAAATTGACACTGGGCTCTAGGTTAATAGGTTAGTCCCAAAAATAATATAAAATAGCATATTAATGCATATAAAACATCCAAAACAGATAATATAATAGCATGAAACAATAAAAAATTATAGATACGTTGGCGACGTATCAGTCTCCAACGTATCTATAATTTTTGTACGTCTCCAACGTATCTATAATTTTTGATTGTTCCATGCTGTTATATTATCATTCTTGGATGTTTTACAATCATTTTATAGCAACTTTATATCATTTTTGGGACTAACCTATTGACATAGTGCCCAGTGCCAGTTGCTGTTTTTTGCTTGTTTTTTACTTCGCAGGATATCAATACCAAACGGATTCCAAACGGAGTGAAACTTTTTGATGATTTTTTCTGGACTAGAAGACACAAGTTGGGCCAAGAAAGTACCTGAGAGGGGCTCTGAGGGGAGCACAACCCACCAGGGCTTGGTCTTTATGTGATGTGCTTGGTCTTACCGATATTGAAGAATGTTCTTTAAATTTGCACTTGGCGGATTCTACTATTAAAAAGCCTATGGGAAGAATTAATGATGTTCTTATTCTTTCAAATAGGAATTATGTGCCCATAGATTTTACTGTTCTTGATATTGATTGCAATCCGTCTTGTCCAATTATTCTTGGTAGAACGTTTTTGCGCACTATAGGTGTCGTGATTGATATGCAAGAAGGGAACATCAAATTCCAATTTCCTTTGAGAAAAGGTATGGAACACTTCCCTAGAACAAGAATTAAGCCACCATATGAATCAATCATGAGGGCATCTTATGGATCTAGAAACAAAGATGACAATACTTAGATCTTTGCTTTATGCCTAGCTAAGGGCGTAAAATGATAGCGCTTGTTGGGAGGCAACCCAATGAATAAAATTTATTTTTGTCTTTTTCTTTCTGTTCTTGGGTGTTTGCACAATTATGCCACTGTTATGATTGTGTTTTTTGCTTTTTAATTAGTGTTTGTGCCAAGTAAAGCCTTTAGGATAGCTTTGGTGATAGTTGATTTGATCTTGTTGGAAAACAGAAACTTTTGCGCCCAGTAAAACAATTTTAGAAATTCACGGAAGTGACGAAAAATTCTGATTTTTTTTACACAAGATTGATATACAAATTGCCTCTGTTTTCTAATTTGTCAGAATGTTTGGAGTTACAGAAGTATGAGAACAATTCGTATCTTTGCAGACTGTTCTGTTTTTGACAGATTCTGTTTTCTTTGCATTGTGTGCTTATTTTGATGAATCTATGGTTTGTATTGGAGGTTATAAGCCATAGTAAAGTTAGAATACAGTAGATATAATGCAAGTACAAAATTTTAATGGGTTTTCATCAGTACTTAAAGTAAAGATTGGTTTTCTTATACTAACGGATCTCACGAAGGTTTTGTTGAGTTTTGTGTGATTGAAGTTTTCAAGTTTTGGGTGAGATCACGATGGATGAAGGAATAAGGAGTAAGAAGAGCCTAAGCTTGGGGATGCCCCATGGCACCCCAAGCCATTATCCAAAGAGAAGGAAGCAACTAAGCTTGGGGATGCCTGAGTGGCATCCCCTCTTTCTTCTAACGACCATCGGTATTTTACTTGGAGCTATATTTTTATTCATCACATATCATGAGTTTTGCTTGGAGCATCTTGTATGATATGAGTCTTTGCTTGCTTTGCTTTTTATTTTAAGTCATGAATCCTTGATGGACACACCTATTTCAGGGAGCCAAAATTATGCTATGACTTGTTAGAATTGCTCTATATGCTTCACTTAAATCTTTATGAGCTATGGAATTGCTCTAGTGCTTCACTTATATCTTTTTGAGCACGGTGTGCTTTAGTATTTTTGAAGAAATGCTCTCATGCTTCACTGAGATTTATTTGAGAGTTAGTAATTTTTTTTTAGAAATTCTCTCTTGCTTCACTTAAATTATTTTGAGAGAAGAAAAATTTTATGCTCATGTTCTTCACTTAGATTTGTTTGAGCTATCAAAAGCAACACATTAAACTAGTCCCAAAGTGATAGATATTCAAGAGGGATATAATAAAAACTTTCATGAAGATCATTGGACAAAATAAACATGATTCCTTGTAATAGTTTTGCGATATGTTGATATAATATGTGAGTCATGTTGATGAGTAATTATGCTTTAGTAAGAATATTGGTGTTAAGGTTTGTGATTCCCTACGCAAGCACGAAAGTCAATAGTTAAGCAATGAAATTACATCCTACTTGTGGTGCATTATTTGGTGTTAGTTATGCTTAATGCTCGCTTATGAGATTTTTCGTTTCTTGGTTGGATGCTTCTTAATCTTTTGCTAGCCTTCATTTGCACTAAGTATGATCACTACTTGTGCATCCAAAATCCTTAAACCAGTTTTGCCATATGAGTCCACTATACCTACCTATATGCGGTATTTCCGTGCCATTCTAAGCAAATTTGTATGTGCCATCTCTAATTTCAAAATAAATTTCTCTTTTGTGAGCTCGTACCGCTCATGAAACAGTAGGGGGTGGCTGGTATATTTCCATGCTAGATGTGTTATTCTCAAGATGAGTGTTTATTCACTTGTCATTGCATGAGAGTACGTCAAAGGTATTAGGGATGCCCAGTCCCGAAATGAAAAAATGAATTTACTTTATGTTGTCAAATAATAAATTCCTTGGAAAGTGTTGGTATGGAGGGCACCCGTGGATACGGCTAGCCATGGAAAGTGAAAGTATGGTGGAAAAAGGAATAAACTTTATTTTCTGTTTGGGAACCGCCTATGATATATCTAGCATGGAAAGTATTGGGAACTACTCGATCGTTTTCGTTGACAGGAAAAGCATGCCACCCAAAATGTTTTATCTCTACTTTTTTCGCTTCGAGCTCTGGCACCTCTACAAATCCCTACTTCCCTCTGCGAAGGTCCTTTCTTTTACTTTATGGAAAAATTTATTTTATTTTGAGTCTCCATCTTCTCTTATAAAGCACCAACTAAGGGGCACTATGATCGTACTTGAGCATTGGGTGTAGCTAATATGCGAGTGTGTTTCATGAATGGATCAATGATTGAGCATAATGGGCTAGGGATACCTTGCTTTAGTGTTGATATTTTGAAAGACATGGTTGCTTGTTGATATGCTTGAGTATTGAAATCTTCATGTCAAAACTAGACTATTGCTTTGAATCGTATAAAAGTCCAAATGTCAATGCTACAAAGAAAAGAATATGTGATGAACATGTTAGGCAGCATTCCGCATCAAAAATTCTGTTTTTATCATTTACCTACTCGAGGGCGAGCAGGAATTAAGCTTGGGGATGCTGATACGTCTCTGCTACTTCTTGAGCTTGCGTTGGTTTTTCCCTTGAAGAGGAAAGGGTGATGCAACAAAGTAGAGATAAGTATTTCCCTCAGTTTGAGAACCAAGGTATCAATCCAGTAGGAGACAACGCACAAATCACTGTATACCTGCACAAACAATCAAACAACTTGGACCCAACGCGATATAGGGGTTGTCAATCCCTTCATGGTTATTTGCAAAAGTGAGATCTGATAGAGATAGATAAACGATAAAGTAAATATTTTTGGTATTTTTGTTTTATAGATCGGAAAGTAAAAGATTGCAAAATAGTAGATCAGAAACTACTATGATGGAAAATAGAAGATTATATGATGGAAAATAGACCTGGGGGCCATAGGTTTCACTAGAGGCTTCTCTCAAGATAGAAAATAATACGGTGGGTGAACAAATTACTGCCGAGCAATTGATAGAAAAGCGCAAAGTTATGACGATATCTAAGGCAATGATCATGAATATAGGCATCACGTCCATGTCAAGTAGACCGAAATGATTCTGCATCTACTACTATTACTCCACACATCGACCGCTATCCAACATGCATCTAGAGTATTAAGTTCATAAAGAACAGAGTAATGCATTAAGTAAGATGACATGATGTAGAGGAATTAACTCAATCAATATGATGAAAACCCCATCTTTTTATCCTCGATGGCAACAATACAATACGTGCCTTGCTGCCCATACTGTCACTGGGAAAGGACACCGCAAGATTGAACCCAAAGCTAAGCACTTTTCCCATTGCAAGAAAAACCAATCTAGTTGGCCAAACCAAACCGATAGTTCGAAGAGAATTACAAAGATATCAAATCATGCATAAAAGAATTCAGAGAAGATTCAAATAATATACATAGATAAGCTGATCATAAATCCACAATTCATCGGATCTCGGCAAACACACCGCAAAAAAGTATTACATCGAATAGATCTCCAAGAACATCGAGGAGAACATGGTATTGAGAATCAAAGAGAGAGAAGAAGCCATCTAGCTACTAGCTATGGACCTGTAGGTCTGTGGTAAACTACTCACGCTTCATCAGAAGGGCAATGGTGTTGATGTAGAAGCCCTCCGTGATCAAATCCCCCTCCGACAGGGTGCCGGAAAAGGTCCCTAGATGGGATCTCACGCGTACAGAAGGTTGCGGTGGTGGAAAAGTCTTTTCGTGGATGCCTCTGTTGGTTTGGGGATATTTGGGAATATATAGGCGAAAGAATTAGGTCAGGAGGTGCACGAGGGGCCCACAAGGGTGGGGGGCGCGCCCTACCCCTCTGGGCGCGCCCTCCGTCCTTGTGGCTACCTCGTGGCTCCTCCGACTTCATCTCCAAGTCTCCTGGTTTCCTTCTGGTCCAAGAAAAATCATCGCGAAAGTTTTATTCCATTTGGACTCCGTTTGGATTTCCTTTTCTGCGAAACTCAAAAACAAGGAGAAAAACAGAAACTGGCACTGGGCTCTAGGTTAATAGGTTAGTCCCAAAAATAATATAAAATAGCATATTAATGCATATAAAACATCCAAAATAGATAATATAATAGCATGGAACAATAAAAAATTATAGATACGTTGGAGACGTATGAAGCATCCCCAAGCTTAATTCCTGCTCGTCCTCGAGTAGGTAAATGATAAAAACAGAATTTTGATGTGGAATGCTACCTAACATATTTATCCATGTAATTTTATTTATTGTGGCATGAATGTTCAGATCCATAAGATTCAAAACAAAAGTTTAATATTGACATAAAAACAATAATACTTCAGGCATACTAACAAGGCAATTATGTCTTCTCAAAATAACATTGCCAAAGAAAGCTTATCCCTACAAAATCATATAGTCTGGCTATGCTCCATCTTCATCACACAAAATACTCAAATCATGCACAACCCCGATGACAAGCCAAGCAATTGTTTCATACTTTTGACGTTCTCAAACCTTTTCAACTTTCACGCAATACATGAGCGTGAGCCATGGACATAGCACTATAGGTGGAATAGAATATGGGGGTTGTGGAGAAGACAAAAAGAGGGAGATAGTCTCACATCAACTAGATGTATCGACGTGCTATGGAGATGCCCATCAATAGATATCAATGTGAGTGAGTAGGGATTGCCATGCAACAGATGCACTTGAGCTATAAGTGTATGAAAGGTCAAAAAGAAAACTAAGTGGGTGTGCATCCACCTTGCTTGCTCATGAAGACCTAGGGCAATTTGAGGAAGCCCATCATTGGAATATACAAGCCAAGTTCTATAATGAAAAATTCCCACTAGTATATGAAAGTGACAACATAGGAGACTCTCTATCATGAAGATCATGGTGCTACTTTGAAGCACAAGTACGGAAAAAGGATAGTAACATTGCCCCTTCTCTTTTTTTCTCTCATTTTTCTTTTTTTTCTTTCTCTTTTTTTTCTTTTTTCTTTCTTTCTTTTTTCTTTGGCTTCTTTGGCCTCTTTCTTTTTTTTCCTCGCATGGGACAATGCTATAATAATGAAGATCATCATACTTCTATTTACTTACAACTCAAAAAATTACAACTTGATACTAGAACAAAATATGACTCTATATGAATGCCTCCGGCTGTGTACCGGGATGTGCAATGAATCAAGAGTGACATGTATGAAAGAATTACTACCTCCGTCCCGGTGTATAAGTCATTCGCGTAGTTCTAGGTCATCGATTTGATGAATTAAATATGTGTTATATGTCATGAAAAGTATACCACTAGATTTCTATACGGATGTAGTTTCTAAATATATATTTTTTGTCAAATATAATACATATTTAGATAGTTAAATTATTGACCTAGAACTACGCGAATGACTTATACACCGGGACGGAGGGAGTATGAATGGTGGCTTTGCCACAAATACGATGTCAACTAGATCATCATGCAAAGCAATATGACAATGTTGATGCGTGTCATAGTAAACGGAACGATGGAAAGTTGCATGGCAAGATATCTCGGAATGGCTATGGAAATGCGATAATAGGTTGGTATGGTGGCTGTTTTGAGGAAGGTATATGGTGGGTGTATGGTACCTGCGAAAGTTGCGCGGTACTAGAGAGGCTAGCAATGGTGGAAGGGTGAGAGTGCGTATAATCCATGGACTCAACATTAGTCATAAAGAACTCACATACTTATTGCAAAAATCTATTAGTCATCAAAACAAAGTACTACGCGCATGCTCCTAGGGGGATAGATTGGTAGGAAAAGACCATCGCTCGTCCCCGACCGCCACTCATAAGGAAGACAATCAAAGAATATCTCATGCTCCAACTTCGTTACATAACGGTTCACCATACGTGCATGCTACGGGACTCACAAACCTTAACACAAGTATTTCTCAAATTCACAATTACTCACTAGCATGACTCTAGTATCACCATCTTTACATCTCAAAATAATCATAAGGAATCAAACTTCTCATAGTATTCAATGCACTTTATATGAAAGTTTTTTATTATATCCCTCTTGGATGCCTATCATATTAGGACTAAATTTATAACCAAAGCAAATTACCATGCTGTTTAAAGACTCTCAAAATAATATAAGTGAAGCATGAGAGTTGAATAATTTCTATAAAATAAAGCCACCGCCGTGCTCTAAAAAGATATAAGTGAAGCACTAGAGCAAAATTGCCTAGCTCAAAAGATATAAGTGAAGCACAGAGAGTATTCTAATAAATCACGATTCATGCGTGTCCCTCTCAAAAGGTGTGTACAGCAAGGATGATTGTGGCAAACTAAAAAGCAAAGACTCAAATTATAAAAGACGCTCCAAGCAAAACAAATATCATGTGGTGAATAAAAATATAGCCTCAAGTAAAGTTACCGATAGACGAAGACGAAAGAGGGGATGGCTTCCGGGGCATCCCCAAGCTTAGGCTCTTGGTTGTCCTTGAATATTACCTTGGGGTGCCTTGGGCGTCCCCAAGCTTAGGCTCTTGCCACTCCTTATTCCATAGTCCATCAAATCCTTACCCAAAAACTTGAAAACTTCACAACAGAAAACTCAACAGAAAATCTCGTAAGCTCCATTAGTATAAGAAAATAAATCACCACTTTGGTACTGTTATGAACTCATTCTTTATTTATATTGGTGTAATATCTATTGTATTCCAACTTTTCCATGGTTCATACTCCCCGATACTACCCATAGATTCATCAAAATAAGCAAACAACACAAAGAAAATAGAATCTGTCAAAAACAGAACATTCTGCGAAGATCTGAATTGTTCTAATACTTCTGTAACTCCAAAACTCGTATAAAAAATTCAGGATTTTTCATCGCCCAGTGAATTATTAAAATTCTGAGATTAGACGCAAAAGTTTCTGTTTTTCAGCAAGATCAAATCAACTATCACCGTAAGCCATCCCAAAGGTCTTACTTGGCACAAACACTAATTAAAACATAAAACCACATCTAACCAGAGGCTAGATGAATTATTTATTGCAAAACAGATCCAAAAAATGCAAAAACAAAAATAAAATTGGGTTGCCTCCCAACAAGCGCTATTGTTTAACGCCCTTAGCTAGGCATAAAAACACGAATAGATCTAGGTATTGTCATCTTTGGTATGCAATCCATAAGTAGCTCTCATAATAGATTCATATGGAAATTTAATTTTCTTTCTAGGGAAGTGCTCCATGCCCTTCCTTAATGGAAATTGAAATCTAATGTTTCCTTCTTTCATATCAATAATAGCACCAATCGTTCTAAGGAAAGGTCTACCAAGAATAATAGGACATGTCGGGTTGCAATCTATATCAAGAACAATGAAATCTACGGGCACATAATTCCTATTTGCATCAATAAGAACATCATTAATCCTTCCCATAGGTTTCTTAATTGTGGAATCCGCGAGATGCAAATTTAAAGAACAATCATCAAATTCAAGGAACACTAGCACCCAAATCACACAAAGCATAGCACTCATAATATTTAATCTTAATTTTAATAGTAGGTTCCCACTCATCATAAAGTTTTCTAGGGATAGAAACTTCCAATTCAAGCTTTTCTTCAAAAGATTGCATCATAGCATCAACGATATGTTTAGTAAAAGCTTTGTTTTGATTATAAGCATGAGGAGAATTCAACACGGATTGCAACAAGGAAATACAATCTATTAAAGAACAATTATCATAATTAAATTCCTTGAAATCCAAAAGAGTGGGTTCATTGCTACTTAAAGTTTTGACCTCTCCAATCCCACTTTTATCAATTTTTGCATCAAGATCTAAAAACTCTGAATCATTGGGACGCCTTTCAACTAAAGTTGACTCATCTACAGTCCCATCTTTATCAAGATTTATATTGGAAAACAAAGAATCAATGGGAGTCACATCAATCACTTTAAGATCTTCATCATTATTTTCACGAAAACTAGAAGAACATGTTTTTACAAACCAATCTTTTTTAGCACGCATCTTAGCGGTTCTTTCTTTGCACTCATCAATGGAAATTCTCATAGCTTTGAGAGACTCGTTGATATTATGCTTGGGTGGAATAGATCTAAGTTTCAAAGAGTCAACATCAAGAGAAATTCTATCCATGTTCCTAGCCAAATCATCAACCTTAAGCAATTTTTCTTCAATCAAAGCATTGAAATTCTTTTGCGAACTCATAAATTCTTTAACACTATTCTCAAAATCAGAGGGAATCTTATTATAATTTCCATAAGAATTGTTGTAGGAATTACCATAATTATTAGAGGAATTTCTAGGAAACGGCCTAGGATTAAAATTGCCTCTATACGCGTTATTACCAAAATTGTTCCTACCAACAAAATTCACATCCATAGATTCATTATTATTTTCACTGAAAGTGGACAAAGGCATATCATTAGGATCCAAAGAAGCACTCTTGCTAGCAAATAATTTCATAAGTTCATCCATCTTTCCACTCGAAACATTAATCTCTTCAATTGCATGCACTTTTTTACTAGGGGAAGATCTTTCGGTATGCCACTGAGAATAATTAACCATAATATTATCTAGAAGTTTAGTAGCTTCTCCTAGAGTAATTTCCATAAAAGTGCCTCCCGCGGCCGAATCTAAAAGATTTCTAGAAGCAAAATTCAATCCGGCATAAAAATTTTGTACAATCATCCACAAATTCAAACCATGAGTAGGGCAATTTCGTATCATCAATTTCATTCTCTCCCAAGATTGTGCAACATGTTCATGATCAAGTTGCTTAAAATTCATAATATCGTTCCTAAGGGAGATGATCTTAGCGTAAGGAAAATACTTGGAAATAAAAGCATCTTTACACTTATTTCATGAATCAATACTATTTTTAGGCAAAGATGAAAACCAAGTTTTAGCACGATCTTGTACTGAGAACGGAAATAGCTTAAATTTAACAATATCATTATCCACATATTTTTTTGTTTTGTATATCACACAAATCAACGAAATTGTTTAGATGGGATGCGGCATCTTCATTAGGAACGCCAGAAAATTGATCTTTCATAACAAGATTCAGCAAAGCGGCATTAATTTCACAAGATTCCACACTAGTGGCGGGAGCAATCAGAGTGCTAATAAAATCATTGTTATTGGTGTTGGAAAAGTCACATAATTTGGTATTCTCTTGAGCCATCGTGACAAAGCAAACAATCCAACACACGAGCACATAAAAAGCAAACAAAGAAGACGAACGGAAGAGGGACGAAGAAGAGGCAAAGAGAGGGGCGAAGAAAAAGGCAATTTGTCGGGGATGTAACTACTGGGTATGACCCACCCAGGAGGGCCCGGGTCATACCGCTGGCGGCTTAAAGATGAATAGGCCCGATAAGGTCCAAGAAGTTATGATGATGGCGGTTCATAGAGCAAGCCAATTGAAGGCCCAAGACCCGGAGACGACTTGAGGCCCACGGGGGTGAGCCGCCATATGTTTAAACATGTCCTGTAAGGCAAGCTTAGTTTGAAACCGAGCCGGTCACGTTTGTGTGAGCCGGCCGGGACTCTGTAAGCTACCGGGCATTAACCTGTATATAAAGGGGTAACCCAGCGGTGGTTTAACTCAAGGAACAATCGATCGAGAACTAGGTCAAGCGTATTCGCTTCCTGGTAATCGAAATACAAGCAATACAACCTAAAGCAGGAGTAGGCTTTTACCTCATTGAGAGGGGTCGAACCTGGGTAAACTCTCTGTGTCCTTTGTCCCGTTTAACCCCTTCAAGCTAACCTAGTTGCGATGGCCCCACACCTAAGTCTTTTTGCTAGGGCATCTGCCGTGTTAAGTCCACGACAGTTGGCGCCCACCGTGGGGCCAGCGCACGGCGGTTTCGAGTTCTTGAAGGGCAGCTTCTCAGGGATCAAGGGATATGCCGTGGGCCAGATGACCAAGAGTCGCCGCGGCAAGATCTACATCGACAATGCAGGCTGGGGCCCCGAGGCCGATTCAATCGAATTTGGGTACCGGGTCCCCTTCGGCGGAATCCACGTCTTCATCGGCAAGATCGGCGAGTCGGAGCCCGAGCCGGACACCTGCACCGACATCTTCGAGACAGCTCGGCGCGCGCGACCCACCAAGATTCAAGCCTCTGTGAAGCACACTTTTGTTGGGTTTGTTCATGGAGCGGATCTTGAGGAAGGATCTGCATCTGGCGGAGAGACGGTCATCTACTCTGATGATGAGTCCTCAACCGGTGAGACCAATTCAATGTATCAACTATAAGATGGCGGGCTTGGGGGCTGTTCCGATGGCGACAGTATTCCGGACCCCTATGAGCCGCCGAACAGAGTCGCGATCTTCATGGCCGGCCTATAACCGGTGCTGAATTCATCAACTGTGGCGGCTATGACTTCCGGTTCAACGGCTGAGGCGACGGCCGGTGCGAGTGGTTCTGTGCGCCCGCCGGATCAAGTTTTGTCTGAGCTCTTAGACGCCTTGGCAACTTTGTTAGAGGCAGAGGTGACTCCGGCGACTCAAGCCCAGCATAAGGTGGATGTGGCAAAACTGCGAGACGAGATAGCTCAAGCCAAAATTGAGCTTACCGCTGAGAATGCTATGATGGCGACAGAACGAGCCACCCTGGACGCTGAGTTGTAACGGATTCAAGCAGAAAGTTTCCGGTTAACCTTGGACCAGAATGCATCCAACGCCGTTCTACGAAGGAGGCATCAGAGTCGTGTACCTTTGGAGTATGATGCGAGGAATCTTTTTAATACCCCTGGGGCAGGACCAAGTAACCCGCCCGAGGTGACCCGGGCTGTTGAAGCGCCCGCGGCCGGGGCGACGGCTCAACCACATGTTGCGGATCCGCCCCGCTTGAATTTAACCCCGCCTCAGAATGTGCCTACACCGCCGGCTTATTTTTCTAATCCTCTGGATAATATGCTTGTTGCGGCGTCACGGCTAGCGGCTCTTCCAGTGCAAGGTGAGTCTCCCACGACGGTTGAAGCCCGGAAGGCTGTGGAGCTTCTTCAGATGGCGGTGGCTCAGCAGGCGGCTTATTCATACAGCCGCGATCGGATTCATTCGACTCCACGCCACAGTCGGAGTTACAGCCGGCGTATTGAGTCGCCGACGGTTTCGAGCAGTGAACGGCACCGTAACCAACCCCGTGGACATGACCCGCCACGTGCTGATAATGAGGCTCAAGCTTTGGTGGATCAGGCCAGGGCACGTCGGGAGGCGGAACTGGCGGCTCAGCTGGCGGCTCATCAGCAGCCCATCAGCGGCCTCAGCATAACCCGTCGATGTCTGTAGAAGCTGGGATGACTTCTAGGACCGTGGGCGTGCCGTGTTTGGTGCCGGCTTTGCGTAATGAGCGCCTGCCCAAGGATTTTAAGGACCCTCTCAAGGTGCCCAATTACACAGCTGATCAACCTCCAGAGGCATGGATTGAGACCTATGAGATGGCCATGGAGATGTTAGACGTCAACGACGCTGTGTGCGCTAAGTATTTCACCATGATGTTGGATGGGCCGGCTCGTACCTGGTTGAAAGGATTGCCTGCCAACTCGATCAGTTCATGGGCACAGTTGAAAGCACGGTTTATTCAGAATTTCAGAGATACATGTCAGCAACCCATGTCGATCATCGACCTTGACGCCTGTGTCCAGCTTGAGGATGAGTCAACCAATCACTGGGTCCGCCGGGTCTCGGCTGTTATTCACTCATCAGATAGCATCAACGCCGGTTCAGCCGTCCTGATTTTGGAGAAAAATTGTCGTTTCCTTCCCCTCAAACAGAAGCTAGGGCAGCTTAAGCGCCACTGTAATGATATGGGAGAGCTCATGGCGGCTCTCACCAAATATGCCGACTCAGATAGTACTAAAGACCCAACGTCTGATGAAGAGAAGGCTGACAAGGGGAAGAAGGGCGGCAATGGAAAGGGACAGCAGCACAATACGGCGGGTTAAGGTAACAACGGTAAGCGTAAGCAAACTGATGGTGGTTCAGACTTTGTGGCTAACACCAGCACGCAGAATAGCAATCAACGCCGTAAGGGGAAATCATCAGTGCCCCGGTTTGGCGGGCCAAAGTTTAACCTGGAGGCGATAATGAATCAACCTTGTCCGAAGCACGGTTCTCAGGATAAGCCGGCCACTCATTTGTGGAAAGATTGCTTCATCATGAGGGAGTATAGAAAATCCGGTTTGTATCAGAACCATCACGGCCCAAATGGCGGGTCAGGATCCGGCTCTCACGAGCCCGGTTTTGGAGGTGGCGGTTCAAACTCTGGTTTTCAAAGCCAAGGTAATCAAGGCAGTGTTAATCAGCAGCCCGGTCAGGGTAATCAGCAGCAGCAGTCTGGTTATCAGAGTAATCCAAAGCAGTTGAATAGTGGCCAACATCATGTTTTTACCACGAATTTGTGCAAGTGAGATCAGAAGGTTCATAAACGCGCGGTGAGCACGGTCGATCCGGCAGTCCCTCGATAGTTGCGATGGTCAGAACAGCCCATTGTATGGAGCCGTGAGGATCACCCGCTCCGGGTCGACAACCCGGGTCAGCTGGCTTTGGTGGTGGCTCCTTAGGTTGGAGGATACAAGTTCACAAAGGTACTTATGGATGGAGACAGCAGTATCAATATCCTGTACTATGATACTTTTCGCCGTATGAATTTAACTAACAAAGATCTTAAGCCATCTTCTACTGTTTTTCATGGGGTGGTGCCTGGTAAGTCGGCGTATCCGGTGGGTAAGATAGCTTTGGAAGTGGCTTTTGGCAATGAGCAGGATTATAGAGCTGAAACATTGACTTTTGAGGTGGTCAAGATCAAGAGCCCTTATCACGCCCTGTTTGGACGGCCGGCTTATGCCAAGTTTATGGCACGACCTTGTTATGTTTATCTGCAGCTTAAAATGCCGGGTCATAAGGGTACCATTACGGTGCATGGTGAAAGGAAGATAGCTTTGGAGTGTGAAGAGGGCGATGCTGCCTACGCTGAGTCTGTTTTTGCAACAGAAGAGTTGAAGTTTTACAAAGATAATGTTGACCCGGCGGATATGACCCCATTGAAGAAGCCGACCACAGAGCATGACCCCTTGTTGAAGTTTAAGTCGGCAGATGACACCAAGTAGGATCAATTTTGTCCCTGGTGATTCATCCCAACAGTTCATTATCAGTGCCAACCTGGATCCAAAATAGGAAAGTGCGCTCATCGAGTTCATCCGTGAGAACTGGGACATCTTTGCATGGAAGCCTTCAGACATGCCAGGTGTACCGAGGGAACTCGCTGAGCACACTCTCAATATTTATCCGAAGTTTTAAACTGGTCAAGCAATTTCTTCGTCGTTTTAATGAAGAGAGGCGCAAGGCCATTGGTGAAGAGGTGGCCCGGTTCTTGGCGGCTGGGTTTATTGTTGAAGTTTTTCATCCTGAATGGTTGGCTAACCCGGTGCTGGTGCTTAAGAAAAACGGCACTTAGCGTATGTGTGTGGATTACACGGACCTTAACAAGGCCTGTCCGGCTGATCCCTTTGCTCTCCCTCGTATTGATCAAATCATTGATGGTACGGCGGGTTGTGAGCGTTTGAGTTTTTTAGATGCTTATTCTGGTTATCATCAGATCAAGATGGCAGTTAAGGACCAGGAGAGGACATCTTTTATCACTCCTTTTGGAGCCTTCTGCTACGTGTCTATGCCTTTTGGGCTTAAGAGTGCCCAGACGACTTATCAGCGTTGTGTTCATAATTGCCTCCACAGCCAGATTGGACGCAATGTTCATGCTTATGTGGATGAAATTGTTGTGAAGTCCAGGAAGAAGGAGACTTTGTTAGATGATTTGAAGGAGACCTTTGACAAACTCCGGGTCTACAAGATGATGCTTAACCCGGCCAAGTGTGTCTTTGGCGTGCCCGCAGGCAAGCTCTTGGGTTTTTTGGTCTCTGGGAGAGGTATTGAAGCTAACCCGGAGAAAATCAAGACTATCACTTCTTTGGCTAAACCGGCATGTATTAACGACGTCCAGCGTTTGGCGGGTCGTATCACGGCATTAAGCCGGTTTATAAGCCGCCTAGGAGAAAAGGCTATTCCCCTCTACCAGATGATGAAGAAAACAGATCGCTTTGTTTGGAGTGATGCTGCTAATCAGGCGTTCGAGGCGCTTAAAAAATAGTTGGCTGAGCCGCCGGTTCTTGCAGCACCTATTGACAAGGAGCCCTTGCTGTTATATGTGGCTGCTAACAGTAGAGCCGTCAGCGTAGTGGTTGTTGTGGAAAGGAAGGAATCAGGCAAGGAATATCCGGTTCAAAGGCCGGTTTACTATGTTAGTGAGGTATTAATTGAATCTAAGCAAAGATACCCACATTGGCAGAAGCTAGTGTATGGAGTGTTCATGGCCAGTCGCAAGTTGAAGCATTATTTCCAAGGTCACCCTATTACTGTGGTCAGTTCTGCTCCTTTAGGGGATATTATTCAAAACAGAGAAGCTACAGGCCGGGTGGCCAAGTGGGCCATTGAGCTGGGACCTCATGGTTTGAAGTATATGCCTCAGACAGCCATCAAGTCTCAGGCACTTATGGATGTCATCAATGACTGGACGGAGTTGCAGATGCCTGAGGAGAAGCCTGATAACACATATTGGACTATTCATTTTGATGGATCCAGACAGTTGGAAGGCTCGGGGGCTGGAGTTATTTTGACTTCCCCATGAGGTGATAAGTTTTGCTATGTCTTAAGGTTGATGTTCCCTTGTACTAACAATGCAGCTGAATATGAGGCCTTGCTCCATGGTCTTCAGATGGCCAAAGAGATGAATCTAAGCCGGGTCAGGTGTTTTGGTGACTCGGATCTGGTGGCTGAGCAAGTTTCAGGAACTTGGGATTCTAAAGACCCGCTCATGGCGGCTTACGACCGGGCGGTTGATGCTATTGCTGGGCATTTCAAAGGTTATCAAGTGGATCATGTTGATCGCAGGAAAAATGAGGCGGCTGATGCTTTGAGCCGGCTGGGGTCTCAACGTAAGCCGGTACCACCTAATGTTTTTCTTGATATTCTGAACAATCCTTCAGTTAAACTGCCTACGAAAGAGGATCTTGCTATCCCTGACCCGAAGGCACAGCTGGTGGCGGCTCTTCATGCTATTCCTGATTGGACAGTTCCGTATTTGGCTTATATGACCCGGGGTGAATTACCTGAGGATGAAACTTTGGCCAGACAAATAACCCGGCGGTCTAAGTCAGTGACCATTGTCAATGGCGAGTTACACCGATGCAGTGTCACAGCATTGTTTCAGCAATGTATCTCTCCTGAAGAGGGCCGTGAAGTTCTAAGAGAGATTCATGAAGGAGACTGTGGCCATCATGCTGGTTCTAAGTCTCTTTGTAGCTAAGGCTTTTCGTCATGGGTTTTATTATCTGATGGCTCATGCTGATGCAGAGGATCTGGTTAGCAAGTGTGACGGTTGTCAGAAATTTTCCAGACGAGCTCATGTGCCGGCTCAAGAATTGAGGATGATTCCAATCACTTGGCCGTTTGCGGTCTGGGGGTTGGATATGGTTGGGCCTTTAAAGATATCCAAGGACAAAAAGACCCACCTGTTGGTGGCGATTGACAAATTCACAAAATGGGTTGAGGCAGAGCCGGTCAGCAAGTGTGATACGGCAACGGCGGTTCAATTCCTTAAAAAGGTGATTTTCCATTTTGGCTACCCTCATAGCATCATAACTGATAATGGTACTAATCTGTCCAAAGGTGCTATGAAAGAATTCTGTCAACAAGAACATATTCGTCTTGACGTATCATCAGTGGCTCACCCCCAGTCCAATGGTCAAGCCGAAAGGGCCAATCAAGAAATCTTGAGAGGCATAAAGCCTCGGCTTATGGTCCCTTTGCAGAGGACGCCGGGTTGTTGGGTTGAGGAATTACCCTCAGTACTTTGGAGTATCAATACTACACCCAACAGATCCACGGGCTATATGCCTTTCTTCATGGTGTACGGAGCAGAGGCGGTTCTTCCCAGTGACATCTGTCACGATTCGCCCCGTGTGGTGGCTTATGTTGAAGCTGATAATGAAAAAGCACGTCAGGATGATCTTGACCTCCTGGATGAGGAGCGTGACCTTGCGGCGGCTCGTTCGGCGATTTACCAGCAAGATCTGCGTCATTATCATAGCCGTCGGGTTAAAACCCGGACCTTTCAAGAAGGTGATTTGGTGCTCCGGCTCATCCAGGATCAAACAGATATGCACAAGTTATCCCCACCTTGGGAAGGGCCTTTTGTGGTCAGCAAGAATTTGAACAACGGGTCATACTACCTCATTGATATTCGAGATCACAAGGACTCACGCACATCTGAGGAGGAGACCCGCCGGCCTTGGAACATTGCTCATCTTCGGCCTTATTACACTTGAGCTACTGGCTCTTGTGTTGTACATATTTTCATCCATGTATATATTATGATCAAGTATAATAAAGCTGGCATCCCTGATAATTCAGCGCCTATGTCGTTTCATTTTTGAGTATCTGAGTCTTTATTGTCAGTTCATAAGATCACTTGGGGGCTTCCTGCTCACTAAGCATAGCGATGACTACCCTATTGATCCGGCTTATACGCCTTGTTGCAAATCACTTGGGGGCTTATTGCCCAAGTTAAAAGGTTACCAAAGAGAACTTGCTACAATGAGCAGTTCAAACATAGGTATCCTGCCTTGAGGGCTCATTATAGGTCACTTGGGGGCTTCCTGTTCAATGAACATAGCTATTCTTACCCTCTTGATTGGCTTGGATGCCATGTGTGAAACACCAAATTCCGGGTTATCCTGCCTATATGTCTGCCACTCCGCCCAGGTTATCTGGAATGACCCGTCGTACTCTTGATAGTCAATCTTATAAAGACCCTGAACTTGTCAAAGTTAAAACGGCGGTTGGTCATGTGAGGCCAGGCTTACAGGTTTGAATGAAGGATTAGCTCAGTGGCTGTGCGGCCCATGAACAGCACTTGATATTGAGGCTTGGCAGCCTATGAAAGCCTTGCTTTTTCTGATTTGTTATTTTCTTTGAACATTGTTTGGGTTCATATCCTTGTACCATATTGATATATGGTTTAAAACAATTCAGGCCATGTAGCCTTAATCCTTATGACTCATATTTGAGCATATTTGGGATTTTGATAACCCGGTCTGGCTTTGGACGATAAGTCGCCAGTATATTTTGATTGTGCACTTGGAGTTATGCGCTCTAAGTTTTGGGCTGTTACCCTTACTGCATATGGCGCTGTAAGCCGACGGTATGAACCAATTTCACAGGTATGTGTTTACTTGTCATATGAATATGCGAGGTTTGATAACCCGCCCTGGTTATGGACTATACAGTCACCAGCAAATTTTACATGGGACATCATGACCCGCCCTGGGATAAACCGCCAGGGCACATGTTATCTGCTTGTGTGCAGGGAATATGATAATATGACCTACATGATTGATAATATTATGAGCATGAACAGCAGATCGACGGTTTAAAGTATTATGCAGATAAACATGCACGATGGCATGGCAGATCACTGTTTTACACTAACCTATTACAAGGCTTTCTGCGGCCCAGTTGATGGAAAGTTTTTCAGAACAAAATACGCCGGGTTACAATCTGAGAACCGCCTTGTGGTTCAGTTGCCTTGATCTTGGCGAGTTGAAGCTTCCGGGTCATCCAGCGCCGGTCTTCTTCTTCCTCCACTGGCTGGAAATCAGGTGATGTCCAATTGATGCCAGTTACAGCTTTGAACACAGCTTCATCATCTATGAGGGTGGATGGATCAATACCAGGAGCAAAAGTGTGCTTACGTGTTGGTAGAATAAGGTCCATAACTTCGTAAACCGGCGCCTTTACTTTTGCATTTTCAACAGTATAAGCCGCCTGATACTTGGATAGATCGGTCTCCTCAGCCAGTTTGCTTGCCAAAGGACGCATTTCCCTTACGCATTTGGTAAAGGCATCTGCATTAAAGGGGGACCCATCTTCTTTTAAGCTTGGACAGCCAGTGGCCAACTCCTCCGGGTCTAGCTCAGCCTGCCACGCCTTGGCCCGGCTCAGGGCGGTGATGGCACCAGCTCTGGCAGCTGACCGTTTTATTTCCTCCACCCTTTGGGGTACGACTGACAGCTTGTCCAGTGTTTCTCTAATAAGTGAAGGAGGCTGTTTAGTATGGGAGATGGCGGCTATAGCCTGTTGAGCGCCGGTGTATAACTGCTCCACAAGGGTGTATGTAGCTTTCAGCTTCATGTGCATATCTTGACCCAGGTTGGAATTTTTGGGGCCTGCATCAGCAAAGATATTGATAAGCCGGCCGATGGTTGTTTTACATTGGTGGTGAAAGATTAAAAGTACAAGATTACTTACCAAAGATGGCAGATGTTATACTATTAATTTGATGCTTTAAGCCGGATAACTCTTCAGTCACCGGCTTAAGCGCAGCCTTGGCGTCTTTAGCTCTTTTTAATAGAGCCGCCTTCTCAGTTTCCTAGCCGATTCTCTCAGCACTGAAATCCTTTTTCAACTTCTCAATGTCTTCCAAAGCGGTTTTTAGTTCTGATTTGGCCTTGGAAGTTTCAGATTGCTGTGTTTGGATGTTCTGCCGCAGATCCACTACTTGGGATTCTTTCATATTTAATTCAGCCTGCAAGATAAGGAGATTAAGCAGCAGTATGCGGTTATGATAATCATCTTATTTAAAGTCCCAAGCATAATACAAGTATTTTACTTGGCACTTGGGGGCTAATGTACTTTGCTCTTTTTGAAGACAAATTTTTAATGACCCGGCTAAGTTTCTTCAACTACAGCCGGCTCATGGGGGCTACATATTTGGATTTGTTCATAAATATGGTGGTAAGTCCCGGCATAGCTAGGCAGCTTAAGCCGGCCCTTGGGGGCTACGTATGCGGATTTTAGCACTACAATTTGAAGTCCTGGCTTAACCTTCCAGTTTAAGCCGGCCCTTGGGGACTACTTGTTTTGATTCAGCAGTTACATAATGCTACGGCATAGTTTCAAGATCAAAGAGGTTATCTAAGTCTACAGCATATTCAATTCGTTCATATTCAGTAGACTTGGCGGCTGACAGATATATACTTATATGAGAAGGTTTTGTTAGTGCTTACCTCAAAGCGCTCCTTCATGAGGTTAACCAGGCCGGCTTCAAAATCACGACTGGTGTGAAGGCGGTTTAGATAACCCGCATGAATCTCGTGAGCATTGAACTGGGCATAACTCTCCAAGTCCAGCTTCCACTTGCCCTTGTCAGCAGCTGAGAATTCGTCTTTGGCGATGTGTTTAGATAAGACGGTGGGGTTGCCTGGTGCGGTATAAGCCGTCCCAGTAACTACTACGTCTTCAGCTTCTTGAGCCGGCTGAGCGGGACTGGGCGGCTTAGCATGAGCCGGGTTAACATCCATGGAGTCCATAGTGACATGGTGCTCTTCTGGCGGCGGATCATCTATGGCTGCTTCAGAGGTTTGATGCAAAGATTCAGATATTGTCTGCTTCTCCGGGTCAGCAGCTTTGGGATCTTCAGCCGGTTTATTCACTTTCAGCTTCTTGCTGGGCTTGGCTATAGCACTGAAAACAAAACACATGACGGGGTTAGTATATCAATTGAGTAAGTGTTAAAGCAAATAAGCTTAATGTTCTCACCCGGGTACGGTTTTGAAAAGAGGAATCTGAGTTCCAGTTGAGTCGCCGGAGGAAGAGTGAGGAGTTCCCTGATAATTTGAGTCGGACGAATTAAGTGGTTGGCGAATAAGACCCGCTTTTGGGTAAAAAGAGATTGGATTCCGAGGCACCTCTTTCCGGCGTTTTCGAGGAGTCGGTGTATTTTGTAAACCGGAGAAAAGTTCTCCACCTCCATTGTTCCGGGTTGTGCGGCGAGCTTCATGCTGCTGTTTCTTCAAAATAAAGTTGGGATCCAAGTAAGCTAAAGGATGAGAAAATCTTACTTTCCGGCTCACTTTCCGAGTTCTCTGTCTTGATAAAGGCTCTGAGTCTGAGGAAATGATAGTTACCTCTTCAACATCCGCCTGACTTCCTTCCGCGTCATCCTGAGAATTTTCAGCGTCAATGAGGTGTATAAAGAAAGAGCCAAGGGAGTCAAGTTTAACCTCCGACTCATCGTCATTCAAAGCAAATAGCTCAGAGGTGTTCGTTTTCTTCTTGGCGGGCTTTTTGGGAGCCTTATGCTTTGTCCTGGTCTTCTTGGCCGGTTTATCCTGAAGTTTCTTGCTCCAGAAGGGGGAATCAGCCTACAGAAGTTTAAATAATAATGAGAAGGCAGATTGACAAATAATGATTTAGTGAAAGTTGTTTGAAAATACTTACAGCTGGCGGCTTGTTGAGGGTGCAGAAGGGATTTAGCCCCACTTTGCTACAAGTCTCTAAACTCTCGTTGAGCAGAGTCTTGGTCATATCATTGATCTGTTTATCTTCGAGACGGATTGATGCGTAAAGTAGCGGATCTTTGACATCGCCGGTATACTCACACATTAAGTCAGTTCGGCGGGTTAAAGGCAAGATCGTCCATGCGACCCAGCAACGAACCAGATCGACTCCAGTCAGACCATTGGCCATCAAGGCTCTGATCTTTGAGAATATGGGCATGTATTTGGCCTGTTCTTCTGTGCTGATCCGTTCTGGGAGAGGATGTCTATTACTAAGCCGGCTTTCATGGTAGCCTGGCAGAGGATTTTCGCCTTCTGGAGAGGTGTCTTTGAAATAGAACCAAGTCTAATTCCAGTCCTTAGGATGGCTGGGAGGTGCGGCAGCAGGAAACATGGCTTCTTTTCGCCTCTGAATTGAAATGCCCCCTAGCTCTAAGCTGGGCCCGTCCGTGAACTCGGTCTGGTGGTTCAGGTAATAGAATTCCCTGAACAATTCGACGGTGGGCTCTTGTTGAAGGTACACTTCGCAAAAGACTTGGAAATTGCAGATGTTTGAAACAGAGTTGGGCCCGATATCTTGAGGATGGAGTTGGAAGAAATGCAGCATGTCACGAAAGAATTTTGAGCCGGGTGGAGTGAACCCCTGGAGCATGTGATCAGTGAAAACTACGACTTCACACTCTTTTGGATCAGGGGTGGTTTCTGTGCCTGGGACTCTCCAGTGGATCACGTTCTTTGCGGCTAAGATGCCCACTTGATGATGCTCATTCAGCGTTTGCTCGGTGACCCGGGAGGCGACCCAGTTGCATGAAGTAACAGTTTTGGTCATTTTGTTGATAAAAGCCTAGAAAGGAAAATGTTGCCGGATTAAGGTTATGCTCTTAAACCGTCCAGGGATCAATAAGTAAGTGCGTTATGCAAGGCCAATTCATATGCAGAGGGTATGTGCTATAAACATTAGCATGGTTAAACCGGAAGATGATGCCGGGTTGAACAGATTCTAAACGTACACTGGCGGCTTAAAAGGGGACTAATGGTATATGGCGGGTTACGGCCTATCTTATAAGCCGCCCGCATGGCTGTAGTATTACAGATCTACAAGTGAAATTTTGCTAAGTGATGGACAAACAAGTTCCACAAATCAGTTCTATTATTTTGGATCTACAGCAGTTCAGAAAATAAAATAAATTCCAAACCTAAGGTTGCGACAGTGGAAGAACTCATGTGCTCGGATGGGATCTTATACAGGAAAAGTATTTTGTGCGATTGGAAAGGGATGTTAAACTACTACCGCACAAACTTCAATATCATGTTCAGATCAAACTACACAAATCTAGAGAGGAAAATGAGGAACGATGAAGAACACCGACGAATGGTGGGAACCCTAATGCAGATCTGCTTCGGGGAAAAGTGAATACTTACTGACGTTGATGAACAGTGGAGGAGCGCCGCAATTCTCTGGTTCGTTCAGGTCGATGCAGCGGCCGGAGTTGAGGATGCTAGAGGAAGACGGCGGCGGCAGAGCTCGGGTTTGCTGAGGCGTCGCAAGGAGGAAGACGAAGATGAGGGGGCAGGGTAAAAAGTGAAAAGAAGGACCCCTGTTCCTATTTATAAGGAAGTGGATAGATGGCATGCGCGGGAATCGAGGAGGCTGAAAAATGGTTATGTGGCTAAGTGGACACCTCGATTTATGGGAAGTCCATTAAGATAAAGATCTGTTGAGATATCCATGGGCTTTGTGCGAAGTTAATGCGCAATGATGTCATGGCGGGTTGACACGATTCTGTGATGTGACATCATGGCGGGTTACAGTGAATTGGAAAGGAATTGATAAAGGAAGATTCTGCTAAGTCAAGTGGTGAAGATTGATGCGAACCAGTTCAAATCAACCTGGGGCCTAATATTGGGGATGTAACTACTAGGTATGACCCGCCCAGGAGGGGCCGGGTCATGCCGCTGGCGGCATAAAGATGAAGAGGCCCGATAAGGTCCAAGAAGATATGAAGATGGCGGTTCATAGAGCAAGCCAATTGAAGGCCCAAGACCCGGAGACGACTTGAGGGCCACGGGGGTGAGCCGCCATATGTTTAAACTTGTCCTCTAAGGCAAGCTTAGTTAGAAACCGAGCCGGTCATGTTTGTGTGAGCCGGCCGGGACTCTGTAAGCCGCCGAGCATTAACCTGTATATAAAGGGGTAACCCGGTGGTGGGTTAACTCAAGGAACAATCGATCGAGAACTAGGTCAAGCGTATTCGCTCCCTGGTAATCAAAATACAGGCAATACAACCTAAAGCAGGAGTAGGCTTTTACCTCATTGAGAGGGGCCGAACCTGGGTAAACTCTGTGTGTCCTTTGTCCCGTTTGACCCCTTCAAGCTAACCTAGTTGCGATGGCTCCACACCTAAGTCCTTTTGCTAGGGCATCTGTCGTGTTAAGTCCATGACACAAATCTTTTCGAAAATTGTTTTAGAAGTGGGGGAGAGGAAAATGAGAGGCAAATGGCGAATAATGTAATGCAAGACATGAGAGTTTATGATGGGTACTTGGTATGTCTTGACTTGGCGTAGATCTCCCCGGCAACGGCGCCAAAAATTCTTCCTGCTACTTCTTGAGCTTGCGTTGGTTTTTCCCTTGAAGAGGAAAGGGTGATGCAGCAAAGTAGAGATAAGTATTTCCCTCAGTTTGAGAACCAATGTATTAATCCAGTAGGAGACAACGCACAAATCACCGAATACCTGCACAAACAATCAAACAACTTGCACCCAATGCGATAAAGGGGTTGTCAATCCCTTCACGGTTATTTGCAAAAGTGAGATCTGATAGAGATAGATAAACGTTAAAGTAAATATTTTTGGTATTTTTGTTTTATAGATCGGAAAGTAAAAGATTGCAAAATAGTAGATCGGAAACTAATATGATGGAAAATAGAAGATTATATGATGGAAAATAGACCCGGGGGCCATAGGTTTCACTAGAGGCTTCTCTCAAGATAGAAAATAATACGGTGGGTGAACAAATTACTGCTGAGCAATTGATAGAAAAGCTTAAAGTTATGACGATATCTAAGGCAATGATCATGAATATAGGCATCACGTCCGTGTCAAGTAGACCGAAACGATTCTGCATCTACTACTATTACTCCACACATCGACCGCTATCCAGCATGCATCTAGAGTATTAAGTTCATAAAGAACGGAGTAATGCATTAAGTAAGATGACATGATGTAGAGGGATTAACTCAAGCAATATGATGAAAACCCCATCTTTTTATCCTCGATGGCAACAATACAATACGTGCCTTGCTGCCCCTACTATCACTGGGAAAGGACACCGCAAGATTGAACCCAAAGCTAAGCACTTCTCCCACTGCAAGAAAAACCAATCTAGTTGGCGAAACCAAACCGATAGTTCGAAGAGAATTACAAAGATATAAAATCATGCATAAAAGAATTCAGAGAATATTCAAATAATATTCATAGATAAGTTGATCATAAATCCACAATTCATCGGATGTCGGCAAACACACCGCAAAAAAGTATTACATCGAATAGATCTCCAAGAACATCGAGGAGAACATGGTATTGAGAATCAAAGAGAGAGAAGAAGACATCTAGCTACTAGCTATGGACCCGTAGGTCTGTGGTAAACTACTCACGCTTCATCGGAAGGGCAATGGTGTTGATGTAGAAGCCCTCCGTGACCAAATCCCCCTCCGGCAGGGTGCCGGAAAAGGTCCCTAGATGGGATCTCATGGGTACAAAAGGTTGCGGCGGTGGAAAAGTCTTTTCGTGGATGCCTCTGTTGGTTTGGGGATATTTGGGAATATATAGGCGAAAGAATTAGGCCAGGAGGTGCATGAAGGGCCCACAAGGGTGGGGGCGTGCCCTACCCCCCTGGGCGCGCCCTCCGTCCTTGTGGCTGCCTCGTGGCTCCTCCGACTTCATCTCCAAGTCTCCTGGTTTCCTTCTGGTCCAAGAAAAATCATCGCGAAAGTTTTATTCTGTTTGGTATTCCTTTTCTGCCAAACTCAAAAGCAAGGGAAAAAACAGAAACTGGCACTGGGCTCTAGGTTAATAGGTTAGTCCCAAAAATAATATAAAATAGCATATTAATGCATATAAAACATCCAAAACAGATAATATAATAGCATGGAACAATCAAAAATTATAGATACATTGGAGACGTATCAGTCTCCAATGTATCTATAATTTTTTATTGTTCCATGCTGTTATATTATCATTCTTGGATGTTTTACAATCATTTTATAGCAACTTTATATCATTTTTTGGGACTAACCTATTGACATAGTGCCCAGTGCCAGTTATTGTTTTTTGCTTGTTTTTTACTTCGCAGGAAATCAATACCAAACGGAGTCCAAACGTAGCAAAACTTTTTGGTGATTTTTTCTGGACCGGAAGACACAAGTTGGGCCAAGAAAGTACCTGAGGGGGGCGCCGAGGGGAGCACAACCCACCAGGGGCGCGCCCCAAGGTGTGCCCGGTGGGTTGTGCCCACCTCGGCCACCTCCCGCACCGCCTCTTTGCTCTATAAATACCCCAATATTCCAAGAACCCTAGGGGAGTCGACGAAAATCAATTCCAGCCACCGCAAGTTCGAGAAACCACAGATCCAATCTAGACACCATCATGGAGGGGTTCATCATCCTCATTGGTGTATCTCCGATGATGCGTGAGTAGTTCATAGTAGACCTACGAGTCCGTAGTTAGTAGCTAGATGGCTTCCTCTCTCTCTTTTGATTCTCAATACAATGGTCTCTTGGAGATCTATTTGATGTAACTCTTTTTGCGGTGTGTTTGTTGGGATCCGATGAACTTTGAGTTTATGATCAGATCTATGTTTTTATCCATGAAAGTTATTTGAGTCTTTTGATCTCTTATATGCATGATTACATATAGCCTCGTATTTCTTCTTCGAATCTTTGGTTTAGTTAGGCCAACTAGATCGATTTTTCTTGCCATGGGAAGAGGTGCTTTGTGATGGGTTCGATCTTACGGTGCTTGATCCCACTGACAGAAGGGGAACCGACACGTATGTATCATTGCTATTAAGGATAACAAGATAGGGTCTATTTGTTCATAAATAGATCTTGTCTACATCATGTCATCATTCTTATTGCATTACTCCATTTCTCCATGAACTTAATACACTAGATGCATGCTGGATAGCGGTCGATGTGTGGAGCAATAGTTGTAGATGCAGGCAGGAGTCGGTCTACTAATCTTGGGCGTGATGCCTATATAATGATCATTGCCTGGATATTGTCATAATTATTTGAAGTTCTATCAATTGCCTAGCAGTAATTTGTTTACCCACCGTATGCTATTTTTCTCGAGAGAATCCACTAGTGAAATCTACGGCCCCCGGGTCTATTTTCTCATCATATATTTTCAGATCTATTTTGCTATTTGCCTTTTTATTTATTTGCCACTTTTATTTTTAGATCTATATTTGTAAAAACCCAAAAATATTTTGCTTCACTTTATTTTATTCACGATCTATTTATCCAATCTACTACAATTTATCTCCCGTCCGTTTGCCAATTTCTGGCGCCGTTACCCGAAAGGGATTGACAACCCCTTTAACACGTCGGGTTGCAAGTATTTATTCTTTATGTGCAGGTGCTGTTTCGTAGTGTTGCTTGGTTCTCCTACTGGTTCGATAACCTTGGTCTCATCACTGAGGGAAATACCTACCGTTGTTGTGCTGCATCACCCCTTCCTCTTTGGGGAAATACCGACGTAGTTCAAGCCAACATCAAAAGGAATTTCTGGTGCCGTTGCTGGGGAGACATCATCAACATCTACCAGGTTCCTAATCAAAAATCTCATCTCCTTGCAATTTACATTATTTGCCATTTGCGTCTCATTTTCCTCTCCCCCACTTCACAAAATTTTGCCTTTTATTCGCCCTCTTTCTCGTTCGCCGTTTTCACGTCGGATCTGTTTTTGAGTGCAATCTTGTTGCGTAGTCACGATGACTCAAGAGAACACCAAGTTGTGTGATTTCTCCAATACCAACAACAATGATTTTATTAGCACTCCGATTGCTCCTCCCGCCACTAGTGCGGAGTCTTGTGATATTAATGCCGCTTTGTTGAATCTTGTTATGAAAGATCAATTTTCCGGTACTCCTAGTGAGGATGCCGCGTCCAATCTTAACACATTCGTGGTATTATGCGTTATGCAAAAGAAAAAAGATGTGGATAATGATATTGTGAAGTTGAAATTATTCCCGTTTTCTTTGCGAGATCATGCAAAAATTTGGTTTTCTTCTTTGCCTCGCAATAGTATCAATTCTTGGGATAAGTGCAAAGATGCTTTTATTACTAAGTATTTTCCGCCCACGAAAATTATTTCCCTTAGGACGCAAATCATGAATTTTAAGCAACTTGAGCATGAACATGTTGCACAATCTTAGGAAAGAATGAAATTGATGCTAAGAAATTGTCCTACTCATGGTTTAAATCTTTGGATGATCGTACAAATTTTTTATGCGGGATTGAATTTTGTTTCTAGAAATCTTCGAGATTCCGCCGCGGGTGGTACTTTTATGGAAATTACTTTGGGTGAAGCTACTAAATTGCTAGATAATATTATGGCAAATTATTCACAATGGCATACCGGAAGAGCTCCTACTAGTAAAAAGGTTAATTCGGTTGAAGAAATTTCTTCTTTGAGTGAAAAAGTTGATGCTCTTATGAAATTGTTTGCTAATAAAAGTGCTCCTATTGATTTTTATGATGTGCCTTTGTCTACTTTGATTGAGCAAAATAGTGATGTCGTAGATGTGAATTTTATCTCTCGAAACTATTTCAATAACAATGCTTATATAGGTAATTTTAATCCTAGGCCTTTTCCTAGTAATTCCTCTAATAATTATGGTAATTCCTATGGTAATCCTTCTTATAATAATAATAGGAACACCTCTGATTTTGAGAATAATATTTAAGAATTTATCAAAGCTCAAAAGAATTTTAACACTACGAT
Organism: Thinopyrum elongatum; assembly: GCA_011799875.1. NCBI lineage: Eukaryota > Viridiplantae > Streptophyta > Magnoliopsida > Poales > Poaceae > Thinopyrum > Thinopyrum elongatum. The sequence continues at coordinate 538,664,443 of CM022299.1, forward strand.
GGAAGAAAAATTGAGTAAGATTGATGATTTGTCTAGAAGCGTTTATAGAATTTCTCATGATGTAGAAAATCTCAAGATGAGAATTTTTGTGCCTAAGGTTGAAGAATCAATTAAAGCTTTATATGTTTCTATGGATGAAAGTAAGAAAAGAACCGCTATGCTTAGAGCTAGAAGAGAATTTTTAGAGAAAGCATTTTCTAGTGATTGCTTTCACAAAAATGATGAAGATCTTAAAGTGATTGGTGTTTCTTCTATTGATTCCTTGTTTAGTAAAATTAAAATTGATGAAGAAGGGACTGAAGAAGAGTCAACTTTAGCTAGAAGGCGTCCCGATAATTTGGAGGGTGAAAATCTTGTTGAGAAAATTGATAAAAGTGGGTTTGGAGAGGTCAAAACTTTAACTAGTGATGTGCCCACTCTTTTGGATTACAAAGACTTTAATTATGATAATTGCTCTTTGATTGATTGTATTTCTTTGTCGCAATCCATGATAAATTCACCCCATGCCTATGAACAAAATAAAGCTTTTACTAAACATATTGTTGATGCTGTGATGAAAGCTTTGAAAGAAAAGTTGGAATTAGAGATTTCAATTCCTAGAAAATTACATGATGAATGGGAAGCTACTATCAAAGTCAAGATTAAAAATTATGAGTGTTTTGCTTTATGTGATTTGGGTGCTAGTGTTTCTGCAATTCTGAAATCTTTATGTGATGTACTTGGTCTTACCGATATTGAAGAATGTTCTTTAAATTTGCACTTGGCGGATTCTACTATTAAAAAGCCTATGGGAAGAATTAATGATGTTCTTATTCTTTCAAATAGGAATTATGTGCCCATAGATTTTATTGGTCTTGATATTGATTGCAATCCGTCTTGTCCAATTATTCTTGGTAGACCGTTTTTGCGCACTATAGGTGTCGTGATTGATATGAAAGAAGGGAACATCAAATTCTAATTTCCTTTGAGAAAGGGTATGGAACACTTCCCTAGAACAAGAATTAAGCTACCATATGAATCAATCATGAGGGCATCTTATGGATCTAGAAACAAAGATGACTATACTTAGATCTTTGCTTTATGCCTAGGTAAGGGCGTAAAACGATAGCGCTTGTTGGGAGGCAACCCAATGAATAAAATTTATTTTTGTCTTTTTCTTTCTGTTCTTGGGTGTTTGCACAATTATGCTACTGTTATGATTGTGTTTTTTGCGTTTTAATTAGTGTTTGTTGTACCATCCCCAGATGTTAACCCTGTCATCAAGCTAATTAATGTGCCATGTCATCATATTTCACTAAGTCAAAATGCCACTTGTCCCAAATCCAACTTGAAATTCATACTTGAAATAAAGTCAAATATTTATTTCTTCAAACTGTAAAACTAAAATGTTCATAGTATTGCAAATAATCCCAGAACAATTGTAAAAATAAAATCAACATTATTAAAATTCCCAAATTAACCCAAGCAACTAAAACATTGGACCAGCAGTAGATAATTTAATCTTTTCAATTTCAAAAAAATAGACAAACAACTCCAAAAATCCTAAAACTTTTTGTGACAGCTCAAAATATTACCTAGTGTGTAAGAGCCAAGTTTCAGCCCTGGCAAAAATCATTTGGTGTGCTAACTAATCCAGATCATCCGCTAAATTAAAAGACACAAAAGGGAAAAAGGGAAATAGCACTTACGGCCCAGCTCAGCACAGGAGCCGGCCCAGTCTCTCTCTCCCCTTCCCCAACCTCTCTCCTCGGTGTCGACCGCCCGTACTGACACACTGCCGTTGGCCACCTGCCGAGCATCCCGCGGTCATGGTGGTGGATAAGGACGAACCCCGGACCTCCCTTGGAACCCTAGCCGCCACTCTTCCCTCCCCTTTCGCTCTCCTTGTTCGATCCAGAGAGCTCTGCAACTAACATCGCCGCCGCTTGCTGTCCCCGCGGCCAACGCCACCCACTGATCTCCTCGCCGTGTCCAACCGCCTCCCCGATGATGCCTTCGCCCTCTGTGAAGACCAGCACGAGCCGGAGCGACACACTGCGACGGGATCGAGGTCGCTTCTCCGCCACAGCTGCCGGCGCCTCACCGCTCGATCCGCCATCGTCTGCGCTACTGTGGATCAACGAGCCTTTCGTGAGCTCCAATGTGAGCTCCTGTCCCTCTCTCTCCGCTTGCCCCCATTCTTTTCGTGCCATAGCTGCCGCCCGCGAGCTTCGGCTCCGCCGCCGCCATGGCGGACCACCATGCCAATCCCGAGCTCCCCTCGATCTATGCTGCTGCCCGTCGAGCTCTGGGAGCTCCCAGTAGGCCGCCTAGCCGCTTAGCTCGTTCGGAAATGGCCCAGAGCCGCGCGCCCGCCCTAGTCCGAGTGCGACCGCCGCAAGCCTCGTCGCCGACATCCATTCCGGCGACCATTCGGTCCCACTCCGGCACCATCGGGTTGTGCTCGTTCCCAGGAACACGATGCCGCAAACCGCGTCCGATTCGATGCACCGTAGCGAGTACCCGAAGCTCGTCCGCCGTCCGGTAGGCCTCGCCTGCGTAACTCCGGCGACGATGACGTGGCATCGTCATTAGCCGCTAATGGCGCGGTTAGTTTCCCTCTCTGTGTATGACATTGGGTCCGCTGCCTAATTAATCTGACAAGATAAAATAAGATGAAGCATTATATAAAACTGGGACGCTGACATCGGGTCCCACCGGCCCTAATTACCCATGCTAAAAAAATAAAGCCTAATATTTAACCAGAGAATGACATGTTGGCCCCGTGTACTATTTTAATGGATAAGCTTTAATTAACACTAACAGACACTGACGTGTGGGTCCTTTGACTAGTCAAACTGCTGACTGGGCAGTGCCCAGTCACTGCTAGTGGGTCGCGCGTTGGCCCTGTTGATTGGTCAGCGGGTCTGTTGACCGCTGACGCAGTGCTGACGCCAGGATGACATCATAATTCATTTCTGACGAATTAGTAATTAAAACAATTTTAGAATATTGATTAATCTTTGAAAATTCGTAGAAATTAAACCGTAGCTCAGATCGAAAAACTTTATACATGAAAGTTGCTCAGAACAACGAGACAAATCCGATCGTGCCATCTGTTTCCGTGTCGGGACCCTCTATATAGGTGAACCCGCAACTTTTCATTCGTTTTTGGTAGATGAATAGTGCATACATACCGGTTAATAAATCCAACTTAAATCCTAAAATAACTAAAATGACTTAGACATATCTTTAGGCAACCTTGCACTGCACCATAGATAGCATGCTCCGTGTTGCATATGTTTGTTGTGTATTTATCTATTTCCTCCCCCTCTTCTCTCTCGTTAGACCCCGACACCGACGTAGTCCCCGAGGCCGACGCAGCTACGGAGTACGACTACACAGTTGACGATCAGACCCTTGCCGCAGAGCCTCCAGGCAAGCACACCGCTTTGAACATTCCGATATCGCCTATTCTCTTCTCTCTTGTGCTTGCATTAGAATTGCTGCTGCTACCGCTTACCTATTCTGATGCATAGCCTGTTTATTGTAACCTGCTATTGATACCTTACCTGCTTATCCTAAACTGCTTAGTATAGGCTGGATAGAGACCCCAGTGACCCCACTTGTCCCGATTGCCCCCGCTGGATTATCAGAAGATCCGATCAGCGGGATTGAAGACCAGGCCCCGACACCGCACATCACCCCCCCTAGTTGTACGACACTACCGGGTTACTATCGAGTGCCGAGGGTGATACCTCGTCAGCACTTCTGATGTTAACCTTGTAGGTTAGTTCATCGGTTGTGGTCATCGAGGGTGATTCCTCTTTCTCCACTCCCGGTGACTACGTTGTTATGCAACTCCTCAATAGTGGACCTCAAGGGTGATTCCTCCTTAGTTCACCTTGACGATTACATCAGGTGGAATTCCATCGAGGGTGATTCCTCAGGGTTCCCCCTTGATGTTCTGAGGGGTACCCATAACCATGATACTATGACTATACCACATAACCATGATACTAAAGTCGGGTCGGCCCTGAGGGGTACCCGCGCGAGCAAGTGATGCGATTGATGTGTAGTCGGGTGACCAGAGAGAGTACCCGCGAGATAATTCCAAGGCGTGGCCAGGCATTCTTAGCCCTTGCCGCAAGTCCTCGAGACGGGGTGACGGGGTCACATCTATCATGAGTCTCTGCTCGTTATCGCGCGCTCCTAATTCACTAACGGTTTGGATATTTGATCCGAGTGGGCCTCTGGCCCGATAGCACTAACCATCACGTGGGAACAATTATGGGCACTCTGTGTCGTATGCATCAGCCGAAGCTTAATGGACGTGAGCGATTGAGCGGCGCGCGCCGAGTTGGACCGCGTTAAGCACCCTCCGTTGTACTGCAGGTTGCAGGTCTGCTCTCGGCCGTGAACGTAACGTGCAGGAGTTCCCGGGGCGATGGACCAAGACCCCTGGGGGCATAGGTTTATTCCGGCGTGCTGACCTCTCTGTTAAGCCTAGGTCGGGTTGTGGCGTATTGTTTGGCCGAGGCCGGGCATGACCCAGAAAAGTGTGTCCGGCCGGAGTTAATCGAGCGTGGTGGGTAAGTTGGTGCACCCCTACAGGGAAGAACTAATCTATGCATAGCCGAACCTCGGTAACGGACGCTCGGAGTTGTATCCCGATCGATACAACTAGAACTGGATACTTGTGATGAGAAATGGATACTAGGGCTCTGGGATTGCTTTCTCACAGGGATTCAAGAAAGGATCTCTGGCCGAGGTTGATGACACTACTATTACTACTTTACATTATTCTATTCTGAACTATTCTAATGCTGCAAGACCACTGAAGGTGATTCCGCAAGACCGCTGAAGATGCTAGTCTTTGATAGGACTAGGCCTTCTCTCTATTCTAGCATTTCTGCAGCCCTGTCCACATATACAGCCTTTCCTTGATAATGTTGCATATGTAGTGTAGATCCATGCTTGCTGAGTACTTCGGATGAGTACTCACGGTTGCTTTGCTTCCTCTTTTCCCCCTTTCCCCTTTTGATGCAACCAGACGACGGAGCCCCAGAGCCAGCTGCCCCCGCCGACGACTACTACTACCACCCCGAGGGTGGTTACTACTACGAGCTTGCCGACGACCAGGAGTAGGATCGGAGGGTCCCAGGCAGGAGGCCTGCGCCTTTCGATCATAGTGTTTTCTTTTGCCCCGCCTTCTTAAGGGCCTATCTGTGTTTTCCTTTATATCTGATGCTTCCGCTGATGATTGTAGGCAAGCTTATGTATTCGAGCCCTCGAGGCCCTTGGCTTGTAATATTAAGCTTGTATGACTTTAGTTATGTTTTAGAGTTGTGTTGTGATATCCTCAAGTGAGTCCTTAGGCTTGATCGTGTGCATTTGCGTGTATGGTTAGTGCACGATTAAGCCGGGGTCGTCACATTTGTGCCAAGTAAAGCCTTTAGGATAGCTTTGGTGATAGTTGATTTGATCTTGTTGGAAAACAGAAACTTTTGCGTCCAGTAAAACAATTTTGAAAATTCACAGAAGCGATAAAAAATTCTAAATTTTTTACACAAGATTGATATAAAAATTGCCTCTGTTTTCCTAATATGTCAGAATGTTTGGAGTTACATAAGTATGAGAACAATTCGTACCTTTGCAGACTGTTCTGTTTTTGACAGATTCTGTTTTCTTTGCATTGTGTGCTTATTTTGATGAATCTATGGTTTGTATTGGAGGTTATAAGCCATGGTAAAGTTAGAATATAGTAGATATAATGCAAGAACAAAATTTGAATGGGTTGTCTACAGTACTTAAAGTAAAGATTGGTTTTCTTATACTAACGGATCTCACGAAGGTTTTGTTGAGTTTTGTGTGATTGAAGTTTTCAAGTTTTGGGTGAGATCACGATGGATGAAGGAATAAGGAGTAAGATGAGCCTAAGCTTGGGGATGCCCCATGGCACCCCAAGCCATTATCCAAAGGGAAGCAAGCAACTAAGCTTGGGGATGCCCGAGTGGCATCCCCTCTTTCTTCTAACGACCATCGGTATTTTACTTGGAGCTATAATTTTATTCATCACATATCATGAGTTTTGCTTGGAGCGTCTTGTATGATATGAGTTTTTGCTTGTTTTGCTTTTTATTTTAAGTCATGAATCCTTGCTGGACACACCTATTTGAGGGAGCCAAAATTATGCTATGACTTTTTTGAATTGCTCTGTTGCTTCACTTAAATTATTTTGAGAGAAGAAATTTTTTATGCTCATGTTCTTCACTTAGATTTGTTTGAGCTATCAAAACCAACACATTAAACTTGTACCAAAGTGATAGATATTCAAGAGGGTTATAATGAAAACTTTCATGAAGATCATTGGACAAAATAAACTTGATTCTTTGTAATAGTTTTGAGATATGATGATAGTGATATGTGAGTCCTGTTGGTGAGTAATTATGCTTTGGTAATAATATTGGTGTTAAGGTTTGTGATTCCCGACGCAAGCACGAAAGTCAATAGTTATGCAATGAAATTACATCCTACTTGTGGTGCATTATTCGGTGTTAGTTATGCTTAATGCTCGCTTATGAGATTTTTCGTTTCTTGGTTGGATGCTTCTTAATCTTTTGCTAGCCTTCATTTGCACTAAGTATGATCACTACTTGTGCATCCAAAATCCTTAAACCAGTTTTGCCATATGAGTCCACTATACCTACCTATATGCGGTATTTCCATGCCGTTCTAAGCAAATTTGTATGTGCCATCTCTAATTTCAAAATAAATTTCTCTTTTGTGTGCTCGTACTGCTCATGAAACGGTTGGGGGTGGCTGATATATTTCCATGCTAGATGTGTTATTCTCAAGATGAGTGTTTATTCACTTGTCATTGCACGAGAGTACGGCAAAGGTATTAGGGATGCCCAGTCCCAAAATGAAAAAATGAATTTACTTTATGTTGTCAAATAATAAATTCCTTGGAAAGTGTTGGTATGGAGGGCACCCGTGGATACGGCTAGCCATGGAAACTGAAAGTATGGTGGAAAAAGGAATAAACTTTATTTTCTGTTTGCGAACCGCCTATGATATATCTAGCATGGAAAGTATTGGGAACTACTCGATCATTTTCGTTGACAAGAAAAGCATGCCACCCAAAATGTTATCTCTACTTTTTTTGCTTCGAGCTCTGGCACCTCTATAAATCCCTACTTCCCTCTGCGAAGGGCCTTTCTTTTACATTATGCAATTTTTATTTTATTTTGAATCTCCATCTTCTCTTATAAAGCACCAACTAACGGGCACTATGATCGTACTTGAGCATTGGGTGTAGCTAATATGCGGGTGTGTTTAATGAATGGATCAATGATTGAGCATAATGGGCTAGGGATAACTTGCTTTAGTGTTGATATTTTGAAAGACATGGTTGCTTGTTGATATGCTTGAGTATTGAAATCTTCATGTTAAAACTAGACTATTGCTTTGAATCATATAAAAGTCCAAATCTCCATGCTACAAAGAAAAGAATATGTGATGAACATGCACTACACCACGGTCAAGTTTTGGCGACACATCAATCTGTTGGCATAGGGTATCTTTGCCGACACATAAGTTGTCGCTAACACATATGCTGACAAAAGAGAAAAGAGTCGGAGGAATTGCTGTGGGGAAAGGCATTGCCGACACATTTTTAGTCGGTATACACCCTACCTTCACCGACAGTTTACTTGTGCACATACACCACACCTACCCCGACAGATGGTATGCTGGCACACACCCTAGGTATGCCGACAGTTAGTGTGTGTACTTACACCCTACTTTTGTCAACACATATGTTGTTCTTCTAGGTACATATCTATCCCGACACATATTCTTCTTGGGTAGATTTACACCTTTTCCGACACTTATGTTGTCTATATATGTATATATCTTGGCCGACACATAGTCTGTCCTTCTAGGTATGTATGTTTGCTGGCACTTTTTCTGTCTATCTAGCTAGTAAGCATGGTTGACAGTTGCTCTGGAACAATCTGTTTACCAACAGATAAATTCTTGGTAAAGTAGTGCACAGCCAAACAAAGAATTTCATAATTACACTCAAATGCAATCCACAAACAGCATCAAGATGGACACATTGGACAACAATGATGATAGCTTCACAAACAGGCATATATTGACATAGGTTCACAAACAGACATATATATTGACACAGGCTCACAAACACAACCAGAAGTCACATATATATGGTAACTATATAGTTTAACCATCCAGAACACACAAGTCACATAAAAAGGGCCACTATTTGTTGGTCTGAAAGAATTCAAACACTGGTTCAGAGCACACAAGTCACATCCATGAGCACAATGTTTCTACTCCAAAACACTTGAAGCACCAAATGGTCCAAAACACACATAAGATTCAGACATGATTGTAGTTGGCTTCCAAAATACTGCGAACAGCCATGTATGTTCCATGATACTCCAAGTCCTCCTCACATCCAATGCTAGGTGGTTAAGTACCTGAAAATATTCCATACGAAATTGTTAAGGAAGTGTAATCAATCCAAAAGTTGTTCAAACCTCCTGAACAGTGATAATGGCATCACTGTACTATCATTACTAGTACATTAGCACTATGCTTGCCTAGTGTATAGTTCTAGTGATAATTTCATTCAGATCAGGAAGATAGTACAACATAAAGTACAAAGCCAACAACGCTGGCATTTTGGATAACATGAAGAGCCTGAGAAGGACTATTCCTATCACCTGAATGAGAGCAACTAAAGATAGGCTCAGCAAAAGAAAACAAAGCTTGATGAGCAGAGCTGCAGTATATATAAATGTATTCTGAGAAGTGCAGTCCAATGCAGGAACAGCCTTGGTAAGGTTGTGAAATACTTGAGACCCTTGAAAAATCTACCATAGTCCCTTCAAACTATGCACTTGCGAAGGAAGAAAGTGTTATTCATATACTAAGGTGCAACTATCTAATTACAAACATTGCAAATGATTAGTTCCAGAAAATAGAAGTGCCCCCTCTGTATAGTATTTAGTTGCCATGTTGAATATGCTTAGTTTTCAGATTACTAAATACTTAGTTGTCCAAGAGTTTAAACACGCTAGTTGTATCTACTATTTTGTATGGATAAAAATGGAGCTATAAACAAAAAAAGGTGCACATAAATATGGAGATTGACAACTAGCTGTAGATTTACTTGTTAAATTTCTCCAAGGTGGGAGAAGTACCAAGGGCTGGACAGAAAAAGGTGCACATAAATATGGAGATTGACAACTATTGCAATACATGAATGGCCTTTAGGACAGATAAGTGGGCAAAAACAGACTTAGGCACATTAATTTTAGTTATAGGACAAATAAAAATAACATGTTATGATTGTATATATTGTAGTTGCCTAGTATGTGTAAGTTCAAAAACAATGTGTTTATTTAATTGGCATGTAAATTTGATGTATATCATACTACCTGCACCTCCTGGCACATTAGTTGTCTTCTTGGGATCTTTGATCTGCAACAACAATCGTTACTTAATAGGTGAGCGATTAGCACAAAAGAAAAGAAAACAAGTGCTCTAGATTATTACCATAGCAGATGGCCATGCAATCGATTTCCCCTTGGCATCTCCCATGGTCAACACATTCCCATACGGACGAGGCAACTGAGTTTCCCTTTTGAAATCCGAATAGATGACAATTTCGACATATTGAGAACCTAGAGGCTCACCCCCCACCACAACCTTTGGATTAGTTGTTTGAATTGTTCCTTTGGCAACAGTGACATTTAAAGGTCTAGTTATGCTATATAGTATCACATCTCTTCCACCCTACGGGGAAAATTTGCAATTCAGAATATGATCATTTTAAAGAAGCAAGTTCATAAACCAGCATATTGACAATTAAAGGCCAAAAGGAAAGGAAAGATTTACCCCTAGTTGTCTGTTATGTTTCTCAACATTAATAATTCTTCTTCCAGTAAAAGTGTCATCATTTTGCATAGAAGCATTTGACTCAGCCACGTCCTCTAGAATAGCATTACCTTTTTCAGTATTACTAGCTTCTATTGTCCTTATGTTCTACATCAAAATCAAGCATTGTAGATGTTAAATATAATAAACTACAATGAAATCATAGCATTACATGTTCCACTATTGCAGAGGTACAATACAATAGAAGTAGTGCTACCTGTTGTGGAGTATTTGATTCAAGTGCAGGTGTGCTATTGGTTTCATCTCGTTGCCCCTGTGAAGACAGAATAAGTTGCCTCATCTCAGCCATTTGGTTCTTCATGTCATCCATTTGGTCTTGCAGATGTTCCACTTTTTGGTTAGACACTCAACACTTTTCCACTGCTATTTGAAGCTTTGTAGATTTATACAGCTGGGTTCCTGGCAACTCTTGGTCAGATGGAGTTGGCCCCAAACCAACAGCACGAACATATCCATTTTTTTCTTTTCCACAAACAAATGCAAACAAATCACCATCCTTAATACCATTCTCCAACAATTCTGGGTGCTTTAATGCTTCATCTTGAAGTTCTTTCTATAAATTTCAGGAATTGTTATGTGTTCCTAGTATTTACTACATGAACGAAAATATGAAAGGCATCAACAAATTTATGTGCTTCTGAACTTACAATTCTTACTGCAGACCCTTCTTGAGGAAGTCCACTAATTCGATGTGTATGTGTTTCGATAAACAATTCATGTCTATGTGGGCGACGCTTGAGCTCCTCGGTCTATGTCAAGTGATAAAAAAAGATTAAAACAATGAGAAAAATGTACAAACATCCAAGTTTACAATAAGAATTGCATGGTTGCATACCATTTCAGTGTCAACCCGAGCAAAACTCTTACTTCCGGATGTGTGATTTTGCGTGTGATGTGCTCGATTATTTTTACCTCTTATGGAGCGAGCCTACCAAATGGTTTGATAAAGAGATCATGTCACACAAGTAGAATCAGAGGTCAATACCAACCTAACAAAGAGCATACCTTAGCTTTTGGAGTTAACCAAAATGCAACAAGCAACTTCCAATGGTCAGGATGAACTCTAGCATCACATGATGCTATAAGTTCATCATATGTGTGTGATTCATCATAATATTCCCTCTTTAGGTCTGCTTTGAAGTCTTTCCATTTAATTTGTGATGTTTTCATATACCATTGGAAAACCCCTTCATCTAATTCCCAAAACAACTGACAATAGGCATTTGCAAATAGGCATTAGAGAACAATACAACATAAACTAACTCAGTAATCACTCCTAAGCATGGCAGCATCCAGGAACTCACTAAGACATAGCAACATTAACACTAAGATAGCATCCAGGAACTCACTAAGACATAGCAACATTAACCAATAAAAATATAGAAACATGGCAGCAACCAAGTATTGCAAACTCTCATCACCTTTGCCTCGGTCCACAAAGCATGTTTTTTGGACAGATCAACCTTCCTCCAATCATCAAATTCAACCGGAAAACCCTTGGTTCTTATTTGTGTTCCCACAAAGTTAGCGAACCGTGTAGCAGATTTACCACAAGGCTGACCATACTCATTGATTTCCAACTTGAGTTTAGGCTTGTTTTGCCTTCCCCATATGCTTTTCATAGCAGTAACTTTCCTAACCTCCCTTTCCTGGCCTGATCTACAATAAATGCAGAAAATAGGTTTAGTACTACAAATGCAGAAAATAGGTTTAGTACTTTCAAAGCAATGCAAGGTACAAACATCAAAGTAAAGAAGCATACCTTCAGGTTCATTCAATACAACCTCAGGTTCAGTTGAAATTTCGGTAGTTAATCTTGAAGTAGTAGACCGCACTTGCTGATCTGGAGCTTGAGTTTGTGAAACAGGAGTTCGCTTTTGTCTCTACAATTAACCACATAAATCAGTGTTAACTATGCAAAATGGGATAGCAAATAGTGCGCTGGAAATAGTGCATGTGTATGTGTGGATGATGTAATATTTGCTGCCCTAAACTTATGGTTGGATGATAAGAACCTACGATGTCCCATATAGCAATATTTGCTGCCCTTTTCTAATTGTAGAGAACAAGTGAATGAATGGCACTCAGGACAAGCTACCTCACCCTGGGTAGCACACCCATGAGTGTAGCCTAAACCTGGAAAGTCATGTATGGTGCAAAGGATGGCAGCACGAAGATCAAATATTTCAGACTTAGAAGCATCAAATGTCTTTACACCATGATAGTACATATCTACTAGATCATCTACCAAAGGCTCAAGATAGACATCCATATCGCCACCAGGTGCCTTAGGGCCAGGAATGAGCAAAGAAAGGATAAAATTAGTCCGCTTCATGCACATCCAAGGAGGAAGGTTGTATGGAATCAAAAAGACTGGCCAAATACTATAGGTAGTCCTTGTTGACCTAAATGGATTAAAGCCATCAGTTGTTGCAGCCAATCGAAAATTGCGACTGTCATTACCAATTAATGGATGTTTGGAATCAAAATCCTTCCAGAAAATAGCATCCGCAGGGCACCTAATCAAACCATCTTTGGTCCGTTGTTCGTCATGCAACCTCATGTCAGTTGAAGTTTTAGAGGACATAAAATACCTTTGAAGCCTTCTTTTAATAGGAAAATAGCGAAGAACCTTTCTAGGAACTCTATGTACCCTTTTCCCATCAGGACTCTTCTTTTCTGATTTCCACCTTGAAGTTTTACACTTTGGACATTGACTCTCCTTATCAAATTCATTTCTGAACAGTACACAATCATTTTCACAGGCATGAATATTAACATACCCAAGCCCAATAGATTTAACTATTTTCTTAGCTTCATTGAAATTTTTGGGAAGTACTGAACCTTTGGGGAATGCATCACTAAGTAACTCAAGCACCATGTCAAAACTTTTGTCACTCCATCACCCAAGAAGTTTAATGTGGAGCAATTTGACAATAAAACGCAATTTTGAGAAGTTTTTACACCAATGGTATAGTTCTTTGTTGTCATCATCAACCATCTTCAAATAAGCCTTGTTATCAGCATCAACATGTGTCCCAGGGTTGTTATTGTCCTCATTGTTCTCTTCCAACACCCCCCATCATCTAATCCACAAGCTATGTCTCGCAAGAAATTATCTAATCATTATCTGCCGGTGAACTGTCTACCTCTACCTCCTCAATATTAGGGAAAGAGTGGCTAGATTCTCCATGAAACAACCATGTATGATACCCCTCCACGAAACCATCATATATCAAATGTTCATGTACTTTAGTTGCTGTTTTCCATTTAGAGTTCAAACATATCTTGCAAGGACATAAGATTTTGTTTCCATTTGTTGAATTAATAAAAGCAAACTCTATAAACTTGTCTACCCCCTGTACATACTCATTTGTGTGCCTACATGGAATTTTTTTTAGATATTAGAACAGTTCATTACATAATTATACCGCTTATGAGTTCGCAAAAAAAGAAACTTGATGTACCAAGGCTTAGACAACCACGTTTTGTCCATGATGCACCCTTGATATCAAATTTGCCAAGTATCTGAATTTGGCCAGTGTGGTAGTGTTAGCTTTGCATCTGTGAAGCGACAATCATTAATCAAGCAATGGAAATACAAAACAATAACTATTCAAGCAACAAATACACATTCTTGTCTAGTTGTCTATTGTAACAAGCAACTCCATATGATTCAAGTACAGAGAAGTTAATCTCAGGAGGAGTTGATTCTTACTCAAGGCACGGAGGCGGAGCTACGGCAGTGGAGTCCGGAGATGGAGCCCGATAGTAGCAGGTACGGCAGGAGCAGGTTCGGCAGTAGTGGAATGAGCCCGGAGATGGAGCCCGGCAGCACGGGGCAGAAGTCGAATAGCAGCAGGGCCGGCAGCAGCGGGAGCCCGGAGATGGAGCTCCGGCGGCAGCAGGAGCCCGGATATGGAGCCCCGCAGCAGCACATACGGCAGCAGCGGGAGCCTGGAGATGGATCCCCGGCGGCCATAGGACGGGGACTGACGACGACGGCGGCTAGACGTCGGGGGGAGGGGGCTGTGCGCGGACGGCGGCTGGATGTGTTGCGCGAGGATGGCGGCTCGATCTAGGGCTGGAGCTCGGGGAACTGAGGACGGGTGGAGCCCGAGGTCGGCGACGGGGGAGTGCGAGCTCCTGGACGGCGGATTGAGGACTGGGTGGAGCGCGAGGTCGGCGGCGATGGCGGCAGAGGATTGGATCAAGCACTACGGCGGTGGCAGGAGGCACGGGTTAGGGTTGGGTTCGATTTGGGGTATTTTGCACGGGGGAGGGGTATTTTGCACTGGGGGATATTTTGCAAGAACAGCCGAAATTTCACTCGCGCGCCGAAATCTCGCGCCAAGTTTCTAACCTTCACACGATTGACATGTGTACACCTACGCCGACACTTAATCCGAGCGCATACACCCTACATACACCGACACATTTTAGGTCGGTAAATACGTAGCTACGCGGACTGAAAATCCATTATGGCCAACACATATGCCGACACACAGCACGTCATTAAGCAATTACTGACTGATACGTTGTCGCTTTGTCGTTGCCGACCCTTAGTGTGTCAACAGTGATATACCTTTGCCAACACTTGATACGAAGAGAAAAGTTAAAAGCTATGGTGACAGATGGTTTGCGAAGATTAGTGTGTCACCTAAGCTCTACCGTGGTGTAGTGATGTTAGGCAGCATTCCACATCAAAAATTCTGCTTTTTATCATTTACCTACTCGAGGACGAGCAGGAATTAAGCTTGGGGATGTTGATACGTCTCTGCTACTTCTTGAGCTTGCGTTGGTTTTTTCCTTGAAGAGGAAAGGGTGATGCAGCAAAGTAGAGATAAGTATTTCCCTCAGTTTGAGAACCAAGGTATCAATCCAGTAGGAGACAACGCACAAATCACCGAATACCTGCACAAACAATCAAACATCTTGCACCCAACGCGATAAGGGGATTGTCAATCCCTTCACGGTTATTTGCAAAAGTGAGATCTGATAGAGATAGATAAACGATAAAGTAAATATTTTTGGTATTTTTGTTTTATAGATCGGAAAGTAAAAGATTGCAAAATAGTAGATCGAAAACTAATATGATGGAAAATAGAAGATTATATGATGGAAAATAGACCCGGGGGCCATAGGTTTCACTAGAGGCTTCTCTCAAGATAGAAAATAATACGGTGGGTGAACAAATTACTGCCGAGCAATTGATAGAAAAGCGCAAAGTTATGACGATATCTAAGGCAATGATCATGAATATAGGCATCACGTCCGTGTCAAGTAGACCAAAATGATTCTGCATCTACTACTATTACTCCACACATCGACCGCTATCCAGCATGCATCTAGAGTATTAAGTTCATAAAGAACGGAGTAATGCATTAAGTAAGATGACATGATGTAGAGGAATTAACTCAAGCAATATGATGAAAACCCCATCTTTCTATCCTCGATGGCAACAATACAATACGTGCCTTGCTGCCCCTACTGTCACTGGGAAAGGACATCGCAAGATTAAACCCAAAGCTAAGCACTTCTTCCATTGCAAGAAAAACCAATCTAGTTGGCCAAACCAAACCGATAGTTCAAAGAGAATTACAAAGATATCAAATCATGCATTAAAGAATTCAGAGAAGATTCAAATAATATTCATAGATAAGCTGATCATAAATCCACAATTCATCGGATCTCGGCAAACACACCGCAAAAAAGTATTACATCGAATAGATCTCCAAGAACATCGAGGAGAACATGGTATTGAGAATCAAAGAGAGAGAAGAAGACATCTAGCTACTAGCTATGGACCCGTAGGTCTATGGTAAACTACTCATGCTTCATCGGAAGGGCAATGGTGTTGATGTAGAAGCCCTCCGTGAAGAAATCCCCCTCCGGTAGGGTGCCAGAAAAGGTCCCTAGATGGGATCTCACGGGTACACAAGGTTGTGGCGGTGGAAAAGTCTTTTCGTGGATGCCTCTGTTGGTTTGGGGATATTTGGGAATATATAGGCGAAAGAATTAGGTCAGGAGGTGCACGAGGGGCCCACAAGGGTGGGGGGCGCGCCCTCCGTGCTTGTGGCCGCCTCGTGGCTCCTCCGACTTCATCTCCAAGTCTCCTGGTTTCCTTCTGGTCCAAGAAAAATCATCGCGAAAATTTTATTCCTTTTGGACTCCGTTTGGTATTCCTTTTCTGCGAAACTCAAAAACAAGGAAAAAAACAGAAACTGGCACTGGGCTCTAGGTTAATAGGTTAGTCCCAAAAATAATATAAAATAGCATATTAATGCATATAAAACATCCAAAACAGATAAATCTATAATCTTTGATTGTTCCAAGCTGTTATATTATCATTCTTGGATGTTTTACAATCATTTTATAGCAATTTATATCATTTTTTGGGACTAACCTATTGACATAGTGCCCAATGCCAGTTGCTGTTTTTTGCCCGTTTTTTTCTTCGTAGGAAATCAATACCAAACGGAGTCCAAACGCAGCGAAACTTTTTGGTGATTTTTTCTGGACCAGAAGACACAAGTTGGGCAAGAAAGTACCTGAGGGGGGCTCTGAGGGGAGCACAACCCACCAGGGCGCCCTTGGGGGCCCAGACGCGCCCAGGTGGGTTGTGCCCACCTCGGCCACCTCCCGCACCGCCTCTTTGCTCTATAAATACCCTAATATTCCAAAAACCCTAGGGGAGTCGACGAAAATCAATTCCAGCCGCCGCAAGTTCCAGAAACCACAGATCCAATCTAGACACCATCATGGAGGGGTTCATCATCCTCATTGGTGCCTCTCCGATGATGCGTGAGTAGTTCATAGTAGACCAACGGGTCCGTAGTTAGTAGCTAGATGGCTTCCTATCTCTCTTTTGATTCTCAATACAATGATCTCTTGGAGATCTATTTGATGTAACAATTTTTGCGGTGTGTTTGTTGGTATCCGATGAACTTTGAGTATATGATCAGATCTATGTTTTTATCCATGAAAGTTATTTGAGTCTTTTGATCTCTTATATGCATGATTACTTATAGCCTCGTATTTCTTCTTCGAATATTTGGTTTAGTTAGGCCAACTAGATCGATTTTTCTTGCCATGGGAAGAGGTGCCTTGTGATGGGTTCGATCTTACGGTGCTTGATCCCAGTGACAGAAGGGGAACCGACATGTATGTATCATTGCTATTAAGGATAACAAGATGGGGTCTATTTCTACATAAATAGATCTTGTCTACATCATGTCATCGTTCTTATTGCATTACTCTGTTTCTCCATGAACTTAATACACTAGATGAATGCTGGATAGCGGTCGATGTGTGGAGTAATAGTAGTATATGCAGACAGGAGTTGGTCTACTAATCTTGGACGTGATGCCTATATAATGATCATTGCCTGGATATCGTCATAATTATTTGAGGTTCTATCAATTGCCCAACAGTAATTTGTTTACCCACCGTATGCTATTTTTATCGAGAGAAGCCACTAGTGAAATCTACGGCCCCCGGGTCTATTTTCTCATCATATATTTTCAGATCTATTTTGCTATTTGCCTTTTTATTTATTTGCCACTTTTATTTTCAGATCTATATTTCTAAAAACCCATAAATATTTTGCTTCACTTTATTTTATTCACGATCTATTTATCCAATCTACTACAATTTATCTCCCGTCCGTTTGCCAATTTCTTGCGCCGTTACCCGAAAGGGATTGACAACCCCTTTAATACGTCGGGTTGCAAGTATTTGTTCTTTGTGTGCAGGTGTTGTTTACGTAGTGTTCCTTGGTTCTCCTACTGGTTCGATAACCTTGGTCTCATCACTGAGGGAAATACCTACCCTTGCTGTGCTGCATCATCCCTTCCTCTTCGGGGAAATAGCGACGTAGTTGAAGCCAACATCACGCCCCCAGGGCTTGTGGCCTCTGGGTGGCCCCCCTCTGGATAATTCTTGCGCCTGTATTTTTTTATATATTCCAAAAATATTCTCCGTAAATTTTCAGGTCCATCCGAGAACTTGTGTGTTCCTCCTACTCAATTGATACCTTAGTTCTCAACTCAGGGAAATACTTATCTCTACTTTGCCCCATCACCATTTCCTCTTCAAAGGAAAAACCAACGCAAACTCAAGAAGTAGTAGGAAGAATTTCTGGCGTCGTTGGCAGGGAGGATCTACATCAAGCCTACCAAGTACCCGTCATAAACTCTCATCTCTTGCATTTATATTATTTGGCATTTTCCTCTAATTTTCCTCTCCCCCACTTCTAAAACATTTTCAGAAAAATACGAAAATATTTGCCTTCTTTCCGTTTGCATTTTCGTTTGCTTCTTATTTGCTTGTGTGCTAGATTGCTTGCTTTGTCATGATGTCTCAAGAAAATACTAAGTTGTGTGATTTTTTCAATGCTAATAATAATGATTCTATTAGTACTCCAATTGCTCCCGCCACAAGTGCGGAATCTGATGAAATTAATGCCGCTTTGTTGAATCTTGTTATGAAAGAACAATTTTCTGGTAGTCCTAATGAAAATGCTGCATCCCATCTTAATCCTTTCGTTGAATTGTGTGATATGCAAAATAAAAAAGATGTGGATAATGATACTATCAATTTAAGGTATTTCCGTTCTCACTACGAGATCGTGCTAAAACTTGGTTTTCATGCTTGCCTAAAAATAGTATTCATTCATGGAATAAGTGTAAGGATGCTTTTATTTCCAACTATTTTCCTCCAGCTAAGATCATCTCTCTTTGGAACGATATAACGAATTTTAAACAACTTGATCATGAACATGTTGCACAATCATGGGAAAGGATGAAATTAATGATAAGAAATTGCCCTACTCAAGATTTAAGTCTATGGATGATCATACAATTTTTTTAGGCGGGATTGAATTTTGCATCTAGAAATCTTTTAGATTCCGCTGCGGGTGGTGTTTTTATGGAAATCACATTAGGAGAAGCTACTAAACTACTAGATAATATTATGGCAAATTACTCTCAATGGCATAGCGAAAGACCCTCTACTAATAAAAAAGTGCATGCTATTGAATAAATTAATACTTTGAGTGGAAAGATGGATGAACTTATGAAATTGATTGCTAGCAAGAGTGCTCCTATTGATCCTAATGATATGCCTTTGTCTACTTTGATTGAGAATAATAATGAGCTATGGATGTGAATTATGTTGGTAGGAACAATTTTGGTAATAACGTGTATAGAGGCAATTTTAATCCTAGGTCGTTTCCTATTAATTTCTCTAATAATTATGGTAATTCCTACAAAAATTCTTATGGAAATTATAATAAGATACCCTCTGATCTTGAGAATAATATTAAAGATTTTATTAACTCCCAAAAGATTTTCAATGCCATGATAGAAGAAAAATTCTTAAGTTTGATGATTTGGCTAGAAACGTTGATAGAATTTCTCATGAGATTGATTCCCTTAAGGTTATATCTAGGCCACCCAAGCTTGATATTAATTAGTCTCTAAAATTTATTCAAATTTCTATTAATGAATGTAGGGAGAGAACCGCTAGAATGCGAGCCAAGAGAGAATGGCTAGAAAAAGCATGTTCTTCTAGTTTTTGCGATAATCATGATGAAGATCTTAAAGTGATTGGTGTGACTCCTATTGAATCTTTGTTTGCTGATATAAAACTTGATAAAGAAGGGACTGGAGATGTTTCAACTTTAGCTAGAAGGCATCCCAATAATTTGGAGGGTAAAGATCTTAATGAAAAAATTGATGGAAGTGGGTTTGGCGAGGTCAAAAACTTAAACTAGTGATGTGCCCACTCTTCTGGACTACAAGGAATTTAATTATGATAGTAGTTCTTTGATTGAGTGTATTTCCTTGTTAGAATCCATGCTCAATTCATCTCATGCTTATGATCAAAGTAAGGCTTTTACTAAGCATATCATTGATGCTATGATGAAATCTTTTGAAGAAAAACTTGAGTTGGAAGTTTCAATCCCTAGAAAGTTATATGATGAATGGGAACCTACTATTAAAATTAAGATTAAAGATTATGAGTGCAATGCTTTATGTGATTTGGGTGCTAGTGTTTCCACTATTCCAAAATCTTTATGTGATGTGCTAGGCTTCCATAAACTTGATGATTGTTCTTTAAATTTGCACTTAGTGGGTTCCACTATTAAAAAACCTATGGGAAGAATTAATGATGTTCTTTTTATTGCAAATAGAAATTATGTGCCCGTAGATTTCATTGTGCTTGATATAGATTGCAATCCTACATGCCAGATAATTCTTGGTAGACCTTTCCATAGAACGATTGGTGCAATTATTGATATGAAAGAAGGAAACATTAAATTTCAATTTCCATTACGGAAGGGCATGTAACACTTTCCAAGAAAGAAAATTAAGTTACCATATGAATCTATTATGAGGGCCACTTATGGATTGAATACCAAAGATGACAAAACCTAGATCTATGGAATATGCCTAGCTAGGGGCATAAAACAATAGCGTTTGTTGGAGGCAACCCAATATTATTTTATGTTTTTGAATTTTCTTCTATTTTTCAATAAATACACCATTATACTTATGTTATGATGGAGTTCTTATGTTTTAATTAGTGTTTGTGTCAAGTAAGACCTTTGGGATGGTTTGAAGATTGTTGATTTCATTCTGTGAAAAAACATAAACTTTTACGTCCAGTAGCAGAATTGTTAAAAATCACTGGAGCGACGAACAACTCTGCATTTTTTACACTTGATTGATATACAAATGTCCCATGTTTTCCTAATTTTTCAGAATTTCGTAAGTTAAAGAAGTCTGGCTAAAGTCCAGATTACTACAGACTGTTATGTTTTTGACAGATTTTGTTTTCATTATGCTGTTCGCTTGTTTTGATGAATCTATGGGTTGTATGAACCATTGTGAAGTTAGAATACAGTAGATATAATGCAAATATAAAATTGAAATGAGTTTACAATAGTACCTAAAAGTGGTGATTTGCTTTATTATACTAACGGATCTCACGAGTTTTCTGTTGAGTTTTGTGTTGTGAAGTTTTCAAGTTTTGAGTGAAGTTTCGATGGGCTAAGGAATAAGGAGTGGCAAGAGCCTAAGCTTGGAGATGACCAAGGCTCCCCAAGGTAATATTCAAGGACAACCAAGCATCTAAGCTTGGGGATGCCCCGGATGGCATCCCCTCTTTTGTCTACAATCCATCGATAAATTACTTGGGCTATATTTTTATTCACTACATGATATGTGTTTTGCTTGGAGCGTCGTGTATTATATGAGTCTTTGCTTTATTTTCTTTTTAGTTTGCCACAATCATCCTTGCTGGACACACATTAATCATGAATTTATTAGAATACTCTGTGAGCTTCACTTATATCTTTTGAGCTAGGCAGTTGCTCTAGTGCTTCACTTATATCTTTTAGAGCACGGGGGTGGTTATATTTTAAAGAAATTGATGAACTCTCATGCTTCACTTATATTATTTTGAGTCTTATAAATAGTATGGCAATTTTCTTGGGTTTTGAAATTAGTCCTGTCGGCGTGCGACACCTATGGGATCCCAAGGGACCCCTTTACAATTCGGCGGGGGGAGAGGTATGCGCAAAGAGCAGAACCAACGATCAACGCGGGGCGATTTTACCCAGGTTCGGGCCGCTAATCAGCGTAAAACCCTACTCCTGCCTTGTGTTTTTATTAGTGTTCTTGAGCCCAGGCTCCAGGAGCGCTCGCAATGAACAGTACGTTCAAAGAGCAGCTACGCATGCAGAATGGGCTAAAAGATCTCCTCCTCCGTAGCAGTTGCCTTGGGCCTCCTTTTATACGCTCAAAGGGGTCACCACAGTGGCAAAATGTACATACATTGAGGTGTAAAGTAGCTACAGGGTTTACATGAGGTGGAAAGTTGCTACAGCATTTACATGCTTATCACTGACGGCTCAGGACAAGCGCATTAAATGCTCTATCTAGGTGTCCCTTAGCTTCTTGGGGATGGAAAAAGGGGCCGTCCCATCAGCACCGCTTATACCCACCCGCCGTTGGTGCCTTGACATGCATCCAGGAGGACAAAACCCATCTGACAGGTTTGGTCGCTGCACTGGAGCGGTGACAGCTTGGCGGGGTCATCTTGCCGGGACCAAGCTTGCCGGGATCATCTTGCCGGGGCTCATCAGCAAGAATCTTGCCGGGCCTCACCAGCAAGAATCTTGCCGGGGCTTCGGCCTTTGGTCTTCTGCCTTCCAATTATTGACTCGAATGCTTTTTGGATAGTCTTGTGCTTGTTCCCAGTTGTCTTCTCCTAGGAAGGCTCGCTCCCCTGCCATGCCCTTCCCGCCTGGGGGCTGCAACTCGCCGGTGCGTGTCCAGGGGTAATGAACACCCCCTGTTCACTACACCGACAAGTCCTAATACGATGGGTATTCAAGAGGGATATAATAAAAACTTTCATGAATATCATTGAATATATGAGAAGTTTGATTCCTTGCATTTGTTTTGATATATAAAGATGGTGATATTAGAGTCATGCTAGTGAGTAATTGTGGTTTAGGAAGAATATTTGTGTTAAGGTTTGTGATTCCCGAAACATGCACGTATGGTCTCTCGTTATACTATGAAATTGGAGCGTTATTTATTATTGATTGTATTCCTTATGAGTGGCGGTCGGGGACAAGCGTTGGTCTTTTCCTACCAATCTATCCCTCTAGGAGCATGCGCCTAGTACTTTGCTTCGAGGGCTAATAAATTCTTGCAATAAGTATATGAGTTCTTTATGACTAATGTGAGTCCATGAATTATACGCACTCTTACCTTTCCACATTTTGCTAGCCTCTTCGGTACCATGCATTGCCCCTTCTCACCTCGAGTTGTGGTGCAAACTTCGCCGGTGCATCCAAACCCCGTGATATGATACGCTCTATCACACATAAACCTCCTTATGTCTTCCTCAAAACAGCCACCATACCTACCTATTATGACATTTTCATAGCCATTTCGAGATATATTGTCATGCAACTTCCACTGTTCCATTTTATTATGACACATATCATCATTGTCATATTGATTTGCATGATCACATAGTTGACATAGTATTTGTGGCTCCGCCTCCGTTCATATTTTTTATACATGTCACGCTAGATCATTGCACATCCCGGTAAACCGCCGGAGGCATTCATATAGAGTCATACTTTTGTTCTAGTATCAAGTTGTAATTTTCTTTTGAGTTGTAAGTAAATAGAAGTGTGATGATCATATTCATTATTAGAGCACTGTCCCATATGAGAAAAAAGAGAGGCCAAATGAGCCCAAAAAAAAAGAAGAGGCCAAAGTGCCCAACGAAAAAAAAGAAGAAAAAAAATGAGAGAAATAGAGAGAAGGGACAATGTTATTATCCTTTTCCACACTTGTGCTTCAAAGTAGCACCATGTACTTCATGATAGAGAGTCTCCTATTTTGTCACTTTCATATATATTACTAGTGGGAATTTTTCATTATAGAACTTGGCTTGTATTTTCCAATGATGGGTGATAACCCACAAGTATAGGGGATTGTTTGTAGCCTTTTTCGATAAATAAGGGTGTCGAACCCAATGAGGAGCTAAAGGTAGAACAAATATTCCCTCAAGTTCTATCGACCACCGATACAACTCTACGCACACTTAACCTATGCTTTACCTAGAACAAGAAAAAAGCTAGAAGTCCTTTGGGAGAATAAAACTACGAATAAATTGCAAGATAATAAATTTAGTAGTTTATTAGAAAGCTTTTGTCACACAAGAAAGTTATTTGTCCCTAGGTGATCGATAACTAAACCGGTAATCATTATTGCAACTTCATATGAGGGAGACGCATGAGCTAACATACTTTCCGTACTTGGATCATATGCACTTATGATTGGAACTCTAGCAAGTATCCGGAACTACCAAAGATCATTAAGGTAAAACCCAACCATCTCTACTCCTAATGTCCCAGTTGGTAGAATAGCCTCCACTGCCTTTTTTCGTCCCCCCACTTTTGTCTGGTTTTTTGTCTGCTTTTTTTCGTCTCCCCTCCCACCACCGGCTCTCATCGGTTTATTTTCGCTCCCCTTGATCTGTTTCCTCGTTCTATCGTCAAGGACTTCACCAGCCGCTGAGCCCTTCGCCGCCTCTGAGATCCGAGAGGAGCCGCCGCCCCGGCCTTTGATTCTGGCCGACGCCATCCGGCTCACTTGTCGGCCGCCACCAGCACGGCTCGTCCCTGTCTCCCCAATCGATCCCCAGCACATCCTCGTTGTTCCCTCCCTATACGCGCCCTTGCGGCTAACCCTAGCCGCCAACTCGTGTTGTGGGCACTGAGGATGGGAGCGGGGCAGCCGCGTCGCTGAGGGGGTGGAGGGGCTGGGGCGTCACCGCTTGGGTGGAGAAACAGGGGCTGCGATGGCGCTGTGCTGGAGCAGAGGAGAAGGATAGCGAGGATGGGTGAAGACATCGTTGGCGGCGGCGGCGCGAATCTAGTAGAGCCCCCCTCTCTCCCCAAGCTTGCCCCTCTCACCCTCTCCCTCAAGCGGCAAGACCCTAGGGGGATGCAGGCCTGACGACATGGGCGTTGGTGCGCTGGCATGGCGGTCCGGCGGTGGCCGAAGGACGCCCATCCTCTTCCGAAGCAGCAGAAGGCAACTGAAAAGCGGAGCGGATCAAGCACCCGGGGTCGCCTGAGGCGGCTCGGTGCACCTCCAAGTGCGTTAGCAGCTGCGTCCTCGGTGGAGCCGGCGCTCCCGGCATCATTAGGCCTTCAACGTCAGAAGGTAATTAGACCAAGGGATGAGTCATCGATGGATGGATTATGTCCAACCATTCATTATCCCCATGCTTGTTCTAGCCGATTAACTATTGTGCACATCCAGACTCATGATGGTGTTCAAGGATGGTTTCCGCAGCTGGTAGTAGTGCTACGTACGTGATGTAGAGTAGTTCAGACCATGGAATTCTTCTACTTGATTCAGAACGACATCAGTGTAATGTGTCTGTCTATACAAGTGCTCTGACATCTACTACCTAATCATGGACGAAAAAGACAAAGGCAATGATCCATTGTATCGTCATCATGTATGCAGCAGCTAACAAAGGTCAACTTATCCAACTATTCTACATACCCCGCATTCCACAGTTACCATATACTATACTAAATTAATGATAAATGGATGAGCTATGAATAGCAGTAGCTCTTGCTGGAATAGTATAGCTCCACCTTCCTTTTTAAGGAAATGCAAGTAACATATCTTATATAATTGTTTTTTTATCGCGTATTCAGATAATTCTAATTGCTCGCTTGTATGGATTTCAAGTAATCTCTCTAGCAGCCTTACTCTAACAAGTGGTTTGGTGCATGTTATTTATTAATTAAGTTGATCAAAACTTCTTTATTTTAAGTACAATTGTACTTTCAGTTTATTCATCCAAATAGATTTGCAAACAACTTGCTTTTCTAGCATGGTCATTTCTTGTTGGCATTAGAAGATATCTCTGCTTCACATTATCACTTGCAATATGGATTGTTCTTCAAAGTGGCAAATGCCGCATCATTGCTTACGATTCTACCGATTGTAGGAGAGCAGTATTCTTCCATCTCCAATCAGAAAGAGCTGGTAAGTAAGCCCATCAGTTAGAAGAGAAGTTAGAGCTGACGGGAGTGGTGCCAAAAGTTTCCACAATAATCTACTGACAGATAAATATAAATCTTCTCATTTTTCAGATTTTGTTTTTTAATTCAGTTAAATCTATTAGCTTACTGGTTGTGGTATAACTATTTCTAGAATTTACAATGTGGTTTGCGTGCCTATTGATTTTACTTGATGAGAGAAAAATTAAACCTATGTTATTCAAATTTTAGTGGGGACCATTCTTGATTTTTGAATGCATTGCCTAGAAGGTAGCTCTAAATAAATCTTCTACGAAATCAGGGTATTTTATTGTTAAATTTTGTATTTTTGAAAGCAGATACCATTCATTGTTTTTTCATTTACAACTGCACATGTTCAGTTATGTGTTCATATATGTCGTACAGAGTTTTAGATATGAAGCAAACAGTTCAAGGTATTTCGGATTGGTAGAGCTTAATATGTGATGTGTGATGTTTTCTAAGGGCACTGTATATTATATAATTTAAGATATAACTCATTATAATTCTGTTAAGTCATACTTATACATATGATAACCAACATGTGTAGTGATCTCAAGGGGCAACTGCCGCCGTCGGGCGCGGGCGGCGCCGGTGGGCCCAGGGGCGAGGCTTCTCCACGGGCACCGACGGGCCCACTGCATTCTGGTTCAACCCGCGGAATGCCGAAGACATCTTCATCGAGTTCTTCGGCTCATCCATCCCCTTCGGCGGTATGAGCGGCGGCATGGGAGGCAATGGGAGTGGGGGTAGGGCATGCAGTCTGGCGGCATCAGGTTCTCGCCATCCATTTTTTTCATCGAGTATGCCTTCACCTAGATGTTTTGTGGCGGCGGCGATGGGTACCCCGTGATGTTCGGCGGCAGCGGGGGCAGGGCAGTCAAGGCCATGCCCATCAAGAGGAAGCTGCCATGTTCTTTCGAGGAGCTGTACAAGGGGAGCACAAAGAAGATGAAGAGCTCCAGGGATATCACCGATGCCAATGGGTGAGTACTGTCCTCTCCTTCCATCTGCTTTATACGTGTGGCCACTTATTATTGCTGATTAAGAAGATTCAGGAGCCAGTAGATTCTTCTTGAAGATTGGAGATTGTTTAGTTGGTCCAGATTAAACCTGAGAATTGCAAGCCCGTTTTTGTTCCATCTAACAGTTCAGCTGTACTATTGGTGTGGATAGTTCTTAGGAATTATTAAGCCAGCCTTTAGATTTTAGCGTGCTTAGTCATTCAGAATTATTTGGTGTGAGTGTGAGGTATACATGTGTTGAGAAGATTAATAAACCTAAGGAATGTGCAGTTGACCACTTGTATCTGTCTGATTTGTTTTAGTAGACATTGCTTGCACCCAGTTTTCAGTCATCGTAATATGATGTATGGAACTTGCTTGGTTCGCAACCATTGTTCCTGGTTTATTAAAAAAATTAGAAGTGAATGTCCTTTTTGATTCCATCTAAAAGTTCACCATGTGCTCTTTAAATGGACAGTTTATATGAGTTCTTGAGCAGTTAAGATTTTTAGCATGTAATACAGTCATTCTGAATTATTTAGCATTCAGTCTCATCATGGGGTACATGTGTATTTAAAGAACAAGAGCAACAAATGATTTTGTTATTGCTAAACAAGATTTAGGAGCGAAGTTGGACTACGTTAAACTTTAGATATTTGCTTAAGTAAACAATTGCAGCGAAGCCCTTGCAGCCAATCTCTTCACTTCTGAAAATGTTGCCTGAGATTTACTTGGTTCAAGCCACCGTTCCTGATGACGATGCAATTGGTCTGAAGATGGCTTCAACATATTCATCAATGCATTGGCGAATGTGTTTCTAAATTAGACTTAAGCCAGCCACGCGAGTTGCTCGACGCCTTGGCTGAACTTCTTCTTGAACAATTGGGTGACCCGCCTCTCAAGGCCACTAATTTTGGCTTGTTTGTCCTCTTCAAGCCCATTGACTAATTAATTTGGTTGATTGTCTGTAGAATTCATAGTGGATAAGAAACCTCAACAATTCCCCTTTGTTCACATTGTATCTACAATTTACTACTATATCTATAGTGCTACTGAAATTTGAATTTTGTAACCAAAAGAAATGCATGTGAGTGATTCATGGTTATTATAGGCAGTACCTATAATATGTGGCTCTAGAGGTGCTGAAGCGGCGAACTGAGCTGAGGCCAGTATAAGGAGTGACAGAGTTATCCTCTACTTTTATTTGTTCATGTTGTCTCCACAACCTGACTTGTGTATGTGTTCATGGATCAGAGATAGCGTGCGCTACCACGAGCACGAGGACATCTGGGCGCGGCACTCAGAGAGATTGTTGAGAGGCTCGGTAGGACGGAGGGTGTCCTGCTGGCTACCTACGTCATTGCCAACGGTGCCATGGAATTTGTGGTGCACATGGTCAAGGAGATGGGTGTGCGAATTCTTGGGTAACCTCAGCTTCGATCAGCATGTCAAGACAGGATACGTGCTACTCAAATGTACATGGGTTAATCACATCTTCTTACAAGGTCATAAGAAATTAAATAGCCTGCTGGCTGGATCAGAGATGGTTTCTCAACTCTACGTATTTCAATTTTCGCTGCTGCTCATGGAGCAAAAAGGCTTTCAGTGGATATTGCCACCTATCTAATTAACGTACTTCTTCACTGACTTTCAGAGTGACATAAATTCAGAGCCCTTCCATTGAAATCTAGAGCATCAGGTGCATTTTTGTTCAGGTACTAGAAGGAGAGCTTTGTTTTGTGTTAAAAATGGTGTCCAGCAGTTAGAGCTAATAACTGCTCTTCTAAGCACCCATGTTATCAGTTTATCACATACTATCGCTTATGCATGGTACTAAATTCAATATAAATTTTGTAGTTTATCTTGTGAATGTTACCCTAATATTCGACATTATATATTTTTTCACTTTTTGTTCCTTTGCAGGTATGAAATGAGAAGAAATAATCAATTACTTTTTCTCTGAAATTTCCCAATGAGAAAGAATCAAAGCATGCCAGCTGATGAAGGTAACTGAACCCAACCTAGGCCTGCCTTTTGCACTTCTCCTTAGTCAGCAAAACTTTATTTGAATCGTTCGATGTAGCAAAGAGATCTGCAGTGCCATGGGTGATGATAGTATGCATTTGTGTTCAAGTGCTTAGTGCGCCAACATTGATTATTACCTCTGTTGCATAAAAAGTATTGTATTATGCTTTGGACATGGTGTTACATGATTGATTAAACTCTATCTGTTAATAAAAAAATATAATAGCCAAGTCCAGTAGCCACCATTAGCTACTTTGATACAAAATGAGGTAGGTGCAAAGTTGATTAGGTATAGACAACATCTTTAAACATGAAACCTCGAGCACCATCTGCATTTTCGTCGATATATTTTTAGTTATAAGATAAATGGAGAATGATGATATGATTCTGTCAAAAATTAATATTGGTATTGTTAATCTATTTGTATCAAAGAATGTTATAAATCATATACGCGCATGTGGAAATAAGAAAATTGTCCGTGGAGTGGATGATGGCGCGGCGCGGAGTGCTGTGTGCCACAGAAGCATGTATCTTGCCCATCATTATTCTTTTTAATATTGATGCACTCGACCATAAATCAGAAATTTGCTATTGTCGGAGAAGATATGAAAGGGAGGAAGTGAGCCAAATGGGAGATGCATGTTGGGGAGGGAGGGCACTGCTAGAGGAAGTGTTCATCTAAGGCTCGCAACTGATGCCAAATTTTTCATAATTGGTTATCTCAGGGGAGGGTAGAGTAATACTTTTCATATCATGTGAACCGTTATTTATTACCAGCAACTTACCAGATTAAGCTTAGAAGCTTTATCCTCAAATGTATAACCTTCTGTTTCCCTGATATATATGTTTCCTGCTTGTTCTAATAGGGTTCATAGTTAGCGTAGTAGCAAGTATTGGCACCATATGTGGATCTTGACTCACTTGCCAATATGACTGATGGATATTAAGGAAGTGACTTGAAGGCACATTTATGTTGGTGTGACCCTCTCAGGCTCTTCAACGATGAGAAGGTGATATCAAACTCTCATTGACTTTCCTTCCACTTGAACCTCTATGTAATAGCAGAACAGAAAGTTTAGCAAAACCTAAAGGTAGGCCTTAGCATGTAGTACTTGGAAGTGAGGACATACGGCATCTTATAATATATGATTTTCCCATGATTACATGAGTAAATGCAGTACATGTATAGTAGGATATGCTAATCAATTTACATAGGCATAACTGAAAGATCGTGGATGTCGCCTAGAGGGGGGGTGACTAGGCGCTTTAAAATAATTACGGTTAGGGCTTGAACAAATGCGGAATAAACCTAGCGGTTAATTTGACAAGCACAAAACCTACAACAACTAGGCTCACCTATGTGCACCAACAACTTATGCTAAGAAAGATAGACAACTAAGTGATAGCAAGATATATGACAAGAAACAATATGGCTATCACAAAGTAAAGTGCATAAGTAAAGGGCTCGGGTAAGAGATAACCGAGGCACGCGGAGACGACGATGTATCCCGAAGTTCACACCCTTGCGAATGCTAATCTCTGTTTGGAGCGGTGTGGAGGCACAATGCTCCCCAAGAAGCCACTAGGGCCACCGTAATCTCCTCACGCCCTCGCACAATGCAAGATGCCGTGATTCCACTAAGGGACCCAAGAGGGCGGTCACCGAACCCGTACAAATGGCAACCCTTGGGGGCGGTCACCGAACCCGTACACTTTGGCAACCCTTGGGGGCGGTCACCAGTACCCGTCAAATTGCTCGGGGCGATCTCCACAACCTAATTGGAGACCCCGACACTTGCCCGGAGCTTTACACCACAATGATTGAGCTCCGAACAACACCAACCGTCTAGGGCGCCAAGGCACCCAAGAGGAACAAGCTCTAGGGTGCCAAAACACCTAAGAGTAATAAGCTTCTCAAACTTCACTTCCACTTATCACCGTGGAGAACTCAAACCGATGCACCAAATGCAATGGCAAGGGCACACGGAGTGCCCAAGTCCTTCTCTCCCAAATCCCACCAAAGCAACTAATGCTAGGGAGGAAAATGAGAGGAAGAACGAAAGAAGAACACGAAGAACTCCAAGATCTAGATCCAAGGGGTTCCCCTCACTTAGAGGAGAAAGTGATTGGTGGAAACGTGGATCTAGATCTCCTCTTTCTTTTCCCTCAAGAACTAGCAAGAATCATTGGAGGGATTGAGAGTTAGCAAGCTCGAAGAAGGTCAACAATGGGGGAAGAACACGAGCTAAAGAGATAAGGTCCATTGGGGAAGAAGACCCCCTTTTATAGGTGGGGAAAAATCCAACCGTTATCCTCACAGCCCGCACAGAGCGGTACTACCGCTCCAAGGAGCGGTACTACCGCTAGGGCGGTAGTAGCCCTTTGAAAAATAACAGCGAGGAGGCAAAAGGCCAGTAGAATAGCCGGAGCGGTACTACCGCTAGTCCTCACGGTACTACCGCTAGGGATAGCGGTACTACCGCAAAGGGTAGCGGTACTACTGCTAGCGAGCGGTACTAAAAAAATACATCCGTGCCTACCACCGCTGGACCAAATACGAGATTTTGGTCCGGAGTGGTACTACCACTGTAGTAGCCGCGGTAGTACCGCTCTGGAGCGGTAGTAAAAAATTACATCCGCTCCAATCCGCGGTAGTACCGCTGCAGCCTTTTCAGAACACCAAAACTGCCACAACTTCTGCAAACGGACTCCGAATTCAACGAAACCAAGTTTGTTGGAAAGCTAACGACATGGGCTAACACAATATTGGTAGAAATATCAATAAGAAGCAAATTAGAAAAGTCCCATGAGAAAATGGTGAGAACCCTTCCTCGAAAAAGACAGGTAAAACCTCCAACACTGAAAACGTGATAGAAGAAGCATATGAAATCCGTTTTCGATGTACTAGAGCTTGTCACGAAGATAACCACAAGATCTAAAACCTCAAAATAAAATACAAATAAGAATCAATAAAGATGATGCAAGGATGCAATGGTTTGAGCTCTCGACGAATGATACGATCAAGCTACTCACTTGAGAGCCCCCCTTGATAGTACTGCTATCGATCCTATAACCCGGTCTCCAAACTATCACCATGAGACCGGTAAAATATAAAACCTATCAAGGGCAAACCTTTGCCTTGCACGAAGTCCACTTGAGCTAGATGATGACGATCTTGACTCCCTCAAGTTGGACCACCTTTCTTGATTGCGTTCGCTCGATGAAGACTAGTTGATTGCTCCCCCATACTCCACTATGGGTGAGCCACTCTTTGGCACATTTTCACAAGTCCATTGTCACCACAATGGACGGCAAGCTTCAAGCATGTGATCTCTTCGTGATGATCCACTTGAACTTGCACACCGCAACCTAACCCCACAAAGAACTCTCACGAAGACCATGGGTTAGTACACAAAGCGTAATTGACAATGCTTACCATGCCATGGGATCGCTTGGTCCCCCTCGGTACATCTTCTATGCTTTGTGTGTTGATCAACTTGATTCACTCTTTGACTTAGTCTTGATCAACCTCTCACATGACCAATCTTTAGGTAATTCCTTGAATAGCATCTTGGTCATCACAAACTCTCCTTGAAACCAACAAATGGACTCCAAGAAAAGCCTATGGACAAATCCTTCAAATATAACTCAAGGCAACCATTAGTCCATAGAGATTGTCATCAATTACCAAAAACAAACATGGGGCCACCGCATGTTCTTTCAATAACCAATCTCACGCTACTTTATTACTCTGTATAATCCCCTGCTTGCTCAAGTAGCTCTATAGGATGCCTTTTTTTTCTTCCAGGTACTTGCTTATTTTGGCTATTCTATGATCTGGTACTTGCTTGTCCAGCATGTATATGTATTTTTCTCACAAAAAAGCATGTCCATGTATAATATTTTATATAGTAAAATGTATTTCCAAATGAACCATTTACTTGACTTGATGCTCACTAATATTAATAACTACAAATATTCCCTTTCTTATACTTTGTGCTAATTTCTATGTTATTCTACTTTTCTGTAGATTACAGAGGATGCTTAGTTGTTCAAATTTCTTTACAAATAACCAAAATTTTCCTGTTTGCTTTGGCCTGAGAACATGGTCTAGACCTTCTCATCTATTGTATATGTACGAAAACTATATGGTACTGTATTAAACTGATATTTATCAAATGGTTCTATGGTAGATTACACGAGCTATTGACTCAAAATGTTGCTCTTGATACATACTCCCTCCGTTCCAAAATATAAGTATTTTTAGAGATTCCAATATAGACTACATACGGGTGACCGTATTAAAATCTCACCCGTATGTAGTCCATATTGAAATCTCTGAAAAGACTTATATTTAGGAACGGAGGAAGCTATTATGCTAGGTTGTGGAAGAGTGTATCCAACAGGATCCACCCGACTATGGCCAATTGGTGCTTGCACAACGTCACAGAATGATTTTTGGAGACCTGCATAGTGGTTGGAGATGCATAACTACATGCCTTTCTACTTTGGGCTCGGGCTTGAACCTCTCATTGTGTAAATCGATGTGTGATTATGGGATCATTATATCGTGTCTCCTCGTACTGCAGTATGCTACATAGAATAGTTAGAAATTAGGCTATACTATATACAGGATTGTATTAGCATTTTATACCACTTTACAACTTTCTTCTCCTATGATCCAGAATCTAAGCTAATTCTTGTTCTGGCCTTCTTTTTTATTCACACCATGTTTCAAGAGATAGTGTACAACTCCATAGATGGCAGCAAGCTGATCATGAGTGGGGGTGGAGCTGAAGATGTACGTAGTAGGTCGTCACCGCACTCCAATTCTGCAAACCGACAGTTTCTATGGAGAGCGAGGCGGTGCGGGGCACCGGTTATTGATTCTCTTCAGGATTTGTTTCAATAAAGTTTGGCTGATTCTCTTCAGGATTTGTCCCAATAAAGTTTGGCCTCGTGGCAACTCACGGGCACGTATCTCGACAATATTTTTTAAAGAAAAAAAGAGGCAAAAAATCGCATGCTATATATCATTTTCGGATATATATCATGTCGTATATCATGGCAGCAAAAGCACATTGTGCTGGTCGCCCTCAGCTATGATAGTGTGCATTCCTTGGCACCAAGAATCGGCTTGGGTGCCGAGGAGAGGAGGGGGGCGATGCCGTGGAGGGAAGAAGAGACAATGGTGAAAGGAAGGTGCGGGCTGAATGACGTGGCGTTGTGGGGAAGCGGCAGTGAGATGCCGTGGAGGGGAGAGATGGCAGCAATGACGATGTGGCGAAGAGAGCAGCCAGGGTAATGAGATGTGAGTGTGAGCATTGTTCCATGCGGTGAGAGTCAGAGAGTGAACTGCTTTTTTAAGATGGGAAAAAACATAGCGGTTGTTTGCTTTTCTTAGGGAAAAGCGACTGATTGCTATGAGGGAAATTAATGTCACATCTTTTTTATATAGCAAAAGATATCACATACTCTAGCAAGTCATTTCTGAAGCATAATTACCAACAAGTGATTTACAGGTGAGTCTATAGTTTACTAAAATTGGGATGTGACCCAGTGTACTAAAAAACACGATGCCACTTACTCTGACAAAAATCGGTCACCTGCTTGAAGCGAGCAGATGGCCAATGAATATTTTTTTGTGGGAAAATGAATATATATTATATATGGGCTTATCTAATATGTGTTTATATATATATATATATTCACTTTTATAGAATATAGATCAAAACTGATGGCTTTGGATGATGCTTTCAGAATATCGATTGAAAAAGCTTTATGATGGATGGACTGAAAACTCATCGAGTCTTATACAATTGGAAGAGGTGCATACAAATAAGTGTTCTTCTTTATATTTTTTTGCGCATGATAATACAAAAAAATGTATTTTTATATGTTTATTTTTGCAGAGTATGAGAGTGATGGAGATGTATTATGCCGATGTTCAAAAAGAATCCAACGATAAGGGTGTTGACACGATGTTGTGTAAGGGACCAAAAATTCATCGAGTTAAATACAACAATACATGTATATATATGCAATCAGAACAAACAACTAAAAAGCTCGTGGCAAAGCACGGGCATTCTACTAGTAGCATTAAGTATCAAGTCCTCTTTACTCCCATACGTAACAACCCCCTTACTTGGGTGTAAGCTTCTGTCACTCTAGCCACCCACCATAAAAGAATCATGAACGCATTGCAACACCCTACAGCAGGGATCCCTCACATTTGCGCAACACGGAGGGCACCGTAGGACATCACCAAAATAAAATATACAACTCAAACCAATCATGATCATCAATCAACCCATAGAACAAAACAGATCTACTCAAACATCATAGGATAACCACATATCATTGGATAATAATATATAGTGTTGAGCACCATGTTTAAGTAGAGAATAGCAGCGGGAATAGAGGTTACACCCCTGCATAGAGGGGAGAAAGTTGGTTTTGACGATAGCCAGGTTGTTGATATAGATTGCCGTCATGATCCTTGCCTCGGCGCTCCGGCGCCACCGGGAGAGAGGGGGAGAGAGCCCCCCTCCTTCTTCTTCTTCCTTGGCCTCCCCCTAGATGGGAGGAGATTCTCCCCTCTAGTCCATGTCCTCCATGGCGGCGGAGGGGCGAGAGCCCCTCCTAGATTGGATCTATCTCTCTGTTCTCTTCTATTTCGTGTTCCTATTTTCCGGCCGAAAACCGTTTCTTATATTCCCGGAGATCCGTAACTCCGATTGCGCTGAGATTTTAACATGATTTTTTTTCTGGATATAAGCTTCCTTGCACCCGAAGAAGAGCAGCAACCGCCTTACAAGGTGGCCGCTACCCACCACCACGCGCCTGGGGGCTGGGTCGCGCCCTGGTG
Source organism: Thinopyrum elongatum (assembly GCA_011799875.1). Lineage (NCBI taxonomy): Eukaryota > Viridiplantae > Streptophyta > Magnoliopsida > Poales > Poaceae > Thinopyrum > Thinopyrum elongatum. The sequence continues at coordinate 538,699,940 of CM022299.1, forward strand.
TCTTGTGGAGGCCGTGGGCCTCCGTTTGCGTTGATTCCACCTCCCAAAAATCACATATATTCCAAGATAATTCTTCGTAAAATTTTATCGCATTTGGACTTTGTTTGATATGGATATTCTATGAAACAAAAAACATGCAACAAACAGGAACTGGCACTGGGCACTGGATCAATATATTATTCCAATAAATCATATAAAATGTTGCAAAAAATATGTGAAAGTTGTATAACATTGGCATGGAACAATAAAAAATTATAGATACGACAAAGAAGTGTCAATGGGCTTCCTCAAATGCCCGAGGACTTCATGAGTAAGCAAGTTCGATGCACACCCACTTAGTTTTCTTTTGAGCTTTCATACACTGATAGCTCTAGTGCATCCGTTGCATGGCAATCCCAACTCCTTGCATTGATATCAATTGATGGGCATCTCCATAGCCCGTTGATTAGCCTCGTCAATGTGAGACTTTCTTCTTTTTTGTCTTCTCCACACAACCTCCAACATCATACTCTATTTAACCCATGGTGCTATATCCATGGCTTTCGCTCATGTATTGCATGAGAGTTGAAAAAGTTGATGCGCGTTAAAAAGTATGAACCAATTGCTTGGCTTGTCATCGGGGTTGTGCATGATAAATACTTTGTGTTAAGAAGATGGAGCATGACAAGATTATATGATTTTGTGGGGATAACTTTCTTTAGCCATGATATTTTGAATAAACATCGTTGCTTTTTAGTATGCTTGAAGTATTACTGTTTTTATGTCAATATTAAACTTTTATTTTGAATCTTATGGATCTGAATATTCATGCCACACAAAGAAATATTACATGATAAACATGTTAGGTAGCATTCCACATCAAAAATTCTGTTTTTATCATTTACCTACTCGAGGACAAGCAGGAATTAAGCTTGGGGATGCTTGATACGTCTCCAACGTATCTATAATTTTTTATTGTTCCATGCTATTATATTATCAATCTTGGATGTTTTATATGCATTATTATGTTATTTTATATCATTTTTGGGGACTAACCTATTAACCTAGTGCCTAGTGCCAGTTGCTGTTTTTTCCCTTGTTTTTTGCTTTTACAGAAAATCAATACCAAACGGAGTCCAAATGGAATGAAACTTTTCAAGGATTTTTCTTGGACCAAAAGACACGCTGGAAGCTTTGGGAGGAGCCCAGAAGAGCCACGAGGTGGCCACAAGCTCAGGGGACGCGCCCTAGGGGGTGCCCTCCAAGATTGTGCCCCCCCCCCCCCGTGGCACTTCTAACCCTAATTTTTCTTCTATAAATACCCAAATATTCCCCGTAGACCAGAGGGCACACCAAAAATACTTTTTCACCGCCGCGAGTTTCTGTCTTCGTGAGATCCCATCTGGGGACCTTTTTCAGTACTCTGCCGGAGGGGGATTCGATCACGGAGGGCTTCTACATCAACCTTGCTGCCCTTCCGATGATGTGTGAGTAGTTTACCACAGACCTACAGGTCCATAGCTAGTAGCTAGATGGCTTCTTCTCTCTCTTTGATCTTCAATACAATGTTCTCCTCGATGTTCTAGGAGATCTATTCGATGTAATTTTCTTTTGCGGTGTGTTTGTTGAGATCCGACGAACTGTGAGTTTATGATCAGATTATCTATGAATATTATTTGAGTCTTCTCTGAACTCTTTTATGCATAATTTATATAGCTTTGTATTTCTCTCAGATCTATTGATTTGGTATGGCCAACTAGATTGATTTTTCTTGCAATGGGAGAGGTGCTTCGTAATGGGTTCAATCTTGCGGTGCTCAATCCCAGTGACAGAAAGGGACATGACACGTATTTGTATTGTTGCCATTAAGGATAAAAAGATGGGGTTTGTTCATATTGATTGGATCTATACCTCTACATCATGTCATCTTACTTAAGGCGTTACTCTGTTCTTGTTAACTTAATACACTAGATGCATGCTGGATAGTGGTCTATGTGTGGAGTAATAGTAGTAGATGCAGGCAGGAGTTGGTCAACTTGTCTCGGACGTGATTCCTATATACATGATCATTGCCATAGATATTGTCATAACTACGCACTTTTCTATCAATTGCTCAATAGTAATTTGTTTACCCACTGTATGCTTTCTTTCAAGAGAGAAGCCTCTAGTGAAAACTATGGCCCTCGGGCCTACTTTTATCATATTATTTTCAGATTTATAAAATTAAAAACACAAAAATACCAAGCTGCAATTTATTTACTTTTATTTTATTTAGCACTTTTACTTATCTTTTATATCAATCACTATCATATCCCATCCTTGCAAGTAACCGTAAAGGGATTGACAACCCCTTTATCGCGTTGGGTGCAAGTATTTGTTTGTTTGTGTAGGTACAGTTATTGGAGACTAGTGTGTTCCTCCTACTGGATTGATACCTTGGTTTTCAACTGCGGGAAATACTTATCTCTACTTTGCTGCATCACCCTTTCCTCTTCAAGGGAAAAACCAATGCAATCTCAAGAAGTAGGACACCGCAACTTCCCACCCCCACCCCCCACCCCGACATCGCTGCGACCTCGAAGTCGCCCCCTGCGGCCCCGTCCAGCTCATACGTCTGACGCCGTCACACTCGGCGGACGCCGTTAGGCTAGCTACCTGGTCCAGGGGAGGCGCGCATCTCTTCGCCGGCCAGCTTCTTCGACGATGCCCGCAAGTTGGTGGATAGTTTGCCCCAAGGTACAAATGGACTCCGCCGACGAGTTCTTTTTCCACAATTTCCTCTGGGACTCCAACGATTCCTCATCCGATGATGAGGAGATGGTGGCCATCGTGTTGGTCCATAACCACCTTAGTAGGTAGCGGCCATTGTTCCGGGGCTCGATCCCGGGGCACACTTCGGCGTTGAATCGCAACCAAGATAGCGGCCATTTCCTTCTTTGGAAGGACTACTTTGAGACAGCTGATACGTCTCCATCGTATCTACTTTTCCAAACTCTTTTGCCCTTGTTTTGGACTCTAATTTGCTTGATTTGAATGGAACTAACCCAGACTGACGCTATTTTCAGCAGAATTGCCATGGTGTTATTTTTGTGCAGAAATAAAAGTTCTCGGATTGACCTGAAAATGTATGGAGAATATTTTTGGAATATATAAAAAAATACTGGCGCAAGAATTATCCAGAGGGGGGCCACCCAGAGGCCACAAGCCTTGGGGGCGCGCCCACCCCCCTGGGGGGCACCTGCAGGCTTGTGCGCCCCCTGGACCTCCTCCGACTACAACTCCAACTCTATATAACCCTATTCGGGGAGAAAAAAATCAGAGAGAAGGATTCATCATGTTTTACGATACGGAGCCGCCGCCACCTCCTGTTCTTCATCGGGAGGGCAGATATGGAGTCTGTTTTGGGCTCCGGAGAGGGGGATCCGTCGCCATCATCATCACCAACCTTCCTCCATCATCAATTTCATGATGCTCACCGCCGTGCGTGAGTAATTCCATCATAGGCTTGCTGGACGGTGATGGGTTGGATGAGATTTATCATGTAATCAAGTTAGTTTTGTTAGGGTTTGATCCCTTGTATCCACTATGTTCCGAGTTTGATGTTGCTATGACTTTGCTATGCTTAATGCTTGTCACTAGGGCCCGAGTGCCATGATTTCAGATTTGAACCTATTATGTTATCATGAATATACGTGTGTTCTTGGTCCTATCTTGCAAGTTGTAGACACCTATATGAGTTATGATCCGCATACCCCAAGGTGACAATAATTGGGATTCTTTTCGGTGATTACCGTAGTTTGAGGAGTTCATGTATTTACTAAGTGCTAATGCTTTGGTCCGGTTCCTATTAAAAGGAGGCCTTAATATCCCTTAGTTTCCATTAGGACCCCGCTGGCACGGGAGGGTAGGACAAAAGATGTCATGCAAGTTCTTTTCCATAAGCATGTATGACTTGCTGGGAAACGTTGAATGGAAAACCAAAAAAATTCTACGCACACGCAAGATCTATCAAGGAGATGCATAGCAACGAGAGGGAGAGAGTGTGTCTACGTACCCTCGTAGACCGTAAGCAGAAACGTTTAACAACGCGCTTGATGTAGTCGAACTTCTTCGCGTTCCAACCGATCGAGCACCGAACGTACGGCACCTCCGCGTTCAGCACACGTTCAGCTCGATGACGTCCTCTGCCTTCTTGATCCAGCAAGACGGCGAGGTAGTGGATGAGTTCCGGCAGCACGACGGCATGGTGACGGTGATGGTGAAGCTATCTCCGCAGGGCTTCGCCTAAGCACTACGAAAATATGACCGGTGGTGTAAACGGTGGAGGCGGGGCGCCGCACACGGCTAGGCAATTGTCTGTTGTGTGCTAGGTGCCCCCCTCCCACATATATATAGGTGGGAGGGAGGGAGGAGCAGCCAAAGGGGGCGCCCAAGTAGGAGGAATCCTACTTGGGGTCTCTCCCAAGCTGCGCCCCCTGCCTTGTATAGGTGTGGGGGAAAGGCAGGGGAGGGTGGCGCCCCCCACTTTCCTTTCTCCCAAGAGAGGGAAAGGAAGGAGGGGCTAGCCCTCCCCCCTTTCCTTCCCTAGAGCTGGACGGCCAGGGAGAGGGGTGCACCAGCCCCCTGTGGGCTGGTCTGTCCCTCCCTTGGCCCATTAAGCCCATAACACCTACCGGGGGTGTCCGGAACCCCTTCCGGTGACCCGATGGCTACCCGGTGCATCTCGAAACCCTTCCGCTGTCCGAATACCATTGTCCTATATATCAATATTTACCTCTCGACCATTTCGAGACTCCTCGTCATGTCCGTGATCTAATCCGGGACTCCGAACAACATTCGGTCACCAAATCATATAACTCATATAACATTATATCGTCAACGAACATTAAGCGTGCGGACCCTACGGGTTCGAGAACTATGTAGACATGACCGAGACACCTATCCATTCAATAACCAATAGCGGAACCTGGATGCCTATATTGGCTCCTCCATATTCTACGAAGATCTTTATCGGTCGAACCGTTATGACAACATACGTAATTCCCTTTGTCCATCGGTATCTTACTTGCCCAAGATTCAATCGTCGGTATTTTCATACCTAGTTCAATCTCGTTACCGGCAAGTCTCTTTACTCGTTCCGTAATACATCATCCTGTAACTAACTCATTAGTCACTTTGCTTGCAAGGCTTCTTATGATGTGTATTACCGAGAGGGCCCAGAGATACCTCTCCGATACTCGGAGTGACAAATCCTAATCTCGATCTATGCCAACTCAACAAGCACCTTCGGAGGTATCTGTAGAGCATCTTTATGATCACTCAGTTACGTTGTGATGTTTGATAGCACACAAGGCATTCCTCCGGTATCCGGGAGTTGCATAATCTAATAGTCGAAGGAATATGTATTTGACATGAAGAAAGCAATAGCAATAAACTGAACGATCATTATGCTAAGCTAACGGATGGGTCTTGTCCATCACATCATTCTCCTAATGATGTGATACCGTTATCAAATGACAACACATGTCTATGGTTTGGAAACCTTAACCATCTTTGATCAACGAGCTAGTCTAGTAGAGGCTTACTAGGGACTCCGTATTTGTTTATGTATTCACACATATATTTAAGTTTTCGATCAATACAATTCTAGCATGAATAATAAACCTTTATCATGAATAAGGAATATAGAATAACAATTTTATTATTGCCTCTAGGGCATATTTCCTTCAGTCTCCCACTTGCACTAGAGTCAATAATCTAGATTACATTGTAATGAATCTAACACCCATGAAGTCTTGGTGCTGATCATGTTTTGCTCGTGGAAGAGGCTTAGTCAACGGGTCTGCCACATTCAGATCTGTATGTATTTTGCAAATCTCTATGTCTCCATCCTTAACCTTTTCACGAATGGCGTTGAAGCGTCTCTTGATGTGTTTGGTTCTCTTATGAAACCTGGATTCTTCACCAAGGCAATTGCTCTAGTGTTGTCACAGAAGATTTTCATTGGACCCGATGCACTAGGTATTACACCTAGATCGGATATGAACTCCTTCATCCAGACTCCTTCATGTGCTGCTTCTGAAGCAGCTATGTACTCCGCTTCACACGTAGATCCCGCCACGATGCTCTGCTTGGAACCGCACCAACTGACAGCTCCACCATTCAATATAAATATGTATCCGGTTTGTGACTAAGAGTCATCCGGATCAGTGTCGAAGCTAGCATCGACGTAACAATTTGCGACGAGCTCTTCGTCACCTCCATAAACGAGAAACATATCCTTGCTCCTTTTCAGGTACTTCAGGATGTTCTTGACCACTGTCCAGTGATCCACTCCTGGATTACTTTGGTACCTCCCTGCCAGACTTATGGCAAGGCACACATCAGGTCTGGTACACAACATAGCATACATGATAGAACCTATGGCTGAGGCATAGGGAATGACTTTCATTTTCTCTCTATTTCTGCAGTGGTCGGGCTTTGAGTCTGACTCAACTTCACTCCTTGTAACACAGGCAAGAACCCTTTCTTTGACTGATCCATTTTGAACTTCTTAAAAACTTTATCAAGGTATGTGCTTTGTGAAAGTCCTATTAAGCGTCTCAATCTATCTCTATAGATTTTGATGCCCAATATATAAGCAGCTTCACCAAGGTCTTTCATTGAAAAATTCTTATTCAAGTATCCTTTTATGCTATCCAGAAATTCTATATCATTTCCAATCAACAATATGTCATCCACATATAATATCAGAAATGCTACAGAGCTCCCACTCACTTTCTTGTAAATACAAGCTTCACCGTAAGTCTGTATAAAACCATATGCTTTGATCACCTCGTCAAAGCGTATATTCCAACTCCGAGATGCTTGCACCAGTCCATAGATGGATCGCTGGAACTTGCACACTTTGTTAGCACCTTTAGGATCGACAAAACCTTCTGGTTGCATCATGTACAACTCTTCTTTAAGAAATCCATTAAGGAATGCAGTTTTGATGGCCAGATTTCATAATTATAAAATGCTGCAATTGCTAACATGGTTCGGACAAACTTAAGCATCGCTACGGGTGAGAAAGTCTCATCGTCGTCAACTCCTTGAACTTGTCGAAAACCTTTCGCGACAAGTCGAGCTTTGTAGACAGTAACATTACCATCAGCGTCAGTCTTCTTCTTGAAGATCCATTTATTCTCAATGGCTTGCCGATCATCGGGCAAGTCCACCAAAGTCCACACTTTGTTCTCATACATGGATCATATCTCAGATTTCATGGCCTCAAGCCATTTATCGGAATCTGGGCTCATCATAGCTTCTTCATAGTTCATAGGTTTGCCTTGGTCTAGTAACATGACTTCCAGAACAGGATTACCGTACCATTCTAGTGCGGACGGTGCTCTGGTTGACCTACGAGGTTCAGTAGTAACTTGATCTGAAGTTTCATGATAGACATCATTTGCTTCCTCTCTAGTTGGTGTAGGCATCACTGGAACAGTTTTCTGTGATGTGCTACTCTCCAATTCGAGAGAAGGTAAAATTACCCCATCAAGTTCTACTTTCCTCCCACTCACTTCTTTCGAGAGAAACTCCTTCTCTAGAAAGGTTCCATTCTTGGCAACAAAGATCTTGCCTTCGGATCTGTGGCAGAAGGTGTACCCAATTGTTTCCTTGGTATCCTATGAAGACGCACTTCTCCGATTTGGGTTCGAGCTTATCTGGCTGAAGCCTTTTGACATAAGTGTCGCAACCCCAAACTTTAAGAAACGACAGCTTAGGTTTCTTGCCAAACCACAGTTCATACGGTGTCATCTCAACGGATTTAGACGATGCCCTATTTAACGTGAATGCGGCTGTCTCTAATGCATAACCCCAAAACAATAGTGGTAAATCGGTAAGAGATATCATAGATCGCACCATATCTAATAAAGTACGGTTACAAAACAATAGTGGTAAATCGGTAAGAGATATCATAGATCGCACCATATCTAATAAAGTACGGTGATGACGTTCGGACACACCATTACGATGTGGTGTTCCAGGTGGCGTGAGTTGTGAAACTATTCCACATTGTTTTAAATGAAGGCCAAACTCGTAACTCAAATATTCGCCTCCGCGATCAGATCGTAGAAACTTTATTTTTTTGTTACGATGATTCTCCACTTCACTCTGAAATTCTTTGAACTTTTCAAATGTTTCAGAGTTGTGTTTCATTAAGTAGATATACCCATATCTACTCAAATCATCTGTGAAGGTCAGAAAATAACGATACCTGCCGCATGCCTCAACACTCATCGGTCCGCATACATCGGTATGTATTATTTCCAATAAGTCATTGGCTCGCTCCATTGTTCCAGAGAACGGAGTTTTAGTCATCTTGCCCATGAGGCATGGTTCGCAAGTATCAAATGATTCATAATCAAGTGATTCCAAAAGTCCATCTGCATGGAGTTTCTTCATGCGCTTTACACCAATATGACCTAAATGGCAGTGCCACAAGTATGTTGCAGTATCATTATCAACTTTGCATCTTTTGGCATCAATATTATGAATATGTGTATCACTACTATCGAGATTCAACAAGAATAGACCACTCTTCAAGGGTGCATGACCATAAAAGATATTATTCATATAAATAGAACAACCATTATTCTCTGACTTAAATGAATAACCGACTCGCAATAAACAAGATTCAGATATAATGTTCATGCTCAACACGGGCACCAAATAACAATTATTTAGGTCTAAAACTAATCCCAAAGGTAGATGTAAAGGTAGCGTGCCGACGGCGATCACATCGACCTTGGAACCATTTCCGACGCGCATCGTGACCTCGTCCTTAGCCAATCTTCATTTATTCCGCAGCTCCTGTTTTGAGTTACAAATATGAGCAACCGAACCAGTATAAAATACCCAGGCGCTGCTACGAGCATTAGTAAGGTACACATCAATAACATGTATATCAAATATACCTTTGTTCACTTTGCCATCCTTCTTATCCGCCAAGTATTTGGGGCAGTTCCGCTTCCAGTGACTAGTCCCTTTGCAGTAGAAGCACTCAGTTTCAGGCTTGGGTCCAGCTTTGGGCTTCTTCCCGGGAGTGGCAACTTGCTTGCCATTCTTCTTGAAGTTCCCTTTCTTTCCCTTGCCCTTTTTCTTGAAACTAGTGGTCTTGTTAATCATCAACACTTGATGCTCCATCTTGATTTCTACCTCCGCAGCCTTGAGCATTGCGAAGAGCTCGGGAATTGTTTTGTTCATCCCTTGCATATTATAGTTCATCACGAAGCCTTTGTAGCTTGGTGGCAGTGATTGAAGAACTCTGTCATTAACACGATCAACTGGAAGATCAACTCCCAGCTGAGTCAAGTGATTATAATACCTAGACATTTTGAGTATGTGTTCACTGAAAGAACTGTTCTCCTCCATCTTGCAGCTATGGAACTTGTTGGAGACTTCATATCTCTCAACCCGGGCATTTGCTTGAAATATTAACTTCAACTCCTGGAACATCTCATATGCTCCATGACGTTCAAAACGTCTTTGAAGTCCCGGTTCTAAGCCGTAAAGCAAGGCACACTGAACTATTGAGTAGTAGTCATCAGATCAAGCTTGCCAGACATTCATAACATCAGCTTCAGCTCCTGCAGTAGGCCTTTCACCTAGCGGTGCATCAAGGACATAATTCTTCTGTGCAGCAATGAGGATAATAATCCTCAAGTTACGGACCCAGTCTGTGAAGTTGCTACCATCATCTTTCAATTTAGCTTTCTCTAGGAACGCATTAAAATTCAGGGGAATGGTAGCTCGGGCCATTGATCTACAACATAGATATGCAAAACTATAAGACTAAGTTCATGATAAATTAAGTTCAATTAATCAAATTACTAATGAACTCCCACTTAAATAGACATCCCTCAAGTCATCTAAGTGATACGTGATCCAAATCAACTAACCCATGTCCGATCATCACGTGAGATGGGGTAGTCATCAACGGTGAACATCTCTATGTTGATCATATCTACTATATGACTCATGTTCGACCTTTCGGTCTCCAGTGTTCCAAGACCATGTCTGTACATGCTAGGCTCGTCAAGTTTAACCCAAGTATTATGCATGTGCAAAACTGTCTTACACCCGTTGTATGTGAACGTAGAGTCTACCACACCCGATCATCACGTGGTGTCTCGAAACGACGAACTTTCACAATGGTGCATACTCGGGGAGAACACTTATATCTTGAAAATTAGTGAACGGATCATCTTATAATGCTACCGTTGTTCTAAGCAAAATAAGATGCATAAAAGATAAACATCACATGCAATCAAAATATGTGATATGATATGGCCATCATCATCTTGTGCTTTTGATCTCCATCTCCCAAGCATCGTCATGATCTCCATCGTCACGGGCTCAACACCTTGATCTCCATCGTTGTGTCGTCGTTGTCTCGCCAACTATTGCTTCCACAACTATTGCTAACGCATAGCGATAAAGTAAAGCAATTACATGGCGTTTGCATTTCATACAATAAAGAGACAACCATAAGGATCCTACCGGTTGCCATTAAATTACAAAACATGATCATCTCATACAATAACGTATATCACATCATGTCTTGACCATATCACCTCACAGCATACCCTGCAAAAACAAGTTAGACGTCCTCTACTTTGTTGTTGCAAGTTTTACGTGGCTACTACGGGCTTCTAGCAAGAACCGTTCTTACCTACGGCAAAAACCACAACGGTGTTTCATCAAGTTTGCTGTTTTAACCTTCTTCAAGGACCGGCCGTAGTCAAATTCGATTCAACTAATGTAGGAGAAACAGACAGCCGCCAGCCACCTTTATGCAAAACTAGTTGCATGTCTGTCGGTGGATCCGGTCTCATGTGCGTGGACATGTAAGGTTGGTCCGTGCCGCTTCATCCCACAATACTGTCGAATCAAAATAAGACGTTGGTGGTAAGCAGTATGACTATCACCGCCCACAACTCTTTGTGTTCTACTCGTGCATATCATCTACGCATAGACCTGGCTTGGATGCCACTGTTGGGAAACGTTGAATGGAAAACAAAAAAAAATCTATGCACACGCAATATCTATCAAGGAGATGCATAGCAACGAGAGGGGGAGAGTGTGTCTACGTACCCTCGTAGACCGTAAGCGGAAGTTGATGTAGTTGAACTTCTTCGCGTTCCAACCGATCGAGCACCGAACGTATGGCACCTCTGCGTTCAGCACACGTTCAGCTCGATGACGTCCTCCGCCTTCTTGATCCAGCAAGACGGCGAGGTAGTGGATGAGTTCCGGCAGCACGATGGCGTGGTGAGGGTGATGGTGAACCTATCTCCGCAGGGCTTTGCCTAAGCACTACGAAAATATGACCGGGGGTGTAAACGGTGGAGGGGGGCGCCGCACACGGCTAGGCAATTGTCTGTTGTGTGCTAGGCGCCCCCTCCCACATATATATAGGTGGGAGGGAGGGAGGAGCATCCAAAGGGGGTGCCCAAGTAGGAGGAATCCTACTTGGGGTCTCTCCCAAGCCGCGCCCCCTGCCTTGTATAGGTGCGGGGGAAGGCAGGGGAGGCAGGGGAGGGTGCCCCCCCCCCCTTTTCCTTTTTCCCATGAGAGGGAAAGGCAGGAGGGGCTAGCCCTCCCCCCTTTCCTTCCCTAGGGCTGGCCGGCCAGGGAGAGGGGCGCACCAGCCCCCTGTGGGCTGGTCTGTCCCTCCCTTGGCTCATCAAGCCCATAACACCTACCGGGGGTGTCCGGAACCCCTTCCGGTGACCCGATGGCTACCCGGTGCATCCCGAAACCCTTCCGGCGTCCGAATACCATCGTCCTATATATCAATCTTTACCTCTCGACCATTTCGAGACTCCTCGTCATGTCCGTGATCTCATCCAGCACTCCGAACAACATTCGGTCACCAAATCATATAACTCATATAACACTATATCATCAACGAACGTTAAGCGTGCGGACCCTACGGGTTCGAGAACTATGTAGACATGACCGAGACACCTCTCCGGTCAATAACCAATAGCGGAACCTAGATGCCCGTGTTGGCTCCTACATATTCTACGAAGATCTTTATCGGTTGAACCGTTATGACAACATACGTAATTCCCTTTGTCCATCGGTATGTTACTTGCCCGAGATTCGATCGCTGGTATCTTCATACCTAGTTCAATCTCGTTACTGACAAGTCTCTTTACTCATTCCGTAATACATCATCTTGTAACTAACTCATTAGTCACTTTGCTTGCAAGGCTTCTTATGATGTGTATTACTGAGAGGGCCCAGAGATACCTCTCCGATACTCGGAGTGACAAATCTTAATCTCGATCTATGCCAACTCAACAAACACCTTCGGAGATACCTGTAGAGCATCTTTATGATCAGCCCGTTATGTTGTGACGTTTGATAGCACACAAGGCATTCCTCCGGTATCCGGGAGTTGCATAATCTCATAGTCGAAGGAATATGTATTTGACATGAAGAAAGCAATAGCAATAAATTGAACGATCATTATGCTAAGCTAACGGATGGGTCTTGTCCATCACATCATTCTCCTAATGATGTGATCCCATTATCAAATGACAACACATGTCTATGGTTAGGAAACCTTAACCATCTTTGATCAACGAGCTAGTCTAGTAGAGGCTTACTAGGGACACGGTATTTGTTTATGTATTCACACATGTATTTAAGTTTCTGATCAATACAATTCTAGCATGAATAATAAAACTTTGTCATGAATAAGGAAATATAGAATAACAATTTTATTATTGCCTCTAGGGCATATTTCCTTCATGACTATATACGGAATACATGCCTAGATTATATTGATGAATTGGAGCTAGTTCTGTGTCACCCTAGGTTATAACTGTTGCATGATGAATGCCATCCGACACAATTATCATTTCCGATCCATTGCCTACGAACTTTTCACATATTGATCTTTGCCAAGTTACTTTGTCGTTGCTACTGTTACAATCACTACAAAACTGCTAATGTTACTGTTGCCACTGTTATCGTTACTTCCATACTACTTTGCTACTAAAAACTTTGCTGCAGATATTAAGTCTTTCAGGTGTGGTTGAATTGACAACTCAGCTGCTGATAACCCACAAGTATAGGGGATCACAACAGTTTTCGAGGGTAGAGTATTCAACCCAAATTTATAGATTCGACACAAGGGGAGCCAAAGAATATTTGTAAGTATTAGCAGTTGAGTTGTCAATTCAACCACACGTGGAGATTAATTATCTGCAGCAAAGTGATCAGTAGCAAAGTAATATGATAGTTTTGATAGTAGTAGCAACAGCAATAGTAACAGTAACAGTGATAGAAGTGATTTTGTAGCAAGTGCAACAGTAACAGTAGCAGTAGTAACTTAGCAAGAACAATATGTAGGAAAATCGTAGGCATTGGATCGGTAATTCGTTGGATGATATTCATCATGTGACAGTTATAACCTAGGGCGATACGGCACTAGCTCCAGTTCATAAATATAATGTAGGCATGTACTCCGTAAATAGTCATACGTGCTTATGAAAAGAACTTGCATGACATCTTTTGTCCTACCCTCCCGTGGAAGCGGGGTCCTATTGGAAACTAAGGGATATTAAGGCCTCCTTTTAATAGAGAACCGGAACAAAGCATTAACACATGGTGAATACATGAACTCCTCAAACTACGGTCATCACCGGGAAGTGTCCCGACTATTGTCACTCCGGGGTTGCCGGATCATAACACGTAGTAGGTGACTATAACTTGCAAGATCGGATCTAGAACATAGATATAATGGTGATAACATAAACGGTTCAGATCTGAAATCACGGCACTCGGGCCCAAAGTGACAAGCATTAAGCATGGCAAAGTCATAGCAACATCAATCTCAGAACATAATGGATACTAGGGATCAAGCCCTAACAAAACTAACTCGATTACATGATGAATCTCATCCAACTCCTCACCGACCAGCGAGCCTACGAAGGAATTACTCACTCCCGGTGGGGAGCATCATGGAATTGGCGATGGAGAAGGGTTGGTGATGATGAAGATCGAAGATCCCCCTCTCCGAAGCCCCAAACGGACTCCAGATCTGGCCTCCCGATGAAGAACAGGAGACGGCGGTGGCTCCGTCTCGTGGAACGTGATAATTCTTTCTCCCTGATTTTTTTCTGGAAATATGTGATTTTATAGCGTCGGTTTCAGGGTCTAAGGGGCCACCAGGTGGGGACAACCCACCTGGGCGCGCCTGGAGGGGGTGGCGCGCCCTGGTGGGTTGTGCCCACCCACATGCCCCCCTCCGGTGGTTCTTGGCTCCAGAAATTCTCTTTTATTGTATAAAAAATCCTCGCAAAGTTTTGTTCCATTCCGAGAACTTTTATTTCTGCACAAAAACAACACCATGGTAGTTCTGCTGAAAACAGCGTCAGTCCGCGTTAGTTTCATTCAAATCATGCTAATTAGAGTCCAAAACAAGAGGAAAAGCATTAGGAAAAGTAGATACGGTGGAGACGTATTAGCTGCTAATACTCGTGAATATTCTTTGGCTCCCCTTGTGTCGAATCAATAAATTTGGGTTGAATACTCTACCCTCGAAAACTGTTGCGATCTCCTATACTTGTGGGTTATCAAGACCTTTTTCTGGCAAAGTTGCCGGAGACCATAGCTCTATTCCCTGAGTCACTTGGGATTTATATCTATTGATCACTATGAGGAATCTGAAAGATACCAGAACCTAGATTTTTCCCTCTACTACGAGGGGAGGTAAGGAACTGCCATCTAGCTCTGCACTTGATTCACCTTCTGTTTTGAGTAAGATTGTGACACCACCACCTACTATTAATTCTGATATGTCGCAAGTAATTGATGATGCTACTTCTTCTATGCATGATGCTTATGATGATGCTACTGCTTTGCTTGATAACACTGTGCCACTAGGTGAATTTATTGATGAACAACTTGCTAGAGCTAAAAATATTGGGAATGCTGAAACTGATGATATTTCTGAAACTGATGAAATTATTGAAACTGAACACTTTGAAACACCTGCTAGACCTAGCTCTCCTAGATATGAATTGCCTGTTATACCTGAGGGTTATGTTATGGATGGAGAGGTAGCTAGGGACTTTCTTGCTTGTAAGGATAGAGATGATCTTAAGAAATTACTATGCAAGTGGAAAGAAAAATCTTTGAATGCTAGAATGCAATATGATCCTAAGTTTGCTACTTCACCTATCTTTGTTACTGATAATGATTATGAATTCTCTGTCGATCCTGAATTAATTACTTTGGTTGAATCTGATCATTTCCATGGTTATGAATCTGAAACCGTTGTGGCACACCTTACCAAGTTGAATGATATAGCCACCCTATTTGCTCATAAGGAAAAAATTCACTATTACTATATTCTGAAGTTGTTTACTTTCTCATTAAAGGGTGATGCTAAGATATGGTTTAATTCTCTTGCTCCTGGTTGTGTGCGTAGTCCCCAGGATATGATATATTACTTCTCTGAAAAATATTTTCCTGCTCATAAGAAACAAGCCGCTTTACAAGAAATATTTAACTTTGTGCAAATTGAAGAAGAGAGTGTCCCACAAGCTTGGGGGAGGATTCTCCAATTACTTAATGCTTTGCCTGATCATCCTCTCAAGAAAAATGAAATACTTGATATCTTTTATAATGGACTAACTGTTGCTTGTAGGGACCACCTAGATAGTTGTGCTGGTTGTGTTTTCAGGGAACAAACTGTTGAACAAGCTGAGGTATTATTGAATAATATATTGAGTAATGATAATGATTGGACTCTTCCTGAATCACCTCCTAAGCCAACTCCGAAGAAGAGAGGTATTCAATTTCTCAGTGCTGAAGATATGCAAGAGGCAAAGAAATATATGAAAGAAAAAGGTATTAAACCTGAAGATATTAAGAATTTACCACCTATTGAAGAAATACATGGTCTTGATAACCCGACACAGGTAGTAAAGGTAAATTCTCTCTATAGATTTGATGAAGGTGATATTCCTTACAATAAGTCTGCTAGTCAATGCTTGGAGGAATTTGATAACTTTATTGTTAAACAAGAAAATTTCAATGCTTATGTTAGTAGACAATTGAAACGTAATGCTTATATGCTTGACTGCTTGGGTGACTATATGTGTAGAACTGTTAATGATCTCAAGATTATTAGTAAACATGCTTCCATGGTAAAAATTCAAGTAGAACAAGTTCTCAAGGAACAAAATGATTTGTTGAATGAGATGAATAATAAGAACAATGATCATGCTATTAGAGTTATGACTAGAGATGGTAAAATGACTCAGGAACCTTTGTATCCTGAGGGCCATCCTAAGAGAATTGAACAAGATTCTCAGAGAATTAATACTGATGCACCTAGTCCTAGTAATAAAAAGAAAAAGAATGATGATAGGACTTTGCATGCTTCTAGTGAATCTGTTGTAGACACACCTGAGAATCCAAATGATATTTCTACTTCTGATGCTGAGACACAATCTGGTGATGAACATGAACCTAGTGATAATGTTAATGATGATGTCCATGTTGATGCTCAACCTAGCAATGATAATGATGTGGAGATAGAACCTGTTGTTGATCTTGATAACCCACAACCTAAGAATAAAAGATATGATAAGAGTGACTTTGTTGCTAGGAAACATGGTAGAGAAAGAGAACCTTGGGTTCAGAAACCCCTGCCCTTTCCTCCTAAACCATCCAAGAAAAAGGATGATGAGGATTTTGAGCGCTTTGTTGAGATACTTAGACATGTATTTTTGCGTATGCGTTTGACTGATATTCTGAAAATGTCTCCTTATGCTAAGTATATGAAAGATATTGTCACAAATAAAATAAAGATATCGGAAGCTGAAATTTCCACCATGCTTGCTAATTGCACATTTAAAGGTGGGATACCAAAGAAACTAGGAGATCCAGGAATACCTACTATACCATGCTCCATTAAAAGAAATTATGTTAAAACTGCTTTATATGATCTTGGAGCCGGTGTTAGTGTTATGCCTTTCTCTTTATATCGTAGACTTGATTTGAATAAGTTGACACCAACTGAAATCTCTTTGCAAATGGCCGATAAATCAACTGCTATACCCATCGGTATTTGTGAGGATGTGCCTGTCGTAGTTGCAAATGTTACTATTTTAACGGACTTTGTTATTCTTGATATACCTGAGGACGACAGTATGTCGATCATCCTTGGTAGACTCTATTTGAATACTGCAGGGATTGTTATTGATTACAACAAGGGCAATGTCACTTTTCATGTTAATGGTAATGAGCATACGGTACACTTTCCGACGAAAGAACCTCAAGTGAATAGTATTAACTCTATTGGAAAAATTTCTACAATTACTATTGAAGGTTTTGAGTTTCCTCTCCCTACTGTCAAAAAGAAATATGATATTCTTATTGTTGGGGACATACATATCCCCGTTGAGGTAACCTAGTGTTATACGAAGATTCTCCGGTTTCATGTCATTCGGAAGAAGTTTGTTAACGAGACTTGATCAACCTTGTTAAAGAATTCCTTTTGATGGGCATGAGATGGATGAATTTAGTAAACACAACTCTCTGTCCCCTCTTTTCACAGTCTGTTATTTAGAATAAATAAAGCAAAAATATTGTTATTTGTCTGTTTTGTGAATTATCCGTGCAATAAAAAATGTCCTGGAAATAAAAGTTCAACAAATGCCCTGGAAATTTAGTATGATTTTTTCCACAATATTTAAGAATTTTTGGCACTGAAAACACATCAGGGGGGTGCACCAGTGGGCCACAAGCCCACAGGGCGCGCCCACCCCCCTGGGCACGCCTACAGGGCTTGTGGGTCCCACGTGGGTCCCCCTCACTAATGCCAGCACCCATCCACTTCGTTTTCCTCCAGAAAAAATCCCACCATTGCTCAAACCCGTGTTCTAGCTCATCTTGCAGCCATTTTCGATCTCTTTGCTCAAAGCTCCATTCGCAAAACTGTTTTGGGGGATTGTTCTTCGGTGTGTGACTCCTCCAATGGTCCAATTAGTTTTTGTTCTAGTGCTTTATATATTGCAAATTTTTGCTGCTATGGTGACCTTGTTCTTGAGCTTGCATGTCAAATTTATGTGGTCCAAAGTAGTTTTGTTGCATGATATAGCTTCTAGATACTTGTGGGAGTAGTTGCTATCAATCTTATTGAGTTTTGTTCACTTTTATTTTGAGTCACTAAAAATTTCAGAAATTTTTCAGAGGAAGAAAAATGTTTAGGAAAATATATCAAGGCAGTTCCTCGAGGAAGCAAGCCCCAAGGCTCGCAATACGTGAGCCAGACCTTGAACCACCGACGGAAGCTCTAGTACGGCCTTGCGAATGGCTGTTGGGTCATTTCATGGTTCATGCAGGTTTTAATGAGGAATTTGATGCGTACGTACAAAACGCTGGCCTTGAGGACTTCGTGTCGGATAAGTGCCTGTTGTACTATCACCTCACTGATTCCTTTGTGCGGAGATTTGAGTTTACATCTAAGCGCAATACACATTCTATTTTATTCGATCTCTATGATAAATCATTTCGAAGGGACCTTGAAGATTTTAATGAAATATGCAAAATCCCTCAATGGGGTAGTCATAGTGAACCTCGTAAAACTGATTACATTGATTTCCTTGCTAGCATCACTATGGGAGAAACTAGAAATATCACACAAGCTACCATAGGGAGCATTCACTTTCCTGCTATACATTATTTTGCTCTCTTTATAGGTAGATGCGTTAATGGTAAACATGATCATAGCCACCTTTGTGCATCAGATCTTAGTGTCCTCAAGTGTGCGGTAATGGGTGATAAACGATATAACTTGGGGGCCATTATTGCAAGGAGGTTACATAATAATGCTAAAGATGGAGATTTCTTGGTGGGATTTATGCCACCCGTTTAGCTAATTATCTTGGGGTACCCATAAGAGAAAATGACATTGAGTTGCCACCTGCTTTCCTTGATTATAATGATATGGTACGCTACCAGTTTCTTGAGAGGAACGAACAGTCCCTCCTGTACCGACTAATCTTTGACAGGGAGCGCGTCTTCTATATTACGCTTCCCGCTCCTGCCTTCTTTGACTTTCGGGTAAAACGGAGATACTTCATAACCAGAGAGGAGGCAGACGAGTATAAGAGAGCAGGGGAGGCCGCTTGCCTCCACGAGGCAGCCCTCCAAGCGGTAGCTGCCGCAGCCCAGTACAACCCCGACTACAACTTTGGATATCCGCCAGGCGAGCCGTGGCCCTAGACCAACTTAGGCCAAAAGCCTAAGCTTGGGGGAGTACGTATCTCTCACTGACATTACATTCATGTTCACACACTCATTTCAGTTGTCGGTGTTCATACTTTTTCATTGTATTATCCATGTTAGTTTATTTTTCTAGCTTTCTTCTTGTGTGTTTGAAAAACTTTGAGAAAATCCAAAAAAAAATTAGTTATCGCTTCTTTTTAGTTTTTCTATCTAGTTTAATTTAGTTGTAGTATTAAAAGAAAACCCAAAAAGATTTCTCGTTCTTCTTTTGCTTGTTGGGAGCTTTCCCGTGTAAATAGTTTTTCTCGTTCTTGATTTACTTTCTTCAGAACAACAAAAACTCCAAAAATATTTCAGTGTGTTTCTTTAAAATTCTTTTCTTTTTCTTTGGGTCGTAAGGAGAAGATCACGATGAAAATGTTGAGTGGCTCTCATATGAATTATTGTTGATCTAACAAAGAGCCCATATTACCTTGTCTTCTCCTTTGAATAAATGTTTGCAGATTCTAGCTTAGTCCAATGCACGTGCACTCTTATTATTATTCACACCGTTCGGTCGTGCAAGTGAAAGGCAATAATGACGATATATGATGAAATGATTGAGATGGAGAAAAGCTGGTACAAACTCTACCTATTTTGTTTTTGTAAATATGATTAGCTCATCGTTCTTGATTCAGCTCATTATGAATGAAACATGTTTGCAATGACAATTAGAGATTATAGTTACTCATGCCATGCTTAACTAGCTAGGAGTGGATAATGGTTTGTCTTGTGTGCCAACATGCAATTTAAAATGGTTATGATGTACTATGATAGGATGGTATCCTCCTTTGAATGATTCAAGTGGCTTGACTTGGCACATGTTCACGCATGTAGTTGAATCGAAAACAACATAGCCTCCACGATATTTATGTTCATGGTGATTTATATCCTACTCATGCTTGCACTCAATGTTGGTTAATCTCAATGCATGTTTATGACCGTTGTGGCTCTCTAGTTGGTCGCTCCTCAATCTTTTGCTAGCCTTCACTTGTACTAAGCGGGAATACTGCTTATGCATCCACTTCCTTAAACCCAAAGTTGTTCCATATGAGTCCACCATACCTACCTATATGTAGTATTTACTTGTTGTTCCAAGTAAATATGCATGTGCCAAACTCTAAACCTTCAAATAATAATCTATTTTGTATGCCTGAATCGCTCATGTAGTGACTGGGGGCTATCAGTATCTTCCATGCTAGGTGGGTTATTCTCACGATGGGTATTTATTCACTTGTTATTCACGAGAAAGTGGCTGGTAATCGGGATGCCCAGTTCCATGCTCGAAATCAAATCAAAATATAATCATAAAACAAAACTCCCCCAGGACTGTTGTTGGTATGGACGGTACCCGTGGATTCGGCTAACCGTGGAGTGTGATTGTTGGTGGAGAGGGAGTAAAAACTTTACCATTCTGTTTGGGAACCGCCTATAATGTATCTAGCATGGAAGATAGCGAGATCTCTTGGTTGTTATGTTGACAATGAAAGCATACCACTCAAATTATATTTATCTCTGTTTTAAAAGCTCCGAGCTCTGGCACCTCTGCAAATCCCTGCCTCCCTCTGCGAAGGACCTATCTATTTACTTTTATTGTTGAGTCATCATCCTCTTACAAAAATCACCAGCTAGAGAGCACCACTGTCACTTGTATGCTTTGTTATTAATTGATGTTGAGTATGAGTGTGACTGGATCTCTTTTGCCATGAATTACAATGTCTAGTCAGCTCTTAATCTTCAGGGGTGCTCTGCATTTATGTTTTGCGGTCTTAGAAAAGGCTAGCGAGATACCATTTTGCCATATTATATCATGATTGTTTTGAAAAAAGTGTTGTCATCCAAGATTCATTATT
This sequence comes from Thinopyrum elongatum, assembly GCA_011799875.1. Taxonomy (NCBI): domain Eukaryota; kingdom Viridiplantae; phylum Streptophyta; class Magnoliopsida; order Poales; family Poaceae; genus Thinopyrum; species Thinopyrum elongatum. The sequence continues at coordinate 538,721,116 of CM022299.1, forward strand.
ATTGCTCGCTAGTTGATTATGTCATTGGTATGAGTGAATGTGAGACCTAAATGTTATTGTGAATATGGTTAGTTCATAATCTTTGCTGAAACCCTGAATGCTGGCTATACATATTTGCAACAACAAGATCAAACAGAGTTTGTAAAAGTTTTTCTTTGTCACTTTCAGTTTGTCAACTGAATTGCTTGAGAACAAGCAATGGGTTAAGCTTGGGGGAGTTGATACGTCTTCATCGTATCTACTTTTTCAAACTATTTTGCCCTTATTTTGGACTCTAATTTGCATGATTTGAATGGAACTAACCCGGACAGACGCTGTTTTCAGTAGAATTGCCATGGTGTTATTTTTGTGCAGAAATAAATGTTCTCGGATTGACCTGAAAATTTACGGAGAATGTTTTTGGAAAATATAAAAAATACTGGCACAAGAATTATCTAGAGGGGGGCCACCCAGAGGCCACAAGCCCTGGGGCCGCGCCCACCCCCCTAGGGCGCGCCCTGCAGGCTTGTGGGCCCCCTGGACATCCTCCGACTACAACTCCAACTCTATATAACCCTATTCGGGGAGAGAAAAAATCAGGGAGGATGATTCATCGCGTTTTACGATACGAAGCCGCCGCCACCTCCTGTTCTTCATCGGGAGGGCAGATCTGGAGTCTGTTTTGGGCTCCGGAGAGGGGGGTCCGTCGTCATCATCATCACCAACCTTCCTCCATCACCAATTTCATGATGCTCACCACCGTGTGTGAGTAATTCCATCGTAGGCTTGCTGGAGGATGATGGGTTGGATGAGATTTATCAGGTAATCGAGTTAGTTTTGTTAGGGTTTGATCCCTAGTATCCACTATGTTATGAGATTGATGTTGCTATTACTTTGCTATGCTTAATGCTTGTCATTAGGGCCCGAGTGCCATGATTTCAGATCTGAACCTATTATGTTTTCATGAATATATGTGTGTTCTTGATCCTATCTTGCAAGTTGTAGACACCTATTATGAGTTATGATCCGCATACCCCAAGGTGACAATAATTGGGATTCTTTCAAGTGATTACCGTAGTTTGAGGAGTTCATGTATTCACTAAGTGCTAATGCTTTGGTCCGGTTTTCTATTAAAAGAAGGCCTTAATATCCCTTAGTTTTCATTAGGACCTCGCTGCCACGGGAGGGTAGGACAAAAGATGTCATGCAAGTTCTTTTCCATAAGCACGTATGACTATATACGAAATACATGCCTATATTATATTGATGAATTGGAGCTTCTGTGTCACCCTAGGTTATAACTGTTGCATGATGAATGCCATCCGACACAATTATCATTACCGATCCATTGCCTACGAACTTTTCACATATTGATCTTTGCCAAGTTACTTTGCCGTTGCTACTGTTACAATCACTACAAAACTGCTACTGTTACTTTTGCCACTGTTACCGTTATTTTCATACTACTTTGTTACTAAAAACTTTGCTGTAGATATTAAGTCTTTCAGGTGTGGCTGAATTGACAACTCAGCTGCTAATACTCGTGAATATTCTTTGACTCCCCTTGTGTCGAATCAATAAATTTGAGTTGAATACTCTACCCTCGAAAACTGTTGCGATCCCCTATACTTATGGGTTATCAACAGCCAATCCTCTCTTCAAACATCACCAATTCCGGCGTCGTTCCGTATGGCTAGGCATGTTTTCAACACTATTCGAGAGGGGATGATCGGATATGATAAGTATTTAGAGTGCAAGGAGAATGCCCTTGGAAAGATTGGCTTCTCCTCTTATCAGAAATGCACTGCAGCTATCCGGATGCTTGCATGCGGAGTGTCCGGTGATCTCATTGATGAGTACGTCCGTATGAGCGAGTCTACGTGCCTAGAGTCTATGTACAGGTTCTGTAAGGCTGTGATTGCAGTGTTTGGCCCTGAGTACTTGAGAGAGCCGATTGTCGAAGATACAGCACGCTTGTTGGCGATGAATGCCAGCAGGGGCTTCCCAGGGATGATTGGCAGCATAGACTGCATGCAGTGGAAGTGGAACTGTCCTTCTTCTTGGCAAGGGCTGTATAGGGGCCATATCAGGGCTTGCATTGTCATACTTGAGGCTGTGGCCTCACAAAATCTCTGGATCTGGCACTCTTTCTTCGGCATGGCCGGATCGCACAATCATATCAGCCGGTGTTTGCAAGGCTTCCCGAAGGCAACAACCCGCTAGTGAATGTTAACATCAACAGCCACAACTACAACAATGGATACTACCTAACTAACAGTATCTATACTCAGTGGACCACTATTGTAAAGACAATTCCCAACCCTGTCGGAGAGAAGAGGAGGAGACTTGCCCAAGAGCAAGAGAGTGCTTGGAAGGATGTCGAGGGTGCCTTTGGTGTTCTGCAATCTCGATGAGGCATCGTTCGGTATCCTGCTAGAACTTGGAGCACCAAGAAGTTGTGGGAGATGATGACTGCTTGTGTGATCATGCACAATATGATCATAGAGGATGAGCGCCCGGAACGTATCTACGATCAAGGGTTTCAGTTCATGGTGACAATGTTGTGCCTCAGCATGGATGAGGAGCGGCAACGTTTGCACAGTTCACCCAATTTCATCATCAAATGTGTGATTGGAAAACTCATATTCAGCTGCAAGATGATTTGGTTGAGCATATATGGGCTCATGTTGGCAACCAATAGATGTATTTTTTTTCTAAATGTATTTGAGACAAATTAATTTTTATTCGGCTTGTAAATTATGATATATTTATTTGGGTTGTGGAACCATGTTATATTTGTTTGCTTGCGAAACTATGCCAAATATATGTATATTTGTTGAAAAACGACGACGCGTTGGACGCACTGTCGATCGAAATAAAAAACAGAACGAACGCCGAGCGAACGGTCGGCCCAAATATACAAAAAACGGATAAAGTACGTGTCTTTTGGGTCGGCGCGTTGGAGTTGCTCTCCGTGACCAGCAACTCTTGAGTCCACAAACCACAGCTTGAAGGAATGCATGCCATGCACCATGCCCTGTAGTGTTGCTGCAGCTTTCGCTTGTGCGTGATCCACTGCACACCGTCTGATCCCTTCACTCTGCCCGCTGAAATGCTGTTTGCTCCTCCAGAGCCCAGAGCCCAGCAGTGACACGCGCGCTAAACTGCTGTGTGGGAATGCATGCGGCCAAGCAGCACGGGCAGCGACACCTGACCGAACGACCATATAGTACACTTAACAGTAACATTCGTACGAAACTGACGAGGCGGTGCTGGTTAGTAGTCCGAAACTCGTGCAGGATCGCAAGGCTGACTGACCGGGGCGCCGATCGACAGTCATCAAGACGATCTCTCGCTTAGATTCTCGACCAGGTTTCCAAAGGGCATCTGGATGCATGCATGCATGTTTGCATGCGTACGTCGTCTTTGATTATCTACATTTCACACGAACTATGTCGAACGAACCCGAGGAGGAGGACCGAGGACGACGAGCGGGCTGCTCAGTGCGGGGTCGACCGACTGGACGCGTCGGCCGGGGGTACACCAGCGTAGGGCGAGGACTACCCTTCCGGGACTGCCTACTTTGCGTCCGTAGACTGTACTCCGCGTGTCGTCCCGTCACGTCGCCGGCCCGGGGGAGGGGAAGCGCTGCCTCTGTGGTGAAGCCACCCGCGTCCTTGCGATCCCACGGAGCTGATGCTCGCTGTGTGTGCTCGTGTGCGGGCACGACAAACTGTAACGGAAATAGCAGTGTGAATCCTGTGACGTTCGAGGAGCATAAAGCTGGCGGCCAATGAAGTGAGGTGCAGCTGCAGTGTGAGGGACTGGATGGGGTTCTCTCGATTAGCTTCACTGGTGGCTCGAATTCAAGTGACAAGATCTAGATTACAGATGAACTAGGGATTACAAGAATAGAGAATTGGTAGGTGAGGCGGTAGCCGCCGTTGCCATTCGCCTGACCCACTGGATGTCTTTATGTGTGAGAGGGTGGGTGGCTAAGTAGGTGGTAGCCTGGGCCGGGCCAGCTTACACCCACTCTAGCCCAATCACCCTTTTGTTGTCCTTGCGAGCCTGCACTGGTCTGGGGAGCGGGGGCGAGTCCGGGCCGTCACTGCCATGTGGGCCAGGGGTGCTGACATCCCCCCTTTCTTGTGACGAGGCTTGCCCCCAAGCCTCAGCCGCTGGAAACCGAGCTTGGAGCGCTGCACGGTCCTCCGAAGAATCAGGCACAGCTGCTGGATTGGACCAACGAACGAGAACTTGCTCCACCATGGCCCCCCGGCGACGTCGCCAACGCTGCTCCAGCATCTTCACAGGTACAGCAGGAATGTCAGAATGGACAGGGAGATAGCTGGAAACCTTCATACCTGGGATGAGGGCCTTCCGGAGCTGCGATACATGAAAGACCGGGTGGACTTGGGCATGCTTCGGCAATTGCAGCTTATAGGCCACATCATTCACACGAGCGATGATCTTGTAAGGTCCAAAGAACCGGAAAGAGAGCTTGTGACAGGCCCGCGGGGCTACGGAAGTCTGGATGTATGGCCGCAGCTTCAAATAGACGAAATCGGCCGCAGCTTCAAATAGACGAAATCCCCCACCTCAAACACCCGGAATGAGCGCTTCTTATCAGCTTGCTGTTTCATAACCTGCCGAGCGCGGTTCAGGTGCTGCTGTAGCAGGTCTTGCACCACTGCTCGCTCATCCAACCAAGAGCGCAGAGCTGGTACTGAGCAGGCGTTCGTCGCTGTGATCCCCCACTGTCGCGGTTCATGGCCGTACATTGCTCGGAAAGGGGACATCCCAATGGAAGAATGATAAGAAGAATTATACCAGAACTGAGCAAGAGGGATCCAAAAACTCCAGCGGCGCGGGCATGCTTCGGTGAAGCACCGCCGGAATGTTTCCAGACATTGGTTAACGCGCTCTGTTTGCCCGTCAGTCTGCGGATGATTGGCGGAGCTCATGCGGAGGCCAGTACCAGCATACTTGAATAGTTCCTGCCAGAAGTGACTGGTAAATACCGGGTCACGATCGGAGATGATTGATCCTGGGAACCCATGCAGCCTGTAGACTTGATTCATGTATAGGAGGGCGACCTTCGAAACTGTATATGGGTGAGCCAACGAAAGGAAGTGAGCGAATTTAGTCAATTTGTCGACAATGACCAGGATGCAATTGACTCCCCCAGATGGTGGTAGACCATCAACAAAATCCATACTGATCATTTCCCAGGATTCCTTGGGTACTGGTAGAGGTTCGAGCAATCCTGGGTAAGCAGCGCTATCTGGTTTCGCCTGTTGACAGGTCGGGCAGCATTGGACATAGTGTTGTATGTGAGTCTTCATCTTAGGCCAGGCGAACAGTCGACGCACGCGACGCCACGTGACCGGAAAGCCTGAGTGCCCACCGAGCGGTGTGTCATGGAACGCGGCAATAATCTGCTGTTGCATGGCGGTTGCGCCACCGAGCCAAATTTTCCCTCTGAATCGAAGGATGCCTTGTTCCAGGGAAAATCGCCCTTTAGGATCTGCTTTGATGGCGAGTTGCTCGAGCAGCTTTTGTGCATGGGGGTTAGCATTATAGCTGCTGATGACATCTTCCATCCAACTAGGAGTGCAAGATGAGATCGTGTGAAGTTGGTCAGAATGCGTGGCCCGTGACAAGGCATCAGCTCCTCCATTCTCTGCACCCTTCTTGTACCTGATTGTGTAACGGAGCCCCGGTAGCTTAGTAAAAGCTTTCTGCTGTCATGGTGTAGTCAATCTTTGCTCTTCGAGATGGGTAAGGCTCCTCTGATCAGTTTGGATCACAAACTCGTTGTGTTGCAGGTAAGGGCGCCACTGATTAACTGCCACGACCACCGCGAGGTATTCTTTCTCATAAGTGGATAGACCTTGGAATTTGGGACACAATGCTTTGCTCATGTACGCAATGGGATGACCTTGCTGCTGCAGAATTGCCCCCTCGCCGACATCACAAGCATCTGTTTCCACGATGAAGGGCTGAGAAAAATTGGGCAAGGCAAGCACTGGTGCTGTGATGAGCCCTTGTTTAAGTAACTGAAACGATTCCTCCGTTGCCTGGGTCCATACAAACGGGGCTCCTTTTTTTAGCAGATTGAACAAGGGCCGTGCCATGATTCCAAAATGGCGCACGAAGCGGCGATAATATCCGGCAAGCCCAAGGAATCGGCATACTTCCTTAGCATCTGATGGCGTGGGCCATTGTGATACTGCTGCGATTTTGCTAGGGTCCGTGGCAACTCCTTCCGAGCTGATGATGTGCCCCAGATAAGACAGTTTCTGCTGGCCAAAGCAACACTTCGAGGCCTTGAGTTTCCATTGATCTCTTCGCAACAGTTGGAGACTTGTGCAAGATGAGCCTTATGATCCTCCAGGGTGCAGCTGAAGACTAAAATGTCATCAAAGAATAGCAATACACATTTGTGCAGCACAGGGTGTAAAGTGTGAGTCATTGCGCCGTTGAAAGTGGATGGCCCCCCTGCTAAGCCCATAGAAACCACCAGGAACTCAAAATGCCCCGAGTGGGTTTGGAAGGCAGTTTTATACTCGTCGCCCTCAGTGATCCTGATTTGATAGTAACCTGCTCGGAGATCGAGTTTGGAAAACCATACTGCGCCATGGAGTTCATCGAGCAATTCTTCAATTACTGGGACTGGAAATTTGGGAACTATGGTCATCGCATTGAGTTGGCGATAGTCAATGCAGAGATGCCACGTCCCATCCTTCTTCTTTACCAAAATGACCGGAGATGCAAATGGACTGGCACTCCGCCTGATGATCCCCTGCCTGAGTAGGTCTGCCACTTGCTGCTTGATTTCTGTCTTATGCTCAGGCTTGTGCCGGTACAGCCGAATATTCACGGGTTGTGCCCCTGGCATCAGAGTTATGTGATGGTCACAACTGCGATGTGGGGGAAGCCCTTCTGGTTCTCCGAAAACCTCTGTATACTGATCGAGTACAGCCTGAATACACTCTGGAGTGGCATCTTGTTCTTCACCGTCACCCAACGTGACTTGGTACAGCCTCACCATCTGTGACACTGCTCCCTGACGACACAAACTGCCTAGTTGCATATTGTTGATGATAGGACATGAGAAGGTTGAAGGGTGGCCGTGGATGTGCACCACCCCGGCAGGTGACGGAATTGCGATATGCTTGCCCTTCCAGTCGACAGTCATGGGACTGTTTTGCTCCAACCAATCCATCCCGAGGATTGCATCATAAGTACCCAGTGAAAGGACCTTCATGTCAGTCACAAATTCATGCCCTTGTGAAAACCACTTGCACTGAGGAATGGACGCACTGCACTGTAGTTCTCCCCCGCCGGCAACCTTAACCCGTCCTGTGCGAGCCAGAGGAACAACCCCTTCCAACTTAGCAGCTAGTTGAGCGTCGACGAATCACGTGGAACTGCCAGAGTCCACCAGCATGAGGATTTCGTGGCCTTGGAGCCAAGCGTGGACTTGAAATGCTCTCGGAGAGGTGTCGCCTGTGAGAGCATGCTTGGAAAAGGCCATTGCCAACTCCGGAGGTGGCTGTTGCTCGTTGTCGATGACGGAGTCGATGCCGAAAAGTTCCAGCAGCTCCTCGACCACATGAAGATGTACAGTGGTGGGGCAAGTGTGATCATGTCCCCACCGCTCGCCGCACTTGAAGCAGAGTCCACGAGCGCGCCGATACTCACGGAGCGCCTTGACCTTGGAGCTGTCCGCTCGGGCGCCGTCAAGCCCGCGGCGATCGGTAGCTGCGGGTGCCGTTGGTGCAGGCGCTGGGCGTGGTGGAGGAGGCGGTAGAGGAAGCGCTCCTCCTGGTCGTGGCCCCGTGTCCACCGCACGCGGTGGTGGTGGCGGTGGTGCTGCTAAGTAGGCGCATCCCGCGACTTCCTCCTGGAGTAAGGCGAGAGAGCACGCCGTATCCAGATCAGGTGGTCTCTGCACCAGAACCACCGCACGGATGTCCGCTCGTAGTCCCTCAAAACGAGTCAAGTAAAAATATGGACGAGTGTTGTCAGAATATGAAACCAAATGATTCATAACTGATTCAAAACGTTCAATGTAATCAGCAACAGAAGTGGTCTGTGGAATTGTATAGAACTGCCTAATCAAGTGCTGGTGCCTGTCTCGACCAAACCGCGTACAGAGTAAAGCAGCAAATGATTCCTAATCGAAGTCAGACAACTTGTTCTGAACTGATTGCAACCAAATGGACGCAGTGCCAGAGAAATTGAGTGCAGCCATGGGCACCCAAAACGTGGAGTGAATTCCAAACATGTTGAAGTACTGCTCACACAACGTCTTCCACAGTTTTGGGTTCTCGCCGGCGAACCGTGGAAATACCACAAAAGGATGGGCTTGCCCCAATCCAGCGAGCAGCTGACTTGCATGAGAGAAAGGAGAAGCGACAGGACCGGGCGACTGGAGGGGGTACTGACCAGTGCTCGGGAGGGGCGCTGGCGGCGTTGCCAGCACCTGCTCCAGGTGAAGGAATGCGTCGCCATGGTCCGTAGACCCGTGTGCCAGCTCTGCCGCGCGGGACGCAGGGCCGAAGGGGCCACCGGCCGCAGCGAGGCTTGGATCGGGCGTAGCTGTCACACCGGGCGCCACCGCCGCATGTCCGCGCCCTTGTTGCTGATCCGCCACCGCGTCGCTGAGCTTGTTGACGCGGCGCTCGAGATCAGGCCTCCAGGCGACCAGTTCATCCAACTTGGCGGTGTTCGCGTGCACCGCCGCCGTGTTGCTGCGGAGCTCGAGGCGGAACTCGTCCATGGAGGCGGTGATTTTCTCCATGTACTCTTTCATGGTTGGGTCCATTGCTTCGATCTGCGCGCGAGCTTGACGCAGACGCCTGGTTTCGACGAACAGAGCCAGATCGCGGCGAGGAGGGGTGGTGGGTGGTCTCTGATACCAGATGTGAGGGACTGGATGGGGTTCTCTCGATTAGCTTCACTGGTGGCTCGAATTCGAGTGACAAGATCTAGATTACAGATGAACTAGGGATTACAAGAATGGAGAATTGGTAGGTGAGACGGTAGCCGCCGTTGCCATTCGTCTGATCCACTGGATGTCTTATGTGTGAGAGAGTGGGTGGCTAAGTAGATGGTAGCCTGGGCCGGGCCAGCTTACACCCACTCTGGCCCAATCACCCTTCTGTTGTCCTTGCGAGCCCGCACTAGTCTGGGGAGCGGGGGCGAGTCCGGGCCGTCACTGCCATGTGGGCCAGGGGTGCTGACATGCAGGCTGCCTGGCTAGCTAGTAGAGGATCTCCGTTAAACTGAATTTCGCGGCGGAGTTCTCCGGCGAGACATTCGCTCCGGTACCCTCTCTGTTAGACTTAAACACGAGTTGTGCACGGAACGTGCGCGTGGTAACTAGGAATAGGAATCCACATGTATGAGTTTGTCCGGCTGATGCATGTATACGTAGTCGAGGAGGACTAGAGCTGGTGGCCGAGTAGTATTGCTTGGTAGTCTTACTATTATACGTGTGTATAGCCCAGCTTGTAACTTGTACCGTGACTTGTGAAGTAATACAATTCAGACAGGCTCGATACGAGCCTGTGGCAATACGCCGGTCTCGCGTGCGTGAGTTTCTCGAGAGTTTAGCACGCAGCCGTCTTTGGCGCTCGGCGAGTTGATAGCTAGCTTAAAGCTAGTTCCACGTACAAGCTTCTCAAGGAATCAATCCACCTGTGTGCTAGCTTGCTTGGTGTGGCTAGCTTTGCACTGCGGTGCATCTCGGCGTAAAGGAACTTCGCCGAGTTCAGCCAGCGAGTTGGTTCGTCGTCGGCCATATTGTGTTGTCGGAAAGTACTCGACGACGCCGTCTGGGCCAACACTCTCTGCGAGGACGGTAAAAACACGAAACGGGTCCGTGCGTGCATGTGTTTGACTGCACGGCGTGGACCGGACCTCGCATCGCATGTAGTCTACCGGTGTACCCCATCTGCCTTTGCATGCTCTGCGTACGCACTCACCGTCACAGGGATCACTGGTAGGTTGCGTTGATTGGTGATGCTGATGCCCTAGCGTAGACGGACCCTACCGTCTACAACCCGCCATTGCATCCTTGAGTGAAACACAAGTCCCAATGATATCCATGTCCATTGTCACCTGTCCTTCGTCCGTTCGTCTCTACTTAGCTCTGCCACCCTAGTCAGACGGGCATGTACTGCATGCGATACTCCCCTGTTTAACCCCACGCACCTGCCACTCACTGGCTCACACTCACTCTCTTATGCCGTCATGCGTTGAATTTACCACTAGCCAATAATTATACAGTATCAGCAGGACCCACTTTCTAATCACCCGCCCCTGTTATGTTACCTCAATGATTGCAGCACGTGTTACCGAGATGTATGTCTGCCTATGAGTGTGAAAGACACCGGTAAAAGGCGATCGATCGGGCAGGCAGCTTTCTTTTCAACACCCCGATCGATCCACCGGCAGTGGATCGCCGGTGCGTGCGTGCGTGCTGCGCCTTTCACCAACTACTAATCAAGGAAAGCTGCTCCGTCACAAAAGGTTAGCACAACAAAGACATCGTTTTCGTTTGAGACTGTTTCATAAGCATTAAGCAAGCTGTGGTGTCATGAGTTGTATAAGTTGTGCTGAGCCTGAGTGGACGAGACAGGATTACATCCATCACTGCAGCGGGTTCCTCCTGCTTCTGAAGATATATATTTCAGCAAGTAAAACTTGTAAGACGAGCAGATTCTAAAACAAATTTCCCCATAGCCAAGGACCGATCGTTAACGATATGCCATGATGATACGACCGATCCAATCCGATCCGATCCGAAGCGTCCACCGATGATGAGGCTCCGAGTCGGAGATGCAATCTACTGATCTAGCGCGCGGTGGCGATCGACCGATGGCTGGCTGGCGGTGGTTAGATTAGATCTTGACCGGGCGCCGCGCCTGATTATGTTTCTCGGGGTTGCTCAGTCACGGAGGATAATCCCACATGGCAGAGCGACAACAAAACTACTAGACTAATCAGCCCGCGCTCCACCGGTCACCTCCCAATTCGGAGTGCTGTTATACACCGCTGCAGCTGATAAGATCTCCCCCCGCGGAACCCGAGGCAATCATTGACAAGTGGAGAGGTTCATCTTTTGGTTTAAACGGCGGGCTCCGTACAGAGCATCGCCTAGTATTTTTTTACCGGCGAACTCACGGACGTTCAGTAAGTAGATAATAAACTCATTGCCTGACATGGATCAGACTCAGCTCACGCCTCCACTCTTAATTCATTGATCCCTTCCTTTGCTTGTTCATGATCACTATCCTGAAACTACTGCTGCCGTCTGCTGATGCAGCACAAGACAAGCAGTTCTGCCTTCAGTACGAGTTGCATGCATGCACCACGACGACCCGGCAAGCTCTTGAAAACCTTTTTCCTTTTCTTTTTGCGGTGTGCTTCTAGCCGGATCTGCGCTCGCCTTTAAAGTAAGAGGAGGGATTAGGGAAGAATGGTTGGGACAAGACGTTGCCATCACATACTCTATAGTCTAAACATATCACTAATACTTTATTACACACACGAAAGACTCCAGATCTGGGATTCAAAACGGAGCTGTAAACCAATTGGCAAGCACTGTGTTTCGGTTTCCTTTTGTCAAAGAAAGATGCCCGCGAGACGAGATGCATGACAGACAGGTGTTCGACGGAACGGACGGCGACATCCCCATACAAAATTCGGGCTTCTTTTACTGGTCTCTGAAGCTCCAAAGTACGTATGCCAGGGAATTAATTAGCCTTTGCGTGCCTGGCAAAGTTGGGTGTCGCTTTGCAGCGAGAACATCAGGCATAGAGTAAGGCATGGCTTTGACATCATCGCTACTTACGTCGCTCTCTGGCGATTTCGATCCTTCCATCACACACCAACAACTGGAAGCAAGCAAGCTCAGCTAGCTTAATTTATGTGACGTAATTAAGCTACTCTCGGGAGGATATTAGTATCTTTTTTAGTAGCAGCTCAAAGACAACGCAAAGTTCAGAATTAAGATCACTGTGACCCGAGGCAGACCGAAAACTCTTACAGGCGACACAGATTTTCCTTTTCCCACATAGTAGTATGAAGAAACGGGTGCACAGAAGATGAAACCGTTCTCCTTTCCTGTAGGAGAAACGCAGGCATGATCGTGAGGCACGAAAGACAAATCTCTTTCCCGTTTTCCTAGCGCCTGAAATAAATGCTCATGACTGACAAAATCAGAGCCCATTATAGTCCCAAAACAAGAGAGGATCACATCAAACAGTGCTCCTTTCGCCACGTTAACTCATCAGACAGTGTAGCGCGAGTTTGGTATTGCGATGATGTGATTTATGACGAATGGACAAGCCAGGGAACGGAGGTTGCGGTGTCGATTCTGCCTGCCTGCCTGCCTGCGGGTACAGTGAGCCACGTCCCATGCATCTTTTTTTCCGGTCGAATGTCTCGATACACCTAATAAATTCAGTTGTATAGTTCAGTAACGCACCTATATTGCTTGTATTTTTAACGACCTATAGATCCGTCAAATTATCGGCAGAAACAGCTCGGAAACTTGAAAAGAAAGGCGGGAGCACCACAAGCCACGAGAGGGCTAATCCGGCTCTGGTAGTTTGCTTTATATATAAAGCGAAGCGAAAGTCTTTTTTGATAAACAATGTTGCATGCAGCTACTCTCGGTATCCCAACAAATACCTGAACAAGTTTAAAATTCTGAAGAATTAGTCCCACCGGTGGCAGAAGATATTATGATCACGAGGGAGATCCCTCCATTGATGCCTCTGATCGAGGAAACGGGTGCGCAACATGCCAAATCGACAAACAAGCGCGCACGCACGCACGCACGCGATAGATTGACGGAGAAACAGGACAAACGATCCTGTTAATCCCGGGCCCACGCGACGCACTGCAGAAGCACAGCGACGGAAGGCGTGCATGCATGCAGCTACAAGAAATTTCACATCTGCGGTCAGGGAGAGAAAAAGATGCCGATCAGGATCAGGAGAACCGGTGACGCCGCTGGTGCCGTGATCGCCGCGATATACATGCGGTCGCCGCGAGGCATCCATCCAGGAGGAGACGGAGATGGAGCATCTCTCTGCTGCTGCAGTGTGGTGGATATATCTTCTCATCACGACGATCGATCTCTGCCTTGTTCTGCTGTTCATGTGCGTGCGGCCATGGGCCGTGAGCAGCAACGCTCCATTTCTAATGGATGCTGCAAAACCTCCCTTTCTCTGTCATTCCTCCACTCATCTCCAACTAGGCATTCATGCAAGGGCCACTGCTGCGAGCATCCATCCATCAACCCCTAAAAAGCTGGTCTTCACCAAAAGTTCATGCTACCAGTAGTACCACTGCACATTTTTTACCCGAAAGTAGAGTAAAACAGGTGAACAACCAGCAGCAGGGCTAGGACGTGGGCAGCGGCAGTGAAACCCCATCTGTGGTCTCGAGTGCCTCACGCTTCCGGGACAAACGTGAGTATGCCACAGTGACGGGACAGGGCCGGGGGTGTGCATGGTTGGTTGGTGGAGTCAAATCAATTTGGCTGGCTCGGATTTGAGCTACGATCCAAGCCCCCTTTTCAGATTGCTGGGTTGATTTCAGGCCCAAAAGGACTCTGTGGTGTGGTGCGTGTGCGTGCCCGGAGTCCCTCTGCGTCTGCATTGCAGGCAGAGAGGCCACGCTCGCAAATTCAGTAGTCATCACCCGGTGCTGAGAGAATCTACTGTGCCTTGACCAGCTGTGTGCACTGTTGCGTCCACTGCCATGTGGGCCCGCGCCTGGTACCTTGCCTAGCTAGTTACTCTACCTGGCCCCCTTGTGGGAGGAGTACGTGTCTCTGGTACAAGAGTGGTATAGTAGTAGTTCATAATTGTAGCTGTACCTGTACATACATCGTCTATGTTCGTACGTACTTGTACATGCATGTAAGATCAAGATTTAACCGGGCCTTTTCTTTCCCTTGCATGATTTAACTTGGCTTTTGCTGTTTTTTGCAGAGCAAGAGGGAGACGTTGCCTAGCCCTGAGGAGGTGCAGCTAGCTTAGGGTTGCAGGCTTGCAGCTGCTAAGTGCAAGACTAAGAGCTACTACGCTACAAAGATGCATGGTATAAAAAAAGCAAAAGCAGAGGTGGCAGTCTTGTCCTGATGAAAGTACGTACTCTACTGCTAACCCCTAATTCCCTACATCTATAAGGCCGCGACAGATCAACGGGCCATTTTAATATGGGTTCAGATGTTCTGCATGCCTGGCCTATTGTGGCATCGCCAGAAACCACGAACTCCCGTCGGAACTCCAATTATATATCTATGGAAGGAAAGGGCTGATGACGTTGATGATTATTCATTGAGATTCGATCGAGCCTCGGCTAATTAATCAGGCGACGAATGGAACTACGGACGGAAGGTGAATTCTGGGAAAAGGGCACGAGAAAGTCCACTGAATATATTGCCTGAATCACTGATATGTGAGTATCAGCAGCACTCACAACAACAGCTGGGTGGCAACAATGGATGAGGGTTTTGCCGGCAAAGGGGAGAGAAAGCGGGCCTTGACCAAGCAAGGATGGAGACCGAAGCCAAGTTTTCAGCCAAGGAAGATGCAATCCTTCCTTAGAGTAGTTTACACAAACGCCTGTGATAAACAAATAGTGCTGATAGAACGACTCATGATGGCGGTCAGATCCGTTCCCCAAGCTTGAACCCCCATACTTATATAGCACGTACATAGTACATCCACCCCTAAACTAATCACACAAACTTAGTAGAAGTGGTAGTAAGAAATTACCCGAAGCCGGCATTTTTCTATGGAAAATCCTACTGACCTAGCTACATCCCCAGTCCTGCTCTCGACGTACTACTACGCAGCATTGGCTTGCTTGTGGCTCACTCCGGCGAGCATGCGTTTACAAACCTCTCATTCATTCACTCTAGTCAATCCTTCCCATCTTAGGAGTGTATAATTGTTTGCTGCTGGGCTTTCCGGGTCCCAATGATTGCCGGCGAGATGGTAAGTCCCCAACCGCCCGCCTTTGCCAATGCCGCCCCTGCTGCCTCCAGCAGCTCTTTGCTTGCAACCAAAGGAGCAAACGATGATGAGCAGCGGCAGCATATCGCAGCAGTACACGCGCACCAGCCAGACGACGATGGTCCATGACGGACGGGGCCGGCCGTAACAATAAAGTGGTTCGGAACGAAGGTGTAATAAGCGGCTCAGCCACGAACCGGACGGGACGAACGATGCGGTCGAACCACCCACCCTCCCGATCCAGGGTGCCCGGATGGGGAGAAAACGCGCGAGATTAGAGCAGGCGGGCCATCGTTCGGAGAGGACGGAATAATGGCCGTGTTTTGTTCCGTTTGGAGAAAAGCTCTGCGTGGTACGTCGGCTTTTTTAGAGGAGCTTGTTTTTAGAGATCGGGACCTTGCATTTGCATTGCGTTGCGTTGCATGCATGATGCTTGGTCCAGGTCCTCCACTACGTCGCACTGTGGTGTGTGGTGGTACAAAAGAATTTCTGTGGTACGTACGAGGCCTCGATCGTCTCGCCATTGTACTCCTCCCTGATTAATCAGAGGTCAAAAGAACTTAAAAGTCCACGAGAGAGGACGGAGGGAGGGAGTAAAAAAGGTTGCGTTAGTTAAACTATACAAATATAGTAAAAACGAAGGACTAATCCTATATTTTATGGATGCTTTGGCAGATCCATCGGTCGCTTTGGTTCATTGGTTGCACTCGCTTCCTTCCTTGCTTTCCATCGCAGTCGCAGGGACATGTCTGCTGTCTTCCTCTTCGCCAATCCTACCGTGTTGATAGAGTATAAATATTCTTCGTGGGCGATGGATCGATCGCCGCACCAGCAAGCATGCATGTGACTGTCAGCACCGATCCCGAGGAGGCGCCCGCGATTACAATAAGCCGCCCCCATCTCTCTCTCTCTCTCTCTCTCTCTCTCTCTCTCTCTCTCCCTCTCTAAAGAAAACACTGTTTATATTAGCTGCCAAACTGTTAGGTGACGTTGTTTGCCGTAACTAATCACACCTAAGCCGTCGACGCTTTCTTTCTTTTATCATCACAAAGCCAGAAGATACCTTCGGTTCAGTTCAGTTCAGCCGCGTCAAACTATTTGCAGGTTGCAGCCACACAAACCACCGCTCGTAACACAAGTTTTCCATATTGTTTTCCGACGCGCTGACCCTGCGTGCAACTCCTGTTCACGCAGTACGTGAATCGCTTCATGAAGTTTCACGACGGACAGAGAAAGGAAAAATGCACCGAGAGGAGAGTGATCGCAGGTACTAGGCGTGGACAGGACAGCCTTGCCAGCTGCAGCTAGGAGCAAAAACCAAGGAAAAAACACGGAGGGACGCACGCTCTCTCCGAGCCGTCCCGTCCCGTCGCCACCAGCAAAAGCGCGCCCGTCCACGGTTTCGTCCGGTCCGTCCCACCGCCGCCGGTTGAGGGTTGCGACGACGGTGGAATTCATTTCGTTTCGGTTTCAAGGCCAGCCGCATGTTCACTATTTTATTATTTAAGACGGTGAAGAAATTGGCCGCTCCAGTTCATCACTGGCTGGAGCAATTGCCACCAGGTCTACTGTGTAGTCCACGGGAGAAAACAAACATTTTTAAAAGGTTTGCTGCCCCGGCGGCCTTCACGCCTCGGAGTTTCAGGAGGACGACCAGTCAAGCTTCCGTTTTCTTCGTTGCTGAAAAAGAGGTGTCCATGTCCAACGCCATTTCTAGTAATGTATTCCCAGGAGTCCCGTGTCCATCCCCTACTTGGCAGTTTCAATGAACGTAGAAATGAAACAATACAAGGAGCACGATCACACTGGAAGCATCTAACTTTTTTAGGAAAAACAATTAACAGGGCTGAAAGTGATTGTATTTTGAAACACCATGTGTAATTCATGATATAAGGCCCTTCTCGCAATGTAGTTGATGAAGTTGTTGCCCCGAAAAACAGTATGTTTTTTTTATGTAAATGATACTCCCTCCGATACATATTAATCGTCGCAACTTGTACTAAATCTTTTTTTTACGAGGTGCAACTTGTACTAAATCAACGACAATTAATATGGGTTGGAGGGAGTACCGAATATTATAGGAGTTTTAAGACGGTATGGCATTCATAAATTTGACAAAACTGATATTTATTCATTAAAAAAAATTGGTTTTAAATATTGGAATATTCCTTTGCTCTTATTTTTTTTTACTAAAGCTCATAGTTTTTCCTGCGGTTGGCATTCTCCTAGTTTCAAACAACATTTTTTTGAACAAGTAGCAACTATGCACACAAAAAACATGTTAGTTAAAGTATAAGAAACGTGAACAAAATAATTTCACTTGTATTTTTTTCCATGTGTTTATTGCTTTGAGTATATCCATTTGTAAGAAATTTATAAACACATGTGAGGCGACTATGGCGATTTGGAACTCATGCTCTAGGGCCCCCTGATTTTTTTGTAAAATTTAGAAATCATCATTTCACATGTATGTGTAGATGTATTCTATGCATGGGCAGAACTTCATTAAAAGATACTTGAACGTGTGAGGTACATAAGAAGACATGCTTGTGGATACATAATATATGGAAAAGAATGGATATAATGTCTACTACGTTAAACATGGATCACATGCAGATTTATGGGTACACATATCACATCTGTATGTACATGTCAAATTTAATGCCTTGTAGGTCATGCTGGAATTTGGTGCCAAATGATACCGAAGGTTATAGGAAAATTAAAGGGTGTGCAATTCATAAATTTGATAACATATGCAAATGTTTTTAAATAAAATCATTGATAATCTTGGGTTCTCAATTTTAGAATATTATTTTCCCTATTTTTAAATTTTATAAAAAGTCTTAGTATCCTCCCAAGCTAAAATTCTCATAATTTACAACAACCTTTTTGAAAAAATAGTAATTGTGCACACAAAAAGCATGTTAGTTAACATATATGGAGAATGAAAAGAAAATCAGTTTTTCTTTTATTCTATACCCATCTGGTAGATAAGGGAAAAAACATCCATGGGAGCGAGTGTACCCCTTTGGAGCTCAGGCTCCTTTGCTCTTGAGATTTTTCAAAATTCAAAAATCACAAATTTCACATCTGTGTGTATATATATTTTAGATATGTCCAGATCGTCATTAGAAGATACTCTCTCCGTTCACAAATATAAGATGTTATATCTTTTTTTTGGGAATCAGATGTACATAGACACGTTTTAGTGTGTTTGCTTACTCATTTTATTCCTTACAAAGTCCATATTGGAATGTCCAAAACATCTTATATGTGTGACCGGAGGGAGTAGTTTAACATGTGAGCTAGATAAACTAGAAAAAAATTGTGGATTTGTAATATATAGCAAACATGTTGTCTGCTATTTTTAAATTCAATAATTTTTTACATATATTGAAACATGCATCACATGAAAGTTAATAGATACACAGATCACATCCGTATGGAC
Organism: Thinopyrum elongatum; assembly: GCA_011799875.1. Taxonomy (NCBI): domain Eukaryota; kingdom Viridiplantae; phylum Streptophyta; class Magnoliopsida; order Poales; family Poaceae; genus Thinopyrum; species Thinopyrum elongatum. The sequence goes on from CM022299.1 coordinate 538,739,593, forward strand.
ATGGCTTTTTTCTAGAAATTCTTTGGCACTTCACATATTTATTTTACTTTATTTAGACCGAGCCGAGGACCCAAAATACATTTTTGTTAATGGACCATATTTTAATGGCATGCTAGTATACATCAAACCAAAGAAAATATAAATATATAAGAGAAGGAAATTGTGTTCCCTTTATAGACCACCGTACAATTTAGTGCCAAATAAAACTATTGTCTATTTTTTTACGATCATATAGCATTCAAAGCATGAGAGTAAAGATGTCAAGAATTACAGTAACAAATAATGCTAGCCAATATAATAAATCTGAAGCGTACAAAAATGAAACCAGAGATAATTACACGAGACTATAAGTGCAAAAGTAGTTAGCGGGAGGATAAAAAATTTCTCCACAATTATTTGATATACAAATATAAAAGGAAACAAACATTTCGTGTTACTAGATCAGTGTCATCTTAGGGATTCATAAATTTTACTATAGTTGCGCGAGCGATACGATGCCACACCACCATTACAAATTACAAAATAAAGTATACACGGGCAAAAATCCTCGCCTAGCAGTCTCAACACATGATGGAACCATAATGTTTGTTACTGGAGTTGAGGGAGCACTGTTTGACATGTACTTTCTTTTTAGAGAAAAGGCGCCGGCCGAGCCCAAGAAGAGCTCGAACCTAGTCCGACTTTGAATTAACAAAGTCATCAACCGGCCAGGATTACAAAGGCACCATGATACATATGAAATGCAAAGCAAAGCGGAAAGGAAGATACAAGGCACTAGGTAGAACAACACAATGGCAACTGCAGAAATACTGATGCCGACGGCCAGCACTACGCCTACACCAACTAGCCAACTAAGAACACGGAAGGAGGGCCACACCGAGCAAGCATCGAGCGCCGGATGCATCCCCAGGCCAAACATGGGCAACACTTGAGCTGTCTCCACCGTCGCAAAGGGCCACTAACCTATCACCCAGGCTCGATGAGTGCCGCACCGGCGAACAGCAGAATGGCTACCACAAAGCCCAACTCAAGGTGTCCGGGTGCCATAGGAGAAGCAGACGGAGCTGACCAGCGGACCACAGAGGACCAACCAAACGAGCACCAAGCCGGCAGTGGCAGCACGGAGCACGGGACGCGAGTTGTCGAACGAAGGTGCACACCAATGGAGAAGACCGAAGAAGGCATCACTATGCACCGGGCGAAGCCGAGCAAGAAGCAGCAGGAAGACCAGGCCGTCATGCTTCGGAGCCAAGCCACCAGCCGCTCCACCCCCAAGAGCAAATCCCGGTCGCTGCCTTCAAGAAGGAGCACGCCACCGAGGTGTCGTCGACGCCCAGATCAGGGGAGTGCCGACTTTCGCCGGAGCTCAGGGGGAGGCGAATGGGAGAGGAACCACCCAAAGCCTCCAAGAAGGGGATCGGCGCCAAAGGCGTCGACTTTGGGGGGCCATCGCGCCGGCCAGGGGTTTTCCCCGGATCCTCGCCCAAACGCCAGATCCGGCCAGCAATCACCAAGAAATGCCGACCACAGCCGCCGGGGACGGCACTGGCACAGAACAGAGCAGATCGGGCGGCACCGAAGCTTCTCCAAGGTGGACCGGCGGCCAGCGAGGCGCCCCCGCAGCACCGACGTCCGTGACCACCACCTGCCCGCGCAGCCGTGGAGGCCGCCCACTGATACGTCTCCAACGTATCTATAATTTATAAAGTATTCATGCTGTTATATTATCATTCTTGGATGTTTTACAATCATTTTATAGCAACTTTATATCATATTTTGGACTAACCTATTGACATAGTGCCCAGTGCCAGTTGCTGTTTTTTGCTTGTTTTTTACATCGCAGAAAATCAATACCAAACGGAGTCCAAACGCAACGAAACTTTTTGGAGATTTTTTCTGGACCAGAAGACACCCGGTGGGCCAAAGAAGTACCAGAGGGGAGCTCCGAGGAGAGCACAACCCACCAGGGCGCGCCTAGGGGCCCAGGCACGCCCAGATGGGTTGTGCTCTCCTCGGAGCTCCCCTCTGGTACTTCTTTGGCCCACCGGGTGTCTTCTGGTCCAGAAAAAATCTTCAAAAAGTTTCGTTGCATTTGGACTCCGTTTGGTATTGATTTTCTGCGATGTAAAAAACAAGCAAAAAACAGCAACTGGCACTGGGCACTATGTCAATAGGTTAGTCCAAAATATGATATAAAGTTGCTATAAAATGATTGTAAGCTCCGAGGAGAGCACAACCCACCAGGGCGCGCCTAGGGGCCCAGGCACGCCCAGATGGGTTGTGCCCACCTCGGTGGCCTCCCGCACCATCTCTTCGCCCTATAAATTCCCAAATATTCCAAAAACCCTCGGGGTAACCCTAGATCAGAAGTTCCGCCGCCGCAAACCTCTATCGCCACGAAAAACCAATCTAGACCCCGTTCTGGCACCCTGCCGGAGGGGGAGATCATCACCGGAGGCCATCTTCATCATCCCTATGGCCACCATGATGAGGAGTGAGTAGTCCACCCTCAGGGCTGAGGGTTTGTACCAGTAGCTATGTGTTTAATCTCTCTCTCTCATGTTTTTGAGATGTCACGATCTTGATGTATCGCGGGCTTTGTTAATATAGTTGGATCATATGGTGTTTTCCCCTCTCTATCTTGTTGTGAATTGAGTTTTTCCTTTGAAATTTCGTTTTATCGGATTGAATACTTTTATGGATTTGAGAACACTTGATGTATATCTTGCATATGAATACCCGTGGTGACAATGGGGTATTATATTGATTCACTTGAGATATGTTTTGGTACTCAACTCGCGGATTCCCGATGTGACATTGGGGTAATCTATGCATAGGGGTTGATGCGCGTTCTCGTCTTTTGTTTCTCCGGTAGAAATCTTGGGGCACTCTTTGAGGTTCTTTGTGTTGGATTGAGTATTATGAATCTGAATTTGCTTTGGTGTTATTTTAGTACGAACTCTTGATAGTGAAGGAAATATGCCCTAGAGGCAATAATAAAGTTATTATTTATTTCCTTATTTCATGATAAATGTTTATTATTCATGCTAGAATTGTATTAACCGGAAACATAATACATGTGTGAATACATAGACAAACAGAGTGTCACTAGTATGCCTCTACTTGACTAGCTCGTTAATTAAAGATGGTTATGTTTCCTAACCATAGACATGAGTTGTCATTTGATTAACGGGATCACATCATTAGGAGAATGATATGATTGACTTGACCCATTCCATTAGCTTAGCACTTGATCGTTTAGTATGTTGCTATTGCTTTCTTCATGACTTATACATGTTCCTATGACTATGAGATTATGCAACTCCCGTTTACCGGAGGAACACTTTGTGTGCTACCAAACGTCACAACGTAAATGGGTGATTATAAAGGTGCTCTACAGGTGTCTCCAAAGGTACTTGTGGAGTTGGCGTATATCGAGATTAGGATTTGTCACTCCGATTGTCGGAGAGGTATCTCTGGGCCCACTCGGTAATACACATCACTCTAAGCCTTGCAAGCATTGTAACTAATGAGTTAGTTGCGGAATGATGTATTACGGAACGAGTAAAGAGACTTGCCGGTAACGAGATTGAACTAGGTATTGAGATACCGACGATCGAATCTCGGGCAAGTAACATACCGATGACAAAGGGAACAACGTATGTTGTTATGCGGTTTGACCGATAAAGATCTTCGTAGAATATGTGGGAGCCAATATGAGCATCCAGGTTCCGCTATTGGTTATTGACCGGAAACGTGTCTCGGTCATGTCTACATAGTTCTCGAACCCGTAGGGTCCACACGCTTAACGTTCGATGACGATCGGTATTATGAGTTTATGTGTTTTGATGTACCGAGGGTAGTTTGGAGTCCCGGATGAGATCGGAGACATGACGAGGAGTCTCTAAATGGTCGAGACATAAAGATCGATATATTGTACGACTATATTCGGACTTCGGAAAGGTTCCGAGTGATTCGGGTATTTTTCGGAGTACCGGAGAGTTACGGGAATTCGCCGGGGAGTATATGGGCCTTATTGGGCTTTAGGGGAAAGAGAGAGGGGAGGCTGCGTGCCCCCCCAAGGCTTAGTCCGAATTGGACTAGGGGGAGGGGTGGCGCCCCCTCCTTCCTTCTCTTCTCTTTTCCCTTTCCTTCTCTCCTACTCCTACTACATGGAAGGGGGGGAATCCTACTCCCGGTGGGAGTAGGACTCCCCAGGGCGCACCATAAAGAGGGCCGGCCCCTCCCCTCCTCCACTCCTTTATATACGTGGCCAGGGGGCACCCCATAGACACACAAGTTGATCATTGATCTCTCTTAGCCGTGTGCGGTGCCCCCCTCCACCATAATCCACCTCGGTCATATCGTAGCGGTGCTTAGGCGAAGCCCTGCGTCGGTAGCATCATCATCACAGTCATCACGCCGTCGTGCTGATAGAACTCTCCCTCGAAGCTCTGCTGGATCGGAGTTCGTGGGACGTCATCGAGCTGAACGTGTGCTGAACTCGGAGGTGCCGTGCATTCGGTACTTGGATCGATCGGATCGTGAAGACGTACGACTACATCAACCGCGTTGTGCTAACGCTTCCGCTTTCGGTCTACGAGGTACGTGGACACACTCTCCCCTCTCGTTGCTATGCATCACCATGATCCTATGTGTGCGTAGGAAAATTTTGAAATTACTACGTTCCCCAACAGTGGTATCAGAGCCAGGTTTATGCGTAGATGTTATATGCACGAGTAGAACACAAGTGAGTTGTGGGCGATACAAGTCATACTGCTTATCAGCATGTCACACTTTGGTTTGGCGGTATTGTTGGATGAAGCGGCCCGGACCGACATTACGCGTACGCTTACGCGAGACTGGTTTTACCGCCGTGCTTTGCACACAGGTGACTAGCGGGTGTCAGTTTCTCCAACTTTAGTTGAACCGAGTGTGGCTACGCCCGGTCCTTGTGAAGGTTAAAACAGCACTAACTTGACGAACTATCGTTGTGGTTTTGATGCGTAGGTAAGAACGGTTCTTGCTCAGCCCGTAGCAGCCACGTAAAACTTGCAACAACAAAGTAGAGGACGTCTAACTTATTTTTGCAGGGCATGTTGTGATGTGATATGGTCAAGACATGATGCTATATTTTATTGTATGAGATGATCATGTTTTGTAACTGAGTTATCGGCAACTGGCAGGAGCCATATGGTTGTCGCTTTATTGTATGCAATGCAATCGTCCTGTAATTGCTTTACTTTATCACTAAGCGGTAGCGATAGTCGTAGAAGCAATAGTTGGCGAGACGATAACGATGCTACGATGGAGATCAAGGTGTCGCGCCAGTAACGATGGTGATCATGACGGTGCTTCGGAGATGGAGATCGCAAGCACAAAGATGATGATGGCCATATCATATCACTTATATCGATTGCATGTGATGTTTATCCTTTATGCATCTTATTTTGCTTTGTTTGATGGTAGCATTATAAGATGATCTCTCACTAAATTTCAAGGTAAAAGTGTTCTCCCTGAGTATGCACCATTGCCAAAGTTCGTCGTGCCGAGACACCACGTGATGATCGGGTGTGATAAGCTCAACGTTCATCTACAACGGGTGCAAGCCAGTTTTGCACACGCAGAATACTCGGGTTAAACTTGACGAGCCTAGCATATGCAGATATGGCCTCGAAACACTGAGACCGAAAGGTCGAGCGTGAATCATATAGTAGATATCATCAACATAGTGATGTTCACCATTGAAAACTACTCCATTTCACGTGATGATCGGTTATGGTTTAGTTGATTTGGATCACGTGATCACTTAGATGATTAGAGAGATGTCTATCTAAGTGGGAGTTCTTGAGTAATATGATTAATTGAACTTTAATTTATCATGAACTTAGTCCTGGTAGTATTTGCAAATTATGTTGTAGATCAATAGCTCGCGTATAGCTCCACTGTTTTATTTTTGATATGTTCCTGGAGAAAACTAAGTTGAAAGATGATAGTAGCAATGATGCGGACTGGTTCCGTGATCTGAGGATTATCCTCATTGCTGCACAGAAGAATTATGTCCTTGATGCACCGCTAGGTGACAGACCTATTGCAGGAGCAGATGCAAACGTTATGAACGTTTAGCAAGCTCGATGTGATGACTACTTGATAGTTTAGTGCGCCATGATTTACGGCTCAGAATCGGGACTTCAAAATTGTTTTGAACGCCACGGAGCATATAAGATGTTCCAAGAGTTGAAATTGGTATTTCATACTCATGCCCGTGTCGAAAGGTATGAGACCTTTGACAAGTACTTTGCCTACAAGATGGAGGAGAATAGCTCAGCTAGTGAGCATGTGCTCAGAATGTCTGAGTACTACAATCACTTGAATCAAGTGGGAGTTAATCTTCCAGATAAGATAGTGATTGACAGAGTTCTCTAGTCACTATCACCAAGTTACTTGAACTTCGTGATGAACTATAATATGCAAGGGATAACGGAAATGATTCCCAAGCTCTTCGTGATGCTAAAATCGACGAAGGTAGAAATCAAGAAAAGCATCAAGTGTTGATGGTTGACAAGACCACTAGTTTCAAGAAAAGGGCAAAGGGAAGAAGGGGAACTTCAAGAAGAACGGCAAGCAAGTTGCTGCTCAAGTGAAGAAGCCAAAGTCTGGACCTAAGCCTGAGACTAAAGTGCTTCTACTGCAAAGGGACTGGTCACTGGAAGTGGAACTGCCCCTAGATACTTGGCGGATAAGAAGGATGGCAAAGTGAACAAAGGTATATTGGATATACATGTTATTGATGTGTACTTTACTAGTGTTTATAGCAACCCCTCGGCATTTGATACTGGTTCAGTTGCTAAGAGTAGTAACTCGAAACGGGAGTTGCAGAATGAACAGAAACTAGTTAAGGGCGGGGTGACGATGTGTGTTGGAAATAGTTCCAAGATTGATATGATCATCATCGCACACTCCCTATACTTTCGGGATTAGTGTTGAACCTAAATAAGTGTTATTTGGTGTTTGCGTTGAGCATGAATATGATTTGATCATGTTTATTGCAATACGGTTATTCATTTAAGTTAGAGAATAATTGTTGTTCTGTTTACATGAATAAAACCTTCTATGGTCATACACCCAATGAAAATGGTTTGTTAGATCTCGATCGTAGTGATACACATATTCATAATATTGAAGCCAAAAGATGCAAAGTTAATAATGATAGTGCACCTTGTTTGTGGCACTGTCGTTTAGGTCATATTGGTGTAAAGCGCATGAAGAAACTCCATGCTGATGGGATTTTGGAATCACTTGATTATGAATCACTTGATACTTGCGAACCATGCCTCATGGGCAAGATGACTAAAACGCCGTTCTCCGGAAGAATGGAGCGAGCAACAGATTTGTTGGAAATCATACATATTGATGTATGTGCTCCAATGAATATTGAGGCTCGCAGCGGGTATCGTTATTTTCTCACCTTCACAGATGATTTGAGCAGATATGGGTATATCTACTTGATGAAACATAAGTCTGAAACAATTGAAAAGTTCAAAGAATTTCAGAGTGAAGTGGAAAATCATCGTAACAAGAAAATAAAGTATCTACGATCTGATCGTGGAGGAGAATATTTGAGTTACGAGTTTGGTCTTCATTTGAAACAATGCGGAATAGTTTCACAACTCACGCCACCTGGAACACCACAGCGTAATGGTGTGTCCGAACATCGTAACCGTACTTTATTAGATATGGTGCAATCTATGATGTCTCTTACCGATTTACCACTATCGTTTTGGGGTTATGCATTAGAGACAGCTGCATTCACGTTAAATAGGGCACCATCTAAATCCGTTGAGACGACACCGTATGAACTGTGGTTTGGCAAGAAACCAAAGTTGTCGTTTCTTAAAGTTTGGGGTTGCGATACTTATGTGAAAAAGTTTCATCCTGATAAGCTCAAACCCAAATCGGAGAAATGTATCTTCATAGGATACCCAAAGGAGACAGTTGGGTACACCTTCTATCACAGATCCGAAGGCAAGACATTCGTTGCTAAGAATGGATCCTTTCTAGAGAAGGAGTTTCTCTCGAAAGAAGTGAGTGGGAGGAAAGTAGAACTTGATGAGGTAACTGTACCTGCTCCCTTATTGGAAAGTAAGTTCATCACAGAAATCTGTTCCTGTGACTCCTACACGAATTAGTGAGGAAGCTAATGATGATGATCATGTAACTTTAGATCAAGTTACTACCAAACCTCGTAGGTCAACCAGAGTAAGATCCGCACCAGAGTGGTACGGTAATCCTGTTCTGGAGGTCATGTTACTTGACCATGACGAACCTACGAACTATGAGGAAGCGATGATGAGCCCAGATTCCGCAAAATGGCTTGAGGCCATGAAATCTGAGATGGGATCCATGTATGAGAACAAAGTATGGACTTTGATTGACTTGCCCGATGATTGGTGAGCCATTGAGATTAAATGGATCTTCAAGAGGAAGACGGACGCTGATAGTAGTGTTACTATCTACAAAGCTAGAATTGTCCCAAAAAGGTTTTCGACAAGTTCAAGGTGTTGACTACGATGAGAGTTTCTCAGTCGTATCTATGCTTAAGTCTGTCCGAATCATGTTAGCTATTGCCGCATTTTATGAAATCTGGCAAATGGATAAACAAAACTGCATTCCTTAATGGATTTATTAAAGAAGAGTTGTATATGATGCAACAAGAAGGTTTTGTCAATCCTAAAGGTGCTAACAAAATATGCAACTCCAGCGATCCATCTATGGACTGGTGCAAGCATCTCGGAGTTGGAATATACGCTTTGATAAATTGATCAAAGCATATAGTTTTATACAGACTTGAAGTGAAGCCTGTATTTACAAGAAAGTGAGTGGGAGCACTACAACATTTCTGATAAGTATATGTGAATGACATATTATTGATAAAAAATAATGTAGAATTATTCTGCAAAGCATAAATGAGTGTTTGAAAGGAGTTTTTCAAAGAAAGACCTCGGTGAAGCTGCTTACATATTGAGCATCAAGATCTATAGAGATAGATCAAGACGCTTGATAAGTTTTTTCAATGAGTACATACCTTGACAAGATTTTGAAGTAGTTCAAAATGGAACAGTCAAAGAAAGAGTTCTTGCCTGTGTTACAAGGTGTGAAATTGAGTAAGACTCAAAGCCCGACCACGGCAGAAGATAGAAAGAGAATGAAAGTCATTCCCTATGCCTCAGCCATAGGTTCTATAAAGTATGCCATGCTGTGTACCAGATCTATTGTATACCCTACACTGATTTTGGCAAGGGACTACAATAGTGATCTAGGAGTAGATCACTGAACAGCGGTCAAAATTATCCTTAGTGGAATAAGGATATGTTTCTCGATTATGGAGGTGACAAAAGGTTCGTCGTAAAGGGTTACGTCGATACAAGTTTTGGCACTGATCCAGATGACTCTAAGTCTTAATCTGGATACATATTGAAAGTGGGAGCAATTAGCTAAAGTAGCTCCGTGCAGAGCATTGTAGACATAGAAATTTGCAAAATACATACGGATCTGAATATGGCAGACCCGTTGACTAAACTTCTCTCACAAGCAAAACATGATCACACCTTAATACTCTTTGGGTGTTAATCACATAGCGATGTGAACTAGATTATTGACTCTAGTAAACCCTTTGGGTGTTGGTCACATGACGATGTGAACTATGGGTGTTAATCACATGGTGATGTGAACTATTGATGTTAAATCACATGGCGATGTGATCTAGATTATTGACTCTAGTGCAAGTGGGAGACTGAAGGAAATATGCCCTAGAGGCAATAATAAAGTTATTATTTATTTCCTTATTTCATGATAAATGTTTATTATTCATGCTAGAATTGTATTAACCGAAAACATAATACATGTGTGAATACATAGACAAACAGAGTGTCACTAGTATGCCTCTACTTGACTAGCTCGTTAATTAAATATGGTTATGTTTCCTAACCATAGACATGAGTTGTCATTTGATTAACGGGATCACATCATTAGGAGAATGATATGATTGACTTGACCCATTCCGTTAGCTTAGCACTTGATCGTTTAGTATGTTGCTATTGTTTTCTTCATGACTTATACATGTTCCTATGACTATGAGATTATGCAACTCCCGTTTACCGGAGGAACACTTTGTGTGCTACCAAACGTCACAACGTAAATGGGTGATTATAAAGGTGCTCTACAGGTGTCCCCAAAGGTACTTGTTGAGTTGGTGTATATCGAGATTAGGATTTGTCACTCCGATTGTCGGAGAGGTATCTCTGGGCCCACTCGGTAATACACATCACTATAAGCCTTGCAAGCATTGTAACTAATGAGTTAGTTGTGGAATGATGTATTACGGAACGAGTAAAGAGACTTGCCGGTAACGAGATTGAACTAGGTATTGAGATACCGACGATCGAATCTCGGGCAAGTAACATACCGATGACAAAGGGAACAACGTATGTTGTTATGCGGTTTGACCGATAAAGATCTTCGTAGAATATGTGGGAGCCAATATGAGCATCCAGGTTCCGCTATTGGTTATTGACCGGAAACGTGTCTCGGTCATGTCTACATAGTTCTCGAACCCGTAGGGTCCGCACGCTTAACGTTCGGTGACGATCGATATTATGAGTTTATGTGTTTTGATGTACCGAGGGTAGTTCGGAGTCCCGGATGAGATCAGAGACATGACGAGGAGTCTCGAAATGGTCGAGACATAAACATCGATATATTGGACGACTATATTCGGACTTCGGAAAGGTTCCGAGTGATTCGGGTATTTTTCGGAGTACCGGAGAGTTACGGGAATTCGCCGGGGAGTATATGGGCCTTATTAGGCTTTAGGGGAAAGAGAGAGGGGAGGCTGCGCACCCCCCCAAGGCTTAGTCCGAATTGGACTAGGGGGAGGGGCGGCGCCCCCTCCTTCCTTCTCTTCTCTTTTCCCTTTCCTTCTCTCCTACTCCTACTATATGGAAGGGGGGGGGGGGGAATCCTACTCCCGGTGGGAGTAGGACTCCCTAGGGCGCACCATAGAGAGGGCCGGCCCCTCCACTACTAGGAAAAGGCCTGTTAGTAGCGCACCTGTTTTGGCCATTAATGGCGCACTATAGGTGCACCACTATCATCACGCCACTAGTAACAAATACTAATGGCGCACCCCTGGTGCACCATTAGTATACCAGACAATAGTGGTGCACCTGGCAGTGCGCCATTAATATGTCAAACGGTGCGCCATTACTATGCCACCTAGGGGGCCATATTTACCTTGTGCTCTTCTAGATAATGCGCACTTCTAGATAATGTGCCACTAGTGTGTTTATTGCAGTGCGCCACTAAAGTGCAGTATGGTGCGCCACTAGTATGAATATTAGGAATTTTTTTTTCTTTTCTGATATTTGCGCAGGTTACAAAATATATTACTGCACAGAATATAGACAGCACAACATATAAACAGCAGATTTATCGAATACAATAGAAGATTAGTCTCCGAATACAATTCATCATATTAGTCTCCGAATTCAAAATACTTAACAAAGTTAGAACATTACAAGTCTCGAGACCGCGAGTAGCGAGTTTGTCTTCACATTACAAGTCGATATCGATCATCTAAACTACCATCACATAGAAGAGAGCTGCGGTCACGATGAGCATCATCGCGATGAAACTGGTCTTCATCCGGTTCCTCCTCCGCTCCCTCCTCTCTCCCGCTAGATAGCGCGCGTATCTAGCTTCCGCCTCCGCCCTAGTGGTGTACCCTTTGTAACTGTTACCGCTGAAACGGTGAACCTGTCTCTGACACTCCTCCCAGTCATTGTAGACTCCGGGAACCTTACCCTTGTACATGACATACGACGGCATCTCTATGCACTAGACAAACAAAACGTTAGTAGCAATTCACAGACAATACATAAGCAATATATAAGTATGCAACAAAAGGATCGGAAGAGAAAAGCAACACATTAATAGCACGATTCATGGTCCTACTAATAAATAGCATCGATTACATATAAGTTGAACGACTGTCCAAACTAAAGAGACATACAAGTTCATTAAAGTTTAATTACAACATGAGCTAATCGATATTTCAGAACTACATAGCATCACTACTTTCGACTCGACTCAGGGACAGGAGCGTGGATGAAGCAGCCGTCTTTCATGATGGTCATGAAATCACGGGCGTTGTCAGCCTGCATTTGTAGCGTTGTTTCTATCTCACTGTTGGACGGTTGATATCTGAGGTAGAACTGCCCCGAGGTACGAAGGACATCTTGATGGATGATTTCCGCAAACTCCGACTGGATGCGAAAGAATTCTTGTCTGATGTCCGCGTCCTGGATTGCCGACAAGCGTGCGACCCAATCTTTGAGATTATTTGGTAGCAGATGGTGATTATGGTCCCGTACGATCGCCCGCATGTGATGGAGGGCGTAGTAGGCATCCTTCTGACCGCCAGGCGGCTGCTTGACGCAGGGGAACGTCGTATTGTGGGTGAACACGTGCTTGCCGTCCCTACGAATTGGCCTGCTGTAGGTGCCTCCAGATCTGGCGTAGCCGGGAAGAGCTTCATCAAGAACTTTCTTGATATTTGTGTAGTCTTTCTTCGACTGACGGTCCGAGTCGAAATACGTGGCCGTGGAATATTTCGGGCTTAAGAGGATGAGTGTGCAATGTGTGTCACTGCACAAAACACGGAATGTTAGAAAAAAAAAAGAACGATCGAAATCTAAGAAATCATATGTTACGGGGCGGTGAGGGGATGACTTACTCGGGAAAGTAAGGCACGAGGAAGTTATCCTTATCTGGGTTTGCCAGAATGACGCCTTCGAGGTATGAACTCACGACTTGCCGGTCCCCAGCGCTGCCCAAGATCTTGGCACGCATGTAGAAGGGGTCGACTATCACGATGTCCAGGGTCTTGTCTCTAATGATCCACATCTCCATACTCAGCGAAAATAGCCGAATGAAGGTGTAGTGCAGCGGATGAAGGTTAAACATAGCGAAGATGTCATCAAACCGCAGGACGATCATACCCCCGATGGTGCTATCGACAAAGCCCTTGCCCTCTGGCACCTTGGCCACGAAAACCGGGTATGCCACATCGTTCTCGGAGAGACGCCACTTCTCCAAAGAAAGAACACTGTCATGCAGACTCCGCATAGCACCGGTTGCAGCATTGAGCAGATTAGTCGGTAGCATCGGCCTACCCGCCACATGCACCCTTCTCGAGATATCCTTAGGTGAAGGTGGCCCGTCCTGAGCACGGATCGTACTCGGTGCCGGCTGGCTCGCACCCTTGTTATTCTTTCTTTTCCGTCCCTTCTGCTTCTTCTGCTGTAATGGGATCGAGTTCTGCTCAGAGACCACCTTCTTGAGTGTGTTGGGGCTGATAATATTTTGCACCTCGGCTATCTGAGGCTCGGTGAAGGCGGCAGCTGGAGGCATCTCCTGAGAACTAAACGCTAGACGACGCCTGTTGCAATTGGGTTTCTCCGCGGTACCAGCTAGATCGCGGTCGTCTTTTGCAGGGTTGGGTTCTTGAGAAGGAGGCCCCAAGAATTCGTCATCGTACCCATGTTCGTTGAAGTACTTATCGACGTTGGTAAATGTATCGTCGTCGTCGTCCGGATCCTGTGCCATATGCATGTCCGGATCAGCTGACGGCGGTAGCGTTGCGGCGGTCTTGCCATGGCTTGGCGCCGGCACGACTGGCGGTGTTGTCTGTGGGGTGGTGTCCCCCGCCCCCAAACGAATCTGGCTCTTCGGCCAAAGCATGGACCAACTTATGCAGGCGCTGAGGGTCATCACATCATCTTCGTCGGCCCCAGGGGGTCGATACGGAGGTAACAAGTCGTCGCAGCCCCGCAGCACCCGAACCAGTTGAACCCTATACACGGTGGGTTGCATCGGATTACCGTGGAACACGCGGTTGCCCGGTTGAACGATTCTGGCCTTGGCGACATCGATGAACTCGCCATCCATGAAGTGCAGGAGAGTGCATGGAACGTCGGCGGCGCCCTGTGAAAACATGTAGGGCGTCAGGGATGCCCAGTCAAAGGCAAGGAGATGAAGTCATCGGCCGAGAGGCTTAGTTACCGTGATGGCGTCGAGCTCGGCTAATGTCGAGGCACCGCCAACGGTGGGCGTGCAAGTGACGGAGGGGCCGCTTGCTGCCGAGGTGCCGGCCGGCGTATTCTTCCCACACCCGGGTGCATTAAGCTCCAATGCCGGCACCGCCGCCGGAGACACCAATGCCGTCGCCGGCGCGTTGTGCGAGTTGCTGCCCGTGAAGCTGGGAATCGGGGGCGGCCCCTGTTGGCCGCCCGCAATCCATGCCTGCAGCCCCTCAATCAACGTAGGCACAATGGCGGTGATCGTCGCTCCCAGTTGGTCTCGCACTTGCTCTTCGACTATCTCCGGAATCCGCGCCACTTGTGCCTTGAGTTCTTGAACCTCGCGCTCCTGGCTTTCCGAGCTGGCCGTCTTTCTCTCCTTTCGCCCAGCGTTATAGTATTCCGACCATTTCGTGGACAAGCCTTTGCCGGCCACATGACCAGCTGACGACGGCTTACTGAACTTATCCTTGTGTTTCATTACGTTCAACGCCCTATTTAAAGTGGTGTCCCAAGGGGAGCTCTGAGACGACCCCGCGCTACTGCTTTCAGTGTCCTGCGGAAGGAACGTGAACCATTTAGAAATTTGGCTTCATTAATTAGAATGCAACCATATGGAGCTAATTACGCGGGGGTGTATTCCTTACCAGAACAAGCTCAAGCGCCTTGGTCTTCGCATCCGTGGTAAGCTCCTTTGTTACCGGGTCCACCTTGTACCGGGCCCTGACATAGTTCCTGGTCTGCTTGTCACGGTATTTATCGAAGCGGGGCGGTAGGCCTTGCTCGGCACGCTTCGCGTCCTCCTTGTCCCATATAGGTTCCACCACTCTGTAACCGCCGGGACCGAGTGTGTGGACCCCTAAGTTCAAGTCCCACATATCTTTCCCCCACTGACTTGATTCCTCGGATGCGTTGCTCTCGCACTTGATCTTGAACTCCAGGTAGTCAGCTTCGCTGATCGAAGGATTTTTCTCCTTGATCTTCTCATAACTATCACCTCTTAGAATCCCTCTCTTCACCGCGGCTCTCCAAGTAGCCAGGGCCGTGCTCATCTTTGTGAGGGCGGCACTGTTCACATTATTCCCTGAGAGGCGTGTGTTTGCGAACTCACCGGGGAACTTGTATCGTTCGTGCAGCTTCGTGAAGAGGAGGTTGCGCAAATTCCCTCGGTCACGATGCCTTAGGTTCTCGGTGTTGATCGAGACGGTGCTCCGGAGAATGCACCCGAGTTGTCCCGAGTACCCCTTGACTAATTCTTTGGGCGCCGTTGGATGCCCACTGGAGGACACTTCAGTAAATTCCTCCTTGACGGTGCCGAGCATGTTCGGGCGCCGGTCCTTCCGTTGCCTCTTCGGTTGGCTGCCATCTGTGCGTGTGCTGCCATCATCAGTGGTGGCATCCTCGGCGGCACCATCAGTGGTGTCATCCCCGACGCCACTAGGGGTTGTGTAGTCGGGATCGGTGTCTTCCGCGGCGTCCTCATAGCGGTGAGGTTCTTCCTCCATCTCCTGGGACAGCTCGCAGAATGCCTTGCCCGAACCGCCGGGCTCATCGTTGTGGGCCATGTTTCGCTCTAAATAGGAAAAAAGTTTGGTCAAAAAGTTGGTTATTGTCAAGGAACAAGATCTCTAAGTTGACCAAATAACCTAATTCTCGAGGAATGTCGCCAAAAAGTTGGTTATTGTCAAGGAACAATTGAGAGATGTTTGTGATATTGCCTAGGTGTTTTGGGATCAATTGAGAGATGTTTTGTGATATTGCCTAGGTACCCCTGATCTTCTTCTACAAATATTTTTGCTATATCAATCTCTAAAAAAGCATGTGATGTTGAATCAATACTCAATATATATATAGGTGGTGCTCTCTTTATCACATTTTTATTGGAATATGCAACATTAATCTTCTTTTACTTGAATCAGGTGCACATATTTACATTCCTATTTCATGCTTACTTGTTTGGAACTATAGATTCTACCTTGGAATCTGCAAATCTCTTAGAATGTACTAAGAGATGCCAGATTTGTTGGGGGACTCCTATACTTAAGGCATATAAGACCTGGCATTGCCTATGCCGCAAGTGTGGTAGACAGATACATGCTTGATCCTAGGAGTGGACTTTAGAAGGCGGCAAGTGGTAGTCATGTCGAGGTTGTAGGGGGTCCAACTGAATCTTCTTCTAATAAGCTGGGCTCTTCTGCCGCTGCAGAGAAGGAGGCGAGTGGTGGTCATGTCGAGGCTGTAGGGGGTCCAACTGAATCTTCTTCTAATAAGCTGGGCTCTTTTGCCGCTGCAGAGAAGGCGGCGAGTGGTAGTCACGTCGAGGCTATAGGGGGTCCAACTGAATCTTCTTCTAATAAGCTGGGCTCTTCTGCAGCAGCAGCAGCAGCAGCAGCAGCAGAGAATGCAGAAGAAGCTGTAGGAGGAGGTGCGACGACTGAATCTGATAAGAAGCTGGGGGGCTCTGCAGCAGCAGCAGCAGCAACAGGGAATGTGTAGGGTAACGCAGCAGAAAACAAAAAATTTCCGCCCTACGCACCAGCCCAGGACCACTATGGAGACTGCATACAAGGTTTTGATCTTTTTCGTTACCGACTCGTAGCGCAGCGGAAGTAGAGTCGATGACGAACGGCGGTGCAGATCCCCGCAGCTAGGATTTACAACCTCCCAACCGCGAGGATGTATACCCTCATCTTCCCCACGGACAGCCCTCCGGGAGGCGGTCGAACAGTCCCCCGGACGGTGTCGCGGACAGCCCTTCGGGAGGACCTTCGAAACTCGAACGGTCACTCGGACAGCCCTTCGGGAGGACTCACAGAACTCGGACCGTCACATGAACAGCCCTTCGGGAGGCACTCTCGAACTGCCCCTCGGGTACTAAGATCGAAACTACGACCTCTCTACAGAGTTGCACACATACGGTGTCACCTATTCGGCAGGGCTTCGCCGTCCAGAACTAGTTCCCACCGGAACCCAGACAGCCTTTCGGCTCTACGAAACTCTTTTCGTGGGAGGGGGAGAGAAGCCAGATAATTGCATGGCACTTGTATGTGAGAATGGATGATGTTTGGGCAGCCCCCTCACCTCCTATTTATAGGAAAACCAAGGGGTAGGATGGCCATTCCAAAAACCCAAAAATGCCCATGAAAGAACACTTCCACAAGGGCATATTAGGGAAGTAATGGAGCAAGTGGGGCTCCAAGGAGGAGCCCACATGTGGCCGGCCAACCTCTCTTGGGGGGCCCCCCAAGGGGGGTTTCTTAGCCCCCAAGTCCTTCTAGAAGCTTTTCCAAAAAGCCCTAAAAGGTGGCTTTCCAAAATATTCCAAAAAGCACTTTCACTATTCATGACGACATTTTTCAGCGTCCGTTCGAACTGAAAATATTTATGTGGGCTTAGAACATTTCCAGTACCCACTAAAATAATTTTCAATGCGTTCTGGAACAATGCCAGTTTAGTGATTTCATCTGCGAAAAGCATCTGAAGCGGTTCCAGCAGCCCTGGAACATTTCCGGTTTTTCTTCCAGAAAATTCCCAGAAGTTTCCAGAATGATTCCGGCACCCTCCAAGAATTATCAAGCATGTCCCGAAACCAATTTGACTTTATGGTATCCTCTGAAACAACTTTTCAATATCACCGGAACTCATCCGGTGACCTCTCTGCGGAGCTTTTCCGCTGTCCGAAACTTTTTCGGTGATTTTCTCTCAGACTCCCTGTCTAGTATTCAACAGATAGATGACCCTTAAGCGTGTGACCCTATAGGTTAGGTGAAGTATAGACATGACCCGGAACCCCTTCCGATCAATGATCAACATCGGAGCCGTGGACACCCATATTGACCCCTATACCCACACGAATGAATATTCGAGTGAACCTCCAGTTGCCGTGTGCTATTCCTGTTGCTTCGTGATATGTTACAAATACCCGAGGTGAGACATGTTGGCATTCCCATGGATCAACAACTTGTCCACTATGCTAGTTACCTCGTTACCGGTATTGTTCTCTTTTCTCGTTACCGTGTTCCGGCATCCCCGTGATCAAATCACAAAGTGTCTGGCCAGACGATGATGCATACCATAACACCGAGAGGGCCCAGAGATATCTCTCCATCGTCGGAGGAGCAAATCCCAATCTTGAGCTATCAAGTTACTTGACATACTTTTCCATGAACCCGTAAGCCGCCGTAATAGCCACCCATTTACGGATGACGTTTAACAAACCCCAAAGTTCATGAAGCAAGCATGAAGAAACTTGATACTCTCATGGTCTAAGGAATCATGCAAACGTTAACCATCTCTGTGTTATTAACCATTAACTTGTGATGAATGTATTCTCATAGCATAACATCAATCGGGTCGATTCAACACAAATGTTCTTATAACATTGTGCCCTCAAAGTTGCTAGCATAGACATGCCCATGATCAGGAAAACAGAACCATCATGCAACACTTGAGCCAGTCATAGAGGCTTGACTAGGAATACATTTTATCGTTTATTATCCCACACGTGCATATGAGTCTTCCTCCAAGCCTCGTTTTATTTGCAGACTCGAGAACCATAGCAGTTATAGCATGGAACATAAACCTAATTATGAACAGGGAGATAATCAATAACATTTATTATTGCCTCTAGGGCATATCTCCTACAGAATGCTCCTGTGGAGGGGGAGGGTGGAGAAGACAAGCTGGGATCTGCAGAAAGATGCGTGGTTAGTTGAGATGAGCTGAGCGCAAGGAATGTATCGTGAGAAGAAGGATAATGGTGATTTTCTGGACTGGAGCGCAAGGAAGAAGAAGATGAGTGTTGCCGCTGCTGCTGCTGCTGGGTTGGTTGGTTGGTTGGTTGGTTGGTTAGAAGAAGAAGAAGAAGAAGAAGAATGAATTATAATTTAATTAATAATATGTATGGTAACTGTAATAGACATTGTTAAGTAGTTGGTTCCTCTAAGAACTAATTTATGGTTGGATTATTCTGTACTGTATGATGCATCCATTAGGGGAGGGTGAAGTGTTTGTTTATCATGTCTGTCCTTGTGTTAGAAGGTGTATTAGTTGCCAATAATTGTCAAGGAACAATTTTGGAAATCTACAGAAATTGTTAGGAATTGTCTTAGTCAAGAAGTGCTAGCAAATGGCTTAAATGTATCAGGTCCTACTCTAGTTTACTCCAATTTAGGTTGCAGTAAAAATGCACCACTATGGAGTATCAGGTCCCTAGCAAAAATGCACTACAGAGCAAGCAATAATGATACTCCAATTTTCACAGATTAAAGCAATACTGACTGCAAGCAATATTGCAAAATTACAGAGAACCAAAATTTCAAAATTCAGTACTCCATAACATTACTGAAACTTTACTGTGCTTGGAACTATACTGAAACTTTACTCCATATATATATGATCATTGTGTTTCATTTAATTTTGTGTGGAGTAGTTTTAATTAAATAAAGTTTTTAACTGCTTGAGATGAGAGAAATGAGAAGAAGAGAGAAGGGCTACTGCTTGCAAGCACAGCTGCTTGCAAGTCCTACAGTAAATGGTTTCAGTTAAACATCTATTATTTATTCCATAAGAACAGCAAATCAACTGCATTAGTCGCAAGTACCCCATATGTCCTATTTTTAGCAAAGTCATGCTAAAATTCACGGAAAATTTCAGCATGACCTTTGCTGAAAATAGGACACATATGGAGTACCCGAATTTGCCGGAACGGAAGTTAATCGACATTCCGGCAAACTCAAGGGCCTCTCGGGGTACCTGCAAAATCATTATCCCACCCCCGCCCCGCTGCAACCCCACAACACCCAACTTCACTATGCAAGAGATATTAAGTTGCAGTCATTCTAAATTCGACCAAAATTTAACCAAAATTAGCAATTTTTTGAACCTAATTTGACCTAAATTCGAGAGGAATTTGACCTAAACCTAGCAAAACAGAGAAGAAGAGGGCATGGCCGGGAGGGAGGAGAGGAGGAAGAGAGGAGAAGAGAGGCAGAGGGAGGAGGGCAATGAAGATTACCTGACCACGATGAGGTGGTGGCCGGAGCGGAGACGACGGAGGGCGGAGACGGCGAGCTTGGGGGAGGCGGGGATAGACGGCGGGGAGGTCGCGAGGTGCTCGGGCCTCCTCTCCTGGTGGACGCGGGCCTCCTCCTCCTAGTGCTCCGGCGGCGACTCCGGCGGCGGAGCGGGCGCGGGGGTCATCGGGTGCGGGGGGTCGTCGGCGGCGGTGGAGCGGGCGCGGGGGGCGAGGGGGATCTGGCGAGGGAGGGACAGCGCGCGAGATGGACAGAACACACTGCACCTACATAGAGGGGGGAAGGTTAGTAATGGCGCACCATCTAGGGGTGCGCCATAAACATAGTGATAGCAATGGCGCACCTTCCCCTGGTGCGCCATTATTAACTTTTTTTTTAATTATTTTTAGTTGCATCTAATAATTTTTTAGAAAATGACGATCAAATTTGAAAACATTTATGAATGTGAAAAAATATCATCAAATTTGTTATTTGAAAATATTTATGAATATGAAAAAATATCATCAAATTTGTTATTTGAAAATATCATCAAATTTGTTATTTGAAAATATTTGAAAAAATATCATAAAAATTGGTATACCAATGGCACACCTCCTAGGGGTGCGCCATAAGTACCTTGATAGCAATGGCGCACCTTCTCCTGGTGCGCCATTACTAACTTTTTTTATTATTATTTTTAGTTGCATCTAATAATTTTTTAGAAAATGACGGTCAAATTTGAAAACATTTATGAATGTGAAAAAATATCATCAAATTTGTTATTTGAAAATATTTATGAATATGAAAAAATATCATCAAATTTGTTATTTGAAAATATCATCAAATTTGTTATTTGAAAATATCATCAAATTTGTTTTTCTTGGATTTTTAATTGCATTCATTTATGAATTGGTAAAACATTTATGAATATGAAAAAATATCATCAAATTTGAAAAAATATTCATGAATTCAAAACGTGCCCATGAAATTTAAAAATATTCATGAGTTTAAAAAATATCATCAAATAAAAATTGGTATACCAGAATAAACATAAATAAATATTCATGAGGACTAGAACAGAAGAAATATCATTTCAATATGTCGAAATACAATCGAGAAATGAAGACTACAATTTAAATACAATCGATCTTAGCTAGCTATCTTTTCACAATCTTCTTGCCCTTCTTTTTCGCAAATGGAGTTCTTCTCTTGAACGGACGTCCTTTAGGTAGGGTGGTCCTGCTTCTTCTTGTGGTGTATGGCACTTCATCGTCGTCGTCATGTTCCATCTTCGGGTCGCCGTACTTGTCGAAGTCTTGCTCATTGGCGACTCCATCCATTCCGATGATCTTCCTTTTGCCTCTCCTCACGACAACACAACTGGGCATTGACGGGTCGGTAATGAAGAAGCATTGGTCTACTTGGGAAGCCAGTACCCATGGCTCATTTTTCGCGGCGACGTTTGCGCCCGCGGTCTTGGATTTGGCTTCGGGTATAACCATGGTGGTGAAATACCGGTCTTCTTTTAGGACGCTCTTGGCCCATCTGACACGGAACATCGGGACCTTCTCTCTAGCGTAGCTCAGCTCCCAGATCTCCTCGATCCTTCCGTAGTATCTGTCCTTGTCGTTACCGGTGTAGGATTCCATCGTTACCCCGGAGTTCTGATAACCATCGCTCTTCATGTCCTTTTCCTCGGTGTAGAATGTGTAGCCGTTGATATCGTACGCCTCATAGGTCATCAGGTTGTGCTCGGCGCCCTGTGACAAGGCGAATATGAGTTTTTCTTCCGCGGAAGAATCCTCATGTAAAGGGTACGACAGAAGCTTCTCCTTGAACCAACGTGTGAAAAATGAGTTGTGCTCTTTGATTATATCTCCGTCCGTCCTCTGTTGGCCTCGGTCATTGTACGTCTTCTCAATAAAGGTTTTGTGCTCTACCACCCAAGGATCGACCACGTCTATGTGTTGTAGCGCGACTAGGTTTGCTCTTTCAAAGTCGGCGAGTTGACCCTCGAATTCGACATGCATTTCGCGGCGACCCTCGCGGTGACCCCATCCAGCGAGCCTGCCGAGGTGCCTGTTGACGGGCAGACCAACGGGGTTCTCGATGCCTAGATAATTCATGCAGTAGGAGATGCACTCTTCGGTCAGAAAGGCCCTGGCTATGCTTCCCTCTGGACGTGACATGTTGCGAATGTATCCTTTGATGACACCATTCATCCTTTCGAACGGCATCATGCTGTGCAGGAACGTCGGCCCGAGTTGGATGATATCCTCCATGATATGGACCAGCAGATGCACCATAACGTCGAAGAATGCGGGCGGGAAGTACATCTCAAGCTCGCATAGTATCACCACGATCTCTTCCTGTAGCCTTCTGAGTTGCCTCACGCCAACCGACTTCCGAGAGATGACGTCGAAAAAGTTGCATAGGCCAAATAGCATTTCACGGACGTGCGCGTCCATGATCCCACGGATTGCAACTGGAAGTATCTGCGTCATCAGCACGTGACAGTCGTGAGACTTCATCCCGCTGAACTTCTGCTTCGCTGAGTCTAGGTATCTGCTTATCTTCCCCGCGTAACCGTAAGGAAGTTTTACTCCTACTAGGCAGGTGAAAAACTGCTCGATCTCCTCCTGACTTAGAGTGAAGCACGCGGGAGGGCAGTCATTTCCGATCTTCTTGGCCTTTTTGCCTTTGCGACGACTTTCCGTGTCCTTCGCCTCATCATCATCATCATCATCATCATCATCATCATTAGCGTGAAGCTCCTCCCTGATGCCCATTGATTTCAAGTCCGCCCTTGCTTTCAGCCCATCTTTGGTCCTCTCTGGCATGTTGAGCAGGGTACCAAGCAGACTCTCGCACACGTTCTTCGTGATATGCATGACATCAAGGCTGTGAGGCACACGGAGGATCTTCCAGTACGGCAAGTCCCAGAAAACCGACCTCGTTTTCCATACCTTCAGTAGCGGCTCTGGCGCCTTTCGCTTCTTTCCCGACGGTGGGCACTCTTTCCAATTTTTCAACAGCTCGTCTATTTCCTTGCCGCTCCTCGTACGCGGGCGTCTTCGGGGTTCGGTTTCACCATCGAACAGATCCTTGCGTTTTCTCCATGAGTCATCGTCGCGAAGCCACCTTCGATGTCCCATGAACACGGTTTTCGAAGACCCGGGATCTCTATCTAGCTGGCGATACGTTGTGTCATCCATGCACCTGAAACATGCACGAAATCCGTGGACCACCTGCCCCGCGACATATCCGTAACCGAGATAGTCTTGCACCGTCGTGAGCAGTGCGGCTCTCATAGGGAAATATTCTTTCTCTGCGGCGTCCCACGTATTGGCTGGCGTTTTGCACAGCGTGTCTAGCTCCTCTTTCAGCAGCCCCAGATACAGATTGATGTCGTTCCCTGGTTGTTTTGGCCCTTCAATTAGCATACTCATGTGAATGTACTTCCTCTTCATGCACTTCCAGGGGGAAGGTTGTACATCCACACAAACACAGGCCAGGTGCTATGTGTGCTTCTCTGGCTGCCAAACGGATTGACTCCATCGGTGCTCGTGCCCAGCACGATGTTCCTTGGATCGTTCCCAAATTCTGGGTGTTCGAAGTTCAACGCTTGCCACTGGCTCGCATCCTTAGGGTGACTCAGCATCTTGTCTTTTTTATTTATCTCCGGATCATTTCCGTCATCTTCTCGCTTCTTCTCCTCCCTATCCGCGTGCCAACGCAGGAGCTTTGCTGCCTTAGGGTCCGCGAAATACCGCTGCAGACGAGGAGTGATCGGAAAGTACCACACCACTTTTCGAGGAGCTTTCTTCCTCTTCTTGTATCGAGTGACGCCGCATACCGGACATATGGTAGACTCCGCGTGCTCGTCCCGATAAATGATGCAATCGTTCATGCACACATGGTATTTCACGTGCAGTAAATCCAGAGGACACACGATTTTCTTCGCCTCCTCGAAACTGGTCGGGCACTTGTTCCCCTTGGGAAGACGTTCGTGCCAGAATGACATGTTCTCGTCGAAGCATGCGTCGGTCATTTTGTGTTTTACCTTCATCTCCAGAGCCATGAGCGTTACTTTCAGGCGGGTATCCTCGGGCCTGCATCCTTCATACAATGGAGTAATCGCGTCTATCTCCAGTTGATCCAGCTTGGCTTTCTCTCGGGCGGCAGCTCTTGCGTTATCCGTCTGCTTGAGAAGCAGCTCTTGAATATGAGGGTCCTACACCCAGCCCATCGATGGTCCATCGTCGTCTGCTCCGGCATCTTCATCTTCATGATCATGCCCTTTGTCTTGATCTTCCTCATCATCATGTCTGGCATCTTCTACATGATGACTGTGTACTGCATCTACTTCGTGATCATGTCCTGGAGATTCTTCGTCTTCTCGCCCGCCCTCGCCGCGGTTGTCTTGCTGCCCTTCCTCATTTCTTGCCCGGCCCCCATGGACGACTTCATAATCATCTTCATCACCTTGCCACCGATAGCCATCCATGAAACCACGGAAGAGCAGGGGGTCCCGCACCTGTACGGAATCCGGGTCCATAAGGCTCTTCAGCTTGCATCTTCGACACGGATATCTTATCTCCGTCTCGTTCTTTTGAAGCATCTCGGCCTTCGCGGAGCTCAAAAACCTATTTACGATGCCTTCGGTCATCGTGCGGACCATGGTCGCCTGCGGGGTAGAGCAAAACGATATTTTAGAACCAAAAAAAAAATTTGGCATGACTTTGCCTAAAAATAGGACCAAAGAGAATGCATAGTGCCAAATTCTCGCCGAAACGGAAATGAATCAACATTCCGGCAAAATATTGGCAACTATCGCATTTCAAATACCGGTACCTGCAAACACAAACATATGCAACACCACAAACATATGCAACACCACAAACATACGTAGATCTAGGCCATAAAAAGTGCATGTGCACGTTGTTGGAGGGAGAAAAAAGTAGATCTACAACATAAAGAAAGCTTTCCCCTTACTTACCTATCAAAAAAAGGAAATTTAACCACTTAATTTGGGTGAATCTATGGTGCAAATGAGGTGAGGAGGAGGAGGAGGCAGCCGAGACAAGCTTGGAGGAGGAGGTGGAGAGAATGAAGTGGGGAAAGTGAGTGTGGTAGGTGGCTGTCCAAAATATCTAGCTGCTCTCAGGTTACCAATGGCGGACCACCTAACAATGCGCCATTAGTAACCCTGGTTACTAATGGCGCACCAGTTACGTGGTGCGCCATTACTAGTTTTGCAAAAAAAAATAAAAAAAATAATTGTTAGTAGTGGCGCACCGTGGTTGTGGTGCGCCATTACTAGTTTGAACTAGTAATGGCGCACTATACCCGGGTGCGCCATTACTAGTTTTCAAAAAAAAGTAAAAAAAAATTTGTTAGTAGTGGCGCACTGAGTGTGTGGTGCGCCATTACTAGTTAAAACTAGTAATGGCGCACTATGCCCTGGTGCGCCATTACTAGTTTTGGAAAAAAAAATTGTTAGTAGTGGCGCACCGTGGGTGTGGTGCGCCATTAGTGATATGGACACTAATGGCGCACCTACACATGGTGCGCCACTGCTATATAGCAGTGGCGCACCACATATGTGGTGCGCCATTAATGTCCATATTAGCTATAGCCCTTTTCCTAGTAGTGCTCCCCTCCTCTACTCCTTTATATACGTGGCCAGGGGGCACCCCATAGACACACAAGTTGATCATTGATCACTCTTAGCCGTGTGCGGTGCCCCCCTCCACCATAATCCACCTCGGTCATATCGTAGCGGTGCTTAGGCGAAGCTCTGCGTCGGTAGCATCATTATCACCGTCATCACGCCGTCGTGCTGACGGAACTCTCCCTCGAAGCTCTGCTGGATCGGAGTTCGTGGGACGTCATCGAGCTGAACGTGTGCTGAACTCGGAGGTGCCGTGCATTCGGTACTTGGATCGGTCGGATCGTGAAGACGTACGACTACATCAACCGCGTTGTGCTAACGCTTCCGCTTTCGGTCTACGAGGGTTCGTGGACACACTCTCCCCTCTCGTTGCTATGCATCACCATGATCCTGTGTGTGCGTAGGAAAATTTTGAAATTACTACGTTCCCCAACAGATAGATCGATCGGAAAGAATAACTTAGTGTCATTTTAGTACGAACTCTTGATAGATCGATCGAAAAGAATAACTTGGTGTTATTTTAGTACGAACTCTTGGATAGATCGATCGGAAAGAATAGCTACAAACAATTTTTCTTATGTTCTCCGCTAGATAAGAACTTTGCAGTGATTCTTCATCGCACGTTGAGGGATGGTTATATGATCCAATTAGATTAGCATTGTTGAGAGATTGCACTAGCGAAAGTACGGACCCTAGGCCTTATTTTCAAGCATTGCAATACCGTTTGTGCTCCGTTTTATCAATTGCTACCTTGCTGTTTTTTATTGTTCCTATTACAAAAACCAATATATGCTATCATTACTACGCTTTTATTACCATCTCTTTGCCGAACTAGTGCACATATACAATTACCATTGTATTTGGTGTGTTGGGGATACAAGAGACTCTTTGTTATTTGGTTGCAGGGTTGTTTGAGAGAGACCATCTGCATCCTACGCCTCCCACGGATTGATAAACCTTAGGTCATCCACTTGAGGGGAAATTGCTACTGTCCTACAAAACTCTGCGCTTGGAGACCCAACACAAGTCTACAAAGAATAAAGTTGCATAGTAGACATCAAGCTCTTTTCTGGCGCCGTTGCCGGGGAGGTGAGTGCTTGAAGGTATATCTTTAGATCTTGCAATTGAATCTTTTAGTTTCTTGTTTTATCACTAGTTTGATTTATAAAAAGAAAACTACAAAAATGGTATTGAGGTTGCATCATATTATTCATCTTTATAATGTCTTTCGTGAAAATGATGGAAAGGAAAATTGTGCTCAATTGATAGAAAAAGAATTCAATAAAATGTTTGACATAAAATATTTGAATGATGAGTATGATTGCAATGTTGTTGGTATGAACTCTTTGAATATCCATGATGCTAACGATATGCAAAGCCATAAACTTGGGGATGCTATGTTTGATGAAGATGATATTTTTAGCCCCCTAAGTTTTGTTGAGAAAATTTATTATGATGAAAGCATGCCTCCTATTTATGATGATTATATTGATGAAAGTGGATTTGAAGAGGTCATGACTTTATTTAATGATGAATCCACTATTTTGGAAGATGCTTCAATAGATTATGAGAACAAAGTTACTATCTATGATAATTATGGTGACGGCATGTATGCTATAAAGAATTATGATAACCATGAAACTTATCATCATGATTTTAATTTTCAATCTCATGATAGTTATTTTGTTGAGTTTGCTCCCACCACTATTCATGAGAATAAATTTGCATATGTGGAGAGTACTAAAAAAATTATACATGTGGCTCATGAAAAGAATGCTTTATGTGATAGCTATATTGTTGAATTCATTCATGATGCTACTGAAAATTATTATGGGAGGGGAAGATATGCTCATATATATTTCAACAACATCAAGTTTCCTCTCTTTATGTTGAAAGTTTTGAAGTTGCACTTGTTTTGCCTTCCTATTCTAGTTGATTCTTGCGCCCATAATTTGTTTTCTCACAAAATCCCTATGCATAGGAAGTGAGTTAGACTTAAATGTGCTAGTCATATGCTTCATGATGCTATTTTTGTGTTTCAATTGTTATCTTTAGTGTGAGCATCATTGAAATCATCATGCCTAGCTAAAAGGCATTAAAGAAAAGCGCTTGTTGGGAGACAACCCAACATTTACCCCTACTGTTTTTGCGTGTTCACATGATTAGGCTACTGTAGTAATCATGTTTTATAGCTTTTATTTCAATAAAGTGCCAAGTAAAGCCTTTGGGATAGTGTGGATGATAGTTGACTTGATTCTCTGCAAAAACAGAAACTTTTGCACCTAGTAACAAAAAAATTTAAATTCACTGGAGAGTCTAAAAACTCTGAATTTTTTACAGTTGATGGGTATACAACTTGTTTACGTTGTCCTAATTTTTCCGAATTTTTTGAGTTACAGAAGTATGACCTTAATTCAGATCTTTACGTACTGTTCTTTTTTTAACAGATTCTGATTTCAATGCATAGTTTGAGTGTCCACCATACCTACCTATGGATTGAATAAGATCCATCAAGTAAGTTGTCATCGGTGCATAAAGCAATAAAAATTACTCCTAAATATGTTTGATCTTTTATTGTAAGGGAAAATTGAGCGTTGTACGAACTTGTGATGGCAAAGTAATAAAAGCGACGGACTGCATAATACAGGTTGCTATCATAAGGGGCAATATAACGTGCCGTTCCTTTGTATTAAGAGCTTGAGCATCCAAATAAAAAGCGCATGACAACCTCTGCTTCCCTCTGCGAATGGTCTATCTTTTATTTTTCAGTATTTACTTTTATGCAAAGAGTCCATAGTATGAAATCTCATTTCAACCTCAACTATTCTCTAGTTGGCAAGCATCATGTGGTGGGAAAAGATCGAGGCACATATGACCTGTCAAATATATTTGATCATGATTTATTATTGTTGACAATTATCTCTATGATAAATGAGTTGGGAGGCGAAACATTAAGCCCCCATCTTTCTCTGTGTTCAATGGATGCCATTTGTTCTAAGAATATGCTTTGAGTAGTAGCAATCATCGAAGACTATATGATGATTGAGTATGTGAAGCTCTTACTTAGACTCTGTTGAATAAGTTGAATTGCAATTGTTTGGTGACTAAGAATATAGGTTGTTGAGTTTCAAGAGAATTCATTGTTTGAACCTTAGCATGTGAATTGATTGCTACTTTACCATGATGAGTTTTATGAGAAAGAGTTGATGTTATGATGCTAGGAAAAGTGATTGAAATTATCATTGATCAAACTTATGCAATTTGCTAGCATTCACACTTCATAAATTATTTCTTTATCATTTACCTACTCGAGGACGAGTAGGAATTAAGCTTGGGGATGCTGATACGTCTCCAACGTATCTATAATTTTTGAAGTATTCATGTTGTTATATTATCATTCTTGGATGTTTTACAATCATTTTATAGCAACTTTATATCATTTTTTGGGACTAACCTATTGACATAGTGCCCAGTGCCAGTTGCTTGTTTTTTACATCGCAGAAAATCAATACCAAACGGAGTCGAAACGCAGCGAAACATTTTGGAGATTTTTTCTGGACCATAAGACACCCGGTGGGCCAAAGAAGTAACAGAGGGGAGCTCCAAGAAGAGCACAACCCACCAGGGCGCGCCTGGGGGCCCAGGCGTGCCCAGGTGGGTTGTGCCCACCTCGGTGGCCTCCCGCACCGCCTCTTCGCCTTATAAATTCCTAAATATTCCAAAAACCCTCGGGGTAACCCTAGATCAGAAGTTCCGCCGCCGCAAGCCTCTGTAGCCACGAAAAACCAATCTAGACCCCGTTCCGGCACCCTGCCGGAGGGGGAGATCATCACCGGAGGCCATCTTCATCATCCCTATGGCCACCATGATGAGGAGTGAGTAGTCCACGCTCGGGGCTGAGAGTTTGTACCGGTAGCTATGTGTTTAATCTCTCTCGTGTTCTTGAGATGTCACGATCTTGATGTATTGCGGGCTTTATTAATATAGTCGGATCATATTATGTTTTCCCATCTCTATCTTGTTGTGATGAATTGAGTTTTCCCTTTGAGATTTCGTTTTATCGGATTGAATATTTTTATGGATTTGAGAACACTTGATGTATGTCTTGCATATGAATACCCGTGGTGACAATGGGGTATTATATTGATTCACTTGAGATATATTTTGGTACTCAACTCGCGGATTTCCGAGGTGACATTGGGGTAATCTATGCATAGGGGTTGATGCACGTTCTCGTCTTTTGTTTCTCCGATAGAAATCTTGGGGCACTCTTTGAGGTTCTTTGTGTTGGATTGAGTATTATGAATCTGAATTTGCTTTGGTGTTATTTTAGTACAAACTCTTGATAGATCGATCGGAAAGAATAACTTAGTGTTATTTTAGTACGAACTCTTGATAGATCGATCGAAAAGAATAACTTGGTGTTATTTTAGTACGAACTCTTGGATAGATCGATCGGAAAGAATAGCTACAAACAATTTCTTCTTATGTTCTCCGCTAGATAAGAACTTTGGAGTGATTCTTCATCGCATGTTGAGGGATGGTTATATGATCCAATTAGATTAGCATTGTTGAGAGATTGCACTAGCGAAAGTACGGACCTAGGCCTTATTTTCAAGCATTGCAATACCGTTTGTGCTCCGTTTTATCAATTGCTACCTTGCTGTTTTTTATTGTTCCTATTACAAAAACCAATATCTGCTATCATTACTACGCTTTTATTATCATGTCTTTGCCGAACTAGTGCACCTATACAAATTGCCATTGTATTTGGTGTGTTGGGGACACAAGAGACTCTTTTTATTTGGTTGCAGGGTTGTTTGAGAGATACCATCTTCTTCCTACGCCTCCCACGGATTGATAAATCTTAGGTCATCCACTTGAGGGGAAAATTGCTACTGTATTACAAAACTCTGCGCTTGGAGGCCCAACACGAGTCTACAAAAATAAAGTTGCGTAGTAGACATCACCCACCAGCACCCGCCGGCGCCGCCCGCCGCCCAGGCCGCGCCGCACGCCACCGGCCGGGGCCGCCGCCCCTGGAGCCGCAGCCCTCCACCTAGGGAGGAGGCGCCAGATCCCCTGCCGCCACCTTCATCGGGGCCGTGCGCGAGCGCCGCGAGCCCCTTTGCCAGCGGCGGAGGGGAGGGAGCGCGAGCGGCGGCGCTAGGGTTGCCCCCGAGTCGCCTTAGAGGAGACGACGCGCGGGGGGGAGGGGGGGGAGCCCCGTAGTCGTAATCGCCTTTTACATAAAAGGGGAGCCCGCGTTTTAAATTTCCACGCTGATTGGAAAAGGCACATTTCCAATCAGCGTGGAAATTTAAAACGCTGGCTGCCCTTTTATTGCATATTATTTTATTTTATTTGGAATTATTTCATTTCATTTCATTTTTCATTTTTATTTTTTTGAACCTGTTACCATGCTTCCGCATGGCAAGGCTATAAAAAGAGAGGATGATGTTCCCCTTTGAAAATTCTTCGCGTCCCCCCTTAGGGTGCTTCGCTTTCCCCTCCCCTGCGAGAGAGGTGAAACCAAATGCGACCCTGGCTGCCACCGTCCTCCGCCAGCGACTCGAGGGGTTCCTCCTCTCTCCACCGGCCGCTCCGGTAGCGGGAGAGAGGTGGGGGTGGGGGAGGGAGGGAGGGCCTCGCCGTCTCATCGATGGCGCGTAGTTAGGTTAGGCCTAGGTTTTCTCCCTTCCACCGTTTTATGGTGGTGACGGCGTGGAATGAATCTGCTTCGGATTCGATTCCGGTGGATTGTTGTCAGGCGTTCGTCGACGGATCTTGTAGGAGGATAACCAATCGAGGCTGGTGGGCAGCGACGCCGCGCCCTCATCCTGCGTTGGTGGTGGCGCTAGATTGGTTCCCCAAGGTGCTATTGTAATTTTCTATTTTTCTGGGGTTGCGTTGAATCACTGCTTATTTTCAATATAATCTTCAGTCCTTCTTGCAAAAAAAAAAGAAAAAGAAAACCTCCCAAGCAAACCATAAAAAGGGCGCCGCTTTTAACCCCAACAAACCGTACGTGTGAGTGGATGTTTACCAGCAACAGTAGGGCTAGATCCAACTCCGCGAAAGCAAAAAAAGCAGAGAGGAGTGCAGCGGAAGCGAGCATGAACGAACGGACGAACGGCCTCTCTTGCCTTTTCCTTCCCCGGTGACTTGCCCGTAAAGGCTTCATCATTTTCAGGCCATGCGATCGACCACCACCGCCACAGTGCGTCCGTTGGTAGTACGCACGTACGCATACGTGATCCCGTCGACGTCTTCCCCCGTCGCGTCGCTCGCAGACGCGAAGCAACAGTGGCCGTCTGGCTACCCACGGCCGGTCGACGTTGGTATCCACTACCGGAAGCAGAGGCGGCAACGGCTGATAGATCGGGGCGTCGTTGGGGAAGCTGCCCGGACGAATCCGGCTAATGGTGCGGGAGACGGAGGGCCTCCGATCGGCGATTAGTCGCTGCCGTTGCCTCTTTTGGATTAGCGCCACTGCCTTATCGCCGAGGTGGGTGTTGGCTGATCACCTGATCGACGGGAGGCCACTAGCGCCTGTCTGCAGAGGCAGAGCGCTTGGTTTGCCTGCACTAACGTACCGTCACCGTCCACGTATCTCGAAATAATAGTACG
This sequence comes from Thinopyrum elongatum, assembly GCA_011799875.1. Classification (NCBI taxonomy): domain Eukaryota; kingdom Viridiplantae; phylum Streptophyta; class Magnoliopsida; order Poales; family Poaceae; genus Thinopyrum; species Thinopyrum elongatum. The sequence goes on from CM022299.1 coordinate 538,772,049, forward strand.
GAGTATGAATGAGCTACTCTATCAGCAGATATATATTTGGAGTACTAGGAGTGCGTGGAATTTGCTTTTGGGTACGGGCGTCCATAACCTTGCACGGCCCTTTTGGGACATTTTGACCATAAATAAGAGGAAGAAATGTAGTACTTGGGCTGATAAACGGGGTTTATTGCCTTCAAGGAGCTGAGCCGAGTTCATTTTGTCTTGATTAGCACTTCCATAAATTCCAATTTGATGGCACTTAACAGTTATCTTTAGGTCATCTTGAGGATTTTTTTTAATAAACCGGCAGGAGCAATGCGTTTTAGTCAGAATAATGTGGATTTCTACAACTATTTATTCCGGGTTTTTTTTAGGGTAAAGCCAAGAGATCCTCGTAACGACATGCGGGCTACTCGCGTAAGAGAAACCTACTAGGCCACTGCGTTCGAATATCCTCCAAAGACGGATGCGCCACCAGACGATAGGTCGGGATTGTATTTGCTAGGAGTTACTCGTATACAATTTGTTACATTTTAGTTGACTAAAGTTGATAAGAAATTTTCTATAAGCTATTTTGCAATACGTCCGTGGCGGCGCTTCGGTGCTACTCTAGACGATGTCGAAGAGCTGACAACCGCGTGTTCTCCTCGGCTCTTCAGGTAGACGGGTTTAGGGTTTGGTCATCGGTGTCATCGTTTTGGGAAGCTGGGGGCGACGTGTTGGCCGTTTGGTTCTCTGGCTGCACCTCTGACATGGTTAGCTGTCGATGCTTTAGGTGGTTCCACGGGGGCAACTTGTGAGCTTGTGTCTCATGGATGTGCGCATAATTCTCATGGACGAGAGTCGTATCTCATGCATGTCAATTCCTATAGAGAAAAAGATGTCATTTGGTCCATAGGATAAGATTTTTTTTCCGCTGAGTCTAGGCTAATGTTTCTTTCCTTCAAAATGTGAAGGATTGATTAATATCCTACATAGGAATAGGAATCCATTCCTACAAACCAAAGGATTTCAAAGAATTTTTTCAATTGCAAATCCTATTCTATAGAATTCCTACAAACCAAAGGAGGCCTCAGATGATTTCCAGGCTACATGCCTGGATACGACTCTCTCGTTTTAGGAGCGGTGCATAACTCAAGTTGCGGCAACAATAGGCGTGCCATCGGCATGCGGAGGCCGAAGAGGTCGGATAAATCCTCAAGGACCGGAGTGCAATTTTTCTTTTTGGGGGGCTTTCTTTGCAGTGCTGTTTTTTCAGTTTGGAGAAAAATATATGTTCTGAGTTGAATTGTGTTCTACGGCAGGAGCAACAAGAGCAGCAGCGAGTGGGCCGGCGTGAGGCGTTGTCCACTACCACTACACCAGTGAGCGCGGTTGAATGCTGTCATTAGTGTGCACCGTACAGCACGTAGGAGTAGTATTTATGTTTGGGGAGCACGTTTGTTGAACAAATCTCACAGACAGGCCAATCATAAATCCCCCACACTCGGCGTTCGTATTCCGTGCTGTCTGCGCACCCGTACTTCCCTTTTGTTTGCGCATGCCTCCATACACGCAACGTCACAGTCTAGCATTCCCTTGATTTGATTAACTAGTAGTAAGTAATGGTTTGATTAACTCTCTTTCTTTTCAGTCGTGTGAAAAAGCGAGGGTAAAAGGAAGCATGTTAAAATCATTCTTGTGAAAAAAAACTTATTTCTAAGACCGTTTCAACAGAATTCCATAATGCAAGTAATTGGGCCCGCTAAAAAAACTTCAAAGACAATTGACAAAATTCGGAGGAAAATGAACTTTTTCTTTAGGGATAGAGGAAAATGAAATGGAAGAGAAATCAAACATGATTTTGAGGCCCATTGAAAAAAGAAGTGATCGGGCAGAAGGGGATGAAAACCCCAATCAGCCTCAAACAGGGCTCCATCCAAATCCAATGGGCTGCCGCTGCATCCCCGAAATAAAGAATCAGGGCGACGAACGATGATGATTAAAAACCTTCTAGTTTTGTTGGCTAGGAACCGGTGGTGGTGGTAGTCGTAGGATCCAACCCAAAATACCAAGCACCCATTGTCCCCTTGCGACCTTCCCTTGCGTCCCATTTCCACGATTTAATGATTGGTTCATCGACCCCTTCGCATCACTCGATTGGAGACTTGGAAATATCCCAGGTTCGGAAAAACAGGGCGCAAGCAACCGTGTAAAAGGATTTGTTATTGTCCAGATTTCGCCATGTTTGTTTGCACCACTAGGCATTTCTTTATGCTTGCATGCACCAATCACCAGACGCAACGCACCCTTCTCTTAGGCAGGCTGTTGTAATGCTTGTATCATAGCGAGTATCATGAATGTCAACTAGGCAATTTTAATGAGGTGTCATGAAATTAAATGAAGAAAGAGAGGGTTGAGTATCATATCATGATACCGTATTATAATAAATGCTATGCTAGTATGTGTCATGCATGGCAATAAATAAAGTATTACATGATACTAAGATATGATAGTATGCATTACCGAGGTAGTATCATACACTAGTATCGCATGATACTGGTATATGATACTGCCCGCTACAACCAGCCTTATAGTTTTACCCCCTCGGCACCATAAAAAAAAAGTTTTACCCCCTCGGCGAGGGGTCTTCTTCCTTCCTTGCTTCATGGCGGGGAAGGGTGGGGTGATGATGCCCATAGGCCATCCAATTTGACCCATGCCATCCTGGACCTATATCATACACACACGCTCTACCACTCCCACCGCGCTCTCTCCCTCCCCCCCGCAACCTCGTCTCGTCCCCGCCTCGTCTTCTGCTTTTTGCTCGCCTGCGCCTGCGGTGGGAGGGAGCTTTTCGCTTTGGTTTAGGTGCTTCTTTCCCACTCACCACTTTCCCCCCTCGCCCCTCCCTCCTGCGTGCGGTGTCACGCACACCAAAAGCTCCTGCCTTTGCCTTATCTCAGCACCGGCACCACCCTGCCCCCGCCCGCCCGTTGTGGGATTTGGTGGGAGCTGCTCTGCTCGAGCTACTTGCCTCGCGCGCTTCTTTGCTCCGTCGGTGTCGGGGGCCAGCGTCACTCTCGCCTCGTCACCGCACCGCACCGCACGCACGCACGCACGGCGCTCTTCTCTTCCCCTCCCCTTCTCGGTGGGCTCGGAATTCGGCTTCCTCGTTTGCTCCTGGGACGGTTTCTTGGTTGCGGTTGCTTGGGGTGCGGCGAGCGGCGGATCTTTTGCGGAATTCCGGCGAGGAAGGGCAGTAGATGAACTGCGGGCAGCCGGACCAGCTGCCGCCGGCCACGGCGGGCTTCCTCAACCTCAACTGGGACAGCTCCATGGACGCGTCCGCGGTGGGAGGTCACCCCTCGCCGGCGTCCAACCCCACGGCGGCCACCGAGGGGCTCGCGCTCCACGGGATCTCGCCGCGGCCGCACTACGGCGCCGGCACGCCGCTCGGCTCGCCCACCAAGCTTAACCTCTCCATGATGGGCCAGTACCGCCACCACCACCACCCCTACCCGCCGCCGCCGCAGGTGGGCGGCGCCGGCCTGCCCACCCTGGAGAACCTCATGCCCATGGGCTCCCTGGACCAGTTCCTCGCCGACCCGGGCTTCGCCGAGCGCGCCGCCAGGCTCTCCGGCTTCGACGCCCGCGGCGGGTTCCGCCCCGGCCCCGGCCCCGCGCAGTTCGGCCTCCCGGACGACGGCCCCGTCGGCGCGCTCAAGGAGCTGGAGCTCGGCAGCGCCCGGGACGACTCGTCGGTGTCCGATCCGGCGTCGGCCGGCGCCGGGATGGCGCTCAAGGGGGCCTCCGACGGCAATGCGAGGAAGCGGAAGGCCGCCGGCGGCAGCAAGGGGAAAGGCAAGGACGCCTCCGTGTCCACCACCTCCGCCAAGGATCTCCTCGCCAAGGTACGCAAGACACATACAGAATTCTGCTCTGTTCTCGAAGGAGCGAGAGGTCGATCTCACCCTGCGAGCACCACCGTCGTCGTCGCCGTGCAGGAGGACTCGGCGTCGAAGCGCTGCAAGTCCATGTCCATGGAGGACGCCGAGGAGAATTCCGGCAAGGGGAAGGCCGCGCAGAGCAGCAGCGAGAACGGCGGGAAGAAGCAGGGCAAGGACGGCGCCTCCAAGCTCCCCGAGCCGCCCAAGGACTTCATCCACGTCCGGGCTCGGCGCGGCGAGGCCACGGACAGCCATAGCCTGGCCGAGAGGGTACAATTCCTGGCCTCTCGCCTGCATTGTCCTTGTGTGATTATCGTTTCTGCCGTAGAGTAGAATTTCTCATGCTCTGCTTCCTCTTCTCCTGTGCTCAGGTGAGAAGAGAGAAGATCAGCCAGCGGATGAAGCTGCTGCAGGACCTCGTGCCCGGCTGCAACAAGGTACCGCCACAATTCCGCACTCATCATTTCGCAATTGTTGCGAGGTTCGGAGGTGTGCCCAGATTTGAAACCTGGACAAATGTTGCCTGTTTCAGGTGGTGGGCAAGGCCGTGATGCTGGACGAGATCATCAACTACGTGCAGTCGCTGCAACGGCAAGTCGAGGTACACAAACGCACGCCCCCATTGCCAACCAAAAACAGATGCAGAACGATCTCGAAACCCCATGAATTGCCGTCTAAAACGCTTGTTGCCAATCCTGTCAACTTTTGCCTGCAGTTTCTGTCCATGAAGCTGGCGACGGTGAACCCGCAGCTGGACTTCAACAATCTGCCCAACCTCCTTGCCAAAGATGTGAGGACAAACCAACTATATACATACGTGCTCCCATTGCCACATCCGGCTCCTCCTCTCTGACCGACCGGCTCAGCTCACCCGTATGCCGATTTTGGTTCTGATGATCGCAGATGCAGCAGCAGTCATGTGGGCAGCTGCAGCAGGGCTCGTCGCATTTCCCGCTGGACGCGTCGGGCGCGCCGCTCCCCTACATGGGCCAGGGGAACAACGATCCTCTCGGCTGCGGCGGCATGTCCGACGGCGGCATGGGCGACGACCAGGGCGCCATGCACCCGCTCGACCAGGCGTTCTGCCGGCCCATGGGCTCGCAGCAGCAGCACTTCCTCAGCGACGCCGCCTCTCAGGTACGTAGCAAACAACACGCACCTATGTATGTCGAGCTCACACGATGTTCGGATGTTGTTGCTGATGATCGGTTTGTGATGGTAAACGTGTGTGCAGGTTGGGGCTTTCTGGCAAGATCTTCAGAGCGTGGTTCAGATGGACATGGGGCAGAGCCAGGAGATCGCCACCTCCTCCAACAGCTACGACGGTGAGTGAAAATTCAGTTTTAATTTCAACCTGAATTCTGAAAATTCACATCACTTTCAACCAGCTCACCAAAGATTCGGATGCTAAATTCATTCTTGCCGTTCAGGTTCGTTGCAGACGGTCCACATGAAAATGGAGCTTTGACATGATCACCGGGGAGAAAGCTGGATCCGACGACTACCGAACGCCTCGACGACCCCCGCTGTACATAGGGAGAAGCAAAGCACAGCCTGAGAGTCGGTCAGCCAATTTTGCCATCCATGATCCATCCATGGAAGCACTCTGAGATTCAACCTAACAATGTTGGGCCCTAGCAGTGTCTTAGCTTCTAATTTCCATCCACCCATCCACCCCTTCTGGTGTAATGATTCTTTTGAACAAGAAAGGGAACCCGGCCGTGCAACAGTAGCTTAGGCTAGCTCCGCTAAGCTACTAGCAAGATCGATGGGTACATAGCATGGCTTGGCACATGAATCCTTCCTCAGCCCAGCCACCCTTCCTGTCCATTCTCCCTCAAATGAGAGGGGATTGCATTGAAGATGTGTAATACTAGTATCATTTGTATTGCCATTATATATATATAATATATTTCTAGCCTATATAAATACCATTATTAAGGAGATCCTTGATTGTGCTGCCCTGCCCCACTGTCACTGTGAGTGAATGATTGTGGTTCCTGCATCATGCCACCATGCTAATCTAAACACACTGGTGATGATGCTGTTGCTGATGACAACTGAACTGGCTAGTAGTAGTAGTACCTAATTGTGCTGCCACTTGGAGAAGGCCAGGAGCCGGGATTGTGGTGGCTTCTTTTGAGCCAGAGCAGGCAAAGAGAGCGAGAGAGGACATGGACAGAAGGAACAAGCAAGTTGTTGATTTGGGATTTGTGGGTGCCTTTTTAGCTGTTGGAATTGGACGGATGAGCAGCCGGACCCGGCGACAGAGACAGCACCGGCTCTGGCTGTGCTGATGGGGGCGGTGTGTAGGAGCCACCCCTCCCCCATCATTACGAGCAAAGATAAAAGATGGTGGACTGGACTGATTCTACGCGCGTACTTGTACATCAGACAGGCTGCGCAGCGCCATTCACTCCGACTGCGCTGCGTTGCGTTGCTCCTGTTCATCTGCGGCTCGCGCCAGTCAGTTAAAAGGAGAGAGAGGCAGCATCAGATCACCGCATTTACAACGCAGATCAGATCAGTACCCTCTCAGTCGACGACGATTGAAATGCTCTTCTTTTTGACAGAGTTGACGATCGACACGTAAGTATTCTCTTTGTTGTTAAAAAACATACTGCATCGCGATCGATCTCAGCCTCAGCGCGTCCAAATCATCCAGGCTGTGATCGAGATGGGATCTGTCTGTCCCGGACGGGGCGGACGGGCGCTCCTTGTCAAACCATACTGTGCGCTGTTGTGGCCTCCGAATCATGGCTAATAGGGACGCCGGATCTTGGAGGTGATGGCGGCAGCAGTGATCGATCGCTGCTCGCTAATTAATCCAAGCACTGGCGCCGCGACGTAATGCAGGCGTACATGGCACTCTATGCCCATATTTGTAGTCCGAATCGCTTGTAATGCAAGACGGCCCGTGGCACAGTTAATACCAGGACGATACGATACAGTGTGATGCGAGCTCGTGGTTCGGACGCGGGGTGAAAGAAAGGGTATGTCTAGAACACATCTAACATTATGTCACATCTAAACTGATATCTACTTTGTTCGTGGTCTATTTTTTTCCTATTTTTTTTTCTTGTTGCTGCATTATATATTTATGGGAGTTTAGATGTGACATCTTCAAAAAACATCTAGATGTGAATTAGACAAACTGGAAAGAAAGGCAATACGTCATCTCCAAGATTTGGCAAGGCGAGGCCGTCGTGGGGTGGTCGCCATGACGGCCCTGTTTTTTTATACTTATTACTATGATGACGAGTGGCATGGCAAGGTATGTGTGCTTCATTACCGTTATAGTCAGTTAGCAGAGTTGTATATCTACAAAATTGTTTCACTCCACGGCATTCCGAAGGAGATTAGTTCGGATCGTGGCGGTCTTTTTACCTCAAAGTTCTGAGAAAGTTTCCAAGAAGCTATGGGAACTCATATTAACTGGAGTTCAGCTTATCACCCACAATCCCAAGGCCAAGTCGAGCAAGTCAATCAGGTTCTCGAAGACATGCTTCGGCCTTGTGTTATATCGTTCGGTAAGAAATGGGAAGGATCTCTTCCTTATGCGGAATTCTCATATAACAACAGCTATCAAGCCAGCTTGAAAATGGCCCCCTTCGAAGTACTTTATGGACGTAAGTGTCGAACCCCTCTGAATTGGTCAGAAACTGGGGAACGACCGCTCGTGGGTCCGGATATTACTCATCACGCCGAAGAGCAAATCCGAATCTTTCGAGAAAATCTGAAGGCGGCTCAGGACCGTCAGAAGAGCAATTATGATCGCAAGCGATGGGGCTTGACCTATCAACCTGGTGATCAAGCCTATCTCCGTGTCATCCCTATGAAGGGCACTCACCGTTTCAGAATTAAGGGTAAGTTAGCTCCACGCTACATTGGTCCTTTCCACATTGTTGCAAGACGTGATCAAGTGGCATATAAATTGGAGTTGCCGCCGCAATTCTCGCATATCCACGATGTCTTCCATGTGTCGCAACTTCGTCGTTGCTTCAAGGAGTCTCCGCACCGAGCAGTGGATCACGAGATGCTCGAATTGCATGATGATCTTTCTTATAAGGAGTATCCGATCCGCATTCTCGATCACGCTGAACGTCGGACCCGTCAGAAGACGACCAAGTTCCTCAAAGTGTAGTGGTCGAATCATACAGAAGATGAAGCCACTTGGGAATGCGAGGATCATCTTCGGGAAGAATACCCCGACCTCTTTTCTTCTACCTACTGAATTCTCGGGACGAGAATTTCTTTTAGAGGAGGAGAATTGTAACACCCCTATGTAATGGTGCTACAGTAATCCATCATGATGATGCTAAGCTACTGTGATTTGCAATAATAATCTTGTTGGGGTAATATCTCATTTCAAATTCCTTCTCTGAATTCTACTCAAATTCAAAGTGAAATTTCAAGTTGCACAAAAGTTGCTGGAAAAATGTTCATCATTTAGCAAATATTCCAAAACAATTTGTTGTTAAGGAAAACAACATCACCATCAAGTCAAAGTGGGCCAAAGCATTTCAAACAGTGCCAAAAGAAGCATTTTAAATGCCTTTCCATTTTTTGAAAAATTCAAATGAATTCCAAACTTGCCCGAACTTTTTGTGGCAGTGTCTAAAATCACCAGGGAATTAAAGGGGCACTTCCCATATTTTTCCTGAGTAAATAGGGTGCACAAATATTCTCTTACCCCTCTTTGTTTATTAAATAAAAAGAAAAACAGAAAAGAAATAAAGAAAAAGAAAAGGGCCACTGTTGGCTGGGCCTTAGTGCACAGTGTGCAGGCCCAGCCCAACAGAGCTGGCGTAGTCTCCCTCCTCCCCGTGTCAGCGCGCGCGCGCCTTAGCCGGCGTTGGCCAGCTGTTGGCCATCCCCCGGCGCCGCTGCCGCCGCGATGGGGATAAGATCGACCCCAGGGCACCCCAGGCGAACCCTAGCCTCAGTTCCCCTCTCCCTCGCTCGATCTCAAGCTCGCCTGAGACGCCGTCGCCGTCGCCAAGTCGATCCCGCGGCCACCGTCATCCCCGCGCCTCGCCAGCTCGTCCACGAGCTCCGCCGAGCTCCGCTGCGACTACTCCGACCACCAGCTCGAGCCCTGTGCCACTGCATCAAGCGGATCGAGCCCTTCCCCGTCTTCGGTCACCGGCGTTCTTCCGCCGAATGCCGTCGATCTGCTGCTACTAAGCCACCGCCGGGCCTTCGTGTGCCTTCACGGTGAGCAGCCGCTCCTTTCCCCTCTCTCTTCCGTGCTTTTTCGCCACCGTAGCCCCCGTGGACATCGCCGCCCGAACGCACCTCCGTCGTGGAGCTCGCCGCCGTCGATGTAGCTCCTGTCATGGCCGTCCGGGCGCGGGAACGCGCTCAGCGTCTCCACGCGGTTCGAACGTGCCCCTCCACGCCGCTAGCCGTGCCCTCTAGCTCCGATTTCGACCACGGCCGAACGCCGGCGTCCGTCGCGTTGCTCGCTGCCGTCTCTACACGCCGACTCCGGCCATGGCACCACCTCCACCCGATGCGGCTTCAAGTGCCCGATCGAACGCCGCAAACCGCGCACAAAACGATGCACCGTAGCGAAATTCTGGCGAGTTTCAAGGCTGCGCCGCCGCGTTTTTGGTCGCTGGCGCTGCTCCGCCGCCGCCCGCCGATGTGGATGTGTGGGCCCCACCCCTGGCTCGCTGCCAGTGGGCCCTGGGGGACCCGTTGACTGGGTTGACCCAGTCAACGTGCTGACTGGGCAGCCCAGTGACGCTGACATGCGGGCCCCACCGCATAATTAGTTTAACTAAAACGTTTTTTATAATTAAAATCAATTAGTTTGTTTAATGAGTCACTGATATGTGGGGCCCAGTAGCTAATTAACCTCAGATTAGTTTAAAATAAACTCTGTTAAGTAACAGAGGCTGACAGGTGGGACCCACTGGTCAGGTTTGACCTGGTCAGTGCGACTGTTGACTGCTGACGCAGTGATGACCTCATGCTGACATCATAATTTATTTTAGACAATTTCTGTTAATTAGAATAATTCCAGAAAACTGTTTAAATCTTTGAAAATTCGTAGAAATTCAACCATAGCTCGGATCGAAAAACTTTATATATGAAAATTGCTCAGAACGACAAGACGAATTCAATCGTGCCATCTGTTTCCGTGTCGGGACCCTCTACGGAGGTAAACCCGCTGAAGGAAATATGCCCTAGAGGCAATAATAAAGTTGTTATTTTATATTTCCTTATATCATGATAAATGTTTATTATTCATGCTAGAATTGTATTAACCGGAAACTTGATTCATGTGTGGATACATAGACAAAACACTGTGTCCCTAGTAAGCCTCTACTAGACTAGCTCGTTAATCAAAGATGGTTAAGTTTCCTAGCCATAGACATGTGTTGTCATTTGACGAACGGGATCACATCATTAGGAAAATGATGTGATGGACAAGACCCATCCGTTAGCATAGCATATTGATCGTTCAGTTTTATTGCTATTGCTTTCTTCATGTCAAATACATATTCCTTCGACTATGAGATTATACAACTCCCGGATACCGGAGGAATGCCTTGTGTGCTATCAAACGTCACAACGTAACTGGGTGATTATAAAGATGCTCTACAGATATCTCCGAAGGTGTTTGTTGGGTTGGCATAGATCGAGATTAGGATTTGTCACTCCGAGTATCGGAGAGGTATCTCTGGGCCCTCTCGGTAATACACATCATAAGAAGCCTTGCAAGCAAAGTGACTAATGAGTTAGTTGCAGGATGATGTATTATAGAACAAGTAAAGAGACTTGCCGGTAACGAGATTGAACTAGGTATGAAGATACCGACGATCAAATCTCGGGCAAGTAACATACCGATGGACAAAGGGAATAACGTATGTTGTCTTAACGGTTCGACCGATAAAGATCTTCGTAGAATATGTGGGAGCCAATATAAGCATCCAGGTTCCGCTGTTGGTTATTGACCGGAGAAGTGTCTCGGTCATGTCTACATAGTTCTCGAACCCGTAGGGTCCGCACGCTTAACGTTCGATGACGATTTAGTATTATATGAGTTATGTGATTTGGTGACTGAATGTTGTTCGGAGTCCCGGATGACATCACGGACATGACAAGGAGTCTCTAAATAGTCGAGAGGTAAAGATTGATATATAGGACGATGGTATTCGGACACCGGAAGTGTTCCGGAGGGTACCGGGTACATATAGGGTCACCGGAAGGGGTTCCGGGCACTCCCCGGCAAAGATATGGGATTAATGGGCCAAGGGAGGGACAGACCAGCCCATAAGGGGCTGGTGCACCCTTCCACCAGGCCGGCCAGCCCTAGGGAAAGGAAAGGGGGGAGGGCAAGTCCCTCCTTCCTTCCCCTCTTCAAGGGAGAAAGGAAAAGGGGGGCGCCACCTCCCCCTTTCTTCCCCTGGCGCCTATACAAGGAAGGGGGTGGGGCGAACCAGGGCAGGAGCCCAAGTGGGATTTGGCCCCACTTGGGGCACCCCTTGGCCTCTCCCCTCTCCCTCCCACCTATATATATGAGGGGGGGGCGCCAAGAACACACAACATCAATTGTTAGCCGTGTGCGGCGCCCCCCTCCATAGTTTACACCCCCGGTCATATTCTCGCGGTGCTTAGGCGAAGCCCTGCGCGGATCACTTCACCATCACCGTCACCACGTCGTCGTGCTGATGGAACTCATCTACTACCTCGACAACTTGCTGGATCAAGAAGGCGAGGGACGTCACCGAGCTGAACGTGTGCAGAACTCGGAGGTGCCGTACGTTCCGTACTCGATCGGTGGATCGCGAAGAAAGTTCGACTACATCAACCGCGTTGTGAAACGCTTTCCCTTACGGTCTACGAGGGTACGTAGACACACTCTCCCCCTCGTTGCTATGCATCTCCTAGATAGATCTTGCGTGAGCATAGGAATTTTTTTGAAATTGCATGCTACATTTCCCAACAGTGGCATCCGAGCCAGGTCTATGCATAGATGATATGCACGAGTAGAACACAAAGAGTTGTGGGCGGTGATCGTCATACTGCTTAGCACCAATGTCTTATTTTGATTCGGCGGTATTGTTGGATGAAGCGGCCCGGACCAACCTTACATGACCACGTTCATGAGACCGGTTCCACCGACAGACATGCAACTAGTTTTGCATAAAGGTGGCTGGCGGGTGTCTGTTTCTCCTACTTTAGTTGAATCGAATTTGACTGCGGCCGGTCCTTGTTGAAGGTTAAAACAGCAAACTTGATAAATCACCGTTGTGGTTTTGATGCGTAGGTAAGAACGGTTCTTGCTAGAAGCCCGTAGCAGCCACGTAAAACTTGCAACAACAAAGTAAATGACGTCTAACTTGTTTTTGCAGGGCATGTTGTGATGTGATATGGTCAAGACATGATGCGATATACGTTGTTGTATGAGATGATCATGTTTTGCAAAAGTTATCGGCAACTGGCAGGAGCCTTATGGTTGCCGCTTTATTGTATGAAATGCAAACGTCATGTAATTGCTTTACTTTATCACTATGCGTTAGCGATAGTTGTAGAAGCAATAGTTGGTGAGACGACCACGACGCAACGATGGACATCAAGGTGTCGAGCCGGTGACGATGGAGATCATGACGATGCTTTGGAGATGGAGATCAAAAGCACGAGATGATGATGGCCATATCATGTCACATATTTTGATTGCATGTGATGTTTATCTTTTATGCATCTTATTTTGCTTAGTACGACGGTAGCATTATAAGATGATCTCTTCACTAAATTTCAAGGTATAAGTGTTCTCCCTGAGTATGCACCGTTGCGACAGTTCCTCGTGTTGAGACACCACGTGATGATCGGGTGTGATAGACTCTACGTTCAAATACAATGGGTGCAAGACAATTTTGCACATGCGGAATACTCGGGTTAAACTTGACGAGCCTGGCATGTACAGACATGGCCTCGGAACACTGGAGACCGAAAGGTTGAACGTGAATCATATAGTAGATATGATCAACATAGAGATGTTCACCATTGATGACTACTCCATCTCACGTGATGATCGGACATGGTTTAGTTGATTTGGATCACGTATCATTTAGATGACTTGAGGGATGTCTATCTAAGTGGGAGTTCTTAAGTAATTTGATTAATTGAACTTAATTTATCATGAACTTAGTTCTGATAGTTTTTGCATATCTATGTTGTAGATCAATGGTCCGTGCTACCGTTTCCCTTGAATTTTAATGCGTTCCTAGAGAAAGCTAAGTTGAAAGATGATGGTAGCAACTACACGGACTAGGTCCGTAACTTGAGGATTATCATCATTGCTGCACAGAAGAATTATGTCCTTGATGCACCGCTAGGTGACAGACCTATTGCAGGAGCGGATGCAGATGTTATGAACATTTGGCAAGCTCGGTATGATGACTACTTGATAGTTTAGTGCGCCGTACTTTACGGCTTAGAATCGAGGCTGCAAGGACATTTTGAACGCCATGGAGCAAATGAGATGTTCCAAGAGCTGAAATTGGTATTTCAGACTCATGCCCGTGTCGAGAGGTATGAGACCTATGACAAGTACTTTGCCTACAAGATGGAGGAGAATAGCTCAGCCAGTGAGCATGTGCTCAAAATGTCTGGGTACTACAATCGCTTGAATCAAGTGGGAGTTAATCTTCCAGATAAGATAGTGATTGACAGAGTTCTCTAGTCACTATCTCCAAGCTACTAGAACTTCGTGATGAACTATAATATGCAAGGGATGACGAAAATGATTCCCGAGCTCTTCGCGATACTGAAATCAGCGAAGGTAGAAATCAAGAAAGAGCATCAAGTGTTGATGGTTAACAAGACCACTAGTTTCAAGAAAAAGGGCAAGGGGAAGAAAGGGAACTTCAAGAAGAATGGAAAGCAAGTTGCCACTCCCGTGAAGAAGCGAAAGCTGGACCTAAGCCTGAAACTAAGTGCTTCTACTGCAAAATGGTCACATGAAGCGGAACTGCCCCAAATACTTGGCGGATAAGAAGGATGGCAAAGTGAACAAAGGTATATTTGATATACATGTTATTGATGTGTACTTTACTAGTGTTCATAGTAGCCCATGGGTATTTGATACCGGTTCAGTTGCTAAGATTAGTAACTCGAAATAGGAGTTGCAAAATGAGCAGAGACTAGTTAAGGGCGAAGTGACGATGTGTGTTGGAAGTAATTTCAAGGTTGATAAGATCACCATCGCATACTCCCTCTACCTTCGGGATTAGTGTTGAACCTAAATAAATGTTATTTGGTTTTTGCGTTGAGCATGAATATGATTGGATCATGTTTATTGCAATACGGTTATTCATTTAAGTCAAAGAATAATTGTTGTTCTGTTTACATGAATAAAATCTTCTATGGTCATACACCCAATGTGAATGGTTTATTGAATCTCGATCGTAGTGATACACATATTCATAATATTGATGCCAAAAGATGAAAAGTTGATAATGATAGTGCAACATATTTGTGGCACTGCCGTTTAGGTCATATTGGTGTAAAGCGCATGAAGAAACTCCATGCAGATGGGCTTTTGGAATCACTTGATTATGAATCATTTGATACTTGCGAACCATGCCTCATGGGCAAGATGACTAAAACTCCGTTCTCCGGAACAATGGAGCGAGCTAATGACTTATTGGAAATAATACATACCGATGTATGCGGTCCGATGAGTGTTGAGGCACGTGGCGGGTATCGTTATTTTCTGACCTTCACAGATGATTTGAGCAGATATGGGTATATCTACTTGATGAAACACAAGTCTGAAACATTTGAAAAGTTCAAAGAATTTCAGAGTGAAGTGGAGAATCGTCGTAACAAGAAAATAAAGTTTCTACGATCTGATCGCGGAGGCGAATATTTGAGTTACGAGTTTGGCCTTCATTTAAAACAATGTGGAATAGTTTCACAACTCACGCCACCTGGAACACCACAGCGTAATGGTGTGTCCGAACGTCGTAACCGTACTTTATTAGATATGGTGCGATCTATGATGTCTCTTACCGATTTACCACTATCGTTTTGGGGTTATGCATTAGAGACAGCTGCATTCACGTTAAATAGGGCACCGTCTAAATCCGTTGAGATGACACCGTATGAACTGTGGTTTGGCAAGAAACCTAAGTTGTCGTTTCTTAAAGTTTGGGGTTGCGACACTTATGTCAAAAGGCTTCAGCCTGATAAGCTCGAACCCAAATCGGAGAAGTACGTCTTGATAGGATACCCTAAGGAAATAATTGGGTACACCTTCTACCACAGATCCGAAGGCAAGATCTTTGTTGCCAAGAATGGAACCTTTCTAGAGAAGGAGTTTCTCTCGAAAGAAATGAGTGGGCGGAAAGTAGAACTTGATGAGGTAATTGTACCTTCTCTCGAATTGGAAAGTAGCTCATCACAGAAAACCGTTCCCGTGATGCCTACACCAACTAGAGAGGAAGCTAATGATGATGGTCAAGAAACTTCAGATCAAGTTACTACAGAACTTCGTAGGTCAACCAGAACACGATCCGCACCAGAGTGGTACGGGAATCCTGTACTGGAAGTCATGTTACTAGACCAAGGCGAACCTACGAACTATAAAGAAGCTATGATGAGCCCAGATTCCGACAGATGGCTTGAGGCCATGAAATCTGAGATAGGATCCATGTATGAGAACAAAGTGTGGACATTGGTGGACTTGCCCGATGATCGGCGAGCCATAGAGAATAAATGAATCTTCAAGAAGAAGACTGGCGTCGATGGTAATGTTACTATCTACAAAGCTCGACTTTTCGCAAAAGGTTTTTGACAAGTTCAAGGAGTTGACTACGATGAGACTTTCTCACCCGTAGCGATGCTTAAGTCTGTCCGAATCATGTTAGCAATTGCCGCATTTTATGATTTTGAAATCTGGCAAATGGACGTCAAAATTGCATTCCTTAATGGATTTCTTAAAGAAGAGTTGTATATGATGGAACCAGAAGGTTTTGTCGATCCTAAAGGTGCTAACAAAGTGTGCAAGCTCCAGCGATCCATCTATGGACTGGTGCAAGCATCTCGGAGTTGGAATATACACTTTGATAAGGTGATCAAAGCATATGGTTTTATACAGACTTATGGTGAAGCCTGTATTTACAAGAAAGTGAGTGGGAGCTCTGTAGCATTTCTGATATTATATGTGGATGACATATTGCTGATTGGAAATGATATAAAATTTCTGGATAGCATAAAAGGATAGTTGAATAAGAATTTTTCAATGAAAGACATCGGTGAAGCTGCTTACTTATTGGGCACAAGATCTATAGAGATAGATCAAGACGCTTGATAAGATTTTCAATGAGTACATACCTTGACAAGATTTTGAAGGAGTTCAAAATGGATCAGTCAAAGAAGGAGTTCTAGCCTGTATTGTAAGGTGTGAAGTTGAGTAAGACTCGAAGCCCGACCACGGCAGAAGATAGAGAGAGAATGAAAGTGTAACACCCCCATGTAATAAGCACTGTGACACTCTGCTAAGTATGCCAAGTCACTTCATTTGCCGTGCCTAGTCATCGTGGTTATTCAAAGCAATTCAAACTCTATTCTGAAAATCAACTCAAAATTCAAAAGTGAAATGTGAAGTTGCTCAAACACTGTTGGAAAAATGTTCATTAAACAACAAATAATCCAGAAGCAATTATAAAAATATAAACAAAGATAATTGAGTTAGCTAAGTGACTCAAACTACATGAAACAGCACCAAAACAGAATTATTTAATCCATTTATAATAATATCAAATTCAAATAACATCCTATTCTGCCCAAACCAGTTTTTGGTGACAAGTAATATTGCATTGTAATATTTGGGCCAAGTCCCACATTTTACAAAAGTGCAAATGTGCCCTAACAATTACAAAAACAGAAAAGAAAACGAAAGAAAAATAGAAACAGAAAAATAAAAAGAAAGAGGCACTGTGCACTGGGCTTAAGTGCACAGTGCCCCGAAACCGGCCCAACAGGCCCACCCCACTCTCTCTCCCTTGCGCTGTCACTCTCCCCATGGCTGCGCCGGCGTGCACCGGCCACAGCTCAACACGCCGACGGCCACCGACGCTCCACCGTCGAGGGGATAAGGCTGGGGCCTCGTGCGTCCCCCTGGTCTCCCCATTCATTCTACCCCCTCTCTCCCCTCGCTCTCTCCTCCCTTTTCCCATCGGCGCCCGACATGGTCGCCGCCGTGCCTCGCCCGTCACCGCGCCCACAGCTGCCGTCTCGCTCCGCCGACTTGTCGAGGAGCTACGCCGTCGTCTTCTCCGTCGAGCGGTGCACTCCGCTGGAGCAGGAAGGCCCTGCAGCTGCCGAATCGACCTCGACTGCATCTCCGGCCACCGGACGCCGCTGTTGTCTTCGGCGGCCTACTGCTGCTACTAATCCAACGAGGGCTTTTCGTAGCCGCTCGGTGAGCTCCCCTCTTTCCTCTCCATCGCTTTGCGCTGTCTGTCGCCTGTAGCTAGCTACCGTCGATGCCGTGAGCTCGCCGCCACAGCGCACCTCGCCGCTGTGGCCACAGTCGCCGTCGTGCTCGTCCGAGCCCAGCATCGAGCTCCTGGAGCTCGTGCGGGTCCAGCGAACACGCGTGCATGCCTCCCCATGCCTCCTAGCTCGGTTTTCGCTAGAGGCCGAACTCTGGCGTCCGCTCCGCCGCTCGCCACCGCCGTCTCCGGCCGTTTCTGGTCAAGCCGCCGCCACAGAACGATGCGCGAGCGAAAGCCCGTTCGAATGAACCTAGCTACGCACGAAACAACCCCCTGTAGACGAAATCCGAGCGACTCCGGCGAGCTCCGCCGCGAATTTGGTCGCCGGAGTAATCTCCGGCGTCGGTCGCCGACGTGGCATGACAGGTGGGACCCCTTGGTCACTGACTGCGGGCCCGAGGGGCCCAATTGACTGAGTTGACTCAGTCAACTTTGCTGACTGGGCACTCTGTGTCTATGACATGCGGGCCCCACCACTTATTAGATTAAATAAAATGTTTTATAAATAAAAATAATTAGATTGACCTAATCACTCACTGACAGGCTGGGCCCACTCCCCTAATTAGTCTGTTAATTAAATTAATCCACAGTTAGTCTAACAGAGGCTGACATGTGGGACCCACTGGACCCACATGTCAGGTTTGACTCTGGTCAGCGCTGTTGACTGCTGACGTCACTTCTACGCAATGCTGACGTCATAATTCCTTTTCTGTTAAATAAAAGTAATTCCAGAAAATCATTTAAATCTTTGAAAATTCATAACTTTTAAACCGTAGCTCGGATCGAAAAACTTAAAACATGAAAGATGATCAGAACGACGAGACGAATCTGATCGTGTCGTCTATTTCGATGCCGGAACCCCCTACGTAGGTGAACCCGCAACTTTGAGGCCGTATCCGGTAGATAAATAGTGCTTATACACCGGTTAATAAATCCAACTCTAATCCTAAAATAACTAAAAAGACTTAGGTGCATCTTTAGGCAACCCTGCACTGCATCTTAGCATAGCATGCCCGGTCTTGCATCGTTTGCTGTGCATTTATATGTTTCTCCCCCCTCTTCTCTCTTGATAGACCCCGACGTCGACATAGCTCCCGAGACTCACGTAGCTCCGGAGGTCGACTACGCTCCTGACGATCAGACCCTTGCCACCGAGCTTCCAGGCAAGCACCCCTATTTTGAGCTTTCTGATATCGCCTACTCTTCTCTCTCTTATGCTTGCATTAGAAGTTGCTGCTGATACTGTTATCATATATCTGCTGCATAGCCTGTTTAATTGTAACCTGCCGTTGATACCTAACTGTTATCCTAAACTGTTTAGTATAGTTTGGGTAGAGATCCAGCAGAGACCCCACTATATGCCGACTGCCCCGCTGGATTAACAGAAGACCCGAGCAACGGGATCGAAGACCAGGCCCCGACACCGCACATCACTTCCCCCTAGATGCTCAACACTACTGGGTTACTATCGAGTGCCGAGGGTGATACCTCGTCAGCACTTCTGATGATAACCTTGTAGGTTAGTTATTCGGTCGTGGTCAGCGAGGGTGATTCCTCCTACATCACCCCCGATAACGACACCGTCGCGCAACTCCTCAAGAGTGGACCTCGAGGGTGATTCCTCCTTCGTCCACCTTGTTGTTTACGTCAGGTGGGAATGCAACGAGGGTGATGCCTCGGATTCCTTCTTGATATGGTAGCCACACGAATGCCTTTACATTACTGTTGATACTGTTTATTCTGGATAAAGACCGGTCGGCCCTGAGGGGTACCCGCATTAGTTTATGATGAGAGTGATATGGAGTCGGGTGGACCTGGATGGTGCCCGAGAGTTGAACACGAGGCGTGGCCGGGCATTCTTAGCCCTTGCCACAAGTCCTCGAGACGGGGCGACGGGGTCACATCTTTCGTGAGTCTCTGCTCATTACCGCAACCCCCAACACACTAACGGTTTGGATATTTGATCCGAGGGGCCTCTGGCCTGATAGCACTAACCATCACGTGGGCATAGTATGGGCGTTCTGCATCGTATACATCAGCCGATGCTTATTTGATGTCAGTAAGGAGCGGCGCACGCCGAGTTGGACTGCGAACGCAACCACGCTTGTATAAGGGGTTGTTAGGTCTGCTCTCGGTGGCCCTGTAATGTGCAGGAGTTTCCGGGGCGATGGCCCAAGACCCCTGGGGGCATAGGTTAGTCCGGCGTGCTGACCTCTCTTTTAAGCCTAGGTCGGGTTGCGGCGTGTTGTTTAGCCGAGGCCGGGCATGACCTAGAAAAGTGTGTCCGGCCGGAGTTAAACGATCATGCTGGGTAAGTTGGTGCACCCCTGCAGGGAAGAAACAATCTATCGATAGCCTGTCCTACGGTAACGGACACTCGGAGTTGTATCCCGATCGGTACAACTAGAACTGATGACTTGAGATGAAATGGATAGTATGGCTCTGGGATTGCTTTCTCGCAGGGAGTCGAGGAAGAATCTCTGGGCGAGGTTGTTAACACTACTACTACTTTACATTATGTTAATCCGCACTCTTCTAATGCTGCAAGACCGATGAAGATGATTGAAGATGCTAGTCTTCGATAGGACTAGGCCTTCCTCTCTATTCTGGCATTTCTGCAGCCCAGTCCACATATACAGCCCTCCTTTGAAAATGTTGCATATGTAGTGTAGATCCTTGCTTGCTGAGTACTTCGGATGAGTACTCATGTTTGCTTTACTTTCTTTTTCTCCCCATATCCATTTGTCGTAACCAGATGATGGAGCCCCTGAGCCAGCTGCCCCCGCCGACGGCTACTACTACTACTACCCTCCCGGCGAGTACTACTACGAGGAGCCGACCGACGACCAGGAGTAGGTTCGGAGGGTCCTAGGCAGGAGGCCTACGCCTTTTGATCGTAGTGTTTTATTTTACCCCGCCTTTCTAAAGGCCTATCTGTAACTCTGTTATATCTGTACCCAGATATCTGATGCTTCCGCTGACAATTGTATGCCATCGAGCTATGTATTCGAGCCCTCGAGGCCCTGGCTTGTAATATAAAGCTTGTATGACTTTATTTATGTTTTAGAGTTGTGTTGTGATATCTTCAAGTGAGTCCTTAGGCTTGATCGTGTGCATTTGCGTGTATGATTAGCGCACGATTAAGCCGGGGTCGTCACTGGTTGGTATCAGAGCCGACTGCCTCTAGGAGTTCCCCTTTCCAATTCCTTGGCCGAAGTTGAGTCTAGTGGTCCAAAACTGTTTTACTAACTTGGCTGTGTGGCTTACGGGCCCACGTCGCCAATTGGGTGGTATTAGGATCTTTTATTCCTCGTCTTTACTCTGGGACTCTGTTATCTCTTCTATTCGGGTTTAATAAATTTACTAACACCGACACTTAGGATCTCGTAAATTCCATCCTCCCGGAGAGCTGGATATCTGTGCGATTTCCCTGTCATTGATCTGATTAGCCTGATAATCATTTTCCTTTCCATTGTTTTGTTTAACCTTTCTCTTCAAGATCTGTTATATTTCTCATCGTCAAATGACAATCCTGAACTTCCTTTATTTCAGATGGATCGTCTGTTTCCACCACGTCCTATGACGCAGCTTGTGCTTCGCACATGGGCTCGAGATGTCCCTGGGTTTCCAGCTGTTCTGATAGCTCTCTTGACCAGACTGGGTTACCGCTAGTACCCTGAGTACATGGTCTACGAGGTTTACCGCGAGTTCAACCAGGAGCAGTACTATGCTGATGTTCGCATCTATGATCAGCAGGATGACTCAGACACTGAGCTGTACCTTTTCCACAGTATAGGCGTGACGATTGAGATGGCAGTCCATGATGCCGCCTACTCTGCTGTCGCACGTCTCCGAGGAGAGCACAATGCTAGCTTGGATGCTTCTGAGTTTCGATACATTCCGTATGCCCCTACTGGAGATGCTACTGGATACTACACGGCTATCTGTGCCCCGTACGAGCCTCGTCGCTACGATCCGCGAGTTCTGATTCAGTGTACTCAGGCCCTGGATCGCACTGTTTGGGCTCTGGCCGTCGAGTTGTTTGCCACTCAAGTACGACTCTATGAGGCTATGACGCAGTTGCTACCAGCTGTTCGTGTAGGGATACATCCGGAGCATATCCTTTACCCGCGCAGGACCGAGATCCACCAGGGATCGATTGGCTTGCTGTGGGAGGTCACACACCTGCACGTGGACCTCTTCTTACAGCTCGAGACCGGGTTCTGCATCAGAGTGCACATGGAGCGCAGGATCCTTCTGCGATGAACATCCGTCGTCCGCACTTGCAGCTACCGCGTTTCAGTGGTTTTCTCCGACGTTGATGTAGCCTTTGCTATGTCTCGTTGTGTACTTCCTTACCGCGTGCCTGCGCGCCGCCTAGTATGTCTAGCTTTTGAATTTGCGCCGTTATGCTGCCCGATTGTAACCGACTCTGTATGGATTTGTATGACTTAATGACTACTATTAAGTATCTGTTACATTACTTAAATTTCATCGTGTTACATCATGCTGGTTGCTAAACACTCGCAATGGCTTCTGCTAAACTACCCATGTTGAATTTAGCAGGATGGGTGATAACAATCCACCACCGCCGCCACCGCCAGACTATATGGCTGCTATGATGCAACAGTTTGAACTAAACCGTCAGTTCATGACAGGAATTATGGATCAGTTCCCTCGTCCCAATGCCAACCATCAGCCAACTTCAATCACGCTGCCAGAGTTTGTGCACCTCAACCCCTCGGTATTCCGCAACACAGTTAATCCGCTGGATGCCGATGACTGGTTGTGTGACATCTTCTATGAGATGGAGTCAGCTGATGTTCCCCCTGTCAGCTATGTCACCTTCGCGACATACTTCTTGAAGGGACCCGCAGCACAATGGTGGGCAACTCACCGACAGACCCTACCTCCTGGAACTGTCGACACCTGGGTGGAATTCAAGGCTGCTTTTCGTGCCCGGTATATTCCGCAAGGAGTTATAGATCGGAAGAAGGCCGAGTTCCGCAGCCTCGTTCAAGGCAACAAGACTGTGGAAGTCTACCAGCGAGAGTTCCTTGACTTGTCTCGCTATGCTGAAGAAGACATCCCTACTGATGCTCGTAGGCAGGAGAAGTTCCGTGAAGGGCTACACCATGACATTCAGCTAGCCCTGCTCATCCAAGACTTTCCTGACTTCGCCACCTTCGTGAACAAGGCCATCATGGTCGAGACTGGTCTGAAGAAGCACAAGGAAGCGACCAGACGCACTCGTGAAACGGGCTCATCTTCGGGCTCGTCTTCCCAGAAGCGCCGCATCTGGATTCCACAAAGCATGTACCGTCCAACAGCTCCAATATACAGGGCAGCATATGCTGCACCTCGTCTGCCTCCTCCACCACCGAGGCAGCCCCTTCGAGCTCCACCACCTCGAGCTCCTGCACCACATCCAGACAGTGGACTCTGCTTCAAGTGTGGTCAGCCAGGTCACCGTGCCAGAGACTGTTCTCAGAATCAGAATCAGCTAGCTCTTCCTCCTGTTGGCCGAGGTAATGGCCGTGGAATTCCTCAGAAGCGTAACAACAATGCCAGACCTTCTTATGGTCGTGGGCAGGCCTATCATGTCAACATGAGTGAAGACCCAGACCAACCAGCTACAGTCATGGGTACACTACTTGTTAATTCAGCACCAGCTTCTGTTTTATTTGATTCAAGAGCATCCCATTCATTCATGTCAAAACATTTTGCACGCATGCATGATGTTAAGTGCGAGTACATGAACACACCTTTAGTGGTACATACTCCCGCGGGAGGTTGTCGAACCTCCGTGGTTAGTTATATTGTTCCCATTGAAATCGAAGGGTTGGAGTTCCGCGCGTCTCCCATTATCCTGAAGTCTTCCAAAATTGACCTTATATTGGGAATGGATTGGTTGAAGGCTCATTACGCCTCAATCAATTGTGCCAGTAAAGTTGTACACCTCCTTCATCCATCAGATGAGTTAGTGAATTACCATGCTCATATCACTCAGAACGCCGAGGCTCAGATTTATGCCTTGAATGCGTTGAACGCTTCTCCGCTTGAGGGGATCGAAAATGTTCCAGTTGTCTGCGAATTCTAGGATGTTTTTCTAGAAGAACTTCCCGGAATACCCCCTGCTAGAGCTGTCGAGTTTATCATCGACCTGAAGCCTGGCACCACTCCTATTGCGAAGCGTCCTTACAAGATGCCTCCGCACCACCTTCTCGAGCTTAAGGAAGAACTCGACAAGTCACTTAAGAAGGGTTTCATCCTTCCCAGTTCCTCTGCCTGGGGAGCACCGTCTCTCTTTGTCAAGAAGAAAGATGGTACGAATAGGTTGGTCCAAGATTACCGTCCTATCAACCAGGCAACCATTCAGAATAAATATCCGCTTCCTCGGATCAATGATTTATACGATCAACTTGCTGGATCTTCAGTGTTCTCTAAACTCGACTTGAGGTTGGGTTATCACCAGATCCGTGTCCATGAAGAGGATATTCTGAAGACCGCCTTCGTTACTCGTTATGGCTCCTATGAATACACCGTCATGTCATTTGGTCTAACGAATGCTCCAGCTACGTTCTCCCGCCTGATGAATTATATATTCATGGATTACCTCGACATGTTTGTCGTAGTATATCTGGATGATATTCTGGTATATTCGAAGAATAAGGAAGAACATATCGAACATCTTCGCCTTGTTCTGGAAAGGCTTCGAGAACACAAGTTGTATGCCAAGTACTCCAAATGTGAATTCTGGCTTTCTGAAGTGACCTACCTTGGACATGTGATTTCCAAGGGCGGTATCGCCGTTAACCCGGAGCGTGTTCAGGCTATTCTTGACTGGACTCCTCCAAAGAATGCCAAGCAAGTCCGAAGTTTTCTTGGTCTAGCAAGTTATTGTCGGTGATTCGTCGAGAACTTTTCCAAGATTGCCAAGCCCCTGACTAACCTGCTTCACAAAGGCGTTAAGTTTGAGTGGACAGACAAATGTCAGGAGAGTTTCCAGACCCTCAAGGACAAGCTTACTTCTGCTCCAGTGCTTGCTCCTCCCGATTCTCGCAAGGACTTTGTGATATATTGTGACGCCTCTCGTAAAGGATTAGGCTGTGTCCTAATGCAAGAGCGAAAGGTAATTGCATATGCCTCGCGACAATTGCGTCCGCATGAAGAAAACTATCCAGTGCATGATCTCGAACTCGCTGCTGTGATCTATGCTTTGAAGCAATGGCGACATTACCTTCTTGGTAACCGGTGTGAGATTTATACCGATCATCAAAGCTTGAAGTATTTGTTCACTCAACCGGATCTTAATCTCCATCAACAGCGATGGTTGGAAACAATCACGGACTATGACTGTGGTATTTCTTATACCCCAGGCAAGGCTAACGTTATGGCGGATGCCTTGAGCCGCAAGTCCTATTGCAATAACCTCATGGTTAAGCAAGCTCAACCCCAGCTATATGAAGAATTGCGCAAGTTGAACGTCTGTATCGTTCCGCAGGGTTCTCCTAATAACCTTGTGGTACAGCCAGATCTTGAAAAGGCTGTAAAGATTGAGCAAGCCAAAGATGTCGAAGTAGATCTAATGAAGATAGAACTTCACCTTGATAAATACAGGGATTTCTCGATTGCTGAAGACGGAACCTTGTATTTCAGAGATAGAATTGTGGTACCTCACTTCGAACTTATGACTGACAAAGTCATGAAGGAGGCACATGATACCCCGTTGTCCATCCATCCGGGTAGCACCAAGATGTATCGCGATCTTCGACAGAAGGTACTGGTGGTCCAGAATGAAGCAGGACATTGCTCGATATGTTGCTGAATGTGATGTATGTCGTCGCGTGAAAGCAGAACATCAGAAGCCTACTGGAATTCTTCAACCACTTCCTATTCCTTTGTGGAAATGGGATAAGGTTCAAATGGATTTCATTACTGGTCTTCCCAAGTCTCAGAAAGGTCACGATGCTATTCTTCTCGTCATCGATCAACTTTTCAAGGTTGCACATTTTCTGCCTGTCAAGGTGACTATCACTGCTAGCTAGTTAGCAGAGTTGTATATCTCCAGAATTGTTTCACTCCACGGGATTCCGAAGGAGATCAGTTCGGACTGTGGCGGTCTTTTCACTTCCAAATTCTGGGAAAGTTTCCAAGAAGCTATGGGAACTCACATTACCTGGAGTTCAGCTTATCATCCCCAATCCCAAGTCCAAGTTGAGCGAGTTAATCAAGAGCTTGTGTTATATCGTTCGGTAAGAAGTGGGAAGAATCTCTCCCATTTGCCGAATTCTCTTATAACAACAGCTATCAAGCCAGCTTGAAAATGGCCCCCTTCGAAGTGCTTTATGGACGTAAATGTTGAACCCCTCTGAACTGGTCTGAAACTGGGGAACGACCGCTCGTGGGACCGGACATTATTCAACATGCCGAAGAACAAGTTCGTATTGTCCGAGAAAATCTCAAGGCGGCTCAGGACCGCCAGAAGAGCAACTATAATCGCAAACGTTGGGGTCTGACCTATCAACCAGGTGATCAAGCTTATCTTCGTGTCACTCCTATGAAGGGCACCCGTCGTTTTGGAATCAAGGGCAAGCTAGCTCCACGCTACATCGGCCGCTTTCGCATCGTTGCTAGACGTGGACAGGTGGCTTATAAATTGGAGTTGCCGCCGCAATTCTCTCATATCCACGACGTCTTCCATGTGTCACAACTTCGTAAATGCTTCAAGGAATCTCCACACCGCACAGTGGATCACGAGGTGCTCGAGTTGCAAGATGATCTTTCTTATAAGGAGCATCCGATCCGCATTCTCGATGAAGCTGAACGTCGAACCCGTCAGAAGACAACCAAGTTCCTGAAAGTGCAGTGGTCGAATCACACTGAAGATGAAGCCACTTGGGAATGCGAGGATCATCTTCGCAAGGAATATCCCGACCTCTTTCCTTCTACCTCCTGAATTCTCAGGACGAGAATTTCTTTTAGAGGAGGAGAATTGTAACACGCCCATGTAATAAGCATTGTGACACTCTGCTAAGTATGCCAAGTCACTTCATTTGCAGTGCCTAGTCATAGTGGTTATTCAAAACAATTCAAACTCTATTCTGAAAATCAACTCAAAATTTAAAAGTGAAATATGAAGTTGCTCAAACGCTGTTGGAAAAATGTTCATTAAACAACAAATAATCCAGAAGCAATTATAAAAATATAAACAAAGATAATTGAGTTAGCTAAATGACTCAAACTACATGAAACAGCACCAAAACAGAATTATTTAATCCATTTATAATAATATCAAATTCAAATAACATCCTATTCTGCCCAAACCAGTTTTTGGTGACAAGTAATATTGCATTGTAATATTTGGGCCAAGTCCCACATTTTACAAAAGTGCAAATGTGCCCTAACAATTACCAAATAAGAAAAGAAAACGAAAGAAAAATAGACACAGAAAAATAAAAACAAAGAGGTACTGTGCACTGGGCTTAAGTGCACAGTGCCCCGAAACCGGCCCAACAGGCCCACCCCACTCTCTCTCCCTCGCGCTGTCACTCTCCCCGTGGCTGCGCCGGCGCGCACCGGCCGTAGCTCGACACGCCGACGGCCACCGACGCTCCGCCGTCGAGGGGATAAGGCTGGGGCCTTGTGCGTCCCCCTGGTCTCCCCATTCATTCTCCCCCCTCTCTCCCCTCGCTCTCTCCTCCCTTTTCCCATCAGCGCCCGACGTGGTCGCCGCCGTGCTGTGACGCCCCCGGCCCGATCGCGCACTAATCATACACGCAAATGCACACGATCAAGCCTAAGGACTCACGGGAAGATATCACAACACAACTCTAAAACATAAATAAAGTCATACAAGCTTTATATTACAAGCCAGGGCCTCGAGGGCTCGAATACATAAGCTTGCGAACAAGCGTCAGCGGAAGCATCAGATATCTGAGTACAGATATGAAATAGAAACAGAAAGGCCTTTAGAAAGGCGGGGCAAAATAAAACACTACGATCGAAAGGCGAAGGCCTCCTGCCTGGGACCCTCCGATCCTACTCCTGGTCGTCAGTCAACTCGTAGCAGTATCCATCCTCTGGGTAGTAGTAGTAGCGATCGTCGGGGCATCTGTCCCAGGGGGCTCCGTCCTCTGGTCACGTCAAACTGATATGGGGAGAAAAAGGAAAACAAAGCAACCGTGAGTACTCAGAAGTACTCAGCAAGCAAGGATCTACACTACATATGCAACATTATCAAAGGGAGGCTGTATATGTGGACTGGGCTGCAGAAATGCCAGAATAGAGAGAAGGCCTAGTCCTATCGAAGACTAGCATCTTCAGCGGTCTTGCAGCAGTAGAAGAGAGTAGAACAATACCATATAATGTAGCAGTAATAATATCAACCTCAGCCAGAGATCCTTTCTCGACTCCCTGCGAGAAAGCAATCCCAGAGCCATAAAGTCATCAAACCTCGTCCTGAGATCCTTTCTCGACTCCCTGTGAGAAAGCGATCCCAGAGCCAATACAGTCATCAACCTGTTAACGTCTCAAGGGTCCAGTTCTAGTTGTATCGATCGGGATACAACTCCGAGTGTCCTTTACCGTAGGACCGGCTATCGATAGAAGTGTTCTTCCCTGCAGGGGTGCACCAACTTACCCATCACGCTCGCTTAACTCCGGCCGGACACACTTTCCTGGGTCATGCCCGGCCTCGGCCAAACAACACACCGCAACCCGACCTACAGCTCAGCAGAGAGGTCCCTGTCGGTCTACATCCTAAGCGCTCAGAGGTCTTGGGCCATCGCCCTGTGCACTCCGAGTCGTTGCGCGCAGGGAGAAGCCTGGCACCAGGAGGGCGCCGGTCCGTCCGTGCCGCCATGCTGAACTGGACGTCTGACAGAGCTTTCGGCTGATGCTACGATGCAGAACGCCCATACTATGCCCACGTGATGGTTAGTGCTATCAGACCAGAGGCCTGCTCGGATCAAATATCCAAATCGCTAGGACTAGGGGCTTGCGGTAACGAGCAGAGACTCACGAAAGATGTGACCCCGTCGCCCCGTCTCGAGGACTTGCGGCAAGGGCCATGAATGCCCGGCCACGCCTCGTATTCAACACTCGGGCACCATCCAGGTCAACCCGTCTCGTAAAAGACTGTCGGGAACTCAGGTCCACCTCTACTGGGTGGTACCGCCTGTCCCTTCAGCCCTGTAGTAAAAGTAGCTTCCTCGGGTCCCCCTTCGGGGCCGACCCGTCTCTATCAAGGTTCAGCAGTAAAGTCACAGTAACCGTGTGTCCATAACATCAAGGAAATCCGAGGTATCACCCTCGATGGATGCCCACTCGATGTAACCGTCAAGTCGAACTTAGGAGGAATCACCCTCGATGAGTTCACACTTGATGTGTTGTACGACAGCGTCGTATCGGAAGTGGAGAAGGAGGAATCACCCTCGATGACCATGATCGAATAGCTACTCTACAGAGTTAACATCAGAAGTGCTACATGAGGTTTCACCCTCGGCACTTGATAGTAACGCTGCAGTGTCGTTACAACTAAGGGGGGGTGATGTGCGGTGTCGGGGCCTGGTCTTCAATCCCGTTGATCGGGTCTTCTGACGATCCAGCGCGGCAGTCGGGATAAGTGGGGTCACTGATAGGTCTCTACCCAGCCTAGACTAAACAGTTTAGGATATGTAGGTAATTATCAACAGCAGGTTACAATGAATAGGCTATGCATCAGAATAGGTAAAGCAGTAGTAGCAGCAATTCTAATGCAAGCATGGGAAATTAGAATGGGCGATATCGGGATGATCAAAGGGGGGGCTTGCCTGGTTGCTCGGCGGCAAGGGCAAGGTCGTCTATGGTGTCTTCGGGATCCGGAGCTGCGTCGGTCTCGGGGACGACGTCGGTGTCAGGGTCTAACGAGAGAGAAGAGGGGGAGGAAACAGTATAAATACACAGTAAATATGAGCAACACAAAGTATGACATGGCAGTACGCAGTGCTAGGGGTAGTCTAACGCAGTACTATACGTATCAGGCGTTGCGGGAGAATATCTGGCGATATTTCCCGGGTCTTTGGATTTATCGGATAGACGAACCGGAGGGGGAATGTTGCATGTTCGGATAGTTAGGGACGTGTGACGCACGAACGGATCGCGTACTCGGATTCGTCTCGTCGTTCTGAGCAACTTTCATGTAGAAAGTATTTTCATCGGAGTTACGGTTTAAAAGATATGATTTTCTAAAGTTTAAACAATATTCTGAAATTACAGATTTATTATTAATTCGAATTATCCAGAACAGTAGCAGGGTGACGTCAGCATGACGCATGGATGACGTCAGCAGTCAACAGGGGGCCGGCCAGGTCAAACCTGATATGTGGGGCCCACATGTCAGTGACTCAGTTAACTAAACAGAGTTAGCTTAATCTATTTAAACTAATTAGCAGGCGGGGCCCAGCAGTCAGTGGGTAATTAGTGTTTTAAATCACTAATTAATTTTATTAACGGATTATTTATTTAATAAAACGTTTTACCGAGCGGGACCCACATGTCATAGACACAGGGCCCGCCCAGTCAGCGTGGACTAGGTCAACGGGACCCAGTGGGGCCCAGAGTCAGTGGCTGGGCCGTGGGGCCCGCGGCGCCACGTCGGACCGGCCGCCGGAGTCGCGCCGGAGTGCCCAGACGCGGTGGCGAGCTCCGGCGAGCTCGGGTTTCGCCCTCAGGGCGTCTCCGGGGCCGTGGCTTGGCCCGTTCGAACGGGCGGCGAGCGCCGTGTCACGTGGTGGTGTTGGCGTGGTTGGGGGCCGCTGGGAACGGCGCCGGCGATGACCGCAGCGGCGATGGCGTTCGGGTGGTGCACGGGGTCGGCGCTACGGCGCGCTAGCGAGCGAAAGGAGAAGCTAGGTGTGGCCTGCGCGATGCGGGGAGCACGATGCGCACGGGCCCGAGGCCGTTTGGTCACCGGAACGGCACCGGCGACGAGCTAGGCGGCGGTGCGTTCGGGCGAAAGAGGGGCGACGCGTACGGGCACGAAGAGCGCGCGGGGAGAGGGGGAGGGGGACGAGGTGCTCACAGCGAGTCTGTAGGTGAGCTTAGCGTGCGCGGGGAGGGCTCGGAGTGGCCGGAGTCGGCGATGGCGTGCGGCGGCCGAAGGTGGAAGATGACGGCGCCGGCGACGCAGCGACGCGTTCTAGCTCGTGGGGCTCGGGGGAGAGGCGTAGTCGACGGAGGCGAACCATGCGGGCACGGTCACGCGACGAGGCAGAGGCGGTGGCCGCGCGTGCTACGGCGGCGGTGCCATCGCTGCGCACTGGAGAGAGAGGAGAGGTGGTGTCCAGGGGAGAGTGAGGCGAGGGAGAGCCAGGGGGTCCGGGGTGCTGCTCATATACGCGGCAGTCGCGGCGACGCGCTGTCGACCGCGAGGGAGGGGGGCCTGGGCGTGCGCGCGTGCGTGCGCCAGGTGCTCGACAGCGAGCCCCGGGCGTGAGCAGTACGAAGAGGACGAGCGAGTTGGGCTGGGCCGGCCACTGTGCTGACTTAGGCCCAGCACAGTGGGCCTTTTTCTTTTTCTTCTTTTCTTTTCTGTTTTCTCTTTTTAGTTTCTGTTTTGACTTTTGTTTTGATTTCAAAATACTTTTGTAAAATATGAAACTAGCCCAAATAAATATGGTGCATTATTAGTCACTGCTAGAAACTGGTTTGGCGTCCATATCTTTTTGGTTTGGATTTTATTTAATTGAAAAGGGGTTGAATAGTGCTATGTTGCTGCTGTTTCTTGTTGTTCGAGTCCTTTTACAATTCCAACTAATGTTGCAATCATTTTTATAAATGCTAGGGGAATATTTGCAACATGATGCACATTTTAGTTTTCCAGTTTGAACAACTTTTATTTTCCACTTTAATTTAATTTGAATTTGAGTTAGAAGTTGAAATGCATTATGGTGCAAATGATGATCATGCACTGTTAATCATGCTGACTTGGCATTGTCAAAAGGGTGATTACTGTAGTTAACCACTGGGGGTGTTACAAATCTCCTCTACTAACAAGAATTCTCGTCCCGAGAATTAAGAAGTAGAAGGAAAAAGTTCGGGGTATTCCGCACGAAGATTATCCTCGCGTTCCCAAGTGGCTTCATCTTCAGTATGGTTTGACCACTGCACTTTGAGGAACTTGGTAACCTTCTGACGGGTTCGACGTTCAGCTTCATCGAGGATGCGGATCGGATGCTCCTTATAAGATAGATCATCATGCAATTCGAGCATCTCGTGATCCACTGCTCGGTGCGGAGATTCCTTGAAGCATTTACGAAGTTGCGACACATGGAAGACGTCGTGGATATGAGAGAATTGCGGCGGCAAATCCAATTTATACGCCACTTGACCACGTCTTGCAACAATGCGGAAAGGACCAATGTAGCGTGGAGCTAGCTTGCCCTTGATTCCAAAACGGTGAGTGCCCTTCATAGGAGTGACTCGCAGATAAGCTTGATCACCAGGTTGATAAGTCAAACCCCATCGTTTGCGATCATAGTTGCTCT
Source organism: Thinopyrum elongatum (assembly GCA_011799875.1). Taxonomy (NCBI): domain Eukaryota; kingdom Viridiplantae; phylum Streptophyta; class Magnoliopsida; order Poales; family Poaceae; genus Thinopyrum; species Thinopyrum elongatum. The sequence goes on from CM022299.1 coordinate 538,804,002, forward strand.
TCTGGCGGTCCTGAGCCGCCTTGAGATTTTCCCGGACAATACGAACTTGTTCTTCGGCGTGTTGAATAATATCCGGACCCACGAGCGGTCGTTCCCCAGTTTCTGACCAATTCAGAGGGGTTCGACACTTACGTCCATAGAGTACTTCGAAGGGGGCCATTTTCAAGCTGGCTTGATAGCTGTTGTTATAGGAGAACTCGGCATACGGAAGAGATTCTTCCCACTTCTTGCCAAACGATATAACACAAGCTGGCAACATGTCTTCAAGCACTTGATTAACTCGTTCAACTTGGCCTTGGGATTGGGGATGATAAGCTGAACTCCAGGTAATATGAGTTCCCATAGCTGTTTGAAAACTTTCCCAGAATTTGGAAGTGAAAAGACCGCCACGGTCCGAACTGATCTCCTTCGGAATACCGTGGAGTGATACGATTCTGAAGATATACAACTCTGCTAACTGACTAGCAGTGATCGTCTCCTTGACAGGCAGAAAGTGTGCAACTTTAGAGAGTTGGTCGACAACGACAAGAATAGCATCGTGACCCTTCTGTGACCTGGGAAGACCTGTAACGAAATCCATCTGAACCTTATCCCATTTCCATAGAGGAATAGGAAGTGGTTGCAGAATTCCAGCTGGTTTCTGATGTTCTGCTTTAACGCGACGACACACATCACATTCAGCAACATATCGAGCAATGTCTTGCTTCATTCTAGACCACCAGTACCTTTGACGGAGATCACGATACATCTTGGTGCTACCCGGATGAATAGACAGCGGGGTATCATGTGCCTCCTTCATGACCTTGTCAGTCATGAGTTCGAAGCGAGGTACGACAATGCGGTTTCTGAAATACAAGGTTCCATCTTCAGACAGCGAGAAATCCCTGTACTTTACAAGGTGAAGGTCTTTCTTCATCAGATCAATTTCAGCATCTTTAGCTTGCGCATTCTTAACAGCTTTCTCAAGATCTGGTTGTATCACAAGGTTATTCAGAGAGCCCTGTGGAACAATACGCAGATTTATCTTGCATAGTTCTTCAAAAAGACGAGGTTGACCTCGCTTAACCATGAGGTTGTCGCAATAGGACTTGCGGCTTAAGGCATCAGCCATCACGTTAGCCTTGCCAGGGGTATAGGAAATACCCAAATCATAGTCCGCAATGGCCTCCATCCATCTTTGCTGACGGAGGTTTAGAGAAGGTTGAGTGAACAAGTACTTCAGACTTTTATGATCCGTGTATATCTCGCAACGATTACCGAGGAGATAATGTCGCCACAACTGCAGTGCATAGATGACAGCAGCTAGTTCTAGATCATGTACCGGATAATTCTCTTCATGTGGGCGCAACTGACGAGAGCCATAAGCAATCACTTTACGCTCTTGCATTAGGACACAGCCTAATCCTTCACGGGATGCGTCACAATAAATGACGAAATCTTTGTGGGAATCTGGAGGGGCTAGTACTGGGGCAGATGTTAGCTTGTCCTTAAGTGTTTGAAAACTTTCCTGACATTTGTCGGTCCATTCAAACTTAACGCCTTTGTGAAGCAGATCAGTCAAAGGCTTAGCAATCTTCGAAAAATTCTCGACAAAACGACGGCAATAACTTGCAAGGCCGAGAAAACTTCTCACTTGCTTGACGTTCTTCGGAGGAGTCCAGTCAAGAATAGCCTGAACTCGTTCTGGGTTAACAGCAATGCCATCCTTGGAAATCACATGACGAAGGTAAGTTACTTCAGAAAGCCAGAATTCACATTTGGAGTATTTGGCATACAACTGGTGTTCTCGAAGCCTTTCCAGTACAAGACGGAGGTGTTCAGCATGTTCTTCTTTATTCTTTGAATAAACCAGAATGTCATCCAGATATACCACGACAAACTTGTCGAGGTAATCCATGAAGATATAATTCATCAGACGGGAGAATGTGGCTGGAGCATTGGTTAAGCCAAATGACATGACAGTGTACTCATAAGAGCCATAGCGAGTAACAAATGCAGTCTTGGGAATGTCCTCTTCACGGACACGGATCTGGTGATAACCCAACCTCAAGTCGAGTTTAGAGAACACCGATGATCCGGCAAGTTGATCATAAAGATCATTGATACGGGGCAGTGGGTATTTATTCTGGATTGTGGCTTGGTTAATGGGCCGGTAATCCTGAACCAATCGGTTAGTTCCATCCTTCTTCTTAACGAAGAGTGAAGGTGCTCCCCAAGCAGAGGAACTGGGGCGGATGAAACCACTCTTAAGTGACTTGTCGATTTCTTCCTTAAGCTCGAGTAGATGATGCGGAGGCATCTTATAAGGTCGCTTGGCAATAGGGACGGTGCCAGGCTTCAAGTCGATGACGAACTCGACAGCTCTAGCCGGGGGTATTCCTGGAAGTTCTTCTGGAAAGACGTCTGGAAAATCTCGAACGACAGGAACGTTCTCGATTCCTTCCAGAGGTGAGGCGTTCAAAGCATTCATAACATATATCTCTGGGACCTGTGGGTTATGGGCCCACCACGCTTCCGCTGCGCCACTCTGATGTATCCCTGCTCGAACAGCTGGTAGCTGCGTCGCAGGGTGTGGTGGAAACAAACGATCCATCTGAAACAGAGGAAACTCATGATTGTCAAAAAACAAGGAGAAGTATAACCGATCTCGGAGAGAAAGGTTAAACAAAACAATGGAAAGGAAAATGATTATCAGACTAATCAGATCAATGTCAGGGAAATCGCACATATATCCAGCTCTCCGGGTGGACGAGAATTACGAGATCCTAAGTGTCGGCGTTAGTAAACTTTAGTTAACCCGAAAGGAAGAGAGGTCAGAGTCCCAGAGTAAAGATGAGGAATAAAAGATACTAATACCACCCAATTGGCGACGTGGGCCCGTAAGCCACACAGCCAAGTTAGTAAAATAGTTTTCCGGTTTCTAGACTCAACTTCGGCCAAGGAGTTGGAAAGGGGATTCCTATAGGCAGTCGGCTCTGATACCAACTTGTGACGCCCCCGGCCCGATCGCGCACTAATCATACACGCAAATGCACACGATCAAGCCTAAGGACTCACGGGAAGATATCACAACACAACTCTAAAACATAAATAAAGTCATACAAGCTTTATATTACAAGCCAGGGCCTCGAGGGCTCGAATACATAAGCTTGCGAACAAGCGTCAGCGGAAGCATCAGATATCTGAGTACAGATATGAAATAGAAACAGAAAGGCCTTTAGAAAGGCGGGGCAAAATAAAACACTACGATCGAAAGGCGAAGGCCTCCTGCCTGGGACCCTCCGATCCTACTCCTGGTCGTCAGTCAACTCGTAGCAGTATCCATCCTCTGGGTAGTAGTAGTAGCGATCGTCGGGGCATCTGTCCCAGGGGGCTCCGTCCTCTGGTCACGTCAAACTGATATGGGGAGAAAAAGGAAAACAAAGCAACCGTGAGTACTCAGAAGTACTCAGCAAGCAAGGATCTACACTACATATGCAACATTATCAAAGGGAGGCTGTATATGTGGACTGGGCTGCAGAAATGCCAGAATAGAGAGAAGGCCTAGTCCTATCGAAGACTAGCATCTTCAGCGGTCTTGCAGCAGTAGAAGAGAGTAGAACAATACCATATAATGTAGCAGTAATAATATCAACCTCAGCCAGAGATCCTTTCTCGACTCCCTGCGAGAAAGCAATCCCAGAGCCATAAAGTCATCAAACCTCGTCCTGAGATCCTTTCTCGACTCCCTGTGAGAAAGCAATCCCAGAGCCAATACAGTCATCAACCTGTTAACGTCTCAAGGGTCCAGTTCTAGTTGTATCGATCGGGATACAACTCCGAGTGTCCTTTACCGTAGGACCGGCTATCGATAGAAGTGTTCTTCCCTGCAGGGGTGCACCAACTTACCCATCACGCTCGCTTAACTCCGGCCGGACACACTTTCCTGGGTCATGCCCGGCCTCGGCCAAACAACACACCGCAACCCGACCTACAGCTCAGCAGAGAGGTCCCTGTCGGTCTACATCCTAAGCGCTCAGAGGTCTTGGGCCATCGCCCTGTGCACTCCAAGTCGTTGCGCGCAGGGAGAAGACTGGCACCAGGAGGGCGCCGGTCCGTCCGTGCCGCCATGCTGAACTGGACGTCTGACAGAGCTTTCGGCTGATGCTACGATGCAGAACGCCCATACTATGCCCACGTGATGGTTAGTGCTATCAGACCAGAGGCCTGCTCGGATCAAATATCCAAATCGCTAGGACTAGGGGCTTGCGGTAACGAGCAGAGACTCACGAAAGATGTGACCCCGTCGCCCCGTCTCGAGGACTTGCGGCAAGGGCCATGAATGCCCGGCCACGCCTCGTATTCAACACTCGGGCACCATCCAGGTCAACCCGTCTCGTAAAAGACTGTCGGGAACTCAGGTCCACCTCTACTGGGTGGTACCGCCTGTCCCTTCAGTCCTGTAGTAAAAGTAGCTTCCTCGGGTCCCCCTTCGGGGCCGACCAGTCTCTATCAAGGTTCAGCAGTAAAGTCACAGTAACCGTGTGTCCATAACATCAAGGAAATCCGAGGTATCACCCTCGACGGATGCCCACTCGATGTAACCGTCAAGTCGAACTTAGGAGGAATCACCCTCGATGAGTTCACACTTGATGTGTTGTACGACAGCGTCGTATCGGAAGTGGAGAAGGAGGAATCACCCTCGATGACCACGATCGAATAGCTACTCTACAGAGTTAACATCAGAAGTGCTACATGAGGTTTCACCCTCGGCACTTGATAGTAACGCTGCAGTGTCGTTACAACTAAGGGGGGGTGATGTGCGGTGTCGGGGCCTGGTCTTCAATCCCGTTGATCGGGTCTTCTGACGATCCAGCGCGGCAGTCGGGATAAGTGGGGTCACTGATAGGTCTCTACCCAGCCTAGACTAAACAGTTTAGGATATGTAGGTAATTATCAATAGCAGGTTACAATGAACAGGCTATGCATCAGAATAGGTAAAGCAGCAGCAGCAGCAATTCTAATGCAAGCATGGGAAATTAGAATGGGCGATATCGGTATGCTCAAGGGAGGGGCTTGCCTGGTTGCTCGGCGGCAAGGGCAAGGTCGTCTATGGTGTCTTCGGGATCCGGAGCTGCGTCGGTCTCGGGGACGACGTCGGGGTCGGGGGCTATCGAGAGAGAAGAGGGGGAGGAAACAGTATAAATATATAGCAAACATGAGCATGACAAATACGATACACGGTGCTAGGGGTAGTCTAACGCAGCATCACACGTAACAGACGGAGCGGGAGAATATCTGACGATATTTCCCGGGTCTTTGGAATTATCGGACAGAGGATAAGAGGGGAACGGTTGCAAGTTCGGATAGTTAGGGACGTGTGACGGACGAACGGATCGCGTACTCGGATTCGTCTCGTCGTTCTGAGCAACTTTCATGTAGAAAGTATTTTCATCGGAGTTACGGTTTAAAAGATATGATTTTCTAAAGTTTAAACAATATTCTGAAATTACAGATTTATTATTAATTCGAATTATCCAGAACAGTAGCAGGGTGACGTCAGCATGACGCATGGATGACATCAGCAGTCAACAGGGGGCCGGCCAGGTCAAACCTGATATGTGGGGCCCACATGTCAGTGACTCAGTTAACTAAACAGAGTTAGCTTAATCTATTTAAACTAATTAGCAGGCGGGGCCCAGCAGTCAGTGGGTAATTAGTGTTTTAAATCACTAATTAATTTTATTAACGGATTATTTATTTAATAAAACGTTTTACCGAGCGGGACCCACATGTCATAGACACAGGGCCCGCCCAGTCAGCGTGGACTAGGTCAACGGGACCCAGTGGGGCCCAGAGTCAGTGGCTGGGCCGTGGGGCCCGCGGCGCCACGTCGGACCGGCCGCCGGAGTCGCGCCGGAGTGCCCAGACGCGCTGGCGAGCTCCGGCGAGCTCGGGTTTCGCCTTCAGGGCGTCTCCGGGGCCGTGGCTTGGCCCGTTCGAACGGGCGGCGAGCGCCGCGTCACGTGGTGGTGTTGGCGTGGTTGGGGGCCGCCGGGAACGGCGCCGGCGATGACCGCAGCGGCGATGGCGTTCGGGTGGTGCACGGGGTCGGCGCTACGGCGCGCTAGCGAGCGAAAGGAGAAGCTGGGTGTGGCCTGCGCGATGCGGGGAGCACGATGCGCACGGGCCCGAGGCCGTTTGGTCACCGGAACGGCACCGGCGACGAGCTAGGCGGCGGTGCGTTCGGGCGAAAGAGGGGCGACGCGTACGGGCACGAAGAGCGCGCGGGGAGAGGGGGAGGGGGACGAGGTGCTCACAGCGAGTCTGTAGGTGAGCTTAGCGTGCGCGGGGAGGGCTCGGAGTGGCCGGAGTCGGCGATGGCGTGCGGCGGCCGAAGGTGGAAGATGACGGCGCCGGCGACGCAGCGATGCGTTCTAGCTCGTGGGGCTCGGGGGAGAGGCGTAGTCGACGGAGGCGAACCATGCGGGCACGGTCACGCGACGAGGCAGAGGCGGTGGCCGCGCGTGCTACGGCGGCGGTGCCATGGCTGCGCACTGGAGAGAGAGGAGAGGTGGTGTCCAGGGGAGAGTGAGGCGAGCGAGAGCCAGGGGGTCCGGGGTGCTGCTCATATACGCGGCAGTCACGGCGACGCGCTGTCGACCGCGAGGGAGGGGGGGCCTGGGCGTGCGCGCGTGCGTGCGCCAGGTGCTCGACAGCGAGCCCCGGGCGTGAGCAGTACGAAGAGGACGAGCGAGTTGGGCTAGGCCGGCCACTGTGCTGACTTAGGCTCAGCACAGTGGGCCTTTTTCTTTTTCTTCTTTTCTTTTCTGTTTTCTCTTTTTAGTTTCTGTTTTGACTTTTGTTTTGATTTCAAAATACTTTTGTAAAATATGAAACTAGCCCAAATAAATATGGTGCATTATTAGTCACTGCTAGAAACTGGTTTGGCGTCCATATCTTTTTGGTTTGGATTTTATTTAATTGAAAAGGGGTTGAATAGTGCTATGTTGCTGCTGTTTCTTGTTGTTCGAGTCCTTTTACAATTCCAACTAATGTTGCAATCATTTTTATAAATGCTAGGGGAATATTTGCAACATGATGCACATTTTAGTTTTCCAGTTTGAACAACTTTTATTTTCCACTTTAATTTAATTTGAATTTGAGTTAGAAGTTGAAATGCATTATGGTGCAAATGATGATCATGCACTGTTAATCATGCTGACTTGGCATTGTCAAAAGGGTGATTACTGTAGTTAACCACTGGGGGTGTTACACGTGCCTCGCTCGTCACCGAGCCCACAGCTGCCGTCTCGCTCCGCCAACTTGTTGAGGAGCTATGCCGTCGTCTTCTCCGTCGAACGGTGCACTCCGCTGGAGCAGGAAGGCCCTACAGCTGCCGAATCAACCTCGACTGCATCTTCGGCCACCGGACGCCGCCGTTGTCTCCGGCGGCCTACTGCTGCTACTAATCCAACGAGGGCTTTTCGTAGCTGCTCGGTGAGCTCCCCTCTTTCCTCTCCATCGCTATGCGCTGTCTGTCGTCGCCTGTAGCTAGCTGATGTCGATGCCGTGAGCTCGCCGCCACAGAGCACCTCGCCGCCGTGGCCATAGTCGTCGTCGTGCTCGTCCGAGCCCAGCATCGAGCTCCTGGAGCTTGTGCGGGTCCAGCGAACACGCGTGCATGCCTCCCCGTGCCTCCTAGCTCCGTTTCCGCTAGAGGCCGAACTCCGGCGTCCGCTCCTCCGGCCGTTTCCGGTCGAGCCGCCGCCACAAACGATGCGCGAGCGAAAGCCCGTTCGAATGAACCTAGCTACGCGCGAAACAACCCCCTGTAGACGAAATCCGAGCGACTCCGGCGAGCTCCGCCGCGAATTTGGTCGCCGGAGTAATCTCCGGCGCCGGTCGCTGACGTGGCATGACAGGTGGGACCCCTGGGTCACTGACTGCGGGCTCGAGGGGCCCAGTTGACTGAGTTGACTTAGTCAACTTTGCTGACTGGGCACTCTGTGTCTATAACATGCGGGCCCCACCACTTATTAGATTAAATAAAATGTTTTATAAATAAAAATAATTAGATTAACCTAATCACTCACTGACACGCTGGGCCCACTCCCCTAATTAGTCTGTTAATTAAATTAATCTACAGTTAGTCTAACAGAGGCTGACATGTGGGACCCACTGGACCCACATGTCAGGTTTGACTCTGGTCAGCTCTGTTGACTGCTGACATCACTTCTACGCAATGCTGACATCATAATTCCTTTTCTGTTAAATAAAAGTAATTCCAGAAAATCATTTAAATCTTTGAAAATTCATAACTTTTAAACCGTAGCTCGGATCGAAAAACTTAAAACATGAAAGATGATCAGAACGACGAGACAAATCTGATCGTGTCGTCTATTTCGATGCCAGAACCCCTACGTAGGTGAACCCGCAACTTCGAGGCCGTATCCGGTAGATGAATAGTGCTTATGCACCGGTTAATAAATCCAACTCTAATCCTAAAATAACTAAAATGACTTAGGTGCATCTTTAGGCAACCCTGCACTGCATCTTAGCATAGCATGCCCTGTATTGCATCGTTTGCTGTGCATTTATATGTTTCTTCCCCCTCTTCTCTCTTGATAGACCCCGATGTCGATGTAGCTCCCGAGACTGACGTAGCTCCGGAGGTCGACTACGCTCCTGACGATCAGACCCTTGCCACCGAGCTTCCAGGCAAGCACCCCCATTTTGAGCCTTCTGATATCGCCTACTCTTCTCTCTCTTATGCTTGCATTAGAAGTTGCTGCTGATACTATTATCCTATATCTGCTGCATAGCCTGTTTAATTGTAACCTGCCGTTGATACCTACCTGTTATCCTAAACTGTTTAGTATAGTTTGGGTAGAGACCCCACTATATGCCAACTGCCCTGCTGGATTAACAGAAGACCCGAGCAACGGGATCGAAGACCAGGCCCCGACACCGCACATCACTTCCCCCTAGATGCTCGACACTACTGGGTTACTATCGAGTGCCGAGGGTGATACCTCGTCAGCACTTCTGATGATAACCTTGTAGGTTAGTTATTCGGTCGTGGTTCAGCGAGGGTGATTCCTCCTACACCACCCCCAATAACGACACCGTCGCGCAACTCCTCAAGGTGGACCTCGAGGGTGATTCCTCCTTCGTCCACCTTGTTGTTTACATCAGGTGGGAATCCAACGAGGGTGATGCCTCGGATTCCTTCTTGATATGGAAGCCACACAGATGCCTTTACATTACTGTTGATATTGTTTATTCTGGATAAAGATGGGTCGACCCTGAGGGGTACCCGCATGAGTTTATGATGAGAGTGATATGGAGTCGGGTGGACCTGGATGGTGCCCGAGAGTTGAACACGAGGCGTGGCCGGGCATTCTTAGCCCTTGCCGCAAGTCCTCGAGACGGAGCGACGGGGTCACATCTTTCATGAGTCTCTGCTCATTACCGCAACCCCTAACACACTAACGGTTTGGATATTTGATCCGAGGGGCCTCTGGCCTGATAGCACTAACCATCACGTGGGTATAGTATGGGCGTTCTGCGTCGTATACATTAGCCGAAGCTTATTTGACGTCAGTAAGGAGCGATGCACGCCGAGTTGGACTGGGAACGCAACCATGCTTGCATAAGGGATTGTTAGGTCTGCTCTCGGTGGCCCCGTAACGTGCAGGAGTTTCCGGGGCGATGGCCCAAGACCCCTGGGGGCATAGGTTAGTCCGGCGTGCTGACCTCTCTTTTAAGCCTAGGTCGGGTTGTGGCGTGTTGTTTAGCCGAGGCCGGGCATGACCTAGAAAAGTGTGTCTGGCCGGAGTTAAATGATCGTGGTGGGTAAGTTGGTGCACCCCTGCAGGGAAGAAACAATCTATCGATAGCCTGGCCTACGGTAACGGACACTCGGAGTTGTATCCCGATCGGTACAACTAGAACTGATGACTTGAGATGAAATTGATAGTATGGCTCTGGGATTGCTTTCTCGCAGGGAGTCGAGGAAGAATCTCTGGGCGAGGTTGTTAACACTACTACTACTTTACATTATGTTAATCCGCACTCTACTAATGCTGCAAGACCGATGAAGATGATTGAAGATGCTAGTCTTTGATAGGACTAGGCCTTCCTCTCTATTCTGGCATTTCTGCAGCCCAGTCCATATATAAAGCCCTCCTTTGAAAATGTTGCATATGTAGTGTAGATCCTTGCTTGTTGAGTACTTCAGATGAGTACTCATGTTTGCTTTACTTTCTTTTTCTCCCCATATCAATTTGTCGTAACCAGATGATGGAGCCCCTGAGCCAGCTGCCCCCGCCGACGGCTACTACTACTACTACCCTCCCGGCGAGTACTACTATGAGGAGCCGACCAACGACCAGGAGTAGGTTCGGAGGGTCCTAGGCAGGAGGCCTACGCCTTTCGATCGTAGTGTTTTATTTTACCCCACCTTTCTAAAGGCCTATCTGTAACTCTGTTATATCTGTACCCAGATATCTGATGCTTCCGCTGACACTTGTATGCCATCGAGCTATGTATTCGAGCCCTCGAGGCCCTGGCTTGTAATATAAAGCTTGTATGACTTTATTTATGTTTTAGAGTTGTGTTGTGATATCTTCAAGTGAGTCCTTAGGCTTGATCGTGTGCATTTGCGTGTATGATTAGTGCATGATTAAGCCGGGGTCGTCACAGAAAGTCATTCCCTATGCCTCAGCCATAGGTTCTATAAAGTATGCCATGCTGTGTACCAAACCTGTTGTGTACCTTGCCATGAGTTTGTCAAGGGGGTACAATAGTGATCCAGGAGTAGATCACTAGAGAGCGGTCAAAATTATCCTTAGAGGAATAAGGAAATGTTTCTTGGTTCTGGAGGTGATAAAGAGTTCGTCGTAAAGAGTTACGTCGATGCAAGCTTTGACACTGATCTAGATGACTCTAAGTCTCAATCTAGATACGTATTGAACGTGGGAGCAATTTGCTAGAGTAGCTCCATGCAGAGCATTGTAGACATAGAAATTTGCAAAATACATACGGATCTGAATGTGGCAGACCCGTTGACTAAACTTCTCTCACAAGCAAAACATGATCACACCTTAGTACTCTTTGGGTGTTAATCACATAGCGATGTGAACTAGATTATAGACTCTAGTAAACCCTTTGGGTGTTGGTCACATGGTGATGTGAACTATGGGTGTTAATCACATAAAGATGTGAACTATTGGTGTTAAATCACATGGCGATGTGAACTAGATTATTGACTCTAGTGCAAGTGGGAGACTAAAGGAAATATGCCCTAGAGGCAATAATAAAGTTGTTATTTTATATTTCCTTATATCATGATAAATGTTTATTATTCATGCTAGAATTGTATTAACCGGAAACTTGATACATGTGTGTATACATAGACAAAACACTGTGTCCCTAGTAAGCCTCTACTAGACTAGCTCGTTAATCAAAGATGGTTAAGTTTCCTAGCCATAGACATGTGTTGTCATTTGATGAATGGGATCACATTATTAGGAGAATGATGTGATGGACAAGACCCATCCGTTAGCATAGCATATTGATCGTTCAGTTTTATTGCTATTGCTTTCTTCATGTCAAATACATATTCCTTCGACTATGAGATTATGCAACTCCCGGATACCGGAGGAATGCCTTGTGTGCTATCAAACGTCACAACGTAACTGGGTGATTATAAATATGCTCTACAGGTATCTCCGAAGGTGTTTGTTGGGTTGGCATAGATCGAGATTAGGATTTGTCACTCCGAGTATCGGAGAGGTATCTCTGGGCCCTCTTGGTAATACACATCATAAGAAGCCTTGCAAGCAAAGTGACTAATGAGTTAGTTGCAGGATGATGTATTACGGAACGAGTAAAGAGACTTGCCGGTAACAAGATTGAACTAGGTATGAAGATACCGACGATCGAATCTCGGGCAAGTAACATACCGATGGACAAAGGGAATAACGTATGTTGTCATAACGGTTTGACCGATAAAGGTCTTCGTAGAATATGTGGGAGCCAATATGAGCATCCAAGTTCCGCTATTGGTTATTGATCGAAGAAGTGTCTCGGTCATGTCTACATAGTTCTCGAATCCGTAGGGTCCGCACGCTTAACGTTCGATGACGATTTAGTATTATATGAGTTATGTGATTTGGTGACCGAATGTTGTTCGGAGTCCCATATGAGATCACAGACATGACGAGGAGTCTCGAAATGGTCGAGAGGTAAAGATTGGTATATAGGACGATGGTATTCGGACACCGGAAGTGTTCCGGAGGGTACCGGGTACATATTGGGTCACCGGAAGGGGTTCCGGGCACCCCCCCCCCCCCCCGGCAAAGATATGGGCTTAATGGGCCAAGGGAGGGACAGACCAGCCCATAAGGGGCTGTTGCGCCCCTCCACCAGGCCGGCCAGCCCTAGGGAAAGGAAAGGGGGGAGGGAAAGTCCCTCCTTCCTTCCCCTCCTCAAGGGAGAAAGGAAAGGGGGGCGCCACCTCCCCCTTCCTTCCCCTGGCCTATACAAGGAAGGGGGGGCGAACCAGGGCAGGATCCCAAGTGGGATTCGGCCCCACTTGGGGAGCCCCTTGGCCTCTCCCCTATCCCTCCCACCTATATATATGAGGAGGGGGCGCCTAGAACACACAACATCAATTGTTAGTCGTGTGCGGCGCCCCCTCCACAGTTTACACCCCTGGTCATATTCTCGCGGTGCTTAGGCGAAGCCCTGCGCGGATCACTTCACCATCACCGTCACCACGCCGTCGTGCTGACGGAACTCATCTACTACCTCGACAACTTGCTGGATCAAGAAGGCGAGGGACGTCACCGAGCTGAACGTGTGCAGAACTCGGAGGTGCCGTACGTTCCGTACTCGATCGGTGGATCACGAAGAAAGTTCGACTACATCAACAGCGTTGTGAAACGCTTCCGCTTACGGTCTATGAGGGTACGTAGACACACTCTCCCCCTCATTGCTATGCATCTCCTAGATAGATCTTGCGTGAGCGTAGGAATTTTTTTGAAATTGCATGCTACGTTTCCCAACACCCGCAACTTTTAGCCTGTTTCCGATAGATGAATAGTGCATATACACCGGTTAATAATTCCAACTTATATCCTAAAATAACTAAAATGTTTTAGACATGCTTTTAGGCAAACCTACACTGCACGTTAGCATAGCATGCTCTGTGTTGCATATGTTTGATGTGTATTTATTTGTTTTGTCCCCCTCTTCTCTCTCGGTAGACCCCGGTACCGATGCAGTTCCCAAGACCGACGCAGCTCAGGAGCCCGACAACACCGTTGACGACCTTGCCTTTGCCGCAGAGCAACCAAGCAAGCACCCCCCCCCCCCTTGAGCATGCCTATATCGCCTATTCTCTTCTCTCTTGTGCTTGCATTAGTATTGCTGCTGTTACTGCTTTACCTATTCTGATGCATAACCTGATTTTGTAACCTGCTTTTGATAATTACCTGCTTATCCTAAACTGCTTAGAATAGGCTGGTTAGTGAACCCCAGTGACCCCACTTGTCCCAGTTGCCCCGCTGGATCATCGGAAGACTCGACGACCAGGCCCCAGCACCGCACATCACCCCCTTAGTTTTACGACACTGTAGTGTTACTATCGAGTGCCGAGGGTGATACATCGTATAGCACTTCTGATGTTAACTCTGTAGAGAAGCTATTTGGTCGTGGTCATCGAGGGTGATTCCTCCTTCACCACACCCGATAACGACGCTGTCGTGCAACACCTCAAGTGTGAACCCATCGAGGGTGATTCCTCTAAGTTCACCTTGACGACTACATCAGGTGAAATCTATCAAGGGTGATTCCTTGGGTTTTCCCTTGGTGTTTGGACACACGGTTACTTTGACTTAACACAGAACCATGGTGACATCGGGTCGGCCCTGAGGGGTACCCGCGAGTGTTGTGGAGACGGGTTGACCTGGAGGGTGCCCGTGAGATAATTACAAGGTGTGGCTGGGCATTCTTAGCCCTTGCCGCAAGTCCTCGAGACGGGGCAACGGGGTCACATCGATCGTGAGTCTCTGCTCGTTACCGCACAACCACAATACATTAACGGTTTGGATATTTGATCTGAGTGGGCCTCTGGCCCGATAGCACTAACCATCACGTGGGAACAGTTATGGGCACTCTGCGTCGTATGCATCAGCCGAAGCTTAATGGACGTCAGCGACTGAGCGGCGCGCGCCGGGTTGGACCGCGTAACACAACCGCCTTGATAGTGTGGGTTGCTAGGTCTGCTCACCGGCCGCCCTCGCAACGTGCAGGAGTTCCCGGGGCGATGGCCCAAGACCCCTGGGGGCATAGGTTTAGTCCGGCGTGCTGACCTCTCTGTTAAGTTTTTGGTCGAGTTGCGGCGTATCGTTTAGCCGAGGCCGGGCATGACCCAGAAAAGTGTGTCCGGCCGGAGTTAATCGAGCGTGGTGGGTAAGTTGGTGCACCCCTGCAGGGAAGAAAACATCTATGCATAGCCGGATCCTCGGTAACAGACGCTCGGAGTTGTATCCCGATCGATACAACTAGAACTGGATACTTGTGTTGAGATTTGGATATTATGGCTCTGGGATTGCTTTCTCGCAGGGAGTCGAGAAAGGATCTCTGGCCGAGGTTGATACTTAATGCTACTACTACTTTAAACTGTACTAATCTACACTCTTCTAATGCTGCAAGACCGCTGAAGATGCTAGTCTTCGATAGGACTAGGCCTTCCCTCTATTCTGGCATTTTTGCAGCACAGTCCACATATACAACATTTCTTTGATAATGTTGTATATGTAGTGTAGATCCTTGCTTGCTCAGTACTTCGGATGAGTACTCACGGTTGCTTTGCTTCCTCTTTTTCCCCATATCCGTTTGATGCAACCAGATGACGGAGCCCCGGAGCCAGCTGCCCCAGCCGCCGACTACTACTACCACCCCGAGGGTGGTTACTACTTCGAGTTGGCCGACGACCAGGAGTAGGTTCGGAGGGTCCCAGGCAGGAGGCCTGCGCCTTTTCGATCGTAGTGTTTTCTTTTGCCCCGCCTTCTTAAAGGCTTATCTGTTTTATCCTTTATATTTGTACTCAGATATCTGATGCTTCCGCTGACGGTTGTATGCGAGCTTATGTATTCGAGCCCTCGAGGCCCCTGGCTTGTAATATAAAGCTTGTATTATTTTAAATTGTTTTAGAGTTGTGTTGTGATTCCTTCAAGTGAGTCCTTAGGCTTGATCGTGTGCATTTGCATGTATGATTAGTGCACGATTAAGCCGGGGGCGTCACAAGGTGCAGCAAGGTGGCCAATCCTTTTTGTAGCAAAGGACAAGCCTGGACAAACTCTTATATAAAGCAAAGTGCTCCTGAGGACACATGGGAATTACCGTCAAGCTAGTTTTCATCATGCTCATATGATTCGCGTTCGTTACTTTGATAATTTGATATGTGGGTGGACCGGTGCTTGGGTGCTGCCCTTACTTGGACAAGCCTCCCACTTATGATTAACCCCTCTCGCAAGCATCTGCAACTACGAAAGAAGAATTAAGATAAATCTAACCATAGCATGAAACATATGGATCCAAATCAACCCCTTACGAAGCAACGCATAAACTAGGGTTTAAGCTTCTGTCACTCTAGCAACCCATCATCTACTTATTACTTCCAAATGCCTTCCCCTAGGCCCAAATCATGGTGAAGTGTCATGTAGTCGACGTTCACATAACACAACTAGAGGAAAGAAAACATACATCTCATCAAAATATCGAACGAATACCAAATTCACATGATTACTTATAACAAGACTTCTCTCATGTCCCCAAGAACAAACATAACTACTCACAAAGCATATTCATGTTCATAATCAGAGGGGTGTTGAATAGCATTAAGGATCTGAACATATGATTTTTCACCGAATAAACCAACTAGCATCAACTACAGGGAGTAATCAACACTACTAGCAACCCACAGGTACCAATCTGAGGTTTTGAGACAAAGATCAGATACAAGAGATGAACTAGGGTTTGAGAGGAGATGGTGCTGGTGAAGATGTTGATGGAGATTGACCCCCTCTCGATGAGAGGATCGTTGGTGATGACGATGGCTTCGATTTCCCCCTCCCGGAGGGAAGTTTCTCCGGCAGAACAGCTCCGCCGGAGCCCTAGATTGGTTATGCCCAGGTTCCGCCTCGAGACAGCGGCGCTTCATCCCGAAAGCTTTCTTATGATTTTTTCCAGGTCAAAACACATCATATAGCAGAAGATGGGCATCGGGGGCCTGCCAGGTGGCCCACAAGGCAGGGAGGCGCGCCCAGGGGGGTAGGGCGCGCCCCCCACCCTTGTGGCTGCCTGGTGGGTCCCCTCAGGTGCTTTCTTCGCCCAATTTTTTTATATATTCCAAAATAATTCTCTGTGAAGTTTCAGGGCTTTTGGAGTTGTGCAGAATAGGTCTCTCAGATTTGCTCCTTTTCCAGCCCAGAATTCCAGCTGCCGGCATTCTCCCTCTTCATATAAACCTTGTAAAATAAGAGAGAAAAGGCATAAGTATTGTGCTAGAATGTGTAATAACAGCCCATAATTCAATAAATATCAATATAAAAGCATGATGCAAAATGGACGTATCACGTTGCTGCGCGCGGGCCGAGATGGTCCATCTTCGGCGTCGGCGCGGGAGCTGCGGCGACGCTCCAGATCTAGAGCTGCCGCCGGTCTCCACCTTGGACTGCTCCAGCGCAATGCGGAGGGCCATCTCCTCCTCAAGGTCGAGCTCCGAGCTGGAGTCGCTGCCGGAGCTGGTCATCATGGTAGATGGGGTCGGAACTAGAGAGGGAGAGGAGTGGACGGAGCGAGAGAGGGACAGAGTGAGCTAGGGTTTGAGCTTGCCGCCCCGATTGGGGTTTTTTGTGGGGTCAGTGGTGGGTCGGGCCTGTCAGGCGGACGCGCCCGGGCATGCCCGGGCCACCACATATCCACCCTATATTTGGGCTGGATATGAGGGGTGCCGGTCAGCCCAGGCGTTTGTCTGCGGTTTGAGTGGTCCGGTTGGGTCGATTTTTTTTTTTTGACCGGTCAGTGACCGGATGGCCTGCCCAAGCGTTTGAGACGGGTATGAGAGGCCCGGCTATAGATGCTCTTAGTTTTTGAGGTAGTCGTGCAACCATGGTTTCTCGAAACGGGCTTTTGCCCCCCTTTACAAATAAAGACACAAATGGCCGAACCGATACATAGTGGTGAGAAACCCATCATACAAGCAGGTCGGAACAAAAAATAAAGAAGCACCGGGCGAGTGGCACAAGTGCCACTAACGCAACGCCAAACATGAAAAGCGGGAGAGGCCAACCCTAACACACTACAACCAAGACAACTGAAGAGGACCGGAGTCGCGCTGCCAAGAGAAACCACCGTGCCACGAGGACCTGAACACACCGAACCATCTCCGGAGAGGGTTGACTCAACGTCGAGATGGCCTCCTCGCTCCGGGTCATGGAGCGCCGCTACTGCCAAGAGACGGCAAGGACAGAGAGCGGAGACCACGAGGACACTTCTAGTCATCTACAGGATAGGCGATCATCGGAACCACCCCCTCGCCAGAGGCAAGGATGCACTACGCCAACAAGAGGGCAAACCTAACACCATAAGCCATATACAACCGAGAGGAACCGAGGGTCAACAACGACGGCCTCAAGAGGGTGATGACACCAGGCGCCACCGTCGTCGAGTCCGAGAGATGGACTAGGATTTTCACTCTGGACCCCGGGCACCTTGAGGGGACCCATAGCAATGTCCCCTACAGGGAAGCGACATCCATAAGTGTCGTCGTTGCCGGTGCCGGAGCGCAGAGCTTTCGCTCAGACCCACACAAGTAACACCTGCGGACTCAAGTTGCCGACCCAACCCATGAGGGGGAGCCGCGGCCTTTCGCGCTAGCCTCCAGATTCAGACCAGGGGATCGCCATTGCCGAAGCCACGACGACACCAGGGTCATCCGCCACCCCTCCCCTTGCTATTCATATAGCCAAGAGAAGGTGCCACCACCGCTGCCACGCTGCCCACCGGAGAGCCACCCGTGCAGCCTCACCATCCAGGGCCACCGCCTCATGTTGTTTTTGGAAGTTTAGAAGTGACCTTTTTGAATTTAACATTGGGGTTCGATTAAAGATGCCCTTAGTAACAAAACCAAGAGAGAGAAAACAAATAAAAGGTTAGAGGCACATTTATTTCATGAAGGTGGGCTTTTACGAGCGCAACTTTCTTTATCAATGTCAAATCTTGGTGCTCTGTACGTGTTTCACCTCTTCGCCATTTGTGGCAAGGTTGGGCAAGTCGAATCATGTGTCGTTGTAGACAGTCATGGTGGGTGTGGTTGCTAACCTTTTAGATTGGTGTTGCAGGTCGAAAGACGTTTTATCATCAGCCATCTTCACTCTTGTCCTATGAGTCAGATACACCTCTCCATGGTATATTCTCGAAAAAAAAATATCAATGTCGGAACTGGTGATATTCAGCCATCCATATGCGTCGCGTGATTCAGTACGTGTGCACATTGAACCCTGCATTTGTAAAATGAAGAATGAAAAAACTGAACCTACTGGTAGTACAAGAGAAGAGAAGGACCATTGTGTGCTGAATCGAAACCATTTTTGTGTACCTCAAACACATGATTAGGTGGTAGTGCACCGCGCCGGATGAGCATCGACCGATCATGCGTGCGTTGCGTTGCGTTGGGTCCAGCCAGAGACAAGGCTTGGGCCATCCGGAAGGGAAGGCGACCTCCATTAATCCCCTCCCCGTCTGCTACTGCTGTTCCACCATACCAACCCGACGCCGGCACCAATGGCGGAGCCAGGAATTATGCACAAGGGGGGCCGAACATTGAGCAATACTCTAAAATACAATAAGATGTACGGAATATGTAGAAAATTTTTAGGAAAAATATATTTGAATGAGCTATGAGTATAGCGAAATATGCACTATTGTTACTGATAAAGTGTTGATAATGTAATTCCGCCATATGGATAGTATGAAAGCAAAATATGCAATTAGATGAGTAGATGACGATGAACTGACAATTATCAGTCAAATTGCATAGACGTTTTATCGTATTTAATCCAGCAATAGTTGAATTTTATTGTAGGCTGTTAAGTGGAATAAAATGACAGCCTGAACTTTTTAATTATTTTTAAAACAAACTAAGAAAGAGTTATTTATAAATTACAACACCAGATGTTTTTTGGGAGGAAACAACACCACCGCAACACCAGATTTTGCCTAGTCCGTGTGTATTTACCTATGTGCTTCATTTTGTCTTGGAAGTACTCCTAGTAAAGACTAGGAAGCTGTAGGAATAAAGAAAGATGCACAAGGGGATGGCTCGTGTGTGTGTGGCACTTTTCACCACAGTTTCTAGTGGGATCTTCTGTAAGCAACGCATATACAGATATACTTCTGTTTGCCAAAATAATGTGCGTAAGAAGAATGTACAAGTAGCCACATAGCTCTTTGCATATATAATCCTACTAGGTCCTCAAAAATATTCTGCATGTTGGGGGGAGCCGTGGCCCCTGCTGGTCCCCCCTGGCTCCGCCGTTGGCCAGCACCACCGATGGCCCGTTCGTGGTTGGCATGATGTCGATCCCCCTCCTAATAAGCAAAGCGGTGTCTCATCTCTCCATAAGCAAGCGAGGCGGAGGCGATCCGCGCGCACGTCCCCATCATCGGAAGGCAATTCAGCGGGCAGGGCCAGTAGGGACTCCACGGCGATACGGTTAGGTTTTACAATTTACCTGTGCTGCTCTACGCCTGATGCGGCGGCGCAGGGGAGGTCGACAGGTGGCCATGCATGCCCGGGCCGGATCGAGAGCCTTGGTGGGGGCAGCAGGGAGCCAGGGCTGCTGCCGTGGTACGTACGTAGACCAGATACGGCATGTGTGCGCAGCTTGTGTCTGTGTGTGTGTGTGTGTGTGTGGATTGCAGCTTACGCAGATTCCGTGGCGCTGCCAGTGGCAGTGACACCGGCCGGCCGGCCCCTGATGACAGTGATCATTATGATGTCGCCGATGATGGGGAAGGGGACGGCCGGCCCCCGGCCGAGAGCGACGGCGCCGCGGTCGTGGTACCCCCGTGCCGTGCCGTGCCTACCCGGGGTCTGGTCCCCGTTCGTGCATGCAGCCATCGCTCGGTATCATCTCCGGATAGGACTCCGGATCGATACACACGCGCGGGCACGCTCCCGTCGCCGCCTCGATCGCCGGCCGGTCACCGCTGCCTGCCCGATCACGTCGGCCGGGTGATGGATTATGGACGGGTTTAGGCCGATATAAGACAATAATTCCTGATTAATCTCTAAGGCCCATTAATGTGTACAGCAAGTGGTGGGAAGTTTAGTGCCATACTGCTACAGTAATAAAAGTGAGGCATTTTATAAGGGTTGCTCTACCACCTGCTATTGGGAGCTTGGGAATAGAAGCTGTACACGCGCGCTCCTCCTTCTTCGCCGCCCGCCTCGCCATGTCCCGACGCGCCGCGCCGCGGGTTGCGGGAATGAGCCGAGCCAAAGTACCATACTGCTCCTGATCCATCCCCGTCTCCGTCCGCCTCTGCTTCCACTACTTCCCCTGCATCGACTCCATGGCTGACGACGAAGCCGCCAAGAAGAAGGCCTCGGCCGATGCCGTGCTCACGTGCTTAGGTATTGGTATGAGATGCATACCGTATTTGCCGTGATCGGAGACAAGCTAGTTGGCGCATATCTCCATATGCGTGTTGCCAAGAATTTGTGAGGTGCGCTCGAAGTTAAATTCGGCGCAACCGATGCTGGAAGCGAGTTGTATGCTATGAAGCAGCTCCATGATTACAAAATGGTTGATAATCGTTCTGTATTGGACCAGGCCCATGAGATACAATGCATCGCTAAGGAGCTGGAGCTCCTGAAGTGTGAGTTACCGGACAAGTTTGTCGCAGGTTGCATTATTGCAAAACTCCCTCCTGGATGGAGGAACTTTGCTACTTCTCTCAAGCACTTGAGACGTGAATTCTCTGTTGAGGATGTCATTGGTCATCTAAGTGTTGAGCAGAACTCGAGAGCAAAGGACTCACACGTGAAAGGGGCAGAGCGTTCTTCTAGCGCCAATGTGGTGCAGAAGAATTCCCACAAGTTCAAGGGAAAGAACTATGTCCAGCAGAATACTACCTTTAAGAAGAAGGGTAAGAAGAAAGACAAAAAGAGAGATGGCTGCTTTACTTGTGGTTCAGAGGAACACTGGGCAAACAAGTGCCTAAACAAGTACAAGAAGCCAGGACAGGACGTCAAGTCTGTCAATGTCACTTTGAGCAACAATGATGGGGCATCTGGGTATGGTAATATGTTTACCGTACTTTCAGTTTGTCAGTCCACTGATTGGTGGGTTGACACTAGGGCCAATATTCATGTGTGTGCTGATGTGTCTTTGTTTTCTTCTTACCAAGTCGCACGAGACTGTTCCGTCCTGATGGGGAACGACTTGCATGCTTCTGTTCATGGTGTTTGCATGGTAGATCTGAAGTTTACTTCAGGAAAGATCGTGCAACTGAAGAACGTGCAGCATGTCCCCGCCATCAAGAAGAATCTCGTTAGTGGCTCCCTTCTATGTAAAGAAGGGTTTAAGTTAGTATTTGAGTCTAACAAAGTAGTTGTATCTCGGTATGGACAATTTATTGGAAAAGGATATGATTGTGGTTCTTTGTTCCGCCTTTCCCTGTAGGATTTCTGTAATAAAGTTGTGAACCAAATTCATTCTAATGTGAACGAATGTGAGATTTGGCATTCACGTCTTTGTCACATAAATTTCGGTTGTATGACGCGGCTGGCTAAGATGGATTTAATTCCGAGTTTCACTTTAGCCAAAGGCACTAAGTGCCATGCGTGTGTGCAAGCAAAGCAACCTCGTAAGCCTCACAAGCCTGCGAAGGAGAGACACCTGGCACCACTAGAGCTCATACATTCAGATCTCTGTGAGATGAATGGTGTGTTGACTAAATGTGGAAAGAAATACTTCATGACTTTGATTGATGATTCCACTAAATTCCGTTATGTGTATTTGTTAAATACAAAGGATGAGGCTCTACACTACTTTAAAATCTATAAAGCTGAAGTTGAGAACCAACTTGAGAAGAAAATAAAACGAGTCCGGTCTGATCGTGGTGGAGAGTATTTTTCTAGTGAGTTCGATTTATTCTGTGCGGAACATGGTATTATTCATGAGAGGACGCCTCCCTATTCACCCCAGTCAAACGGGGTTGCCGAACGGAAAAACCGTACTCTAACAGATTTGGCTAATGCCATGTTAGATACATCGGGTTTATCCAAGGCATGATGGGGGAAGCCTGTATTGACATCATGTCATGTCCTGAATAAAGTTCCCGCGAAGGATAATGAGACTACTCCCTATGAGCAATGGGAAAAGAAAAGAACTACACTCTCTTACCTGCGCACTTGGGTCTGTTTGGCGAAAGTCAATGTGTCGATTCCCAAAATGCGTAAGCTTGGACCAAAGACCGTGGACTGCGTTAATTTGGGCTACGCTAAGAATAGCGTCGGCTATAGATCTCTAGTAGTGAAATCCGAGATACCTGACCAGAAGGTCGGTACAATTATAGAGTCTAAGGATGCTACATTCTTTGAGGATATTTTCCCCGTGAGAGATATGCAAAGCAGTTCTAGACTGAAATCTGATGAGACTCCTGAACCTGCCATTCCGATGGAATATTATGAACACAAAAGTGATGAAAGTTCATCAGAGGATGACGAGGAAGCTCCTGTTAGGAGCAAGAGACAAAGGACTGCAAAGTCTTTTGGTGATGATTTCCTCGTGTACCTCGTGGATGACGACACTCCTAGTTCCATTTCAGAAGCTTATGCATCTCCGGATGCTGACTACTGGAAGGATGCGGTCCGTAGCGAGATGGATTCCATCATGGCTAACGGAAAATGGGAGATCACTGATCGTCCTTGTGGTTGCCAACCATTGGGATGTAAGTGGGTGTTCAAGAGGAAGCTTAGGCCCGATGGTACTGTTGAGAAGTACAAGGCTAGGCTTGTGGCCAAGGGTTATACCCAAAACGAAGAAGAGGATTTTTTCGATACTTACTCACCCGTGGCTAGACTGACAACCATTCGAGTGTTACTCGCTTTGGCTGCCTCGCATGGTCTTCTCGTTCATCAGATGAATGTTAAGACGGCTTTCCTTAACGGAGAGCTAGACGAGGAAATTTACATGCAACAGCCAGATGGCTTTGTAGTAAATGGTCAGGAAAGAAAGGTGTGCAAGCTAGTGAAATCTTTGTATGGTCTGAAACAAGCACCTAAGGAATGGCATGAGAAGTTCAATAACACTTTGACATCTGTTGGCTTTGTTGTTAATGAAGCTGACAAATGTGTATACTATCGCTATGGTGGAGGCGAAGGAGTAATACTGTGTCTGTATGTCGATGACATACTGATATTTGGGACCCACCTCAAAGTCATTGAGGAGGTCAAGACTTTTCTATCTCATAACTTTGAGATGAAGGACCTGGACGTGTCTGATGTTATCTTGAACATCAAGCTACTCAGAGACACTGAGGGTGGAATTGCGCTTTTGCAATCCCACTACGTTGAGAAGATTTTGAGCCGTTTTGGATATTCGGACTGCAAACCTTCTGCAACACCATATGATCCTAGCGTGCGGATTCGAAAGTTCGAAGGCATGGCTATAGATCAATTGAGATATTCTCAAGTGGTTGGTTCACTGATGTACCTAGCTTATGCTACTTGTCCTGACATCTCATTTGCTGTGTGTAAACTGAGTCGGTTTGTTTCCAATCCGGGAGATGTGCATTGGCATGATGTTGAGCGAGTGATGCGCTATTTGCAAGGTACTGTGAACTATGGGATTCACTATTCTGGGTACCCGACGGTACTTGAGGGGTATAGTGATTCTAATTGGATATCTGATGCTGATGAGATGAAAGCCACAAGTGGATATGTCTTCACACTTGATGGTGGTGTTGTTTCCTGGAAGTCTTGTAAGCAGACGATCTTAACGAGATCGACTATGGAAGCAGAACTCGTAGCATTAGACACATCATGCGTCGAAGCAGAATGGCTTTGAGAGCTTTTGATGGATTTGCCAGTGGGTGATAAACCAGTCCCGGCTGTCCTTATGAACTGTAACAATGAAACTTTGATTGCCAAAGCTAAGAGTTCAAAGGACAATATGAAATCCACTAAGCACATAAGAAGAAGATTGAAATCTGTCAGAAAATCAAGAAACTCCAGAGTGATAGCGTTGGATTATATCCAGACTACTAAAAATCTGGTAAACCCTTTTACGAAAGGGCTATTACGGATTGTGATAGAAAATGCATCGAGGGAGATGGGTATGAGACCCACGTAAGTTGCCATGGGGTAACCCAACCTATGTGATCAGAGATCCCGTGAATTAGGACCTAGGAAAACAATCCAGCGGTCAACTGAGGAGAGTATCCTTAATTAACCTACTCTATTGGAGATGCATAATACTCTCAATTCTGTAAGGCAGGTTGACTTTTGTCTTAATGTGTTTCAAAGCTTATGTAAGCAAGATGCTAACCTACAGAGCATTCTTTGGAGGAACACACATATGTGAGCCCAACTGCTGGTCACAGTCTATGAGATTCGGTGATCTCTAGGAAGGTCATGAGAAGGTACGGAGTATGACTAATAAGCTCCACCCGTGGGGGTTTAGCCTTCGGCAGCCACGTATCAGCTGACAATAGGCGAAACTTCTGCACGCCAAACTAACAATTCAAGGCATAGTCCATTGTTCAGTTGTGCAGAAGTCTAGCCCTATTGCTCTAGGTGGAAGTTCAACTTAACAGTCTCCACTGAAAATTCTGGTATATCAAACATTGTTTGGAACAGTTGACAAACTTATGTGCCTCGAGATCTGGTGGGGGATTGATGGATTATGTGGATGGGCTTAGACCCATATAAGACAATAATCCCTGGTTAATCTCTAAGACCCATTACTGTGTACGGCAAGTGGTGGGAAGTGTGGAAAGTTTAGTACCATACTGCTACAGTAAGAAGAGTGAGACCTCTTTATAAGGGTTGCTCTACCACTTGCTATTGGGAGCTTGGGAATAGGAGTTGTACACGCGCGCTCCTCCTCCTCCGCCGTCCGCCTCGCCAAGCCTCGCGTCGTCATGACGCGCGCACGTCGCGGGTTGCGGGAATGAGCCGAGCCGAAGCTTATTTTTGCCGGTCAAAAATGGTTAATTAATCTCGTATTAATTAACGAGTCGCTTACGGAAGTGCCACTGTCCAAGACGTTGGACCGTGGGCTGTTCACGGACTCGGTCGTGGGCCTGAGCCCAGGCCCATCTACCCGACAGCCTTATAAGAAGGCGCTGGCCAGTGGAGTGAACCCTAACTCAGTTCACTCACTCCCTCTCGCATAACCCTAGCCGTCATCTACTGTTCCTCTCACTGTGCTGCTTCCGGCGATCCCATCCCGACGACCGCGTGCACGGTTGGTCGGGAGAGCAGGTGCCTCCGGAACCCTGTCGTTCGAGACCCTGCCCGGGAGAACGGCAATAAGGTTTTTGGGGAGCGTCTCGACACGACTGCTCCCGATCCATCCCCGTCTCCGTCCGCCTCTGCTTCCACTACTTCCCCTGCATCGACTCCATGGCTGACGACGAAGTCGCCAAGAAGAAGGCCTCGGCCGATGCCGAGGCTGCCGCCGCCGCCGCCGCCGCCGCCGCGTTGGCCTGGCCAACCGGAGGGTATGACTCGTTCATCCCCTATTTGCTCGTTCATGTGCTGGCCGTATATATATTGTTCATAGATGTTTTGGTTCTATGTACTGCACGTGCTCACATGCTTACTGTTTATTCGTGGATTAGATTAGTCGGAAAAGTGCTAATATTTCCAACACCGGGCAGGCCCCGCCCGGCTCACGGGACTCGGACAGGGCGTGCGCCGGACGTCGGTACTTATATGATATCGAGCTATCGAGGTAAAACCGAACGAGCCAATACTGGTTCAAAATCAACTCGTTTCTCGATCGAGCTACATAAAGTGCTCATACTCAGCTCATTTCCTTTCAAATCGATCTCGAGTTGAGCCAAAATACGAGTCGATCTCGAGCAACTCGCGAGCCTCGAGCTTTTCTTGCAGCCCTAGCCATACGCCCGCGTTCGCGCGCACATCCCCATCGTCGGAAGGCAATTCACCGTCCAGCCCAGGAAGACACCCGTGCACACATTGCATTTCGACGCTCAAGGTCTCGCTGGTTAGGTTTTACTAGTAGTACAGTTAACCGCTGCTGCTGCTCTACGCCTGATGCGGCGGCGCAGGGGAGGTCGACAGGTGGCCATGCATGCCTGGGCCGGATCGAGAGCCTCGGTGGGGGCAGCAGGGAGCCAGGGCTGCTGCATTCAGGGAGGGGAGGGCGTGGCCAGTCGCTCCTCCTGTGCCGATCCGTGGACTGTCCCTTCCCAGCGGCGGTTTGCCTGCGCCCGTTCGCTGCTACGTACGTCTCTGCCGTCTTACGTACGTGGACCAGATACGGCATGTGTGTGTCTGTCTGTGCGTGTGTATGTGGATTGCAGATTACGCAGATTCCGCGGCGCTGCCGGTGCCAGTGACACAGGCCGGCCGGCCCCTGATGACAGTGATCATGATGATGTCGCCGATGATGGGGAAGGGGACGGCTGAGAGCGACGGCGCCGCGGTCCTCGCGTGGTACCCCCGTGCCGTGCCTACCTGGTGTCTGCCCGTTCGTGCATGCATGCATCCATCGCTCGGTATCATCTCCGGATAGGGCTCCGGATACACACGCGCGGCGCGGGCGCGCTCCCGTCGCCGTCGCCGCCTCGATCGCCGGCCGGTCACCGCTGCCCGATCACGTCGGCCAGGCAGGCCCCGGCTCACGGGGCTCGGACAGGGCGTGCGCCGGACGCCGGTACGCGCCTTAGTAGCTGATAACCGCTGTTGACAATAGGGCGTGGTACATGCATGATATGATGCGTCGCCTCGGCCGGTCTCGGGCCGCGTGACCGACCGACCGATCGCTCCATGCATGGATGGATGAATGGATATGGCGGTGATTTGATCTGATTTGAGATTTGAGATGTCGATCCCCTAGCTAGTCACGTACGTGTGTGTCGTGTGGTGGCATGCACTCACCAATCCATCCACCGATCATCGACTGGACGACTCCTCCTCGTCGCGGTTGGATAGATCACACAGATAGGTCATGGAAGAGATAACGCAGTACGTGATTGGTGCCGTCGCTTCCATGGTCGATCGATCGGGGCTCGTCCAGATATGCAGTACGTAGTACGTACCGCCGGGTCTCTCTCTCTCTCTCTCACGTGGTCTGCCGCTTGCTACCTCCTCTCCTGCTGTTGAGTGATCTGACCGGGTAGACTGGCACTGGCAGCCGGCCGGGTAACGGACGAACCCATCATCGTCACGTTCAACATGTACAGAGGCATATGCAGATATGCTACAGGAGTTCCACGGAGATGCTACCAGAGCCTCACGCGTGCGCCTGCATGCTTGCGCGCATGTATACGCGCGTCTTTTTCCTATGCGGTATCTCTCTCCGTGCTGAATTACTGTCTACTGCCGTACGTGCAGCTCCGTGCTGAGCAGCAGTGGGAAACAAAAACAAAACAAAAAACTTAGAAGCGCGACAAGATAATAAACATGCGCTTGCGTCCTAGTTTTACATATGTAAGCTGATTGGCCGATACATGTGTAAAAATTCAAACTTTGACGGTGCTTTCGACGCCCACCTCCTAAATGGTGCTGTGCTGCGGGATCACAAAGGGCAGGTTTCTTGCGGCTGCAAACGAGAGACTCGAGTCTTACCAGGATGCTTCGACGGATGAAGCGACTGCACTGCCACTGCGTTTTGGGTTGAAGCTTGCTCGGACCATGCTCCACGGGGTGCAACAGACTTGAAATTAATTCATACAATATGGAGGTAACTCACAAAATGAAGAACGGAGGTACATCTTATGGTGTTTGCTTCTGCGATTTTCGATGAATGCTTGCATATGGCTTGTGATTTGCTTGTCATCCTGTAGTCAAATCGCCGTGCTTCAATCAATACTGTACCGAGAGTCATCACGTTTATGCAACAAAATGCAGTCAAGATTGATGGCAGATTCTACAACACTCCATAGTCCAAACTAGCCAAAATTGACCCAGGTTTGAAAAATGAACGACGTAATGGCAGCACTTTAGCATGAACCCAACAAGGAAACAAAAAACTTCACAACAAGAGGCCACAAACATGTCTCTTGCCAATGGCAAACTTACATTTTATTCCGTCCGGTTCTAAAAGGAATTGACAACACAAAGTATTTCTAGTTTTTCCAGTGTCCAGTCTACTGTATATGTCCAATATATGGGTAAAATATCAAACATCGACTCGACACGACAGGCCTCCCCCCTCCCTCTCCGAGCTAAACAAAACAACGCTTCTGGACCCTCTGGCCTCATCATCATGTACAAATTACACATCATGTAATAAACACATGTACACACTAGTCTCAACAAGAAAATTTTGCCATGCGAAAAAACGCAACAGGAAAATTACCCCGCAGACACGTCTGCCCATCAACCCGCGCAAACCGCTCCCAACTAGGGAGGGGAAAGGGTGTGCCTTGCGACTCAAAACCAAATACACCGCTCGCTCCTGTGCTGATCAAGCAGCCCTTCACCGACAAGACAATCTTGGGGGCAGACTCATTTTGCCCCAACTTGTGCATACTAAAAATCTGCGGTATATTCTAGCCTAGAAGGTCCTTGAAAAGATTTGGGTTGTTCCCTGTTGGAGTCACGCCAACCTGCCTCGCGGTGGCGTCCTTCTGCAACGCATCTTGAAGGCTATGGCCCTTTTTCGTCGTTGCTCCTTTTTGTGCGGGTTCTGTGGACGCACTGGTGGCTCCAGTTTGTACATCATCCGAGAAGATGGACATAAGGTCTGGTGTGTTGGAAGCGCTGGGAGCTGAGGTTCCAGAAAGCGCTGGCGAGGCTGATGCTGGTCCAAGGAGCCCATCTAACTGTGAGAAGGGGTCAGCGGATGGAGCACTTGATGAAACAGGCTCTTCACCCAGATCCAACAAATCTGGTGGTGGGGCAGCAGGGGTTACTTGCTCCTTAGCAGGCTGAGGTGTTACTTTCTCAGTCGAGGAGCTCTCTTTTGCTGCCTTCCGACCAGCATGTCCCTTGCGATTAGGTTTAGCAGCTGAGGAACCAAAAAGTGAAGCAGCCAGCCGTTGCTTTTCTGCTGAAACTTCTGTTCCCTGCTGCTGACTCTTAGAACCATACGAGGACTCCCGTGCCTGTGAAGTTACCAACCCTCCCCCATCAGAGTTGGAACCCCCATTGGCTGCTTGTTGGCCAGAGGTCGAGCTTGAAGGTGTAGAAGAGGAGGCATAGGATTCCCTTCCCCATTTCTTTTGAACCCCATCAAGACGAAGTTTGGCACCAAATTCACCAGAAACTGCATTGCCTGATTGCTGGGACCTTGCCTGATGATGGTCTTCCCTGTAGTGACTTGGTTCTGGAACTGGAACAAGGTCAGTAGTCGGCAGGGAAACGCTACTTTGTGAGGTTGCTGTAGGTAGTGAAGGTTTAGGTAGCTCATAGGCTTCAAATCTAAGAGCATGAGCAGATGTCTCATGTTGGTCTTGGGCTCTGTAGTTACCAACACTTACAACACCTGAGCGTTCACTTTCAGGAATGTAAGGTGTCGCGCCATTTTCCAAGGCTTGCTGCACATAACTGTTCAGAAATGTGAGGTTTCTATCGACCTGCAACATAAATTAATATTCTTAGATTTATATTATTAGATAATTTCAGAACATTGTGCAGAGAAACTAAATCACAATAAATGCGTCTATTTTTCGATGCCAACACTTGGCAAATGAGTCGTTTACATTGAGACTAAAGTAAACAAATTCACAACAAGCATGTTTATCCTGGTTTCCATGATACCGTAGGTAAAAAAAATAAGACCACATTTGGGTTAATTACATTTTGTTGCAGTTTTATTTACTCTGGATGCTATATGGTCTGCTTCATCTTTTGGCTAAGGCTTCTTTTGGCATTTTGGTGAATTGCAGTAATCTTGTTTGGTTGAATCATGTTTACATATTTCACTGTTTGGCAAGTTGTCAAAGTACTTCATTAAGATGAGACCAATGTGAGTTGAAAACCATCGGATAATGTAATTTATCAAACTTTAGTTTAACTGGTCAACAGAATAGACTTCTAGCAACTTCTTAGCACAAGCCCTTTAAAAAGCTTTATTTAAAAAATATACGCCTGCTTGCAGTCGAAACATGCAATATATGCCACAACATATCTCAAATTATGCTGCCAACTGTCCTCGGGTTTTCATAGGAGTCCTCCATCCGAACTTCAGATCTCCCCAAAACATAGTACACAGGACACAACTCTAAAACAAGGTCGCATTTTGTACTATTAAAACAAACATTTCCTAATTAAATAAACTAAACAATCAAGTGCCAGGATTAGTACAAAAAAGCATAACATTACCTCAATATCTTCACAGCTTGCATCTATGGGCATTACACTTTCAACAGCCTGTTTGTCCAAGCCTAGTAAGGCTTGTACCTCATATGCACGCTGCTGCAAGTCTGTTGAATGTGAAGATGATAGTTCATCTACCAATGACTGAAACTGCAAACAGCAATAGGACAGATTTATAAAATATTAGAAATACAAACAAGATAAAGGTACCAAACCTACAAATAAGAGTTTTTTAACTTATTGAAGAGCTTTTGTATGAACCAAAGTTGACAATTTCTTAAATGGACCTTCGCTAAAAGGTGGACAATATTTACATTACATGCATTCCAATGTTTTCTTCTCACATGAAATTCTTTCCTTTACATCATTCAGTGTTGAATCATGTAACAGACCAAGCGGTGGTTTTTACTTCTTTATAACCATACCGTTACCATCACGAGAAAGAATTTAGGGGGTTGTCATACAGTTACACAAAAAAGACATTGTACTATGACAACATAGATGACAAACTGACCATGCTTCAGTTTTTTTTAGTTGTTGATGCTCAAACATCATACTGCAAAATGATTTCACCAAGAATCTGTTGTGCTATGCTCAAATTAATAAACGAAAAGCGCGACAGCTGCCTGCCCACAAAGGCAAATGCGCCAAGGATGAGCCTTGGATATGCATGTCAATGTAATATAACAGAACTCTAGGCAACACAGTTTCTACTAACTTGCCAACCATTGTTATACTTGTGAAAACAATATGTATCTCTTTCAGTGCACATGCAAAGCCGTGTGTAAGAACCATAATTTGGCTCAAAAACATTCAACACCCAGTGACGAGAAATGTTAAATGAGGCTAAAAGAATGTGCATATTTTCATTTACCTCAGGCAACATATCAGATTTCCTTCCAACAGCAATTTCAAATGCAAATATCTTCAAAATTGCCGAGACTGCATAACCCTTAAAGAAGCAGAAAAGAACACATGTCAAGTAAAAAATATGTATATAAGCAACACAACATAGATTTGTACAACAACGAAAGTGGAAATAATAGCTTGCTTGAATATAATGCATGCCATAAATGTGGTTAGATTAGATGAATCTGAACATGAGGATGAAGCAGCTTCAATCATGGCATAAAAAATTGACAGTCATGCATATTTGTGAAACTCGAAGGCAATACATATTTGACTTGGTACTTGATCAAAGTCAATAGTATTAGTAATACTCCCTCTGTTTTGATTTAGTCTGGATATTAGCTTTGTCTTAAGTCCGACTTTATAAAGTTTGACCATGTTTATAGAAATCAATATAAAAACTTAGAATAACAAATATATATGGTATGAAAATATATTCAATGATCATTCCAATACTATTGATTTGGTATTGTAGATGTCAGTACATACTTGGTCAAAATTTACTTAGTTTGAATTCAGTAAATATGCGAAGTAAATAAAAACAGAGGGGAGTATTGAATAGCTATGCTGTAAATATTTTGATTGTAACAGATATGTACAACATGAAGTACTTCGTAAATTGCAAAAAACTGTTCCTGAATTGTAAATTGACACTACAACCAAATATAACAGGTAGTATTTCAGCTTGACCAAAGCAACTCCAACTGTGTTAGGCAAAAAAAGAGCATACCCTGACAGTGTCATCAGTTGGGTGGGCCTCTGCCACATCACATAACTTCCCGATGATATAAGAAGCAGGATGCTTCCCATCTGCTGTTCCGTATTCCCCCAAAACCCAGCATATGATCTGAAAGTGAAGGGAACGATATAAACTACCTCCCAAAACTCACCTTGGGATAGAAAGGAAAAAACAAAACAATCAATTACCTGCAAAAATGAGGACGGAAGCTTTGGCTCCCCCAGAATCCGGAGGTAGGAATTGACCTGTTAAAGAAGGAGAGAGTTATATAACTGATCAAGCAGTGAGAAAATCCTAAAACAAAGAATCATGCATCCAGTTGAGGAGGCTGCTAGAGTCTTGTTGACATAATCCACAATATCAAGCACAACAACATAGCAGCGACTGAAGCATAAATAACATTTAAATTTCCCTCCAGCACCCAATGTGGCCAATTCAGTGCAAACATTCTTTTTCCATCTCAAGATATATAGCTCATTAGCTGATCATGATAGTTAAAAATGTCCATACTAGCAGTATCACGTTTAGTTAACAAACCCAGCTGCAAGGGGTTACAGGAAGAGTTCAGAGTACATACAGCTGATGATCTCAATTGACTATCAGCACCTTCATCCTCCTCTCCAAATCCTTCAGCGATAAGCCGCATTAAATTGTGTGCCACTCTAATGTTGACAAGGTCCCCGGCATGCTCAAAGACTTTGTTCATGGTCTGGAAAATAATAGAAGGAATTAATGGATCTTCTAAAAAGTAAAAATTAAGCAACCACCGCATGAAAATTACATCAAGTGCTTGACAAGAAATACACAGATACTCATAGATTACCTGAATGAACCACTGATTGCTGGGCGCAAATTGTTCTGCTAGCTCAACACAACGTGATGCAATTTCTGCCTTATAATGGTGATCAGTTATGCTGATCATATACTCAATCATCCGATCAACAATCACTTCAACATTAGTTGATTTTGTCATCTTATAAAGAAGCTCAAAGGTCTTGCGCTTCAAAGTGTCATCAGGGTCCTATTCATAAGAACATTTAACGGGTGAGAAATCGGAATACTAATGAGAAAATACAAAAACAGAAGTGCTGATGCAATTACATGCATCGAACAAGGCCACGGATAATAACTGAAACAGATATGACATAATGGCAAATAAACTAGGTAGAGTGGTAACTGGTAAGCACATTGAATCAAACAATTTGATATAGCTTTTTAGCTCACTATAATTACTTCCTCCTAGAGTTGATACAAGGGAACATGAAAATGAACAGCATATCACCATTTCCAACAAAATTAAGTTCAGCAGACGGAACATGATTTTAATGAAGGATTTTACATTCATTTTATTGCAGCAAGCAACAAATATATTTGATATGGATGGCATCAGCGTAATAGATAGTCTATTAATTGACACATATTCTTAAGATGTCAAGTTTGCACATCCCTCACCTCTAAGCAATCGATAACAGCCAGTTGGTGCTGTTCTGCAATATCGGGATTTATTTTTATTAGTCGTCCAAGAGCATCAATGCCCATGTACTTAAGATTATGGCTATCACTCTGCAAACAGGATTGGGGCAAGCAAGCGTTAGCTTAGTGAGGTAACAATCACAGTATCATGAAAGTCATTTATTTTGCCCTAAAAAATGTCAAGACCTTCAAAAATTTCGATGTTGTTTCAGCAGCGGCGTCTAGCATCTTAGAGTTTGGGAAAATGCATGATACACAGCATATGCATTCATACAATATTGCATTGCCAATGTTGCTCGCTGTGTCACCCTTCCTGAATATGTCGCCCAAGACAGTGTACATATGACCACTCGCTGACTTGTCGCCGCTACCCAGCACAGCAAGTATTTTCAATAGTTTTATCTGAAAATAGAAACAGAAAAATCAGAGGAAATAAGATGGTGCCAATTAAAGAACTCCAAATCAGAACCTACCTATTAACCTAGCATCACTGAACACATCAACCAAGTTAAAAGTAAAGCTCACAGACCTGAATAAATGGTGCGGGCATTTGATGGTAATCGTAGGAAGTTGGAAGCCTCCTCTCCGCAACTTGTTTGAGGATGTTAACAAAACTAACAACTAAATCCTTGTACGCATTTGGATCTTCCAAAATCAGGTCATAGAGTGGGCACAGAGTTGCACCCATCACCCCAGGATCATTATCGCACAGTCTCTGCAAAACAATAAGCACCACTACTCAGAACCCCACTCAGAAATAATAATGCATTCACATCTGCTATAAGAGTTCCTAAAAATCCCAACCAAGCACTGAGGTACTACTCCGTCCCATAATGTATGACGTTCTTGCAAGCTAATATAATTTGCAAAAACATCTTACATTATGGGACGGAGGTAGTAGCTTATAAGAGCTCCCTCTATGTTATGGTCTGAGATAAGAAAAGCTGTGCTATCCTACACTAAATACAAACGGTAACATGCATTGAACAGATAAGAAAGGTGCATCTTTAGTCAGGCTTAATGAGAACACATATTTGCACCAAAATTGCAACATGAGATATGCAAGACATGAATTAAACACCTCAGGTATGCAAAACTTGCATCTAACATCCAGGTCAAGCCGAATAAATGCAATTAGAGACAATAGCTAGTTGCTGAAACTCAAAATATGCATTGAACACACACAAAATATGAAGCTTTAGCGCGATTAACGGTAAGGCATGCGCCTGACTGAGATAAACTTGTGGGGTTAATAAGCTAAGGCGTGAGAAGGACTTGTTATCTCTACTTCTATCTATCTACTGTATGTGTAGTTGGGCAACGAAATTCGAATTGGAGCAAACAGAAGAAGGAGAGGTGAAATGTTTGGGGGAACCTTGCGGAAGTTGGAGACGAGGTGGGAGACGGAGGAGGGGGATCGCTGGTAGAATCGGTGGAGCGCCATGACGGCCTTCTTCCTGACGGCCTCCTTAGAGTGCGCGAGGAGATCGACGACCTGGGGCAGCACGGCGGGGATGGCCTCCTCGCCGATGAGGCGGCTGGCGGCGGTGAGCGCGGCGCACACGACGAGGTAGTTGTCGGACCTGAGGTCCTTCTGGATGGTGTTGACGACGAGGATGACGAGGTCGTGGCGCTCGTCGATGAAGAGCGCGACGGCGAGGTACCCCGTGCGCTTGAGCGGGAGGGACTCGTCGTGGGTCATCTTGACGGCGTGGATGTGGCCGAAGGAGGCGTCGTGGCCGAGCATCTCGGCGTAGACGAGGCGGAGGAGGAGCTCCTTCATCTTGCGGCGCGGCACGTCGGGGTCGGCGAGGCGGCGCTTGAGGTGGTCGAGCTCGCGGGAGATGATGCGGTCCTCCTCCGCCTTGGAGCGCGCCTCGCCGATGGACTTGACCAGGTCCAGGAACTCCTTCGACTGCCCCCACCCGCCCTGCGACCCCATCGCCAGCTCCCGCCCGATCGTCCGGAGCTGCTCCATTGCGCGCGCCCGCCGGGAGAAGCGGAGGCTGGTGGGTCGTCGCCGGCTACGGGCGTCCGGTGAGGGGGCGGGGGGGAGTGTGAGATCTGGATCGGGCGGGGGCAGGAGGAAGGTGGGTTTCGTCTCGGGGTAGAAGGGGATCGGCCTAGTTTTCTTTCTTCTTTGCCTTTCTTTTTTGTTTTTTGCCTGGGTTGTTTTGCTTTTCCAAGGGAGGCCTTGTTCTATTGTGCATCGGTTTTGCAAAAAGAAATCCTTTTTGGATGGAGAAATTTGTAATCTAGTAAGTAGAATTGTGTTTAAAAAAAAGATTGCACATATGGCAAGGGCGCAGTTGGCACTTAATGTGTGCAAGGAGGAGGGGGCTTTTGTAATTGTACATGTGACAAGCGTGCAGTTGGTACTTGTGTCGCAGAGGGTGAAGCACCGGCGACGAGGAGGAGCACGGTGGAGGGGCAGGCATGGGGAAAGGGGACAAGGGCGGCGACGGCCGCAGCGTGAGAGAGGGGGAGGTTGTGTGCGCACGCATTGAGGGGACAGGGTCGGCGGCAACATGCGGGGAGGAAGAGGGGGGGGGGGGTGGGGGGGGGGGGGGGGGGGGGGGGGGTGGGGGGGGGGGGGGGGGGGTGGGGGTGTTTTTTTTTTTGTGGGTGGTTTTTTGTGTGTTGTTTTTGTTTTTGGTTTGTTTGTTTTGGGGGTGTGGGGGTTTTGTTGTGGGGTGGGGTTTTTTTGGGGGTTTGTTTTGTTTTTTTTTTTTTTTTTTTGTTTATTGTTTTTGTATTTTTTTGGGTTTTTTTTTGGTGTTTTTTTTTTTTTTTTTTTTTTTTTTTGTGTTTTGTGTTTTTTTGTTTTTTGTTTGTTTTTTGGGGGGGGTGGGGGGGCGGGGGATTTAGCAGGCAGAGAACTATTTTGGCGTCGTCGAATTTACAATTTAAGCAACTTAGAGATAACAAAAGTGTATACTCAATCATATATTTATAAAGCGTGTAAAACAAAAGACATAAAACATAGGGTTGCCGAGAGGAAGCCACGCAAGCCAGAAAGTTACTTGTGATGGAGAGAAAGGGGAGAAAGTGGCCAGGTGGCAGCAAACAGCTCTGGTCACTGTATTATCCACGAATGAACATCTGAATTCAACAGGACAATAATTTCAGCAAATAATAACGTGCACACATGAATTACCATACATCAAGTACCCGTTCAGAGCCTCGTTCGCCGTGTCAATCTAGATAATGAACTGCTCATATCCACATTCGCACGACCAAAAAGGAAATCACCTTACAGTTTCCAGTACAAAACTCACAGAACTCAAGCATGTCATACCATGGCCACAAACAACCATAGTGAGCTACTGAGCTCACACACTGCAGTGGCCTGTCCAGCAGTGAAAACTTCCCCATGGTACTACTATATTAGTTTATCGGTCGATAGGGCACAAAACCTCAGGTGAGCTCATACTGCACTAGCCTCTTCTCTCCGGCACTGGACTTGCTGCTGGTAATAATTTACAGCTGATAATTTACTTCTTTTTTTAGCTAGTAAGCTACCGGTCGACCAATGTTTCAACAACTTCCAAAAGGAGTGAACGCCACCGGGACCTACTGGCTGCGGAGAAACCTCGCTGAGAAGCTTAATCTGCCTCCCCGAGCCCGTCACTGCCATCCCCTCTTTTGCTGATCGCAGCCATAACACCGCGTTTCTTGCCACCGCCGGATGCCGCCTCCGCATTTTTCCTCAACACGGCACCAGGTGAGGGATACGGTCTTTGTTGGAACAGAGGTCCCTGTTAATCAAAGCGTAGAAAGAAGACTCGTTATTCGCAGCAGGGGATACTATATTGTTGGGGTTTGATCTATATTTGGAATCACATGCATTGTGGTTCTTTAGGGAGACCCCATGTGAG
Source organism: Thinopyrum elongatum (assembly GCA_011799875.1). Classification (NCBI taxonomy): domain Eukaryota; kingdom Viridiplantae; phylum Streptophyta; class Magnoliopsida; order Poales; family Poaceae; genus Thinopyrum; species Thinopyrum elongatum. The sequence goes on from CM022299.1 coordinate 538,841,578, forward strand.
ATGAGTTCCATATAATTCACACTTCTCCATAACGGATCAAGAAACATGGGAACTGTGGACTGAAGTACAAACTGACGGTAATTAACAAGCGTTACCCAGTTTCCAAGGCTCACATAACCATGCTACATGGAGGCCTGATTCTGACATCTCACATAAGACGTCCTAGATCATTTCATTTGGCAGTCCTACATCATTTGGCACGATGTAGGTGGACCAGGCGGTAAGGTTTGCTCCCAGAAACACAGTATGTATGCTACAGCGGGTGTCTATGCACCGAAATAAATACTTAACATTTAAATGGAAGTCAGAAAGTACGCAAGTATAGTCAAGACTAGATAAAGGGAAGTTGCAAATCAGATGACGTACAGATGCAGTTGTATCTGCTGCTCGTGGCTGTACACCCTTCAGGCCAACAACCCTGACAAAGAAAGAGAATTAAATTGTTAGTCCAGGGATAGTTAATATACCTGCATTCTTCCTTGATTGGCCAAGCTAGACTGAAGCACATCGCAACTAGTAACCACAACTGCCAGGAAGATTATAAATTTAACTGAAATAATAAGCTTCCAGGAAGAGAGAGATCATGTACCAGCCACCCCGTGGAGCATCTGAGTAAGAGCTTGGATCCATTGGGTCAAGCTCATCCTCCTCAGCGCGACCTCTTTTTCGGCTATCTTTTTTGTTTGCTTTACCTGAAGGGGGTTTTGAATTTGATCTGCACATATATGACACTCAGTAAATAATATGATGCTTGTGTGCTCAAGTATATCATGGGTAGAAATAGGTTAGCAGTATAAACTAGAAGCATAACCGATTAGGCTACCATTTGATGCGTCAAATGCAAACTCATTTACCTGTCCTTAGCTGCAATGTTTCCTTGACTTTTGGGAACATTGGTGCCACTTGAGGGCACGATATTGTTCGAGTAAGACAGATGCTGTTGAAAAGGCAGATTTTGAACCCTGCAACACGAATCACAAGCCAACATTAGCTAGATTTCTTAAATTGTTTATTTGTTACATTTGGCAAGTGTATTGGTTGTTATACTATAATATATACACAGAAAATGGAAATTATGTAGCCGTTGTGTTGTATCTTCTAAAAGGGCAACCCGGTGCACGTAGCTCCCGCTTGCGCAGGGTCCGGGGAAGGGTCCGACCACTTTGGGTCTATTGTACGCAGCCTTTCCCTACATTTCTGCAAGAGGCTGTTTCCAGGACATGAACCCATGACCTCATGGTCACAAGGCAGCAGCTTTACCACTGCGCCAAGGCTCCCCTTCTGAAAATGAAAATTGGTTCAGGCTTGGCTTTTGCCCGCCGTAGTCGCCGTCAAAATATACACAGAAAACAAACATAAGTCAGATCTGATGTTGGATTACAAGTGCATCTGCGATGATATAACTATTAGTTTGAAAATGCATATGAATCCATAGTATGTGTGCTTTCAGATAAGATCATGCCATCCACACGATAGAGATAACTCCCACAAGAACTTCAGGATATTTACTCTACCTTACAAGATTAGATTATCAGCAGAGTACCTTGTGCAGTGATTGCAATATCCCCACGGCTGGACAAGACCGACTCCCCAGCCACCACAGCCTGAACATCTTTGTATGTGAGGGTTCCAAAGATCAGTATTTTGAGTGGTCGGCTGAACTGCAACAACGGTGGATGCTTGTGGCACAATAACTGGGTTCACAGAAGTAGGTGGCTCCCACTGTGTTGCCTGTGTCTTTGTGTTATAGTAGTATTTCTGGCCTAAAATAATGCACAAACCATATCAATGTGTCACCAAGAAAGTACTCCTTCCGTTGAGAAATATGTGGGGTTTTAGAAAGCACATAGACAAACTTCTCTAACTTCGACTACTAACACATCTATCAAAATGGCAGTAATAGATCTGTCACAAAATTATTTTCATGACATGACAACTTATAATATCATACTGTGTATTCATATGAAAAGGGAAAGTTATTCAAATAGCATCATATTATCGTTGACGAGCATGATTTAAGCCACAGGTGTTTCTCTGGCCAGATGACGGTTGAATTTTACTTAAGCTGCATATTATATGTAACAAATCAGCTTGAAATTTATAAAATTTGTGTCTAACTTGTTTTCATCCTTGGAATAGCAGAAGATTGTTTTGGAATATTCCAAGAGTTCAGAGACAAAACAGTGAGATATTTCATTCTAACAAATATGTTGAACTAAAACTACGACAAGTTTGGAACGGAGGGAGTAGTTAATACAAAAATAATAATAATATTACAACACCTGTTGATTTGTCAAGTGCCTCCTCCCAATTTTCTGGCAATGATGGAGCAGCTTGATGCTGCACGGTATTCACGGTACCACCAGGACGATCCCATTGGGTCACTCCGGTGCTTTGGTTGTAGAAATAAGAAGCACCAGTCGTTGGATCCTTCGTCTCGGCCTAAAATAAAATAAGTTAATGCAGGGGGAAGAACTGTTGCTACTATCAACTCACCATAGATATAGCAAATATACAGCACAGCTGTTGAAAGATACCACATATACTTGCATGTCGAGGTTAGCAAATGAGAAGTAATAAACTGATGTCTCCAGATACAACGTTTGTTAAATAATAAATGCACTATAAATTGACCAAGAAAATTAGGAAGGCTATGCGCATCAGCTAGAAAAATTATTAACCACCTCACAGGACGTGTATGTACAAGAAAAGATTAGCATATACTCACCCAACCAGGAGGCAACTCTTGGGCAGATTTGTTGTGGCCTTCTTGAGAATCTGCCTGGAATCAGTGGTACAAGCACAAAGTGAATGCATGAGATAAGGATCAACTTGTGCATTTGGATTCTCAGAAGAGAAGTTTATACTACTTAATACCAAAGACAGAAGGCATTTTTTTAATGTTTTCCAATAGACCAATCAGAGAAAAATATCACTGTTGGTACAAAATAGCAAATTTCCAATAAATTTTTTGTATTCAATTGTAGGTATCAGTGTAGTCAGAATATTTTATTCGCCATAACTTTGGTATTTCTATGTCTTTACATCTTCTCTCCATCTAAGTGACTCGTGCACACAGACCCCATCTAAGTGATGGTGCTAGTACTAGTTCGAGGTTTTTCCATCTGACAGCATTCATTTTGTAACATCCATGCATCCTTTCTACCAGAAAGAGAAGGAAAGTAAATGTAACATAAAAAACAAGTTACGATTGTAAGTTACATTTTGTTTAGCCATGATGTTATCATTTGCTTCCTTGTCTTTAAGAATTCCCCTTGCTTTTAACCTCTGCATCAGAAACTCGGGGAGACCGTCATCACCTTTTGCTTTCTCAGCATCATCTTTTGGTTTATCTAAAGGAAAAAAACATTAGTTGGCATAGTTGAAAGCAGCAGGTAATATAGAGAAAAGAGGCATGTAATACCACTAAACAGTGAGTAACTTAGAAAGAGGTGGCATACTCATTTGAGCACTTGACAGATTTCCAGCATAATAAGCACCACCTCCTGGTACACCATAGCCATTGCCAATCTCAACATTGCCTGTGAACATAAGGAAATGGCACCAAAATGTTAACACAAAATAAAACTGAGACTAATTCTCTATAGAATTAAAAATACTAATCACCGGATTAAAGAGGTACTTACACACTTTAGAAGTGTGAAACTGAAAAGAAGAGGAGAATAAAAATAGACAAATAGAGTATTAATATGGAAAAATAATGACCATTATCTGGATGAAGTGACTTTCCCCTTTTATTTGCCATCTCTGCACGATGGTCAACCGTCATCTTCAGCAAGTGTTCCTAAAAAAATCAAGATAACAAAGCTGAACTAACTAAAGAAGTTCAAATTTCAATGAAGACCAAATTTAGGAGAAAATGACACAAAAAAAGGATTATAAATTACTCGCCTTCAGTGCATTAGGGTCGCGCCGGCTCGAAAGTATGTCTTCCCCATATTCTGCAGGGTCGTTTGTTGATTTTGCTTGCCTAAATGAAAATGTGCACAGAAAACAGCTTCATCAAGCAGCGGCGGACAAGCAGCACAGAAGGAAACGGTGCAGAAACAAACCTTTGATTTTGTATTACTTGCTGCGTCTCAATGTCCTGGTTATCATATAGACAGCCAAATAGCCAATTAAAAACAGAAACGTAAGTGCAAGTACAGTCTAGTCCTTCTGGAGGATATATGAATACCTGTTCATGAAGAACAGCCTCTTGCACAGCAGATTCGATGTTTGCCGCACTTCCATTGTGGTTAGCAACCACATGAGCGCTCTGATAGCCCTTGAGATCTGGTTGTCCATTCCCAGCTTCTGCGGTAACACTAGGAGTACTTTGAGCGGGAGCAAAAGGCATGTTAGGCTGTGTAGCATAGAAGGGGCCTGCTGTATTTTGATTGCTGCCATTATTGGGTCTGGTGTCGTATGGTGTTGGATAAGCATGTAGATGTGGACTAGGATGAAAAGGTTGTGTTGCATAGTACATGTTTGCTCCATTTTGATTGTTACCACCATTGGGTCTGGTATCATATGGTGTTGGATAAGCATGTGGGCGTGGGGTAGGTTGAAATTGTGAAGAATGCTGAAATTGTGGAGGATGCTGAAATTGTGGAGGATGATTTGGAGGTGGCGGCTGCCATGCTCCAACACCAGGAGGTAATGGCTGACTCTGAGAGTTGTCCATCGGTACGCAGCAGGTAAAGTTGATGCGTGACTTCCCAAATCTCCACCAGCTTAAGTTCGCTAAACAGATCTGCGACACAATGCAATCAGTGTAGCAACATCAGCACGCAATTAGCTTCACAGCAATTGCCATCTGGTATTGAAATCGAACTCATGTGTTTGTATGGATCCATAAAATCCCAATGTAAATGTAGGAGTATACAATTAGAGGGTGTTCAGTTCATGTATTGACACTGTTAGGCCTATTCAAGCTTGCTTCACTGCATAATTTCTTTACATCTTTGATTTACTTTTTCTCCGTGCATATTGAAACCTATGAACAGAAACCGCACCTGCGCCGATATCACCACGTCTAAGTTACTATTAATCTGTCCCAAAACATAAACCCTAACACCCAAATTTCACGACGATGCAGAGAAAATCAACAGGGCTGTTAGGCTGGTCACCACACCTAATTATATGATGACGATACCAAATGCAATAATCAGATATTAGAGCCCAAAATCGCCTCTGTAGGATGCCTGCGCGTCTTGAGCGCCTGGAGCTCGTAGCTAGGGCGCAACTACACGATTCCCACCGGTCAAAGTGTTGGAAGGTTCGAGGAAACACGGAGATCGAACGGGCGAGGAGGAGGGAAGGGGAGAGGGCGTACCTTTTCACCGGCGAACTGCGCGGCGGCCGCGTGCCTCCGGTGATGAGCGGGCGACGGCCGGCGGTGGGGGAGGGATAGAAAGGGAGACGGGTCGGTGTTGTTCCTGCCGCGAGCCGGTACACGGTAGACGGTTCCCTACGGTTTTCTGTGCCGTCAGATCATGGCCGCTGCTAACGGCCAAGATGGCTTAGCGTTTGCGAGGCAAGAGCATCTCTAGCAGATCTCATATAACCCGGTGAAGTGCTTTTTTCCGGCATTTCCTATTTGGCGTCACAGGTGTCAGTTAACGTGCATTTTTCTTAATTGGCGCCTGTGGCGTCCGTAAATGGGCCGGCCCATCTAGGTGCCGGTTGACTTTTTCTTTTTTGAAAATTCTATGAACTTTTTTGAATATCGATGAACTTTTTTAAAATTTCAACAGTTTTTTTTTTCAGATTGATGAACTTTTTTGAATATCAATGAACTTTTTTGAAATTTGATGAACATATTTTTGAAAATGGATGAACTTTTTTTAGATTTATGAACTTATTTTTCAGTTCAATGAACTTTTTCTAAAAATACATGAACTTTTTTCAAATTTAATGAACTTTTTAAAAAATTAATGAACTTTTGCTAAATTGGATGAACTTTTTTTTCAATTTGAATGAACTTTTTTTCAAATTGATGAGCTTTTTTTAAAATTGGTGAACCTTTTTTAAAGATATGAACTTTTTTTTCAAATGGATGAACCTTTTTTCTTTAAATCTCCAAAGCTTTTTTGATTTCATATTTTTATTTTCGTAACAAAAAAAATAAAAAAACTGGGGCAGCACGCTAGTGGGCCGGCCCATGCTAGCAGCGCTGCACGCGCCGGATCGTTAACGGGCGCCTGCAGCGCTGCATAGGAGCTTCCCTTTTTTCCGGCCGTTTTACGAGATGGCCCAAAAAGACAGCTCGAGTAGGTCCGCTAAAAGGAACCCGACCCGTAAATTGTTCGCGGGAGGCCCGTAAATTGTTCGCGGGAGGCCCGCAAACCGCCCGCGGTTCCGGTAAATATGTCGGATCCGGGACGATTTAGGGTTCACATCCTGCTTTTCCCCCATCTGCCTCCGTCGCGATTCCCCTACTCCGGCGAGAACTCCAGCTGTGATTTGCGCCGCGTTTAACCACCGAAAGTGGCCGGAGATGGCGTCAGCAGGTGCCGGGCGTGGTGGCCGTGAGGGGTTCGGCGAGCTCGGCGGCGACCCGCCCCACAAGCGGGGCAGTGATGCGAAGGCCGGGAGCTCCTCCCTCCGCCCGCCGGTGGACGAACGACGGGGGAGCACACGCGGACCCGCGGCGCCCACTCCCGCAGCACCGGCGCTCGGGCGTGTGAGAACTTCAATCGCCTCGACCGCATCTTCTCCCCCGTGCTCAAGCGTCGCCGGGAGGAGGAGAAGGCGTGGTGGGAAGCCAAGGAGGCCGCCATCGCCGGAGATGAAGTTGCGGCCATGCGCGTCAGGGCGCTCTTCGAGGAGTAGCATCTCGTGCAGACCCCTCTCCAGCACGCTCATGTACCACACCCTCCACGACAACAAGCCCCCGCCGCGCGAGGACGACGAGGGCGACGATGACGAGTAGACGTAGTATGCTACTATGCTTTCTGTTTAGAAGAACTGATTAATTTTGGTTTGTATTGTGGTATGTAGTATGATGAACTCCCATATGTTATGTCTGAACTCCGGTGATCTATGTTTAAGCGTGAACTACATATTTGAATATGCGGTATCGGTAGAAGGATCTGTTCTGGCTGCGTGTCCGGCTTCCTGCAAAAATCATTTCCGGAATACCGTAAATGAGTTTTACGGGACAGCGGGTTGCGGGATCTGCTATAGATGCTCTAAGGCCAACTCTAACCGATCCCCTATCCGTTTTTAGAGGAGTAAAAATTCGGTTTTAATCCTCTAATCGACACCTAGCCTATCCCCTAAACTGAATAGTGGACTAGCGCTTACCCCACGCCTATATTTGCTCGGCCGCTACCGCTCGGGGGAAAAACTCTGCCTCTCTCGTGCCTCTCCCCCTGCCACTGCCTCTTCGTCGGTGCACCTCCCGCCGACCGTCCATCCGGACCGATGCTACCCCGTTGCCTTCCTTGGCCTTCACCAGCTTTCTGCCCAACTCCAAGGCCGTTCGTCGCCCGTCGCCGTCGCCGGAATCAAGGTGAAACGTCGCCGCTGTCGCCTGATACGTCTCCAACGTATCTATAATTTTTGATTGTTTCATGCTATTATATTATCTGTTTTGGATGTTTTATATGCATTAATATGCTATTTTATATTATTTTTGGGACTAACATATTAACCCAGAGCCCAGTGCCAGTTTCTGTTTTTTCCTTGTTTTTGAATTTCGCAGAAAAGGAATATCAAACGGAGTCCAAACGGAATAAAACTTTGAGATGATTTTTCTTGGACCAGAAGACACACGTAGGACTTGGAGACAAAGGAAAAGGAGTCCCGAGGCGATGGCAAGGGTGCAGGGCGCGCCCCAGGGGGGGCGCGCCCCCCTGCCTTGTGGGTCCCTCGGAGCTCCCCTAACCCTAATCTTCGGCCTATAAATTCCCAAATATTCCCAAACCATCAGAGGCATCCATGAAAATACTTTTCCGCCGCCGCAAGCCTCTACATCAACCCTATTGCCCTTCCGATGAAGCGTGAGTAGTTTACCTCAGACCTACGGGTCCATAGCTAGCAGCTAGATGGCTTCTTCTCTCTCTATGATCTTCAATACCATGTTCTCCTTGATGTTCTTGGAGTTCTATCCGATGTAATATTCTTTTGCAGTGTGTTTGTCGAGATCCGATGAATTGTGGATTTATGATCAGATTATCTATGAATATTATTTGAATCTTCTCTGAATTCTTATATGCATGATTTGATATCTTTGTATTTCTCTTCGAATTATCGGTTTAGTTTGGCCAACTAGATTGGTTCTTCTTGTAATGGGAGAGGTGCTTAGTTTTGAGTTCAATCTTGCGGTGTCCTCACCCAGTGACATAGTAGGGGTAGCGAGGCACGTATTTGTATTGTTGCCATCAAGGATAAAAAGATGGGGTTTTCGTCATATTGCTTGAGTTTATCCCTCTACATCATGTCATCTTACTTAATGTGTTACTCTGTTCTCTTGAACTTAATACTCTAGATGCAGGCAGGAGTCGGGCGATGTGTAGAGTAATAGTAGTAGATGCAGAATCGTTTCGGTCTACTTAACACGGACGTGATGCCTATATGCATAATCATTGCCTTGGATATCGTCATAACTTTGCGCTTTTCTATCAATTGCTCGACAGTAATTTGTTCACCCACCGTATTATTTTCCTTCAAGAGAGAAGCCTCTAGTGAAACCTATGGCCCTGGGTCTATTTTTCCTTATATATTTTCAGATCTATAAACCAAAAATATCTTGCTGCAATTTATTTACTTTTATTTTATTTTATGTTTTAGTAATCTTTTATATCTATCTCTATCAGGTCTCACCATTGCAATTGACCGTGAAGGAATTGACAACCCCTTTATCGCGTTGGTGGCAAGTGTTTGATTGTTTGTGTAGGTGCATAGATTGGAGACTTGCTTGTGCCTCCTACTGGATTGATACCTTGGTTCTCTAACTGAGGGAAATACTTATCTCTACTTTGCTGCATCACCCTTTCCTCTTCAAGAGAAAAACCAACGCAAGCTCAAGAAGTAGCAGGAAGAATTTCTGGCTGTAACACCCCATGTATTAAGTTACAGTAATCACCCTATTGATTATGCCATGTCATTATGATTAACAGTGCTTAATCATCATTAGTATCATATCTCTTTTCAAATTCAAATTCAAATGGAAATTCAAACTTAAGGTGAAAATAAAAGTTGTTCAAATCAGAATCTAAAATGTTCATTAAATGGCAAATATTCCAGAGACAATTCTAAAATCATATCCAACATTCACTAAATTAATTAACTGACTCTAACAGCAACAAAACAGCAGTATTTAATCCTTTTTAATTAAAATAAAATCCCAAATGAAAACCTTTGGACTCAAAACCATTATATTGCAGTGGCTTATAATGCACCATATTTATTTGGGCTAGTCTCATAGTTTACAAAAGTGGTTTGAAATAAAAACAAAATACAAAACAGAGAAAGAAAACAGAAAGCAGAAAAGAAATAAAGAAAAGAAAAAATCCCACTGGCGCCTGGGCCTAAGTCAAACCGGGCAGGCCCAGCCCACCTCCCTTTTCCTCCTTCCTACTGCCCCCCCCTCGCACGCTGTCGCCTCGCCCGCACCCGCCGCGCCGGGCCCCCTGCCCCGCGGTCGACAACGCGCCAACGCCCGCCCGTCGAGGTTAAAGCCGCAGCCCCCGTGCTCCTCCGGCTCCCCCCTGGCCTCCCCTCGCTCGCTCTCCTCGCTCTCCCTCTCAGCCCCGAGCCGAGCCGAACGCTGCCATCGCCGCTGCTTCCTCGTTGCCGCGCTCCGGTGCCATCTTGAGCCGCGCCGGGAGGTCCATCGACTCCACCGGCATCGTCTTCGTCCTCCCCAAGCACCAGGACTAGCCGGGAGGCCCCCAGCCGTCATCATCGAGCTCCTCCCCGCTGCTGCATCTCGGCGGCCGCCGTCGTCGATTCCGACGCCTTCACTGCACCCTGCGCCTCCTCGAGCAGCTCCCCGCCACCGATGTGAGCAGTGACACCTTCCCCTCTCTCCCTGTGCTCCGACTCCTCTCCTGCTAGCTTCCCTGCTAGCACCGACCTCCGCCGTCCGCCATGGCCGTCGGGCTCGCGCACCCCGAGCTCCTCCGCCCGCACCGATGGTCCCCGCGTGCTCCTGACACTCCCACGGCCCCGTAGAGCCCCACGTCGAGCCTTCCCGTGCCTCCTATCGCGCGCCCGCGTAACCACCGAACACCACCGCCGCCATTGCCGGTTCTGCGCTCGATTCCAGCGACCCCTACGCCTGCCGCGGCCATCGTTCGACGCGCCTGGCTGCGCACGTTCGAACGCCGCCGCTCGCGCATCCTCCCGTGGCCGGAAACGCTCAGCCGGCGAGCTCCGCCGCACTCCGGTTATCGCCGGAGGTAACTCCGGTGATGATGCCGACGTGGCATCATTAAGCGCCTAACCCGCACCCTAATCACTCTATGACAGGCGGGTCCAAGCCTTTTAATTAATAAAACATTTTAGTTAATTTTATTTAACCCAGAGTCACTTACACATGGGGCCCGCAGCACTGTTCATTTGGATAGAAATTATACAGTCAGCTGCTGAGTCAGCAGGCTGGCCCACATGTCAGCCTCTGCTGACTGGATCTTTGACCCAGTCAATGGGCCCACTGGTCAGCCTCTGTGCTGGTCAGCTGGGTACGTTTCTGGGTACATTTAGCATTTCCAGTTACTGTTGAAATTCGAATTTAGTATTTAGATTAATTTCAGAAATTTCAGAAAAATGATTAAATCTTTAGAAATTCATAGAAAATGATCCGTAGCTCAGATCGAAAAACTTTATACATGAAAGTTGTTCAGAACGACGAGACGAATCCGAATACGCGGTCCGTTCATTCGTCACACGTTCCTAACTATCCGAACTTGGAACCGTTCCCCTCCGGTCATCTGTCTGACAAATGTCCGGAACCGGGAAAACATTCCCGGATGGATTCCCCCTTCCCCGGTGACGTGCAACCATACGTTAGGACACACCCGGCACTGCATATTGTCATGTTGTACATTGTGTTACTCATGTTTGCTGTGTATTTATACTGTTTCCTCCCCCCTCTTCTCTCTCGTTAGACCCCGATGCAGTTCCCGGTACCGACGCAGCTCCGGAGCCCGACGCCACCGTTGACGACCTTGCCTTTGCCGCCGAGCAACCAGGCAAGCCCCCCCTTTGATCATCCCGATATCGCCCATTCTATTTTCTCATGCTTGCATTAGAATTGCTGCTGCTACTGCTTTACCTATTCTGATGCATAGCCTGTTTATTGTAACCTGCTGTTGATAATTACCTGCATATCCTAAACTGCTTAGTATAGGCTGGGTAGAGACCTATCAGTGACCCCACTTATCCCGACTGCCCCGCTGGATTATCCGAAGACCCGATCAACGGGATTGAAGAACAGACCCCGGCACCGCACATCACCCCCCTTAGTTGTAACGACACTGCAGCGTTACTATCGAGTGTCGAGGGTGAAACCTCTTGTAGCACTTCTGATGTTAACTCTGTAGAGTAGCTATTCGGTCGTGGTCATCGAGGGTGATTCCTCCTTCACCACTTCCGATAATGACGCCGTCGTACAACACCTCAAGTGTGAACCCAGCGAGGGTGATTCCTCCGAGTTCACCTTGACGGATACATCGTGTAGGAATCCAACAAGGGTGACACCTCGGATTCCCCTGATGTTATGGACACACGGATACTTGGACTGTGCTATTGTTACTTGGAAAGGCGGGTCGACCCTGAGGGGTACCCGCGTGTGATGTGAAGGCGGGTTGCCTGGATGGTGCCCGAGTGATGAATACGAGGCGTGGCCGGGCATTCTTGGCCCTTGCCGCAAGTCCTCGAGACGGGGCGACGGGGTCACATCGATCGTGAGTCTCTGCTCGTTACCACAACCCCCAAGGTACTAACGATTTGGATATTTGATTCGAGTGGGCCTCTGGCCCGATAGCACTAACCATCACGTGGGCATAGTATGGGCGTTCTGCATTGTATGCATCAGCAGAAAGTTCTGTCAGACGTCCAGTTCAGCATTGTGGCACGGTCGGATCGTGCCGACCATCCGAGGCGGTGCTGGTATCCACCCTGCACACAACGACCCGGAGTTCATAGGGCGATGGCCCAAGACCCCTGAGTGCTTAGGATGTAGACCGGCGGGGACCTCTCTACTGAGCTTTTGGTAGGGCTGCGGTGTGTCATTTGGCCGAGGCCGGGCATGACCCGGAAAAGTGTGTCCAGCCGGAGTTAAGCGAGCGTGGTGGGTAAGTTGGTGCACCCCTGCAGGGAAGAACTAATCTATGCATAGCCGGATCCTCGGTAACGGACACTCGGAGTTGTATCCCAATCGATACAGCTAGAATTGGATACTATGGCTCTGGGATTGCTTCTCGCACGGCGTCGAGAAGGGATCTCCGGACGAGGTTGATGACTGTATGGCTCTGGGATTGCTTTCTCGCAGGGAGCCGAGAAAGGATCTCTGGGTGAGGATGAGACTTAATGATACTACTACTTTATACGGTACTCATCTACACTCTTCTAATGCTGCAAGACCTCTGAAGATGCTAGTCTTCGATAGGACTAGGTTTTCCTATCTATTCTGGCATTTCTGCAGCCCAGTCCACATATACAGCCACTCTTTGATAATGTTGCATATGTAGTGTAGATCCTTGCTTGTTGAGTACTTCGGATGAGTACTCACGGTTGCTTTGCTTTCTTTTTCCCCATATACCCCTTTTGATGCAACCAGATGATGGAGCCCCTGAGACAGTTGCCCACGCCGGCGATCGCTACTACTACCCCGAGGGTGGATATTACTCCGAGCTTGCCGTCGACCAGGAGTAGGATCGGAGGGTTCCAGGCAGGAGGCCTATGCCTTTCGATCGTAGTGTTTTCTTTTGCCCCGCCTTCTAAGGGCTTTTCTGCGTTTTCTTTTATATCTGTACTCAGATATCTGATGCTTCCGCTGACGCTTGTACGCAAGCTTATGTATTCGAGCCCTCGAGGCCCCTGGCTTGTAATATAAAGCTTGTATGACTTTATTTATGTTTTAGAGTTGTGTTGTGATATCTTCCCGTGAGTCCTTAGGCTTGATCGTGTGCATTTGCGTGTATGATTAGTGCACGATTGATTCGGGGGCGTCACAAGTTGGTATCAGAGCCGACTGACTGTAGGAACCCCCCCTTTCCAACTCCTTGGCCGAAGTTGAGTCTAGTACTTGAAAACCGTTTTACTAACATGGTTGTGTGGCTTACGGGCCCACGTCGCCAAATGGGTGGTATTAGGATCTTTTACTCCTCGACCTTTACTCTGGGACTCTGATCTCTTTTCTACTCGGGTTAAATTTTTTACTAACTCCAACATTAGGTTCTCGTGATCACATCCACCCGGTGTTCTGAAATTTCCCCCCTTCCTTCAAGATTGCGGGCCAGGTTCTGCTTGCAGGATCCTTTTATCGAGGGCACCCTGTGTTGTCACTTGCAGATCCCTCGCCCCGGCAGTTTTCTCCGACGTGTTGTAGCCTTTGCTATGTCACGTTGTTGTAATCCTCACCGTGTGCCTGCGCGCCGCCTAGTTTGTCTAGCCGCGTGCATTTCTGAACTTCTACCATCGTTTGTGTCCAATTCCGTGCATCGTTCTATATGTCTTTAATGACTACTAATATGCACCTAATGCCTACTTGTTCGACACTTGTGTTACATCATGAATAACTTCATACACCTGCAGTTTTACTTGCTAAACTGCCCCTGATGAATTGGCAGGATGGCTGACGATCCTCCACCTCCACCCTATATTGCCGCAATGATGCAGCAGTTTATGACCAGACTAATGGCTCAATTTCCAAACCAGAATGCTCATCAACAGCCTATCCCAATAACACTGCAACAATTTGTGCGCCTCAACCCGTCTGTTTTTCGCAACTCCACCAATCCTATGGATGCTGATGATTGGCTTCGTGACATCTTGTTTGAGACGGAGTCGGCTAATGTTGCTCCTGACAGTTACGTCACCTTTGCGACATTCCACCTAAAGGGCCCAGCTACTCAATGGTGGGAAAGTCACAAGGGTATGTTGCCTGCAGAGACTGAAACCACTTGGCAGGAATTTCAGTCAGCCTTTCATGCACAGTACATTCCTCAAGGTCTGATGGACCAGAAGAAGCAGGAATTTCGCAAACTTACACAGAGCACAATGACTGTGGATGAATATCAGAGGAAATTTCTTGAATTGTCCCGCTATGCTGAAGATGACGTCTGCACTGACGCACGCAAGCAGGAGAAATTCCGTGAAGAACTGCGTACTGATATAAACCTTGCACTTGCTGTCCATGATTGCACAGATTTCGCGACGCTTGTCAGCCAATCTTTCCGAGTTGAAACTGCACTAACTAAATGCCAGGAGTCGCTCAAGCGTACCCGAGATGTTGGTCCATCTTCGAGTCAGTCTGCTCAGAAACGTCAAGTCTGCATTCCCCACAATGTTTACCACCGACCTGCTCCAACACCAAGGCCGTCATACGTTGCACCTCGTCTGCCTTCACCGCCGAGACAGCTAACGGTTCATGATGGACCGCCTGATGCTATGGCTTCTCCTCAAGATGCACCACGTCCTCCTAGTGGTCGTAAGAAGAGTTGTCGAAACCGCCGATTTAGAAACTGTAATATCATACCGTCTGCTGTTGTACTTGGCCATGCTAATCACGTCAATGCTGAAAAGGCTCAGAAGGAACCGACTATAGTGCTGGGAACACTCTCTGTGAATTCAGTACCAGCCTCTGTTCTCTTTGATTCAGGAGCATTGCATGCTTTTGTGTCCCAACAATTTGCTCAGTCACATGAGTTATACTTGGAAGAATTACCCACTCCTCTAATGGTTCAATCCCCGAGATCCAAGTGGCAAACCACAATGCTAAGCCCTCACAACCACATCGAGATTGGAGGTCTACTTTTTCTGGTTTCTCTCATTGTACTTGGACCTTCCGACATAGACATTATTCTCGGTATGGACTGGTTGACAGCCCATAATGCTTTGATTGATTACGCTACTAAGACAGTCCAGCTCACTCACCCTTCTGGCCAGACAGTCAAATACTCAGCCCTAATAGCTCAGGATGCTGAGAGCCAGATATATGTTCTGAATGCATTGAATGCTTCACCTCTTGAAGGCATCGAGAATGTTCCAGTTGTTCGTGATTTTCAAGATGTCTTTCCAGAAGAACTTCCAGGAATACCGCCTGCTAGAGCTGTCGAGTTTGTCATCGACTTGAAGCCTGGCACTACCCCTATTGCGAAGCATCCTTATAAGATGCCTCCGCACCACCTTCTTGAACTTAAGGAGGAAATCGACACGTCACTTAAGAAGGATTTCATCCGCCCCAGTTCCTCTGCTTGGGGAGCACCTTCACTCTTCGTTAAGAAGAAGGATGGAACTAACCGATTGGTTCAGGATTACCGGCCCATTAACCAAGCCACAATTCAGAACAAGTATCCGCTTCCTCGGATCAATGATTTGTATGATCAACTTGCTGGATCATCGGTATTCTCTAAACTTGATTTGAGGTTGGGTTATCATCAGATCCGTGTCCGCGAAGAGGATATTCCCAAGACTGCATTTGTTACTCGCTATGGCTCTTATGAGTACACTGTAATGTCATTCGGCTTAACAAATGCTCCAGCTACGTTTTCCCGCCTGATGAATTATATCTTCATGGATTACCTCGACAAATTCGTCGTGGTTTATCTAGATGTTATTCTGGTCTATTCAAAGAATAAGGAAGAACATGCTGAACACCTCCGTCTTGTACTGGAAAGGCTCCAAGAACACCAGTTGTATGCCAAATACTCCAAATGTGAATTCTGGCTTTCTGAAGTAACCTACCTTGGACATGTAATTTCCAAGGAAGGCATCGCTGTTAACCCAGAACGAGTTCAGGCTATTCTTGATTGGACTCCCCCGAAGAACGTCAAGCAAGTGAGAAGTTTTCTCGGCCTTGCAAGCTATTGCCGTAGTTTTGTCGAGAATTTTTCAAAGATTGCTAAGCCTTTGACTGATCTGCTTCACAAGGGCGTTAAGTTTGAGTGGACAGAAAAATGTCAGGAAAGTTTTCAAGCACTCAAAGACAAGCTAACATCTGCCCCAGTACTTGCTCCACCAGATTCTCGCAAGGATTTTGTGATCTATTGTGACGCATCCCGTGAAGGATTAGGCTGTGTCCTATTGCAAGAGCGTAAAGTGATTGCTTATGGCTCTTGTCAGTTGCGCCCACATGAAGAGAATTACCCGGTACATGATCTAGAGCTAGCTGCCGTGATCTATGCATTACAGTTGTGGCGACATTACCTTCTCGGTAATCGTTGCGAGATCTACACGGATCATAAAAGTCTGAAGTACTTGTTCACTCAACCATCTCTAAACCTCCGTCAGCAAAGATGGATGGAGGCCATTGCGGACTATGATTTGGGTATTTCTTATACCACTGGCAAGGCTAACGTGATGGCTGATGCCTTAAGCCACAAGTCCTATTGCGACAACCTCATGGTTAGGCGAGCTCAACCTCGTCTTTTTGAAGAACTGCGCAAGCTGAATCTGCGTATTGTTCCATAGGGCTCTCTTAATAACCTTGTGATACAACTAGATCTCGAGAAAGCTGTTAAGAATGCGCAAGCTAAAGATGGTGAGATTGATCTGATGAAGAAAAATCTCCACCTTGAAAAGTACAGGGATTTCTCGCTGTCTGAAGATGGAACCTTGTATTTCAGAAACCGCATTGTGGTACCTCGCTTCGAACTCATGACTGACAAGGTCATGAAGGAGGCACATGACACACCATTGTCTATTCATCCGGGTAGCACCAAGATGTATCGTGATCTCCGTCAAAGGTACTGGTGGTCTAACATGAAGCAGGATATTGCTCGGTACGTTGCTGAATGTGATGTGTGTCGTCGCGTTAAAGCAGAACATCAGAAGCCTGCTGGAATTCTGCAACCACTTCCTATTCCTCTATGGAAATGGGATAAGGTTCAGATGGATTTCATTACAGGCCTTCCCAGGTCACAGAAGGGTCACGATGCTATTCTTGTCGTCGTCGACCAACTTTCTAAAGTTGCACACTTTCTGCCTGTCAAGGAGACGATCACTGCTAGTCAGTTAGCAGAGTTGTATATCTCCAGAATTGTTTCACTCCACGGTATTCCGAAGGATATTAGTTCGGACCGTGGCAGTCTTTTCACCTCCAAGTTCTGGGAAAGTTTCCAAGAAGCTATGGGAACTCATATTACCTGGAGTTCAGCTTATCACCCCCAATCCCAAGGCCAAGTTGAGCGAGTCAATCAGGTTCTTGAAGACATGCTTCGGGCTTGTGTTATTTCTTTCGGCAAGTGGGAAGAATCTCTTCCATATGCCGAGTTCTCTTATAACAACAGCTATCAAGCCAGCTTGAAAATGGCCCCCTTCGAAGTACTCTATGGACGTAAGTGTCGAACCCCTCTAAATTGGTCAGAAACTGGGGAACGACCGCTCGTGGGTCCGAATATTATTCAACACGCCGAAGAGCAAGTCCGTATCGTCCGTGAAAACCTCAAGGCGGCTCAGGACCGCCAGAAGAGCAACTATGATCGCAAACGATGGGGTTTGACATATCAACCTGGTGATCAAGCTTATCTACGTGTCACCCCTATGAAGGGCACTCACCGTTTCGGAATCAAGGGCAAGCTAGCTCCGCGCTACATTGGTCCTTTCCGCATTGTTGCAAGGCATGGTCAGGTGGCATATAAATTGGAGTTGCCACCGCAATTCTCTCATATCCACGACATCTTCCATGTGTCGCAACTTCGTAAATGCTTCAAGGAATCTCCACACCGCGTAGTGGATCACGAGATGCTCGAATTGCAAGATGATCTATCTTATAAGGAGCATCCGATCCGCATTCTCGATGAAGCTGAACGTCGGACCCGTCAGAAGGTTACCAAGTTCCTCAAAGTGCAGTGGTCAAACCATACTGAAGATGAAGCCACTTGGGAATGCGAGGATAATCTTCGTGCTGAATACCCCAAACTTTTTCCTTCTACCTCTTAATTCTTGGGACGAGAATTCTTGTTAGTGGAGGAGATTTGTAACACCCCATGTATTAAGTTATAGTAATCACCCTATTGATTATGCCATGTCATCATGATTAACAGTGCTTAATCATCATTAGTATCATATCTCTTTTCAAATTCAAATTCAAATGGAAATTCAAACTTAAAGTGAAAATAAAAGTTGTTCAAATCAGAATCTAAAATGTTCATTAAATGGCAAATATTCCAGAGACAATTCTAAAATCATATCCAACATTCACTAAATTAATTAACTGACTCTAACAGCAACAAAACAGCAGTATTTAATCCTTTTTAATTAAAATAAAATCCCAAATGAAAACCTTTGGACTCAAAACCATTATATTGCAGTGGCTTATAATGCACCATATTTATTTGGGCTAGTCTCATAGTTTACAAAAGTGGTTTGAAATAAAAACAAAATACAAAACAGAGAAAGAAAACAGAAAGTAGAAAGGAAATAAAGAAAAGGAAAAAGCCCACTTGCGCCTGGGCCTAAGTCAAACCGGGCAGGCCCAACCCACCTCCCTTTTCCTCCTTCCTACTGCCCCCCTCGCACGCTGTCGCCTCGCCCGCACCCGCCGCGCCGGCCCCCCTGACCCGCGGTCGACAACGCGCCGACGCCCGCCCGTCGAGGTTAAAGCCGCAGCCCCCGTGCTCCTCTGGCTCCCCCCCGGCCTCCCCTCGCTCACTCTCCTCGCTCTCCCTCTCAGCCCCGAGCCCAGCCGAACGCTGTCATCGCCGCTGCTTCCTCGTTGCCGCGCTCCGGCGCCACCTTGAGCCGCGCCGGGAGGTCCATCGACTCCACCGGCGTCGTCTTCGTCCTCCCCAAGCACCAGGACTAGCCGGGAGGCCCCCAGCCGTCATCATCGAGCTCCTCCCCACTGATGCATCTCGGCGGCCGCCGTCGTTGATTCCGACGCATCCACTGCACCCCGCGCCTCCTCGAGCAGCTCCCCGCCACCGATGTGAGCAGCGACACCTTCCCCTCTCTCCCTGTGCTCCGACTCCTCTCCTGCTAGCTTCCCTGCTAGCACCGACCTCCGTCGTCCGCCATGGCCGTCGGGCTCGCGCACCCCGAGCTCCTCCGCCCGCACCGATGGTCCCCGCGTGCTCCTGACACTCCCAGGGCCCCATCGAGCCCCACGTCGAGCCTTCCCGTGCCTCCTATCGCGCGCCCGCGTAACCACCGAACACCGCCGCCGCCATTGCCGGTTCTGCGCTCGATTCCGGCGACCCCTACGCCTGCCGCGGCCATCGTTCGACGCACCTGGCTGCGCACGTTCGAACGCCGCCGCTTGCGCATCCTCCCGTGGCCGGAAAAGCTCAGCCGGCGAGCTCCGCCGCACTCCGGTTATCGCCGGAGTTAACTCCGGTGATGATGCCGACGTGGCATCATTAAGCGCCTAACCCGCACCCTAATCACTCTATGACAGGCGGGCCCAAGCCTTTTAATTAATAAAACATTTTAGTTAATCTAATTTAACCCAGAGTCACTTACACGTGGGGCCCGCAGCACTGTTCATTTGGATAGAAATTATACAGCCAGCTGCTGAGTCAGTAGGCTGGCCCACATGTCAGCCTCTGCTGACTGGATCTTTGACCTAGTCAATGGGCCCACTGGTCAGCCTCTGTGCTGGTCAGCTGGGTACGTTTCTGGGTACATTTAGCATTTCCAGTTACTGTTGAAATTCGAATTTAGTATTTAGATTAATTTCAGAAATTTCAAAAAAATGATTAAATCTTTAGAAATTCATAGAAAATGATCCGTAGCTCACATCGAAAAACTTTATACATGAAAGTTGTTCAGAACGACGAGACGAATCCGAATACGCGGTCTGTTCGTCCGTCACACGTTCCTAACTATCCGAACTTGGAACCGTTCACCTCCCTTCATCTGTGTGACAAATGTCCGGAACCGGAAAAACATTCCCGGATGGATTCCCCCTTCCCCGGTGACGTGCAACCATACATTAGGACACACCCGGCACTGCATATTGTCATGTCGTACATTGTGTTGCTCATGTTTGTTGTGTATTTATACTGTTTCCTCCCCCTCTTCTCTCTCGTTAGACCCCGACGCAGTTCCCGGTACCGACGCAGCTCCGGAGCCCGACGCCACCGTTGACGACCTTGCCTTTACCGCCGAGCAACCAGGCAAGCCCCCCCTTTGATCATCCTAATATCGCCCATTCTATTTTCTCATGCTTGCATTAGAATTGCTGCTGCTACTGCTTTACCTATTCTGATGCATAGCCTGTTTATTGTAACCTGCTGTTGATAATTACCTGCATATCCTAAACTGCTTAGTATAGGCTGGGTAGAGACCTATCAGTGATCCCACTTATCCCGACTGCCCCGCTGGATTATCCGAAGACCCGATCAACGGGATTGAAGAACAGACCCCGGCACCGCACATCACCCCCCTTAGTTGTAACGACACTGCAGCGTTACTATCGAGTGCCGAGGGTGAAACCTCTTGTAGCACTTCTGATGTTAACTCTGTAGAGTAGCTATTCGGTCGTGGTCATCGATGGTGATTCCTCCTTCACCACTTCCAATAACAACGCCATCGTACAACACCTCAAGTGTGAACCCAGCGAGGGTGATTCCTCCGAGTTCACCTTGACGGATACATCGTGTAGGAATCCAACGAGGGTGACACCTCGGATTCCCCTGATGTTATGGACACACGAATACTTGGACTGTACTATTGTTACTTGGAAAGGCGGGTCGACCCTGAGGGGTACCCGCATGTGATGTGAAGGCGGGTTGCCTGTATAGTGCCCGAGTGATGAATACGAGGTGTGGCCGGGCATTCTTAGCCCTTGCCGCAAGTCCTCGAGACGGGGCGACGGGGTCACATCGATCGTGAGTCTCTGCTCATTACCGCAACCCCCAAGGTACTAACGATTTGGATATTTGATTCGAGTGGGCCTCTGGCCCGATAGCACTAACCATCACGTGGGCATAGTATGGGCGTTCTGCATCGTATGCATCAGTCGAAAGTTCTGTCAGACGTCCAGTTCAGCATTGTGGCACGGTCGGATCGTGCCGACCATCCGAGGCGGTGCTGGTATCCACCCTGCACACAATGACCCGTAGTGCACAGGGCGATGGCACAAGACCCCTGAGTGCTTAGGATGTAGACCGGCGGGGACCTCTCTGCTGAGCTTTTGGTAGGGTTGTGGTGTGTCATTTGGCCGAGGCTGGGCATGACCCGGAAAAGTGTGTCCAGCCGGAGTTAAGCGAGCGTGGTGGGTAAGTTGGTGCACCCCTGCAGGGAAGAACTAATCTATGCATAGCCGGATCCTCGGTAACGGACACTCGGAGTTGTATCCCGATCGATACAGCTAGAATTGGATACGATGGCTCTGGGATTGCTTCTCGTAGGGCGTGGAGAAGGGATCTCCAGACGAGGTTGATGACTGTATGGCTCTGGGATTGCTTTCTCGCAGGGAGTCGAGAAAGGATCTCTGGGTGAGGATGAGACTTAATGATACTACTACTTTATACGGTACTCATCTACACTCTTCTAATGCTGCAAGACCTCTGAAGATGCTAGTCTTCGATAGGACTAGGTTTTCCTATCTATTCTGGCATTTCTGCAGCCCAGTCCACATATACAGCCACTCTTTGATAATGTTGCATATGTAGTGTAGATCCTTGCTTGCTGAGTACTTCGGATGAGTACTCACGGTTGCTTTGCTTTCTTTTTCCCCATATACCCCTTTTGATGCAACCAGATGACGGAGCCCCTGAGACAGCTGCCCACGCCGACGATCGCTACTACTACCCCGAGGGTGGATATTACTTCGAGCTTGCCGTCGACCAGGAGTAGGATCGGAGGGTCCCAGGCAGGAGGCCTACGCCTTTCGATCGTAGTGTTTTCTTTTGCCCCGCCTTCTAAGGGCTTTTCTGCATTTTCTTTTATATCTATACTCAGATATCTGATGCTTCCGCTGACGCTTGTACGCAAGCTTATGTATTCGAGCCCTCGAGGCCCCTGGCTTGTAACATAAAGCTTGTATGACTTTATTTATGTTTTAGAGTTGTGTTGTGATATCTTCCCGTGAGTCCTTAGGCTTGATCGTGTGCATTTGCGTGTATGATTAGTGCACGATTGAGCCGGGGGCGTCACACTGGCGCCGTTGCCGGGGAGGTTCTACATCAGGCCTACCAAGTACCCATCATAAACTCTCATCTCTTGCATTACATTATTTGCCATTTGCCTCTTATTTCCTCTCCCCCACTTCTAAAACGATTTTCAGAAAAATACAAAAAGATTTACCTTTTTTTTCGCCCTTCTTCCGTTCGTCTTTTCGTTTGCTTTTTGTTTGCTTGTGTGTTAGATTGCTTTCTTTGTTACGATGACTCAAGAGAATACCAAGTTGTGTGATTTTTCCAGCACTAATAATAATGATTTTGTTAGGAATCTTATGAAATTAATGTCGCTTTGCTGAACCTTGTTATGAAAGAACAATTTTCCGGCCTCCTAGTGAAGATGCCGCATCCCATCTAAATACTTTCGTTGAGTTGTGTGATATGCAAAAGAAGAAAGATGTGGATAATGATATTGTTAAATTGAAAATATTTCCGTTCTCACTACGAGATCGTGCTAAAACTTGGTTTTCATCTTTGCCTAAAAATAGTATTGATTCATGGAATAAGTGTAAAGATGCTTTTATTTCCAAATATTTTCCGCCCGCTAAGATCATCTCCCTTAGGAACGATATAATGAATTTTAAGTAACTTGATCATGAGCATGTTGCACAATCTTGGGAGAGGATGAAATTGATGATAAGAAATTGTCCTACGCATGGTTTGAGTTTATGGATGATTATACAAAAAATTTATGGGGGATTGAATTTTGCATCTAGAAATCTTTTGGATTCCGCCGCGGGTGGTACTTTTATGGAAATCACATTAGGAGAAGCCACTAAACTCCTAGATAATATTATGGCAAATTACTCTCAATGGCATACCGAAAGATCTTCCACTAGTAAAAAAGTGCATGCAATTGAAGAAATAAATACTTTGAGTGGAAAGATGGATGAATTAATGAAATTATTTGCTAGTAAGAGTGCTCCTATTGATCCCAATGATATGCCTTTGTCTTCTTTGATTGGAAATAATAATGAATCTATGGATATGAATTGTGTTGGTAGGAACAATTTTGGTAATAACGCGTATAGAGGTAATTTCAACCCTAGGCCGTTTCCTAGTAATACCTCTAATAATTATGGTAATTCCTACACCAATTCTTATGGAAATTATAATAAGATGTCCTCTGATCTTGAGAACAATATTAAATAATTTATTAGTTCCCAAAAAGTTTTCATTGCTATGGTTGAAGAAAAATTGCTCAAGATTGATGATTTGGCTATGAACGTTGATAGAATTTCACTTGAGATTGATTCTTTGAAAATTAGATCTATTCCACCCAAGCATGATATTAATGAGTATCTAAAAGCTATGAGAATTTCTATTGATGAATGTAAAGAAAGAACTGCTAGGATGCGTGCTAAGCGAGATTGGCTTGTAAAAGCGTGTTCTTCAATTTCTCGTGAAAATAATGATGAAGATCTTAAAGTGATTGATGTGACTCCTATTGAATCTTTGTTTTCTAATATAAATCTTGATAAAGATGGGACTGGAGATGAGTCAACTTTAGCTAGAAGGCGTCCCAATGATTCGGAGTTTATAGATCTTGATGCAAAAATTGATAAAAGTGGGATTGGAGAGGTCAAAACTTTAAGTAGCAATGAACCCACTCTTTTGGATTTCAAGGACTTTAATTATGATAATTGTTCTTTGATAGATTGTATTTCCTTGTTGCAATCCATGTTGAATTCTCCTCATGCTTATAATCAAAATAAAGCTTTTACTAAACATATCGTTGATGCTATGATGAAATCTTTTGAAAAAAACTTGAGTTGGAAGTTTATATCCCTAGAAATCTTTATGATGAGTGGGAACCTACTATTAAGATTAAAATTAAAGATTATGAGTGCCATGCTTTGTGTGATTTGGGTGCTAGCGTTTCCACGATTCTGAAAACTTTATGTGATGTGCTAGGTTTCCGTGAATTTGATGATTGTTCTTTAAATTTGCATCTAGCGGATTCCACTATTAAAAAACCTATGGGAAGGATTAATGATGTTCTTATTGTTGCAAATAGGAATTATGTGCCCGTAGATTTCATTGTTCTTGATATAGATTGCAATCCTACATGTCCTATTATTCTTGGTAGACCTTTCCTTAGAACAATTGGTGCAATTATTGATATGAAAGAAGGAAACATTAGATTTTAATTTCCGTTAAGGAAGGGCATGGAACACTTTCCAAGAAATAAAATTAAGTTACCATATGAATCAATTATGAGAGCTACTTATGGATTGCATACCAGAGATGACAATACATAGATCTATTGCATTATGCCTAGCTAGGGGCGTTAAACAATAGCACTTGTTGGGAGGCCACCCAATTTTATTTTTATGTTTTTTGTTTTGCTTCTGTTATTGAATAAAATACACATTATTACCTATGCAGTAATTGTGTTTTGGTGTTTTAATTAGTGTTTGAGCCAAGTAAGACCTTTGGGATGGCTTACGGTGATAGTTCATTTGATCTTGCTGAAAAACAGAAACTTTTGTGTCCAGTTACAGAATTTTAATAATTCACAGAAGCGACAAAAAACTCTGATTTTTTTACACAAGATTTATATACAAATTGCCTCTGTTTTCCTAATTTTTCAGAATGTTTGGAGTTACATAAGTATTAGAACAATTCGGATATTCACAGACTGTTCTGTTTTTG
Organism: Thinopyrum elongatum; assembly: GCA_011799875.1. NCBI lineage: Eukaryota > Viridiplantae > Streptophyta > Magnoliopsida > Poales > Poaceae > Thinopyrum > Thinopyrum elongatum. The sequence goes on from CM022299.1 coordinate 538,866,534, forward strand.
ACAGATTCTGTTTTCTTTGTGTTGTTTGCTTATTTTGATGAATCTATGGGTAGTATCGGGGGGTATGAACCATGGAAAAGTTGGAATACAGTAGATATTACACCAATATAAATAAAGAATGAGTTCACAACAGTACCAAAGTGGTGATTTATTTTTCTCATACTAACGGATCTCATGAGTTTTCTGTTGAGTTTTGTGTTGTGAAGTTTTCAAGTTTTGGGTAAAGATTTGATGGACTATGGAATAAGGAGTGGCAAGAGCCTAAGCTTGGGGATGCCCAAGGCACCCCAAGGTAATATTCAAGGACAACCAAGAGCCTAAGAAACTTTCCTTTCCCTTCTCCCCTTTCCTTCTCCTCCTTAGGCCGGCCTATATGGGGGGCGCACCAGCCCCTTGTGGCTGGTGCGTTTCCCCTCTTGGCCCATAAGGCCCATATCTTTTGCCGGGGGTGCTCGGAACCCCTTCCGGTGACCCGATAAGTACCCAGTACCCCCCGAAACACTTCCGGTGTCCGAATACCATCGTCCTATATATCAATCTTTACCTCTCGACCATTTCGAGACTCCTCGTTATATCCGTGATCTCATCCGGGACTCCGAACAACATTCGGTCACCAAATCACATAACTCATATAATACTATATCGTCATCGAACGTTAAGCGTGCGGACCCTACAGGTTCGAGAACTATGTAGACATGAATGAGACACCTCTCCGGTCAATAACCAATAGCGGAGGCATAGGGAATGACTTTCATTTTCTCTCTATCTTCTGCAGTGGTCGGGCATTGAGTCTGACTCAACTTCACACCTTGTAACACAGACAAGAACCCTTTCTTTGATTGATCCATTTTGAACTTCTTCAAAACTTTATCAAGGTATGTGCTTTGTGAAAGTCCTATTAAGCGTCTCGATCTATCCCTATAGATCTTGATGCCCAATATATAAGTAGCTTCACCGAGGTCTTTTATTGAAAACTCTTATTCAAGTATCCTTTTATGCTATCCAGAAATTCTATATCATTTCCAATCAACAATATGTCATCTACATATAATATCAGAAATGCTACAGAGCTCCCACACGCTTTCTTGTAAATACAGGCTTCACCGAAAGTCTATATAAAACCATATGCTTTTATCACCTCATCAAAGCATATATTCCAACTCCGAGATGCTTGCACCAGTCCATAGATGGATTGCTAGAGTTTGCACACTTTGTTAGCACCTTTAGGATTGACAAAACCTTCTGGCTGCATCATATACAACTCTTCTTTAAGAAATCCATTAAGGGATGCAGTTTTGACGTCCATTTGCCAGATTTCATAATCATAAAATGCGGCAATTGCTAACATGATTTGGACAGACTTAAGCATCGCTGCGGGTGAGAAAATCTCATCGTAGTCAACTCCTTAAACTTGTCAAAAACCTTTCGCAACAAGTCGAGCCTTGTAGACAGTAACATTACCATCAACGTCAGTCTTCTTCTTGAAGATCCATTTGTTTTCTATGGCTTGCTGATCATCGGGCAAGTCCACCAAAGTCCACACTTTGTTCTCATACATGGATCCTATCTCAGATTTCATGGCCTCAAGCCATCTGTCGGAATCTGGGCTCATCATAGCTTCTTCATAGTTCGTAGGTTCGCCTTGGTCTAATAACATGACTTCCAGGACAGGATTACCGTACCACTCTGGTGTGGAATGTGTTCTGGTTGACCTATGAAGTTCAGTAGTAACTTGATCTGAAGTTTTATGATCATCATCATTAGCTTCCTCTCTAGTTGGTGTAGGCATCACGGGAACGGTTTTCTGTGATGTGCTACTTTCCAATTCGAGAGAAGGTTCAATTACCTCATCAAGTTCTACTTTCCTCCCACTCACTTCTTTCGAGAGAAACTCCTTCTCTAGAAAGAATCCATTATTAGCAACAAAGATCTTGCCTTCAGATCTGTGGTAGAAGGTGTACCCAATAGTTTCTTTAGGGTATCCTATGAAGACGTACTTCTCCGCTTTTGGGTTCGAGCTTATCAGGCTGAAGCCTTTTGACATAAGCGTCGCATCCCCAAACTTTTAAGAAACGACAGCTTAGGTTTCTTGCCAAACCACAGTTCATACGGTGTCATCTCAACTGATTTAGACGGTGCCCTATTTAACATAAATGCAGCTGTCCCTAATGCATAACCCTAAAACGATAGTGGTAAATCGGTAAGAGACATCATAGAATGCACCATATCCAATAAAGTACGGTTACGATGTTCGGACACACCATTACGCTGTGGTGTTTCAGGTGGCGTGAGTTGTGAAACTATTCCACATTGTTTTAAATGAAGGCCAAACTTGTAACTCAAATATTCGCCTCCGCGATCAGATCGTAGAAACTTTATTTTCTTGTTACGATGATTCTCCACTTCACTCTGAAATTCTTTGAACTTTTCAAATGTTTCAGATTTGTGTTTCATTAAGTAGATATACTCATACCTACTCAAATCATCTGTGAAGGTCAGAAAATAACGATACCCGCCGCGTGCTTCAACACTCATCGGACCGCATACATCGGTATGTATTATTTCCAATAAGTCATTAGCTCGCTCCATTGTTTCGGAGAACGGAGTTTTAGTCATCTTGCCCATGAGGCATGGTTCACAAGTATCAAATGATTCATAATCAAGTGATTCCAAAAGTCCATCCGCATGGAGTTTCTTCATGCGTTTTACACCAATATGACCTAAACGGCAGTGCCACAAGTATGTTGCACTATCATTATCAACTTTGCATCTTTTGGCATCAATATTATGAATATGTGTATCACTACGATCGAGATTCAATAAACCATTCACATTGGGTGTATGACCATAGAAGGTTTTATTCATGTAAACAGAACAATAATTATTCTCTGACTTAAATGAATAACCGTATTGCAATAAACATGATCAAATCATATTCATGCTCAACGCAAACATCAAATAACATTTATTTAGGTTCAACACTAATCCCGAAGGTAGCAGGAGTGTGCGATTGTGATCGTATCAACCTTGGAATCACTTCCAACATACATCATCACCTCGCCCTTAACTAGTCTCTGTTTATTCTGCAACTCCTGTTTCGAGTTACTAATCTTAGCAACTGAACCGGTATCAAATACCCAGGGGCTACTACGAACACTAGTAAGGTACAGATCAGTAACATGTATATCAAATATACTTTTGTTCACTTTGCCATCCTTCTTATCCGCCAAGTATTTGGGGCAGTTTCGCTTCCAGTGACCATTTCCTTTGCAGTAGAAGCACTCAGTTTCAGGCTTGGGTCTAACTTTGGGTTTCTTCATGGGAGCGGCAACTTGTTTGCCATTCTTCTTGAAGTTCCCTTTCTTTCCCTTTTGCCATTTTTCTTGAAACTAGTGGTCTTGTTAATCATCAACATTTGATGCTCTTTCTTGAGTTCTACCTTCGCCGATTTCAGCATCGCGAAGAGATCAGGAATCGTTTTCGTCATCCTTGCATATTATAGTTTATCACGAAGTTCTAGTAGCTTGGTGATAGTGACTAGAGAACTCTGTCAATCACTATCTTATTTGGAAGATTAACTCCCACTTGATTCAAGTGATTGTAGTACCCAGACATTCTAAGCACATGCTCACTGGCTGAGCTATTCTCCTCCATCTTGTAGGCAAAGTACTTGTCAGAGGTCTCATACCTCTCAACACGGGCATGAGTCTGAAATACCAATTTCAGCTCTTGGAACATCTCATATGCTCCGTGGCGTTCAAAACGTTTTTGAAGTCCCGGTTCTAAGTCGTAAAGCATGGTGCACTAAACTATTAAATAGTCATCATACCGAGCTTGCCAGACGTTCATAACGTTTGCATCTGCTCCTGCAATAGGTCTATCACCTAGCGGTGCATTAAGGACATAATTCTTCTGTGCAGCAATGAGGATAATCCTTAGATCACGGACCCAGTCCGCATCATTGCTACTATCATCTTTCAACTTAGTTTTCTCTAGGAACATATCAAAAATAGGGGAGCTACATCGTGAGCTATTGATCTACAACATAGATTTGCAAATACTATCAGGACTAAGTTCATGATAAATTAAGTTCAATTAATCAAATTACTAATGAACTCCCACTTAAATCAACATCCCTCAAGTTGTCTAAGTGATACATGATCCATATCAACTAACCCATGTCCGATCATCACGTGAGATGGTGTAGTCATCAATGGTGAACATCTCTATGTTGATCATATCTACTATATGACTCATGTTCGACCTTTCAGTCTCCAGTGTTCCGAGGCCATGTCTGTACATGCTAGGCTCGTCAAGTTTAACCCAAGTATTCCGCGTGTGTAAATCTGGCTTACACCCATTATATGTGAACGTAGAGTCGATCACACCCGATCATCACGTGGTGTCTCGAAATGACGAACTGTAGCAATGGTGCATACTCAAGGAGAACACTTTTACCTTGAAATTTAGTGAAGGGATCATCTTATAATGCTACCGCCGTTCTAAGCAAAATAAGAGGCATAAAAGATAAACATCACATGCAATCAAAATATGTGACATGATATGGCCATCATCATCTCGTGCTTTTGATCTCCATCTCCAAAGCATCGTCATGATCTCCATCGTCACCGGCTCGACACCTTGATCTCCATCATTGCGTCGTGGTCATCTCGCCAACTATTGCTTCTACAACTATTGCTAACTCATAGCGATAAAGTAAAGCAATTACATGGCGTTTGCATTTCATACAATAAAGAGACAACCATAAGGCTCCTGTCGGTTGCATGATATCTTACAAAACATGATCATCTCATACAATAACATATATCACATCACAACATACCCTGCAAAAACAAGTTAGACGTCCTCTACTTTGTTGTTGCAAGTTTTACGTGGCTGCTACGGGTTTCTAGCAAGAACCGTTCTTACCTACGGCAAAAACCACAACGGTGATTCGTCAAGTTTGCTGTTTTAACCTTCTTCAAGGACTGGCCGTAGTCAAATTTGATTGAACTAAAGTAGGAGAAACAGACACCCGCCAGCCACCTTTATGCAAAACTAGTTGCATGTCAGTCGGTGGAACCGGTCTCATGTGCGTGGACATGTAAGGTTGGTCCGGGCCGCTTCATCCCACAATACCGACGAATCAAAATAAGACGTTGGTGGTAAGCAGTATGACTACCACCGCCCATAACTCTTTGTGTTCTACTCGTGCATATCATCTACGCATAGACCTGGCTCATGATGCCACTGTTGGGAAACGTTGCATGGAAAACAAAAAAAATTCTACGCACACGCAATGATCTATCCATGGAGATGCATAGCAACAAGGGAGAGAGTGTGTCTACGTACCCTCGTAGACCGTAAGTGGAAGCGTTTCACAACGCGGTTGATGTAGTCGAACTTCTTCGCGCTTCAACCGATCAAGTACCGAACGCACGGCACCTCCGCGTTCTGCACACGTTCAGCTCGGTGACGTCCCTCGCCTTCTTGATCCAGCAAGACGTCGAGGTAGTAGATGAGTTCCGTCAGCACGACGGCGTGGTGACGGTGATGGTGAAGTGATCTCCGCAGGGCTTCGCCTAAGCACTACGAAAATATGACCGGGGGTGTAAACGGTGGAGGGGGTGCCGCACACGGCTAGGCAATTGTCTAGGGTGTGCTAGGCGCCCCCCTCCTCATATATATAGGTGGGAGGGAGAGGGGAGAGGTCAAGGGGCGCCCCAAGTAGGTCTGAATCCTACTTGGGCTCCTGCACTTGGCCGCCCCCCCTTGCCATGTTTGTCGGAGGGGGAAGGAAAGAGAGGGGGAGAGGGAAGGAAGTGGGAATCCTAATCCACACTTACCTTTCCTGTCGGGGATATACCCCGCGGTATGACCCGGCCGGAAGTATGACCCGGCCAAACTTGGCGACTCACTAAGTGACCCGCCCGGATCTCTCCACTCATTGATGACCCAGCCGGGCCTGGGGACTCATTGGTGACCCGGCAGGCGAGTTAGAGGAGCGACAAGACCCGATGGCCCAGAAGGCGGCTCGAAGCCGGCCGGCTCATGTTACGTTGGGCTGGCTTAAGAGGACAGGCATAAGGAATATTTCCCTTGCAAGGGAAGCAAGACTAGGATTCCACTTGTAATAGAATAGTCCTAATCCTACTAGGACTCCACATGTAACCCGCCCCTTCAACTTATATAAGGAGGGGCAGGGCACCCCAAGGGGGGAGGTTTTGGACAAGGGAAGACAGACAAGTCAATAGCTCTCGAGATAGAGGTAGTGAAAGAGCACCCATGTAACCGTGAGCATCACCATGATCAATATCAATGAAGCAGGATGTAGGCTTTTACCTCCACCGTGAGGGGCCGAACCTGGGTAAAAACATCGCGTCTCTCGTCCCACTCAACCCCTCTCAAGCTACCACATAGATGTGTTGGCCTCACGACTAAGTCCTTTTTCACGAGGACATCTGCCGTGACAAATCCACGACAGTTGGGGCCCACCGTGGGGCATGAGCACGGTGGTGTTGAGTTCTTAGAGGGATCTCTCCCATCGATCGAGAAGTTTGCAATTTTCTCGGGTGAAGAAAGATTCAGCATGGAAGGATTCACGTCAACTAATAGTTCATCAGTCAAGATCAAAGAAGTTTTCAACGGCGGCATGTACAAAATTGAGATCAGGAAGGTTTAGTGTTGCAGTTTTGGGTGAGCCACCGCCTTGCGGTTGGTTTGATTACTTTCAAATCGCCAAGACCGACAGCGATTGTTTCTTGAGTCGATGAGGCGGACAGACTTCTGAAGAGAGACGTCAAATCTGAGTCGGCTCGCTACCTCTGGTTCTTGTCCGGTTTACCACGACCTAGAGGTGGGTGCAGCGTTGACTCGGCCTCGTCGACCGGCATCGCCTCTGAGCCGCCACGGCAAGAGCTCGCCCCCGTGGCCCTGCGTCATCGAGTCGCTGTCACCGCCTCTGCCTCTGCAGGTCTCCATCTCGATCCCCGTAGCCGACTCGCCAGGCCACGCTTGAGAGTCGCTCGGCGGCGCGGCTGTCTCACGTCCCAAGGCGACCTGCTAAAATCTCGATGTGAAGACCGAATCAGACAAGTACTCGAATTAGTACTATCTCAACTAGTACTCCTCACGTACAAGGACTGAACCAAAACAAGACATCTTGGAGGAACACTCCGTCCATATTCATGAAGCAGTCAAAACATATCAGCATGCTACTTTGGTTGTTTCCCCGATGCTACTACTAATCAAGACTGCATAGTAACTTCATCTGAGGTCAGATGAGCTATACTAGAAACTTGGGCTGCATGCGCTCTGTCAGCTATAGATCAAGACAAGAGAAAGAAGATGAGAACGGGCTCGAACTCCGCTTTGGATTCAGCCTCCGCTTCGAAAGCAGCCGCCATCTGTCGGTGTCAAAACCGGCAGATCTCGGATAAGGGGTCTCGAACTATGTGTCATGGATCGATGAGTAACAAGAGACACGGGACATGATGTTTTACCCAGGTTCGGGCCCTCTTAATAGAGGTAAAATCCTACGTCCTGCTCTTGTTTATATTCATGGAATATCAAGTACAGAGTTGATCTACCTTGAGATCATATGTTGTGGTCTAAACCCTAGAGGTATGATGATTGATGTCATAATGATCTAGCTTCCCTATCGACTAGCCCGGCCTCGGCTTATATAATGTACCAGAGGCCTAGGATAACAAGAGTCCTAGTCGAATACGCTGGTGGAGAGGAGTCATTGTCTTGATCACCAAGTCTTGTGAAATCTTCCTCGTGTATACTTTGGCTGTCCGAACTGGCCCATGAGTAAACGGCCCTGGGGGTCCTCGGCCCAATCCAACTAATCGGGAGACGATGTGGTGAGTACCCCCTAGTCCAGGACACCGTCAGTAGCCCCCTGAACCGGTCTTCAAGTTGGGGACGCTCCTCGATTCTTCCGAACTGTTCTTCATCTTCGGTCGTCGGTCTTGAAAACTGGTTCAACAAATCTTCTCATCTTCGATCTTAAAGATCGCCGAAGTGAATTCGAAGAGTTTACACGTCGGGTATCCGAGGAGCCCCTTTAAGTTCTCGGCCTTTATCAATGCCTTATTATTTTTTACACCACACCTCGGGTTTGAAGTTGTTCCCATGCGGTGGTGTCCTCTTGCATCCGAGCTCCAACGCCGGACTGTATTAGAGGTATCTTTTGCAGCCGAGCACTAACGCCGGACTGTATCCGAACTCCAACGCCGGACTATATCCGAGCTCTAACGCCGGACTGTATCCGAGCTCTAACGATGGTCAGCGTCCGAGGTGTCATAAACTACCTCGGTCTTTAAAAGATTGAATGAATTCAGCCGAGCTTAATGCCGGAAGTGCCCTCTATGGAGCCAGCCACTGGCGCCCGAGCTTTATGCCGAACTGCTTCCGAGGTGGTGCACCACCCTGACTGCGGGCTGATTTTTTGTGAATATTTTTTATTGGTGCAATTTATTCTCCGCCGAGATATATAGCCAGTAGCCCTCAAGGTGTGTGTCGGTCTAAAACCCGAGATGCACCTGAAAGAAAACATGAAACTGCTGATCCAAATAGCCCCTGAGACTCAGGTCGATGAGCGAAATCGGCCTGAGGATCAACTCCTAGCTCGGCAGCATACGTAGGAATAGAAACGCAGTGTAATATATTAGAGATAATAGTGATCGACGAACGGACCCTTGAGAGAGGGTCTTGAGAAGTTGCCGTAATATATTAGCTTGATGCCAGATAAGTCCAGATGGTACCTGTTGTTGTCCGAAGACGCGTTTGCCTATAGTTCGGTCAAGCCGAACACTAAGCACTTTGAATTTTCTGCATTGAACAAGCAATGCAGTAGCCCCCGAGACACTGGTCGGGTGGCAACACCAGATCAGGGGATCGATGTGCCCCTTTAATATTTGTAAATAATAAGCCCGAAGCCCAGTAGCCCCCGAGTCTTAATGCGGGCACGAGTGGCCGAATTAAGGATTGATATCCATAGTAAAATCACAAATTATGTGTAATGACTCTATGTATCCAAGTACTTTACATCATTAGTGCTCGAATCCGCATTGTACAAAACTTTGTTGACCGACCATCAGCTTCAACCTCTTCGGCCAGTAGCCGAGGAGTGTTTTCCTACTTTATAAAGCCGTTATAAGGGCAAAGATTTATGGAAAACAAGGCAATCCGGTCATACGGTTTTATAAACAAAGGTACACGGAGAGATATGTTATATTACGTTTTAACGTAAGAAACATCTTCCAAAGAAAATAGTCCCGCTATCGGTTCCTTTCTTTGGGTCGTCATGCTTATCATGATCATGAAACCTCACCTCCGATCAATGTGGGAGGAAAATATTGAGGATTTAGTTCGGGGAAAGTTCCCGAACTCTATGGTATTAATGAACCAAAATTTTCACTTCCGTCGTTGCCGACCAATGTGATCCTCTAAGATTGCTAGCTTTCGGCTTCACCCAGTCTGAGGTACTTACTCGGATGACCCGGTAGTAACAATCACAGAGGTGCTCCCTTTACCACCTAGCCGAACAATCGGGAACGTAGGGGTAAGCACAGGAGCCAGGCAACCCAGCTTGACCAAAATTTTAAGTCAAATTGATGCATATTTATGGCTTTATAACGATGATTGCGGAAGGAGGCCCTCGTATATTAAATACAAACGCCGATGATATGTTTATTTTGACTCCGTTGCGACCGTTTATAATTTGAAAGTGGCCCATCGTCGGCTTCCACCCCCTTGTAGATGCTACGCAGGGTGTTTTCGCAATAACAAAACAACCCTTAGCCGACATCTCGGTGCCCGAAGGCGGTTGTGTTAGCGGAAACGAGGCAATCAGATATGCGGGCTTTATAACTTTCACTTAGTCATAGGAGCTTAAAGTTGGGAGGCCAGTTACTAGCCCCCAGTTAGTGTTCGGTGACAGTCGAGGTCAAGCCGTAAACACTTCGGCCAATGTTATGAACGGACCGTCATTTAACATGGGGTGACCTCTATCGATCTTATAATCTAACACAGTCATCGGATCGCTGACCAGTTTACACTTATTGTGACAGTCAGTTTTCGGCTTTCTCCACTGAGGCGCTTAACCATGCTAGCTGGAAGCACAATCGCAGTGGTTCTCCCTTTGCACACCTAGCCGAACAAAGCGGAACGTAGGAGGCAAGCACAGGAGTCGGGCAACCCAACTATTGACCAAAGACACAGTTCGAAACCGATGCATATAAAGCAATACCCGAGAATGTTTTGCCGAATCTCTAAAGGTGTCCGGCGTTGCACTGCGAAACTTATGCTGGAAACACACAAATAGTTTAAAAGTGCCATAGGCTTAAAAACCAAAAGACTTATGCGGAAACTCCACGTCCGAACTAAATCAAGTCAATTGGTGCCAATCCGAAAATTGGTATAAAAAAAGTGTGCTTCTGTCGTGCTTTAACATGACACATCGATCTCAAGACTGCAAGTGGGTCAAGATCGAACCCAGACTATCCGGCTATTGACCACACACTCGAGTCGAGGAAGGAGTGATAGAAAAAGACTTTGCAACGAACAAGAAGAAAACACACTTATTATAAAACGGCTCATGTAAATTTAAGAGCCCCCAGCTAACATGGGTAAAGGGAGTTTCTTTTAACAAACAACTCACGTGAGCACGGTCGAACCGAACACAAATTAAAAAAAAAATTAAAACTTTGCGCATGAAAGCGACTTAGCTGGTTAATGTGCTCGGCATCGATGACGCGGTCCGATTTTATGGCGGGACGAGGTCCCAGCCCCTAAGCCGGTCCCGAGGTGGAGGAGCGAAGAGCTTGGCACTCCGAAGTGGCGACACAGAGCGGCCAATGTGGCGAGGTGGAACCCCCCGTCCGTCCGAGGCGACGGAGTAGGCCGACAGTATGACGCCGAAGTTCCCGGTGTGGGTTAATGAAGTGATGACGAAGCCCCCGGTCCAGCCGAGGTGACAGCGCTGCCCAATCCAGATCATTTACCTGTGCACGGAAGATAGTGCAAGCCGGAGATAACAGTAATAAAAAAAGGTTGCATGATTAATAATTCATGCAAAGTGAGTAATAAAAGAAATATGGCTCGTGCGCCAAACACCCGACGAGGTAGGACCCTCTTGATGATGCCGAAGTCCCCGAGGCAACCGAACATGTCGGTATGGCAATTCAATCAACAAGATGATCATGCGAGCCGATTTATGCCAATTGGGACGACGACATTGGCTTGCCGAAGTGACCGCGTGATGCAGTCGAAGTCACTCACCTGCACACATAAAATAGTGCGGTCCGAAAAGAATAATATAAATATATATAAAATCCTTGCATAATTGCTTTTCGCAAAAATAATTTATTTAAAGAGATGTGGCCTGGCGCCGAAGTCAATGTCGATGCAGGGCGTCGACGTGATGCGGTAAAGGCGTGGCAAAGCCCGAATCACAGGTCGGTCCGAGTTCCGGATGCGGCGTTCGCCGAACTATGTACAGAAACTGACCGAACCACCACGCGACCGTCGTTAATGCGGCCACCATTTGATAGACCTGTGTACAGATGATGGAACAAATCAGAGTAATAATTCCTTGGGAAAAATAAACCTAAACAAGCAAAAATTGCTAGGATTAATAGCACACGGTTTATTTGTTGTAGCAGTCCGAAGGAAGGTTACTCCCAAAATTGGGACTCGATACGCACACCCATTGCCTAATGGGTGATGAAGCGACGGCATGGCGATGCTGGCAAAGATTGTCTCGCCGAGGCAAAGCCCCCGGTCCAGCTAACGTAACGAAGCTGGTCGGCTGGTGACGCCGAAGTCTCCGGAGTAGGTTGATGAAGAGATAGCGAAGCCCCCGGTCTAGCCGAGGTGACGGAGCAGGTCGGCAAGGAGACGTTGCAGTTGCCATGTCAGCCGAGGTGTTGAAGCAGTTCGGCGTGATGGACATCGGCTTGAAGAAGCAACAGTGCGGCCATGCCGACGTAGGTCGTAACTTGTGACGCGGTCAATGCCGGCTTGATGAAGTGGCCATGCGGCGATGCCGGTGTGCCCGCTCCGTGTAATCCGTGGGGCGGCGATGTTGGTGATGATTTATCCTTGGCGATTCCGAACTCTTGCTCGGCTCGCCGAGATGATGATCTGAAGAAGTTGAGCTCGGCTCAAAAAGCGACGACGCGTCTAGCGCAGGTCGGCAGCCGTGGAGCAATATTGCCGGACTGATTTGACACCAGCGTGATGGTGAAGATTACCTCAGAGGAGGCTTAAAATTTTATGGGCACGTGTTTAAAAACAACGCACAATACCCTAGAAGAAAATTCCTTTAAAAAGGTTGTCCAATATCACGTTCATAAAGAAACATGAATTCGGGTCGTATCCATATTCGCGCAGAAAACTGATCTGAAAATTGGTCCACTCATCAGAAGGTTTCCTGAGTTTGAACCGTCGGATCGAGCTGAAATTTTGAGGGGTGGTAGATATAGGAATTCTGTAGCCGATCAACGGTTGGATCTTCCAAATGACGTCCGAGCTAGATGCTGGACACCACGCTCCAAACTCGTCCAGATTCCCGTCCAGATTCGACAGGGCTCCGGTATATCGGAGATCGCCGGAGATTCCTCCATCGGAACTCGGCGAAATTTTGCATGGTTGTTGTAGACTTAATTCTGCACAATTTCACTGAAGCAATTGTTAAAACGACACTCGAGGAGGCGGTGAAGGCGGATAAAAGTTTGCTGTCTAGAAAAATAGCACGGTCGCCCGAGGGCAATGTTGACGTTGAGCCCCCGAGCTCCAAGGATGATTCCTCCGTGATCATGATAGAGATCAGAGTTGATGTTTGATGAAGGCCCTCGTCCAAACATGATGATCGGAGACGGAGCGCAGTCCTCGGTTGAGCCAAGGTGACCAGTCGATCCGGCGACGAAGATGCCGACGTCGCAGTTGATCTGCGGGCGAGCCATCGACCCTTTGCCGATCACACAGCGGAACTCTCAATGAAAGCACCATTATCGGTGTCAAAACCGGCAGATCTCGGGTAGGGGGTCCCAAGTTGTGTGTCATGGATCGATGGGTAACAGGGGACAAGATGTTTTACCCAGGTTCGGGCCCTCTTAATGGAGGTAAAATCCTACGTCCTGCTCTTGTTTATATTGATGGAATATCAAGTACAGAGTTGATCTACCTCGAGATCATATGTTGTGGTCTAAACCCTAGAGGTATGATGATTGATGTCATAATGATCTAGCTTCCCTATCGACTAGCCCGGCCTCGGCTTATATAATGTACCAGAGGCCTAGGATAACAAGAGTCCTAGTCGAATACGCCGGTGGAGAGGAGTCCTTGTCTTGATCACCAAGTCTTGTGGAATCTTCCTCGTGTATACTTCGGCTGTTCGAACTGGCCCATGAGTAAACGGCCCTGGGAGTCCTCGGCCCAATCCAACTAATCGGGAGACGATGTGGTGAGTACCCCCTAGTCCATGACACGTCACCACCCGCGAGCTGTTACCCTCAGCCTCAGTCGTCGCCGCGTTTTTCCCTCACTGGCGTCACCTTCTGCCTCGCACTTTAAGTCGCCGCCTACCTTGATGGCCGGAGCTGAATCGACCACCGTCTGCCAAGCCGCTGTGGGCTCTCCTCGCCTCGCCTGCTCCTGCCGCGTTAAGCCGCCGTACTGGCCCCGCCTCGGACGCCTCCTCTGCCTACTGCGCGTCGACCATGTTCGCTGACCCGCCAATATCGTCGCAGCTCCCCCGTGGTGTCACCTTCATCTCACCGGAGACGACACCGCTTCACCTCACCGGCGTCACCTTCGAGCCGCTGCTGCGTGGCCATAACCGCGCTTCAAGCCGGCTCCACCTCGACTCGCCGGGGTGCGCGCGTCTGCTGGCACTACTTCGCCATCACGCCTCCACCTCACGGGACTCCATGTCTCCGAGCAGGGCTGGCTTGTGCCCACTGCGCCTTGCACCGTCGACGAGCCGCCTTTGCCTCAAGCCACCGCCTTGGGCTACCTTCCACCTCGAGCGCGGTCCTGTCGCCTTCGCGTTTGAGCCGCCTCCGCCGCTCGTGCGCCAAGCTGTTGCTGCTGCGCCCCTCCTTGGCGTCGCTCTTTCACTGCCGGGGCCGGCTTCGAGCCGCCTAGCCTCGCGTGCCTGCACGACCGGACCGGGCCACCGCTCCGGTCGCCTCCGGCCTCCAGCTCACGCGCCCGCGCGCCCGAGCCGCCTGCTCGTCGGTTTGACCCCGACTTGCCGCCGGCCGCTGTGCCCGCGCACCCGAGCCGCCCGTTCGTTGGTTTGGCTCTGCCTCGCCGTGCCTCTGGTACTTGGCCGCCTTGCATCCTCCTTGAGACGCCAGACCCTGTGTTTTGAATTTCGGCCGAGAAAAACGGATTTCGGCCGAATTTCGGCCATCTCGGCCAGGGGCGAAAAATACCTTCCGGCGAAAAAATGAATTTTGGTCAAAATTTGGTCAAATTTAAGCCAAGTTTGGATCAAATTTCAGCCGAAATTTTTAAAAATGGCCGAAATTCGGCCATCTCGGTCTGGGCCGAGAAATTTCACAAACCGAAAGTCAAAACCTAGGCCAGACCTCGCGTCGCCTCGCCGGGGTGCCACCTCTGCTGTTTCAAAGCCGCTTTACCACCAGTTCGCCATCGCGCCTTGTCTCTTCAGCCGCGGCCATGCCAGATTGGCCTCACCTCCGCCTCTGCCACCCTGCCGCCGTGGGATTACTAGCGCGCCAAGCCACCGCTGCCCCGCGCCGCCGTGCTCTTACTGTAGTTGTTTTTCAGAAAAGGGAAGGCAGAAGCAGATAAGAGAGAAGGAGAAAACCTGCTACGTGCATGGATTATGCGGCCAGAGTACTAATCACATGCATATACTATTCACTTTCCATGCACCTCTAGTACCTCACACACGGTTCAATCTCCAACTTGATGTATCCTGGCAAATTGACGATTCAACGTAAACAACGGCAGCAACTTCATCGATGCGCCTGATCAGACGGCTCCATTGCCTCGTCAATTCCAGCGATTTTGTTGATTCAGCCTTGTCATTTGGCTCCGAATGATCGAGTATGCCTACGCTGCATCTGCACCAGGGTCACATAAAGTATGGCCTCAGGGGTTACCCCACTGGGAGTGCTGGTCGTGCATCCAACGAGACAGTGTCAGTCAAGCACTTGACAGAAATTATCCAGCGATGCATAGCCTGGTTCCCTAGATAAAACAGAGGAAGCCAGAGGAGACGTACTGATCCAGCATTATCCAGCGCCAGTGTCCGCGTTCGCCCGACAAAACATCAGGTGCTATCTTTTCTAAGTATTTTATCAGCACATGTTTTGTTTGAAAACAATTACTCTGGTCTGTGATATTTTTTCGCAGGACCATTATTCATTACAAAGGTGTCTTAACGGGGCATGCGTCAATATTATTTTTTGCACTGCGCTTGTCCATGCCGTGCTGCTCTATGGATATGTATGCGAGTCATCGCCCCCGCTACATCAACACACGCGATTGATTCATTGTCCGCGCCCGCGGCTGACTCGCCCGCGTCCAAGCCGTTTCCAACGCTGCGGCCGACTCTCTCGTCCGCAACGGCTCACAACGTCGCTGCCGACTCTCCCGTCCGCACCGGCTTATAACACCGTGACCGACTCATCTGTTTGCTCCCGCGGCCAACTCGCCCGCGATTGATTTCAGCTTCACCATAGTGATCATCAACTCCGCGGCGGATAATTTCCGGCCTAACATATCAGGTGAAATCCATCCAGTATATTTTTATATTACATATTAACCCCTTTAAAAGAGCAATTACTCTGGCTTGCAAATTCTTTAATGCAGGACAAGTTGTCTACTGCAAAAGGGACCGTTATGTCACTGAGTTGTTGAAAGACTCATACCGGGAGTGTATAACATGTATTGCGAGGATCATCAACTCGCTTCAAGCTTCTGGTTTACATAAACTTTAGTATTCCGCTGTTCAACTATATGCCGGTTTATATCGCGGTCAAGCAAGGAGAATCTCAAGCCAACTCTTCGAGTCGTCTTAAGACTTGGGGGATACAATGACATGACTCAGCCAATCTTGCTAGTTTCAGCAAATTCAAGAACCCAGGAGGTTGGAGGGAAAGATAACCCGGTCCCGGAGGCTACTGCCATATTGATGAAAATTTAAAGGCTGTCAGAAAATTTCCGGCTTAAAAAGAAGATTCCGGTTCAACATCCGGTTCAAGAGGAATTCATCTCTCGCAAGTTTGAGTTCTCGGAAAAATTAAAAGTCACTTGGGGGCTCCCTGCTCATTGAGCATAGTCGACCCTCTTGATCCGGCTTACATGCCGTCTCCTATGGTCACTTGGGGGCTCCCTGCTCATTGAGCATAGCCGACCCTCTTGATCCGGCTTACATGCCGCCTCCTATGGTCACTTGGGGGCTCCCTGCTCATTGAGCATAGCCGACCCTCTTGATCCGGCTTACATGCCGTCTCCTATGGTCACTTGGGGGCTCCCTGCTCATTGAGCATAGCCGACCCTCTTGATCTGGCTTACATGCCGTCTCCTATGGTCACTTGGGGGCTCCCTGCTCATTGAGCATAGCCGACCCTCTTGATCCGGCTTACATGCCGTCTCCTATGATCACTTGGGGGCTTCCTGCTCAATGAGCATAGCCATGCTTACCCTCTTGATCCGGCTTACATGCCGTTTTATTGGTCGTTTGGGGGCTTCCTGCTCAATGAGCATAGCCATGCTTACCCTCTTGATCATGCATATACGTCATCATACATTGCATCATCATTGCATCATCATAGCATGCATCATATATGCATGGTTATATTGGTTTATATTGCAGGAGCCGGTTTTCAAACCGGATTATATTATTCAAATCTTTAATAGCCAGCATGGCTGGATTTTTATTATGGTTATCCATAACTAGTATTATGATTGAGGTTTTCAAAAGCCGCTTCAGAGCAATGGCTATTATTTCTTCATCCAAGAGTACCGGTTCACAACAGAGAGCATGGTTCAATATATTGATAGGCAAAGACTTTCAGCAAACATCATCCGCGCAATGGATATGGTTTTATTTAGTCCCGAATTGCTGCAAGCATATGACCCGGCACTTGGGGGCTACATTATTCAAATCAAGATTACGTTGAGTATGCAAGTCCCATGTCACTGCGAGCATGCACCATGGCACTTGGGGGCTAATGCAAAGCCATTTTAACTCACCTCATTGAAGACCCGACCCATCACATAATGATGAGCCGGCCCTTGGGGGCTACTAATTGCTCCTGCCAAAGGTAACCCGAAACTTGGGAGCTACATCATATGGTGTTATTTTTTGAAATACAAGTCCCAGCTCAGTATTATCTTACTGAGCCGGCCCTTGGGGGCTACATGTTGCTGCTTAAGTCTACATAATCAAATCTACAAAGTCCCTGCTCGTTATTGCATAATGACCCGGCACTTGGGGGCTACACATGGGAAGTACAAAGTGTTCAGTTTATGATTGGCAACTTTCATGAACAACCCGGATTTCTCCAAAGTTGCAGCATTTATATTGAAGCAAGTCTTAAGCTGTTACTACGCTCCCTTCTTAAGACTTGGGGGCTACAGGTGATATGCATATGAGGGAGTTTGACAAGTTCTAACATTTTTGAGCAGGCTCAGTATCAGATGAATATTTTAAAGTCCAATAATTTTATTAAGTTGGAGTATTCAAAACTGGCGGGTCATCAGATGAATATCTTGAATCCAATATTTTTGTCAAGCCAGAGTATTGGAGGCCGACTTAAATGGATTATTTTTTCCAATATTTTTTCTACAAGAAACTAAGAGACAAGGAATGGAATAACTCAAGAATTGCACGACCCGGCAAATATTAACTCGGTCGAGTATCTTCACAGAAGGAAATGACAAGATGAACAGAAGCCGGCTCTCGAAAAGGTTTGACCCCGCGCACAACCTGTCAAATTTGTTCTTGTGTTTATTTTGCAGGATCAGTTTAACATGGATAAATCCAAATTAAACTGGGGGCTAATGTCGGGGATATACCCCGCGGTATGACCCGGCCGGAAGTATGACCCGGCCAAACTTGGTGACTCACTAAGTGACCCGCTCGGATCTCTCCACTCATTGATGACCCGGCCGGGCCTGGGGACTCATTGGTGACCCGGCAGGCGGGTTAGAGGAGCGACAAGACCCGGTGGCCCAGAAGGCGGCTCGAAGCCGGCTGGCTCATGTTACGTTGGGCCGGCTTAAGAGGACAGGCATAAGGAATATTTCCCTTGCAAGGGAAGCAAGACTAGGATTCCACTTGTAATAGAATAGTCCTAATCCTACTAGGACTCCACATGTAACCCGCCCCTTCGACTTATATAAGGAGGGGCAGGGCACCCCAAGGGGGGAGGTTTTGGACAAGGGAAGATAGACAAGTCAATAGCTCTCGAGATAGAGGTAGTGAAAGAGCACCCATGTAATCGTGAGCATCACCATGATCAATATCAATGAAGCAGGATGTAGGCTTTTACCTCCACCGTGAGGGGCCGAACCTGGGTAAAAACATTGCGTCTCTCGTCCCACTCAACCCCTCTCAAGCTACCACATAGATGCGTTGGCCTCACGACTAAGTCCTTTTTCACGAGGACATCTGCCGTGACAAATCCACGACATTTCTTTTCTCCCCTTTCCTTCTCCTCCTTAGGCCGGCCCATATGGGGGGCGCACCAGCCCCTTGTGGCTGGTGCGTTTCCCCTCTTGGCCCATTGATGTCTACTACACAACTTGTTCTTGTAGGCTCATGTTGGGCCTCCAAGCGCAGAGTTTTGTAGGACAGTAGCAATTTTCTCTCAAGTGGATGACCTAAGGTTTATCAATCTGTGGGAGGCATAGGATGAAGATGGTCTCTCTCAAACAACCCTGCAACCAAATAACAAAAAGTCTCTTGTGTCCCCAACACACCAAATACAATGGTAATTTGTATAGGTGCACTAGTTCGGCGAAGAGATGGAAATAAAAGCGTAGTAATGATAGTAGATATTGATTTTTGTAATAGGAACAATAAAAAAACAGCAGGGTAGCAAGTAACAAAAGTGAGCAAAAACGGTATTGCAATGCTTGAAAATGAGGCCTAAGGTCCGTACTTTCGCTAGTGCAATCTCTCAACAATGCTAATCTAATTGGATCATATAACCATCCCTCAACGTGTGATGAAGAATCACTCCAAAGTTCCTATCTAGCGGAGAACATAAGAAGAAATTGTTTGTAGCTATTCTTTCCGATCGATCTATCAAGAGTTCGTACTAAAATAACACCAAAGCAAATTCAGATTCATAATACTCAATCCAACACAAAGAACCTCAAAGAGTGCCCCAAGATTTCTACCGGAGAAACAAAAGACGAGAACGTGCATCAACCCCTATGCATAGATTACCCCAATGTCACCTCGGGAATCCGCGAGTTGAGTGCCAAAACATATCCCAAGTTAATCAATATAATACCCCATTGTCACCACGGTATTCATATGCAAGACATATCAAGTGCTCTCAAATCCATAAAAGTACTCAATCCGATAAAATGAAATCTCAAAGGAAAACTCAATTCACAACAAGATAGAGAGGGGAAAACACCATATGATCCAACTATATTAACAAAGCCCGCGATACATCAAAATCGTGCCATCTAAAGAACACAAGAGAGAGAGAGATTAAACACATAGCTACTGGTACAAACCCTCAGCCCCGAGGGTGGACTATTCCCTCTTCATCATGGTGGCCGCCGGGATGATGAAGATGGCCACCGGTGATGACTTCCCCCTCCGGCAGGGTGCCGGAACGGGGTCTAGATTGGTTTTTCGTGGCTACCGAGGCTTGCGGCGGCGGAACTTCTGATCTAGGGTTACCCCGGGGGGTTTTGGAGTATATGGGAATTTATAGGGCGAAGAGGCGGTGCGGGAGGCCACCGAGGTGGGCATAACCCACCTGGGCGCGCCTGGGCACCCAGGTGCACCCTGGTGAGTTGTGCTCCCCTCGGAGCTCCCCTCTGGTACTTCTTTGGCCCACCGGGTGTCTTCTGGTCCAGAAAAAATCTCCAAAAAGTTTCGCTGCGTTTGGACTCCGTTTGGTATTGATTTTCTGCGAAGTAAAAAACAAGCAAAAAAACAGCAATTGGCACTGGGCACTATGTGAATAGGTTAGTCCCAAAAAAATGATATAAAGTTGCTATAAAATGATTGTAAAACATCCAAGAATGACAATATAACAGCATGGAACAAGCAAAAATTATAGATACGTTGGAGAAGTATCATCCATAAGGCCCATATCTTTTGCCGGGGGTGCCCGGAACCCCTTCCGGTGACCCGATAAGTACCCGGTACCCCCCGAAACACTTCTGGTGTCCGAATACCATCGTCCTATATATCAATCTTTACCTCTCGACCATTTCGAGACTCCTCGTTATGTCTGTGATCTCATCTGGGACTCCGAACAACATTCGGTCACCAAATCACATAACTCATATAATATTATATCGTCATCGAACATTAAGCGTGCGGACCCTACGGGTTCGAGAACTATGTAGACATGACCGAGACACCTCTCCGTTCAATAACCAATAGCGGAACCTGGATGTCCATATTGGCTCCTACATATTCTATGAAGATCTTTATCGGTCAAACCGTTATGACAATATACGTAATTCCCTTTGTCCATCGGTATGTTATTTGCCCGAGATTCGATAGTCGGTATCTTCATACCTAGTTCAATCTCGTTACCGGCAAGTCTCTTTACTCGTTCCGTACTACATCACCTCATGACTAACTCCTTAGTCATTTGCTTGCAAGCTTATGATGTGTATTACCGAGAGGGCCCAGAGATACCTCTCCGATACTCGGAGTGACAAATCCTAATCTCGATATATGCCAACTCAACAAATACCTTCGGAGATACCTGTAGAGCATCTTTATAATCACCCAGTTACGTTGTGACGTTTGATAGCACACAAGGTATTCCTCCGGTATCCGGGAGTTGCATAATCTCATAGTCGAAGGAATATGTATTTGACATGAAGAAAGCAATAGCAATAAACTGAACGATCATTATGCTAAGCTAACTGATGGGTCATGTCATATTGCTTTGCATGATCATGTAGTTGACATCGTATTTGTGGCAAAGCCACCATTCATATTTTTTATACATGTCACTCTTGAGTCATTGCACATCCCGGTACACCGCCGGAGGCATTCATATAGAGTCATATTTTGTTCTAAGTATCAAGTTGTAATTCTTGAGTTGTAAGTAAATAAAAGTGTGATGATCATCATTATTAGAGCATTGTCCCATGTGAGGAAAGGATGATGGAGACTATGATTCCCCCACAAGTCGGGATGAGACTCCGGACGAAAAATAAAATAAAAAGAAAAAGAAAAAAAGAGAGTCCAAAGAGCCCAAAAAACTGAGAGAAAAGAGAGAAGGGGCAATGCTACTATCTTTTTTCCACACATGTGCTTCAAAGTAGCACCATGATCTTCATGATAGAGAGTCTCCTAAATTGTCACTTTCATATACTAGTGGGAATTTTTCATTATAGAACTTGGCTTGTATATTCCAATGATGGGCTTCCTCAAATTGCCCTAAGTCTTCATGAGCAAGCGAGTTGGATGCACACCCACTTAGTTTCTTTTTGATCTTTCATACACTTATAGCTCTAGTGCATCATTTGCATGGCAATCCCTACTCACTCACATTGATATCTATTGATGGGCATCTCCATAGCCCGTTGATACGCCTAGTTGATGTGAGACTATCTCCTTCTTTTTGTCTTCTCCACAACCACCATATTCTATTCCACCTATAGTGCTATATCCATGGCTCACGCTCATATATTGCGTGAAAGTTGAAAAAGTTTGAGAACATCAAAAGTATGAAACAATTGCTTGGCTTGTCATTGGGGTTGTGCATGATTTAATACTTTGTGTGATGAAGATGGAGCATAGCCAGACTATATGATTTTGTAGGGATAACTTTCTTTGGCCATGTTATTTTGAGAAGACATGATTGCTTTCTTAGTATGCTTGAAGTATTATTGTTTTTATGTCAATATTAAACTTTTGTTTTGAATCTTATGGATCTGAATATTCATGCCACAATAAAGAAAATTACATGGATAAATATGTTAGGTAGCATTCCACATCAAAAATTCTATTTTTATCATTTACCTACTCGAGGACGAGCAGGAATTAAGCTTGGGGATGCTTGATACGTCTCTAACGCATCTATAATGTTTGATTGTTCCATGCTATTATATTATCTGTTTTGGATGTTTTATATGCATTAATATGCTATTTTATATTATTTTTGGGACTAACATATTAACCCAGAGCCTAGTGCCAGTTTTTGTTTTTTCCTTGTTTTTTAGTTTCACAAAAAAGGAATATCAAACGGAGTCCAAACGGAATAAAACTTTACGATGATTTTTCTTGGACCAGAAGACACGCGTAGGACTTGGAGACCAAGGAAAAGGAGTCTCGAGGCGATGACAAGGGTGCAGGGCGCGCCCCAGGGGGGGCGCCCCCTGCCTTGTGGGTCCCTCGGAGCTCCCCTAACCCTAATCTTTGGCCTATAAATTCCCAAATATTCCCAAACCATCAGAGGCATCCACGAAAATACTTTTCCGCCGCCGCAAGCCTCTGTTCCCGTGAGATGCCATCTTGGGGCCTTTTCCGGTGATCTGCCGGAGGGGGATTCGATCACGGAGGGCATCTACATCAACCCTATTGCCCTTCCGATGAAGCGTGAGTAGTTTACCTCAGACCTACGGGTCCATAGCTAGCAGCTAGATGGCTTCTTCTCTCTCTATGATCTTCAATACCATGTTCTCCTCGATGTTCTTGGAGTTCTATCCGATGTAATATTCTTTTGCGGTGTGTTTGTCGAGATCCAATGAATTGTGGATTTATGATCAGATTATCTATGAATATTATTTGAATCTTCTCTGAATTCTTATACGCATGATTTGATATCTTTGTATTTCTCTTCGAATTATCGGTTTAGTTTGGCCAACTAGATTGGTTCTTCTTGCAATGGGAGAGGTGCTTAGTTTTGGGTTCAATCTTGCGGTGTCCTCACCCAGTGACATAGTAGGGGTAGCGAGGCACGTATTTGTATTGTTGCCATTAAGGATAAAAAGATGGGGTTTTCATCATATTGCTTGAGTTTATCCCTCTACATCATGTCATCTTACTTAATGCGTTACTCTGTTCTCTTGAACTTAATACTCTAGATGCAGGCAGGAGTCGGTCGATGTGTGGAGTAATAGTAGTAGATACAGAATCGTTTCGGTCTACTTGACACGGACGTGATGCCTATATGCATAATCATTGCCTTGGATATCGTCATAACTTTGCGCTTTTCTATCAATTGCTCGACAGTAATTTGTTCACCCACCGTATTATTTTCCTTCAAGAGAGAAGCCTCTAGTGAAACCTATGCCCCCCGGGTCTATTTTCCCTTATATATTTTCAGATCTATAAACCAAAAATACCAAAAATATCTTGCTGCAATTTATTTACTTTATTTTATTTTATGTTTTAGTAATCTTTTATATCTATCTCTATCAGGTCTCACCATTGCAATTGACCGTGAAGGGATTGACAACCCCTTTATCGCGTTGGGTGCAAGTGTTTGATTGTTTGTGTAGGTGCATAGATTGGAGACTTGCTTGTGCCTCCTACTGGATTGATACCTTGGTTCTCTAACTGAGGGAAATGAAGGAAATATGCCCTAGAGGCAATAATAAAGTTGTTATTTTATATTTATTTATTCATGATAAAGGTTTATTATTCATGCTAGAATTGTATTGATCGGAAACTTAAATACATGTGTGAATACATAAACAAATACCATCTCCCTAGTATGCCTCTACTAGACTAGCTCGTTGATCAAAGATGGTTAAGGTTTCCTAACCATAGACATGTGTTGTCATTTGATAACGGGATCACATCATTAGGAGAATGATGTGATGGACAAGACCCACCCGTTAGCTTAGCATAATGATCGTTCAGTTTATTGCTATTGCTTTCTTCATGTCAAATACATATTCCTTCGACTATGAGATTATGCAACTCCCGGATACCAGAGAAATACCTTGTGTGCTATCAAACATCATAACATAACTGGGTGATCATAAAGATGCTCTACAGGTATCTCCGAAGGTGTTTGTTGAGTTGACATAGATCAAGGTTAGGATTTGTCACTCTGAGTTTCGGAGAGGTATCTCTAGGCCCTCTCGGTAATACACATCATAAGCTTGCAAGCAAATGACTAAGGAGTTAGTTACGACGTGATGTATTATGGAACGAGTAAAGAGACTTGCCAGTAACGAGATTGAACTAGGTATAGAGATACCGACGATCGAATCTCGAGCAAGTAACATACCGATGGACAAAGGGAATTACGTATGTTGTCATAACGGTTCGACCGATAAAGATCTTCGTAGAATATGTAGGAGCCAATATGGGCATCCAGGTTCTACTATTGGTTATTGACCGGAGAGGTGTCTTGGTCATGTCTACATAGTTCTCGAACCCGTAGGGTCCGCACGCTTAACGTTCGATGACGATATAGTATTATATGAGTTATGTGATTTGGTGACAGAATGTTGTTCGGAGTCCCGGATGAGATCACGGACATGACGAGGAGTCTTGAAATGGTCGAGAGGTAAAGATTGAAATATAGGATGATGGTATTCGGACATCGAAAGTGTTTTGGGGGGTACCAGGTACTTATCGGGTCACCGGAAGGGGTTCCGGGCACCCCCGACAAAGTTATGGGCCTTATGGGCCAAGAGAGGGAACACACCAGCCCACAAGGGGCTGGTGCACCCCCATAGCAGGCCGGCCTATGAGGAGGAGAAGGAAAGAGGGGAGGGAAAGGAAAGTGTGGAGTAGGATTCCCCCTTCCTTCCCTCTCCCCCCTCTTTCCTTCCCCCTTCTTCATACATGGAAAGGGGGGCGCAGGAGGGCAGGAGCCCTAGGGCCGGTGGCCAGCCCCTTGGAGCGCGCCCTGGCTGTCCTAGGCTGCCTCCTCTCCCCTCCCACCTATATATACATGGGGAGGGGGCACCACACAAGGACACAGCATTGTCTTAGCCGTGTGCGGCGCCCCCGTCCACAGTTTTCTCCCTCGGTCATATTTTCGTAGTGCTTAGGTGAAGCCCTGCGGAGATCGCATCACCATCACCATCACCACAACGTCATGCTGCTGGAACTCATCTACTACTTCGCCCATCTTGCTGGATCAAGAAGGCGAGGACGTCACCGAGCTGAACGTGTGCAGAACGCGGAGGTGCCGTGCGTTCGGTACTAGATCGGTTGGAGCGTGAAGAAAGTTCGACTACATCAACCGCGTTGTGAAACGCTTCCGCTTACGGTCTACGAGGGTACATAGACACACTCTCCCCCTCATTGCTATGCATCTCCATGGATAGATCATTGCGCGTGCGTAGAATTTTTTTTTTGTTTTCATGCAACGTTTCCCAACAGTGGCATCATGAGCCAGGTCTATGCATAGATGATATGCACGAGTAGAACACAAAGAGTTGTGGGCGGTGACAGTCATACTGCTTACCACCAACGTCTTATTTTGATTCAGCGGTATTGTGGGATGAAGCAGCCCGGACCAACCTTACATGTCCACGCACATGAGACCGGTTCCACCGACTGACATGCAACTAGTTTTGCATAAAGGTGGCTGGCGGGTGTCTGTTTCTCCTACTTTAGTTGAATCGAATTTGACTGCGGCCGATCCTTGAAGAAGGTTAAAACAGCAAACTTGATGAATCACCGTTGTGGTTTTTGCGTAGGTAAGAACGGTTCTTGCTAGAAGCCCGTAGCAGCCTCGTAAAACTTGCAACAACAAAGTAGAGGACGTCTAACTTGTTTTTGTAGGGCATGTTGTGATGTGATATGGTTAAGATGTGATGTGATATACGTTATTGTATGAGATGATCATGTTTTGTAATATCGACAACCGGTAGGAGCCTTTGGATTGTCTCTTTATTGTATGAAGTGCAAACGCCATGTAATTGCTTTACTTTATCGCTATGCGTTAGCAATAGTTGGCGAGACGACCCCCACGCAACGATGGAGATCAAGGTGTCGAGCCGGTGACGATGGAGATCATGACGATGCTTTGGAGATGGAGATCAAAAGCACGAGATGATGATGGTCATATCATGTCACATATTTTGATTGCATGTGATGTTTATCTTTTATGCATCTTATTTTGCTTAGTACGGCGGTAGCATTATAAGATGATCCCTTCACAAAATTTCAAGGTAAAAGTGTTCTCCCTGAGTATGCACCGTTGCTACAGTTTGTCGTTTCAAGACACCACGTGATGATCGGGTGTGATAGACTCTACGTTCACATACAACGGGTGTAAGACAGTTTTGCACATGCAGAATACTTGGGTTAAACTTGACGAGCCTAGCATGTACAGACATGGTCTCGGAACACTGGAGACTGAAAGGTCGAACGTGAGTCATATAGTAGATATGATCAACATAGAGATGTTCACCATTGATGACTACCCCATCTCACGTGATGATCGGACATGGGTTAGTTGATTTGGATCACGTATCACTTAGATAACTTGAGGGATGTTTATTTAAGTGGGAGTTCATTAGTAATTTGATTAATTGAACTTAATTTATTGTGAACTTAGTCCTAATAGTATTTGCAAATCTATGTTGTAGATCAATAGCTCACGATGTAGTTCCCCTATTTTTTGATATGTTCCTAGAGAAAACTAAGTTGAAAGATGATAGTAGCAATGATGCGGACTGGGTCCGTGATCTGAGGATTATCCTCGTTGTTGCACAGAAGAATTATGTCCTTGATGCACCGCTAGGTGACAAACCTACTGCAAGAACAGATGTAGACGTTATGAATGTTTGGAAGCTCGATATGATGACTACTTAATAGTTTAGTGTGCCATGCTTTACGGCTTAGAACCGGGACTTCAAAAACGTTTTGAACGCCACGGAGCATATGAGATGTTCCAAGAGCTGAAATTGGTATTTCAGACTCATGCCCGTGTCGAGAGGTATGAGACCTCTGACAAATACTTTGCCTACAAGATGGAGGAGAATAGCTCAGCCAATGAGCATGTGCTCATAATGTCTGGGTACTACAATCGCTTGAATCAAGTGGGAGTTAATCTTCCAGATAAGATAGTGATTGACAAGAGTTCTCTAGTCACTATCACCAAGCTACTAGAACTTCGTGATGAACTATAATGTGCAAGGAATGACGAAAACGATTCCCAAGCTCTTTGCGATGCTGAAATCGACGAAGGTAGAAATCAAGAAAGAGCATCAAATGTTAATGGTTAAAAAAACCACTAGTTTCAAGAAAAAGGGCAAGGGATAGAAAGGGAACTTCAAGAAGAACAGCAAACAAGTTGCCGCTCCCATGAAGAAGCCCAAAGCTAGACCCAAACCTGAAACTGAGTGCTTCTACTGCAAAGGAAATGGTCACTGGAAGCGGAACTACCCCAAAAACTTGGCGGATAAGAAGGATGGCAAAGTGAACAAAGGTATATTTGATATACATGTTATTGATGTGTACTTTACTAGTGTTCATAGTAGCCCCTGGGTATTTGATACCGGTTCAGTTGCTAAGATTAGTAACTCGAAACATGAGTTGCAAAATGAACAGAGACTAGTTAAGGGCGAGGTGACGATGTGTGTTGGAAGTGATTCCAAGGTTGATAAGATCACCATCGCACACTCCCTTTACCTTTGGGATTAGTGTTGAACCTAAATAAATGTTATTTGGTGTTTGCGTTGAGCATGAATATGATTGGATCATGTTTATTGCAATACGATTATTCATTTAAGTCAAAGAATAATTGTTGTTCTGTTTACATGAATAAAACCTTCTATGGTCATACACTCAATATAAATGGTTTATTGAATCTCGATCGTAGTGATACACATATTCATAATATTGATGCTAAAAGATGCAAAGTTGATAATGATAGTGCAACATACTAATGGCACTGCCGTTTAGGTCATATTGGTGTAAAGCGCATAAAGAAACTCCATGCAGATGGGCTTGGAATCACTTGATTATGAATCATTTGATACTTGCGAACCATGCCTCATGGGCAAGATGACTAAAACTCAGTTCTCCGGAACAATGGAGCAAGTTGATGACTTATTGGATATAATACATATCGATGTATGTTGTCCGATGAGTGTTGAAGCACGCGGCGGGTATCGTTATTTTCTGACCTTCACAGATGATTTGAGTAGGTATGGGTATATCTACTTGATGAAACACAAGTATGAAACATTTGAAAAGTTTAAAGAATTTCAGAGTGAAGTAGAGAATCATCGTAACAAGAAAATAAAGTTTCTACTATCTGATCGTGGAGGCGAATATTTGAGTTACAAGTTTGGCCTTCATTTAAAACAATGCGGAATAGTTTCACAACTCACACCACCTGGAACACCACAGCGTAATGGTGTGTCCGAACATCGTAACCGTACTTTATTAGATATGGTGCGATCTATGATGTCTCTTACCAATTTACCACTATCGTTTTGGGGTTATGCATTAGAGACAGCTGCATTCACGTTAAATAGGGCACCGTCTAAATCCGTTGAGACGACACGATATGAACTGTGGTTTGGCAAGAAACCTAAGTTGTCGTTTCTTAAGGTTTGGGGATGCGATGCTTATGTCAAAAGGATTCAGCCAGATAAGCTCGAACCCAAATCGAAGAAGTGCGTCTTCATAGGATACCCTAAAGAAACTATTGGGTACACCTTCTACCACAGATCCGAAGGCAAGGTCTTTGTTGCTAAGTTTGGGTCCTTTCTAGAGAAGGAGTTTCTCTCAAAAGAAGTGAGTGAGAGGAAAGTAGAACTTGATGAGGTAATTATACCTTCTCTCGAATTGGAGAGTAGGACATCACAGAAAACAGTTCCTGTGATGCCTACACCAACCAGAGAGGAAGCTAAGGATGATGATCATGAAACGTCAGATCAAGTTACTACAGAACTTCGTAGGTCGACCAGAACATGTTCCGCACTAGTGTGGTACGGTAAACCTGTCCTGGAAGTCATGTTATAAGACCATGGCAAACCTACGTACTATGAAGAAGCTATGATGAGCCCAGATTCCGACAGATGGCTTGAGGCCATGAAATCTGAGATAGGATCCATGTATGAGAACAAAGTGTGGACTTTGGTGGACTTGCCCGATGATCGGCAAACCATTGAGAATAAATGGATCTTCAAGAAGAAGATTGACGCTGATAGTAATGTCACTATCTACAAAGCTCGACTTGTCGCAAAAGGTTTTCGACAAGTTCAAGGGGTTGACTACGATGAGACTTTCTCACCCGTAGCGATGCTTAAGTCCGTCTGAATCATGTTAGCAATTGCCGCATTTTATGATTATGAAATCTGGCAAATGGACATCAAAACTGCATTCCTTAATGGATATCTTAAAGAAGAGTTGTATATGATGCAACCAGAAGGTTTTGTCGATCCTAAAGGTGCTGACAAAGTGTGCAAGCTCCAGCGATCCATCTATGGACTGGTGCAAGCATCTCGGAGTTGGAATATACGCTTTGATGAGGTGATCAAAGCATATGTTTTATACAGACTTACGGTGAAGCCTATATTTACAAGAAAGTGAGTGGGAGCTCTGTAGCATTTTTGATATTATATGTGGATGACATATTATTGATTGGAAATGATATAGATTTTCTGGATAGCATAAAAAGGATACTTGAATAAGAATTTTTCAATGAAAGACCTCGGTGAAGCTACTTATATATTGGGCATCAAGATCTATAGGGATAGATCGAGACGCTTAATAGGACTTTCACAAAGCACATACCTTGACAAGATTTTGAAGAAGTTCAAAATGGATCAGTCAAAGAAAGGGTTCTTGCCTGTGTTGCAAGGTG
Organism: Thinopyrum elongatum; assembly: GCA_011799875.1. Classification (NCBI taxonomy): domain Eukaryota; kingdom Viridiplantae; phylum Streptophyta; class Magnoliopsida; order Poales; family Poaceae; genus Thinopyrum; species Thinopyrum elongatum. The sequence continues at coordinate 538,896,530 of CM022299.1, forward strand.
TGAAGTTGAGTAAGACTCAAAACCCGACCACGACAGAAGATAGAGAGAGAATGAAAGTCATTCCCTATGCCTCAGCCATAGGTTCTATAAAGTATGCCATGCTATGTACCAAACCTGTTTGTGTACCTTGCCATGAATTTGGCAAGGGGGTACAATAGTGATCCAGGAGTAGATCACTGGACAGCAGTCAAAATTATCCTTAGTTACCTAAGAGGACTAAGGAGATATTTCTCGGTTATGGAGGTGATAAAGAGTTTGTCGTAAAGGGTTATGTCGATGCAAGCTTTGACACCGATCCGGATGACTCTGAGTCTCGATCTAGATACATATTGAAAATGGGAGCAATTAGCTAGAGTAGCTCCATGCAGAGATTTGTAGACATAGAAATTTGCAAAATACATATGGATCTTTATGTGACAGACCCATTGACTAAACTTCTCTCACAAGCAAAACATGATCACTCCTTAGTACTCTTTGGGTGTTAATCACATGGCGATGTGAACTAGATTATTGACTCTAGTAAACTCTTTGGGTGTTGGTCACATGGCGATGTGAACTATGGGTGTTAAATCACATGGTGCTGTGAACTAGATTATTGACTCTAGTGCAAGTGGGAGACTGAAGGAAATATGCCCTAGAGGCAATAATAAAGTTGTTATTTTATATTTCTTTATTCATGATAAAGGTTTATTATTCAAGCTAGAATTGTATTGATCGGAAACTTAAATACATGTGTGAATACATAAACAAATACCGTGTCCCTAGTATGCCTCTACTAGACTAGCTCGTTGATCAAATATGGTTAAGGTTTCCTAACCATAGACATGTGTTGTCGTTTGATAATGGGATCACATCATTAGGAGAATGATGTGATGGACAAGACCCACCCGTTAGCTTAGCATAATGATCGTTCAGTTTATTGCTATTGCTTTCTTCATGTCAAATACATATTCCTTCGACTATGAGATTATGCAACTCCCGGATACTGGAGGAATACCTTGTTTGCTATCAAACGTCACAACATAACTGGGTGATCATAAAGATGCTCTACAGGTATCTTTGAAGGTGTTTGTTGAGTTGGCATAGATCAAGATTAGGATTTGTCACTCCGAGTTTCGGAGAGGTATCTCTGGGCCCTCTAGGTAATACACATCATAAGCTTGCAAGCAAATGACTAAGGAGTTAGTTACGAGGTGATGTATTACGGAACAAGTAAAGAGACTTGCCGGTACCGAGATTGAACTAGGTATAGAGATACCGACGATCGAATCTCGGGCAAGTAACATACCAATGGACAAAGGGAATTACGTATGTTGTCATAACAGTTTGACCGATAAAGATCTTCATCGAATATGTAGGAGCCAATATGGGCATCCAGGTTCCGCTATTGGTTATTGATCGGAGAGGTGTCTCGGTCATGTCTACATAGTTCTTGAACCCGTAGGGTCCGCACGCTTAACGTTCGATGATGATATAGTATTATATGAGTTATGTGATTTGGTGACCGAATGTTGTTTGGAGTCCCGGATAAGATCATGGACATAATGAGGAGTCTCGAAATGGTCGAGAGGTAAAGATTGATATATAGGACGATGGTATTCGGACACCGGAAGTGTTTCGGGGGGTACCGGGTACTTATCGGGTCACCGGAAGGGGTTCCGGGCACCCCCGACAAAGTTATGGGCCTTATGGGCCAAGAGAGGGAACACACCAGCCCACAAGGGGCTGGTGCGCCCCCATAGCAGGCCGGCCTATGAGGAGGAGAAGGAAAGAGGGGAGGGAAAGGAAAGTGTGGAGTAGGACTCCCCCTTCCTTCCCTCTCCCCCCTCTTTCCTTCCCCCTTCTTCATACAAGGAAAGGGGGGGCGCAGGAGGGCAGGAGCCCTAGGGCCGGCGGCCAGCCCCTTGGGGCGCGCCCTGGCTGCCCTAGGCTGCCTCCTCTCCCCTCCCACCTATATATACATGGGGAGGGGGCGCCACACAATGACACAACATTGTCTTAGCTGTGTGCGGCGCCCCCGTCCACAGTTTTCTCCCTCGGTCATATTTTCGTAGTGCTTAGGCGAAGCCCTGCGGAGATCGCATCACCATCACCGTCACCACACCGTCGTGCTGCCGGAACTCATCTACTACTTCATCCGTCTTGCTGGATCAAGAAGGCGAGGACGTCACCGAGCTGAACGTGTGCAGAACGCGGAGGTACCGTGCGTTCGGTACTAGATCGGTTGGAGCGCGAAGAAAGTTTGACTACATCAACCGCGTTGTAAAATGCTTCCGCTTACGGTCTACGAGGGTACGTAGACACACTCTCCCCCTCGTTGCTATGCATCTCCATGGATAGATCATTGCGTGTGCGTAGATTTTTTTTTGTTTTCATGCAACGTTTCCCAACAGGAAATACTTATCTCTACTTTGCTGCATCACCCTTTCCTCTTCAAGGGAAAAACCAACGCAAGCTCAAGAAGTAGCATCGCCATAGCCGATTCATCGGATTGCTTCAAAACTTCTTCCTCTTTGGCGGCGCCGCATCTGACCTTGCTTGCGCACCGCTGCAGGTCATTCCCACCCGTCACTGCCCACTGGTTTGGCCTAAACGACGTCAGCCAGCCGGTGCACCACCCCTGCACCGCAAGTGTTCGATGGTTTGCCTAGGTGAGTTTTTTGAACTTCTTTCTTTTGTTTCATTTTGAACCGAGCCATTTAAATTTAAGATGAATAGGTTGAGGGAGATGGCCTTTGAGGACTCGTCGTCAATGTAAGAGGAAGAAGACGACGAAGACTTTGAAACCGTTCTAGGCATGATTTTCAATGATGATATTCGACGGCTGAGGAGAGGGTCATAGTTTGACCGCATGCAACTCAAGCATTAGAGTGGAGGGCCATGCCAAGATCATGAGAGAGAGAGACTACTTTGGCCCGAATCCAAACTATCCGAAGAAGTACTTTCCTTGGCATTTTCGGATGCACATGAGTCTTTTTTTGACCATTACAAAAGCCGTTAAGAAGTATGATGATTGGTTCAAGCTTCGAGGAAATGCATGTGTAGAGATAAGTGCAAGCCCTCTAGTCAAGTGCATTGCGGCTCTTTGAGTCTTGGCATAAGGGTGTTCGACTGACGCAATTGACGACTATATGCGCATTGGTGAAGACACAACCTTAGTGGCCGTTCGAAAGTTCACCGAAGCAGTGATCGATGTTTTTGGACCGGAGTACTTGAGGGCATCCAACGAGGAAGACACCCAAAGGTTGATGACAGAGAGTGAAGCAAGAGGATGGCTAGGGATGCTTGGATCACTTGACTGTATGCACTGGACATGGAAGAATTTGTCGGATTCAGGACTCCGCAGACCCAAGAAAGGTTCAAACTCTGGGGCGTGTGCGAAGGACTCAACCTATCTAGCCAACAAGCTCGTCGCCCTACGGCCTAGCTCAATGCACACGAACAAGGAAGAAGATGAACACGGCAGTTTACCCAGGTTCGGGCCACCTTGCGGTGCAAGACCCTACTCCTGCTTTGTGGTGGATTGGCCTCACGAGGGGCTGAGGATGAACTAGTACAAGGGATGAACAACCTCGCGAGGTCTATGGGTGAGGGAATTAGTCAACGAGGTTCGGATCCGATCTCGGTCTTCCGGTCCCCTTCTATGGTGGTGGCTAACCTATATTTAGAGTGGCCTCGGTCCTCTTCCCCCAAAACGTAGGCAGGATGGGATCCCAAAGTGGCCAATTTGAAAGGGGACAAGTAGTACATCTTATCCTGATGAAAGGTGGTCTTCGCCTGCAAAGCCTCTGGTTGTGACGCAGTAGTGGGCTCGACGATGACATCCATCCTGCCGTCCTGGCGGTCTTGGTCTTGTAGCACTGGAATGGAAACCTTTGCCAGGCTCCCTGGGAAATCACGTCTGCGCTTGCCTCCTTAGCACCAAGGAGGAAACTGCCTCCTCTGCGCCCGCCTAGCCTTGGTCGTCATGGCTTGCGTCATCGCAACCTCATGAGGTTGGGTACCTACATAGAAATCTCCGCTCCTTAGGAGGCAGCCTGGGGAGGCCGCTCCCTCAGGAGGTCTTGGCGTCGTCCGCCTCGCGAGGCTTGGCCCCTCGCGAGGGTCTTGTCTTGGTGGTCTTGTAGATGGGTCGTACCAGGCCGTCGATGGAGCCACGCCGTGGGCCGCAGGTAGGCAAGTCTGGGTACCCTGGTTCCCAGAACATCGACAGTAGCCCCCGGGCCCAAGGCGCGCTCGGACTTGGCTTCGAGGCAAAGCAAAAGGGCAATGGCGAAGCACCGTGGGCCCCAATCGCCTGCGGGCCAGGCTGACGCGTGGCGCTTGACGGGACATGGGCGTCTCCGCTTCCCCACGCCGCCTCGGCAACTTCTCGGACTTGACAATTGCCTGGCGCATGCAGCGGGGCCATCATGGCTTGGAACGTGAGAGGCCTCCGGTTAGCCTTCCTTCGGCTATAAATGGGGGAAGGGGGCGGAGCCCCCAGCCCATCTTCATCTTCTTGCTGCTTACTCCTTCTTCTTCTCCGCCACGCCGCCATCTCGCCAGAGCACCCATGGCGCCAGTGAGGAGGTTCTCGGCCGCCGAGAAGAAAAAGGCCCCCAAGGAGGGACCAGACTTGCTCCCGCCGAAGAAGAGACGCGGCCGCCCGCGTAGGACCTCTCCTTCGCCCGCAGCTACCCAAACCTGGTGCGAACACGCTTCGCCATGTTTCCCCGTTGGCGCAAGCATTCACACATAGGGCTTAGACCTCGGGAGCAGCCGCGGGGGCCGCGATGGACGAAGCCAGGGGGAAGGGCAAGCGACGGCCACACGACCACCTCACCCATAGGCCTACACCGGCGGCACGGCCCGCGAGTTTGTAGTGTGGGCAGCGACACCGCCGCGCACATGGATCCGGCTCCCGCGGTCCCTGGTAGGGGAGAAACCATTGAAGGGACCCGTCGAGTTGTGGCTGCAGCACGATGGCTGCTGCAGCCAAGCTTCAGAGGCGGAGGTCGAGGCCGTCGACTCCGGCGACGTCTTCATGACCCGTGGATGGGGCGTGATCGCCCGCGCCTGCAACTCGGAGGGGAGGCACGCCATCCACTTCAAGTACGACGGGGTGTCGACGCTCTTCTTCAAGGTCTTCGGAGAGGACGGCCGGAGTCTGGAGTGCTGCCCCAGGGGAGGCGATCGAGACGGCGACCCCCTCATAGGCCGGCAAATCAGCGAGGCCCCTCATGGTGAACTTGCCCTTGGCCTTGTCCGTGATTCCTCCAGCAGCAGCAACGCCTCCTCCGAACCAAGCTTAAGCGACGACGACAGCTACGAGCCGCCGTGCTGCCGTGCTCGGGCTTGAGGGAGAAATGGCGCTGGCCAGGCGTCATGGGCGACACCGCCTGGGTCGCGGTCCTTAGGAGGTCCTTTCCTTTTGTTTCATTCCTGCGCAAAAATCATGACGGGCCCCGCGGGGGTGTGTAAAGATTGTGGAACTTTTTGCCTTAATGTCAGCGCCCCCAATTTATACTGTGTTTGCGTCTCTTGCTTGGGCACGGTTCCCCCTTTTTATTCTCACGGTAGCTTAGTGCTCTACTGAAAGTGCAACTAATCCCCGGGTGGTTTTGGTAATTCATAACAACATATAGCTCATTGAACTAATATCCATTCAAGGTGAATATTTCAGAAAGTTCAATGATTGGCATGGCATGGACTAGAGATGTGGACCCCTCAAAATGCTAAGGACACATATTGGCAAAAGCTCAAGACTCTTCATTTTATATTTTAGTGATCCAAGATCACATTGAGTCCATAGGAAAGCCAATACTATTAAAAGGGGATGAGGTGTTGCTTAATGGTCTACTTGCTTAAAGTGCTTAGTGATATTGCTCCAAAACCCTCAGCCACTTTCTCATTTCCACATATGTCCAAAACTCCAAGTCAAACTCGGCCCTACCGATTTGATCTATCCGGCGCCACCGAGTTCAGTTAACATAGCCAACCCTAAATGATTCGGTCACACCGATACGGATCTCGGTCTCACCAAGATGGCCCTACAAACTCTCTGTTTCCCTTTGTAACATTTTGGTCTCATAGAAATGAGTGATCGGTCCCACCAAGTTTGCTTGACCAACTCTCTGTTTGCTCTTTGCTGAAATCGGTCTCACCGAGTTCAAGCAATCGGTCTCACCGAGATGAGGTTTTGCCCTAGCCCTAGCACATCGGTCCCACCGAGTTGTTCTAGTCGGTCCCACCGAGATTCCTAACGTTCACATTTTGAACTGAATCGGTCTCACCGAGTTCTTCTATTCGGTCTGACCGAGTTGGGTCAAATGTGTGTAACGGTTGGATTTTGTGTGGAGGCTATATATACCCCTCCACCCCCATCTCCATTACAGAGAGAGCCATCAGAACGTGCCTACACTTCCACTACTCATTTTCTGAGAGAGAACCACCTACTCATGTGTTGAGACCAAGATATTCCAATCCTACCATAAGAATCTTGATCTCTAGCCTTCCCCAAGTTGCTTTCCACTCAAATCATCTTTCCACCATAGCCAAATCTGTGAGAGAGAGTTGAGTGTTGGGGAGACTATCATTTGAAGCACAAGAGCAAGGAGTTCATCATCAACACACCATTTATTACCTTTTGGAGAGTGGTGTCGCCTAGATTGGTTAGGTGTCGCTTGGGAGCCTCCGACAAGATTGTGGAGTTGAACCAAGAAGTTTGTAAGGGCAAGGAGATCGCCTACTTCGTGAAGATCTACCCGAGTGAGGCAAGTCCTTCATGGGCGATGGCCATGGTGGGATAGACAAGGTTGCTTCTTCATGGACCCTTCGTGGGTGGAGCCCTTCGTGGACTCGCGCAGCCGTTACCCTTCGTGGGTTGAAGTCTCCATCAATGTGGATGTACGATAGCACCACCTATCGGAACCACGCCAAAAATCTCCGTGTCTACATTGCGTTTGCCTTCTCCATACCCTTCCCTTTACCTTCATATGCAATGTTTACTTTCCGCTGCTATACTCTTAGAATTGCATGTGTAGGTTGATTGCTTGACTTGTACTAGTTGCTAAAATCTGCCAACAATTAAAATTGGGAAAAGGCTAGACTTTTATTTGGTCAAGTAGTCTAATCACCCCCCTCTAGACCTACTTTCGATCCTACAAGTGATATCAGAGCTTTGGTCTCCATTTGCCTTGATTTCCATAGCTTTGGTGATCACAGCCTTGGTTTCACAACCTAGGAGAGTATGGCGTCTAGCGAGGGAAATTACCACCGTAGAGGTCCTTATTTTGATGGTACAAATTTTGCTAGTTGGAAGCATAAGATGAAAATGCATATTCTTGGTCATAACCCCGCTGTTTGGGCTGTTGTGCGTATTGGCTTGCAAGGTGATTTTCTTTCTTTCTGTTCTTCGGATGGAAGAACCGGTCGTGAAGCGACAGCGGAAGAAATGAAGATGCTGCATACAATGCTCAAGCTTGCGATATTCTCTTCAACGGATTGTGCCCCGAATAATTCAACAAAATCAGCCATCTTGAGAATGCAAGGAATTTGGGATACTTTGGTTGATATGCACGAAGGTACCGAGTCCGTCAAGGAATCCAAATTGGATGTGCTTCAAAGTCAACTTGACAAGTTCAAAATGAAGGATGGTGAAGGAGTCGCTGAGATGTACTCTAGGCTTGCTCTCATCACAAATGAGATTGCCGGCTTAGGAAGCAAAGAGATGACCGACAATTCATCATCAAGAAGTTCCTAAGAGCCTTGGATGAAAAATATGATACCGTGTGCACCTTGATCCAATGATGCCCAACTACAAAGATCTCAAGCCAACGGAAGACATTGGTAGAATTGTTGCTCATGAGATGTCACTCAAGGATAAGGAAGAGCTCCACAACAAGTCAATGGTGCTTACAAAGCTTCATGTGATGCTCCTACAACATCAAGTGAGAAACAAGTCTTCAATGAAGAATTGAGCTTAATGGTGAAGAACTTCAACAAATTCTACAAGAATAGAAGCAAAGAGAGAGGTTCCAAGTCAAGGTCCTACAATGACAAAAGATCTTCTAGTCGTGATCGCAATTGCTACAATTGTGGAAGACCCGGACACTACTCCAATGAGTGTACGTCTCCCTACAAGAAAAGAAGATTCACCTAAAAGGAGAAGTAAAAGAGATGAATCACCACCAAGAGAGAGGAGTAGAGATGACATTATGAATGAAGACCCTCTCGTAGAAGAAAGGATTCGAAAGGAAGGACAAGTCATCAAAGAGCTCACAAGACGAAGACATCAAGCTCATGTTGTGAATGGGTATCGGTTTTCCGACTCCAACACTACTCCGAGAGAAGTTATCACTACGACTCCGAATATACTCAAGATGAAGGTGTTTGCCGTGTCTTGCACTTGTGTCATCCAACTCCTACGACATATTTGACTCACAAATGAAGGATTTGGAAGATGCTTCATGGCTAAAGGCCCTAAGTTATCACACCCCAAGTATGTTGATTTCAATATGATGAAGATGATTTGCTAGGTGATGATGATTTACTTGTTGACAACACTAGTGATGAAAACTATGATGAAATTGCTATTAATCATGCTAATCAAGATAAACAATGACAATGATAAGAAGGAGATTGAGCATCTAACTAAAGAACTAAACACTCTTAAGTTAGCTCATGAAACTACTTTAGAGGATCATCGAGAGCTTTTTAAAGACTCATGAGAAGCTACGCTTCGAGAAGCTCAACTTAGAGCAAGAGCATGGGTTCTTAAAAGCAATCAATGACGATCTTCGAAAGAAGAGTTCTTCTTACATTGCCAAGCGTTTACTCTTGTCTACTTATATGCCACAAGTAAAATCTAGCAATAAGAGCAAGAAAGATTCTTCTTCTAGCAGTAACAAATAATCATGTTAAATCCAATATTGTTGCTTCTAGTAGTTCTCTTGATTCCACTAATGATTCTCTTAGCCAAGTTACACTTGAGCAAGAAAATAGCGTATTGAAGGGAATTATAGAGAAAGGTGTTTACAAGAGCCTTGCCAGAAGTAAGCAATTTGAGGAAATTGTACGCAGCAAGGAAGGCACCGGAAGAATCAAGGTGTTGGTTTTGAACAAAAGTTCAATGCCAATGGAGTTGAGTGGGAAAAGATCAATACCCCAAGACGAAGTTTGTTCCTCAACAGAGAAGTATGATCCCACTTCTTTCAAGGAACACAAGCTCAAGATGATCTTCCACCACAAGACCACAAGCTAAAAGGCAAGGACAAGCTTCAAGAGGAGATTGATTCATTGAAGAAGCTCCTAAGGCCATGGTCAAGTGGTTCCCAAGACTACAAATTTCTACTACTCATCAAGTACGACTACAACTCCAAGGATTCCCATCAAGTTGATGTGGATCCCAAAGAAGAAACTAGAGAGTTCTGAGGGTGACTCCGCCAACATACTTCACTCATATTCATTTTGGCAGGACAATGCAATCAACTTTCATATCTTGCAGTAGTTCAGGAGTCCAAACCCTCTTGTTGGTAAGACAAGGGACAAGGTAACCTAATGCTTTCATGGACATCATCATATTGTGCTTCACTCTATGTCTATGGAATCCTTGTATTTTCCTTGTGGGACTAACCTGTGTAGGTATTGAAAGTGCAACTCACTCCAATGGATTGCTCCAAATGATCTACATCAACATTAAGCATCCCATATTCAACACCTCCATGAAGTCATCATCGCAAAACCCAAGTGGTTCATCCCTCTAAGGGGGGATATCACCTCTAGGGGGGTTTTTGCTCTAAGAATTGAACTAAAGCAACTCTAATGGTGTGAACCAATAATCTTTATGTAAAGTGAACCCCCACTTTGCTTAAACGATGAGTATGACCTATGATCAAATGTTCTCATTTGACTCCTAAGTCAATATACTCATATATAGGTGACCTAGTCATCGCCAATTGCTTGATAGATGCTAGAGTGTTTGTGCATGCTTTGCCACATGTTTTTATTTGCCATCTTATTGTTGTGAGCATTTTGGTTGCATAATTTTCTCCATTCGGGACATCCATTTGTTGCTTTGATTGTTTGGTTTTTCTTTTTTGCCAAATGGAGGACAAGAATGCCTAAGTACTCCCTCTAGCTATCTTGCTTTTTCTCTCGTCTCCAACTCTATTCATGCTACATCACACAAAGTTTGAACAAATCAAATTTGGACCTTCCAGGTGAGAGCACTCGGAGCCACCGACGTCAAGGGCTTAACACTTCCAAAACCTCTTAATGCCTTTCGGTCAAACCAACTCACTCCTATTCGGTCTCCACCAATTCATTAAGTTGATCTAGGTTTTCATCTCGGTGCAACCGATTTGAACAATTTGGTCACACTGAGTTGCAGCACTGCTAGCAGTTTTGCATCTCGTGCCACCGAGTAGTTCCACTCGGTCACACCGACAGTGACTGGGTATATATACGCGGGTTGAAATTTTGGAAATTTCTTCAAACACGAGCCCGCCCCCAGCACTGCCGCCCCTGGTCTCCGGATCGGCGCCGTCGTCGCCAGTGACCTCCTCTGCTGCTGGTCTCCGCCACCGTCACAACAGAATTCTCACCGCCATTGCCACCGTCGCAATCCGTCGCCAGTTAGGGTCGGATTTGACCCTTTTGTGCTTTCCAAACTCTGATTCTTGCACAAAGTATAATGCCTATGTTCTTCCCCGTATGAGATTGATCTATCCACCAAAAATTCCTTATAGATTTGATGCAAAAACTTAGGGTTAGGTTTCCGCCGAACTCATCTCGGACCGACCGATCTAAGGATTCGGTCACACCGATTGGCCTGGCCATTACACAAGTACAACTCGGTCTGACCGAAGTTACTGATCGGTGCGACCGAAATCACTTTCTCTGTGAAACCCTAGCATCTCGGAGTCATCGAACTGCATTTCGGTCTACCAAACTGTGTGTTTAGACTCTATTAGTGCTTCGGTATCACCGAGTTTTCAAATCGGTAGCTCCGAAATGCTTTCTGCAAAAACTAAAATTAAGTTTTTTTCTCATATTTTTTGCAAATAAGCTGCACTTTGTGATGCTCATCCACTCTATCTACCCAATATCCAACTATTCACAGGGTCAGTTTCACAGCAATGTCACAGCAGTGATAGTCAACCAAGCCTGGAATGCCCAATAAGAGCTCCTGCTAAGAGAGCTCCAATGTCTAAACTAGGCAATCCTCTGTTGCTCAAGAGCAAGCACAGCCAGCAGTGGTGCTGGAAATGAGAAGAAAGGAGAGAGAGTCAAAAAGACCATTGCCAGAGTAATTGGCAAACCTTCTATGATGAGAGATTCTGATGAAGAAGATGAAAGGAGGAAGAGCCTGTTGCACCTCCTGCAAAGACTCAGAAGCTTTTGTAGATGCCCTCCTCTCCACGCCATCTATGCACATCGGAGCGACAAGCCAGAAGACTCCTTCAGGAGTTCCCGGAGATCGTGCCTAGAGTGCCGCAGGCACTATACGTTTTCAAACTTTTTGGAACTTGTTGCCAAAGGGGGAGAAAGTGTATAGATCATAGGCTTCGAGAGAGAGAGTGTTTTTTCCTTTTATTTGCCTCTCTAGCTACTTGTATCGTTTGGTTGTTTGATTCCTATGCTACTTTTTGTTATGCTCATGAGTACTTATGATCATGTGTTTGATCATAAATGCTTAATGTGTGCTTGCATGATTATATTTATGATTTTGTGTATGATCACATCACCTTTTACCCTTGGTGATGATGCATGTTATTTAAATCTTTTCATTTTGAGCACTCCACACGGTGTATGTGACATGGAAGAGTGAACCCATGATCCTAATCGATTGTGCATTTGCATTCAAAAGCAAATTTTAAATAATGCACAAATTTAGGGGGAGCTCTTGCTTATCACATACTTCTCAAAGCGACGATGTATTTCATTCATATTATCATTTGTCAAAGCTTTGATCTATATGTTGTCATCAATTACCAAAAAGGGGGAGATTGAAAGTGCAACTAATCCCCGGGTGGTTTTGGTAATGCATAACAACATATAGCTCATTGAACTAATATCCATTCAAGTTGAATATTTCAGAAAGTTCAATGATTGGCATGGCATGGACTAGAGATGTGGACCCCTCAAAATGCTAAGGACACATATTGGGAAAAGCTCAAGACTCTTCATTTATATTTTAGTGATCCAAGATCACATTGAGTCCATAGGAAAGCCAATACTATTAAAAGGGGATGAGGTGTTGCTTAATGGTCTACTTGCTTAAAGTGCTTATTGATATTGCTCCAAAACCCTCAGCCACTTTCTCATTTCCACATATGTCCAAAACTCCAAGTCAAACTCGGCCCTACCGATTTGATCTATTCGGCGCCACCGAGTTCAGTTGACATAGCCACTGCCAGAAACCCTAAACAATTCGGTCACACCGATACGGATCTCGGTCTCACCAAGATGGCCCTACAAACTCTCTGTTTCCCTTTGTAACATTTCGGTCTCACCGAAATGAGCGATCGGTCCCACCGAGTTTGCTTGACCAACTCTCTGTTTGCTCTTTGCTGAAATCGGTCTCACCGAGTTCAAGCAATCGGTCTCACCGAGATGAGGTTTTGCCCTAGCCCTAGCACATCGGTCCCACCGAGTTGTTCCAGTCGGTCCCACCGAGATTCCTAACGTTCACATTTTGAACTGAATTGGTCTCACCGAGTTCTTCTATTCGGTCTGACCGAGTTGGGTCAAATGTGTGTAACGGTTGGATTTTGTGTGGAGGCTATATATACCCCTCCACCCCCATCTCCATTACAGAGAGAGCCATCAGAACGTGCCTACACTTCCACTACTCATTTTCTGAGAGAGAACCACCTACTCATGTGTTGAGACCAAGATATTCCAATCCTACCATAAGAATCTTGATCTCTAGCCTTCCCCAAGTTGCTTTCCACTCAAATCATCTTTCCACCATAGCCAAATCTGTGAGAGAGAGTTGAGTGTTGGGGAGACTATCATTTGAAGCACAAGAGCAAGGAGTTCATCATCAACACACCATTTATTACCTTTTGGAGAGTGGTGTCTCCTAGATTGGTTAGGTGTCGCTTGGGAGCCTCCGACAAGATTGTGGAGTTGAACCAAGAAGTTTGTAAGGGCAAGGAGATCGCCTACTTCGTGAAGATCTACCCGAGTGAGGCAAGTCCTTCATGGGCGATGGCCATGGTGGGATAGACAAGGTTGCTTCTTCATGGACCCTTCGTGGGTGGAGCCCTTCGTGGACTCGCGCAGCCGTTACCCTTCGTGGGTTGAAGTCTCCATCAATGTGGATGTACGATAGCACCACCTATCGGAACCACGCCAAAAATCTCCGTGTCTACATTGCGTTTGCCTTCTCCATACCCTTCCCTTTACCTTCATATGCAATGTTTACTTTCCGCTGCTATACTCTTAGAATTGCATGTGTAGGTTGATTGCTTGACTTGTACTAGTTGCTAAAATCTGCCAACAATTAAAATTGGGAAAAGGCTAGACTTTTATTTGGTCAAGTAGTCTAATCACCCCCCTCTAGACCTACTTTCGATCCTACAAGTGATATCAGAGCTTTGGTCTCCATTTGCCTTGATTTCCATAGCTTTGGTGATCACAGCCTTGGTTTCACAACCTAGGAGAGTATGGCGTCTAGCGAGGGAAATTACCACCGTAGAGGTCCTTATTTTGATGGTACAAATTTTGCTAGTTGGAAGCATAAGATGAAAATGCATATTCTTGGTCATAACCCCGCTGTTTGGGCTGTTGTGCGTATTGGCTTGCAAGGTGATTTCTTCGAGGATGGAAAAGAACCGGATCATGAAGCGACAGCGGAAGAAATGAAGATGCTGCAATACAATGCTCAAGCTTGCGATATTCTCTTCAACGGATTGTGCCCCGAAGAATTCAACAAAATCAGCCATCTTGAGAATGCAAAGGAAATTTGGGATACTTTGGTTGATATGCACGAAGGTACCGAGTCCGTCAAGGAATCCAAATTGGATGTGCTTCAAAGTCAACTTGACAAGTTCAAAATGAAGGATGGTGAAGGAGTCGCTGAGATGTACTCTAGGCTTGCTCTCATCACAAATGAGATTGCCGGCTTAGGAAGCAAAGAGATGACCGACAAATTCATCATCAAGAAGTTCCTAAGAGCCTTGGATGAAAAATATGATACCGTGTGCACCTTGATCCAAATGATGCCCAACTACAAAGATCTCAAGCCAACGGAAGACATTGGTAGAATTGTTGCTCATGAGATGTCACTCAAGGATAAGGAAGAGCTCCACAACAAGTCAAGTGGTGCTTACAAAGCTTCATGTGATGCTCCTACAACATCAAGTGAGAAACAAGTCTTCAATGAAGAATTGAGCTTAATGGTGAAGAACTTCAACAAATTCTACAAGAATAGAAGCAAAGAGAGAAGTTCCAAGTCAAGGTCCTACAATGACAAAAGATCTTCTAGTCGTGATCGCAATTGCTACAATTGTGGAAGACCCGGACACTACTCCAATGAGTGTACGTCTCCCTACAAGAAAAGAGAAGATTCACCTAAAAGGAGAAGTAAAAGAGATGAATCACCACCAAGAGAGAGGAGTAGAGATGATCATTATGAATGAAGACCCTCTCGTAGAAGAAAGGATTCGGAAAGGAAGGACAAGTCATCAAAGAGCTACACAAGACGAAGACATCAAGCTCATGTTGGTGAATGGGTATCCGGTTCCGACTCCAACAACTACTCCGAGAGAAGTTATCACTACGACTCCGAATATACTCAAGATGAAGGTGTTGCCGGTCTTGCACTTGTGTCATCCAACTCCTACGACATATTTGACTCACCAAATGAAGGAATTGGAAGATGCTTCATGGCTAAAGGCCCTAAGGTATCACACCCCAAGTATGTTGATTTCAATAGTGATGAAGATGATTTGCTAGGTGATGATGATTTACTTGTTGACAACACTAGTGATGAAAACTATGATGAAATTGCTATTAATCATGCTAATCAAGATAAAACGAATGACAATGATAATAAGGAGATTGAGCATCTAACTAAAGAACTAAACACTCTTAAGTTAGCTCATGAAACTACTTTAGAGGATCATCGAGAGCTTTTAAAGACTCATGAGAAGCTACGCTTCGAGAAGCTCAACTTAGAGCAAGAGCATGGGTTCTTAAAAGCAATCAATGACGATCTTCGAAAGAAGAGTTCTTCTTACATTGCCAAGCGTTTACTCTTGTCTACTTATATGCCACAAGTAAAATCTAGCAATAAGAGCAAGAAAGATTCTTCTTCTAGCAGCAACAATAATCATGTTAAATCCAATATTGTTGCTTCTAGTAGTTCTCTTGATTCCACTAATGATTCTCTTAGCCAAGTTACACTTGAGCAAGAAAATAGCGTATTGAAGGGAATTATAGAGAAAGGTGTTTACAAGAGCCTTGCCAGAAGTAAGCAATTTGAGGAAATTGTACGCAAGCAAGGAAGGCACCGGAAGAATCAAGGTGTTGGTTTTGAACAAAAGTTCAATGCCAATGGAGTTGAGTGGGAAGAAGATCAATACCCCAAGACGAAGTTTGTTCCTCAACAAGAGAAGTATGATCCCACTTCTTTCAAGGGAACACAAGCTCAAGATGATCTTCCACCACAAGACCACAAGCTAAAAGGCAAGGACAAGCTTCAAGAGGAGATTGATTCATTTGAAGAAGCTCCTAAGGCCATGGTCAAGTGGGTTCCCAAGACTACATCAAGTTCTACTTCATCAAGTACGACTACAACTCCAAGGATTCCCATCAAGTTGATGTGGATCCCAAAGAAGAAGAACTAGAGAGTTCTTGAGGGTGACTCCGCCAACATACTTCACTCATATTCATTTTGGCAAGGACAAGTGCAATCAACTTTCATATCTTGCAGTAGTTCAAGGAGTCACAAACCCTCTTGTTGGTAAGACAAGGGACAAGGTAACCTAATGCTTTCATGGACATCATCATATGTGTGCTTCACTCTATGTCTATGGATATCCTTGTATGTTCCTTGTGGGACTAACCTGTGTAGGTATTGAAAGTGCAACTCACTCCAATGGATTGCTCCAAATGATCTACATCAACATTAAGCATCCACATATTCAACACCTACATGAAGTCATCATCGACAAAACCCAAGGTTAGTTCATCCCTCTAAGGGGGGATATCACATCTAGGGGGAGTTTTGCTCTAAGAATTGAGCTAAAGCAACTCTAATGGTGTGAACACAATAATGCTTTATGTAAAAGTGGTAACCCCACTTGTGCTTAAACGATGAGTATGACCTATGATCAAATGTTCTCATTTGACTCCTAAGTCAATATACTCATATATAGGTGACCTAGTCATCGCCAATTGCTTGATAGATGCTAGAGTGTTTGTGCATGCTTTGCCACATGTTTTATTTGCCATCTTATTGTGTGAGCATGTTGGTTGCATAATTTTCTCCATTCGAGGACATCCATTTGTTGCTTTGATTGTTTGGTTTTTCTTTTTGCCAAATGGATGGACAAGAATGCCTAAGTACTCCCTCTAGCTATCTATGCTTTTTCTCGTCTCCAACTCTATTCATGCTACATCACAAAGTTTGAACAAATCAAATTTGGACCTTCCAGGTGAGGAGCACTCGGAGCCACCGATCCGTCAAGGGCTTAACTTCCAAAACCTCTTAATGCCTTTCGGTCAGACCAACTCACTCCTATTCGGTCTCACCGAATTCATTAAGTTGATCTAGGTTTTCATCTCGGTGCAACCGATTTGAACAATTTGGTCACACTGAGTTGCAGCAACTGCTAGCAGTTTTGCATCTCGGTGCCACCGAGTAGTTCCACTCGGTCACACCGACAGTGACTGGGTATATATACCGCGGGTTGAAATTTTGGAAATTTCTTCAAAACACGAGCCCGCGCCCCAGCACTGCCGCCCCTGGTCTCCGGATCGTCGCCGTCGTCGCCAGTGACCTCCTGCTGCTGGTCTCCGCCACCGTCAACAGAATTCTCACCGCCATTGCCACCGTCGCAAATCCGTCGCCAAGTTAGGGTACGGATTTGACCCTTTGTGCTTTCCATAACTCTGATTCTTGCACAAAGTATAATGCCTATGTTCTTCCCACGTATGAGATTGATCTATCCACCAAAAGAATTCCTTATAATAGATTTGATGCAAAAACTTAGGGTTAGGTTTCCGCCGAACTCATCTCGGACCGACCGATCTAAGGATCTCGGTCACACCGATTGGCCCTGGCCATTACACAAGTACAACTCGGTCTGACCGAAGTGTACTGATCGGTGCGACCGAAATCACTTTCTCTGTGAAACCCTAGCATCTCGGAGTCATCGAACTGCATTTCGGTCTGACCAAAACTGTGTGTTTAGACTCTATTAGTGCTTCGGTATCACCGAGTTTGTCAAATCGGTAGCTCCGAAATGCTTTCTGCAAAAAACTAAAATTAAGTTTTTTTCTCAATATTTTTGCAAAATAAGCTGCACTTTGTGATGCTCATCCACTCTATCTATACCCAACTATTCACAGGGTCAGTTTCAGCAATGTCAAAGGGCAGTGATAGTCAGACCAAGCCTGGAATGCCCAATAAAGCTCCTGCTAAGAGAGCTCCAATGTCTAAAGCTAGGCAATCCTCTGTTGCTCAAGAGCAAGCACAGCCAGCAAGTGGTGCTGGAAATGAGAAGAAGAGGAAGGAGAGAGTCAAAAAGACCATTGCCAGAGTAATTGGCAAACCTTCTATGATGAGAGATTCTGATGAAGAAGATGAGAAGGAGGAAGAGCCTGTTGCACCTCCTGCAAAGACTCAGAAGCTTTTGTAGATGCCCTCCTCTCCACGCCATCTATGCACATCGGAGCGACAAGCCAGAAGACTCCTTCAGGAGTTCCCGGAGATCGTGCCTAGAGTGCCGCATAGCACTATACGTTTTCAAACTTTTTGGTAACTTGTTGCCAAAGGGGGAGAAAGTGTATAGATCATAGGCTTCGAGAGAGAGAGTGTTTTTCCTTTTATTTGCCTCTCTAGCTACTTTGATCGTTTGGTTGTTTGATTCCTATGCTACTTTTTGTTATGCTCATGAGATACTTATGATCATGTGTTTGATCATACTATGCCTTAATGTGTGCTTGCATGATTATATTTATGATATTTGTGTATGATCAATCACCTTTTACCCTTGGTGATGAGTGCATGTTATTTAAATCTTTTCATTTTGAGCACTCCACCAAGGTGTATGTGACATGGAAGAGTGACCCATGATCCTAATCGATTGTGCATTTGCATTCAAAAGCAAATTTTAAATAATGCACAAATTTAGGGGGAGCTCTTGCTTATCACATACTTCTCAAAGCGACGATGTATTTCATTCATATTATCATTTGTCAAAGCTTTGATCTATATGTTGTCATCAATTACCAAAAAGGGGGAGATTGAAAGTGCAACTAATCCCCGGGTGGTTTTGGTAATGCATAACAACATATAGCTCATTGAACTAATATCCATTCAAGTTGAATATTTCAGAAAGTTCAATGATTGGCATGGCATGGACTAGAGATGTGGACCCCTCAAAATGCTAAGGACACATATTGGGAAAAGCTCAAGACTCTTCATTTATATTTTAGTGATCCAAGATCACATTGAGTCCATAGGAAAGCCAATACTATTAAAAGGGGATGAGGTGTTGCTTAATGGTCTACTTGCTTAAAGTGCTTATTGATATTGCTCCAAAACCCTCAGCCACTTTCTCATTTC
This sequence comes from Thinopyrum elongatum, assembly GCA_011799875.1. Lineage (NCBI taxonomy): Eukaryota > Viridiplantae > Streptophyta > Magnoliopsida > Poales > Poaceae > Thinopyrum > Thinopyrum elongatum. Next base: position 538,915,314 of record CM022299.1, read on the forward strand.
CACATATGTCCAAAACTCCAAGTCAAACTCGGCCCTACCGATTTGATCTATTCGGCGCCACCGAGTTCAGTTGACATAGCCACTGCCAGAAACCCTAAACAATTCGGTCACACCGATACGGATCTCGGTCTCACCAAGATGGCCCTACAAACTCTCTGTTTCCCTTTGTAACATTTCGGTCTCACCGAAATGAGCGATCGGTCCCACCGAGTTTGCTTGACCAACTCTCTGTTTGCTCTTTGCTGAAATCGGTCTCACCGAGTTCAAGCAATCGGTCTCACCGAGATGAGGTTTTGCCCTAGCCCTAGCACATCGGTCCCACCGAGTTGTTCCAGTCGGTCCCACCGAGATTCCTAACGTTCACATTTTGAACTGAATTGGTCTCACCGAGTTCTTCTATTCGGTCTGACCGAGTTGGGTCAAATGTGTGTAACGGTTGGATTTTGTGTGGAGGCTATATATACCCCTCCACCCCCATCTCCATTACAGAGAGAGCCATCAGAACGTGCCTACACTTCCACTACTCATTTTCTGAGAGAGAACCACCTACTCATGTGCTGAGACCAAGATATTCCAATCCTACCATAAGAATCTTGATCTCTAGCCTTCCCCAAGTTGCTTTCCACTCAAATCATCTTTCCACCATAGCCAAATCTGTGAGAGAGAGTTGAGTGTTGGGGAGACTATCATTTGAAGCACAAGAGCAAGGAGTTCATCATCAACACACCATTTATTACCTTTTGGAGAGTGGTGTCTCCTAGATTGGTTAGGTGTCGCTTGGGAGCCTCCGACAAGATTGTGGAGTTGAACCAAGAAGTTTGTAAGGGCAAGGAGATCGCCTACTTCGTGAAGATCTACCCGAGTGAGGCAAGTCCTTCATGGGCGATGGCCATGGTGGGATAGACAAGGTTGCTTCTTCGTGGACCCTTCGTGGGTGGAGCCCTCCGTGGACTCGCACATCAACGTGGATGTACGATAGCACCACCTATCGGAACCATGCCAAAAATCTCCGTGTCTACATTGCGTTTGCCTTCTCCAAACCCTTCCCTTTACCTTCATATGCAATGTTTACTTTCTGCTGCTATACTCTTAGAATTGCATGTGTAGGTTGATTGCTTGACTTGTACTAGTTGCTAAAATCTGCCAACAATTAAAATTGGGAAAAGGCTAGACTTTTATTTGGTCAAGTAGTCTAATCACCCCCCTCTAGACCTACTTTCGATCCTACATCTACGCCGACAGGACCCAGTCCCCAGGCAAGCTTCGGCCGTCGCTGGTATGCCAGGTCGCGATGCCGTGGTCAAGGCCAGGAGGTGAGCGGCCCGAGGTCTGATAAGAGCCCCCGAGGCGCGATGCTCAGGAGGTCCCCTTTGGAGCGCAAGCCGCTCCCGAAGGACTGAAAGGGGAGTTCCCTTGCCCGAGCGAAATCACGAGAGATGAAACGCCGATTATGGGGTTCGCGCCCGGGTGTGCGAAGCGACTTATCTTGGCGAGCCTACTGTGGTTTCCTTGTCGCGAGGGCGAGCTTCTTGTGCGACGTTAGGCTGCGCCCTTCTCCTGATGGAGCCCCCCGCAAGGCTCATACCGACTCCATCTCTCCCGCTCGTCAGGGTGCTCTACGTCCTCGGGACCTGGCTCTCAAGTGAGGCTCAGCCGCCGCTGGTATGCCAGGTCGCAATGCCATGGTCAAGGCCAGGGGGTGAGGGCTCGAGAGCCGATAGGAGCCCCTAAGGCGCGATGCTCAAGGGGCCCCCCTTTAACGTGCAAGCGACTTGCGCAAGAAAAGAGTGGCTGGCTCCGAGGGGGTACCTAGAAGGGGTTGCGCCCCATGGCACGTAACGCGGTATCCTTCCACGGTGGCGAGGTGTTGGCGAAGCTGCTCATGATCCTGCCTCCGGAGGTTCCTGCAAGTTAGCCACAAGACACAAAGGGCAGTTGCGCTTGCTATCCTACCCGTGATCTTTCCGCGAGAAGACAAAGGTACTAAGGACCAGGTGAGGTGACGTGCGCGGGGCCGGCCACGAGCCAAAGCTCGGTCTCTTAGGTTTGTCAGCGCTGCAGGGACGGACCCGAGCACAGGCGCCGTGCCAATCCGCTCGCTCTTCACCGTAGCTGCGACGCTCGTCTTCAGCCACCTCTACCTCCAGAACCCCGGCTTCGACCTCAACGCCCTGATCGACCCGGTGGCACTCGAGTTGCGGGATGCTACCGCAGAGGTCGTGAGGGACCAGGTGGACGCGCTGCTGGGGAAGTTCCTCTGCGTTTCCATCTCTGAGGCTCCAGCAGCAGAAGTCGAAAGCGGTGAGGACGGTGGCAGCATTGTCGACGAGGGGCTTCCAATGAGCGGGGCAGGTGGCGGCAGTGGCGTTCCTTCTTAGTTTTACCCTGCAACATTTACCGTGCCTCGTGGAGGCGTAGGACTTCTGTTTAAGCTTGTGGAACAATCTGTGCTTGCAATAATTATTAGGACCCCGTGGTTTCCTTATTGCGCCAAGTTTCCTTCGTGCTTGCCTTTGTGCTCTGCGTCGGTAGGGCCCAGCCCCGCGCATACCTCGACCGCCGTTGGGGCGTCCGGATCACCAGGACGACACCAAGGAGTGAGGGGCTACGTGACTAGTGAGGCCCCTGAGTCACGATGCTCAGGAGGTCCCCCTTGACGTGCGAGCAGCCCTCATGAAGGAAACATGGACACCGGGGTGTAGGACTTCGCGCTCTGCGTCGGCAGGGCCCAGCCCCACGCATACCTCGACCGCCGTTGGGGTGTCTGGATCACCAGGACGACACCAAGGGGCGAGGGGCTACGTGACCAGTGAGGCCCCTGAGTCGCGATGCTCAGGAGGTCCCCCTTGACGTGCGAGCAGCCCTCATACCTTTGACCACCAGCTTTCGCCTGGGGGGATGCAAGAAGACCAGGTACCCAAACCTGGTAGGGTAGCGTGTGCCAGGCGGAGCCTGAGCACAGCCCCCGTGTCCAGCCCCCTCGCGTGATCCTCTCGAGGGGGAAGCTGTGGGGTGTTGCCGGTCATAGAGCCGAGAGGCTATCCTCAGGTTGGTGCGGCCGCGAGGGCGCCCTCAGTTGTTTATTCACCAGCGCGGAGCATGGTGCTTCCACTTTATCATGGGCATAGTCGCTCCTCGACCGTGTCATCCGCCAGCGCGGAGCATGGGGCTTCCACTGGTACGTGGGTGGGAGTTCCCGCTGGGGGAGACTCCGGGGCGTGTACAGCCCCGTTCGTACACGTGGCTAGCACGACAGAACTAGAGGAGGTGTATCTGGGCACTCGTGAGCCAGCGCGGGACTCACGAGGCCCTACCTCAAGGCGGGTTGCGCCTGATTTTTGCGGCGCAGGGCGCGCGTAAGAAACCTGCGGGGCGATGGGGGGTCCTGCGCCGAATGCCCCTCCGGAGGTTATTACATGAGAAGGCCGGACACCAATGACCCCAGGAGGTGACGTGAACGGGGCCGACCCGCCAGACAGAGCTCATCCATTGGTTTTATCGGCGCTACAGGGACGGACCCGAGTACAGACGCCGTGCCAAGTCTTCTCATGCAACGATCCCACGGAAAAATAGCCGGCGCACGGCTCCCACTGTGGCGAAGCGCCAAACTGCGGTTGTACGAACCAGGCCATGCACCCGCACTTGCCCACACGTGATTAGCTCATGCGAGAACAAGGCACCAAGGATCACGAGAGGTGACGTGCGCGGGAGCTGGCCCGCGGGACAGAGCTCAGTCGCTTGGGTTTGTTGACGCTGTAGGGACGAACCCGAGCACAAACGCCGTGCCAGTCCTTAATCATGAGGCGGTCGCGAGCGGGTTCACGAGGGCGCAGCGACATCATAGTGACGAAGCACCGGACTGGCAGTTGAGATACTTAGGAAACTCATGAAGGCAAAGCCAGTTCTAATACATGCGCAAAATGATACAGCTGCGGGGTCGGGCCCTAGCAGCCTGAGGATGATGCAGCCCGAGGGGCGCCCTCAGTTGAACAAACCAAAAAGTCACCTGGCACCATGGTTGTAGAAGCGTTGAAGTAGCTAAATATGCGTACTGTAGAGATAGCTCCTCACGAGCCAACCGGCTCCTGAGTCCCGGGAGACTCCGGAGGTCCGGGGGGCTCGCGAGGGTCTGTCACCTCCTCGGTCAGGACCGCCTGCCGCCTGGCCTCGTGAGCCGCCAAGGCTCCCTGCATGAGGCACTGGTACGAGGCGGCCACGTTTAGCAGGCCGAACGGCATGCAGACGTAGCTGCAGGGGTAGCCCCCACTCCGGCCGACGCGGGACGGCCAGAAGAGCTCCTGAGAAGCAGCCCTATTGAGGCCTGGGATGTTAACATAGACACGCAGTTCGCCACCCATGTCAGGGGCGGCAGCTGCACTGGGAGGTGTGGGGCGACGCTCGCCACGCATGGCTCGCGCCTCCTGAAGCTCCTCGATTGCCTTGGTGATGAACTCCTGAGCGCCCGGCGCCTCGCGCCTTGCGCCTTGCTCATGGAGGCGCGCATCGAAGCATGCCTCCACGTGGTGCCCGAACGCCTCCCTCGTCACGCTGGTTGATACGTCTCCAACGTATCTATAATTTATGAAGTATTCATGCCATGTTTACAATAATTTTATATGGTTTTGGTATGATTGGCATGGAACTAACCCGGACTGGCGATGTTTTCAGCAGAACTACCGTGGTGTTGTTTTTTGTGCAGAAATGAAAGTTCTCCAAATGAGCTGAAACTTTTTGACGATTTTTTCCGGAACAAAAGAGACCGCCGAAGCTTCGAGGAAGGACCAGAAGGTGAAGGAGTAGCTCACAATACACCGGGGCGCGCCAGGGGGCCCGGGCGCGCCCCGGTGGGTTGTGCTCACCTCGAGGCCCATCTTCGCGTGAAACCGACGCCAAAAAATCCTATAAATAGAGAAACCATCAGAAATAACCCTAGATCAGAAGTTCCGCCGCCGCAAGCCTCTGTAGCCACGAAAAACCAATCTAGACCCCGTTCTGGCACTCCGCCGGAGGGGGAGATCATCACCGGAGGCCATCTTCATCATCCCTATGGTCTCCATGATGAGGAGGGAGTAGTCCACCCTCGGGGCTAAGGGTTTGTACCAGTAGCTATGTGTTTAATCTCTCTCTCTCTCTCTCTCTCTCGTGTTCTTGAGATGTCACGATCTTGATGTATCATGAGCTTTGTTAATATAGTCGGATCATATGGTGTTTTCCCTTCTCTATCTTGTTGTGAATTGAGTTTTCCCTTTGAGATTTCGTTTTATCGGATTGAATACTTTTATGGATTTGAGAACACTTGATGTATGTCTTGCTATGAATACCTGTGGTGACAATGGGGTATCATATTGATTCACTTGATATATGTTTTGGCACTCAACTTGCGGATTCCCGAGGTGACATTGGGGTAATCTATGCATAAGGGTTGATGCATGTTCTTGTCTTTGTTTCTCCGGTAGAAATCTTGGGGCACTCTTTGAGGTTCTTTGTGTTGGATTGAGTATTATGAATCTGAAATTGTTTGATGCATATCGTATAATCAACTCACGGATACTCGTGGTGACATTGGAGTATCTAGGTGACATTAGAGTTGGTTGATGTGTATCATATGGTGTTATTTTAGTACGAACTCTTGGTTAGATCGATCGGAAAGAATAGCTTGGTGTTATTTTAGTACGAACTCTAGGATAGATTGATCGGAAAGAATAGCTTTGAGGTGGTTTCGTACCCTACAAACAATTTCTTCTTATGTTCTTCGCTAGATAAGAATTTGGAGTGATTCTTCATCGCACTTTAAGGGATGGTTATATGATCCAATTAGATTAGCATTGTTGAGAGATTGCACTAGCGAAAGTACGGACCCTAGGCCTCATTTTCAAGCATTGCAATACCGTTTGTGCTCACTTTTGTTACTTGCTACCTTGCTGTTTTTTATTGTTACTATTACAAAAATCAATATCTACTATCATTACTACGCTTTTATTACCATCTCTTCACCGAACTAGTGCACCTATACAATTTTCCATTGTATTTGGTGTGTTGGGGACACAAGAGACTCTTTGTTATTTGGTTGCAGGGTTGTTTGAGAGAGAACATCTTCATCCTACGCCTCCCACGGATTGATAAACCTTAGGTCATCCACTTGAGGGAAAATTGCTACTGTCCTACAAAACTCTGCGCTTGGAGGCCCAACACGAGTCTACAAGAAATAAAGTTGCATAGTAGACATCAAGCTCTTTTCTGGCGCCATTGCCGGGGAGGTGAGTGCTTGAAGGTATATCTTTAGATCTTGCAATTGAATCTTTTAGTTTCTTGTTTTATCACTAGTTTGATTTATAAAAGAAAAGTACAAAAAAATATGGAATTGAGGTGGTCTCATATTATTCATCTTTATAATGTCTTTTGTGAAAATGATGGAAAGGAAAATTGTGCTCAATTGATAGAAGAAGAATTCTATAAAATGTTTGACAAAAAATCTTTGAATGATGAGCATGATTGCAATGTTGTTGGTATGAACTCTTTGAATATCCATGATGCTAATGATATGCAAAGCCATAAGCTTGGGGATGCTATGTTTGATGAAGATGATATTTTTAGTCCCCCAAGTTTTGATGAGAAAATTTATTATGATGAAAGCATGCCTCCTATCTATGATGATTATGGTGATGACATGTATGCTATAAAGAATAATGATAACCATGAAACTTGTCATCAAGATTTTAATTTCCAATCACATGATAGTTATTTTGTTGAGTTTGCTCCCACCACTATTCATGAGAATAAATTTGCTTATGTGGAGAGTAAGAAAATTTCTATGCTTGTGGATCATGAAAAGAATGATTTATGTGATAGTTATATTATTGAATTCACTCATGATGCTACTGAAAATTATTGTGAGAGGGGAACATATGCTTTTACATATTGCAATAATATCAAGTTTCCTCTCTATGTGTTGAAAATCTTGAAGTTTTGCTCGTTTTGCCTTCCTATGCTAGTTGATTCTTGTTCCCATAAGTTGTTTGATCACAAAATACCTATGCATAGGAAGTGGGTTAGACTTAAATGTGCTAGTCATATGCTTCATGATGCTCCCGTTATGTTTCAATTCTTTACTTTTATGTGAGCATCATTGAAATCATCATGCCTAGCTAAAAGGCATTAAAGAAAAGCGCTTGTTGGGAGACAACCCAACACTTTTACCTACTGTTTTTGTGTGTTCACATGGTTAGGCTACTGTAGTGATCTTGTTTTACAGCTTTTGTTTCAATAAAGTGCCAAGTAAAGCCTTTGGGATAGTGTGGATGATAGTTGACTTGATTCTGTGCAAAAACAGAAACTTTTGCGTCCAGTGGAGAAATTCCTTTATTTTACTGGAACGTGAAAAAATTCTGAATTTTTTACAGTTGATGGGTATATAAATTTTCTACTTTGTCCTAATTTTTCAGAATTTCTGGAGTTACATAAGTATGACCTTAATTAAGATCTTTACGTACTGTTCTGTTTTTGACAGATTCTGTTTTCAATGCATAGTTTGCTTGTTATCTAGTTTCTATGGCTTATATTGCTCAATATAAATTGTGGAAATTGTAGAGTACAGTAGGCATTGTGGGAGAACAATTATAAATCTTGTCTTTGACAGTACCAAAGTGAATGATTTTTCTTTATCATACTAACCCATCTCACGAAGTTCCGTTAAGTTTTGTGTGATTGAAGTTTTCAAGTTTTGGTTGAGATATCGATATGAGGACAATAAGGAGTGACAAGACCCTAAGATTGGGGATGCCCAAGGCACCCCCAAGGTAATATTCAAGGAATATCCAAGCAACTAAGCTTGGGGATGCCCCGGAAGGCATCCCCTCTTTCGTCTCTAACATTATCGGTAACCTTACTTGGGGCTATATTTTTATTCGTCACATAATATGTGTTTTGCTTGGAGCGTCATTTTATTTTATTAGTATTTGCTTGCTGTTATTTAGAATAATGTTTTTCATCTATTACTTCAATAAAAGTGTCAAGTATAGCCTTTGCCATGCTTATTTTGCAAGTCTACGAGTTGCTGTTTCAAAATAGAAAGTTTGTCGCTGTTGCAAAAATTCCTGAGAAAAGTCAAAATGTGATCAAATGTTGAATTTTTTTGCACAATAATCTATGATACATTTTCTACAGTGTGGTAAATTTTCAGAATTTTTGGAGTTAGGGAAGTATGATTACAATTGCACTCTTTACAGACTGTCCTGTTTAGACAGATTGCTGTTATATTCGCATTGTTTGCATATGTTTGCTTGTTTAGTGATTCTATTTTAGGATAGGAGTATTAAATATGCAGAGGCATTTAGTATGCAATGTTGAATAATAATTCTAGTGATTTTCTACAGTAGAGAATGATAAGGTTTTGCATTGATTTATACTAACTTATCTCACGAGTTCTTGTTGAGTTTTGTGTGGAGGAAGTTTTTAAGATTTAGGGAAAGCGTGATATAAAAGGAATTAAGGAGGCACAAAAGCTCAAGCTTGGGGATGCCCAAGGCATCCCAAGATAATATTTCAAGAAGTCTCAAGCATCTAAGCTTGGGGATGCCCCGGTAGGCATCCCACCTTTCTTCATCAACAATTATCGGTTAGTATTGGTTGAGCCTAAGTTTTTGCTTCTTCACATGATATGTGCTATCCTTGGAATGTCATTTTATTTTAATTTTTCTTGCTGTTTTAATAAAATACTTAGATCTGAAAGTTTTTAAATAAGAGAGAGTCCTGAAATAGCTACCTATTTACTTAACTACTCGCTTGATCTTCACTTATATCTTTTTCGAGTAGTTTGTCATTCACTCTCATGCTTCACTTATATTATTTTGAGAGTTGATAATAGTGATGACAATTTTCACAAGCTATGAAATTGGTCCCAAAGTGATGGATATCCAAGAAGGATATAATAAAAACTTTCATATAGATCATTGGATATGATAAGTTTGATTCCTTGCAATAGTTTTGCGATATGGAGATAATAATATGTGAGTCATGTTGGTGAGTAATTATGCTTTAGTAAGAATATTGGTGTTAAGGTTTGTGATTCCCTATGCAAGCACGAAAGTCAATAGTTATGCAATGAAATTACATCCTACTTGTGGTGCATTATTCGGTGTTAGTTATGTTTAATGCTCGTTTATGAGAATTTTCGTTTCTTGGTTGGTTGCTTCTCAATCTTTTTGCTAGCCTCCATTTGTACTAAGTGGGAATACTACTTGTGCATCCAAATTCTTAAACCCAAAGTTGTGCCAAATGAGTCGACCATACCTACCTATATGCGGTATTTACGTGCCGTTCTAAGCAAATTTGTATGTGCCATCTCTAAAATTTCAAAATAATTTCCTTTTTGTGTGCTCGTACCGCTCATGAAGCGGCAGGGGGTGGCCAGTATTTTCCATGCTAGATGTGTTATTCTCAAGATGAATGTTTATTCACTTGTCATTGCACAAGAGTACGGCAAAGGTATTAGGGATGCCCAGTCCCGAAATGAAAAATGAATTTACTTTATGTTGTCAAATAATAAATTCCTTTGAAAGTGTTGGTATGGAGGGCACTCGCGGATATGGCTAGCCATGGATCATGAAAGAATGGTGGAAAAAGGAATAAACTTTATTTTCTGTTTGGGAACCGCCTATGATATATCTAGCATGGAAAGTGTTGGGAATTACTCGGTCGTTTTCGTTGATGGGAAAAGTATGCCTCTCAAAAAATTTATCTCTCAATTTAAGCTTTGAGCTCTGGCACCTCTACAAATCCCTACTTCCCTCTGTGAAGGGCCTATCTATTTACTTTATGCAATTTTTATTTTTATTTGAGTCTCCATCTTCTCTTATAAAGCACCAACTAAGGGGCACTATGATCGTACTTGAGCATTGGATGTAGCTAATATTCGAGTGTGTCTCATGAATGGATCAATGATTGAGCATGATGGGCTAGGGATAACTTTCTTTAGTGTTGATATTTTGAAAGACATGGTTGCTTGTTGATATGCTTGAGTATTGATGTCCTCATGTCAAATTATAGACTATTGCTTTGAATCATTCAAGTCCAAATGTCCATGCTACAAAAGAAAAGAGTATATGATAAATATGATAGGTAGCTTTCCACAACAAAAATTTCGTTTTCAATTGCTACTTTAACATGAGAAGTTTTATGAGAAAGAATTGTTGTTATGATGCTAGGAAAAGTGATTGAAATTATAATTGATTAAACTTGTGCACTTTGCTAGCATTCACACTTCATAAATTATTTCTTTTATCATTTACCTACTCGAGGACGAGTAGGAATTAAGCTCGGGGATGCTGATACGTCTCCAACGTATCTATAATTTATGAAGTATTCATGCCATGTTTACAATAATTTTATATGGTTTTGGTATGATTTGCATGGAACTAACCCGGACTGACGATGTTTTCAGCAGAACTACCGTGGTGTTGTTTTTTGTGCAGAAATGAAAGTTCTCCAAATGAGCTGAAACTTTTTGCCAATTTTTTTGGAACAAAAGAGACCCCCGAAGCTTCGTGGAAGGACTAGAAGATGAAGGAGTAGGGCACAAGACACCGGGGCGCGCCAGGGGGCCCGGGCGCGCCATGATGGGTTGTGCTCACCTCGAGGCCCATCTTCGCGTGAAACCGACGCCAAAAAATCCTATAAATAGAGAAACCATCAGAAATAACCTAGATCAGAAGTTCCGCCATCGCAAGCCTCTGTAGCCACGAAAAACCAATCTAGACCCCATTCCGGCACTCCGTCGGAGGGGGAGATCATCACCGGAGGCCATCTTCATCATCCCTATGGTCTCCATGATGAGGAGGGGGTAGTCCACCCTCGGGGCTAAGGGTTTGTACCAGTAGCTATGTGTTTAATCTCTCTCTCTCTCTCTCTCTCTCTCGTGTTCTTGAGATGTCACGATCTTGATGTATCATGAGCTTTGTTAATATAGTCGGATCATATGGTGTTTTCCCCTCTCTATCTTGTTGTGAATTGAGTTTTCCCTTTGAGATTTCATTTTATCGGATTGAATAATTTTATGGATTTGAGAACACTTGATGTATGTCTTGCTATGAATACATGTGGTGACAATGGGGTATCATATTGATTCACTTGATATATGTTTTGGCACTCAACTCGCGGATTCCCGAGGTGACATTGGGGTAATCTATGCATAAGGGTTGATGCACGTTCTTGTCTTTGTTTCTCCGGTAGAAATCTTGGGGCACTCTTTGAGGTTCTTTGTGTTGGATTGAGTATTATGAATCTAAAATTGTTTGATGCATATCGTATAATCAGCTCACGGATACTCGCGGTGACATTGGAGTATCTAGGTGACATTAGAGTTGGTTGATGTGTATCATATGGTGTTATTTTAGTACGAACTCTTGGTTAGATCGATCGGAAAGAATAGCTTGGTGTTATTTTAGTACGAACTCTAGGATAGATTGATCGGAAAGAATAGCTTTGAGGTGGTTTCGTACCCTACAAATAATTTCTTCTTATGTTCTCCGCTAGATAAGAACTTTGGAGTGATTTTTCATCGCACTTTAAGGGATGGTTATATGATCCAATTAGATTAGCATTGTTGATAGATTGCACTAGCGAAAGTATGGACCCTAGGCCTCATTTTCAAGCATTGCAATACCGTTTGTGCTCACTTTTGTTACTTGCTACCTTGCTGTTTTTTACTGTTACTATTACAAAAATCAATATCTACTATCATTACTACGCTTTTATTACCATCTCTTCACCGAACTAGTACACCTATACAATTTTCCATTGTATTTGGTGTGTTGGGGACACAAGAGACTCTTTGTTATTTGGTTGCAGGGTTGTTTGAGAGAGACCATCTTCATCCTACGCCTCCCACGGATTGATAAACCTTAGGTCATCCACTTGAGGGAAAATTGCTACTGTCCTACAAAACTCTGCGCTGGGAGGCCCAACACGAGTCTACAAGAATAAAGTTGCGTAGTAGACATCACTGGTCAGGTCAGAGGCCTTCCAGAGGAGAGCCCTCGAGCCCATCCTGAGGGGGGCGCCGGGCGTGCCTCCCTATGCGAGAGGAAAAGACACCCCAGCAGAGGGCGCGGGGCCTGAGGCACGACCGTCGGGCGCCCCAGCCTCCTGACGGCCCTTTGGGAGGAGCTACTTCTTCTTCTTGGGGATGGCCTCAGGAGGCAGGATGGCACCCTCGCCATCTGAGTTCTCGACCGCCGCGACCCCGCATCCTTTTCATCGCAGGCGACCGTGATGATGCCGCCACTCCCTGGCATCTTGAGGACATTGTAGCCGTGGTGAGTTGCTACCATGAACTTGGCAAGGGCCGGATACCCGAGGATGGCATTGTACGGGAGGTGGATGTGGGCGACGTCGAAGCCGATGAGCTCGGTGTGGTAGTTGTTGCGCTTGCCGAAGGTGACAGGGAGGCGAATCTGCCCTATGGGAACGGTGGAGCCATTGGTCACCCCTGAGAATGGCTTGGTGGGCAGCAGCTGGTCATATGGCACTTGGAGCGTTTCAAGCATCTCGACAGAGAGAACGTTGAGCCCAGCGCCACCGTCGATGAGGGTCTTGGTGGCAAGGATGTTGCTGATGGTTGGCGTACAGAGCATTAGGAGCGCGCCAGCGGCGGCTGAGCACTTGAGCTGGTCCATGGAGTCAAAGGTGATGGCGTGCTTCGACCACCTGAGGGGGCGCGACGCCTCGAGCCTGGGGAGGGCCGCGTTCACCTCACGAGCGAACTACTTGAAGATGCGATGAGAGGCGGGAGCCTGAGCGCCACCCAGGATGCAGGCGATCGCGCGAGGCTCTCGGAAGCCCCCAGCCCCATCATCTTGGTGGTTGTCGTCGTTTCTCCTTGGTGGTGGCGGCAGCGGAGGGAGGCCGGCATTGCCCTAGGGGCGATCCTCACAAGGCTGGTCCCACCAAGGGCCCTCACGAGGCTGGCCCTGCCAGCGGTCCTCACGGGGTTGGTCGCGCCAGTCCTGGCGGGGGTCGCGGTTGTCCCAGCGGCCTCCACCGCGGCCTCCTCCGTGGCCATAGCCGCGGTCGCTGTGCTCGGGGCGGTGGCCAAAGCGCCCGTCGCAGATTGCCCTGAGCTCCTGGCAGTCGTTGGTGTTGTGGCTGTGGACATTGTGGAAGACGCAGAACGGGCGGTTGCCCCTGGGAGGCTCATCATGGTCACGGCCACGCTTCATCTCGGGCTCCACGGCCAGCACAGCAGGACCCTTACGCTTCACTTCCTTAGCCTTGGCCTTCTTGTCTTCAGGATCGACCTCCGGAAGCTGCAGGAGGGAGAGGCGACCTTCCTCGGCCCTCGCGCATCTGGTTGCCATGTTGAACATCTCCAGAGCCGAACACAAGTCCTCGCGGATGGCGAGCTCTTCCTTAATCTTGACATCTCGGACGCCATCAGAGAACGCCATGATGATGGCCTCGTCCGACACCTTCGGGATCTTGAGGCGAACATTCATGAAGCGTTGTATGTACTTGTGCAAGGTCTCGCCCGACTGCTGCTTTATGCGCCGCAGGTCGCCTACTGCAGGGGCGCGGTCACGAGTGCCCTGGAAGTTGGCGATGAAGCGCTCGCGTAGCTCAACCCAGGAGGAGATCGACTCCACTAGGAGGTTCAGGAGCCAAGAACGTGCACCATCCTTGAGGGCCATGGGGAACCAGTTTGTCATGACCTTGTCGTTGCTGTTCGCCACCTCGATACTCAGCTCGTAGAGCTGGAGGAACTCAGTGGGGTCAGGAGTGCCGTCGTAGCGTGGAGGCAGATCCGGCTTGAACTTGCCGGGCCAGACGACGCGGCGCAGCTCCGGGGTGAAAGCACGGTAGCCTGCCGCACTCACAGGTACCGGTCGCATGGGGGGAGCTTGATCTTGTCGCCCACACGCCACCGCCTCTGGTAGAACATGGTCCTGACGCGGCGGCGCTAGAAGCGCGCGCGCATCGGCCTACGGCCGCTGCACCACCTGGCAGCTTTCTTCATCGTGTGCCGGCGCCCTGCGCGGCGGGTCGCGTTGGGGTGCCTCACGCCTGGGCTCGGGGTCCGCACCATGCAGAGGAGGAGGAGGAGGCGCCACGAGCCACATCGCCCGCCAGGGACGGCGTGGGACGGGGCGAACGGGACGGTGCAGGGGCCTCATCGGCGGCGTTGACGAGCTCGGCGATGCGGCCGAGCTAGTCGTCGTAGAGGTCGTTGGCCGGACGGTAGCGCAGAAGCTCACGCGTCATGAGCAGCGCAGCCTGCGCGTTCGCCGGCCCACGACGAACATGAGAAGACGACACCGTGGCTGGAGTGGGTGATGGAGTTGCGGTGCGGCCATCGCGCCGCACGGACGGTGGCAGCGATGAATCCTACTGTTCGCGAGCAGCAGGTTTAATGGCGGTGTTAGCCACTGGGGAGGTGGAGCGGCGAGGAGCGCCGTTGCCCACTGGTGCCGTCTGAGCGACACGAGCGGCCCGGTGCTCGGCACAGACACGGCGAGCGTCGGCCATATGAGCGACGGAACGGCAGCGGAGCGAACGGTGGAAGAGAGGCTTCGACAGGCCCCTATGTGGCGCGCCAAATGTCAGATTCAGGGCTCCGTAGACCCAAGAAAGGTTCGAACTCTGGGGCGTGTGCGAAGGACTCAACCTATCCAGCCAACCAGCTCATCGCCCTACGGCCTAGCTCGATGCACACGAACAAGGAAGAAGATGAACACGGTAGTTTACCCAGGTTCGGGCCACCTTGCGATGTAAGATCCTACTCCTGCTTTGTGGTGGATTGGCCTCATGAGGGGCTGAGGATGAACTAGTACAAGGGATGAACAACCTCGCGAGGTCTATGGGTGAGGGAATCAGTCGACGAGGTTCGAATCCGATCCTGGTCTTCCGGTCCCCTTCTACAGTGGTGGCTAACCTATATTTATAGTGGCCTCGGTCCTCTTCCCCCAAAACGTAGGCGGGAAGGGATCCCACAGTGGCCAATTTGAAAGGGGACAAGTAGTACATCTTATCCTGACGAAAGGTGGTCTTCGCCTGCAAAGCCTCTGGTTGTGACACAGCAGTGGGCTCGACGATGACATCCGTCCTGCCGTCCTGGCGGTCTTGCCTCCTTAGCACCAAAGAGGAAACTGCCTCCTCTGTGCCCGCTGGCACCCGCCTGGCCTTGGTCGTCATGGCTTGCGTCATCGCAACCTCATGAGGTTGGGTACCTGCATAGAAATCTTCGCTCCTTAGGAGGCAGCCTGGGGAGGCCGCTCCCTCGGGAGGTCTTGGCATCGTCCGCCTCGCGAGGCTTGGCCCCTCGCGAGGGTCTTGTCTTGGTGGTCTTGTAGATGGGCCGTACCAGGCCATCGATGGAGCCACGCCGTGGGCCGCAGGCAGGCAAGTCTGGGTACCCTGGTTCCCAGAACGCCGACAGAATTGTCCAGCAGGGTGGAAGGGTGAAAGTGCAACTAATCACCGGGTGGTTTTGGTAATTCATAACAACATAAGCATCATTGAACTAATGCCTACTCAAATAATATTTTAGGAAAGTTCAATCTAGGTATGGCAATGGGATGTGAACATGGACCCCTCAAAATGCAAAGAACAAACATTGGCAAAAGCTCCAAGACTCTACATTTTTTTTGCTTAAATGATCAAATATCACATTGAGTACATAGGAAAGTCAATACTATTAAAAGGGGATGCATGGACCTCGCGGAGTTCCTCTAGACCAGGGCTACCCAACCTGGGCGACATCGCCGCCTATTCTGGCTTATCTTTGCGGCGATATCCTGGACTCTATGGACAACACGCATAAAATGGTGATTGAGCGGGTCTTTCCGCGACAGGCGTCTGACTCCTTCAAATTCCTTGCTTTTCTGCAGCACTGGCACCCGCTCTCTAGGCAGCGCGACCGCGATCGACTTAGACACATGATGGATGCGCTACTGGCTACAGCGCGTCGACTATCGTCTTTGTAGGGCCTCTTGGCGGCAGCCACTAGGTGTTTTTTTTCTTATTTATCTTATTTTTTGGGGGGGCATGATTGTGCTATGGCCCCAGCCGTCGTTCATGATTTGGAGCTTGGACGTTCGTTGTATGATTCGTTGCTTTATTTATAAAGCGGAGCAAAAACCTATTTCGAGAGACAGGTTATTCATCAAATTCTCCAAACTCAGCAAGTGTGAGGTGACTATGCGCATATCCTTTTGTTCGACATCTTATTTTTTTTGCCGATGCATATATCTATTTCATCAAAGTGTAGGGTGTTTTCCTATTCTCTGGTTGGTGATCGATGGTTGTTCTGGTTTTTTGTTTGCGTTTGAACAATCACAGTTGTTTAGATTAGGCATCTGCATAAGTACAATGTGTAGTTGCAACCTCCAGCCATATGTGTCGACAGAATCTACTTCCTTTTCTTCATGTTCAAATACAAGATAAAAATAATGTTTAATTTTTTTGTTCAATCCACCATATTCTTTTGGGAATCAAGTTCCAGACATGTGGGTAGCTGATCTGGGATGTCGCTTGAACTACGTCGGTATTTTCCCAAAGAGCAAGGGATGATGCAGGACAGCTACAGTAGGTATTTTCCTCAGTTATGAAACCAAGGTATCAATCTAGTAGGAGAACCAAGCAACACTATGTAAACGGTACCTGCACACAAATAACAAATACTTGCAACCCGATGATTAGGAGGGGTTGTCAATCCCTCTACGGGTAACGGTGCCAGAAATTGTCAAGTTGACGGGATAAAAATTGTGTAGATTGGATAAATAGATCTCGATAAAAAGCAAAATAAAATAAATAGCAAAAAAGTGCAGCAAGGTATTTTTGGGTTTTTGGTATAATAGATCTTAAAATAAAAACAAATAAAATTACATCTCGAAGCAAATATGATAAAGAATAGACCCGGGGCCGTAGATTTCACTAGTGGCTTCTCTCAAGAAAGATAGCATACGGTGGGTAAACAAATTACTGTTGGGCAATTGATAGAACATCAAATAATTATGACGATATTCAGGCAATGATCATTATATAGGCATCATGTCCAAGATTAGTAGACCGACTCTTGCCTGCATCTACTACTATTACTCCACACATCGACCGCTATCCAGCATGCATCTAGTGTATTAAGTTCATGGAGAAACAGAGTAATGCAATAAGAACGATGACATGATGTAGACGAAATCTATTCATGTAGGAATAGCCCCCGTCTTGTTCTCCTTAATAGCAACAATACATGCGTGTCTTGATGCCCCTTCTGTCACTGGGAAAGAACACCACATGATCGAACCCATCACAAAGCACCTCTTCCCGTGGCAAGAAAAATCGATCTAGTTGGCCTAACTAAACCAAATATTCAAAGAAGAAATACGAGGCTATAAGTAATCATGCATAAAATAAATCAAAGAACTCAAATAACTTTCATGGATATAGATCTGATCATAAACTCCAAGTTCATCGGGTCCCAACAAGCACACCGCAAAAAGAGTTACATCAAATAGATCTCCAAGAGACTATTGTATTGAGAATCAAAAAGAGAGAAGAAGCCATCTAGCTAATGCCTACGGACCCGTAGGTCTACAATGAACTACTCACGCATCATCGGAGAGGCACCAATGAGGATGATGAACCCCTCTGTGATGGTGTCTAGACTGGATCTCGTTGTTCTGGAACTTGCGGCGGCTGGAATTGTGTTTCGTCGACTCTCCTAGGGTTTTTGGAATATTTGGGTATTTATAGGGCGAAGAGGCGGTGCGGGAGGCCACCGAGGTGGGCACAACCCACCTGGGCGCCCCCCCTCTAGTACTTC
Source organism: Thinopyrum elongatum (assembly GCA_011799875.1). Lineage (NCBI taxonomy): Eukaryota > Viridiplantae > Streptophyta > Magnoliopsida > Poales > Poaceae > Thinopyrum > Thinopyrum elongatum. Next base: position 538,933,123 of record CM022299.1, read on the forward strand.
TTTGGCCCAACATGTGTCTTCTGGTCCAGAAAAATTCTCCAAAAAGTTTCGCTGCGTTTGGACTCCATTTGGTATTGATTTTCTGCGAAGTAAAAAACAAGCAAAAAACAGCAACTGGCACTGGGCGCTATGTCAATAGGTTAGTCCCAAAAAATGATATAAAGTTGCTATAAAATGATTGTAAAACATTCAAGAATGATAATATAACAGCATGGAACAAGAAAAAATTATAGATACGTTGGAGACGTATCAGCATCCCCAAGCTTAATTCCTACTCGTCCTCGAGTAGGTAAATGATAAAAATAGAATTTTTGATGTGGAATGCTGCCTACCATGTTCATCACACATATTCTTTTCTTTTGTAGCATGGACATATGGACTTTTATATGGTTCAAAGCAATAGTCTAGTTTTGACATGAAGATTTCAATACTCAAGCATATCAACAAGCAACCATGTCTTTCAAAATATCAACACTAAAGAAAGTTATCCCTAGCCCATCATGCTCAATCATTGATCCATTCATGAAACACATTCGCATATTAGCTATACCCAATGCTCAAGTCCGATCATAGTGCTCCTTAGTTGGTGCTTTATAAGAGAAGATGGAGACTTAAATAAAAATAAAAATTGCATAAAGTAAATAGATAGGCCCTTCGCAGAGGGAGGTAGGGGTTTGTAGAGGTGCCAGAGCTCAAAGCTTAAATTGAGAGATAAAAATTTTGAGAGGCATAATTTTCCCGTCAACGAAAACGACCGAGTAATTCCCAACACTTCCCATGCTAGATATATCATAGGCGGTTCCCAAATAGAAAATAAAGTTTATTCCTTTTTCCATAATTCTTTCACTTTCCATGGCTAGACGTATCCACGGGTGCCCTCCATACCAACACTTTCCAAGGAATTTATTATTTGACAACATAAAGTAAATTTCTTTTTCATTTTGGGACTAGGCATCCCTATTACCGCCGCACTCTCATGCAATGACAAGTGAATAAACACTCATCTTGAGAATAACACATCTAGCATGGAAAATATTGGCCACCCCCTGCCGCTTCATGAGTGGTACGAGCACACAAAAAAGAAATTTATTTTGAAAATTAGAGATGGCACACACAAATTTACTTAGAATGGCACGGGAATACCGCATATAGGTAGGTATGGTGGACTCATATGGCTAAAATGGGTTTAAAGATTTTGGATGCACAAGTAGTATTTCTACTTAGTACAAGTGGAGGCTAGCAAAAAGATTGAGAAGCAACCAACCAAGAAACAAAAAATCACATAAGCGAGCATTAAGCATAACTAACACCAAATAATGCACCACAAGTAGGATGTAATTTTATTGCATAACTATTGACTTTCGTGCTTGCATAGGGAATCACAAACCTTAACACCAATATTCTTACTAAAGCATAGTTACTCACCAACATGACTCACATATCACTATCATCATATCTCAAAACTATTACAAAGAATCAAGTTTATTTTGTCCAATGATCTTCTTGAAAGTTTTTATTATATCCCTCTTGAATATCTATCACTTTGGGACTAATTTCATATGTTGCATTTGCTTTTGTCAAGCTCAAACAAATCTAAGTGAAGAACATGAGCATAATTTTTTTCTGTCTCTCAAAATAATATAAGTGAAGCATGAGAGAATTTCCTCAAAAAATTTACTAACTCTCAAACAATTCTAAGTGAAGCATGAGAGCATTTCTTCAAAAATATTAAAGCACACCGTGCTCAAAAAGATATAAGTGAAGCACTAGAGCAATTCCATAGCTCAAAAAAATTTAAGTGAAGCATGAAGAGCAATTCTAACAAATCATAGCATAATTTTGGCTCTCTCAAATAGGTGTGTCCAGCAAGAATACTTGTGACAAACTAAAAAGCAAAATAAGAAAGACTCATATAATACAAGACGCTCCCAGCAAAACTCATGATATGTGACGAATAAAAATATAGCTCCATGTAAAATACCGATGGTCGTTAGAAGAAAGAGGGGATGCCTTCCGGGGCATCCCCAAGCTTAGTTGCTTGGTTCTCCTTGAATATTAACTTGGGGTGCCATGGGGCATCCCCAAGCTTAGGCTTTTCTTACTCCTTATTCCTTCATCCATCGTGATCTCACCCAAAACTTGAAAACTTCACCACACAAAACTTAACAAAACCTTCGTGAGATCCGTTAGTATAAGAAAACCAATCTTTACTTTAAGTACTTTAGAAAACCCATTCAAATTTTGTTACTGCATTATATCTACTGTATTCTAACTTTACCATGTCTTATACCCCCCGATACAATCCATAGAATCATTAAAATAAGCACACAATGCAAAGAAAACAGAATCTGTCAAAAACAGAACAGTCTGTAAAGATACGAATTGTTATAATACTTATGTGACTCCAAAAATTCTGAAAATTAGGAAAACATAGGAAATTTGTATATAAATCTTGTGTAAAAAATTCAGAATTTTTCGTCGCTTCTGTGAATTTAGATAATTATATTACTGGATGCAAAAGTCTCTGTTTTTCAACAGGATCAAGTCAACCATCACCAAAGCTATCCCAAAGGCTTTACTTGGCACAAACACTAACTAAAACATAAAAAACACAATCATAACAGAGGCATAATTGTGCAAACACTCAAGAACAGAAAGAAAAAGGCAAAAATAAATTTTATTTATTGGGTTGCCTCCCAACAAGCGCTATCGTTTTATGCCCCTAGCTAGGCATAATGCATAGATTCAAGTATTATCATCTTTAGTTTCCAATTCCTCGATCACACAACCAATATTCTTCCAAGATTTAGCATATAGATTTTCAATAACAATACTTCTAGGAATGAGATTGAAAAAATCATTCTTGCAAGTAGGGTTTCTCACAACTTCAACAAAGTCGGGGTGAATACTAATCATCTTAAGATCTTCTTTGTTATTATTAGAAGTTGCACCCTTATTCTTAGTGACTTGAGTACTCTTACTAATTTTTACGGGAGTCTTTTCGATAGTTTTAGCAGAAGCAAAAGCCGAGCTCAAATTACAGAAATTTCTTCCAACTTTTCAATCCGAGAAGGACTTTCTTCAATTATTTCGTGAATTACGGTTCTTTTTTCCTTTAGCAACTTAAAAACCTCGCCCGCTTTTGACCCAATATTACTAGCAAGATTATGCATCTTTTTATCCAAGTTTTCAATATGTTCTTCGGTAAGCATTTTCTTTTCAATAGCATCAAGCCTTTGCATAACATGCTCAAGTGTTAAAGCAGTTTCGTTGATAGTGAGAGGTGGTGAACATACTAGATTTCCCATAGCATTAAAAGAATCCAAAGATGAACACATCAAGAAATTCCCACCGGTAATCGTATCAAGGACGAATCTATACCAAGTGGTAATGCCCACATAAAAACTGCGAAGAAGAACAACGGTAGATTGCTTATGAACAGATCTATTATGAGCATTGCAAATTCTATACCAAGCATCTTTTAAATTCTCCCCTCCCCTTTGATTAAAATTAAGAACTTCGTTCTCGGGGGGTACACGTAATAGAGGAAGAACTAGCCATAACGACAAAGTAGACATACAAGATCACACACAAAATAGATCTGACGAGAAAAGGCGAACAAAAAGAAGGGCGAATAAAATGGCAAATTGTTGTGAAGTTGGGGAGATGAAAACGAGAGGCAAATAATGTAAATTGCAAGGAGATGAGATTTGTGATTAGGAACCTGATAGATGTTGATGATGTCTCCCGACAACGGCACCAGAAATTCCTTTTGATGTCGCTTGAACTACGTCGGTATTTCCCCCAAAGAGGAAGGGATGATGCAGCACAACTACGGTAGGTATTTCCCTCAGTTATGAAACCAAGGTATCAATCCAGTAGGAGAACCAAGCAACACTATGTAAACGGTACCTGCACACAAATAACAAATACTTGCAACCCGACGATTAGGAGGGGTTGTCAATCCCTCTACGGGTAACAGTGCCAGAAATTGTCAAGTTGACAGGATAAAAATTGTGTAGATTGGATAAATAGATCTCGATAAAATGCGAAATAAAATAAGTAGCAAAAAAGTGCAGCAAGGTATTTTTGGGTTTTTGGCATAATAGATCTGAAAATAAAAGCGAATAAAATTAGATCTCGAAGCAAATATGATAAAGAATAGACTCGGGGGCCGTAGATTTCACTAGTGGCTTCTCTCAAGAAAGATAGCATACGATGGGTAAACAAATTACTGTTGGGCAATTGATAGAACATCAAATAATTATGACGATATCCAGGCAATGATCATTATATAGGCATCACGTCCAAGATTAGTAGACTGACTCCTGTCTGCATCTACTACTATTACTCCACACATCGACCGCTATCCAACATGCATCTAGTGTATTAAGTTCATGGGGAAATGGAGTAATGCAATAAGAACGATGACATGATGTAGACGAGATCTATTCATGTAGGAATAGCCCCCATCTTGTTATCCTTAGTAACGACGATACATGTGTGTTGTGCAACCCCTTCTGTCACTGGGAAAGAACACCGCACGATCGAACCCATCACAAAGCACCTCTTCCCATGGCAAGAAAAATCGATCTAGTTGGCCTAACTAAACCAAATATTCGAAGAAGAAATACGAGGCTATAAGTAATCATGCATAAAAGAGATCAAAGAACTCAAATAACTTTCATGGATATAGATCTGATCATAAACTCCAAGTTCATCGGGTCCCAACAAACACACCGCAAAAAGAGTTACATCAAATAGATCTCCAAGAGACCATTGTATTGAGAATCAAGAAGAGTGAAGAAGCCATCTAGCTACTGCCTACGGACCCGTAGGTCTACAATGAACTACTCATGCATCATCGGAGAGGCACCAAGGAGGATGACCCCTCCGTGATGGTGTCTAGATTGGATCTCGTGGTTCTGGAACTTGCGGCGGCTGGAATTGTGTTTCGTCGACTCTCCTAGGGTTTTTGGAATATTTGGGTATTTATAGGGCGAAGAGGTGGTGCGGGAGGCCACCGAGGTTGTGCTCCCCTCGGAGCCCCCCTCTGGTACTTCTTTGGCCCAACAAGTGTCTTCTGGTCCAGAAAAATTTTTCAAAAAGTTTTGCTGCATTTGGACTCCGTTTGGTATTGATTTTCTGCGAAGTAAAAAACAAGCAAAAAACAGCAACTGGCACTGGGTGATACGTCTCCGTCGTATCTATAATTTTTTATTGTTTCATGCCAATATTCTACAACTTTCATATACTTTTGGCAAATTTTTATACTATTTTTGGGACTAACATATTGATCCAGTGCCCAGTGCCTGTTCCTGTTTCTTGCATGTTTTTTGTTTCACAGAATATCCATACCAAACGAAGTCCAAACATGATAAAAACTTACGGAGATTTTTTTTTGGAATATATGTGATTTTTGGGAATTGGAATCAATGCGAGACGATGCCCGAGGGGCCCACAAGCCCTGGAGGCGTGCCCCCTACCCTGGGCACGACCTGGGGACTTGTGGCTACCCCGTAAGGCGGTTGGTACCCTTCTTTCGCCACAAGAAAGATAATATCAGGATAAAAATTGTGTTAAAATTTCAGCCCAATCGGAGTTACGGATCTCCGGGAATTTAAGAAATGGTGAAAGGCCAGAATCTGGGAACGCAGAAACAGAAGGAAACAGAGAGAGAGATCCAATCTCGGAGGGGCTCCCGCCCCTCTGCCGCCATGGAGGCCATGGACCAGAGGGGAAACCCTCCTCCCATCTATGGGGGAGGTCAAGGAAGAAGAAGGAGGAGGGGGGCTCTCTTCCCCTCTCTCCTGGTGGCGCCGAAACACCGTCGAGGCCATCATCGTGACGGCGATCTACACCAACAACTTCGCCGCCGTCATCACCAACTCTCTCTCCCTCTATGAAGCGGTGTAACACCCCTTCTCCCCGCTGTAATCTCTACTTAGACATGGTGCTCAACGCTATATATTATTTCCCAATGATGTATGGCTATCCTATGATGTTTGAGTAGATCCGTTTTGTCCTATGGGTTGATTGATGATCATGATTGGTTTGAGTTGTATGTTTTATTATTGGTGCTGTCCTATGGTGCTCTCCGTGTTGCGCAAGCGTGAGGGATCCTCGCTGTAGGGTTTGCAATATCTTCATGATTCGCTTATGGTGGGTGGCGTGAGTGACAGAAGCACAGACCCGAGTAAGTAGGTTCTTTGCGTATGGGAGTAAAGAGGACTTGATACTTTAATGCTATGGTTGGGTTTTACCTTAATGATCTTTAGTAGTTGCGGATGCTTGCTAGAGTTCCAATCATAAGTGCATATGATCCAAGTAGAGAAATTATGTTAGCTTATGCCTCTCCCTCATATAAAATTGCAATAATGATTACCGGTCTAGTTATCGATTGCCTAGGGACAAATAACTTTCTTGTGACAAAAAGCTCTCCACTAAAACTAATGTAATTGTTCCTTTATCTAAATAGCCCCTAGCTTTTATCTACGTGTTCTTTATTATCTTGCAAACCTTTCCCTTCACACCTACAAAGTACTTCTAGTTTCATACTTGTTCTAGGTAAAGCGAATGTTAAGTGTGCGTAGAGTTGTATCGGTGGTCGATAGAACTCGAGGGAATATTTGTTCTACCTTTAGCTCCTCGTTGGGTTTGAGACTCTTATTTATCGAGAAAGGCTACAACTGATCCCCTATACTTGTGGGTTATCAAGACCTTTTTCTGCCGCCGTTGCCGGGGAGCAATAGCGTGGGGTGAATATTCTCATGTGTGCTTGTTTGCTTTATCACTAAGTAATTTTTATTTTCTGTTCTAAGTTGTTCTCTATCTTTATTTATGGATATGGAACACGAAATACCAAAAAAATTAGGTGTACTTGCTACTCATGGAGATGGGGAACCTCCTAAAACCCTCGATGCTCGTTATGTGGAAAATATTATGCACTACTTTGATAATCCTGAGAAAACCCCATTCAACTTGATAATGGGAGACACATTGGATCAACGTGAATACTTTAGGGATTATCGCTTGACTCAAAAGGGAAACTATTATGGGATCAAATTCATATGTTGCATTGGTATGCTCGGAATTTATGCTTGAGATATGATTATACTTGTTGCTCTAGGATGAAGGCTCCACACCTTCCCTTTTCATGTAAATTTAATGATAATGAAACCTTGGCTTCTTATGCTAATGGTATATATGATTACTATGATGTGGAACGAATAGAAGAATTCGTTGCTTTTAAGGGTGCTTATGAAATTGAATCTTTGTTTGAAAAGTGTGAAAATTATGATGATGCTGTTTACAGACCTGAAAATTATGCTATACTTAAATATTGCTATGAGAGTTATGAATATAATGCCGATATTAATGAGTTTATTGAGAAAGTCTCTGCTGTCCAAGAAGAGACTAATATTTTGCAGGAATCTATGGAAGAAGAAATTGATGACATGTGAGCTCATTGGATGAAAAAGATGACGAGGAGAGCGAAGAACAAAAGGAGGAAGAGCGGATTAGCTACCCGTGCCCACCTTCTAATGAGAGTAACTCTTCAACTCATACATTTTTTAATTTCCCTTCATGCTTACCGAAGGATGAATGCTATGATGATTGCTATGATCCCGTTGATTTGTTTGAAATATCCCTTTTTGATGAAATTGATGCTTGCTATGCTTGTGGCCATGATGCCAATATGAATGATGCTTATGGAGGTGAACTTGCTATAGTTCCTTATGTTAAGAATGAAATTGTTGCTATTGCACCCACGCATGATAGTCCAATTATCTTTTTGAATTCTCCCAACTACACTATACCGTAGAAGTTTGCGCTTATTAAGGATTATATTGATGGGTTGCGTTTTACCGTTACACATGATGATTTTGATAGATATAATATGCATGTGCTTACTGCTCCTACTTGCAATTATTATGAGAGAGGAACTACATCTCCACCTCTCTATGTTTCCAATATGATAAAATTGCAAGAAACTGTTTATGCTATGTATCAGCCTTTACTATGTGTGCATGAATTGTTCTTTTATGACATGCCGATGCATAGGAAGAGAGTTAGACTTCGTTATTGCATGATATATGTTGCTTTGTGCTCACTACTAAATTACAAATCATTGTTAATTAATGTTGGCTTTGATATACCTTGGGATCCGGGTGGATCAATTACTTGAGCACTATATGCCTAGCTTAATGGCTTTAAAGAAAGCGCTGCCAGGGAGACAACCCGGAAGTTTTAGAGAGTCATTTATTTCTTTTGAGTGCTTTTAAAAAGTTTAAAAACAAAAAAATAACGTGGGGAACCTAAAACTTTTCAAAAATGAAAGTGAAAGTAAGAAGGACGAGCACCGTTGAAGTGGGGGAGCTCCTTGAACTTTGTTCATGCCCATGGAAACTTTGCAAATCTTGAATTACAGAAAATTTTCAACAAAAATAATTATCCCCTTGTACAAATCCATTGTATTATAAAAATAATGTGCCAAGATTTGCCTTTAGGATGATTAGATTGCTTGTTCGGTATGTGCAGTGCAAAAACAGAAACTTTGGCTGTAATGCGTGAATTTACATTTTTTACTGGAACGTCAAAAGCTTCTGAAACTTCTTGCACAGTATTGATATACAAATTGTTTATTTTTTCCTATTTTTTAGAATTTTTGGAGTTACATAAGTATGGTAGATGTTCATATTGCTATAGACTGTCCTGTTTAAGACAGATTCTGTTTTTGATGCATTGTTTTGCTAGTTTTGATGAAACTATCAATTTTATTGGTGGTATAAGCCATGGAGAAGTTATAATGCAGTAGTTACAATGCAAAAACAAAATATTAATGGGTTTTCAATAGTACTTAAAGTGGTGATTTGTTTTATTATAATAACGGATCTCACGAGGGTTTTGTTAAGTTTTGTGTGATTGAAGTTTTCAAGTTTTGGGTGAGATCACGATGGATGAAGGAATAAGGTGTGGCAAGAGCCTAAGCTTGGGGATGCCCGAGGCACCCCAAGGTAATATTCAAGGACTCCCAAGCAACTAAGCTTGGGGATGCCCCGGAAGGCATCCCCTCTTTCTTCTAACGACCATCAGTAATTTTACTTGGAGCTATATTTTTATTCGTCACATAATATGCATAAATTCTTGGAGCGTCTTTTGTGTTTATTTTTCATTTTTTTTATGCACCATGCTGGTATGAGATAGTCCTTGGTTGACTTATAGAATGCTCTTTGCGCTTCACATATATCTTTTGAGTATGGCTTTATAGAATGCTTCATGTGCTTCACTTATATCATTTGAAGTTTGGATTGTCTGTTTCCCTACACATAGAAACCGCCATTTTTAGAATGCTCTTTTGCTTCACTTATATTTGTTAGATCGTGGGCATATCTTTTGTAGAAAGAATTAAACTCTCATGCTTCACTTATATCTATTTAGAGAGTCAACAGGAATTGGTCATTCACATGGTTAGTCATAAAATCCTACATAAAAACTTGTAGATCACTGAATATGATATGTTTGATTCCTTGCAATAGTTTTGCAATATAAAGATGGTGATATTAGAGTCATGCTAGTGAATAATTGTGGATTGGTAGAAATACTTGTGTTAAGGTTTGTGATTCCCGAAGCATGCACGTATGGTAAACCGTTATGTGATGAAGTCAGAGCATGATTTATTTTTTGATTGTCTTCCTTATGAGTGGCGGTCGGGGACGAGCGATGGTATTTTCCTACCAATCTATCCCCCTAGGAGCATGTGTATTAGTACTTTGTTTCGATGGCTAATAAACTTTTGCAATAAGTATGTGAGTTCTTTATGACTAATGTTGAGTCCATGGATTATACGCACTCTCACCCTTCCATCATTGCTAGCCTCTTCGGTACCGTGCATTGCCCTTTTCTCACCTTGAGAGTCGATGCAAACTTCGCCGGTGCATCCAAACCCCGTGATATGATACGCTCTATCACACATAAGCCTCCTCATATCTTCCTCAAAATAGCCACCATACCTACCTATCATGGAATTTTCATAGCCATTCCAAGATATATTGCCATGCAACTTCCATCATCATCATATACATGACTTGAGCATTCATTGTCATATTGCTCTGCATGATCGTAAGATAGGTAGCATGATATTTTCATGGCTTGTCCGTTTTTTGATATCTTTGCTATGCTAGATCATTGCACATCCTGGTACACTGCCAGAGGCATTCATATAGAGTCATACTTTGTTCTAGATATCGAGTCGTAATATTGAGTTGTAAGTAAATAAAAGTGTGATGATCATCATTATTAGAGCATTGTCCCAGTGAGGAAAGGATGATGGAGACTATGATTCCCCCACAAGTCGGGATGAGACTCTGGACGAAAAAAAAGAGGCCAAAAAAAGGAGAGCAAAAAAAAAAACAAAAAATGAGAGAAAAAGAGAGAAGGGGCAATGCTACTATCCTTTTACCACACTTATGCTTCAGAGTAGCACCATGTTCTTCATATAGAGAGTCTCTTGAGTTATCACTTTCACATACTAGTGAGAATTTTCATTATAGAACTTGGCTTGTATATTCCGATGATGGGCTTCCTCAAATGCCCGAGGTCTTCATGAGCAAGCAAGTTGGATGCACACCCACTTAGTTTTCAGTTTGAGCTTTCATACACTTATAACTCTTAGTGCATCCATTGCATGGCAATCTCTACTCCTCGCATTGACATCAATTGATGGGCATCTCCATAACCCATTGATTAGCCGCGTCGATGTGAGACTTTCTCCTTTTTTTGTCTTCTCCACACAACCTCCACCATTACATTCTATTCCACCTATAGTGCTATATCCATGGCTCACGCTCATGTATTGCGTGAAAGTTGAAAAGGCTGGAGAACATTAAAAGTATGAAACAATTGCTTGGCTTGTCATCGGGGTTGTGCATGATGAAATACTTTGTGTGATGAAGATGGAGCATAGCCAGACTATATGATTTTGTAGGGATAACTTTCTTTGGCCATGTTATTTTGAGAAGACATGATTGCTTTATTAGTATGCTTGAAGTATTATTGTCTTAATGTCAAATGATATACTATTGCTTTGAATCACTCGTGTCTTAATATTCATGCCATGATTAGATTATATGATCAAGATTATGCTAGGTAGCATTCCACATCAAAAATTATTTTTTTATCATTTACCTGCTCGAGGACGAGCAGGAATTAAGCTTGGGGATGCTGATACGTCTCCGTCATATCTATAATTTTTTATTGTTTCATGCCAATATTCTACAACTTTCATATACTTCTGGCAAATTTTTATACTATTTTTGGGACTAACATATTGATCCAGTGCCAGTGCCAGTTCCTGTTTGTTGCATGTTTTTTGTTTCGCAGAATATCCATACCAAACGAAGTCCAAACGTGATAAAAAATTATGGAGATTTTTTTTTGTAATATATGTGATTTTTGGGAATTGGAATCAACGCGAGACGATGTCCGAGGGGCCCACAAGCCCTGGAGGCGTGCCCCCTACCCTGGGCGCGGCCTGGGGGCTTGTGGCCACCCCGTAAGGCGGTTGGTGCCCTTCTTTCGCCGCAAGAAAGATAATATCCAGATAAAAATCGTGTTAAAATTTCAGCCCAATCGGAGTTACGGATCTCCGGGAATTTAAGAAACGGTGAAAGGCCAGAATCTGGGAACGCAGAAACAGAAGGAAACAAAGAGAGAGATCCAATCTCGGAGGGGCTCCCGCCCCTCTGCCATCATGGAGGCCATGGACCAGAGGGGAAACCCTCCTCCCATCTACGGGGGAGGTCAAGGAAGAAGAAGAAGGAGGAGGGGGGCTCTCTCCCCCTCTCTCCCGGTGGCGCCGAAACACCGCCGGGGCCATCATCGTGACGGTGATCTACACCAACAACTTCGCCGCCGTCATCACCAACTCTCTCCCCCTCTATGCAGCGGTATAACACCCCTTCTCCCCGCTGTAATGTCTACTTAAACATGGTGCTCAACACTATATATTATTTCCCAATGATGTATGGCTATCCTATGATATTTGAGTAGATCCGTTTTGTCCTATGGGTTGATTGATGATCATGATTGGTTTGAGTTGTATGTTTTATTATTGGTGCTGTCCTATGGTGCTCTCCGTGTCGCGCAAGTATGAGGGATCCTCGTTGTAGGGTTTGCAATATGTTCATGATTCGCTTATGGTGGGTGGCGTGAGTGACAGAAGCACATACCCGAGTAAGTAGGTTGTTTGCGTATGGGAGTAAAGAGGACTTGATACTTTAATGCTATGGTTGGGTTTTACCTTAATCTCTACTTCTAATGGAGCAGTTGGTAGAATTGCATCCATGTTTTTTTTGTATGGTTATATTTTGTCTGGTTTATTTTGTCCGGTTTATTTTCGTCTCACATCCCACCACCATATCTCCTCACGTTGGTTTTTTTACCCTCATAATAAAAACTTTCCTAACTTTTCCAAATTTTCCTAACTAGACACGTTACAAACGGGCAGGAACCGATATCACGTTATCAATCAATAAAATTCAGTTTCATGGCAATCAATTCCAAATCCTAATTTTCCTAATGCATCGATCTCTGCCTTTTCTTAGAATCAATCTCTACTCCTAATGTCACCACCCGGTTTTCATCCCAATAAAAAACTGCACGAGGAAAAAAATATACACCGCCGCCGATCCAATACTTCTCTTCCTTCCCCGTCTCCTCTCTCTCTCTCTCTCTCACCATTGCCGCCGCCAGCGCAACGGCGCTGCTAACCCTAGCCTTCTCTATCTCCGGCGAGGACTTCGACATCGGCGCCTCCCCGCCCCCTTGCACTCACGCTCCCCTCGCCTATGCGCTTCGCTCCGCCCAAGTTTTGACGCCCTGTCCCCGGCCCTCATGGACGGAGGAGGAGTCTGGCCGCGTCCAAGGAACGGCGGACGGAGACCACGCTCGAGGTGGACGCCCAAGACCAAGTCACGGGGAGAGGAGGAGGGGGCGGCCGCCCTGTTCCATCCACGTCAGCCCGCCTACTTGTTGTACGTACAATACATGTGAGTAGTCACCATTCCCCCTCTCTGTCAATCCGTTTGTTCTTGTGTTGTTGAGTAAAAAGCTACCCATGGACGCATCTGATGCTTGACAAAGCTGCAGCCCACACACTAATTAGCGGCAAGTTGCAGGATCCTAGGAGTGGAAGCACCGATAGTTTTAGAATGGGAGAATGAGTCCTCGGTTTGGGCTAAATCCCATTGTTTTGCTTTAGATCATTCCTTATATTTTCTTTCGTCAGGTTACATGCTTTGTAGCAAGTGTATACCAGTGACAGTACACAAACGAACACTGCAGTTTGCAATGTCTTTAAAAAGGGGAGGCATCACGATTAAGGAATTAATCAATTTAAGATGGTAGTAACCTGGGTTATAGCAGAACCTTGAATGTTTGGTTCCTATGTTTATATATGTGTAGAAGCACCCCAAATCATGAAAATAGTATCAGGTTTAGAGCCTTAATCACGACAGCTAGAAACCCAAATAACCCATCTTATAATTTAGTACACAAGTGCATTCTGTGAGAAATTATTTCAATGAGAGTGCTAGCTGCTAGGATATATCTATTTGGTCCCAGACTGAAATCTCAATTGTTAATCATTGAAATACAGTACACACTTGTCTTGAAACATAGAGTGTGTGTGATGTTGCTCTGTGTACAGGAATTGCTTGCATGAACTCCTAAATAGTGTACATGTGGGAGCTAAATTGAAGTTTGTTGCTTGTGAGGTGTCAGGAATAAACATTTATATATGACCATTGTTTGTTCGGTAAAGTGGCAAAAACAGTGGAAATGAGTCCTCGGTTTGGGCTAAATTATGCAATCGTCTCTCATGGTTGATATGGTCATAATCAGCAATCCAGATTAGTTGTTGTGTGATCATGTTTTTTATATACAGAGGGGTAATTTCTCAGATGTTTGCAGGTTTTATGTGAATTTCACCTCAAAATTATTTCCTCAATTTGACCATATGTTTTTCTTTGGCCAACATTGGGCATCGGTCTACTGGGACAGGTGATTGGCGTCGGGCAGAGGCATCTTGGCTTGCGGCACCGATCTCGGCAATGGATGGATGGGGTAAGAGGAGAGGCAGGGATTAAAAAAGGGTGGTGGGTAGTCAAAAAATCAGTGGTGGTCGTGGGGGAAGGAGGGTACGAGCGGTGGAAAACTCGCCTTTTGGTTATGCAGACGGCGAGGCGGGCCGGAGGATCAACACATATAAACGAAAGGGACGACGGCTGACCGGAAAAGGAGATGGGAGGTGCTGCGTCGGTGAGAAAAGAGAGAAACGCTGGATGAGAGGGATAAGGCACGTGGGACCATAGCGAAGCGTGGTGCACGGATCGTGAACGGTTTCCTTTTTGTTTGCTTATTGGAAGTTCATTTTCTGTTTTAATGTTTTTTTTGTGCCCACAATTTGAGCATCATTTTTAATTAGTTCTTAGTTTTATTTTCTTGTGTTTTTTTTACAAATGGCGGCATAAAGCAATAGTTTATATACCAGGGGTGATGCGAGTGATCATAACTGCTGCTATTAACTGGTCCTCTCTTACTTTGATTTCATTGGCCAGAATTTATGGTTGATGCATTGTGTTGTGGTGCGTATATACTTTGTTTCAGATTTGTTACTACAAAGTATTCAAATCGGTATCTACCCTGAAGCTGGGTATGTGAGCTCATCTAATTACCAAGCTATCAAAGTCAATTCACCTGTTTGTTTGTTATCACTGGGCGATCCCTAATCCTTACCTCCACCTTGTCATTGACACCTGCAGTACCATGGCAGATGTTTCTACTGTGCATGGATTTCCAAGCACTCCGACCATCATCACCGCACGCGTGTGTGATCCCTAATCCTTGCATGCATCTTGTAGGCGATGTGTTTGTGTAGAGGATTTTACTCGGCATGTAGCAGGTTTGGGTGTCGTTTTTTGTCAAAACAAAATCATGTTTCTTGATATATTTTTCTGGCTGACCTGTAATGTGTTCCAGTATTGTTTTCTTTTTGGGAAATGATTATGCTAAAGGAAGAACTAGTTTAGATTATTTCTATGTTGCTAAAACCCTATAGCTTGCTTTTATGTAGTAGTCCCTGGATGATCTTAGTACAATCTTTGTTGTAGAAAGGAGCACTACACTATGAGTATGCCCTTTGTTAGCTCTGATTTGCCCTTTTCTGTAACACTAGCTTATAGAAGGATGAATGGTGGCAAGTAGGATTATCTCAGTAGTCAACAGTCAGCACCACTATATGAGATTGCACATTTAGGACCATGGTGGCACACAGAAAAGGAAGCTTGGTCTGGAACAAATTACCAAATGCTAGGATCAAGATTTTTTTTTGCTACAACACGTCCTTCTCGAGAAAGTTGTTGTCGAGAACTCGATCGATGTGTTACTTCTTTTTTCAAGAAACTCGATATAGACCTTGATAGCTTCAAGGAATATAATTTTATAGTATGATGTATTTGTAAGGTACAATCCATTATTATTGGTAGTAACATGTGTATCTGTGTATCTTTAAACTTACCGTTACTAGATCTAAATTTGGACATACATAGATAGCTTCAGATGTAGCCGAAATGTTTTTTTACACCCCATACAATCACTGTTATGAATCCTTGTGCATAGATATCTCTAAATGCATCTGCTGCTATATCTCTCAATAGTCAATACCATAGAGAATCAGTGCCACTGTTACGTATGTTGATGTTTGAAACCAGTGATTTGTTAGAACTTCTATTGTTCCTTTTATAGAACGTTGGTTTTCCCATAGAGAGACCTTCTTCTAGGTTTGAACCAAACCACTACTCTATGTTAACCTTCTTCTAGGTATCCGGCTCTAGGATTTTCTTTGCAGGAAACTCAAATAATATAAATAGGTATATTTTCCCATGAAGATGCCCTCATTTTAATCCAATTTTTTACATTACATGGCATGCTAAAATGGTTTGTATTTTAAAGTTTACTCCCATTTACTTGTGTGTTCTTCCATAGTAAACACACAACCAGAACCTGAGCCAGACTTGGCTGTCTCTCCTAGCATGTAACCGGTGTTGTAAGAATGATTTATTTTAATCCCTCCAGTGCATCATTATTAGTTAGATATTATTAGAATAAAAAACTCCTGCAAATATCTCACGCCTAGCCACCTCGTATACGTCTCTATCCACCCATCCATCCATCAATTCCTCCGAGGCACCACATACCTTTCTGTATCTTCCTCGATTGGTACTTCGGTCAAATAGAACTAGTTTCACAAACCCCAATAAAATTTCAGCGAAATTAACTACAACTCTGCTCAATCCAAAGGTTGGCAGTACTGCCTTGTACTACATCCTATTTGTTCATTGTTCTTTCTTGAACTTGTAAATCTGGCTGGTGTAATTATGCATGGAAATTGTATTGGTGATATGATTAATCATATACTCCTTCCATCGGAATTACTTGTCGAAAAATTAGATGTATCTAGACGTATTTTACTTATAAATAAATTATTTTTATCCATTTTTGCGACGAGTTAGACGAGTTATTCCAGACGGAGCGAGTACATATTAGCTGGCTTTTTAAACACCTGTGGCCTAAATTTTTAATCGCACCAGGCCTCTGATTCCCCGGGTACGGCCATGGTGCCTAGCACCGGCGGTCACCCACAATATGGCATCGGCCCTAATATGCTCGAAGACTATGGACGGCAATGTGGATTTATTGTTAAAGACCCGGGCATTTCTCTCATTCCACAATGCCCACGACATGTGCATGAGAGTGGTGGCGATTACTTTCCTCCTGTGGCCACGAGCAAGCACCGTGGCCTTCCACCATGCGTGCATCGAAGGCAGACCGGGCCACTGGTCGAGTTGCAACTCTGATGCCTCAAGCCACATCTTCACCGCCTCCCAGACACGGATAGAGTACCTACACCTGAAGAGGAGGTGCGCCGCGGACTCCGGTTCCCTCTGACATAGCTGACATAGGCCGCAGTTTGGCCAACCTCTCCTCTGCAAGCGATCGGCGGTCCAGATCCTATTCTTGATGACAAGCCAAGCGAAGAACTTGCATTTGTGTGGCGCCAAGTTATCCCACACCGTAGGCTTCATCGTAGTGGTGGTGGCACCCTCAAATTGTGCAAGGTAAGACGAAGCAGCGGAGTACGAACCATTGGGCATGAGCTTCCAGGTGTAGAATTTAGTTTTTAGTGTAGTCCTTGATGTCTTTGTACAGAACATGACACATTGAGATTTATTTCTTAGTTTGCTTGCTGGTGTTATGTGCAAACTTGGGTGTCCAATATAGTCCTTGATATCCCATGTACGCACCGTCATATATACTTGTTGACTCATGCAAAAGAATTAACTGAGAGTTTATTGTGTTCTGCAAGAAACTTTAATTAGGAGAGTCCACCGTCCATTATTTCAGTGCTGATTAAATGTATACTACTAGAGTTGATTGTGGGACTAACCTGCAGGGTATAATTAAGGTTGGACAGATCGCTTCAAGGCACAATCTATATTTCACAGCATGTGTAACCTTGCAGGATGTGTTTTATTTTCTTTGAATACATCCAACCCTGCTTGCAATTAAATTCCCTTTTGGTAGGACTGAACTTCACTAATGAAAAATATCAGAGTCGTTCATCGTGTCTCCTTAAAAGAAGAGGAAAATGTCAGAATCTTTGTTATCAATACACATCCTTTTGCTCTTGGTGCATGGGCTATAGGATTGTATCAAATTATTTGTTCGACATGAGTCACTAAAAACACTAAATCGTAAAGATATTGTTTTATGAATATAATACAATGACTGATGTAGATGCATTTATACACATCTTTCGCGGGATTTAACTATTTCCTTTGCCATAGACATGGAAAGCCATCAATCTGTTTTTGTAGTTTGGTAGCCTTCACATGCCCATAGTAAAATTTATGTTAGCCTTTGCATTTTTCTGATGACGTTGTCATGAGCTGAACCTATACTGGGAGAATAATTGGCATTTTTCCTAAGATATCAATATACCAAGTTTTTTTGGTGAGAATTTTGACAACATCATATTCATATGCTTTTGTACTGTAAGATACCAAAGGAGGAGCCAAACATTGTACGTGCTTCGAGAAGCAAAACCTGCAATGCGGTGGCAGGGGGTGGGGGGCAACGGGCGGCCGTGCCGTGTGAGTTGGTTAAGTCTGAGGCCGCGAGCTGATACATCCACGGCCATCAATTGCATCTTCAACCTCCGGACGATTAGTTATATTTGGTTGTGTTAAGAGAATTAGCGATAGAGAGAAATTATTAGGATAATAAAAAGTGTTAGGCTATTTTTCTTTGTATATGTGATTATATTGCTGAGGTATGAGGGTTTGTATGTGTGGAACTATCAGCTCTCACGCAATGCTAAAATAAGAAAAATGAGAGGACTATAACATTGCAAAATTGTTTGCGGAAATTGCTGAATTTGTCGAAACTTTGAGGATGGAGTGGATGACGAATGCATCTAAGTTGGGGATGATAGGAATGCCTACGGCAATTTGTCAAACTTGGAGAAAAGATTTGCAAATTTGGAGTTCGGTGGCAATGTAGATCTGAAGCTAAGTAGCTTGTGACATACTCCCTCTTTCTCGGTTTAAAGGGCCCATCATAATATACTTTTCCGTTTTTCCGGTTTAAAGGTCCTATGTTTAGATTCCGAAGCATATTAAATCTCTGCATGCAAGGATTAAAAAATAACTCACCAATGCATGGAACTTTTCTACTCGTTTAGTGGCCACAAATACGTATGTCGTAGTTAATGCAAATTAATGCATCTGTTTAATTGGGTTAGTATTGCAAACTACATAAATCATTCCACCACTCACCATTTTCCTTGTTTAAGGAGATTTTTGAATTGGGCCTTTTAAATCGGAGGGAGGGAGTATTCAGTTCATAGTATGTGGATTAGGGATGATCAAACTGACTACACCAATTTAGCAGACTAAGAAAAACACTAGACGGATTTGAAGCGGGGTGACAACTTAGCGAAGCAATAACGCAATGACCGAAGTGCTGAAGTTGAGGACCTCATGATAGATCCATGTGTTGGCCTGTGCCAACACACATGAATTTTGTTTTTTATTTTATGCTCTGATGGAACGGTAAAGAATTGGTTCGTCCGGCTTCCACAAAGAGTATTCTTTGTTAAACATTTTTAGAGAATTGATGTGAAGTATTTATGCTAACTACATATATTTCTTGTGTAGAATGGAATGACTTGAGGTAGAATTTTTTATTATACTTTCTCAAATATCGTGCAAATGAAGCTAAAGACAACATTCCTAATATTGTGCGAGACTTTCTTAAGCGCATCAAGTAGATCTTAATTTGTTAACAGATTTTTAGTTGGATAGTCGCTCTATATGTATATATCATCAAATTGCCTTTTTGTTATTAATTTGCATTGCAAGTTAAGTGAACTTCAATTATTACTCGATTGTATCTGTGCTATCTATTCTCTACATGGGAAATTTAACATGCATTATGTATATATAACTTCAGCAACATATTTCAAAAGCCCGTGGCAACGCACGGGCATTCTACTGGTGATCTTTAGTAGTTGCAGATGCTTGCTAGAGTTCCAATCATAAGTGCATATGATCCAAGTAGAGAAAGTATGTTAGCTTATGCCTCTCCCTCATATAAAATTGCAATAATGATTACCGGTCTAGTTATCGATTGCCTAGTGGCAAATAACTTTCTTGTGACAAAAAGCTCTCCACTAAAACTAACGTAATTGTTACTTTGTCTAAACAGCCCCTAGCTTTTATCTACGTGTTCTTTATTATCTTGCAAACCTTTCACTTCACACCTACAAAGTACTTCTAATTTCATACTTGTTCTAGGTAAAGCAAACGTTAAGTGTGCGTAGAGTTGTATCGGTGGTCGATAGAACTTGAGGGAATATTTGTTCTACCTTTAGCTCCTCGTTGGGTTCGACACTCTTATTTATCGAGAAAGGCTACAACTGATCCCCTATACTTGTGGGTTATCACTGGGCACTATGTCAATAGGTTAGTCCTAAAAAATGATATAAAATGATTGTAAAATATTTAAGAATGATAATATAACAGCATGGAACAAGTAAAAATTATAGATACGTTGGAGACGTATCAATCGGCAGTGGAGCTGCGGGAGTGGTGGACATGCGACGAGGGAAGGAGAAAGAAGAAAGGATGAGGAAGGAGGGACAGAGGTGCCAAAGCCGAGAGAAAGGAGGGAGACACCAAGGGAGGTGACATGGGAGAATTAAGTGACGAATATAGTGAATATTGTGATAAAAGACTGTCATGGTCCCTCTAATGATAAGTGGGTGGCTAAATTTTCCGAACACAGAATCACTTGATAAAAGCATTGCTATGCACAATGAAACTATATCTATTGCTACTATTGATGATGATTACGGTATTTCTATTAGTTAATTTTTTTGAGCAGGAAATTCATCTCTTTCATTGAACAAAGCAACCAGCCAAGTCGCTGGTGATCAACTCACGGACAAAGTCAGGCGCACCATCCGGCCAGAAGGCTGTGGATGCGTGTCCCAGGCTAGCTCCATACGCAGCTATAGTATCAGCAACCTTATTACATGCCCGTGGGCAATGACCAATGGTAAAGAAGGAAAAGTTTAGTCTAGAAAAGGCTTTAATCTTCCTGAAGGTGGTTCCATTCATGGACCGATCGTGCTCTGATCCACTCACCGCTTGCACCAGTGTCATAGAGTCCGTTTCCAGGACCACATAACTCATTCCCCATTGCTGGGCCACTTGTAGGCTCTCTAAGCAGGCAATCGCTTCAGCATGCAGGGGATCCTGAATATAGGGCAAATGACCTGCACCAGCGGCAACTGCTTCCCCGGACGCGTTCCTCACAACAAAGCCCTAGCTCCCCTGGCAACTGTCAGACGCCGCACTTCCATCAGTGTTAATTTCCAGCAAGTCACCAACTGGCGGTGTCCAGACAGGGGCAGGTTTCAGCTGCAGGTTCTTGTCTTTGCGCTTCAATAGTTCACAATCTAGCATCTGTTTCCTGATCATGTGACAAACGGCCTCAGTCGTTCTTCGCGACTCACCAGCAACAACTTTGTTCCGCGTACTCCACCAGGCCCACATAAGAATCACACAGAGGAGCTTGGTTTCTTCCTTCATATGAAGCACTGTATCAACCATCTCCCGCGCACTAGGACACTGGTTGAGCTCATTTCTAATTCGCTCCATTTGAAAGTGGCGCCACACAACACGCACTGCTTTACATTTGAAGAACAGGTGTGCACCATCCTCATTCAATCGCTGGCACATCGGGCAAATGGGGTCGATCTCGACACCACGCCGGAGGATGCTCCATCTATGCGGCAGACTGTTGTAAGCTATCCTCCACATGAAGTGCCGCATCTTGGGCGGGCATTGCAAACGCCAAATGCGTTGCCACTGAAAACTAGAACCACCAAAGCTTGCTTCACCTGTCTGCACTGTTTTGTTCACTAGTTGTCTTTCCCGTTGCATTCTATAAGCCAATTTAACACTAAACATTCCTCTGCTATCATGGTACCAAGCCCAAACATCCTCAACATCTTCATGCAGTGGAATAGCTAGGATACACTGGGCGTCCCTCTGCCAGAAAATGTCTCAGACCATGCCCTCATCCCATTGGCCTGTGGTCGGATCGATCAGGTCTGCCACTTGCTGGCTAACCGTCAGACCCCTAGGAGTAATTGGCTTCATGCACCCATCCCTGGGTAGCCATGGGTCAGTCCATATACTTGTATCCAAACCATTGCCAATTCTTCTTATGACCCCATTCTTGAGCACTTCAATTCCATTCAAAATACTGCGCCACGCATAGGAGATCCCTTGCTTCGGCCCTGCATGTAGTACGTCGGAGGTTGGATAATACTTTGCTTTCAATACCTGGGCGCATAGGGAGGAGGGATTCGTGAGAAGTCTCCATGCCTGCTTAGCAAGCATCGCCAAGTTAAAAGTGTATAAGTCCTTATACCCCAGCCCTCCTCCTGCTTTCGGCATGGTCATAATTTCCCAACGAAGCCAATGCATCTTGTTCTCATTCTTTTGTTGAGCCCACCAATAGCGACAAATCATGGCATTGATTTCCTCACAGAAGCCCTTTGTGAGATCAAAGCAACTCATGGCAAAGATAGGGATTGCCTGAGCGCATGCTTTGATGAGCACCTCCTTGCCTGCTTTGGACAGTGCCTTTTCGAGCCACCCTTGCAATCGCTGCCATATGCGGTCCTTCAGGTAGGCGAAGGTACCCTTTCTGGATCGGCCCACATGTACAGGTAAGCCTAGGTATTTGTCCGACCATGCTTCATTCCTGATTTGCAGCATGTTCATTACTGCAAGCTTGTCAGCATGTCACGTGTTCTTACTAAACCTCACTGCTGATTTATCTATATTTATTGTTTGCCCCGAACACACCTCATATAGGTTTAGGATATGTCGCAGCTGTTGTGAACTCTCGGCAGAAGCCTCCATGAGAATCATCGAATCATCTGCGAACAGTAGATGGTTGATGCTCGGCGCATTTGGACAGGCTCGTACACCCTGCACCACGCCCTCTTCTTCCTTCTTATTCAGTATATTGGAGAAAGCTTCAGCGCAGAATAAGAAGAGATAGGGGGAGATGGGATCCCCCTGCCTAATACCTCTACCTGGAATCACTTCCTCGGTCAAACTACCATTAAACTTAAATCGGTACCGAACTGATGTAACACATTTCATAACAAGCTAAATCCACCTCTCAAAGCCATTCTCTGCAAAAACTGCCACTCTACGCGGTCGTACGCCTTGCTCATGTCAAGTTTCACTGCTACCATCCCCTCTTAGAAACCACTAGGGTGTACATTTCTATTAGTATAATCAGAAGTCGGGAATTGCAAAAAGGTGGGTGATTAGGATATATATACAAAAAAAGCCACCGCACCGGGCCCCGGCCCACGGACCCAAAACATCTAGCTGGGCTGCATTTCCTGCGGAAAGGCCCAAGGCCCAGGCCGACAACCTATACCTGAAGCTCAAGCCGAAGTCAGGGGAATCTCCATCAACTCCTTCCCCAAGCCGCAACCTCCCACAAATCTCCGCCGGCCCTCCCCTTCCGACCCGCCCAGGCCGCAGCAGAGCGCCATGTCGTCCTCCCCTACCCCCGCGCCAGACGCCGGCGCCGCCGCGATGGCCGTCGACGACTCGTCGGAGACCGACCAGCTCGATTCCATGTCCACGGAGGACATCGTCCGGGCCACCCGCCTCCTCGACAACGAGGTCCGCGTCCTCAAGGTACGGCCCCCCCTCCCCCGAACCCTAGCAGCCGCTATCCCGCCCCGCCGGTCCAGGGTTGCCTGATCTGGTTTGTCTGTTCGCGGGGGTGCAGGACGAGCTGCAGCGGAACAACCTGGAGCTCGAGAACGTCAAGGACAAGATCAAGGAGAACCAGGAGAAGATCAAGCTCAACAAGCAGCTGCCCTACCTCGTCGGCAACATCGTCGAGGTTCGTGCCTCACCTGCCCCGGGAATTTACCCGATCTGGATGTGGATGCGGAAATTATAAGTTTCTGTACCGAGTTCATTCATGCCGGATTCACGATTCCCCGATCCAGTATTAGTTCGTGCAAACCAGATTAGTAGCCCAGAGTAGCGTCTGACTTCACATGCTCTAGTTTTGAGCTTCACTGCGTGCTGATTGATGAGGGGCCAGTGACTGTATGCCTTGCTGGAAATGTTTGACCTCACAGAAACGCATAGTTACACACCAGTTTCCCTGTGTAGCGAGGGCTACATCTGGTGGTGGAGGTCCTACCTCACTTCATATGTGCTCTTAATGAACACGTTCAGATTACTACATGGACCAACCCAGATTATCCATTAGCTGATAGATATAGTACCTTGGCGTCGTCTAGACCTTGGCGTCAAGCTGCAGAGGTAGCTGCATCGTAATTGTACATGCCAGTCTGACGGCGCGACGGCCGCATTAATGATGTGATGATCAGTACTGATGATGATGCCCGCTGCATTGTAGCGGCGGCAGCGGTGGCGAAGCCGGCGCGGCGTGCTGCCCTGGAGGCCCCAACGCGGCGAGTTTGACCTATTAGCTTAGCGGGCGATGGGCGTCAGGGACCATGGGTTGAGGGAGACTAATCGGCAGTCCTGATCGTGAATGTGTGATGGATGGGAGCAATGAACGGCGTGATCGATGGGCGTGGAGAATAAACCGGGGGTGGGGTTGGAAACTTGGGGCGACGGGGCTTTAGTTTTGGAAGAAAATCCCCGGTGGGAGGAGAATAAAATCAGTGAGGCACGTACGTGCAGTGGCGGAGCTACATGCACTGCTGAGGGGGCCGTTGCCCCCCCAGGCCTTGGATATTTAGTGAAGAAAAATAAAAAGAAAGGCATAGATTAAGAAGATTGCATTCATTTGGCCCCCTCAAATATGTGTATTTTCTCCTTGGCCCCACCTTTGATTCTTTCCTAGCTCCGCCACTGCGGGTGGGTCTTGTATCGATTGATGGGCAACGAATGAACGACTTACGGACTGCACCTTTAGGAGTAGAGATTATCTAGGAGGTACCGAGGTAGTAAATCAATTGCAACTGTATTGCTTGCTATGTGGTAGCTATCTGGAATCAGTTCGTGTGTATCAGTGCTGTTGTTCATTAGCTTCTGATAAATTATCTGGCAAGGATAAACTGCTGCACTCGTTTTGTCTTTTCCTTAAACTCAGAACTGATTTCAAGGTTAATAGTCTGCCAGGTTGCTGATAAATATCTTGACTTCAGATGCATTTTTACTTGGAAATCTACTAATGTAATTTATCAACTGTTTCAGATTTTGGAAATGAACCCTGAAGATGAGGCTGAAGAGGATGGTGCTAATATAGATCTGGACTCACAGAGGAAAGGAAAATGTGTTGTTCTTAAGACATCCACAAGACAGGTAAATAAACTTGCTCGAACTTGCTGTGGTGCTTATACATCTCCAGTATCCGTTAATACTTCTACTCCAACTGTATATGCATGAACTGTCGTGGATGTAGCCCAGGCATGCCGGTGGTTGGTGCCATAGAAACAAGTACTCACAGAGGAAAGATACTCCATGGTTGATTAGTTGTGTGTATTCAGGTTGACTCCGTTTTTAGTGTTTCTGCCTATATTTGGGAGAGTTGAGGAGTACAACAGAAGTTAGTTAAGTGCTAGTGTTGTAGCTCAGCGCAGTTCAGGAGGTGGATAATTAGGAAAGAGATAAGATTATGAGTTCATTTGGTTTCAAGTTAGTGCAAGCATTAAGTCTCATGGGCCTAGTTAGGTACGTAGTTTTGTACAAGAGCAGGTGTTATAATCTTTGACACTGTGGACCTTTTCCATCTAAACAAGCAGTAAAATTCTGAAGTAGATTTTAATTTTGATTGACAACTCTCCTATAGGCTAGAAACACCAACATTTGTTATTTTAACTGAGTTTGGCATGTCAACCATGCCAAGTTCTCCTGGGAGTTGGTACCATGATACATCAATCACAGATAGCCGAATTTATTATGTCAGACATCACATCCTAGTACTTTGCAGCGTCAGTATTCCTGTCCCTGCCTGTGTACAGCATTTTACTTGGTCAATTTATCTGTATCCATATTAACCCTTTCATTTATGAGCCTATGGGCTATTTTAATTTAGATTTTTGGAACTTGACAAGGTTTATTTCCACATACCATTTGATGAAATCTTATATTCTCATTAGTTGGGCAATCTTAGCTGTTTTAGAGAATCAATTTACTTGTGTGCTGTAAAGAGTTGGACGTGCTGCTCAAGGCTTCTCTGTTCATTTTCTATTCTTGATTGCAGACTATATTCCTTCCTGTGATCGGGCTAGTTGACCCTGATAACCTCAAGCCTGGTGATTTGGTTGGAGTCAACAAGGACAGCTACTTGATATTAGACACGCTACCTTCGGAGTATGACTCTCGAGTAAAGGCAATGGAGGTAGATGAAAAGCCTACGGAGGATTATAATGACATTGGTGGCCTTGAGAAAGAGGTATTTACTAGGATGATTGCCAGTTTATCTTTCTGTAGGTAGTACAATGTTAAGTTTCTTACCTCAGAATATTTTTAGTTGATAATTGTTCGCTTTTATTTGCTCCCTCATGTTCTGATTTTGTATTGTCTAATTTCTAATGCAGATTCAGGAACTTGTTGAAGCTATAGTGTTGCCAATGACACACAAGGAGCAATTTCAGAAGTTGGGAATCCGTCCCCCGAAAGGAGTTCTTTTATATGGACCACCTGGGACGGGAAAGACGTTGATGGCTCGTGCATGTGCTGCACAAACCAATGCAACCTTTCTGAAACTTGCTGGTCCGCAGCTAGTCCAGGTAACTAACTTCGGATGTTCATTGAAAGCAGAATGTGCAATATCATGTTATTATTCATTTTAATGAACTAGATGGCAATGCTAATTGACTTATTCTAGGGCTAGCAGGCTTATTCTACCAATCATTGAACACTGCTTTGGCATGCTTTGCAGACTCTGATCAGTTCTGTTAAGATGATTGTATCTTTCTTCACACTCAAGCGAACTTTGATTGTAATCCTTAACTCTGTAGTTGATAGTGATTAAGTATTCTTTAGCATCATTGGCTCAGGATATGACTTAGAATATCGACTTGCATCTAAAATTGCTGGCTCCAACATAGAATATCCATTTGCATCTGTAATATTCCCGGGTCCAGCATTTTTTAATTCTTCTGGGTATCTTTCAGTCAAATATTAACATTTTTGTGAATTGTTTCAGATGTTCATCGGTGACGGGGCAAAGCTTGTCCGAGATGCCTTTGAGCTGGCAAAGGAGAAGGCCCCCTGCATCATTTTTATTGATGAGATTGATGCAATTGGAACAAAGCGTTTTGACAGGTGCATTTTGCATTTTGTTTTACATGCATCGCTTGTACACTAAGTGTTGTTATTTTTTTAGTTTAGTCCAGCGTAAATGCTTAGTTTCTCTTTACCTATTGTGGTTGAAGTATGCCTCGTCATGTCGTTACTCTTGTTTTTAATTTGGCGAATTGTCTGATGAACGGACAATTATTGTATTAAAGTTGTGTTAAAGTTGAGACACTTATTTTGGTATAATCTTTGTATGAAGAAAATCAGTTAGTGTCCCTGCAAGTCGAACACTCCTTAAACCTTCTATGTCATCATATGTAAAATAAGAGAAACTGTTCATGATTTTATACTTCAAGAGATAAATACATCTTAACTACTTTCAGCATATGCTGCACATATCATATGTGATGATGTTGTAACCTATTAATGCAGGGTAAAGATATTGATTACTTGCAACTAGATATGATTTTTTACCGGGAAGTATATATTTGATATTGTTTGTATTTTTCTTTTTCTATTTGACTGCAGTGAAGTGAGTGGTGACAGAGAAGTGCAACGAACTATGTTGGAGTTGCTGAACCAGCTAGATGGATTTAGCAGTGATGAGAGGATAAAGGTCAGCATGTCCTAATATTTGTCTCTGTAATCTGAATCCTTGCAAGCTCAACCTGCAAAGATAATTTGTTTTGTACTGATGGTTTGGCCTAACTAGTTATGAAAACAGTAATTTGTTAAAGTAGATATTTTTATTTGATTGATTAATGAGTAGCCACAAATTGGCCTCAGTTGGTCATAATTTGAGAGATGATGAATACCTGATCAGATGTTTTATTCATCCTGTTTCCTTAACGCATTGTTGTTATGTGACTTGCAGGTGATAGCTGCAACCAATCGTGCAGATATTCTTGATCCTGCTTTACTCCGTTCTGGTCGCCTGGACAGAAAGATTGAGTTCCCTCATCCGACGGAAGAAGCAAGAGCTCGGATTTTGCAAGTATGTCTCTTGCAATTTGTTAGGCTGACAACTCTTATTGCGTTAATTGCTTACCTTTTGGTTTTGTGGGCTCAAAGAAGTTTCTTCTGTGTTCTATCTTGTAGATTCACTCAAGAAAGATGAACGTACATCCTGATGTCAACTTTGAGGAGCTGGCTCGTTCAACCGATGATTTCAACGGTGCACAGCTGAAGGCTGTTTGTGTGGAAGCTGGCATGCTTGCTCTACGCAGGGACGCTACAGAGGTTTGTGCGACTCTGTTCTTTTGCCACACTGGTGTCTTTATGGAAGTATCAGTTTGTTGGTAGATAATGGAAGATGATAACCGCAGATAAAATCGAATAGGATGTTAGATAAGAAAATGAAATTATAAACAAATCAACATTAGGTCTATGGTATGTTCAGCATGAACTGAACAGCCTGAAATATCTTTCCTACTTCTAAAGATTTGAGTTGGTGGTGAGTTCACTCAGCTCAACTTCCTACCCTTAATCGTGGGTCCTACTACACAGCAGGTGAAATAAAAAATGTATTGGCTGATGTTGAACCTGGTAAGTCTCCTGTGCATGGATAGCAACCTGGTACGCTCAGTTTTTTAGAGAGAAAAATACACATCTCTTCCTCGCGACTTCCTGTTACGCCGCCGCTATTGCCCAATCCCCCATCATCCCCTGACAGTCCTCATTCTCCTGCTGCCTCCATGCTCCAATTGCTGTCCACCGGCGTTTATTGTTTTTTAATCCTCGCCTCTCCTGACGCTGCAACCCATAGCTTGCTACGAGGAGTGGCAACTGTGGGACACGCTAGCCACCAGACTGCTGCTGCAGCTACTGGAGCTCGGCGCCGGTGGGTTCTAGACCGATGTGAGGATATGCATGGGCAACGGGTTTGGGGCTGGGGATTTCTGCTGGTGCTGGGCGTAGAAGTTGTATTCGGGAGAGCCAGTGGGGATTGGGAAATTGGAAGATTTTGACGTCAAATCTTTTTAGATGCGGAAACTTTGCTTCCCTTCGCCGAATTCTCCGCTGCAAGCATCTATAATTGTGTATGTGTTTTCTCCCCAACAATTAAGTCTACAGATTTTCTATACATGTTTCCCTTTCGCTGAAATTCTGTACAGCAAGAAAGTATATATAAAACTGAGAAGATATCGGTATTTTGTCGCAACGCTTTCCTAAAATACTATGAGCTTCTAATAAATGTCTATGTATTATTTGGTTGTTCTGTGGCAACGCACGGGCGCTGATAATACATTCTACAATAGCATAGTGGAATATAAATACAGTATATAAGATGCTGCTTTGATGTCTCGAAGCATTTTTGTGTCTTGGTAGCTCGTACCATCAATTTTTTTGATTTGACTTCCAGAAGTGAAACAACGGATAATGTCTTGCTCCGCTGAACCCTTTCTTTTTTGCATATGCAGGTGATCCATGAAGATTTCAACGAAGGCATTATCCAAGTGCAAGCAAAGAAGAAGTCCAGCTTGAATTATTACGCTTAGTTTCCCTTAAGTAATCAGAACGCTTGGTCCTGTGAGGACCGCTGTTTGTAACACTCGGCTACCATTTTTATTTGGAATATAGTGTAATTCTCGAATCCTCCTGATTGTGTGAAGCACTCTTGCTTTATGCCTGTACCCGAAGAAATTATTTCTAACCAATTGCTCTCTGCCGAAAATGTGACTTGTGGACTATACATCTTGTTCAGGAATCAGGATGCATTAGCTCGGTGCCAGATTGGTGTCCTGAGGGACTCACCACTTGCTTTTCTATTTGTCTGTCCATGGGCATCATCACCTCACCCTTTCCTGCCATGAAACCAGGAGGGGAGGAAGAAGCTGTCTGGAGAGAGCTCACCGAGGGTTTAAAAGGGTGACTGACGACGATGCATTGCATTTGGTGAATGATGACGGGAACATCAGAAATGCTGCACCAGTAGCACAGACATTGCAAAATTTGGACCTAATAACAAATTGTTTTGCGGCTGCTGCGTCCTGTTTTTCTTTTCAATCGAGTGGGGAGGGTGAAGGTGCCACCTCCTTCCCTTGCTGCCGCTCTGCCGGGCAAAGCTTGGTCGGCGTCGGCGGCGGGGCGTCCTCTTCCCTCGGCTGGCGGGGTTTGGGCGGGCATCCACCGGCTGGTGGCGACGCGCTGGGCGGTGGGGCGCGGTGAAAGGCGGTGGCGGCTGGGGCTCATGCGTGCTCCATCCTCGCGGCTGCGTCTGGATGCGGCGTGGAGGACTGCTCGGGGCGCCTCTAGGGTGGCCATGGTGGCTCAATCTGGTTTGTCCAGATCTGGCCGCCGGCTCCTTGGGGGCGCGGGGTTCCCCTCCGTTTGTGTTGGCAGCTCCTGGATGGGACTCCCCTCCAGTGACAGGTGCTGGATCCGGCTGGGGTTCTCCCGTGCTTCGGGCTGGTCGGCATGGGGCTGGAGCTCGTGGTGGTGTGCATCGATCGTTGGTTGGCGTCTGACGCGGGGTGCGGGGTGTTGATGGCTGCCTCCTCCTGGGTTTGGACCGACGGTGCGCGGGGCTGTCCGGTGCCGGCCGCAGGCGTAACGGGGAAGGTTCAGATCTAGGGTTCGTGCTCGGGCGGGCCAGGTCAGGGCCCGGGGCGAATCGGAGCAATTGCTTCAGGTAGGAGAGGTTGGGCTTGGCCCGGGATGTCCTCGCGGGTCTCCTCACAGGTATGGTGATCGATGGTGGTGGTCGTGTTAGCATTGCGTTGGTGCACGGATAGGCGCTGGTGACCACGGGCATGGCGCCGTGTGAGCTCGCTTGGCCAAGGGCTGGGGCTGGCTCGCCGGCTTCTGTCGGTAGTCTCAGAGTCGTGTCCCTCCCAGTCCACCGGGATTGGCTAGAGACGCAGGTGTTGGTGCCTCCTACGATGAAGGCATCGATCCAGACTCGAGGACTGATGCCGGGCTAGGAGCAGATGATGTGTCGTCGCTCTTTCTTTCGTGGTTGAGTGTGTTGTGATGTGAGCGACACACGCTGAGGCTGTTTGGTTGCCAGCCTTACCTTGCCACGGCTTAGGTGTGATTAGTTACAGCAAACAGTGTCACCTATACTCCATAAGAGAGTGTTTTCTTTACGGGGAGAGATGGGGGGCGGCTTATTGTAATCGCAGGCGCCTCGGGATCGCTGCTGACAGTCACATGCATGCTTGCCGGTGCGGCGATCCATCCATCCATCCATCGCCCACAAATCTTATTTATACTCTATAATCTAATCGTAACACGGTAGGATTAGCGAGGAAGACAGCAGACATGTCCCTGCGACTGCGATGGAAAGGAAGGAAGGAAGCGACTGCAGCCAATGAACCATCGGATCCATCTGCTCGCTAATTAACTAGTGGTGCGAGGACCCACCCTTCTTTTTTTACTCTCTTCTCCCTCTCCCTCCCCCTCACATCTCTCGTGGACTTTTACGTTTTTAAACCTTTGGTCGATCACGGAGCAGGAGTGGCGACACGACCGAGGTCACGTAGCACGGACGGCACCACAGAAATTCTTCGGTACCACCACGACACACCACGGTGCATTGGAGAGGAGGACCATCGGCCTGCATTGCTCATGCATGCATGGCTCTGCAGAGTCCCGTCCCCTAAAGCCGACGTACTACGGAAAGCTTTTGCCGCCCGCCTCCAAACAAACGAAACACGCTGATTATTCCGTCCTTTTCCAGCCCAAGGAGGAGGAGAGGAGGCGCGTCGGCCTGCCTGCTCCAATCTCGCGCGTTTTCTGCCCCTCCGGGTACACTAGATCGGGAGGAGGTCCGATCGCATCGTCCGTCCGATCGATCGTACCCAACAGGCAGAGATCGCCACTTATTACACCTTTGTTTGTTCTAAACCACTTATATTGTCACGACCGGCCCCGTCATGGACCAGATCGGTCGGATCGGCTGATCATCGTCTGCTCCTTTGGTTGCAAGCAAAGAGCTCGATCGAGGCAGCAGGGGCAATGGTTCGTTGGTTACCGTCTCGCCGGCAATCATTGGGACCCGGAAAGCCCAGCACCAAAAGTAATACTACCACTCGACGGGGTTGACTCAACGAGAGGTTTGTAAACGCATGCTCTCTCGCCGGAGTAAGCCACAAGCAAGCCAATGCAGCGTACGTCGAGAGCAAGACAGAGACAGGGGGGATGGTAGCTAGCAAAGACTTTACATGGTAGAAAAATGGCCCTGATCGGCAGTTTTCTTAGAGTTGATGCCGGCTTAGGGTTATTCCTTAGTGCTCCTCCTCTTACTAACCGTGCGTGATTAATTTAGGGGGGGTGGATCCATTGTACTACGTGTTTGCAGGTACGTGCTGTTAGAATAAATCCGAGGCATACCGTTAATCATCCAAGGACCAAGCAATCACACGAGTACGACACCGAGATTTGTTAACGAGGTTCATCGATATGGCTACATCCCTGGGGCCTGACTATGGGCGCTCCTCCCCATGATACCGTTACAATACCGCACCCCGGCCGCCCGAGCGCCGGCACACGCCGCCGGCACCCCCACGTACCTGTGCTATTATGTTGGCATAGGTTACATCGTGTGTCTACCCCTGATATATATGAGAGGTCTAGGATACAAGTGTCCTATTAGGACACAACTCCTACCCTGTCTACACACAGTCCAAAATCAAGTCCACTGTAACCTACCTTGTACAATAATATTCGACACAACTCTAACAAACTCCACCTTGGCGAATATTCTTCATCACCTTGAATTCATCCATGCGTCGAACCTCCATGTACATTGGACTTGAGATACGTCATGAGCACCGCTGCTACTCCCAGACTCCATGTGACTCCACCTGCAACTGTAGTCCCTTCTCGTCTTCTTCAACGTCAACTCTCGAGCAAAATTAAGTTCCTCGTTACTCTACCTTGTGCTCCCAACTTCCGGAGTATCCGTTCAACGCCATCACACACCGACCACTATCT
The DNA here is from genome assembly GCA_011799875.1 of Thinopyrum elongatum. Taxonomy (NCBI): domain Eukaryota; kingdom Viridiplantae; phylum Streptophyta; class Magnoliopsida; order Poales; family Poaceae; genus Thinopyrum; species Thinopyrum elongatum. The sequence goes on from CM022299.1 coordinate 538,966,011, forward strand.
GCGTGAAAGTGAACAACTCACATATTGGACACCACATATAAGAGTTACCTGAGCTCAACGTCACCACTCTTTCTTGACTGCTTGTCTGAAACTTGAAGGAATTTCACCGTCGCCATGTGTCACCCTGAGTCAAATTCGCAGTTGTCTCACCCTTCTTTCGGATAGTCTCTAGCATGTCCCACAGCTATAGCACTCCGCCTCCTTCTGTACTTGTCATCTGCACTGAACACCACAGAATATACGGCCATGTACTATCTCAGCTTTTGACAATTTCAGACTCTCCGCCACTTTCTCAGATTCTCCATGGTCAACTCCTGTCCATCTTCCGGCACCGATAGACCCAGTCACCAACTTGAATCCGGTACTCATCAACACTGCTTCAGCACCCCCTGCACAATTTGCCAGACCACATGTCTGACCACCAGTGCCTTGGCCTGTCGCTGTGTCCCGTGCTTACCGCACGCCTCGCCGCTATCACCGCGTCGAGCCTCTGCTGTACTGGTCGAGTCTCCAGGGTCGCGAACCCACACCACTCAACCCCCACTGCAGAGAACCACCGATCATCACCGACCGATGCCGAGTATCACGTCTCCATCAGACCACTGGTACCCAGTCCGATCCACGTGCCTCTCGCTATCCCGCTGAAATAGGCTTCGATTCTCCGATATCTTACACCGTAGCCCCTCCATCAGCACCGAGTGAAGTCGTCCATCAGACTCCAGCTCCACCTTCAACATGACTCCATGTAGCTGGCCGTGCTACCCTGCGCCCTGTCGACTTCAAGCTCTCATGTGTACACTGCCTTAAATCAACCCTGCGCCATAGTCTTGTCGAAGCCGCACAAGCCCTCAGACCCGCACCACGTGTTTCCACGCCCCAGAAGTCGGCCACCATCAGCATCATGCTCCTATGTCGTCGTCGCTGAAATCACCGCCATCTTCTGCTTTGACCAACATCCATGTCAGTCCATCAGACAATCCAGTTCGACCCAGCCAAAATTATCCGACTGCAACCATGCTCCACCCTGCGTCTTGTCCGCCCGCACATCTCTCTATGCATTGCTTAACGCCATGTGTATGCATGATCCCTTCCACGACAAGCTCCAGACTCCTCCGAGCCTTATACGCACGTCGCCAGCATGCCTCTGCATGCTCCAAGCCCCCTTCAAACTTGTGCCCACCGCTTTGACAGCTCCACAATTACTTCTAACCTCGCTTAGAGTTCTGAAAAACTTTTGCATCCAATAAACCAATTTACCATCAATTCTCCATGGAGCACCTTATTCTCAGATGTCGAGTAGACCGTAATCAAGCTTAGCCAGTGCACAATATTCCCGCAACCTTCCGTGTACCCTTAGCACACTAGCAGAATGCCCGTGCGTTGCCACGGGTGAAATACAGGAAATTGAATCAAACTGATGACTATGTGACATTAGTGAGTTCTTTGAATATATATCTCCTTTTATCAATTTCTTTAACAAATACCATGAGAGCAACTATGCACCACTCTTTTATTTGTTTTGGTGGTAAAATTCTGTGATCATCGTCTTCTTCCTCCTCTTTGTCTTCCTCCTTCCATTCCCACGGCCCATCCTCCGGCAATGGTCGCGGCCTGTGCCGATGTCGTGCGCCACCCTACCCAAGCCACCATCTCCATCGGTTCACCGTTGCCTCGGCACTGGTCCCGGCCAGTGTAGATGCCGCCCTACCCAAGCTACCTTCTCCGTCGATCCACCATTGCCCCCGATCCACCCTCTAGCACTGGTTGCGACCAGTGTCGATGTCACGCGCTAGCCTGCCCAATCCACCTTCTCTGTAGGTCCACCGTTGCCCTTGACCATCCCTCTATCCCCCCCCCTCTTCTAAAATTGCATGCACGTTGCCGTCATTTTCCTCCTTCCGTCGCCATGACCACCTTTTGACACTGGTTGCAGCCGGTGCCGATGTCATGTGTCGCCCTGCCCGAGCAGTCTTCTCTGGCAGTCCATTGTTGCCCCCCACCATACCTCAACCCCCCCTGTATGGCATCGGTGAGCACCCACACTGCATGATTGATAATGCTACATTTTTTGCTACCAAATTTTACATAAATAAAAAATGTCTACTCTTCAATCACAACTTGCACTTTATTTGAATATCAACATGGTATAAGAAAAAACATGCAGTACAATGGCGGTAAAGACAAGAACATGTAGCAAACTTCCTCGAATAGTCTATCACTATCTTTGCACATCACATTGGTCATAATTTTTTGAATCCTTAGCACGACCTATACAAAACAAAAAAGTATGACATATGGTCTCTCCTGCTATAGTATATGACACTACAAAGAAATGTCAGCCCATCAAGTTGTGTTTTTATATTCTCATTAAGTTATGTTGTACGAATAACCTGTTGGATCAAAATAATGGGACAATAAAGAAGCGACTTGCTACAAGTAATTAGCGAAATTATGTAGAATTTAACTCTAGTGTCATCGCCTTCATCTGGCTAATTCTATAGAAGAATGACCCTCCACTGTCTCCCCAACATTAACTATTGTGGAAAGTCATTAAGAATAATCAACTCCTTCATCTGTAAATTAAATAAAATGAAATTACATGCATCTTCACTAAACCATGTTGAACTTTACTTGCACAGGGCGTGTTTTAGTTATCTATATTGAGTAGTATATGCACTGGTTCATGGAGGCACGCACTGATGAAGCCCCACATGGTGAAATATGATAACTCTTTTCTTGTATTTAAATTAGACACTTCATATATGCACGATGGCCTTAGCTCTAGTAGAAATCCTAGTCTCTGTAAGGCCACAAGTCATTTAATAATACAATAAGCTTACCTTAGATATCTTTTCAGATCCGATGGTGGCTTGAGGATTTGAGCACCCTTCTTTATACTGTGAACTACCGCACGTGCTCCTCTTGCTCAATCATCTCTGTAGTGAGCTGCAAAATCAGTAGTGTTCCAGCATTGGAGAGAAACTTAACACCCTTTTGGATTAATAATATATAGATAATACCTAAAGTCAACCAAAGTGCACCAACTTTCAATCAAATTAAGCTGCCGAAGGAAACTAATCGATAGTGGACAGTGAAGAACTGAATATACCATTAAGTGAACAGCTCATCAAGAGGAATTTGGACTCGAGACAGCTCATTTGTACAACCTGCCCAAGGTTAATTCTCCAGTGATGTCTCAACATTTAAGCATGTACACTCAAATTGTTTTTCAATCAATTGACCTTAATTTGTAGCATACTACTAAAATAATATTTACTTCATAGGAACCATTTTTCACATCGTTTGTATCCTAGGAACGCTACAACAATGCATCTCCTTAGCTTATGCCCTTGCCAACTGACCCAATCTCTACTTACAGAATTATGTTCACAAATTTGTTAAAAAAATAAGTCGATAGGTTGGGAATGTAAAACCCGCATATTATAGCACTCAGAGACTTAGGTCATATAGTAAAGACAAAAATGTAAATTCGTTATGTCTGATTGACAAAAATGTAAAGAAGCCTACTGCATGAAGAGTGAAAAAGATGTCTCTATGTAAGCTCGTCTCTATGGAAAATCGGAAACATATATTATATTTTGACAGTCCATTTGCCAGCACCATCCAGCCAAGGACTCAACTGCTAAACCATTTGTGCCATTCACATAATTTTCTGCTACCAAGATATCCCCGGGCTTCACCATCCAAAGCAGCAACAAAAGCTGCAGTACATACGGGATGATGTTAGGTACAAAAACAATGGTTCAGAAATCAGTCACCACACATTTTTATCAAATCAGATGTCAAACACGGAGAAAGATACCACAAGCAGCACACTCGTAATATAGCAAAGGAATATAAATAGGTGGACAAATACCTACAGGACACCTTTGATAACATGGACCCAGGTAAGAAATTTCGGCCCGGTATTCACAGTACATGTTTCTTTAGTTTGCCTAGATCATGAAGGTGAGAAAGAGCATCAATAGTAGTAAGCAAATGAATCACACTTGCAATATAAACAAGGAATATAAATAGGTAGAGAATACCTACAGGACACCTTTCATAACATGGAACCAGGTAAGAAATTTCGTCCCGGTATTCACAGTACATATTTCTTTAGTTTGCCTAGATCATGAAGGTGAGAAAGAGCATCAACAGTAGTTAGCAAACGAATCAATCCTTGTGTAAAATTTAATACCGATCACACTTGCAATATAGCAAGGGAATATAAATAGATGGAGAATACCTATAAGGACACGGTTGATAACATGGAACAAACTATGAAAATTCCTGCCAGTTTTCAGTACCTGTTTCTTAAGTTTGCCTAGATCATGAAGATGAGAAAGAGCATCAACAATAGTGAGCAAATGAATCAGTCCCTGTGTAACATTTATATAGATCATGAGGTGAGAAAGAGCATCAGCAAGAATCAATCCATGTGTACAATTTAGCATTACTAATGAAGCTCTATAACCAGGTGATTTCACTCCAGAACTACAACCGTTAGATGTTTTGTAGTGCTTCTCTTGTAGAGAATCAGACCACATTAAGCACGAATGCCGTGCATGGCCGGCCGGAGAAGATCACGACACACATGCCGGGGGAAGGCAGAACACAGCATGCACGTACGCCGTCCACACCACGCACGCAGAAGCAGAACAAGGCGCGCACGCAGACGCCGTACCCTCTGCCTGTAGCCGCCGGCTCGCGTGCAAACCTGCAGACGCTCACCATCTGTGAAGACTCACCGCCGCCAGTTGCCCTTGTACGGCCGGCCACAGCCTCTCGGGCTCGCTCTCAAGCCCCGGCCGCCGCGCTCACCTCTACGGCAATGCGTACAGCGGGCGTGCGGGTCGGTGACGCAGAGGACCGACGGCAATGCGGCATGTCCACGAGGCATGGAAGGCGCAGTGGGGTGCTGCGTCAAGCGGCGGCGCACACCGAACGAGCCGCGAGATGGGATCAAAGAGTGACGCATGAGTTCGTTGACGGTGCATGGTGATTCGAAGTGGAGTCGCATCGCAGCGGCCATGGAGGAACCCTAGAGGTGTTTGCGTGAGGAACGTCCCTGAAAAAGAGGCAGAGAATCAGGAGCACGGGAGAAGATAAACTGCATTTTTTTTCTCCTGGGGAGAGATGTGCGGGTTATTTGTTTCTTTAAAGTCCGTTATTTGTTTCTTTCTCTCTGGGGAGAGATGTGCGGGTTATTTGTTTCTTTAAAGTTCGTTATTTGTTTCCTTAAAATCTGTTATTTGTTTCCTAAAGCAAATTGTATTGATGAGATGGATCGGTAGATTTGGGTAAATTAGGAAAGTTAGATCTGTGGCTTTTTGTACGGTAGGAAAGTGTTTGTTTACAAGGAAATATTGAAGAACAAATAAACCGGTGGGGTGAGGAGGGACGAAAAATAACCGGTTGAAAAAAACCGAACGAAAGTGATGGGACGAAAAAAAACCATGGACGCAATTTTACCAACTGTTTGATTAGGAGTAGAGATATGGATCAAGTCCTCCTTTTAATCCACCTCAATGCTCCTGGACACTGGTGCGCCTTGGGGCTTGCACCTTTTTTCTGTAACAAATCACGTGATCCATTGCACCTGTCAGACAAATTAGCTCGCAGCCTGCTTCCCACACATCGGTGACGTGGCTACCAACAACCCAGCATGGGCCTCTGCCAGCGCTAGCCTGGGCCTCGCAGCCGTGCCTCATGCCGTGCCCGCCCGCAGCTAGGCCTCCCCCGTCCTCCAGTGCCTGGGCCACGCCCGCACCTGGACCGCGACGCCTTGCTACATGCTTGGGACAGCGTTCCGCGCACCTGGCAAGCGATTCCGCTTGCGCCTCCGCGACCGATTGCATCTCGTCAACACCAAGAGTCCGAGACGCCACGAAAATTGTGATGCAGCACGATTCCGCCGAGATCCGCATCTAACCCCGATGTTGCCGCAATCGCCAGATCAAACCCGACGGCATCGATCAGCCAAACGAATCCCACGTCGACAGCTTCCAATGGTTCCTCCGGTCGCTACCATCAACGTGAACAAAACCCCGCCGCACCATCGATCTTCCTCGCAGTCGCCGAATGAACGACCGATTACTGCGTGACCGATTTGACGAGATATTCCGCTCCTTCCTCTAAATCAATGAACCACGACCTCCTCGTAACCTTGCTCATGATATCATTTATTAGAATAAATCCGAGGCATACCGTCAATCATCCGAGGACCAAGCAATCACACAGGCACACCGAGATTTGTTAACGAGGTTCACCGATATGGCTACATCCCCGGGGCCTGACTATGGACGCTCCTCCCCATGACACCGCTACAATACCGCACTCCGGCCGCCCGGGCGCCGGCACACGCCGCCGGCACCCCGCATACCTGTGCTATTATGTTGGCATATGTTACATCATGTGTCTACCCCTGATATATATAAGAGGTCTAGGATACAAATGTCCTATTAGGACACAACTCCTATCCTGTCTACACACAGTTCAAAACCAAGTCCAACTGTAACCTACCTTGTACAATAATATTCGACACAACTCTAACACGTGCTTTCAATATAAGTATGGGGTTCAAACTAACTTGGGGAACGGATCTGGCCGCCATTCTATCAGCACCGGGGAAGCCGTCGCCATTTGTTTATCAGAAGAAGAGCCGTCTGTGTAAACTACTCGTAACGTTTGCTTCTCTTCTTCGTCGCTGAAAACTTGGCTTCGGTCCCTCCGACGGCAATGCGGCATGTCCACGAGGCATGGAAGGCGCAGTGGGGTGCTGCGTCAAGCGGCGGCGCACACCGAACGAGCCGCGAGATGGGATCAAAGAGTGACGCATGAGTTCGTTGACGGTGCATGGTGATTCGAAGTGGAGTCGCATCGCAGCGGCCATGGAGGAACCCTAGAGGTGTTTGCGTGAGGAACGTCCCTGAAAAAGAGGCAGAGAATCAGGAGCACGGGAGAAGATAAACTGCATTTTTTTTCTCCTGGGGAGAGATGTGCGGGTTATTTGTTTCTTTAAAGTCCGTTATTTGTTTCTTTCTCTCTGGGGAGAGATGTGTGGGTTATTTGTTTCTTTAAAGTTCGTTATTTGTTTCCTTAAAATCTGTTATTTGTTTCCTAAAGCAAATTGTATTGATGAGATGGATCGGTAGATTTGGGTAAATTAGGAAAGTTAGATCTGTGGCTTTTTGTACGGTAGGAAAGTGTTTGTTTACAAGGAAATATTGAAGAACAAATAAACCGGTGGGGTGAGGAGGGACGAAAAATAACCGGTTGAAAAAAACCGAACGAAAGTGATGGGACGAAAAAAAACCATGGACGCAATTTTACCAACTGTTTGATTAGGAGTAGAGATATGGATCAAGTCCTCCTTTTAATCCACCTCAATGCTCCTGGACACTGGTGCGCCTTGGGGCTTGCACCTTTTTTCTGTAACAAATCACGTGATCCATTGCACCTGTCAGACAAATTAGCTCGCAGCCTGCTTCCCACACATCGGTGACGTGGCTACCAACAACCCAGCATGGGCCTCTGCCAGCGCTAGCCTGGGCCTCGCAGCCGTGCCTCATGCCGTGCCCGCCCGCAGCTAGGCCTCCCCCGTCCTCCAGTGCCTGGGCCACGCCCGCACCTGGACCGCGACGCCTTGCTACATGCTTGGGACAGCGTTCCGCGCACCTGGCAAGCGATTCCGCTTGCGCCTCCGCGACCGATTGCATCTCGTCAACACCAAGAGTCCGAGACGCCACGAAAATTGTGATGCAGCACGATTCCGCCGAGATCCGCATCTAACCCCGATGTTGCCGCAATCGCCAGATCAAACCCGACGGCATCGATCAGCCAAACGAATCCCACGTCGACAGCTTCCAATGGTTCCTCCGGTCGCTACCATCAACGTGAACAAAACCCCGCCGCACCATCGATCTTCCTCGCAGTCGCCGAATGAACGACCGATTACTGCGTGACCGATTTGACGAGATATTCCGCTCCTTCCTCTAAATCAATGAACCACGACCTCCTCGTAACCTTGCTCATGATATCATTTATTAGAATAAATCCGAGGCATACCGTCAATCATCCGAGGACCAAGCAATCACACAGGCACACCGAGATTTGTTAACGAGGTTCACCGATATGGCTACATCCCCGGGGCCTGACTATGGACGCTCCTCCCCATGACACCGCTACAATACCGCACTCCGGCCGCCCGGGCGCCGGCACACGCCGCCGGCACCCCGCATACCTGTGCTATTATGTTGGCATATGTTACATCATGTGTCTATCCCTGATATATATAAGAGGTCTAGGATACAAATGTCCTATTAGGACACAACTCCTATCCTGTCTACACACAGTTCAAAACCAAGTCCAACTGTAACCTACCTTGTACAATAATATTCGACACAACTCTAACACGTGCTTTCAATATAAGTATGGGGTTCAAACTAACTTGGGGAACGGATCTGGCCGCCATTCTATCAGCACCGGGGAAGCCGTCGCCATTTGTTTATCAGAAGAAGAGCCGTCTGTGTAAACTACTCGTAACGTTTGCTTCTCTTCTTCGTCGCTGAAAACTTGGCTTCGGTCCCATCCCTGGCTGGTCAAGGCCTGGTTTCTCTCCCCTTTGCCGGCAAAACCCTCATCCCTTGTTGCGACCCAGCTGTTGTTGTGAGTGCCGCCGATGCATGCTCAAATTCAAACAGTTAAGTGGACTTTCTTGCGCCCTGCTGGAATTCACCATCCCTCACTTCGTCGCCTGTTTTTTTAAAAAAAAAAACTACTTCATCGCCCGTTTAATTAGCCGAGGCCCTGTCGAATCTGGATGGACTTTACGTGCAACGGCATGAATAATCATTGTACCTTTCCTTCCGTAGATATATAAACTGGAGTTCCATCGCGAGTTCGTGGTTTCTGGCACTGCCACAACAGGCCAGGCACGCAGTGCATCCAAACGATATTAAAATGGCCCGTTGATCTGTTGCGCCCCTAGATGTAGGGAATTAGGGGTTAGCAGTAGAGTACTTTCATTAGGACAAGACTACCACCTCAGGCTCTCTCTCTCTCTCTCTTTTTCAAAAACAAAAGGTGATGGTACTACCACCTTTGTAGCGTAGCTCTTAGTCTTACCCTTAGCAGCTGCAATCCTAAGCTAGCTGCACCTCCTCAGGGCTAAGGCAACGTCTCCCTCTTGCTCTGCGGAACAGCAAAAGCCAAGTTAAATCATGCAAGGGAAAGAAAAAATCTACCAGTTACGTCTTGATCCTACAGCGCATGCATGTAGGTACGCACGAGCATAGTAAAAGCCCAATGTACAGTTACAATTATGAACTAGGTACTCTCGTACGCACGCAGCTACCACCAACATGGGATGTAGTACACCACTGACAAGGGGACCAGGTAGAGTAGCCAGCGAGGCAACGTACTACGCTGGCGCGGGCCCGCATGGCAGCGGACTGGACGCAACAGTACACGCAGCTGGTCAAGGCACAGCAGATTCTCTCTGCACCGGCTGGGCGACTATTACTGAACTTGCGTGCATGGCCCTCTGCCCCTCTGCATGCATGCTTGCAGACGCAGAGGGAGGGTACGCATACACTGATACAGTACGCACTACGCCGCGCGGTCCTTTTGGGCCTGAAATCAAGCCAGCAATCTGAAAAGGGGGCTTGGATCGTAGCCCAATCCGAGCTTGCCAAATTGATTTGACTCCACCAACCATGCACACCCCCGGCCTTGTCCCGTCACTGTGGCATACTCACGTTTGTCCCTCCCGGGAACGTGAGGCACCCGAGACCACAGTCGGGGTTTCACTGCCGCTGTCCACGTCCTGCTGCTGCTTGTTTTACTTCTTTTCCGGGTAAAAAATTGCGTGCCATGGCATGAAGTTTTGGTGAAGATCAGCTTTTTGGTGGCTGATGGATGGATGGATGCCCGCAGCGGTGGCCCTTGACGTCTGCGTGCATGCCTAGTTGGAGAAGAGAGGAGGAATGGCAGGAAAAAGGAGGTCTCGCAGCATCCACGAGAAAATGGCCGCACATGAACAGCGCAGAGATCGATCTTGGTGATGAGAAGATATCCACCCACAGTAGCAGCAGTGGCGCTCCGTCCGAAAAACAAGTCGGCGATCCGCCTCGTCGCAGCTGAGAGATGCTCCGTCTCCATCTCCTCTTGAAATGCTCCGGGGTCCGTGCATGTTTTTCGCGGCGATCACGCCACCGGCGACGTCGCCAGCTCTCTCGATCGGCGTCTCCTCTATGCCTTCCGTGTCGCTGTGCCTCTGCAGTGTGTGGTGGCGTAGGGCCGGGATTAACAGGGTCGTTTGTCGTGCCTGTCCGTCAATCCATGGCGTGCGTGCGCGCCTCATTGTCTTCCGCACCCGTTTCCTCGATCAGAGGCATCGTTGGAGGGATCCTCCTCTGTCATCATCATACTACTATCCTCTGCCACCACTACACTATAATTATTGAGAATTTTAAACGTGTTTCGGTGTTTGTTCGGATGCCTAGGGTGGCTGCACCGCATGCAACATCCTTTTGACCACAATTTTTGACTGATCCGACTAGTACGTACGTGATGGATACTGAAAAGAAATAGACATCGGTGTGTGTGTGGCCTCACCAGCCACCAAACTCGTCGAGTTTCCGAGCAGTTTGCGCCGATAATTTGACAGATTTATATAGGTTGTTGAGTAATACTTCAGCGCCACTAAATTAGAACTGAATTTATTGGGTACATCGAGACAGTCGACCAGAAAAAAGGATGCGTGTGTTCACTGTACCCGCAGGCAGGCAGAATCGACACCGCAACCTCCGTTCCCTGGCTTGTCGATCCGTCATAAATCACATCGTCGCAACACCAAACCCGTGCTACGCTGTCTGACGCGTATACGTGGCGATAGAACACACTGTTTGATGTGATCCTCTCTTGTTTTGGGACGATAGCAGTCGTGCCTGTAAGATTCGATGGAAGCGTTCCTACTTCCTGATCGGAGCCGCGAGGTGTTTATTTATCTGAGACAGAAGCCCTGTCGTGGCGTACAAGAGTTTGCGTACGATCTCCAGGATACGTATGAGTTACAGAGGAATCGGGAGAGGAAAGAGAGTTACAGCCTGCTACGATTACACAGAGATTACATCGGAAACGCTACAGTGTTGTATCGCTAACACACTCCCTTAATCTTAACTATCCTAAGTTGAGATTATTCTTGAACTCTTCAAATCCCTTGACTGAAAGAGCTTTAGTGAATCCATCTGCAACTTGATCCTTTGATGGAATAAACCTGATTTCCAGTTTCTTTGCTGCAACCCTTTCTCGTACAAAATGAAAATCAATTTCAATATGTTTGGTTCTGGCATGGAACACTGGGTTGGTAGAAAGATATGTTGCTCCTAAGTTATCACACCAAAGACAAGATACACGATGTTGCTTAATCCCCAATTCTGCAATCAAGGATTCCATCCAGATAACCTCAGCAGTGGCATTAGCAAGAGACTTGTACTCAGCTTCTGTACTTGATCTCGAAACTGTGGCTTGTTTTCTAGCACTCCAGGAGATAAGATTAGAGCCAAAGAATACTGCAAAACCTCCAGTTGATTTTCTATCATCAGTACATCCTGCCCAGTCAGCATCAGAAAAAGCACTAATAAGAGTAGAATTGGAACGTCTGAACTGGAGACCTAATCTTGCAGTATGCTTTATGTATCTTATGATTCTTTTAACAGTTGTCCAGTGTGCAGTAGTAGGTGCATGCAAATACTGACAAACCTTGTTAACTGCAAAAGATATATCTGGCCGTGTCAAAGTTAAATACTGCAAAGCTCCTACGGCACTTCTGTATTTTGTGCTTTCTTCTTCCTTGAGTGGTTCACCTTCAAATGCTGAAAGTCTTTATGAAGAAGACAATGGTGTGGGTGAAGGCTTACAGTCCTTCATCCCCATACGTGTAAGTAGTTCAGTAGCATATTTTTCTTGATTCAACACTATGCCATCTTGAACCTTCTTAACTTCAATGCCAAGGAAGAAGTGTAGGTCACCCAGATCCTTGAGAGCAAACTCTGAACTTAGTTCATGAAGAAGAGCATTAGTGGCACTTTGTGAAGAACTTGCAACTATAATATCATCAACATATATCAACACAAATATAACTGTGTTTGCCTTGTTATAAATGAAGAGTGATGTATCAGTTTGGACGCAACAAAACCAAGCTGCCTCAACTGAGAACTCAACCTTGAGTACCATGCTCTTGGTGCTTGTTTCAAGCCATAAAGCGCCTTATCAAGCTTGCACACATAGCGGGGGTTTCTTCTATTTTCATACCCAGGTGGTTGCCTCATGTAAACCTCCTCTTCCAGAACACCATGCAAAAACGCATTCTGAACATCTAGCTGTCTCAAGCTCCACCCCCTAGACACAGCAATAGCCAGTACAAGCCTAATAGTTGCAGCTTTAACAACAGGACTAAAAGTATCTTCATAATCTAGACCATAACGTTGCTTGAAACCTTTTGGAACAAGACGCGCCTTATACCTGTCAATCGAGCCATCTGCTCTCTTTTTAATTCTGTAAACCCATTTACAATCGATGATATTTTTACCTCTTTGCTCAGGCACAAGATGCCATGTTTTGTTCCTCATAAGTGCATGGTACTCTTCATCCATTGCACTTTTCCACCTCGGATCTCCGAGTGCATCATCTTACTTTGTTGGTTCCCCTGCAATACACAACATGCCATATGGTATAGTTCCATCAGTTCGAACTTTTGGATTCCTTATACCTTTTTGTAGTCGAGTTGTGACACGCGAGCTTGTTGGTTGAACAGGGTATGTAGTTTGTTGTAACGGAGGCAGTACAGATTCAGCCGCAGAGGATCCTGAAGAAGCACCAGATCCACTTTGCACAGCAGATCCGGAATTAAACCTGGTGACCTGCGGTGTGGCCGCTGTCTCTGAATCAAAAGCCGCAGAAGATCCAGAACCCGTCGCTGTCTGCACGCGCGTGAGGCGAGCCGATCCCGAGTGGCCCGTCGCTGTCCCTGGCGCATGCACGCGCGTGGGGTGCGGGCCCGACGCTGTGGAGGGTGACCCGGCGCCCAATCGCTGGCTGGACTGGCACCTGCCAGGCGCGCGATCCCGCGCTGATTCCCGCGTGCGATCCAAGGGATCCTGGCGAACAGGAGTTCCAGGTGACGTGGGATACTCCTTGTGTTCAGCGCCTAGCTCGTCTTCTTCTGGTACATCAAATATGGCATCATTTTTAGCAAGATTTGGTCATTTTCTTCACCGTTTTCTGCATCGTTTTCTTCTGTGTCTTCTCCAGGAGCTTGCACAGGTATAGGCACAATACAAGCACTAGTAGAATCATCATTTTGGTCAGTACAATTGTCGCCCCCATGATCAAAATCTCGAAGGTTAAATGGAAGAAGAAGAATTTCCTTCCAAAGGAGGGCTCCGGCATTAGGATGAAGAGATGCAAAAGGAAAGACAGATTCATCAAATACGACATCACGAGATATGTAGACCCTACCAGTAGAGATATCTAGACATTTGACTCCTTTGTGAATTGGACTATATCCAAGAAAAGCACATCGCTTTGAACGGAAAGCAAGTTTGTGTGTATTGTATGGTCTAAGATTAGGCCAGCATGCACAACCAAACACACGAAGTGATTTGTAATCAGGAGTAATGCCAAAAAGTCGTGTGGTAGGAGTTTCAAATTTGATGACTTTGCTAGGGAGCAAGTTTATGAGATATGTGGCAGTCAAAAATGCTTCATCCCAAAATTTGAGTGGCATGGATGCATTTGCTAGTAGGGCTAGCCCTACTTCAACAACATGGCGATGTTTTCTTTCTGCAGAACCATTCTGTTGGTGAGCATGTGGACATGAAACATGATGCGAGATGCCAAGTTGCTGAAAGAAACACCACCCCAGTCAGTTTGCATGGCAATGATCTTAGTGTTTAGTTGTCTTTCAACAAGATTTTGAAAATTCTTGAAAACTTGAAACACTTCAGATCATTTCTTAAGAAGATAGATCCAAGTAAATTTGCTATAGTCATCAATAAAGCTTACATAATATAAGTGTCTACCAACTGAAACAGGAGTTGCCCCCCACACATCTGAGAATACAAGTTATAAGGGTGCAGTAGAAATACTGGTAGAAATAGGATATGGTAACTGATGACTTTTAGCTTGCTGACATGGATCACAAACTGACTCAAAACTTGACTCATGAGCATGGGGAAGCTTATTTTTACTAAGAACAAGTTTAACTATAGCTGATGAAGGATGACCTAATCTACTATGCCACTTTGCAGAAGACGGCTTGATGACGACAAAAGCTTGTTTATTTGATGACGGCGATGATGATGATATAAGCGGGTAAAGACCTCCCACGCACTTGCCCCTAAGAAGTATTCTCCTCGTGTCCAAGTCCTTAACCAAAAAGAAGTAAGGATAAAATTCAATGAGAACACGATTATCAAGAGTAAACCTATGAACGGAGACAAGATTGTTTGAAGTTTCAGGAACATATAGAATCCTATTTAGATGCAAATTTTTCATGGGGGTTTTGACAACTGAACGACCAACATGAGTGATTTTCATACCAGAACCGCTTGCTGTGTGAACTTGGTCCGGTCCATGGTACTTGTCCCTGATGGTTAGCTTGTCCAGCTCACCCGTAATGTGGTTTGTTGCTCCAGTGTCCCTGTACCAATTGGTGTCGATGCCATAGCTGTTGGTGACGGCATTTGCCTCCTTCTCATCATAATCATCTTCCTCATAGCGATCCCAACATGCACGGGCACCTCCTGCATGAAATTTGTAACAGATTTGGCACTCGGGGTAGTCCCGAGCTGATTGTTGACGTTGCTGCTGTTGCTGTTGTGGACGCCCTCTGTAGGTTCTGCCACTATTGGCGCTGGCACCAGAAGGAGTGGGAGGACGCCTTCCTCTGCCACGCCCCCTGCTGCCTCGGCCGCGGCCTCTGTTGTTGCGGCCACGACCCCTGTACGCCAGATTTGCTGAAGAATTGAAGCCGACACCTTCTGCCCCATCACCCAACATCTCTATCCTTTGGTCAAAGGCGGATATTTGGGCAAAGAGTTCGTCGACAGTAATAGACGTCTTGACAGCGCCGATGGCTGCCACCACGGGATCGTAGTCGCGGTCGAGACCCACGAGTACATAGTCCACCATCTCGGGGTCTGAAACTGGACGACCTGCTGCTGCAAGTTCATCCCCGAGATTTTTCATCTTGGCGATGCAGGAGGAGCTGGACATCGTGCCCTTCTTTGTGGTGGTGATGGCGATCCGCAGATTTGTAATGCGAGACTGTGACTGCGATGCAAAAATTGTGATGATTGCAGTCCATAGATCATAGGTATTTTCCTTACCAATAACCTGTGCAAGAATCTCTTTTGAGAGAGAATTCAGCAGATAACTGAGGACCTGTTGATCCTTCTGCAGCCATGGCGCATACAGTGGGTTTGGCACCCTGGCCATGGTCTTGTCCGACTGCTGCTGCTCCACCGTGGATGGGGGCGCGGCGTCGGTTCCATCTAGGAGCCCCGTGACCTGCGCTCCTCGCAGGCCGGGCATCACTTGGGCTTTCCATAGGAGATAATTCCCCTTCGTCAACTTCTCAGACGGCGGAAGACCAAGGTTGAGGAACGACTGCAGTCGAGGAAGCCATGGCGATGGAGAAGTTTCTGCTAGCTAGATTGGGAAGAGGACGGCTCTGTATACCATGTAAGATTCGATGAAAGCGTTCCTACTCCCTGATGGGAGCCGCGAGGTGTTTAATTATCTGAGACAGAAGCCCTGTCGTGGCGTACAAGAGTTTGCGTACGATCTCCAGGATACGTACGAGTTACAGAGGAATCGGGAGAGGAAAGAAAGTTACAGCCTGCTACGATTACATAGAGATTACATTGGAAACGCTACAGCTGTTGTATCGCTAACAGTGCCTAATGGGCTCTGGATTTGGTAGTCATGACTCATGAGCATTTCATTCAGGCGGTAGGAAAAATGGGAATGAGATTTGTCTTTCATGCCTCATGATCATGCCCACATTTCTCCTACGGGAAAAAAGAAAAGGATTCATCTTTTGTGCACCCGTTTCTTCATATATACATGCAGAAAGGAAAACTTCTAAGACAGTTAGACAGATAGTACTCACATGTAAAGAAATATAAAAGCGTTTAGATTGTACAGAATACATAAGTTCAGCTAGCTTTGCTTGCTTCCACTTGCTGCCTCGTTTGGTGTGCCAGGGTCTCATCTCATGGACGGATCGAAATCGCCAGAGCGCGATATAGATGTTAATAAAGCCATGCCATGCATTACCCTATATTCAAATGTTCTCGCTGCAAAGCGACACCCAACTTTGCCAGGCACGCAGAGGCTAATTAACTCCTCTGGCATGCTTTGGAGCTCCGGAGACCAGCAAAAAGAGGCGAATTTTGTATCGGGATGTCGCCCGCCGCCTGCCCCGTCGAACACCTGTCTGTCATGCATCTCGTCCCGCGGCATCTTTCTTTGACAAAAGGAAGCCGAAACACAGCGCTCGCCAATTGGTTCACAGCTCCGTGTTTGAATCATCCCAGATCTGGAGCCTTTCCTTCGTGTGTGTGTATGTGTAATAAAATACCTGTGCATGCATAGAGTATTGTGATGGCAATGTCTTGTCCCAACCATCCCCCTAACCCATCCTCTTATCTTTTATTAGTTTATTAAATTGAATAAACAGGCACCGATCCGGTCCGGTTCGAAGCAAAGCTCAGGCTGACGAGTCAATCGTGCATGCAGTGCAACTCACTACTGAAAGCCTGAAACCAGGACTGTTTGTCCTGCGCTGCATCAGCAGGCAGCAGCAGTGGTTGGCTGCCAAGTGATCATGTTTCATGAACAAACGAACGCAAACAAACGGAGGTGATCAATGGATGAATGAATGAGGCGTGAGATGGGTCTGATCAGTGTCAGACATCGAGTTTATTACGGAGGTCCGTAGACTAGACGTAGTAGGAGTACTGCTTTACTGAAAGCCTGTCAGTTAAAGCGATGCTCTGTACGGTAACCCGCCGTGAAAAACAAACAAAAGACGAACCTGATGCTCCCGTAGTAATTCTGAACTCTCCACTTGTCAATGATTGCCTCGGGCTCCGCGGGAGGCGATCTCATCAGCAGGAGCGGCGTTGAACTGATTAGTGTAGGTTTGTTACCTCTGCGCCATGTGGGATTATCCTCCGTGACAGGCCTGGAGCGCCAGGCAGCAGGACTGGCTGACCAACCCGGAGAAAACCTAATCGGGCGCCCGGTCAAGATCTAATCCAACCACCGCCAGCGATCGATCGTCGTTCGATTGCATCTCCATCATCGGCGGACGCTTCCCGTCAGACCCCACCGATCGGATCGTATCATATCATATCATTACCGATCGACGGCCATGGAGGAATTTGTTTTAAAATCTTTATTTATTTATCAGTACACTTGCACAAGTAAAATTTTCCCGACAGCAGCGGGTGCTGGATCCAATCCTGCTTCGTCCACTCAGACTCAGCTCATCATCTTACACGCGCGCAGCAGTACAACTCATCACAGCACAGCTTGCTTATCACACGGTGTGAGACTAGAACGATGGCTTTGTTGTGCTAATAACCTTTTTCTGACGGAGCAGCTTTACTTGATTAGTAGTAGTTGTTGGTGAAAGGGGCAGCACGCACGCACGCACCGGCGATCCACTGGCGACGGATCGAGGAGTTGAGAAGAAAAGAAAGCTGCCTGCTGGATCGATCGCCTTTTACCGGTGTCTTTCACACCGTCAGGAAGACAGACATCTCGGTAACATAACGTGGGCTCCAATCATTGAGGTAACATTAACAGTGGTGGGTGATTAGAAAGAAAGTGGGCACTGCTGATACTGTGTAATTATTGGTTAGTACTGGTAACCTCAACGCATGACGGCATGAGAGAGAGGGAGTGGAAGTCGGTGGGTGGGGTTAAATAGGGGAGTATCTGTCGCAGTACATGCCCCTGTCTGACGACTAGGGTGGCAGAGCGAGGTAGAGGTACTAGTAGTAGAGACAAGTGACAATGGACAGGGATATTATTGGGACTTGTTTCACTGAAGGAGGCAATGGCGGTGTAGACGGTAGGGTCCGTCTACCGTCTAGGGTAGGGAAGGCGAGGCGAGGGCATCACCGATCAATCAGGAGGGGTGGTGGTGGTGGTAAAGAGAGACTGATCTTGATCAGTACGTGTTCGGTTACGCAACCAAGCGATACTGTTACAGTGAGAACGTACGCAGAACATGCAACGCCAGGCAGTGGGAGCTCAGTGCGTGCGAGGACCAGTCCACGCCGTGCAGCAAACACATGAACGCACGGACCCCGTTTATATTCTTACTGTCCTTGCAGAGAGAGAGAGAGAGAGAGAGAGAGAGAGAGAGAGAGAGAGAGAGCGCACTTGAGACTTGTGTGAGCGAATGTCTCGCCGGACAGCCCTGCCACGAAATTCAGTTAAAAGGAGATTCTCTAGCCCGCCATCCAGCTGCACCTCACTTCACTCGACAGTTTTTTTTTTCTCTCTTGCATTGCATTACAGAAACATCACGTCACCGTCACGGGCACACACCTAGCAGTGGGATCGCGCGAGTGGCCGCTTTTTACTACAGGGTACGCACAGGGGAAGCGCGTTGTGTGGGTGCACAGTCGCCGGACGGCTACGGCCACGGGAGGGGGAATGAAACGGCACGCTTTGTCCGGTCTCCCCTCCCCTGCCCCGGGGCCGGCGACGTGACGTGACGACGCGCGCGCGTGCGGTGCGTTGCTCTCCGGTCTACACACCCAGTACGCGCTAGTACAGTCTACCGACGCAGGCAGGCATCATCGCCCGCCGCGAGATTTTCGTAGCTCCCCGCGGCAGATTTTCTCCCGGAAAGGTACTCCCCGCCCTACGCCGGTGTACGCACGCCCGCCCGCCCGACGCGTCCAATCGGTCGACCCCGCCTTGGCCTTGACCCGCGCGCCCGTCGTCCTCGGGTTCGTTCGTTCGTGTGAAATCTAGACAAGCAAAGACGTACGTACGCATGCATGCATGATGCATCGAGATGCTCTTGGAAACCTGGTCGAGACTCGACTCGAGAGGTCCGTCTTGACGACTGTCGACCCAGCAGTCAGGCTTGCAATCCTCCGCGAGTTTCGGAGCATCTTCGCGCCGCTAACAGACACCTGAGACACCTCCTCGTCAGGTTGGTACGTATATTACTGTTAGTGTGTATAGAGTCGTTTGGTCAGGTGTCACCGCCCGTGGCGCTTGGCCGCATGCATCCGTGCGCGCGTGTCACTGCCGGGCTCTGGACTCTCTCTGGAGGAGCAAACGGCATTTTAGCGCGCAAGTGAGAAGATCAGACGATCCACAGTGGATCGCGCACAAGCAACAAAGCTGCAGCGACACTACAGAGCTGGGTGCATGGCATGGCATGCATTCCTTCCTTCGAGCCGTAGTTTGTGGACTCGAGAGTTGCTGCTCACAGAGCTGCAGGGTTTATCCCTGTGCCTGTGCCTGCGCGTCGACGGCAAACCGCATGGGCTTACAGAGGCGCGCACTGTGGCCTGGCCGATACTACATGCTTGAATGAAGACTGAAAAGCTAAAAGCTCGTGGCGATGCCGCTGCCTGCGCCTGCCGCCGGAGCACTAGCGCACTGCGAGTGTTGGGTACCATGAACATGAAGAACATATATTCCACGAGGTGAGGCCCACGCGATTTCTGCCGCGACATGCGAGAATGTGAAACCAGTGTTCACATGTTCATTCATTCATTCTCCGCTGATCACCGCACTGCATGCTCGACTTGTGCACGTAGTATAACATGCTGGTGCCCGTTCATCATTAACAGCCGAACAGTCGAACAAACAGAAATACTTGTGTTCTCACTACTAACAGCTGAACACCCATCAGGAGTGAAAAGATGTTTCGCATGATATAGATCAGCTGTTGGTCACAACGATCCTTTGGTACAGCAATCTAACCGGTCTCTGTAACACTTTAAACATGATGGAAAATCGTTCGAAAACGGTGGCCCTTTTAGCCGGCGGACTCGCAAAAACACAAGTCAAATTACATCCGAGTATGTATCAAAGCTCGCTGTCGTCGCCCTCCGCGGTGGTGCCAGCAGACGTCTTCCCATTCACGGCGATGAGCTCCGTGTCGAAAACAAGAGTTGCACCGCCTATCATCAGAGTTCAAAACTGCTAGTCAGCATTGCTGGTCAATGAAAGAGTACACGACGGAATGCCGTGTTTGGATCATAAGATAGATGCAGGTAACAAACTCACTAGAATGGCAATATCAAAGTTGGCAATCAAAACAGTACGCGAGATATGATTTCATCGCAAGGGCCATACCAAGCAAACATACAAATAACAAGCCATACCTGGAATCTTTGGTGGGGAGCCTCGCTCCCCATAACCCATCTTTGCGGGTATTCTTAGCTTCCGCTTTTCGCCGACACACATACCTAGTAAACCTTGGTCCCAACCTACACACAGATGGAAACAATAAATGTAGGTTGGCGCCATTGCGAAGGTTTCTGATAAGAACAATATAGGACGTTTCTCCACGTTTCTTTTTTGTAACATATATTGTTGTTCGTTCAAGCCAGTACAATATGGACCACAGATAAACCAATGATCATATGCTGCTCCAGGAAAAGGGAATAACCTTTTATCACCTGGCCATTCCCAAGAGTGAATTCGAAGGGATCACCTCTGTCATAGCTAGAATCAAATACTGATCCATCAGTAAGTGTCCCCTGCACGGAGCATAGTCAAGCTTTCAGCTGAATGACAAAACTGTGGAAACAAATCGCTACAGGAAAAGCACCAAAGAGTTCTTTGAGGCAAACATGACAAAAAACCAGGTAAACAAGGCAATAAAGGCCATAAATTAATAGGGTCACTATGACATCATGTTTCTTACTTTCTCTGCAGGGCATCTCAACTGGTTCATGTTAAGTGACACCGCGTTAAATAGCTATCACAATGGATTCATGATAAAGCTGCCGCGAAAAATGTGAGTACCTATCGTACATTTGGACACTGTCGTGCATAGAGTCATTGCAAGGAACACTGTGAAGGTTACAGTAAGGGAAACTCAGTGGCCCTTGCTTCTGAGACTTGGAATTGCAGGCTTGTTATAACTAGCTACAGTCATTATTTCCTTTGAATAGAGTACTACTCCCTCAGTTCACTATTATAAGATCTTCTAACTTTTTTTCTGATTCGGATGTATATAGACGCATTTTAGTGTGTTTGTTAACTCATTTCAGTCCGTATGTAGTCCATATTGAAATATCCAAAACATCTTATATTTGTTAACGGAGGGAGTATCAAGTATCATCAGTGAGTAGGATTGCTGACTTCAGATAAAAGTGTCGGTCAAATACTTACACGATAATGCACTTTAATCTTGTCGCCTTTGTGAGCTTGTAGGGTACATGATTCAGGCTTGTACTGAAAAGAGGATGAGCCAAAGAAAACAGTGTCATGTGAAGTCACAGTGATACTATCACCGGAATGTAATAAGAATGAAAGCATAACCTGTACACGATTGCCACAGAACTTTATAAATCGAATGTTGCACAATTGTAGATTAAGACTTAATGAGTGACTGAAAGCTAGGCATGTAGATACAGAAAATCTCACTTTCTAAAAAAAAAGATACAGAAAATATCTACCCTTCACAGTAAGGGTGTTCATCAGCATTTTTTCTAAACCATTCAAACCATCTAAGTACAACTAAATCTTTTTGTTTTGCGAAAAAACTTTCGATCTATTCATCTTCAATCATGGCAGTACAACGAACACCAGAAATAATAAAAATTACATTCAGGTCCATAGACCATCTAGCGACGACTACAAGCACTGAAGCGATAATGCTATTCAAAATTATTGCTCCCTCTGTTGAAAATGCAGCGCATATGCTGTCCAAACCCATGAGTTCGCCAACAACTAATCCAACAGTACATGGGTTATGTTTTATAAGCTTCATACCATTAAATTTGCATTCAAAGCACTTTCTTGTGACTAGTTTTATAGCTATGAATGAAATACAAATACAGGACTTTGCTGTCAAAGTTGAACATCAGACAGGCAAAATACGGCCTATTACAACTGATAGAGTACTACCGCGCATGCTTCAATGGTATGGCCAAAATGTGATGAACACCCCCATCCCACACTCTGGTTTGTGATCGAATACTGGAGATTCCATTTCTAAAATAATGTATGAACCTTAGCAGCAAGTACATAATTTTTTTGTTTGAAACCCATAGCAGAAGTATCATAAAAACATAGGTTGTCCACTTCTCAGCTCAGCTTTTTAATTTACATCCTGTGTAATATGACTAGTTCCCCACAGAAGGGATCTTGACAGTATTGGAAACAACATTCCTTAGAAGACCAAATGTTACTTCGGAGAGGTGTTCATCGTGGCTTCTTGTTAATACATCAATATAAAAGCTTACACTGGTTGGTTAAACAACATTCCTTAAGACTACACGAGTAAATTGTTAATTAGCTTCGCCTCATTTTTATTTTTACTAATTAGCTCTAGTGAATAAACTGCAGTCTGAATACACGCCCTGTGTGTGAAGGAATGACAGCCTATTGTGCACTTGCGGATCTGCAAACCTCCCAAACCTAGCAATCTAGCACCATCCATTCCAACCCAGCCTTTTCCTGAACTCGGCACCGAAGGATTTCAGATCTGCCGGAATACAGAAAGCACACAAAGCAATACAAGAGCGCAGCAGAGACTGCGGTTACAATCCTGCAGAATACGGACCTTGACGCCGATCTGGAGCTGTGTAACATCCGCGGACTTCTTGGCCGAAGCTGGAGAGCCAGATCGAGAGACCGAGTGAGCAAAACCAAATCAAGAAAAGAAAACAGAACATATCTTTACACGACGCAACGGGGTCGATAGAGCAGGTGAAGGTTAGGTTGCGGCCCGTTGTCTTACCGGTCAGAAGGACGGCTGCGACGGCGAGGCTGAGGAGCCGCGGCTTCTTCGTCCCCATCGCTCTTCCCTGCGCTCGCTACCTGGTCAGCGGCCGAGGTACAGTTTCTTTGGATCGTATATGGTTTGGACGGACGACAACTCGGGTACCGTTACTATACTATACACACGCGTGTACAAATGGAAAACTTTTTTTTGAGCCAGTATATATTTGTATTTTGAGGCGTGGAAACGATCATACATTCGTGACATAACGGTTCAGCCCATTTTGGATTTTGGGCCTTGGACGCCAGGGTTATACGTATCTCACTTATTGCCAGATGTAGCCTGGACTCGCCTTTCTGGAGTTATACGTATCTCACTTATTGCCTAAAAAAAAAGGTTTTAGTGGAGCCGACCCATTTGATTAGTTTTCTGAAGGTTCTGAAATTGATACCGGTTTGTACAACCTTCCATGCAGTTTTTTCATTTCTCTATTTTTCTTTCCATTTTTTGGCTTTTTCCTTTTTCTTATAATATATGTCATACATTTTTCGTACATACATGAATCTTTTTGTGATACAAGTTAAATATTTTTTAAATATATAATGCTAAACATTTTTCAATACACATCCATAATGTTTTTAAATATATAATGACATACAGTTTTCTGATACGAACTTCCATAATGTTTTGATCATTTTTTATTCAAATACATGTTAAACATTTTTCAATGCACATTGACCATTTTTTAATTGCACATAACATTTTTGTAAACTACGTGAATATTTTTTTACATTGTATATGTTTATTTTCAAATACATATTTGAACGTTATTTTGAATAATATTAAAAAAATACACCTTGGACATTGGTTTGAAGGGTCCAGATATATTTTTCAAATTACATGATTTTTGTATTAACAATTATCCAAAAGTGGGCAAACATATTTTTGAAAGGTGTGAACAATTTTTCTAAATGCCACTTTTTTTAATGGTACAAACCATTTTCTATTTACATGTATATTTTTAATACGTTGTATAATTTTTTTGAAAAGAAAAATCACGAACATATTTTTGACACACATGAACATTTTTAAAATGGCCCAAATGTTTGTAAAAGTCGCATGAACATTTTTTGCGCTGCAGGAATAGTTTGAAAATGTGTGATGAATGCTTTCTAATTTTAACTTTTTTTGGAACCTATGTATTTAGAATATTTTGAAAAATACAAACAAAAAAAAAGAAAAAAGTAAAGTAAACAAGCCGAGTGAATAAATGAACAAACCTGCTGTTGGGTTGTAACTGCGCTACCCCTGGGATCCACGGTGCTCTGACTATAGGTTACTAATAGTCTGCTAAGTCACCGTTGATGTATAAAAAAATTCACCATCGACGCTTTGTGATTGTGGACAAAATAGTGGGAAAGCAAGAACATACGGAGTCCAGTTCAAAAAAAATAAATAGATACTACATACGTAGTTGGGAAAGAGATAACACTGAAAGGGTCCCAAAGAAAATTCGTGACTAGAGTGAGGAACTCAAGAGCCTCCAATTTCACTAGAAATCAATTTTCAACATTATTTTGAATAAATATTAAAACAACACATTGAACATTGTTTTGAAGGGTACGAAATATTTTTAAAATTACGTGAACTTTTGACATTGTATTAACATTTTCACAAATATGAACGAACATGTTTTTGGAACGAGCGAACATTTTTCTTTTTTTTTAGAAAAATGGTTCAATACATTTTAAAAATTATACATACATTTTTACATTGTATAAACATTTTAAAAAATGACACAAACATATTTTGGAAACACGTGAACATTTTTTGAATGGTACAAACATTTTTAAAAGTCAAGTGAACATTTTTTACATTGCATGAATATTTATTAGACCATCAATGAATGCTTTTAAAATGTTAATTATTTTTTGGAACATGTGTATTTAGATATTTTTGAAAATACAAACAAAGGAAAAAAGAAAAAAGGCGAAGCAAACAAACCAGGTGAATAAATGAACAAACCTGCTACTGGGCTAGCCCGCTAGGCCATTCCGTGAGGCGACGCGGTGGTAGCTCTCATAACAAGCGAGATGTAACCGTGCTAGGCCTGGGATCCACGGTGCTTTGAGCCTTTGACTATAGGTTAGTAATAGGCCGCTATGTCACCATTGGTGTATAAAAGTAGTCATCGTCGATGCTTTGTGATTGTGAATAAAATAG
The DNA here is from genome assembly GCA_011799875.1 of Thinopyrum elongatum. NCBI lineage: Eukaryota > Viridiplantae > Streptophyta > Magnoliopsida > Poales > Poaceae > Thinopyrum > Thinopyrum elongatum. The sequence goes on from CM022299.1 coordinate 538,991,239, forward strand.
TGGGAAAGCAAGAACATACTGAGTTCAGTTCGAAAAAAGAGATACCGCAGAGTTGGGACAGATATACCACTAAAAGGGTCCCAAAGAAAATTCGTGAGTAGAGTGAGGAACTCAAGAGACTCCAATTTCACTTGGAACCAATTTTCTACATTATTTTGAATAAATATTAAATAAAAACATTGAACATTGGTTTGAAGGGTACTAAATATTTTTTTAAGTTACGTGAATTTTCTGACATTGTATTAATATTTTCGCAAATATGTACGAACATGTTTTTGAAATGAGTGAGCATTTTTTATTTTTTTTAAAAATGGTACAATTTTTCAAAAACAATTACATTTACATTTTTTACATTGTATATACATTTTTAAAAATGTCTCAAACATATGTTTGACACACATGAACATTTTTTGAATGGCACAAACATTTTAAAAGTTGTGTGAACATTTTTTACACTGCATGAATATTTATTAAATGTGCGATGAACTCTTTTCAAATTGTACTTATTTTTTGGAACATGTGTATTTAGATTTTTTTGGAAAATAAAAACAAAGGGAAAAAATAAAAAATGAAGCAAACAAACAAGGTGAATAAATGAACAAACCCGCTACTGGGTGAAGAAAATATGCCGTAGAGGCAATAATAAAGTTGTTATTTTATATTTCCTTATTCATGATAAAGGTTTATTATTCATGCTAGAATTGTATTGATCGGAAACTTAAATACATATGTGAATACATAAACAAATACCGTGTCCCTAGTAAGCCTCTACTAGACTAACTCGTTGATCAAAGATGGTTAAGGTTGCCTAACCATGGACATGTGTTGTCATTTGATAACGGGATCACATCATTAGGAGAATGATGTGATGGACAAGACCCACCCATTAGCTTAGCATAATGATCGTTCAGTTTTATTGCTATTGCTTTCTTCATGTCAAATACATATTCCTTCGACTATGAGATTATGCAACTCCCGGATACCGGAGGAATACTTTGTGTGCTATCAAACGTCACAACGTAACTGGGTGATCATAAAGATGCTCTACAGGCATCTCCGAAGGTGTTTGTTGAGTTGGCATAGATCGAGATTATGATTTGTCACTCTGAGTTTCGGAGAGGTATCTCTGGGCCCTCTTGGTAATACACATCATAAGCTTGCAAGCAAATGACTAAGGAGTTAGTCACGAGGTGATGTATTACGGAACCAGTAAAGAGACTTGCCGGTAATGAGATTGAACTAGGTATGAAGATACCGACGATCGAATCTCGGGTAAGTAACATACCGATTGACAAAGGGAATTACGTATGTTGTCGTAACGGTTCGACCGATAAAGATCTTCGTAGAATATGTAGGAGCCAATATGAGCATACAAGTTCCGCTATTGGTTATTGACCGGAGAGGTGTCTCGGTCATGTCTACATAGTTCTCGAACCCGTAGGGTCCGCACGCTTAACATTCGATGACGATATAGTATTATATGAGTTATGTGATTTGGTGACCGAATGTTGTTCGGAGTCCCGGATGAGATCACGGGCATGACGAGGAGTCTCGAAATGGTCGAGAGGTAAAGATTGATATATAGGACGATGGTATTCGGACACCGGAAGTGTTCCGGAGGGTACCGGGTACTTATCGGGTCACCAGAAAGGAGTTTCGGGCACCCCCGGCAAAGATATGGGCTTTATGGGCCAGGAGAGGGAACACACCAGCCCACAAGGGGCTGGTGCGCCCCCTATAGAGGCCGGCCTATGAGGAGGAGAAGGAAAGAGGGGAGGGAAAGGAAAGTGTGGAGTAGGACTCCCCCTTCCTTCCCTCTCCCCCCTCTTTCCTTCCCCCTTCTTCATATAAGGAAAGGGGGGGCGCAGGGCAAGGCAGGAGCCCTAGGGCTGTCGCCAGGTCTCTTGGGGTGCCCTAGGGGCTGCCTCCTCCCCTCCCACCTATATATATGTGGGGAGGGGGCGCCACACAATACCAGAAGATTGTCTTAGCCGTGTGTGGCGCCCCCATCCACTGTTTACTCCCCCGGTCATATTTTCGTGGTGCTTAGGCGAAGCCCTGCGGAGATCACTTCACCATCACCGTCACCATGCCGTCGTGCTGACGGAACTCATCTACTACTTCGCCCGTCTTGCTGGATCAAGAAGGCGAGGACGTCACCGAGCTGAACGTGTGCAGAATGCGGAGGTGCCGTGCGTTCGGTACTAGATCGGTTGGAGCGCGAAGAAAGTTCGACTACATCAACCGCGTTGTGAAACGCTTTCACTTATGGTCTACGAGGGTACATAGACACACTCTCCCCCTCGTTGCTATGCATCTCCATGGATAGATCATTGCGTGTGCGTAGAATTTTTTTTGTTTTTCATGCAACAATTCCCAACAGTGGCATCATGAGCCAGGTCTATGCGTAGATGATATGCACGAGTAGAACACAAGGAAGTTGTGGGCGGTGATGTTCATACTGCTTACCACCAACGTCTTATTTTGATTCGGCGGCATTGTGGGATGAAGCGGCCCGGACCAACCTTACATGTCGACGTACATGAGACCAGTTCCACTGACTGATATGCAACTAGTTTTGCATAAAGGTGGCTGGCGGGTGTCTGTTTATCCTACTTTAGTTGAATCAAATTTGACTGCGGCCGGCCCTTGAAGAAGGTTAAAACAACAAACTTGATAAATCACCGTTGTGGTTTTTGCCGTAGGTAAGAACGGTTCTTGCTAGAAGCCCGTAGCAGCCACGTAAAACTTCCAACAACAAAGTAGAGGACGTCTAACTTGTTTTTGCAGGGCATGTTGTGATGTGATATGGTCAAGACATGATGTGATATACGTTGTTGTATGAGATGATCATGTTTAGTAAGTTATCGGCAACTGGCAGGAACCTTATGGTTGTCGCTTTATTGTATGAAATGCAAACGCCATGTAATTGCTTTACTTTATCACTATGCGTTAGCGATAGTTGTAGAAGCAATAGTTGGCGAGACGACCACGATGCAACGATGGAGATCAAGGTGTCGAGACGGTGACAATGGAGATCATGACGATGCTTTGGAGATAGAGATCAAAAGCACAAGATGATGGCCATATCATGTCACATATTTTGATTGCATGTGATGTTTATCCTTTATGCATCTTATTTTGCTTAGAACGGCGGTAGCATGATAAGATGATCCCTTCACTTAATTTCAAGATAAAAGTGTTCTCCCTGAGTATGCACCGTTGCTACAGTTCGTCGTGTTGAGACACCACGTGATGATCGGGTGTGATAGACTCTACGTTCACATACAACGGGTGCAAGACAGTTTTGCACATGCGGAATACTTGGGTTAAATTTGACGAGCCTAGCATGTACAGACATGGCCTCGGAACACTGGAGATCGAACATGAATCATATAGTAGATATGATCAACATGGGTTAGTTGATTTGGATCACGTATCACTTAGATGACTTGAGGGATGTCTATTTAAGTGGGAGTTCATTAGTAATTTGATTAATTGAACTTAATTTATCATGAACTTAGTCTTGATAGTTTTTGCATATCTATGTTGTAGATCAATAGCTCGTGTATAGCTCCCCTGTTTTATTTTGAAATGTTCCTAGAGAAAACTAAGTTGAAAGATGATAGTAGCAATGATGCGGACTGGGTCCATGATCTGAGGATTATCCTCATTGATGCACAGAAGAATTATGTCCTTGATGCACCACTATGTGACAGACCTATTGCAGGAGCAGATGCAGACGTTATGAACGTTTGGCAAGCTCGATATGATGACTATGTCGTGGTATTCTCAGATGCCAGGGGGTGGCTTATCATGGGTGGAGCCAAGAGGACGTCGTCGGGCCATGGAAGCGGGAGTGAGCACGAGCTCGATCGCACACGAGACGTACCCAGGTTCGGGGCTCTCCGGAGAGATAACACCCCTAGTCCTGCTCTGCGGGGTCTCCGCATGATGACTATGATCAGAGAGTGTACAAGGTTGCTCCTTGAGCTGTGTTGCTAGAGGAAGAAGAAGGGTAGAGCTACCTCTCCACTCCTAGCTATGGTGTGTGTGGGATGAAGGCTGAACCCTTTGCATGGGTGAACCCTGGGGGGTTTTATAGGCCAACCCCCCAGGGGTACAATGGTAATGCGGCCGGGTGTAGGACCCGGACGTCAGTGTCTAGGGTCGCCGGGTTCTCCGCCGGCTGCTGGGGCCCGCCCCTGGAGGGCCCCGCCGGCTGCCGAGAATCCGGCCGACAGGTAGAGCCCGCCGCCTGCGGGCCACATGATTGCCTTTTGCTGTAGCTTTGTACTTGATGATGGAGGCTTCGTCAGGAGTCGTATGGCTACAGTCCCGCGTCAGGGGGGTTGATGGCCGCTTGGTCAGCACACACTGTAGCCGTGCTCCGTCTTGTCATAGTGGGTGAGTGCGGACTTTGAGGGAAGGGAAGGGTCCGTCTGCCGGGAGCCGGCCCGCCCCTCAACGCTGCCTTCTAGGGGTGCGCCGCCTTCTGGTAGCTCGCGGACAGGTAGGGCCCGCCGCCTGCGAGCCGTACTGATCGCCTTTTGCTGTAGCATGACCCTTGCTGACGAGGGCCATGTCCTGAGTCGCATGGCTACAGTCCTGCGCCAGGCGGGTAGGTGGCCGCTTGGTCAGCCTACACTGTAGCCACGCTCCTTCGGGATTCGGGGGAGTAGTTGGCTCTGCAGCCACGCCCCGTCTCGTCGGAGTAGGTGAGTGCAGACTCCGAGGGGAGGAGGGGCCGTCTGCTAGGAGCCGGCCTCCCCCAAGAGCCGCCTTCTATGAGTGTGCCGTCTTCTGGAAGCCGGCCACTTGGTCCTAGCTGGACCAAGGAACCGGCCGCATGCCCGGAAGGCATGAGGGGGTTTGCTAGCCCCGATGTCTTGAAATGTTATTAGGTCCGGATGAGGCTACCCGGGGTCTATCCCCCCGACAGTAGTCCCCGAAGCTGGTGAGGTGCCACGGCTCAAAGCCGGAGTGCCTCAGCAGTTTCCTCCTCCGAGAGATCTTGTGTCTTTGCTTTGTCCGGCTTGAAGAAGCCGCCTGCCAGGAGCCGGCCAAGGCAAAGCCGGCCGCTTGGTGGATTTGAATCGCCGCGGCGGGCGCCGGGTGGTACGCCTCCGGGTGGCGCGCTTGTCGCCCGTTGTACGCTTGCCACGTGTCGCCAGCAGGCCCGGCCGGCCTGCCAGCCCACACGCGCGCCGGGACGCTGCCGCAGGCCCGAGCCCGCCACTACGCAGCCTCGGCGCGCGCGCGGATCCGCTGCGGCCGAGGCAGACGGTTGCCCTTCCGGGGCGGAGTGATTGCGCGCCATTAAGGCGCGGGATATGCGGGGGCGTGCAGGACGTGGGCGCAGTTAATCTCCACGCCCCCCGCGAAGCGTCACATTCGGCCCCACCGCCGCTGCCGTATAAATAGGAGGGAGGGGGGCGGCCAAACGCACGCGCGCCCCCTCCGCTCGCTTCTTCCTCGCTACTCTGCATCCTTGCTGCTGCTGCGCTGCTGCACCGCCCGCCGCTGAAGTGCCGCTGTGGCCTCGTCGCCGTCCAGCCTCGCCGCGCCACCGCCCAACGTCACTGCGCCGCCGCCAGGCCACCGCGAGCCATGGCGCGAGGCGAGTGGGACGGCTCCAACGTCCATGACGGGCACCTTGAGTTCCTCCATGCGACGCATAGGATTCCCGTCGAGGGGGTCGTGGGGACGCGCCTTCCCGACGCGCGGGAGATCTCGCTGGCATCGAGGGCCGGCGAGTTCATCGTCTTCCGGAGCCACTTCCTCGCCGGATTCGGCTTGCCGGCGAGCGGCTTCCTCCGCTCCTTCCTCGAATTTTACCATCTTCAGCCTCACCATCTCACCCCCAACACGGTGGTGCTCCTTTCCGCCTTCGTGACCTTCTGCGAAGGCTACCTTGGCGTCCTGTCCACGCTCGAGCTGTGGGGCAGGTTCTTCTACCTGAAGCTGGGCACCCAGGCCAAGGGTGAGCCAGCCCAGTGCGGCTCCTGCGTCACCGTGCGACGCACTAGCTCCGGGACCCGCTTTCCTCCCATCGCTCTGCTGGAGTCGGCGAAGCTGTGGCAGAAGTCATACTTCTATGTCCGCAATCTCCACCCGACTCGAGATTACATCAACTTGCCGGCTTTCGTAATCGGCCCGCCTGGCAAGCCACGGAACAATTGGGGCAGCAACCCTCCAAGCCGTTGCCGGCTGCCATCACCAACGTCCTCGTCCGGCTGCAAGAGATGACGGACTCGGAGGGCCTTAAGCCGGCAGACTTGCTAGCCGCCTTCGTCCACCGCCGGGTTTCGCCCCTCCAATTCCGGCCACACCTGATCTGCGACATGAGCGGCCATCGGGACCCATGCCGGATGTCGACCAAGGAGCTGCCGACTATGGAGGTAGTCCGCCATGTCAACTACTTCTCCGATAGCAAGCTCAGCGAGACTGAGTGGAGATTTGGCAAGGAGCCGTACAGCTGCGCTAACCCGCCGCTTGCGGTTAGTATCTGGTCCCCGTTTTTTGCTTATGCAGTACTCTTCATCCGACCTAACCACCTGAACGTGGGGCAGCGCTTCCCTGGCCGGACAGCAGCCGACGCGCCGGCTCCGGGCCACCAGTGGATGCCGGACCGCGAGGAGAGCGACGTGGGTGACCCAGAGCTGGGGGCTGCCGTGTTGGAAGAGGACGACGCCACCGGGGGAGGCGGCGCTAGAGCAGGCGGAGCCGCCGGAGGCGGCGATGTCCGGGATTGGCCGGATGATGATGAAGACGGCGACGGACAACACCGCCCCGAAGGCGCCGACAGGGCAGGCGCCGGCTCCTCGACGGCGCGGCCGACAGGCGGAGCGCCGACTGGTGCACCCGGTGCGCCTAAATGCCGTGCCGGGGGGATGTTTGGCAGCAAGCCGCCCAAGAAGGCCAAGTCGATGACCGTGACCAAGCGGCAAGAGGCCGCGAAGACGGCCGCCATCCGGCGGGGCCCGAAGGAGCGCCCAACGGTGTTCGGGTAAGTGCGTTAGGCGCACTGTCTTGATTATTTCTTTCTTGCAAGCTTCTTATCTTTGCTTGATTTGCCGCGCAGGGCTCCCCTTTCCATATCGCGGGCTCCGTCCGCCTCGCTGATCGGACCAGCAGGTGGCTCTAAGGAGGCCTGGTGCGTGGACCCGGCCGCCGCCCTTCGGGAGGCGACGGAGAGGAACGCGCGGGAGGCGCGGGAGGAGCGGCGCGGGCGGAGGCTGATGCCTAGGCCGCCGCATCGGCACATGCAGAGGCCCAGGCCGCGGCGCAGGCGGAGGCGGAGGCGGCGACAAAGGCGCAGGCGGAGGCCGACGCCAAGGCCGCGGAGGATCCGGCTGGTGGAGGGATCCCGGAGGCCGCCAACCTCTAGCAGCCGGAGCCACCAGTGGTGGAGATCCAGGCGCCGCCTGGAACAGTCGGAGCCGACCAGACGGCCCCAGAGCAGGGGGCGACCGGCCCCGTCGACCCAGAGGCGGAGGTGGTTCAGCGGGCGCCGGGTGCTGGCGAGCGGGGAGGCGGCCATCCCGAAGGGCCGGAGGGGCCTTTGGCCGGCGCCGGGCTAGCGATGAGCCAGACCCTGATGACGCACGCCTCCGCGCGCCTGCGCCCGTCGCGGGCGGCCTCCACGCCGAGGCCGGTAGAGGTCAGGGCCGCGAGCTCGTCGGGAGCCGACACCAAATCCACAAGCTCTGCTCCACCTGGTTGGGCACCAGGAGCCGGCCCGGCCTCCCTGAACCTCGCAGTGCAGGATGTCCTAGACAAGTTCTCCGCCCACGGCGCCACCCTCTTGAAGGCGAGGAGCGAGATGGTGGCGATGCAGACGTCTGTCCGGGTATGTTCTTGATCTTGTTTTTTATTTTTGCGATCTTCAGTGGGGGCGCGCCAGCGCACCCACTGGGTGTAGCCCCCGAGTTCCAAGCCGGCTGCTGAGCAGGCGGGTTGGAACTTTAAGGCGTGTTTCCGAATGCTGAGATGTTGTGTTTGCCGCAGGACTACCACAACCTGCGTGCGGTCGCCTTCAACTCCCAGAACCAGACGCTTGCCAACCGGACCGCCGAGTTGAAGAAGAGCCGAGGTACATAGGCCGGCTTTCAGTGGGGGCGCACAAGCGCACCCATTGGGTGTAGCCCCCGAGATTCGGGCCGACTACTGAGCAGTCGGGCCGGATCTTCCGGCGACTTCTTGTCTTTGTTGATGCTATCGCTGATGATTCTTCTTTGCCTTTGCAGAGGCCGCCGCCCATTTGCGGGACCGTGTGCATGAGCTCGAGGGCCAGCTTCAGGCCAAAGAGCTGGAACGCAGCCAGGTGGCCGCGGAGCGCAACCGGCTCGAGAAGGAGTTGGCCGACCAGGCGACCCGGCATGCGAAGCAGGTCCGGCAGCTGAAGGACGAGGAGGAGCGCCTCAAGGCCGAGTTCGAGTCCCAGCGCTCGGGCTGGGCCGAAAAGGAGAAGTACCTGTCGGAGGGCTACTCAGTGATTGAGGATCTGCTCGAAGGTAGGTTTTCTTTCTTCCTTGATTGGTTAGTTGCCGGCTACCGTGGTCAGCCGACTTCTGATTCTTCTGCCTTCTTTTGGACAGAGTACTTCCCGGATCGCTCTGGTGCCATTGGCCAGGCGATTGAGGCACGGCGCGACCAGCGGAGGACCGTGGGCATGGAGATTGCGCCGGACCGGCCCCGGAACTTGGCCGAACAGTTCTTGGCCATTCGGCTGCGTCTTGAGCCGGTGCACCGCCTGCTCCGCCGGTTTCAGCGCGCCGGGTCGCAGGTCTTGGAAGAGCTTTGGCCGGGTGTGCCAGTCCCTCGGACTCCTAGCTGGACCGCCGACTGGTTGGAGGTGGTGGGGGAGCGGCTCGATGCCTGGAAGGGCGCCGCGGCACGGGCCGACGCCAAGGCGGCGCTGGAGTTCGTGAAGGCGTGGTACCCGGGTGTGAGCCTGGCGCAGCTCGCCACCTTCCGCCAGGAGGCGGCGCCAGAGTCGGAGGCGGAGCATGAGGAGATCGCCATTCGCGCGTCGGCCCTCGCCGAGTACACCGACGGCAACGTCTTCATCCCGGAGCAGGCAGAAGACGGCACCGAGGTGCCGCCGTCCTGGTTCGGGCTGAACCCGGACGAGGGGGAGGACCCGGCGGAGGAGATCGCCTCTAGCGACGAAGCCACGGAGGAGGACGAGTACGAGGTAGGCGATGGCGTCGCGCCAGATGACGTAGCGACCAGCCGGAATTAGCCCGATCCAGCCTCAGCCGCCGACCAGACCGAGACCGACCAGCCGGAGGCCCCGCCAGCCGGTGCCACCGCCACCGCCGACTTGTCCGAGCAGCCCGTAGTGCCTCCGGCTTAGGCGGTCCTTATCTCTTTAAGTTTTTCTGTCTTATGCTCAAGAACAAGTTAGTTATGCGCAGTTCCACCCACTGGGGGTGTATTTTAAACCTTGATGAATGCCAGCCGCTGGCCTTTTGCAATGTAAATGAATTTATTTTCCCTGCATGCTTGTGTGCCCCACCGAGTTCTGCTCGATTTTGCCTTTGCTTTCTTTGGCTTTTTCTTTTGCCGTGTTCCTTTGGCTGCCACCCTGCCAGCCGGACAGCCGCGTAGCGGTCTGTAGCCGGGTCAGGGACTTGTCCGTTTAGAGTAGGCAAATTACTTCAGCCGCTTAAAGCAGGCCAGAGGCCGGCTTGGCCTGAACTGGCGTTCTTCCTTAGTCATTTTTCGTGTGGACAACGTTTCCGGCCTTTAGCTCTTGCCCGCCGAGCAGTCGCGCTGCGAGCTGTGGCTGGGGCAAAGAGAGGGCTTTGGCGTCAGCACACTACTGAGCCGACTTCGGATGGTTCCAACTTGGGCCAAGTCGGCGAGCCTCCGGGCCGGCTGACCGGACCCGGGCAAGGCGAAAAGAATGAATACTCATACATAGGCGAAGCTTATCATATAGATAAAAAGGTAGCCCCCGAGTGCTCCTCGGGGTACCCGTTATCTTTACTTAGTACAAAAGATAGCATGGTACATACACTGCATCAACTGTAAAATGGGCGGAGAAGGTTCGCGTTCCATGGGCGCTCCGACTCCTGGCCCGCTGTGTCCCTCTTGCGTGCCCTGGGCTTCTGCGCGTCGATGAGGTAGTAGGAGTCGTTACCCAGGGCCTTGCTAATGATGAAAGGCCCCTCCCAAGGAGCCGAGAGCTTGTGCTGGCCGGCTGTTCGTTGGATCAGCCAGAGCACAAGGTCGCCCTCGCGGAAAGCACGCGGCTTGATCTTCTTGTTGTGGTAGCGGCACAGGCTCTGCTGGTAGATGGCGGACCGGCTGAGTGCCAGTAGCCGGGCCTCTTCAAGCAAGTCGATGCCGTCTTCGCGGGCCTCCTTTGATTCCGCCTCTGTGTACAGGGTGACGCAAGGCGAGTCGAACTCGATGTCTGTTGGGATGACGGCCTCGGCCCCGTACACGAGGAAGAAAAGAGTGAAGCCAGTTGATCTGTTTGGCGTGGTTCAGAGACTCCAAAGGACGGCCGGTAGCTCCTCGATCCAGCAGCCGGCCGAGCGCTCTAGCGGCTCGACCAGCCGAGGCTTGATGCCGGAAAGAATGAGGCCGTTTGCCCGCTCCACCTGCCCGTTTGACTGCGGGTGAGCAACCGACGCGAGGTCCAGTCGGATGCCCTGCGTTGCGCAGAAACGAGCCAAGGCGCCTTTGGCGAAGTTTGTGCCGTTGTCGGTGATGATGCTGTGCGGGATGCCGTATCGAACGGTGATATCCGCGATGAATGTAACGGCTGTGGGGCCATTCAGCTTCTTGATCGGCTTCGCTTCAATCCACTTTGTGAACTTGTCCACGGCAACCAGTAGATGGGTCATGCTGCCGCGTGTAGTCTTGAATGGGCCCACCATGTCCAACCCCCATACGGCAAACGGCCAGGTGATGGAAATAGTCTTGAGGGCTGAGGCCGGCTGGTGCTGCTTGGTGCTGAAACGCTAGCACCCTTTGCACTTCCGGACCAACTCCTTGACGTCGTCCAGAGCAGTCGGCCAGAAGAAGCCATGGTGGAAAGCCTTGGCGACGAGGGCTCTGGAGGCGGCATGGTGGCCACATTCGCCTTGATGAATGTCCCTGAGGATTGCTATGCCTTTCTCCGGCTCGACGCAGTGCTGAAAGACACCTGTCGGGCTGCGCCTGGCGAGCTCTCTGTTGATGATCGTGTATGCAGTCGCCCGGCGTTGCACTTGCCGGGCCAACACCTCGTCGGCTGGGAGCTCGCGGCTCACCAAAAAGTTGAGGATGGGCTGCCCCTAGGATGGGGCTTCTACCACCGTCATGATGGTGACCGGCGCCAGGGTGGCCGGGTTGGGAGGCGGCGGGTTGGAGGCAGCCGCTCCCTGTTGCGTCGCGGAAGTCCCTGGGCCGACTGCAGCAGTCCCCGGGCCGGGTTCTGGAGTTCCTGGGCCGGGTTTAGGTGCTGCAGCCCCCGGGCCGCCTGCAGAAGTCCCCGGGCCAGCTGCTGAAGTCCCCGAGGCAGATCCGGCTGCTCCGGGGTCAGCCGGCACGAAGATGGATTCTGATTCAGGTGAAGGCTGGATAGACGGTTTGCGCAAGCACTCGAGGGAAACGCCGGCTGGTATGGCTTGCCGGGTAGAGCCAATCCGTGCCAGGGCGTCGGCTGCTTCGTTGTCAGTCCGTGGCACGTGGATGAACTCGCACCCATCAAAGTAACCGCTGATCTGCTAGACGAGGGAGCGGTAACTAGCCATGTTGGCGTCCTTGGTGTCCCAGTCGCCAGAAGACTGTTGGACCACAAGGTCCGAGTCGCCATAGCACAAGATGCGGCGGATGCCGATCTCCTTGGCCAGTCGGAGCCTGTGAACGAGTGCCTCGTACTCGGCCACGTTGTTGGAGGCGGCAAAGTGGATTTGCAGCATGTACTTCAGCTTGTCGCCTTTGGGAGAGGTGAGGACGATGCCGGCTCCCAAACCGGTGCGCATCTTCAAACCGTCGAAGTGCATCCGCCAGTGCGTGGAATTTGGCGCAGGAGGCAGGTACTGGGTCTCGGCCTAGTCGACAAGGAAGTTGGCCAGCGCTTGGGACTTGATGGCGGTGCGGGGCTGGTAGAGGATGGTGTGGGGAGCCAGCTCGATGGCCCACTTGGCCACCCGGCCCGAGGCATCTCGGTTGCCCATGATCTCGGCAAGGGGGGCGGTACAGACGACCGTGATGGTGTGCTCCTGGAAGTACTGCTTCAGCTTCTTGGCGGCAAAGTACACGCCGTAGCACATCTTCTTGTAGTGGGGGTAGTTCTGCTTGGAGGCGGACAACACCTCGCTCAGGTAGTAGACTGGCCTCTGGACCGGCTGTGCCTTGCCAGCTTCTAGGCGCTCGACAACAATCACCGTGCTGACGACCCGGTTGGTGGCGGCGATGTAGAGGAGCATGGGCTCTTTAGCAGCCGGAGCGGCCAGAACAGGCGGCGTGGACAGCATCCACTTGAGCTGGAGGAACGCCTCGTCCGCCTGGTCGGTCCACTCGAAGCATGTGGTCTTCTTCATGAGCTGGTACAGAGGGAGGGCCTTCTCGCCCAGCCGGCTGACGAACCAACTGAGAGATGCTAGGCACCCGGTGAATTTCTGGACGTCCCGCAGTCGGGTCGGTCTCTTCATCCGCTCAATGGCCTTGATCTTTACGGAGTTGCACTCTATCCCGCGCTTAGAAACAAGGTAGCCAAGGAGCTGGTCGGCTGGTACTACGAAGACGCACTTCTCCGGGTTGAGCTTGATCTGAAAGCGGCGCAGGTTGGCGAAGGTCTCCTTGAGATCCTCCAGAAGGGTACCGCGCTTCTCCGTCTTCACCACTATGTCATCCACATAGATGTGGGCGTTTCTGCCGAGTTACTTCAAAAGGCACTTCTGCATGCAGCGCTGAAAGGTGGCGCCGGCATTCCTCAAGCCGAACGTCATGGTGATGTAGCAGAAGACGCCGAAAGGGGTGATGAAGGCGGTCTTCAGTCGATCGGCCGGGTACAGCTTGATCTGGTGGTAGCCGGAGTAGGCGTCCAAAAAGGACAAAAGCTTGCAGCCGGTCGTGGAGTCGATCACTTGATCAATCCGGGGCAAGGCAAACGGATCCTTGGGCCAGGCTTTGTTGAGGCTTGTGTAGTCGATACACATGCGCCACTTGTTGTTTTTCTTCAAAACAAGGACTGGGTTGGCAAGCCAGTCCGGGTAGAACACTTCCATGATGAAGCCGGCTGCCAGAAGCCGGGCGACTTCTTCACCAACGATCCTTCTCTTCTCTTCTGATAGGCGGCGGAGGGGTTGCTTGACCGGCTTAGCATCCGGCCGCACATGCAGCTTGTGCTCGGCGAAATCCTTCGGAACACCCGGCATGTCCTTGGGGGACCATGCAAAGATGTCCCGATTCTCACGGAGGAAGTCGACGAGCTCGCTTTCCTATTTGCTGTCGAGGTTAGCCCCCACGACAGCGTACCTCTCCGGGTGCGCCGGGGCCAAGATGATCTTCTTGGTTTCCTTAGCCGGCTGGAAGGAGCCCTCAGCCTCAACCTCCTTGGGGTCGGAAGGCATGGCCGGCTGCTCGCTGGCCATGGCCACAGCCCGGTCAAGGAGGTGCTTCTCTTGGGCGATGACGAGGGACTCGGCTAGCTGGGAGCTGGCCGCGGCGCATGTGAGCGACTTCTTGTAGTCGCTGGCAATGGTGATGATGCCCTTGGGACCCGGCATCTTCATCTTCAGGTACGCGTAATGCGGAACCGCCATGAATTTGGCCAGCGCAGGCCGGCCCAAGAGCGTGTGGTAGGGGCTGTCCAAGTCGACCACCTCGAACCAGATGGGCTCGCGGCGGAAGTGGGTCTTGTCGTCGAACAGGATGTCGATCTTGAGCTTGCCGATTGGAGAGCAGGAAAGCCCAGGGACAGTGCCATGGAATACAGTCCGGCTGGGCTGGAGTTGCTTCTCCTTGATGCCCAGCTTTTCCATGGTGTCGCGGTAGAGGATGTTGATGCTGCTGCCGCCGTCTATCAGGACTCGGGAGAAGCGGCAAGCCCGCCTCTCGGTTGAGAAGGTGGAGTCCAACACCATGGAGTAAGCACCCGGCGAAGGCATCACAGCCGGATGGTCATCGCGGCTCCAGGTGATGGGCCTTTCGGACCAGTGCATGAATTGGGGGACCTCTAGAATGACAGTGTTCACCTTGTGGTGTTGCTAACGCCGACTGTGCTTGTCGCCGGTTTCACTAGTGAAGACGACATAAGTGGCGTTCTCGTTAGGGAACTCATCTTGGAGCATGCCGACAGGGCGGGCCGGCTGGAGGAGGCGGCAAGCCTTCGCCCTTGGTGATTCGGGTGAGCCAGCTGCACTGCCGGGTCGTGTGGTTGGACGGCTTCGCGCTGCTGTGGAACTTGCATGGGGCATCAAGGGTCTGCTCAAAGGAGAAGGCCGGCAGCCAGCCCTCCTTGCCGCCCCGCTGACGCTTGGGGCCGGGTTGACATGCCGGCTGCTGGTCCTCGACGGTTGCCACCTGCCGGCTGTTTGAAGCCGGCTGCTGGGCCTTACGCTTGTTGTCGTTCGGCTGCTGGCGTCGGTTGGAGTCACCAGCCGACGCTTGAGAAGCCAGCGGGATCACCTTCCCGGACGCGTCGATCCGGATCTCCGACTTCATGGAAGAGTCGGCCGTGGCGTACTTGTCCGCCACAACCAGGAGCTCATCCAACGTAGCCGGCTCATCGTACAAAAGCTTGTGCTTGAGCAGGGTGCCCTCTCTGCACCCGGAGGTGAAGTACTCGATGGCTTGCACCTCGTGCACCCCCTCGCAGGAGTTGCGCAACTCGGCCCAGCGCGTCAGGTAGTCACGAGTGGACTCGGTCAAACCCTGAACGCACATGGAGAGCTGGTGAGGCTTGGGGGGCCCTTTGTAGGTGCTGTTGAAGTTGCGGACGAAGACGTCGCTGAAGTCCAACCAGCTGTTGATGCTGTTGGGCTTGAGGCTGTTCAACCATGTCCGGGTCGTGCCCTGCAGCATGAGCGGAACATACTTCACGGCAACACGCATGTTGCTGTTTGCTATGCTGACTGCGGTGGCGTAGTCGGTCAGCCAATCTTCCGGCTTCACGGCGCCGTTGTACTTGGGAGTGTCGCGAGGAAGCGAGAACCCTTTGGGGAAGGGCTTGTCGCGGATGCGGGGGCCGAAGCAGGACGGGCCGACTGTATCCTCGTCCTCCATTGCCAGGGACCGAGCTAGCTGCTCGATCCGGCGGCGAGCGTCATTCTCGCCGACTGCTTTGCGGGGGCCTAGCCGCCCCCCAAAGTCGGGTGCTCAACCGGTGCCGGAGAAGCCAACCTCTCCCTGCGGGGGGGAGGCGGTCGTTCGTCCTGCTGGCGCCAGCCCTCCGGGTTCGGAGGAACTTCCCGGCTGCCCACAACTGTCTGGTGAGAGCGCCGGCTGCGGCTAGCTTCCGGCTCCGGGTTCCGCTGGCCGCGGCCGCCGCCACTAGGGGACCGGGAGGTCGCTCCATTCTCGCGGCGGGGTGGAGGGTTCCGTTCCGGGAGCTCGGCATGCTGGCCGGTTCCCACCATGCGGTTGCACGCATCTTGCTGCGTGTTTGCAGCGTCGAGGAGTTCCTGGAGGCGGTCTAGCTGACTACGCCGTTCGTCGCCCTCCAGGTTCTCGAGTTCTTCTACCGCCGCCTGTGCGGCGCGCATATTCTGCACAGGGGTGTCGTAGATCAGACGTCCAACTCCCAGCATGCTGGCGATGGCCACGCCGCATTGCCAGATGGCGCTAGCTCGGCCGCAGCCGGTGTGCCGCCAGCTATGCGATCGATCTCGCGCTAGTTGGCCTCAGCGCGGCGCTTCATGGCCGCCATCTTGGTGGCGCTGTCGAGGAGCTTGACGCGGATTTCTTCTATCACCGCCGCGTCGGTGTTGGCTCCAACGGGAGCCGCCAGGTCCTGCATCGCTGCTCGCAGTGGGTCTTGGACGGCCCCGCCAAAGGCCTGGCTGTGGCCAGTGACCATCACCTCCACGAAGACGCCGGCGTCGAGCGCACCGACAGAGACAACGCTAGAGGCGGGAGGGAGCGGGTCATCGATTACCACCACGTCGCCGGGGAACCCGTCGGTGGCGTCTGCATCGGAGAGGTTGAGCTTCCCGAAGAGGTCGACGAGGCAGCTCACGGGGCAAACGGCTCCCGCGTCGGGCGATGCGCTGGTGCAAGCGCAAGCAAACGTATCGGGCTGGCCGATCAGGCCGGCCGCAACGTGCTCGCCAGAGAGGAAGGCGGTTCCCGTCCAGAACGTGTTGCCGGCCGACGCCGCGAATGGCCCCACGGTGGGCGCCAACTATCGTGGTATTCTCACGTCAGATGCCAAGGGGTGGCTTATCATGGGTGGAGCCAAGAGGACGTCGTCGGGCCCTGGAAGCGGGAGTGAGCACGAGCTCGATCGCACATGAGATGTACCCAGGTTCGGGGCTCTCCGGAGAGATAACACCCCTAGTCCTGCTCTGTGGGGTCTCCGCATGATGACTATGATCAGAGAGTGTACAAGGTTGCTCCTTGAGCTGTGTTGCTAGAGGAAGAAGAAGGGTAGAGCTACCTCTCCACTCCTAGCTATGGTGTGTGTGGGATGAAGGCTGAACCCTTTGCATGGGTGAACCCTGGGGGGTTTTATAGGCCAACCCTCCAGGGGTACAATGGTAATGCGGCCGGGTGTAGGACCCAGACGTCACTGTCTAGGGTCGCCGGGTTCTCCGCCGGCTGCTGGGGCCCGTCCCTGGAGGGCCCCGCCGGCTGCCGAGAATCCGGCCGACACGTAGAGCCCGCCGCCTGCGGGCCACGCTGATTGCCTTTTGCTGTAGCTTTGTACTTGATGACGGAGGCTTCATCAGGAGTCGTATGGCTACAGTCCCGCGTCAGGGGGGTTGGTGGCCGCTTGGTCAGCGCACACTGTAGCCGCGCTCCGTCTTGTCGTAGTAGGTGAGTGCGGACTCCGAGGGGAGGGAAGGGTCCGTCTGCCGGGAGCTGGCCCGCCCCTCAACGCCGCCTTCTAGGGGTGCGCCGCCTTCTGGTAGCTCGCAGACAGGTAGGGCCCGCCGCCTATGGGCCATACTGATCGCCTTTTGCTGTAGCATGACCCTTGCTGACGAGGGCCATGTCCTGAGTCGCATGGCTACAGTCCTGCGCCAGGCGGGTAGGTGGCCGCTTGGTCAGCCTACACTGTAGCCACGCTCCTCCGGGATTCGGGGGAGTAGTTGGCTCTGCAGCCACGCCCCATCTCATCGGAGTAGGTGAGTGCGGACTCCGAGGGGAGGAGGGGCCGTCTGCTAGGAGCCGGCCTCCCCCAAGAGCCGCCTTCTATGAGTGCGCCGTCTTCTGGAAGCTGGCCACTTGGTCCTAGCTGGACCAAGGAACCGGCCGCATGCCCGGAAGGCATGAGGGGCTTTGCTAGCCCCGATGTCTTGAAATGTTATTAGGTCCAGATGAGGCTACCCGGGGTCTATCCCCCCGACAGACTACTTGATAGTTTAGTGCGCCATGCTTTACGGCTTAGAACCGGGACTTCAAAAACGTTTTGAATGCCACGGAGCATATGAGATGTTCCAAAGAGCTGAAATTGGTATTTCAGACTCATGCCCGTGTCGAGAGGTACGAGACCTCTGACAAGTACTTTGCCTACAAGATGGAGGAGAATATCTCAGCCAGTGAGCATGTGCTCAGAATGTTTGGATACTACAATCGCTTAAATCAAGTGGGAGTTAATCTTCCAGATAAGATAGTGATTGACAAAGTTCTCTAGTCACTATCACCAAGCTACTAGAACTTCGTGATGAACTATAATATGCAAGGGATGACGAAAATGATTCCCGAGCTCTTCGCGATACTGAAATCGGCGAAGGTAGAAATCAAGAAAGTGCATCAAGTGTTGATGGTTGACAAGACCACTAGTTTCAAGAAAAAGGGCGAGGGAAGAAAGGGAACTTCAAGAAGAATGGCAAGCAAGTTGTCGCTCCCATGAAGAAGCCCAAAGCTGGACCCAAGCCTGAAACTGAGTGCTTCTACTGCAAAGGAAATGGTTACTAGAAGCGGAACTGCCCCAAATACTTGGCGGATAAGAAGGATGGCAAAGTGAACAAAGGTATATTTGATATATATGTTATTGATGTGTACTTTACTAGTGTTCATAGTAGCCCCTGGGTATTTGATACCGGTTCAGTTGCTAAGATTAGTAACTCGAAACAGGAGTTGCAAAATGAACAGAGACTAGTTAATGATGAGGCGACGATGTGTGTTGGAAGTGATTCCAAGGTTGATAAGATCACCATCGCACACTCCCTCTACCTTCGGGATTAGTGTTGGACCTAAATAAATAAATGTTATTTGGTGTTTGCGTTGAGCATGAATATGATTGGATCATGTTTATTGCGATACGGTTATTCATTTAAGTTAGAGAATAATTGTTGTTCTATTTACATGAATAAAACCTTCTATGGTCATACACTCAATGTAAATGGTTTATTGAATCTCGATCGTAGTGATACACATATTCATAATATTGATGCCAAAATATGCAAAGTTGATAATGATAGTGCAACATATTTGTGGCACTGCCGTTTAGGTCATATTGGTGTAAAGCACATAAAGAAACTCCATGCAGATGGGCTTTTGGAATCACTTGATTATGAATCATTTGATACTTGCGAACCATGCCTCATGGGCAAGATGACTAAAACTCCATTCTCCGGAACAGTGGAGCGAGCTAGTGACTTATTGGAAATAATACATACCGATGTATGCGGTCCGATGAGTGTTGAAGCACGCGGCGGGTATCATTATTTTCTGACCTTCACAGATGATTTAAGTAGGTATGGATATATCTACTTGATGAAACACAAGTCTGAAACATTTGAAAAGTTCAAAGAATTTCAGAGTGAAGTATAAAATCATTGTAACAAGAAAATAAAGTTTCTACGATCTGATCGCGGAGGCAAATATTTGAGTTACGAGTTTGGCCTTCATTTAAAACAATGTGGAATAGTTTCACAATTAGCGCCACCTGGAACACCACAGCGTAATGGTGTGTCCGAACGTCGTAACCGTACTTTATTGGATATGGTGCGTTCTATGATGTCTCTTACCGATTTACCACTATCGTTTTGGGGTTGTGCATTAGAAACAACTGCATTCATGTTAAATAGGGCACCATCTAAATCCATTGAGACGACACCGTATGAACTGTGGTTTGGCAAGAAACCTAAGCTGTCGTTTCTTAAAGTTTGGGGTTACGACACTTATGTCAAATGGCTTCAGCCTGATAAGCTCGAACCCAAATCGGAGAAGTGCATCTTCATAGGATACCCTATGGAAACAATTGGGTACACCTTCTACCATAGACCCGAAGGCAAGATCTTTGTTGCCAAGAATGGAACCTTTCTAGAGAAGGAGTTTCTCTCGAAAGAAGTAAGTGGGAGGAAAGTAGAACCTGATGAGGTAATTGTACCTTCTCTCGAATTGGAAAGTAGCACATCAGAGAAAACTGTTCCCGTGATGCCTACACCAACTAGAGAGGAAGCTAATGATGATGATCATGAAACTTCAGATCAAGTTACTACAGAACTTCGTAGGTCAACCAAAACACAATCCGCACCAGAGTGGTACGGGAATCCTGTACTGGAAGTCATGTTACTAGACCAAGGCAAACCTACGAACTATAAAGAAGCTATGATGAGCCCAGATTCCGACAGATGGCTTGAGGCCATGAAATCTGAGATAGGATCCATGTATGAGAACAAAGTGTGGACTTTTGTGGATTTGCCCGATGATCAGCAAGCCATAGAAAATAAATGGATCTTCAAGAAGAAGACTGACGCTGATGGTAAAGTTACTGTCTACAAAGCTCGACTTGTCGCGAAATGTTTTCGACAAGTTCAAGGGGTTGACTACGATGAGACTTTCTCATCCGTAGCAATGCTTAAGTCCGTCCGAATCATGTTAGCAGTTGCTGCATTTTATGATTATGAAATCTGGCAAATGGACGTCAAAACTGCATTCCTTAATGGATATCTTAAAGAAGAGTTGTATATGATGCAACCAAAAGGTTTTGTTGATCCTAAAGGTGCTAACAAAGTGTGCAAGCTCCAGCGATCCATCTATGGACTGGTGCAAACATCTCGGAGTTAGAATATACGCTTTGATAAGGTGATCAAAGCATATGGTTTTATACAGACTTATGGTGAAGCCTGTATTTACAAGAAAGTGAGTGGGAGCTCTGTAGCATTTCTGATATTATATGTGGATGACATATTGTTGATTGGAAATGATATATAATTTTTGGATAGCATAAAAAGGATACTTGAATAAGAATTTTTCAATGAAAGACCTTGGTGAAGCTGCTTACGTATTGAGCATCAAGATCTATAGGGATAGATCGAGATGCTTAATAGGACTTTCACAAAGCACATACCTTGACAAGATTTTGAAGGAGTTCAAAATGGATCAGTCAAAGAAGGAGTTCTTGCCTGTATTACAAGGTGTGAAGTTGAGTAAGACTCAAAGCCTAACGACGGCAGAAGATAGAGAGAGAATGAAAGTCATTCCATATGCCTCAGCCATAGGTTCTATAAAGTATGCCATGCTGTGTACCAAACCTATTGTGTACCTTGCCATGAGTTTGGCAAGGGGGTACAATAGTGATCCAGGAGTAGATCACTAGACAGCAGTCAAAATTATCCTTAGAGGACTAAGGAAATATTTCTCGGTTATGGAGGTGATAAAGAGTTCGTCATAAAGAGTTATGTTGATGCAAGCTTTTACACCGATCCAGATGACTCTGAGTCTCAATCTGGATACGTATTGAAAGTGGGAGCAATTAGCTAGAGTAGCACCATGCAGAGCATTGTGGACATAGAAATTTGCAAATATACATACGGATCTGAATGTGACAGACCCGTTGACTAAACTTCTCTCACAAGCAAAACATGATCACACCTTAGTACTCTTTGGGTGTTAATCACATGGAGATGTGAACTAGATTATTGACTCTAGTAAACCCTTTTGGGTGTTGGTCACATGGCGATGTGAACTATGGGTGTTAATCACATGACGATGTGAACTATTGGTGTTAAATCACATGGCGATGTGAACTAGATTATTGACTCTAGTGCAAGTGGGAGACTGAAGGAAATATGCCCTAGAGGCAATAATAAAGTTGTTATTTTATATTTTCTTATTCATGATAAAGGTTTATTATTCATGCTAGAATTGTATTGATCGGAAACTTAAATACATGTGTGAATACATAAACAAATACCGTGTCCCTAGTAAGCCTCTACTAGACTAGCTCGTTGATCAAAGATGGTTAAGGTTTCCTAACCATGGACATGTGTTGTCATTTGATAACGGGATCACATCATTAGGAGAATGATGTGATGGACAAGACCCACCCGTTAGCTTAGCATAATGATCATTCAGTTTTATTGCTATTGCTTTCTTCATGTCAAATACATATTCCTTCGACTATGAGATTATGCAACTCCCGGATACCGGAGGAATACTTTGTGTGCTATCAAACATCACAATGTAACTGGGTGATCATAAAGATGCTCTACAGGTATCTCCGAAGGTGTTTGTTGAGTTGGCATAGATCGAGATTAGGATTTGTCACTCTGAGTTTCGGAGAGGTATCTCTGGGCCCTCTCGGTAATACACATCATAAGCTTGCAAGCAAATGACTAAGGAGTTAGTCATGAGGTGATGTATTATGGAATGAGTAAAGAGACTTGCCGGTAACGAGATTGAACTAGGTATGAAGATACCGACGATCGAATCTCGGGCAAGTAACATACCGATTGACAAAGGGAATTACGTATGTTGTCATAACGGTTCGACCGATAAAGATCTTCATAGAATATGTAGGAGCCAATATGAGCATCCAGGTTCCGCTATTGGTTATTGACCGGAGAGGTGTCTCGGTCATGTCTACATAGTTTTCGAACCCGTAGGGTCCGCACGCTTAACGTTCAATGACGATATAGTATTATATGAGTTATGTGATTTGGTGACCGAATAAATTATTATATGAGTTATGTGATTTGGTGACCGAATGTTGTTCGGAGTCCCGGATGAGATCACGGACATGACGAGGAATCTTGAAATGGTTGAGAGGTAAAGATTGATATATAGGACGATGGTATTCGGACACCGGAAGTGTTCCGGAGGGTACCGGGTACTTATCGGGTCACCAGAAAGGAGTTTCGGGCACCCCCAGCAAAGATATGGGGCTTATGGGCCAGGAGAGGGAACACACCAGCCCACAAGGGGCTGGTGCGCCCCCTATAGAGGCCGGCCTTTGAGGAGGAGGAGGAAAGAGGGGAGGGAAAGGAAAGTGTGGAGTAGGATTCCCCCTTCCTTCCCTCTCCCCCCCTCTTTCCTTCCCCCGTCTTCATATAAGGAAGGGGGGGGGGGGGGGGGGGGGGGCGCAGGGCAAGGCAGCAGCCCTAGGGCTGCCGCCAGGTCTCTTGGGGCGCCCTAGGGGCTGCCTCCTTTACTCCCACCTATATATATGTGGGGATGGGGCACCACACAATACCAGAAGATTGTCTTAGCCGTGTGTGGCACCCCCGTCCACCGTTTACTCCCTCGGTCATATTTTCGTGGTGCTTAGGCGAAGCCCTGCGGAGATCACTTCACCATCACCGTCACCACGCCATCGTGCTGATGAAACTCATCTACTACTTTGCCCATCTTGCTGGATCAAGAAAGTGAGGACATCACCGAGCTGAACATGTGCAGAACACGGAGGTGTCGTGCGTTCGGTACTAGATCGGTTGGAGCGCGAAGAAAGTTTGACTACATCAACCGCGTTGTGAAACGCTTCCGCTTATGGTCTACGAGGGTACGTAGACACACTCTCCCCCTCGTTGCTATGCATCTCCATGCATAGATCATTGTGTGTGCATAGAATTTTTTTTGTTTTCCATGCAACGATTCCCAACACTGGGTTGGCCCACTAGGGCATTCCGCGAGGTGACACGGTGGTAGCTTTCGCATCAAGCGAGATGTAGTCGTGCTAGGCCTGGGGTCCTCAGTGCTTTGACTACAGGTTACTAATAGGCCGCTAAGTCAACATCGATGTATAAGAAAAGTCATCTTCGATGCTTTGTAATTGTGGACAAAACAGTGGGAAAGTAAGAACATACTGACTTCAGTTCAGAAAAGAAGATACCACAGAGTTGGGAAAAGAGATAGCTTAACAGTGTCCTGAAGAAAATTAATTAGTAGAGTGAGGAACCCAAGAGACTCCAATCCGATTCTATGTTTGTTGGGCCTAGTCATGTGGACAAAGAAATCTCATATCAGATGGTCGAGATGCATTAGATCAGCTTGACGATGTGTGATAAAACCGAAGATGGTTACATGACTCCCATAAATGGTTTCATGACTTGCTTTCCTTTGCGCTGACCATATCGCCCAAAGCATGAGCAGAATCGTTGTTAATTCTCCATGTGAGTTGGTCTCCATCAGGTGAAACAACCATTCCCCCACTCTATCGCACGCGCGCGCGCGCACACACACATGCGGTCATCTGCTCCGTTAGCTGGTTTTCCATGAGTGTCCAAGCGCATTTCGCCATTGTGCAATCAAATTAGATATTGTCTCCAAGAGTCATCTGCGCATTGATAAATTGCACATCTAGCGTATTTTGACCTGTTTGGATGACGTAGCACATCTCCTGTTGGCAAGGAATATTGAGCCAATCTCCATGCAAACACGCAAACCTTCTATGGCGCTTTAGTTTTCCACAAATAGGACCAACATTTTTCAGTTTTGTTCAAACTTGAACTAGATCGTCCTGATGCAGAGCGCGAGAGTTGCACACGCTCGGGTGGCTCCTCACTGGATTCCCCCTCGTGAGGGCTACATCAAGTTAACGTGGATGAAGGGATGACGAAGGTTCGGGCGAGGGGAGCTTCAACAAGGGTTTGTAGAAACATGGATATCATTTTTCAGGGATCTTATGCTCGTGTTTTTTACAACTTAATTGACCCAACAACCCTTGAAGCTTGGGTATTTTGTGAAGCTCTGGACCTCGCAAAAGATTTACATGCACAAAAGCTTTATGTTGCATGTGGTGCAAACATGGTCATCAAAAGAATCAACGAGGGAAATTTTGGGCAGTATAACTCAATCAATAGAGAGATTCATGAAAAGAAAAAGTACTTTGAGGACATTGTGTTCGTTCATCAAGGATGGGCCTCAAACTCTGATGCGCATAATATTGTTAGGAGCATTTTATCGCTGCATAGTGGTTGATATGTTTGGCTCATTGAGCCTTGGGATGTATCTATTGTATCTCTGAACATTGGCCTGCTCCTCTCCTTCTGGTAGCGCCCCTCCCGGCATAGTGGTGCTCCTCAACATCTCCTTCACTATGGCAGTGGCTGCCCCCACCCCTCCCTCCCTCATCTCATGCTTCCTATGTGCACCCGTGCTCCCGTGCACGCGATGGGATCCCCCACCCCCGGGCGTCGCGATCCAGCGGCCCCCGGTCGGATCTAGCCTAATCCGCTTTCCTGTGGGCGTGTTTGTCTATGTTTGCTCTTTGCCTGCCCGTGGCTGCGTCGCTGGTCTCGTCCTCGCCCTTGCAGTTGTGTTTACCATGGCCTCATGGCGCCATGGCCTTCGGCCCTTCTTTCTGCAGTTGTCGGCTTCTTCTTTGGCCCTATGTAGCTATGCTTGCGGCTCTTTGCTGCCTTGGCTGAAGGGCTACAATGGTGGGTGGCCAACATGCTCTGGGCGTGATGTGGAGAAGCCACTACTGATGGTGTCCCAAATTGGGGGTCACTCACCATGCCGTCTCCCGGCCAGATGGGCCGGGCCAAGGACCCCCATGTGGGTTCACCAGTGGGCCACGACAAGGTGGCCCATGGCGTATGAAAGGAAGATTCCCGAAGATTTGACGTATGCTCCAAGACATTAGAGGTCGTCTACAATGTGTTCCCTTTGTACATAATCGACTAGGTTGTAACCCTAAACCTCCTAGTACTATACTCCCTCAGTCCGAAAAAGCTTGTCCCTCAAATGGATGTATCTAGCACCAAGTTAGTGTTAAATACATCCATATGAGGGACAAGCTTTTTCGGACGGAGGGAGTATAAACCAAGGGGTATGTGTAGGATCGCAAGTAGGTCTAGAGGGGGAAATTAGACTACTTGATTAAATAAAAACCTAGCCTTGTCGCAATTTAATTTCTTGGCAAGTTTTAGCAATTCTCACAAGTCAAGTAACACCCTACACATGCAAGTCTAGATAGTAGGGAGCGGAAAGTAGAGACTTCGCATATGAACGCAAAGGAGGGGTCAGAGAAAATCAAATGCAATGAAGACACGGTGATTTTTGGCGTGGTTCTAGTAGGTGGTGCCATCGTACGTCCATGTTGACGGAGACTTCAATCCACGGATAGTATCGACTGCGCGAGCACGAAGGGTCCACGAAGAAGCAACCTTGTCTATGCCATCATAGCTTCTGTCCACAAAGGACTAGCCTCACTCGGGGTAGATCTTCATGAAGAAGACGATCTCCTTGCCCTTACAAACTCCTTGGTTCAACTCCACAAGCTTTGGAGGCTCCCAAGTGACACCTAACCAATTTAGAAGATGCCACTCTCCAAAAGGTAATAGATGTTGTTGTTGATGATGAACTCCTTGCTCTTGTGCTTCAAAAGATAGTCTCCTCAACATTCAATAACTCTCTCAAAGATTTGTAAGGGTGGTAGGAGAAGGATTGGAGTGGAAAGCAACTTGAGGGGGTTAGAAATCAAGGATCAAAGGTTGGAGTGGAATCCCCTTGATTTCAACACAAGTGTAGGTGGTTCTCTCAGAAAAATGATATGGGAAGTGGTAG
Organism: Thinopyrum elongatum; assembly: GCA_011799875.1. Lineage (NCBI taxonomy): Eukaryota > Viridiplantae > Streptophyta > Magnoliopsida > Poales > Poaceae > Thinopyrum > Thinopyrum elongatum. The sequence goes on from CM022299.1 coordinate 539,017,144, forward strand.
CTTTGTTCTGGTTGCTCTCTTTCAGAGTGGAATGGCTAGGTTATATAGTCAGCACCAAAAATCCAACCGTTACACACCTTTACGCACAACTCGGTGGGATTGGGTGGAATAACTCGGTGAGACTGACTAGTGCAAAAGGTTTGAACTTTAGGCTTTTCGGTGAGACCGGGTGGAACAGCTCGGGGAGACCAATGGGTGATGACCTAAGCACTTTCCACACTTCGGTGAGGCCGATCAAAACCACTCAGAAATTCCAAAGTGAAATCGATAGGTTACGGAAGGTTGGCATGTGCACTTCGGTGGGCCCGAGTGCCATCTTGGTGAGACCGAGTTGCTAGGGTTTAGGCAGTGGCTCTGTCAAGTGTATCTCGGTGAGTCTGGGTAGATGTGTATTGGTGGGACCGAGATAGGCTTTGGGGCTTTGGACAGAGAAGAATGTGAGGGTGTGGCTAAGGGGTTTTGGAGGAATATCCCTAAGCACTTTGAGCAAATAGTCCATGATCAAAACCTCATCCCCTTTAATAGTATTGGCTTTCTTATGGACTCAATGTGATCTTGGACCACTTAACCAAAAATGTAGAGTCTTCAAGCTTTTTCCAATCCATGTCCTTTGCATTTTGAAGGGTCCACATTCACATCCCATTGCCATACCTAAATTGAACTTTCCTAAAATATTCTTTTAATATGCATTAGTTCAATGAAGCATATGTTGTTATGAATTATCAAAAGCGCCCGGGGATTAGCTGCACTTTCAGTATGTCGCACATATGGCACACAACGATCTCGCGGATGATCACACGTACTTTTTACTCCATCCCAAATCAATACAAACACAAGCAGAACATAGGTATTTTTCTCTATAGAGAGCCCAAACCTGGGTAAAAACTCGTGCCCTTGTTATCATCGTGTCAAGAATACTAGCTCGGGACCCCCTACCCGAGATCTGTCGGATTCGACTCCGTCAACTACCGGGTGAAAACCCTATCGACGGTGACGCCGCGTCCTTTTTCCTTCTTGAAAGCATTGATTTTGGCATTGTCTCCCCTCACTACGCTCTCAGATCTCGAGAGAAATCCTAGACTCGGGGTTCCCTGAGTCGGATGGTGATGACTTCTCTACAATGTTTCCTCCTTGGGGGCATCATCTTGGATGGTTCTACTTCAGGCGAACTCGCCTCCCTCACTACTCCATCTTCACCTCAGCTTTGATCCCAGTAGGTATTTGTCTAGGCGACCCGAGTGGAGCTTGTCTAGACGTCTTGGGGTGGCCTCGACGGCGCTTCCCTTCGACTTCATCGGAGCACACTGGGTACTGCGCCCTTCGGTCTTGGTGGCGCGTTGCCTTTCGGCTTCCCCGGTAGCACATCCATGCCGCCACATGGACTTGGCTATCCGACGCCCTTTGTTCGTGCCATTGATGCTCCTCAGAATGCTTCTACTTTAGTGTCTCCTTTCTGACAGGGTTGTGTTTCATGGTGACTGGATGACGTTCGCGTGGATAGCTGGGGTGGCCTCGGCGGCATGCTGCCCTTCGACCTCGGTGGCAGTACACAAGTGTGACGCCCTTCGATCTCCGTGGCGCGTTGTCTTTCGGCTTCACCCAGGGACAGACCCACAGAGAGTCATGGGTGTATAGATGCACGCCCAAAATTTTCTACATTTTTTTGTATATAGGGTATATATAGAGTGGACACATATATCACTTGTGTTATTTTTAGAGCTGCATAAGTAGTATTTTCTCATCCAAATCGAGCTCAAACCTCAAACTAATTTTTTTAGACAAACCTCAAACTAGTAAAAGTCCACCAAGCTGGTCATCTCCCCGCATCACAAGTAAACCCATTGGTCAACACTCATTGGTACACTCTAATTCCTGGTCCATTCCGTGACTCATAGATCAAAGCAACCTATAAAAAGGAGTGGGCACACGAGTATAGGAGTAGGCAAAGTGCACCATGGCTGAAGCAATGGGGGCCTCGAGCAAAGCGCCGCCGCCAGTCGGGATGGTGCAACCGTGCAAGCACCCGACACAGTTGGGGGCATGGATAAAGCCGGACGAGATGTATAGCGTCCAAATGCAGTGAGATGAATCAAACAATGCTAAAGCGGAGAACGTGTGATGGAAAGCGCAGCGGCCGCAGTCATCGATGCCGGAGAGGGGAGAACACCACACTGCCAATTCTGGCCACAATCTCCAAGCCTAAAGTGAGCCCTTCCCCAATTAGAAAATTCATTTGTATTTGTGAAATCCTTAATTTTGAATCTTCCATTTAGAAATATTGTTATTATAGCTTGCCATTTTATTTCTCTATAAGGATGAAAAGAACTTGTAAGTGCATCATGTGCCCCCTTAGTGGTTTTGGAGCATTGAAGACAAATGGGTTAAGGGACTAATGAGTTTGTGAGTGTACACAGGAGTTATAGTCCCTGAAGATTTGGTTTAACCGATGGAAGACGACTCCTAAATATGTATTTCTTCAAGTGAAGAAATTGGTACGACCTTTGAAGAAATTGATGTGAAGACTTTGTTTTCATAGTTACTTTCTTCTTATTTTGAGTCATAGAAAAAACCGTACTGTTAAAGGGCGTCTAGGTGAAACATATTTCACATTTCCAAAGTGATGCTCAAACCTATACATACACAACCCACTTCGAGTGAAGCCTTGGAAACCTCCGAAACAGCTGATGACTTCGCTAGTGACAGTGATGAAGTTCATCTGGCCGCTGACGAATTTGGTCAGGCTAAGGAGTTAGGATTTTGCCAGTGCGATATGCCTATCATGAGGAAATTGAGAGCCCCAATGAAATTGAGAGTGCAATTTTCTGACCGTTGCTGCGCCGTGTGCCAGATGTCAAGTGGATCCTTATCCTGGCAACGTTCATGTCTAAAGGGGCACTAATGACATTTCATGTCAGGTTGCCCTGGCTATAAATAGCCACCCCCTACAACCACTAGTTGGTTGGCTACTTGTCGGCATTCTGGGAACCGGGGTACCCAGACTGGCCTGCCTGCGGCCCACAGCGTGGCTTCATCAGCGGCCTGGTACGGCCCTTCTCCAGCATCAACAACACAAGACCCTTGAGGGAGTCCTGGATTAGGGGGTCCTCGGGCGTCCGAGCTATGTGACATGGGCCGGACTAATGGGCTGTGAAGATACAAGATAGAAGATCTTCTCCTGTGTCCAGATGGGACTCTCCTTTGCGTGGATGGCAAGATAAGCGTTCGGATATGAAGATTCCCTTCTCTGTAAACCGACTCTGTACAACCCTAGGTTCCCCCGGTGTATATATAAACCGGAGGGTTTAGTCCGTAGAGGCAATCACAATTCCCATAGGCTAGACATCTAGGGTTTAGCCATTACGATCTCTTGGTAGATCAAATCTTGTAACCCCTATACTCATCAAATACAATCAAGCAGGACGTAGGGTTTTACCTCCATTAAGAGGGCCCGAACCTGGGTAAACATCGTGTCCCTTGTCTCCTGTTACCTTCGATCCTCAAATGCACAGTTCGGGATCCCCTACCCGAGATCGGCCGGTTTTGACACCGACATTGGTGCTTTCATTGAAAGTTCCACTGTGTTGTCAGCAGAAGGTTCGATGGCTCGTTCGATCATCAACAACGATGTTGTTTCCGGGGAGACCTTCCTCCCCGGTCAACTTTTTGTGTTCGGTGGCTTCGCTCTGCGGGCCAACTCAATTGGCCGCCTTGAGCAGATCGACAGCTACGCCCCTGGTCATCAGATCAGTTTTGGGAATCTGAATTATGTCGCCGATATCGGAGGAGACTTGATCTTCGAAGGATTCACGGCTCTGACCACCGCTCTGGCCTTAGATCCGGAGCAAATCACTGGGTCCGGAGATGGGAGTTTGGAACCCGCCGGACTCTCTGCAATCATGGAGCTTACTACCGGAGATCCAGAGGAGACCGCGTCATCGGCTAGCCCAGAGTCAAACCGGATTCCCTTTATCACCGGAGAGCCGGACTCATCCCCGGACTCTAAATCCGAACTCTTAAGCTCCATGACAAGTAAGCATGGCCAGGAGGCTTTCGCCTCACCCAGTGCTAAAGACTTTGGTCTCCCCGTCCAATCCTCGCCCTTAGGCGAGGCTCTGGACTTAATGCGATCCCTCGCCATTACAGAGGAACCACTTCCGAACTACGCCCAGCCCGGACTAGGGGCTGAGAGCGGGGAATTTTACGTCCCACCCACCACCCACTTGATAGCCACTGTCGAAGACTTAACCGACATGCTCGATTATGCTTCCGAAGACATCGACGGTATGGACGACGATGCCGGAGTCGAACCAGCTCAAAACCCGCCTATCACTGGGCGTTGGACTGCCACTTCTACATACGACGTGTACATGGTGGATACACCCAAAGAGGACGACGATGGCAATCAGGATCCGATCGAGGACAAGCCCGTCGAAGTTCCACCAAAGCGACGACGTCAACGACGACGTTCAAGATCGCGGCGAGGAAATGAAAGTAATACCGGCACCGGAGATAATGACACTCTGGAGAATGCCGAAGACTCGGAGCACCCCATCGAGCCTGCCGTAGAATAGGATGACGGGGAAGACGGACAAATCAACCTAGACGAACCGACCGAGAATGATGATTCGGAGGACAGTAACTATTTACCGGCCTCCGAGGAGGAAGTCAGCCTCGGCAACGAAGATTTCATCATGCCAGAGGAACCCCTCGAGCAAGAACGCTTTAGGCGACAGCTCATCGCAACAGCGAGGAGCCTAAAAAAGAAGTAGCAACGGCTTCAAGCCGAAGAGGATACACTCAACGATAGATGGACTAAAGTCCTAGCGGCCGAAGAATACGGCCTCGAGCGCCCAACAAAGAGCTACCCGAAGCGCAAGCTACTACCACAATTTGACAACGAGGCCCTTGAGCCAATACCGCCAAGGTATAATCTTGCTAACGAACCCGACCGACCACCACACGGTCGGGACAGAGCAGCTACACACGCCGAACACTAGCCCGCGCCACCTCGCCAAAAAAGCAAGGGGGTAGCTGCTCCAGACTACACCTATGACCTACGACAGGAGCTGGACAATAGAGCCGGCCAGACCAGATCAATCTACGGATCAAGGGGACGTGCTCTAACAAGAGACGACGGCCGTCAAGCCTGGCGTGATAAGCACAACCTCAACCGGGCTGAAAACCGAATACAGATATCGTCTGAATTCCATCATGACGTTGCCCGATATAGAGGCGCCGCACACCCCTTGTGCTTTACCGATGAGGTCATGCAGCACCAATTTCCAGAAGGGTTTAAACCCGTAAACATCGAATCATACGATGGAACGACAGATCCCGCGGTATGGATTGAGGACTTTCTTCTCCACATACACATGGCCCGCGGCGACGATCTCCACGCCATCAAGTACCTCCCACTAAAATTAAATGGACCGGCTCGGCACTGGCTAAACAGCCTCCCAGAAAACTCCATTGGCAGCTAGGAAGATTTGGAAGACGCCTTTAGAGACAACTTCCAAGGCACATATGTCCGGCCTCCAGACGCCGATGACCTTAGTCATATAGTCTAGCAACCCGGAGAGTCAGCCCGGAAGCTCTGGACCAGGTTCCTAATTAAAAAGAACCAAATTGTCGACTGTCCGGACGCCGAAGCCCTCGCGGCCTTTAAGCACAGTGTCCGGGATGAGTGGCTCGCCCGACACCTTGGCCAAGAAAAACTGAAGTCCATGGCGGCCCTTACCGCACTCATGACCCGCTTTTGCGCGGGAGAAGATAGCTGGCTAGCCCGTCGAAGCAATAGCACCAGCGACCCTAGCACCTCCGAAGCCAGAGACAGCAACGGTAGGCCACGACGCAACAAACACAAGCGTCGAAGCAATAATGCAGATACTGAAGATACGGCGGTCAACGCCGGATTCAGTGGCTCTAAACCCGGCCAGCGGAAGAAGCCATTCAAAGGAAACAAAGATGGTCCATCCAATCTGGACAGAATACTTGATCGACCTTGCCAGATCCACAGCACCCCCGACAAGCCTGCCAATCATACCAACAGAAATTGTTGGGTTTTTAAACAGGCCGGTAAACTAAACGCTGAACATAAGGGAAAAGGGTCGCCCAGCGAGGACGACAATGAAGAACCTCGCCCACCGAACACAGGGGGGCAGAAGAAATTTCCCCCCGAGGTAAAAATGGTGAGTATGATATATGTTACACATATTCCCAAGAAGGAGCACAAACGAGCGCTAAGGGACATCTACGCCGTAGAGCCAGTCGCCCCAAAATTCAACCCATGGTCGGCTTGTCCGATCAGCTTCGATCGAAAGGATCACCCGACCAGTATCCGTCATGGAGGTTCGGCAGCTTTGGTCCTCGATCCAATTATTGATGGATTCCACCTTACGCGAGTCCTCATGGACGGTGGTAGTAGCCTTAACCTGCTTTATCAGGACACTGTCCGCAAAATGGGTATTGATCCGTCAAGAATCAAGCCTACTAAAACCACCTTCAAAGGAGTAATACCCGATGTAGAGGCCCGCTGCACGGGCTCAATCACATTGGAAGTAGTCTTCGGTTCGCCGGACAACTTCCGAAGCGAAGACTTGATCTTCGATATCGTCCCCTTCCGCAGTGGTTATCACACACTGCTCGGACGTACTGCCTTCACCCGCTTCAATGCAGTCCCGCATTATGCTTACTTAAAGCTCAAGATGCCTGGACCACGAGGTGTTATAACAGTCAATGGAAACATGGAGTGCTCCCTCCGTACAGAGGAGCATACCGCGGCCATCGCAGCCGAGGTGCAGGGTGGCCTCGCTAAGCCGAATACTACACTGGCAGTCAAGCCCCCGGACACGGCTAAACAAGTCCGGTCTACCATGCAGAATGATAGTCCGGCTCATTCAGAGCTAGATTAGCAATTCGGCCTCCGTCAATGCCCCAGCCTGATAGTGGCATACGTACCGCGCGTACATAACTACGCATTAAAAATACCATGGGCAAGGACGGAGGCATGCTAAAAATAAGGTCCACGATATGGCTTGACCCTATCCGGACCTCCATATTGCTCCACCTCTTTTCTTCTTGTTTTTATTTTTCAGGTTCTTTACAACTTACATCAATTCCTGGTGGTAATAGGGGCCGCCTTCCAGGCCCCTTATGCAAACTCAATTATTGATCCTCTCAAAGGATCATACACCAAGGTGACAAGCGGCACAGACGTGCGGCAGAGTGTCCAAAGGATCTTCAAGATCAAAATTTCAATTTTAGGACCCGTATACAACTTTCCCTTGTCTTCGGCATGTAAAATAGCCGTGATGCTTATCGCATCTTCCATACAAATACGTTTGACGTACCAATCAGACTATAATGGAAACAGTTTTGCCCAACCCTGTTAGGCATTGGCTTACTTTTTTCTGTTTTTCCACTTCACGTCCGAATTGGCATATACACCTTGGTCCGACTTTAATCGCCAGGGGCTCTATATGTATCTTCAACAATTAAAAGTCCGAACACTCTCAGAGTGCACTTCGGCGTCCCGAATACTGCATTATATGCATCGGCTCCAAATCACGTCTTTGGTCAATAGTTGGGTTGCCCGGCTCCTGTGCTTGCTACCTTACGTTCCGTTTTCGACTAAGGTAGTAAAGGGAGAACTACTGTGATTGTGTTTCCGGCTAGCCCGGTCAAGCACCTCAGTAGAGAAAGCCGAAAACTGACTGTCGTGATGCGGCGAGAGCTGGTCAGCAATTCGGTGACTTATTGAATCTCTAGCGATTTTTTCCGTATTACACGAAGGACTGGCTTTTTTCAGTCACGCGTCTAAGGCATCCAAGTTCGATAGCCGCATACGCACCAGGGGCTACCTTACAGCCCCATTGTCAAACTCCTATGGCTAAGTGAGAGTGGTAAACCCACATAGTCTGATTGCCTGGTTCGCCGCACTGACACCTCCTTTACGGACCAAGACGTTGGGTCAAGTGTGATTATGTGCTATTCCGAACACCCCCGTAGTATCTACGTGGGGGCTGAAGCCGACGACTGGCAAACTCTCAATGATAAAAACGGTTGCACAGGAGGAAAAATAATGTAAGATTACAGACACAAATATATTACGAAGGCCTTGGTTTATAATACAATGTCTGGGCAGCTCGGATACATTTACTCGAACATAATATCCTTTGAGCATTGACCCTCTATCAAGCGGGCACCCTCAAGGACATCGTCAAAGTAGCGCTCCGGCTTGCGGTGGGCCTTGCCTCCGGGCGGGCCCTCAACAGCCACATCGGCTGCCTTCATCTTCGCCCAGTGCATTTTGACACGGGCAAAGGCCATCCGTGCACCTTCTATACACACTGAACGCTTCATAGCTTCAATTCGCGGCAAGGCATCGCCGAGCCGCTTGACTAGGCCAAAGTAGCTGCTTGGTATGGGTCCGGCCGGCCATAGCCAGACTATGATGTCCTTCATGGCCAAACAGACATCCTATGCAGCTCCGCCAGCTGCATCATCTGGTTGTTTAGCAGCGCTGGCCGCTCCGGCGCCAGGTACTGCGACCAGAAGAGCTTTTCCGTTGTGTCCACCTCTTGGGCCCGGAAGTACTCTGCGGCGTCAGCTGCACTCCTTGGGAGATCCACAAAGGCGTCTGGAGCACTCCACAGTCAATTTAGCAAAGTATATCTTCGATCGCCAAATATACTCTGTAAAAGAAAAGGCTTACCAGCCGCTATCTGTCCTGCCTGCTTGATCTCCTCGCGAGCCGCTCGGGACTTGCCTCGCACATCCTTTGCCTCTTGAAGAGCCTTGTTGAGTTCGGCCGCTTGGGCTTTATTACTCTCCTCTAAGGCCTCACACCTATTGGCGGCGTCTTGAAGTGCCTGCTCCACTTCGGTCACCCGCTCCTCATACTTGCGACGGGTCGCCTGCTCGGCCTCTAAATCCGTAGCCGCTTTATCAACGGCCGCCTTGCTTGCCTCCACCTCCTTCTTGGCTTTGGCAAGGGCACTCTTGAGGGTCTTGACCTCGGCCGCGCTGCCTATATTCATAAACATAGCAGCACATGAGCTTCAGCTCTGATTTTGTATTGCAAATTCGGCTCGTCAGGAGACGTTCAAAAGCACACCTTGGGCCTCATCGAATCGCTTGTTGATACGGTCGATTTCATCATCAGCCAGCTTCAGTTTCCGCTGGAGTTCGGAAACTTCAGCGTCCTTGGCTGAAGCCGCTAACAGTGAAGCCTGTTCATCAAAATAGATAAGTACGTTATCTCCGGCGAAATTTTGATCCTCTGTCCGCCCTCTTTCTTCCAAAGAGCCGAACAGAGTCTCAGGGGCTACTATCTATATACAGGCATCCTTTTTATATATGAAAAGCGACTACAGATATTACATCACATACCTCAAAGCCTGTTAGCAGGCTAGTGAACGCTTCGTTCAGTCCGCTTTTGGCGTACTGAACCTTTTCAACCACCGTACCCATTAAGGCACGGTGTTCATCCGCGATGGAAGCACGTCGAAGTGCTTCCCTCAAGGTGTCCGGCGCCTCCGGATTGATGGAGGACGCCGGTGGAGTCGGCACTCCCCCCTCTTTCGAAGGAGACTGCTCGCTCAAGCCCGGTGCCGTGTGGGCCTCCGGAGCGGTATTCGGCTGGGCGCCAGGCTGGTTAGGGCCCCCGGCGTCAGTCTCCATGGGGATTACGCCCCCATGTTTCCGGCAGCCGAGGCATTACCCTCTGGCGCCGTTTCAGCGGCCTTCCGCACCTCTCCTTGGCCTGGAGAGGTCCTTTGAGACAACACCTCGGTGTTATCCGTGGCATGTGGCGGGGAGGCTTGCGGAGGCGACTCGCTCTCCATCATGTCTGGTGCCAAAGAATTCCCCGAAGACAGTGATTGTTGGGGAGGTCATGGGCCGGACTGGAAATTATGGATATGTCACCCTACAATTCATAAAAAGCCAGATACATATAGTATCTTTGAATACTTACGATTCGGCCAGGGGCTTCGGCCTAGGGTGCCATGCGGGGACGGCCTCGGTGTCTGATTCCGAATCGTCCGAAAGGGTGATCTTCCCCTTTTTGGACGCCTCCGCCTCTAGGTCTGCAGTAGCCCCCCTTTTCTTCTTTCCCCCCCTTAAGGGGAGAATTGCTCTCCTCCTCTTCCTCTTCGTTTTCATCTCCCTCATGGGAGAAGAGAGCTTCGGTATCTTTGGACGCTATGTCCGAAGTACCTTTACGGAGAAGGCCACTACTGGCCTCCTTGCCCTTCTTCTTGGCCTTCTTCTCCGGCGCCTGGTATGGCGCCGAAACCAGCATCTTCGTCAGAAGAGGAACAGCTGGGTCTTCGGGCAGCGGAGCCAGACACCAAATCCGCTCCGCCTTCTTCGTCCAGCCTTGAAGGATAAGAGGAAGGTTTGGCATACTCCGTGGATCTACAAGTTGAAGATCTTTTTATCTGAGCAACTTACTAGAGAAGCCAGATGAGCGCGGTCGAGGCCGAGGTCTTCGGTCGTTTTCGGCCACGACTTCTGGGCCTTGAAGAGCAGCTTCCATATATCTTCGTGCGTTGTGCCGAAGAACCGCTCCAAGGTTCAGGGACTGACCGGATCAAACTCCCACATTTGGAGAGTCCGGCATTGACAGGGAGAATCCGGTGAAAAAGCATCACCTGAATCACGTTAGCAAGACTGGTGTTCTTTTCTATCATGCTCTTGATGTGCTTCTGCAGTGTCATCACCTCGTCAGACGATGCCCAGTCCAGGCCCTTGTTAATCCATGATGCAAGCCACATTGGAGGACCGGATTTGAACTCAGGAGTGGCGGCCCACGTGGCGTCACGGGGCTCCGTGATGTAGAACCACTCCTGTTGCCACCCCTTCACGGTCTCTACGAAGGTCCCCTTTGGCCAGGTGACATTGGGGAGCTTGCTCACCATGGCGCTGCCGCACTCCGCGTGTTGACCCTCGACCACTTTCGGCTTCACGTTGAAGACCTTGAGCCACAGGCCGAAGTGATGGGGGATTTGGAGGAATGCCTCACACACGATGATAAACGCCGAGATATTGAGGAAAGAATTCGGGGCTAGATCGTGGAAATCTAGCCCGTAATAGAACATGAGCCCGCGGACGAAAGGGTGTAGTGGAAACCCTAGCCCGTGAAGGAAGTGAGGGATAAATACTACCCTCTCATTAGGCTCCGGGGTGGGGATGATCTGCTTTTTGGCAGGGAGCCGGTGGGCGATTTCCGCGGCTAAATACCCCGCTTCCCGGAGTTCCTTGATGTTTCCCTCCGTGACGGAGGAGGCCATCCACTTGCCCTGTGCTCCAGATCCGGACATGGCGGGAGTGTTTGCTGGGGACGGAAAAGATTGAAGCTTGGGCGCTGGAGCTCGAGGGTGGATGGGCTAGGGAGGAAGAAGGCGTGGGGTGAAAGATGGATCTTTATCTTCTTATAAAGGCAGTAAATATTGAGCACCTCCACACGAGCCTTAAAACTCACCTATTCCCAAGGGGTCGTGCGAACGGCACGGTTGGATTACCCAAACCCGTATTAATGAGAATCCCGCAATAAGGGGACACGATCTCTGCTTCGACAAGACGTGTCAATGAGAACCGCGCTCCGAAGCGCAAAGCGGGAGGCTGCAAAACGGTTCGAAATGATAATAAAGGCCAGAACATAACGTCTCGCCAGAAAAGCTGTCAGTAGACATGACTTGTTTTGTTTGAGTATTTTGCCCTTGTGGTTCAGGGTTGTAACTATTATACAGAGCCAAATACAGTTCTTTTGATCAACTACTTTGAAGTATTCGGAGGAGGAACCCGCCTTGCAATGCCGAAGACAATATGCGCGCCGGACACATCATTATTGAAGCCTGGTTCAGGGGCTACTGAGGGAGTCCTGGATTAGGGGGTCCCCGGGCGTCCGAGCTATGTGACATGGGCCGGACTGATGGGCTATGAAGATACAAGATAGAAGATCTTCTCCCATGTCCAGATGGGACTCTCCTTTGCGTGGATGGCAAGATAAGCGTTCGGATATGAAGATTCCCTTCTCTGTAAACCGACTCTGTACAACCCTAGGTTCCCCCGGTGTCTATATAAACCGGAGGGATTAGTCCGTAGAGGCAATCACAATTCCCATAGGCTAGACATCTAGGGTTTAGCCATTACGATCTCGTGGTAGATCAACTCTTGTAACCCCTATACTCATCAAATACAATCAAGCAGGACGTAGGGTTTTACCTCCATTAAGAGGGCCCGAACCTGGGTAAACATCGTGTCCCTTGTCTCCTGTTACCTTCGATCCTTAGATGCACAGTTCGGGACCCCCTACCCAAGATCGGACGGTTTTGACACCGACAACCCTCGCGAGGGGCTAAGCCTCGCGAGGCGGACGACGCCGAGACCTCCGGAGGGAGCGGCTTCCCCAGGCCGGCTCTTGAGGAGCGGAGATTTCCATGCAAGCCCCACCTTGTGAGGTTCAGATGACGCAAGCCATGATGACCAAGACCAGGCGGGCACCAGCAGGCGCAGTACAGCAGGTTTCCCCTTCGGTGCTAAGGAAGCAAGCGCAGACGCAGAGTCCCAAGGAATCAACCAAAGGTTTCCATTCCCGTGCTACCGGACCAGGACGGCAGGACGGAGGCCATCGCCGAGCCCACCACGACATCACGACCAAAAGCTTTGTAGGCGAAGACCACCTTTCGTCAGGATAAGATGTACTACTTGTCTCCCTTCAAACTGGGCCGTTGTGGGATCCCTTCCCGCCTTCATTTTGGGGGAAGAGGACCGAGGCCACTATAAATATAGCTAGGCCACCACCATAGACGGGGAGAGAGGGGAGGATCTTCACCAGCTCGCACCAGCACAAGAACACTCCTCCGGAGGTTGTTCTCCCTCTGTACTAGTTCATCCTCAGCCCACCTCGAGGCCAATCCACCACAAAGCAGGAGTAGGGTTTTACACCGCAAGGTGGCCCGAACCTGGGTAAACTGCTGAGTCCCTTTCCTTTCCTGTTCATCGAGCTAGGCGGTGAGATCGACGAGTCGGCAGGCTGGGGAGATTGAGTTCTTCGCACGCACCCCAGAGTTTGAACCTTTCTTGGGTCTGCGGAGCCCTGAATCTGACATTTGGTGCGCCAGGTAGGGGTGCGTCGGAGCCTCTCTTCCGCCAGTCGGTCGCCTCCGTCCCGCCGTTCTCATGGCTGACGCTCCTCGAGCTCATGCTGAGCACTGGGCCGCTCGTCCTGCCCGAGCGGCGCCCTCCGCCCGAGAAGATCTCCACTCTGCGCTCCTCGCAGCCCGCACACCGGCCGGTGCCGTCGGCCGTAGGCGACATGGACCACTTCCACCCGCCCCCGTGCTGCGCCTCAACCGGGCCACCACGCGATCTTCGAGCTTCGCCACGACAACGGCGCTGCACACCTGCCGGGAGCAGGCGAACACGCGAGCCACGCTCATCGTGGCACGGGAGTTGCTGCGATGCAGGCTGGTGGAAGGCGGCCACAACGCCTTGCTGGAGCGGGTCACCGAGCTGCTGGACGCCGCCTGCAGGGGTGCGGCGCCCTTCTACACCTTACCTACGCCGTGAGCGCTACCGGGGCGCGTGCCGACCCTCACTACAACCACGCGCCCTCCCCCAGGGGGCCCAGAGGGCCCCGCGGCACCGACCTGGCTCGTGGCGCCGTTTGTCCTACCCAGGATGCATTACCCCCGGGCGCCATAGAGCTAGGCAGCCCCTCCTGGGCCCATGCCAAGATGCCACTCTGCGGTCATGGTGACCTGGCGCCAAGGATGGCGAGCAACGACACCGGATGGCAGGGCGACGGCTCAGGGATGGCGGCTTCGGGCATTGCTGTGCCTCCACCGACGGACTCGCTATATGTGCCAAGAGGAAGCCCCCGCCTGTTCCCCTCGCCAGCCTGGGCATCGGGACCACATGAGGCCGAGGCCCTTCGCAGGCCACCTCAGAGCTTCACCGGCATCTTCGACGATAACAACCACTGGGTACCATCAATATCTCAGGGGCACGATTACACTAACCATGGACCACAGGTGAACCAAGCCACGGCAATGGCCGTGGACCTCAAGACGATGGCCCCGCCGCAAGCGGACGGAATGCACTAGGAGCTGCGCGGGGGGAGCCTGGTGCCAGGGCCTCCCCTGCGCCGCATGGAGCAAGGCGCCGCCATGACGGCGGTGCATGCCACTCGGAGGTAGGTCCTCCGCCAGGGAAGGCGCTGGCGAGCCCTTCCCTCCGGTGGGGGGCTTGCGATCGCCGAGGCACCGCCAACGTCCCCCTTGCCCCTTGGTCTCGTCCTGGTTTCCGGATGCCCCAACGGTGGTCGAGGGAGGCGCAGGGCGGGGCCCTCGCCTGGCGCCAAGGATACCTGTGAAGATCTCTGCTCGTGACACTCTCACGTAATAAGGAGTTGGGGCTGTACACGCCCCGGAGTCTCCTGAGTGCCGCCCTCGGGCCTCACGGGGGCTCCCACCATGCTCCGCGCTGGTCGTCGACACTGTCCCCCAATGACTATGCCCACGCCCAGTGGAAGCACTTAGCTCTGCGCTGGTGAGAAGACTAGTCTAGGTGCCCACGTCCAAGTGGAAGCACCATGCTCCGCGCTGGCCGTCGACACTGTCCCCCAATGACTATGCCCATGCCCAGTGGAAGCACTTAGCTCCGCGCTGGTGAGAAGACTAGTCTAGGTGCCGGACGCGGCTGTTTGTTTCGCCCTCTTTCTGTAACCCAGTTGCCATCTTTTGGAATGAGATTTGGAGTTTCGTGTGCTTATCAAAAGAAAAAAAGGGAGGGAGATTTTTCGATTCGTGGTGTTTTCTTGCCTTTTGGTTTACGTTAAAAGCAAGGCTCATGCCTGCTGCCCCCCCCCCCCCGTGAGCACCCCGCGAGCGGGGGCTGGGCATGGCGTGCGCGTTGCACGCGCGCTTGGGCTAGCCTAAGTGGTGCCGAGGGCCCCTCGGGGCCAAATGCGCATCTGCCGCAGGACCACTGCGCGCACGCCCTGCCGTGACTCGGCAGTCGGGTCCTTGCACGGCGCTCTCAGGCGGGCCTGCAGGCTCCTCAGGAGGCTTGAGCCCTCACATGCCCCTGTGGGGCCCGCCTCAGGAAGGAAGCGCCCTCACGACACAGGAACCCGTCCAAGACCGCCAGCACCAAAGATAAGTCACAACGAACTACTCTAGTAGGGGGCCCTCCTGCCCTCGGCAGCTCGTTTCAAAATTAATTTAGAAGGCATATCATCGTTTCATGCATAACCGGGGAACCCCCACCAAAAAATACTTTCCATGCCCCACGGGGCCATGCTCAAAGTTGTGGTATGCAGGTCAGGATCGGAAAGGAAACGTAAGCCTAGCAAGACGCGCTGTCATCAGCGTTGCCATCTTCATCGTCACCGTCATCGGCACCACCCTCTTCAGCTGCGAGCACGTCCATGCCATCTTCACGGGCGAACTCCGCGACCAGGTCGTCCACATGGTCATCCACCCAGCTCACCAGGTCGCCCTGCGTGACCTTGGGCACGGGGGCTATCGCGGCGTTGAAGTCAAAGTCAGGATCAAGGCTAAGAAGGTAGCTGAAGACACGCGAGAACGCGCGCCCGAGGAGTCCCCTGCTTCTCTCTTTGACGAGCTGGCGCGCCCTCGTGGCCCAGTCTTCCAGACGGGTCACGACTGGGTAAAGAAGTGGAGGTAGCCGGCGTCATCAGCCTCGTGTGGGCGGGAGACGCTCTCTTCACAGATGGTATCCAAGGCCCGGTTGGCCCGGACCCTGAGGTCCTCAAGCATCGAGGAGCGCTCGCGCTGCATCGTCCGGCGGTGGTTCGCTTCGTTCGTAGCTTTCTCCACAAGAGACGTGACACCCGCGACCTACTGCTGAAGTGAGGACAAGTCGGCTTGGGTGGAGGCCCGAGCCTCTTTGGCGGTCATCTCGCACTACTCTGCCGCGGCAAGCTTCGCCCTGAGGGCATCGGTCCTGCCCTGCAACCCAACCTGCCGCTGTTGGAAGCGGGTCTCCTGGAGCCACAGCTTCCGGCGGTATTCAGCAACAAGAGCCCCGTGAATCTCCGCCACCCTTCGGTCGATCACCTGCTGGATCTTGGCCTCTCGGGTGGCAACAGCGTCTTCAGCCGCGGCCACTTGGCGCTCCCTCACCTCCAGCCGCTCGAGCTCCAGGTTATGTTCCGAGATCTCAAGCGCCAGTGCATCCTCACGCGCCTGGCCTCCTTTCTCATCCGAGGGGGCCTCGCTCGGCGATGCCGCCAGGGTGGCCCTGCACGCCTGGACCTGCCGCTCGAGGGTGGCGTTCGACGCTCGAAGCTCCTTCTCCCGCTCCTCGGCCGCCTCGCAACGTCAGTCAGCAGCCCTGGCCACCTCCAGGGCGCGGGTGCAGGCCTCACAAGAAGCCGCGAGGGACGTCACGGCGTCTGCACGGGCGTGCTCATGCTGCAGATGCCCAAGGTTGATGGTGACCTTCAGCTGGTGCCACTCGCGCGCCAGGCGGAGGCCTTCCGCCTCTAGGCGAGCGTCGATATCGACAAGCTCTCCTCCAAGCCGACTCAGCGCGCCCATTGCTTCCTGGAAAAGGTCATGGCAGATGGCGCTGCACCCGCGCATGAGCTCCAGCGCGTGGCTGAGCCCTTCCTCCGCGCCGGGGGCTGCCGCGGAAGCGCGGAGCGGCTCGCTCGTCTCTGACAAATGGCTGGTGGGCGGCGCTCCCCCAGCCATTTCCCAGGCCTTGGCGGAGGCATTGGGCGGCGTGGCCTCACCGCTCGAAGACGAAGCCGGTGCTGGGGCCGCCTGGCCGCCGGCAAGGACCAGTGGAGGAGCCCTTGGCACGCCTCCTGCGCCCTAGAAGTGACCACGAAGGAAGGACGCTGGGAGCGCAGGCCCGCGGCCTCCCTGCGGCGCATCCATCTCGTGGGCTGACTTCGTGCCTCGCGCAGGCGTATGTCGCGGGGGGCTTGGAATCACGAGCGGACCAAGGGCCCCCGGAGATCGCGCCCCAGGAGATTTCGCCGCCGCAACCAAAGGGGTCCTGAGGAGCTAGAGTCAGAAAAGGACGCGACACAAGAAGACCCTCAAAGATAAGTTACTTACTCATCCACAGCCACCCACACCTTCTGTTTCAGGGGCCGGGGGGCGTCGCCACCACAGCTCCAGAGTCCTTTCCTCTTGCGGAGCGCCCTAAGGTCCAGACGAGGTGTGCCGAGGGTCGGCGCCTTGCCCTTCGTGACTGGGCTGCGGGTAGCCACCTCAAGAGTCAACACCTCAGGAGTTGCTACCCCAGGAGCAGCCATCTCGGGAGCATCCGCCGCAGAAGCACCGGATGGCGCCCGCTCCCCGGCAGTCACCTCGGGGGCACCCAGCGGCGCCCGCCCGCCTGCAACCACATCAGGGGCGCGCGCCGCAGGATCGGCGAGCACAGGAGCCACCAAGATGGGATTCTCGCGAGGCCCTTCAAGGCCCTTCGGGCGCAGCCCCCACCCGTCGAAGAGGGGCATTTGCTTCACGAAGTCCTCTTTGTTCGAGCAGTGGTACAAGAGGCATCCCTCCTCCGGAAGCGCGGCAGGCGCTGGATCGCCAGTCAAGAGCTCGAGCATCGCGCGCAGTGTCTTGGAAGGGAGCGAGGGCACATGGAGCCTCATGGGGTCATTGGGGCCAGTGAAGGCCCACATTGGGCGAGAGTGGCATTGGAGCGGGGCGATGCGCCCCCGGACGAACTCCCTCACCACCATCGACGCCGTCACCCCTGCCTTCTTCAACTTGGCCAGCCTGGACCAGACGCGGGCGAGCCGATGGTCGACGAGTTTCACGTGCCCCCAGCCGGAGCTGGGTTCCGCCAACGCTTGCGGGAGCTGGAGCAGGGGGTTGAACGTGGCAGTGTCCACATACACCCACTTCTTCCGGAATCCCTTCACATCCGGGTGGAGTGTGAAGTCGATGCCAGAGCCAGCCGTCGCTGCCACAGCCTGGAATGCCACGCATCCCGAGCGTTGTCGACCGTCGACCAGATGAAGCGAGAAGAAATGGCGGAGCAAGGCGACAGACGGAGCAATGCCCACCATAGCCTCACACAAGAAGGCGAAGGCGGCAAGGAGGATGATGGACCCGGGGTCCAGATGCAGCGCTTGGATCTAGTAATGCGAGATTGTGGCATTGAAGAAATCAGAGAAAGGAGGGACCAAGCCAGCCAGGAGAACATGAAGGTGAATGGGGATCTTGGTGGCCCCCATGTCGGCCATGGCCCGGGAGGCAGGCCAGACCGTCGTCGCCTTCCACTCATTGGAATCAACGGCGAGGGCCGACCGGACCTTGTCCAACCCCTCCTAGTTTATCACCGTCGATCGATCAAGCGCGGGCTCTAGACCCGACTGGGATTCGGCGAGCGCGCAGGCCTTCCCTTTCTTCTTCGACCTCGGGGCCATGGCGTCAAGGGGGATTGTCGCCGGCGTCGAATCCGGAAGAAGAGCCGCAAGTTCGCAGGAAAGAGGGGAAGCCAAAGGCGAGCATGACGGGCAATGATGGCAGAGCTGCGCTTGCAACATGCAGCCATCGAGTCTGGCAGTTGCCGAGGCTGCGTGGGAAGTGGAGACGCCCACGTCCCATCAACCACCACGTGTCGACCAGGCCCGCAGGCAATTGGAGCCCGCGGCGCTTCGCCCTTGCCCTTTGGCTTCGCCTCGAAGCCAAGTCCGAGCGCGCCTTGGGCCCGGGGGCTACTGTCGGCATTCTGGGAACCGGGGTACCCAGACTGGCCTGCATGCGGCCCACAGCGTGGCTTCATTAGCGGCCTGGTACGGCCCTTCTCCAGCATCAACAACACAAGACCCTCGCGAGGGGCCAAGCCTCATGGGGCGGACGACGCCGAGACCTCCGGAGGGAGTGGCTTCCCCAGGCCGGCTCCTGAGGAGCAAAGATTTCCATGCAAGCCCCACCTCGTGAGGTTCAGATGACGTAAGCCATGACGACCAAGGCCAGGCGGGCGCCAGCAGGTGCAGTACATCAGGTTTCCCCTTCGGTGCTAAGGAAGCAAGCGCAGACGCAGAGTCCCAAGGAATCAACCAAAGGTTTCCATTCCTGTGCTACCGGACCAGGATGGCAGGACGGAGGTCATCGCCGAGCCCACCACAACGTCACGACCAGAAGCTTTGCAGGCGAAGACCACCTTTCGTCAGGATAAGATGTACTACTTGTCTCCCTTCAAACTGGGCCATTGTGGGATCCCTTCCCGCCTTCATTTTGGGGGAAGAGGACCGAGGTCACTATAAATATAGCTAGGCCACCACCATAGACGGGGAGAGAGGGGAGGATCTTCACCAGCTCGCACCAGCGCAAGAACACTCCTCCTGAGGTTGTTCTCCCTCTGTACTAGTTCATCCTCAGCCCACCTCGAGGCCAATCCGCCACAAAGCAGGAGTAGGGTTTTACACCGCAAGGTGGCCCGAACCTGGGTAAACTGCTGAGTCCCTTTCCTTTCCTGTTCATCGAGCTACGTGGTGAGATCGACGAGTCGGCAGGCTGGGGAGATTGAGTTCTTCGCACGCACCCCAGAGTTCGAACCTTTCTTGGGTCTGCGGAGCCCTGAATCCGACACTACTCTAGAGATAACTTGACACTTGTTATTTGAGGGCAACCCTTCCTCTGACGACTTTGAGAGAAACCCAAGTGAGGAAAAACTCGAGCCAAAGTGATTGAGCATCACTGAAGAGATTTATCTATGTGATCCGACGCCTATTACCTTTGAAGACTGTCATTCTTCTAGATGGTTAGGCATCACGTTCTGAGCACCCAAGAGTAATTGTGGTGTGCTGGTGAACAAGTCTGCGAAGGTTTTGGAAGTCTACTTGAAGACTTACCACGAGTAATTGGGTGAGGTCTAAGTGATCTTGGCTCAAGAGGAATACGGTGAGGACTAAGTGTCCTCTGAGTTCATCTCAACCGCCTCAACCAGACGTACAGTTGATACAGCAACTGGAACTGGTCTACCAAATCGTTGTGTCTTCACCGAGCTTACCTGTTTCAAATTCCTCACACTTTACCTTACGTTATTCCGCTGCTGAAGTATATGTGATCTACCTTCTGAAGAATTTGAAATGAAGACTTTCATTAGGCTGTTTTTCATTTCTTCAGTTCATCTTCCACATGCTTGTATGCTTGTATGACTACATGTTCTTCACCTGTATGTGTCTTGTATGCATGCTTTCTGTTTCTGTGATGACTTAGTTTCTCTTGTGTCTCATCAGAGTTTAATGGATTTCTAAAAATCTCCCATACACCCCCTCTGGGAGTTTACCTGCGCTTTCAATTGGTACCAAAGCAAGGTGCTCCCTTATTGTGTCATTTTTGTTTAACCACCTGGAGTTTTAGTTTTGTCGACCGCAGGTATGATCAATGTCTCCGCTGCGTGCCCCATCTTCAATGGCATAAACTATCCTTACTGGAAGGTCATGCTGCGAAAGCGTCTCTTGGCGATGAATAGTGAGCTGTGGACAGTCACTGAAATTGGACTGACTGGTCTCTTCAAGATGGCATGCGCTGATGACATTCGCAAGTACACTCAGCTTGATGCTCGGGCACAATATGTCATCTGCTCTCACCTAACCAAGGACGAGTTCATCTGCATCAGCCATCTGAGCAATGCGAAGCTCATTTGGAACTGGATCTCTAACGTATATGAAGGTGCCTACACCCATGAGGATCCCTGGCTTGTGGAATTCAGGAATTCCATCAAGACACATGAATTAGTCGCTGCCTCAACATCTTCAGCAACTTGCCTCATGGAAAAAGGCACCAAGGTACTCCAACGTCTTTCATCTTCCTCAAGTGAAGGTGAATCTGATGAAAACATGACACCTAGTTATTACAAACTTGCTAACATTGCTACTAGGCAACAAAATGCTATGAAAAGGATTCAAAATTTGTTAGACAAAAGTGATGACCTATTGCTACTTGTGAGCTGCGTTGGGATTTCCTCGAAGAGGAGAGGATGATGCAGTATAGTAGAGATAACTATTTCCCTCGGTTAAGAGCCATGGTTATCAATCTAGTAGGAGAACCACGCAAAACCTCGTGAACAACACCTACACACAAAAGAACAAATACTTGCACCCAACGTGATCAAGGGGTTGTCAATCCCCTCGGCGGTTAATTTCAAGGATCAAGTCTGATAATGGTAGATAGATAAACAAAAACACAAAATAAAATAACAGTAAATAAATTGCAGCAAGGTATTTTTTGGATTTTAATATATGATAAGATAGACCCGGGGGCCATAGTTTTCACTAGAGGCTTCTCTCTTGAACATAGCATACGGCGGGTAAACAAATTACTGTTGGGCAATTGATAGAAAAGCGCATAGTTATGACGATATTCAAGGCAACGATCATGTATATAGGCATCACGTCCGAGACAAGTAGACCAACTCCTTCCTGCATCTACTACTATTACTCCACGCATCCACCTCTATCCAGCATGCATCTAGAGTATTAAGTTCACAAAGAATAGAGTAACGCCTTAAGCAAGATGACATGATGTAGACAAAGTAAACCCAATCAATATGAATAAACCCCATCTTTTTATCCTTAATGGCAACGATACAAATACGTGTCATGTCCCTTTCTGTCACTGGGATGAGCATCGCAAGTTCGAACCCATCACAAAGCACCTCTCCCATTGCAAGATAAATCAATATAGTTGGCCCAACCAAACAAATAGATCAGAGAGAAATACAAAGCTATACCAATCATGCATATAAGAATTCAGAAAAGACTCAAATAATATTCATGAATAATCTAATCATAAACCCACAATTCATCTGATCCCAACAAACACACAGCAAAAAAAGGATTACATCGAATAGATCTCCAAGAACATCAAGGAGAACATTGTATTGAAGATCAATGAGAGAGAAGAAGCCATCTAGCTACTAGCTTGGACCCACAGGTCTGTGGTAAACTACTCACACATCATCGGAAAGGCAGCAAGGTTGATGTAGAAGCCCTCCGTGATCGATTCCTCCTCCGGCAGAGTACCGAAGAAGGCCTCTAGATGGGATCATGGAAGAATATAGGCTTATGACGGCGGAAAACGAGTTTTGGGTGGCTCTTTGATGTATTGGGAATATTTGGGAATTTATAGAGCTAGAATTAGGTCAAGAGGTGCCACGAGGGGCCCACAAGCCTGGGGGCGTGCCCCCCTGGGGTGTGCCTTGCGGGCTTGTCACTCCCTCGTGGCTCCGCAGGTCTTCTCCTGAAGCTTCTAGGGTCCCTTCTGGTCCAGAAAAAATCGTCAAAAAATTTCGTAGCATTTAGACTCCGTTTGGTACTGATTTTCTGAAAAGCCAAAAACAAGCAAAAAAAAATAGCAGCTGGCAGTGGGCACTAAGTTAATAGGCTAGTCCCCAAAAATGATATATAATTGCATATAATTTCATAATAAACATTCAAGATTGATACTATAATAGCATGGAACAATAAAAAAATATAGATACGATGGAGACGTATCACCTGTTGAACAATGAAAGGGAACGTTTTCAGACTCTAACTGACAATCTTGAGCGTCTTCAGTCAAAATATGATGAACTTGAAAGTCATCATGTGGCTCTCTCAGCCGAACACGAGATGATGTCCTATGAATTTCTTCAAAGGAAGCAAGATCTCAAGAAACTGAGAGCGTCTCATGATGATCTTCAGAAAGAGATTGATTCATTACTCGCTCAACAAATCAGTACCTCCCAGGAAGAATTTGTTGCACCTTGCTTAAAATACCTAGAACGTGAAAATTCAAATTCTTTGGCTGAATGTTCAAATGCTTCAATTACTGCAATATCTTCAATTGTCTCTGCGGTTTCAATCCCCTCAACTGAGGAGACCACAAGTGTTACTGACGAAAATGCAGGGTTGAAGGAATTGTATCTCACAGGCATGTACAAAAGCCTCAAAGGGCACTAAACTCTTTGTGATGTGCTCAGGAAGCAGATTCTGAATAGGAACCCTAGGAAAGAGGGTATTGCTTTTGAGAGAAAGCTCAATGCCAATGGATCATATTGGAAACCCGAGCAGTATCCCCAAACCACATGGGTTGCTGCAAAAGGACCTCCAGTTGATCCATCCACTTTATGTGGTTACAAATGTCATACCTCATATTCCTCAAATGAGTCATTTGACTCCAACTATAAGCTATTAAAAAACCAGAATGGTGAGGTATTTGCCAGATTCATTGGTACTAACTGCAGGAACGACCCCCCCCCCCCCAGTGAAGAAAATCTGGGTGCCCAAAAGCCTTCTTCAAAATCTTCAGGTGAATATCATCATGACACCATTGATGAAGAAGAAATACCCCAGGGCAAATTCTTCACATGGACCAAAGTCGTCAAAGGGTCGCAGACCTACTTATGGTTGCACTAATGCTTCTTCTTCACAGGGAAACAAACAGCGATATGATGAATATGTGCATTATTCGTCGAACCATTATGTTCACAAATCTTCAAAGAGTTTCTCTGCATATTCATTTGAGTACTATAACCCCCCTGTGAAGAGAAATGCATATTCGTCAATGCCTAAGTTCTTTGTCAATGCACTGCGTTACATTGCTTCTCAGCCACCCATTCAAATGTGGGTGATTAATAAGAATAACTAATATCTTCTGCATGGTCAGGTCTTCAGACAACAGTAAATATCTGATGAATTTGCTGAAGACCTGACAAATGCTTGTTGGGATGCAAGCTAAACATGATGAAATGAACACCTCATTTCACACACCCCCTATGCTACTTACATGACTGTCTACTGATGAAATTGATCATCATATTCTTCACTTTGAAGTGTATGAATTTGTAAGTCAGACTAATGCTTCTATAGGATGACACACCCAAAGCCACTGAATGGGTCCCGGACAGTGGCTGCACGAATCACATGACTGGTGATAGGAATATCCTCACCGATGCTCCCCTAACTCCGTCTCATCTGAAGCATATCACCTACACTGACAAAGGGAAAAGCAAGGTATTGGGTCTAGGTAAGGTTGCTATCTCAAAAGATCGTCACATGGAGAAGGTGACTCTTGTCGAATCTATTGGATACAACCTCATGTCAGTCTCAATGCTTTGTGAACTTGATATGATTGTCATCTTTGGCAAATATAGATGTATTGTGCTATTGGACTGACAAATCCAAAGTCTTTGAAGGCTTTAGGGGAGGTGATTTGTACATTGTAGATTTATCTCTTGGTCCTCAGCCTGCCACATGTCTCTTGGCAAAAGCTTTAGAATGCTGGCTATGGCATCGACGACTTGGACATGCCGGCGTGAGGAATTGAGCACTCTCGTCAAGAAGAAGCACATCATTGGCGTTGAGGGTGTCAAATTCGGCAAAGATCATCTGTGTGGTGCTTGTGAGCCTAGGAAGATGACCAGAGCAAAGCACTCAACAAAGACAATCATGACCACCACTCGTCCTTTTGAATTACTTCACATGGATTTGTTTGGTCTTACTCATTATGCCACACTAACCAATGCAACATCACTATATGGTTTTGTCATTGTTGATGACTATTCTCGTTACACCTTGGTGCATATCAATACCTTTAAGACTGAAGTGTAGGATGTCTTTAGACGATTCTCAAACCGGGCCATGACAAATTATGGTCTCAAGATCAAGCACATCAGAAGTGACAACGGCACCGAGTTCAAGAACTCATGCCTTGATGACTATCTTGACAAACTTGGTATCACTCATGAGCTCTCTGCTCCCTACACGCCTCAGCAAAATGGAGTCTGGAGCGCAAGAATCGGTGTCGGCGTTCTGGGAACCAGGGTACCCAGACTTGCCTACCTGCGGCCCACGGCGTGGCTTCATCGACGGCCTGGTACGGCCCATCTGCCGCACCTTCGAGACAAGACCCTCGCGAGGGGCCAAGCCTCGCGAGGCGGGCGACATCAAGACCTCCAGAGGGAGCGGCCTCCGTAGGCTGGCTCCCGAGGAGCGAAGATTTCTATGCAGGTACCCATCTCATGAGGTGAAGGTGACGCAAGCCGTGACGACCAAGGCCAGGCGGGCGCCAGCGGGTGCAGAGCAGCAGGTTTCCTCCTTGGTGCTAAAGAGGCAAGCGCAGGCGCGGGGTCCTGAGGAATCACCCAAAGGTTTCCATTCCCGTGCAAGAAGACCAGGACCGCCAGGGCGGCAGGACAGATGTCATCACCGAGCCCACCGCAACGTCACGACCAGAAGCTTTGCAGGCGAAGACCACCTTTCGTCGGGATAAGATGTACTACTTGTCCCCCTTCGAATTTGGCCATTGTGGAATCCCTTCCCGCCTTCGTTTTTGGGGAAAAGGACCAAGGCCACTATAAATAGGTTAGCCACCACCGAAGAAGGGGGCCGGACGGATCGAACCCAGAACAACACATCCTCACCAGAACAAGCCTCGTGATCTTGTTCACCCTTGTACTAGTTCCTCCTCAGCCCCTCGTGAGGCAAATCCACCACAAGCAGGAGTAGGGTATTACACCGCAAGGTGGCCCGAACCTGGGTAACTGCCGTGTCCATCTTCCTCCCTGTTCTTCGAGCCAAGCTGTCGGGCGGCGCGTTCGGTTGGCTGGTTAGGTTGAGTCCATCGCACACGCCCTAGAGTTCGAACCTCTTTGGGTCTGCGGAGCCCTGAATCCAACATTTGGCATGCTAGGTAGGGGTGTGTGGAAGATCCGCTCCTCCAACAGCCACGCTCCACCCACGCTACGCGGCTTCCATGGCAGGCGCCGCTCCACCCGCCGGGTCGCCAGGCGCGTTCGGGGGCATCGCGGGTCTTCAAGCTTTCTCCCCCGCCTTGCGATAGGTGTGGTGGCCGCCGAAGTTTAGGCCAGGGCTGCCGCCGCGGTACGACGGCGCTAGGAACCCCGCGGATTTCCTTCGCCTGTACGAGTTGAGCATCGAGGCGGCGGGCGGCGACAAGAAGGTCAAGGCAAACTGGCTCCCCGTGGCTCTCATGGGCGTGCCGCGTGCCTGGATGCTTAGCCTGCCGGAGTTGTCGGTGGCCTCCTGGGAAGATCTGCGCAATCAGTTTGTCGCGTGCTTCGTGGCACCGGCGCCCCACGCCATTGCGGCCATCCTCAATGGGTCGCAAGCACCGACCTCAGGCCGCCACGCCAAGCAGTTCTTCCTGCAGTTGGGGGCCGCCCAGCCACGGCAGGGGGCTCCTGCGGGCCGGTTGGCGCATGAGACCGACATCACCTTTGACTCCAGGGATCACCCCAGGACTACAGTCGGCGCGGGCACGCTTCCCTTGTTGTGCACGCCCACCGTCGGCGGTGTCGTAGTCACCTGAACCCTCATCGACGGTGGCGCTGGCCTCAACATCCTCTCCGTGGAGGCCTTCGACCTGCTTCAGGCACCGTACGATCGGCTCCTCCCCACCAGGCCCTTTTCAGGGGTGCTCGGCTGCTCCATCGCCCCCCTGGGGCAGATTCGCCTCCCCATCACCTTCGGCGCGCGTAGCTACTACCGCACTAAGCTCATCGACTTCGACATCGCCCGAATCAGCCTCACATACAATGCCATCCTCGGGTACCACGCCCTCGCCAAGTTCATGGCGGCGACACACCCCGGCTACAACATCATCAAGATGCCGGGGAGCAGCGGCGTTCTTACTGTGGTAGGAGACACCAAGGATGCCCTCCTGGCCCTCAAGCTCACTTTCAAGGCCGCGGCGGCCGCGTGACCGGAGGCGGAGAGCGCTCCGGAGGTCCTGGAGACTGCGCCCGTGAAGAAGAAGCCTCTGTTCTCTCAAGATCGGGCTGAGACGAAGCAGGTGCGGGTCAACGATGGGGACTCAAGCCTCACCTTCATCATAGGTGCTGGGCTCCCACCGGACCAGAAAGAAGCGTTAGTCGGTTTCCTCCACGTGAGCAAGGATGTGTTTGTATGGGAGGCGACGGACCTGGTTGGCTTCCTGCGGGACGTAATTGAGCACCACTTGATGGTGTGCCCTGGCGCGTGCCCGGTGAAGCAAAAGGCGCGGCGGCAAGCCCCGGAGAAGCAATCGTTCATCGTCCAGGAGGTCCGCAAGCTGCAAGAAGCCGGCGTCATCCGGGAAGTACGGCACCCGGATTGGCTAGCCAACCCAGTCATCGTCCCCAAGAAGGGAGGAAAGGAGCGCATGTGCGTCGACTTCACGAGCCTCAACAAAGCTTGCCCTCGAGACCCTTTCCCTCTTTCGCGCATTGACCAGATCGTTGACTCCACCGCTGAGTGCGACCTGCTGTGTTTTTTGGACGCTTTCTCGGGCTACCACCAGATCAAGATGGTGGTGCAAGATGTCGAGAAGACGGTCTTCCTCTCCCCGTGCGGGGTGTACTGTTACACCTGCATGCCGTTCGGTTTGCGCAACGCCGGCGTGACTTTCCAGTGATTGATGCACATCGCCTTGGGCAAGCAGCTCGGGAGGAACGCCAAGGCGTACGTCGATGACATCGTGGTCAAGTCACGGGAAGCAAAAACCCTCATCGAAGACCTGGAAGAAACATTTTCTAACTTACGCGCAGTAAAACTGCGCCTTAACCCGAAGAAGTGTGTGTTCGGCGTTCCGTCTGGCAAGTTGTTGGGTTTCTTGGTGTCGCACAGAGGGATCGAGGCTAACCCAGAGAAGATCAAGGCGATAGAGAGGATGAGCCCTCCGCAGACCCTCAAAGAAATGCAGAAGCTCGCGGGCTGCGTGACCTCATTGGGGCGTTTCATTTCTAAGCTCGGCGAGTGCGCCCTCCCATTTTTCAAGCTGATGAAGAAGAAGGGCCCGTTCGAATGGACTCCGGAGGCTGAGGAGGCCTTCCAAGACCTCAAGAGATATCTCACCAGCCCTCCAGTGATGGTGGCACCTCGACCCCTTGAGCCCTTGGTGCTTTACCTGGCCGCCACACCCCACTCGGCGAGCGCAGCACTCGTGGCGGTCCGGGAAGAGCACGCGGACGCAGGTGCGTGGCGCAGTACACCGCGTTCAGCCATGACATCGCCACCTCAGGGCGGCGCTCCTGAGGCATCGGTCACCCCGGCAGAGGGTGGGGCTCCTGAGGACCCCACGCCTCATGAGGGGCTGAGCGATGTCGGCGCCCCCACTTTGGTCGAGCACCCTATGTATTTCGTCAGCACGGTGTTGCGCGACGCGCGCGCGCTACCCCATGCCGCAGAAGCTTCTGCTCGCGCTCCTCGTCGCCTCCAGGAAGCTGCGCCTCTACTTCCAAGGCCACCCCATCAAGGTTGTGTCTGCGTTCCCCTGGAGAGGGTGCTCCGGAGCCCAAACGCTACAGGCAGGGTTGCTGAATGGAACATCGAGCTACAGGCATTCCAGCTGGAGTTCAGCACCACCAGGATTATCAAGGGCGCAGCCCTCACTGATTTTGTGGCGGAATGGACTGACGCCCCCGACCGAGGGGTTGGTGAAAACTGCTCCCTCATGCC
Source organism: Thinopyrum elongatum (assembly GCA_011799875.1). Lineage (NCBI taxonomy): Eukaryota > Viridiplantae > Streptophyta > Magnoliopsida > Poales > Poaceae > Thinopyrum > Thinopyrum elongatum. The sequence goes on from CM022299.1 coordinate 539,045,591, forward strand.
CGGAGACGAGGCGCCCGTTGGCTGGGTCATGTACTTCGACGGCGCATTCGCATGCCGGGGTGCGGGGGCTGGAGCCGTGCCCGTCTCGCCTACACAGGACAAGCTCTACTACGCTGTGCAGCTCTGCTTCCAGCACGGTGAGATGGTCTCCAGCAACATCGTGGAGTACGAAGGCCTGATCGCAGGCCTTCGGGTCGCGGCGGGCCTGGGGATCAAGCGCCTCACCATCAAGGGCGATTCTCACCTCCTCGTCAACTTCTCCAACAAGGAATACAGGCCCAAGGATGAGCACATGGAGGCATATTTGGAAGAGGTATGCAAAATTGAAAAACAGTTCTTGGGTCTGGAATTGCAGCATGTCCCGCGCAGCACGAACAAGGAGGCGGACGACATCGCCAAGAGGGCGTCGCGGCGTGACCCCCAGAAGCCTGGAGTGTTCAAGGAGAGGCTCTTCAAGCCGTCGGCGGTCGCTTCCACCGCGAGCACAGTGTTGCTCCGGGAGGAACTGCCCCAGGCCCCTGCCTCGGGCGCCCCGGCCTGCGGTCCAACCTCTGAAGCCCGCCTACTTTTGGCCCTCGAACCTCAGGAGGGGTGCTGGACCGAGGAGTTCAAGGCGTACCTACTCCAGGGCACCTTGCCGCAGGAGCAGGAAGAAGCAGAACGCGTGGCCCGCTAAGCCACCGCCTACTGCTTGCAGGATGGCGAGCTCTACCGAAGGCGCCCAAACGACGTCTCTCTGCGGTGCATCTCCAAGGAGCATGGGTCCGAGCTGCTGGCTGACATCCACAGTGGGGACTGTGGGCATCACTCTTCGTCGCGCACCCTCGTGGGCAAGGCGTTCTGCAGCGGGTTCTACTGGCCCACGGCGCTCAATGACGCCACCGAACTGGTGAGGTCCTGCGAGGCGTGCCAATTCCACGCCAAGCAAATCCACCGGCCCGCTCAAGGCCTCCAGACCATCCCGCTCTCTTGGCCGTTCACAGTATGGGGGCTGGATATCCTGGGACCATTCCCTCGTGCAGTTGGGGGCTACCACTACCTCTACGTCACCGTCGACAAGTTCACCAAGTGGGCGGAGTTGGAGCCCATGCGCACCATCCTGGCTGGTTCGGCCGTCAAGTTCATCAAGGGTCTCGTGAGCCGCTTTGGAGTCCCCAACCGTATCATCACCGACAATGGCTCTCAGTTCACGAGCAACCTTTTCAAAACATTTTGTGCTAACCTTGGAACGCAGATATGCTACGCTTTGGTGGCACACCCACGGAGCAACGGCCAAACCGAGCGCGCCAACGCGAAGGTCCGAAGGGGCCTCAAGGCGAGGAGCTTCAAGAAGAAACTCGAGGCCTGCGGCAGGGGCTGGCTCGATGAGCTCCAGTCTGTGCTGTGGTCCATCCACACCACCGCGATCAAGCCCACGGGCGAGACCCCATTCTTCCTCGTCTACGGGGCTGAGGCAGTCCTCCCTCATGAGGTCAAACATCGCTCCCCGCGGGTCTTGGCGTTTGACGAGGCACGCCAGGATGCCTTGCGGGGGATGGACCTCATGCTAGGGGAGGAGGGCCGCCGCCAAGCCTCACTCCATGCCGCGAGATACCAGCAGGCGCTGCGGTGGTATCACTGCCGTAGCGTTCGCTCCAGGACCCTCGTGGTGGGTGACCTCGTCCTGAGGCGGGTGCTCTCCAGGGAGGGGCTTCACAAGCTCTCGCCCAAGTGGGAGGGCCCGTTTAGGATTGCCCGTGTCTCCAGGCCTGGCGCCGCGCGCCTAGAGACACAGGACGGGGTCCCCATCTAGAATGCCTGGAACATCCAGCACCTCCAGAAGTTCTACCCATGAACAAGGCCATGCGCCTCTCAAGATCTCCGCCCGTGACACTCTCACGTAATAATGAGTGGGGCTCTACATGCCCCGGAGTCTCCTGAGCGCCGCCCTCGGGCCTCACGGGGGCTCCCACCCACGTCCAAGTGGAGGTCCCATGCTCCGCGCTGGTGGGAAGACAGAAGACTAGTATAGGTGCCGGACGCGGCTGCTCATTTGCTTGCTTTCTGTATCTGATTTGCAACTTCTCGAAATGAAATTTGGAGTTCTCGCATCTTTATTTGAAAGGGTTGGGAATTTTTCTCCTCGCAGCACTCGCTTTTTTAGGCCTCGTTTTAGGGAAAGTGACAATTGCCCGTCGCTCTTCCTCGCGTGTCCCGCGCGTGGGGACTGGGCACGGTGTGTACGCTTGGGCCCTCCCGCGAACGCACCCCGCCAAAGCCTTGGCCTTTGGCGTCTGAATCCTCGCGTGACGCCCTCAAACGAGCCAGCGGGCACGCACGCCCTCCTGAGTCCATGCCTCAGGGCATCGCGACGCAGCATACCAATGACCCACGCTCGGGGGCTCGCATGGGGAACGGCACCTCCAGAGGTCCCTTGGCCCCATGGCCGCGCCTGGGGACCTTCGAGTCCACAAGAAGGGAATCTCCGGAGGACCTCTCCGGAGCTAGGGACATGCGGGAAGTCCAAGCTCCAGGGAAGCTCGTCCTCACGGCACAAGAGTCTACCGTAGGCACACTAAGCTAAGTCATTTCAATCACAGTCAGTGGCAACACGGATACCAGGATGCAATATAAAAACGATAACGCAATGGCGCAAGCGCCACGGTCCATTACGCGCCTCGACAGGGCTTTCCACCTTTTTGATGCAGAAAAAAAGGAAGAAGAAGAGAGGCAAAAGCAGCCGCATAGCTACAACAGTTCCCAGGACCTGCCTCCAGCAACGCCCGCGCTCAGTCGGAGTCCTCCTCCTGCTTCACCGGGGTGCGGTGGCGAGGTGGCTCGTCTCCCTCCCTGGTCCGAGCTCGGCGGCATGGTGGCTCGTCATAGTCGCCATCGCTCGTGCTCTCCCCAGAGGAGGAGCCGCCACTACAGGAGATGTCGCGGCCGTCGCCAAGGGCAAGCTCACCACCGGCGTCGTTGTCGCTATCGCTCTCTGGGCAGCACCCCAGGCGCTGACCATCTTCCCTGAAGACCCTGACATAGAGGGTCGTGGCACCATCGTACCTGAAGGGGAGGGTACACCTCCCCTGCAGGCCGCGTGCGCGGGCGAACGTCTGCCATCCGCGGTTCAAGAACATGTTGCTAGCGGGGGTGACCTCGACCACCGCCCAGGAGGCCTTACTGCAGCAACCATCAGCCTGCAGCTAGAGGCTGCCAGGTCCCCCGGCCGGCAGCGCACCCGCAAAGAAGCGCGGGAGATGGAGCCAGGCGCCGACGGGCCTCCCCTCCCACACCACGAACTCCAAGGACGCATCGGTCGAGTGGAGTCGCGGGCGCGGTGGCCGGATGGCTGCTGCGCACCTTCCCCCTTCGCTGCGGCTGCCCCGGCCGTGGCAGCTTCCACCGCGGGAAGGAGCGCCGACTGCCGGCGACAACGCCAGCCATCGAGGGAGTGCGCGCACGCCCTCAGGGAGCCACCGCTGGCGTCGCGGCGTGCTTGCGGGGGCGGCCGCGGCCTCTCTTGGGCAGCGGTGAGTCCGGTCCCTCCTTGGGAGCCTTTCCCTTCTCCGTGGCTGAGAACCTCCTCACTGGCGCCATGGAAGCTTTGGCAAGATGGCGGGGGGACTAAAGAGAAAGAAGGGTAGGCGACAAGAAGATGAAGATGAGCTGGGGGCTCCGCCCCCCGCCTCATTTATAGGCAGAGGGACACCAACCGCCGGCCTCTCACGTTCCGAGCAATGATGGTTCTTCTGCATGCATCAGGCAGTTATCAAGTCGTGCATTTGCCGAGGTGGCATGGGGAAGTGGAGATGCCCACGTCCCATCAAGTGCCACATGTCAGCTCAGTCCGCAGGTGATTGGGGCCCGCGGCACTTCGCCCCTACCCTCTGGCTTCGCCTCGAAGCCAAGTCCGAGCGCGCCTTGGGCCCGGGGGCTACTGTCGGTGTTCTGAGAACCAGGGTACCCAGACTTGCCTACCTGCGGCCCACGGCGTGGCTTCATCGACGGCCTGGTACGGCCCATCTACCGCACCTTCAAGACAAGACCCTCGCGAGGGGCCAAGCCTCGCGAGGCGGGCGACATCAAGACCTCTGGAGGGAGCGGCCTCCGTAGGCTGGCTCCCGAGGAGCGGAGATTTCTATGCAGGTACCCATCTCATGAGGTGAAGGTGACGCAAGCTGTGATGACCAAGGCCAGGCAGGCGCCAGCGGGTGCAGAGCAGCAGGTTTCCTCTTTGGTGCTAAAGAGGCAAGCGCAGGCGCGGGGTCCCGAGGAATCACCCAAAGGTTTCCATTCCCGTGCAACAAGACCAGGACCGCCAGGGCGGCAGGGCGGATGTCATCACCGAGCCCACCATGATGTCACGACCAGAAGCTTTGCAGGCGAAGACCACCTTTCATCAGGATAAGATGTACTACTTGTCCCCCTTCGAATTTAGCCATTGTGGAATCCCTTCCCACCTTCATTTTCGGTGAAGAGGACCAATGCCACTATAAATAGGTTAGCCACCACCGAAGAAGGGGGCCGGACGGATCGAACCCAGAACAACACATCCCCACCAGAACAAGCCTCGTGAGCTTGTTCACCCTTGTACTAGTTCCTCCTCATCCCTCGTGAGGCAAATCCACCACAAGCAGGAGTAGGGTATTACACCGCAAGGTGGCCCGAACCTGGGTAACTGTCGTGTCCATCTTCCTCCCTGTTCTTCGAGCCAAGCTATCGGGCGGCGCGTTCGGTTGGCTGGTTAGGTTGAGTCCTTTGCACACGCCCCAGAGTTCGAACCTCTTTGGTTTGCGGAGCCCTGAATCCGACAATCGAATGCTCATCGGGATGGCTCACACTATGCTTGATGAACACAAGACGCCTCGTCGATGGTGGCCCGAAGCAATTGGTACTGCTTGTCACATCATTAGTCAGATATATCTTCACAAATTCCTCAAGAAGACTTCATATGAGCTCCTCACTAACAAGAAACCCAATGTGAGTTATTTTAAAGTCTTCGGTGCTAAATGCTGGATTAGAGATCCTCATCACCATTCTAAGTTTGCACCGAAAGCACATGAGGGTTTTATGCTTGGTTATGGTAAGGAGTCTGATGACCCACAAGTATAGGGGATATATCTAGTCCTTTCGATAAGTAAGAGTGTCGAACCCAACGAGGAGCAGAAGGAAATGACAAGCGGTTTTCAGCAAGGTATTTTCTGCAGGCACTGAAATTGTCAGTAATAGATAGTTTGATAGCAAGGTAATTTGTAACGAGCAAGTAATAGTAACGGTAACAAAAGTGTAGCAAGGTAGCCCAATCCTTTTTGTAGCAAAGGATAGGCCAGAACGGTCTCTTATAATAAGCAAAGCGTTCTTGAGGACACACGGGAATTTCATCTAGCCACTTTCATCATGTTTGTTTGATTCACGTTCGCTACTTTGATAATTTGATATGTGGGTGGACCGGTGCTTGGGTGCTGTTCTTACTTGAACAAGCCTCCCACCTATGATTAACCCCTCTTGTAAGCATCCGCAACTATGAAAGAAGAATTAAGATAAAATCTAACCATTGCATTAAACATATGGATCCAAATTGGCCCCTTACGGAATAGCGCATAAACTAGGGTTTAGGCTTTTGTCACTCTAGCAACCTAGCATCTAATAACTGCTCCATAATGCATCCCCTTAGGCCCAAAGATGGTGAAGTGTCATGTTGTCGACGTTCACATAACACCACTAAGGGAATCAACAACATACATATCATCAAAATATCGAACGAATACCAAATTCACATGATTACTTATGACAAGACTTCTCCCATGTCCTCAAGAACAAAAGTAACTACTCACAAAACATATTCATGCTCAAGATTAGAGGGGTATTGAATAGAATAATAGATCTGAACATACGGTCTTCCACCAAATAAACCAACTAGCATCAACTACAAGATGTAATCAACACTACTAGCAACCCACAGGTACCAATCTGAGGTTTTGATACAAAGATTGAATACAAGAGATGAACTAGGGTTTTAGATGAGATGGTGATGTTGAAGATGTTGATGAAGATTGGCCATCCCACGATGAGAGGGTTGTTGGTGATGTCGATGGCTTCGATTTCCCCCTTCTGGAGGAAAGTATCCCCGGTGGAATCTCTCGGCCGAAGAGCAAAAATGCTCTTGCCCAAGTTCCGCCTCGAGACGGTGGCGCTCCATCTCGAAAGTCCTCGGCTTATTTTTTCTAGGGCAAATGGGCTTATATATTAGAAGATGGGCACCGGAGGCTGGACAGGGGCCCCACTACCCACCAGGGTGCGCCTGGGGGGTAGGCGCGCCCTGGCGCCTAGTGGGCACCTGGGTGGCCCCCTCTGGTATTTCTTTTCTCCAATAATTTTTATATATTCCAAAATAAATCTCCGTAAAATTTCAGCTCATTTGGAGATGTGCAGAGTAGGTATCTCTGACATAGCTTTTTCAGGTCCAGAATTCCAGCTACTGGTAATCTCCCTCCTTGTGTAAACCTTGCATATCATGAGAGAAAAAGCATTAGAATTACTCCAGAAAGTGTTATATTGATTGAAACACTATAAATAACAGTAGGAAAACATGATGCAAAATGGACGTATCAACTTCCCCAAGCTTAGACCTCGCTTGCCCTCAAGCGAAAGCTGATATCGATAATCATGTCCACATGTTTAGAGAGAGAGAGAGATGTCGATAAAAACAAAATACGGACATAGTAGTATCATGATCATTATTATAATAGCAATGTTCATTATCATATAACTTATCATGAGCAAGGAATAATTCATCACAACATCGAAGTATAAGGCATAAACTTCCTTCAAAACTAACAAACTATGTTCTCAGTCAATAATGCAATTGCAATTCATCATATTTTCAGGAAGGGTCTCATGTCGGAGCTTTTTAGCAAGTCCACATACTCAATCATCATTTAGTCTTCTATGATTGCTAACACTCACAACATATATATGGAGCAAAAAGTTTCAGCCAGACACATAGAAAGATAGGGGCTTATAATTTAGCCTCCCAACTTATTCACCTCAGGGGTGATGTCAACAGCAATAACTCATGAACACTCATATCCAACTGGATATATGTGCCTAGATCTTTCCCCACCACATGATGCTTGGAAAAGAGAAAAATAAAAAGGAACAGAGGAGAACACTATTGACTCTTGCATAAAAAGTAGATACATAAAAGTAAAAGATAGGCCCTTCACAGAGGGAAGCAGAGTTTGTCATGCGCTTTTTGTTTTTGGATGCAAAAGCTCTTAATGCAAAGGAATGTCATGTTATATTGCCCCTTATGATATCAACCTTTATTATGCAGTCCGTCGCTTTTATTACTTTGCCATCACAAGTTTGTACAACGCTTATTTTCCCTTGCAATAAAAGATCAAACATATTTAGAAGCAATTTTTATTGCTTTATACACCGATGACAACTTACTTGAAGGATCTTATTCAATCCATAGGTAGGTATAGTGGACTCTCATAACATGAAATCAAGGAGTATCTCTACTTGGTGCGGAATTTTGGCTAGCAAAGATGTTGGGCAAGCACCACCTGTTGGAGGATCTATGACAATATAACTTCTATGTGAATATAAGAAAACATAATTCATTACGTTGTCTTCCTTGTCCAACGTCAACAATTTGGCATTATTCATTGTGTTGTCTTCCTTGTCCAACGTCAACAATTTGGCATAAAATATTTAATGGGGGCTCACAATCATAAAAGATGTCCAAGATAGTATATTTGCATGTGAATCTTCTCTTCCCTTATTATTTCTTTCATGAATTGCATCATTGACCAATGCTATGTTTGTCAACTTTCAATAAATTTTACCACTTATACTTTTCCTTATGTAATGTCATTACTTTCCATAAGATTAGCATATGATATTTTTCATTATTTTCATTGCTAAGACTGAAGCATAAAACTAAAGAAGCAAAAACTCAAACTAATCTTTATTATATAACTCTCAACTCGATTACATAGATGGATGGATCATGAAACTAGCACTCGAAAATAGATCATACTAAACTTCTATTCAACTAGACCACGAAATAACTAAGGATCGAACTAAAATAGGTAAAGATAATAAAAGTGCTGGTGATACAATACCGGGGCACCTCCCCCAAGCTTGGCACAAGCCAAGGGGAGTGCCCATACCCGTGTACTCAAGTTTCCTTCTTCGGTGATGGTGGTGGTGATGAAGTGGTGGGCTTGTCCTCCGGCTTCCATGTCATAGGTTCACCATCATAGAAGGGTGCACGAGTCTAAGGAGTCCTAAAACTTGCAGCTAAACTCATACCTTTGAATATTGCCTTATACTCAAAATTTTGATTTTGAATATCATAAACTTGGCCTTGGAGATAATCGATTTGTTCATTGAAGTTGAAGACGATGTCCTTCATAGACTGGCCATCCACCTTGTGGTCACGGGTGAATTCCATGATCATGGAGTGGTTGGCACTAAGTCCACATTCCACCATCCCTTGGCACTTGAAGATCTCCTACTCCACCGCCTCGAGCCTAGCCTCCACGCTTCCCGTCTTCTTGGGCCCTTGAACATCCCGGATGTGGAGCACCCCCTCACGCACCTCAATGGCTTGAGGGTGCTTCATCACCTCCGGTAGGTAGGGTTGATGACCTTCTCATAGAACTTGTCCTTGGAAGAGCTTGGTGGAGCCATGGCGATCTAGATCTGACAGAAAAATAGCACAAAACAAAAACAGAGGATATTTCCGCGATGCGGTGGTCAAAACGTCCAGGAGTATATATAAAGAAATTTTATCTTGCAAAACAAGTAATCTAGAGGAAAACGGAGTTGGGAAGGCTCATGAGGGGCCCACTACCTACTAGGGCGCGCCAGGGGGGTAGGCGCGCCCTGGTGCCTAGTGGGCACCAAGGTGGCCTTCTAGGGTGTTTTTTTTTCTAATATTCCAAAACTGATAGAAATAATTTTTATGGAATTTTTGGAGTCGGTTTACTTACCATATTACGTACCTCTTCCTTTTCAGGGTTCTGGAGTGTTCTGGAAGGTCTCTTTATGTATCCCTCCGGTGTCACGGTTTGAATAATGTTAGTTTCAACATTAATAGGCACACCTGAGATATAATACTTAAGCCTTTGTCCATTGACCACCTTCGGGTTTGTGCCTTTGACATTATTGATCTTAATGGCTCCAGAACGATAAACTTCTTCAATGATATATGGTCCTTCCCATTTAGAGAGGAGTTTTCCTGCAAAAAATCTAAAACGAGAATTGTACAATAGAACATACTCACCCACTTTGAATTGCCGTTTTTGGATTCTTTTGTCATGCCATCTTTTAACTTTTTTCTTTAAATAATTTGGCATTTTCATAGGCTTGGGTTCTCCATTCATCTAATGAGCTAATATCAAATAACCTCTTTTCATCGGCAAGTTTGAAATCATAATTGAGTTCTTTAATTGCCCAATATGCTTTATATTCTAGCTCAAGAGGCAAATGACATGCTTTTCCATAAACCATTTTGTATGGAGACATACCCATAGGATTTTTATAAGCAGTTCTATAAGCCCATAATGCATCATCAAGTTTCTTAGTACAATTCTTCCTAGATCTATTGACGGTCTTTTGCAAAATTAACTTTATTTCTCTATTGCTCAACTCAACTTGACCACTAGATTGAGGGTGACAGGTGTTAGGGCATATCTCTCTCTAAGTGGTTTTGGTGTTTGATGACAATGCGTTTGCGGACTAATCATATGCATTGAACATTTCAGATATTCATTCATTGGCATGAGACGATTTATTCCCCTCGGAGCTCAAAGTGAAGATGGTGCAGTTCTCCTTCGTTTCGGTTTTGGTGGACTTGAGTCATACGAGATACCATACTATCAAGAGGGGGTCCGTATCGGAAAGGCTAGGGTGGAATCAACACGTACACATCTCTTTTGCACCCCCAGCTCCTTCACTCATCCTTGGAGGATCCTCCGGTATCGTGGAAGTGGCATAGGAGAGGCGCCAGCGGTAGTACCGCGGCCCGAAGCGGAAGTACCGCCGAGCGCAACAGGCGGTAGTACCGCTGTATCAACGGTAGTACCGCCCAGAGCCTCAAGCGGCAGTACCGCTTTGGTTCCGCGCTAGTACCACCCTGACTCAAGACCTGCGTTTCTCGTGTCAGGTTCAGCGGTAGTAGCAGCAGCAGTAGGAGCGGTAGTACCGTGCCTACCACCGCTACTAGTGCCGCTCAACGGCCCGCTCCTCTGTCCCTTCCCCCTTCTCCTACGTAGGGGCTGTGCGCGGTCCCAGCGGCAGTACCGCTGGGCCAAGTGGCAGTACCGTTGCGGCCAGTGGTAGTACCGCTCCCTTGAGTGGTAGTACCGCTCGCTGCGGGCTGAATAAGGGGATAACGGTTGGATGTTTCCCCCACTATAAAAGGGGGTCTTCTTCCTGAAGAAGACTCACCTCTTCCTCCCCCAAACTCCATTGTTGCTCCAAAGCTCATTTTCGCCCGATCTCTCTCCCTAGCCAATCAAACTTGTTGATTTTCTAGGGATTGGTTGAGAAGTACCGGATCTACACTTCCACCAAGAGAAATTTGATTCCCCCACTAATTCTTTGCGGATCTTGTTACTCTTGGGTGTTTGAGCACTCTAGATGGTTGAGGTCACCTCGGAGCCACATTCCATTGTGGTGAAGCTCCGTGGTGTTGTTGGGAGCCTCCAATCAAGTTGTGGAGATTGCCCCAACCTTGTTTGTAAAGGTTTGGTCACCGCCTTCAAGGGCACCACTAGTGGAATCACGGCATCTCACATTGTGTGAGGGCGTGAGGAGAATACGGTGGCCCTAGTGGCTTCTTGGGGAGCATTGTGCCGCCACACCACTCCAACGGAGACGTACTTCCCCTCAAAGGGAAGGAATTTCGGTAACACATCCTTGTCTCCACCGGCTCCACTTGTGGTATCTCTTCCCTTTACTTTGTGCAAGCTATTGTTGTGTTGTATCTTTTGCTTGCTCTTCTTGTTGTTGTTGTTAGCATCATATAGGTTGCTCACCTAGTTGCACATCTAGACAACCTATTTGTTGCTAAACCTAATTTGTGAAGAAAAGCTAAAAATTGTTAGTTGCCTATTCACCCCCCTCTAGTCAACCATATCGATCCTTTCAATTGGTATCAGAGCCTCGTCTCTTTATTAAGGGTTTCACCACCTGAAGAGTATGGTTGACACCGGGGAGGAAGTGCCTGAGGCCGTGGAGTTGACTTCGATCACATGAGACGACTTAAATGAAGCTATGGCTTCGCTTAAGATGTCTATGATGACCGAAGTCAAGTCCATGCTTAAAGAATTGCTTGAGGGGATGAAAGCTTTTCCTGATCCTTTGCTTGTGGTTAATCCCACCGCATCGGAGTCAGAGGCCAATTCCACTAAGGAAGCGGCTAAAGGTACTCATGTTTCTTCCCCTCACGACAAGAATGGGACGGGAACCTTTGCCTCGGTTCCCCCTCCCCCGGTCTATGGAGGACCAGTCCCTACACCTCGCATTAATAATCATGGTCCTCCTCCCAAGCTTGTTTAAGGTGATTTTGCTAATTGGGTCTTTCGCATCAAGTCTCATTTGAATCACAGCTCAACAAACCTTTGGAGAATCATTGAGCAAGGCTTCTACCCGCATGATCCAAACAACTTCACCCCAAGAGAAGAAGTGGACAATCAATACAATCACTCCGCTTTGTTCATCCTTCAATATGCGGTCCCACCCGAAGATCTATCCCACTTACGTCCCTTCACTCGTGTAAAGGATTGTTGGGAACACATTGTATCTATATACAAGGGGAGCTCAAGCATCCAACGGTCCAACTTTGAAGTGGTCCTTGATGAGGCCGATGAATTCGTGATGCTAGAAGATGAGGATCCGCGTGATCTCTACCGGAGGGTGACAACTCTTGCAGTTGCTCTCCAAGACCATGTGAGCAAGGATACGTGTCGGATTCGGGGTTCCGCAGACCCTTGAGAGGTTCGAACTCTGGGGTGCGTGCGAAGAACTCTCTCTCTCCCCAGTCTGCCTGCTCAACGATTCCGCAGCCTAGCTCGGCGAACCCAAGGAACAAGAGGCACAACAGTTTATTCTGGTTCGGCCACCTTGCGGTGTAATACCCTACTCCAGCTTTGTGGTGGACTGCCTCGGAGGGCTGAGGATGAACTAGTACAGAGGTGGAACGACCTCAGGAGGTGAGGTGTTCTTGAGCTCGATGAGCTGGTGAGGTGGTGAGGGTGGAATGGATCTGGTCCAACTCCGGTTGCTCTCCCCTCCTATGGTGGTGGCTAAGTCCTATTTATAGTGGCCTTGGTCCTCTTCCCAAATGTAGGCGGGAAGGGACCCCACAACGGCCAAATTCGAAGGGAGACAACTAGTACAAGTTATCCTGACAAAAGTAGTCTTCGCCTGCAAAAGCCTCTGGTGGTGACGCAGCAGTGGGCTCCTCGATGACCTCCGTCCTGCCGTCCTGGCGGTCCTGGTCTTGTTGCACCGATATGGAAACCTTTGCTTGATTCCTCGGGACTCCGCGCCTGCGCTTGCCTCCTTTGCACCGAAGAGGAAACTGGTACACTGCGCCCGCTGGCGCCCGCCTGGTCCTAGTCATCATGGCTCATGTCAGGTGAACCTCGCGAGGTGCAGCTTACATTGATATCTCCGCTCCTCGGGAGCCAGCCTGGGGAGGCCGCCCCTCGTGGAGGTCTTGGTGTCATCCGCCTCGCGAGGCTTGGCCCCTCACGAGGGTCTTGAGTTGTCGTTGCTGAAGCTGGGCCGTACCAGGCCGTCGATGGAGCCACGCCACGGGCCGCAGGCAGGCAAGTCTGGGCACCCCCGGTCCCAGGACGCCGACAATACGGATGACACTTGGATCAAGCGCAAGTTTCTCAAGTCCATCATGCCATTCAACAAGGCCATGTCTTCTGTGATTCGTCAAAGGCCGGACTTTCACACCTTAACCTCAAGTGAAGTGTTGGATGAGTTTATTGCCATGAACATCATGAACAAGACTGCCGACAATGCTCTTGCTCGTGTCCGGTCAAAGAAAAGCTCAACCACCCTTGCTTTGAAAGCCAAGGCCATTCCGGAAGAAGAAGAGGAAGAAGAAGAAGAGTGTTGCCCCGAGGACACCAAATTTGCTTACCATGAGCACATGGCTCTTGCATCAAGGCAATTTTGGAGCAACAAGAGGAACTCAAGGCCCAACTTCACCAAGAACAACTCAAGTGGGTCAAAGAACAAGCAACGAGTAAGGACTTGCTACAATTGCGGCAATGTGAGTCACTTTGTGGCGGAGTGCCCTTATGAGAAGAGGGAAGACAATGGTGGCAAACTCATTCGCAAAGACAAAGCCAAGTCTTTCCCTAGCAAGAACAACTTCACCAAGAAGACTCCTCCAAAGGGCTTGGTGGCACATGAAGAGTACCCCTCCGATGATGATGAGGAAGATACAAGTGGAGAAGGAATGGCAACGGCAACCATTGCCATTGCTACATCTTCCCCCTCCAAGGTGTCTCTCTTCGGCGCCCCCAACGAAAACACCATTGCCAAGTGTCTCATGGCCAAAGGTATCAACAAGGTAACTCCTAACACCAAAACCACCGTCATTACTACTCCTTCATTGTTAGATTGTGTTGATGATAGTGAGGTGGAGAAAGTTGATGAGAATGAGTTCACCAAGTTTGTGAGCAAGCTCAAGGGTGAATCCAAGAAGCACTTTGTTGCTCTCTTGGAACAACTTGGTGAGGCCAATGATATCATTGAGTCGCATGAGGATACTATCTCCAAGTTGGAGGGGCATAGTCATGACTATGCCGATGAGATTGTGGATCTTTCCATTGCTCTAGAGGAAGAGCAGGATCTTCGTTTGACTCTTGAGGAGTCACACAATGTTGATCATGCTAAATTGCAAAAAGATCTTGATCATGCTATTGTTCTTACTCGTGTGCTTAAATCCGAGAAAGTCACACTTGGGGTTGGCCATGATAAACTCAAGGAAGAATTTGATACACTTGACAAGGCTCACAAGATCTTGAAGGGTGTTCATGCTTCTCTCAAAGAGTCTCATGATCAACTCCAAGTGAAGCTAACCAAGGAGATTTCCACTTGCCCTCCTTTCGTTCTAATTGATAATGCCCATGCTACTAACCCTTGTTGTGAGCATGTGCATCTTGTGGAGTAAAATGCCAAGTTGAAAGAGCAACTTGAGAAGGGCCTTGTGACATGCATACAAGGAGAAAAGAACCTCAATGATCTTCTGAGTAACCAAAAGGAAGTTGTAGGTAAGGAAGGACTTGGGTTTGTGCCCAAGTCAAAGAAGAAGAAGAAGAACAAGACCAAGCTACCTCTCCCGCTCAAGGAAACTTTTGTCAAGGTGGGTGAGGGTACTCATGAGAAGAAGAAGAACACGGAAATGGGTGGTAATGCCAAGAAGGGCAAAACCGCCCCTATCAACAAAGCCGGCGACTTTAACCCCTCTTATGTTCTATGCCGTGCTAGTGATGGGCATGTTTATTATGAGTACATTGAATAGTCTATTTGGGTTCCTAAGACCCTTGTTACTAACCTCAAAGGACCCATTCAAGAATGGGCACCTAAATCCAAGCATTGATCTCTTGTAGGAGTTTGCTTCCGGTGGGGTGTGATGGTTGCTCGATAGTGGAGCAACAAATCATATGACCGGGAGCAAGGACTTGGTGGTGGACGTGCATCCAATTCCATCTATGCCCACCCATGTCCAATTCAGTGATGCTTCAACTTCTAAGGTATTGGGGCTTGGCAAGGTGGTCATCTCTCAAGACTTATCTATTGAGAAGGTCATGCTTGTTGAGTCCCTTGCATACAATTTATTTTCCGTTCGTCAACTTGCACTTATGGGCTTTGCAACATTCTTTGATCTTGATACCGTGGCCCTTTTGTGGAGCAAGACTCTTAAAGTAGCCTTTGTTGGGCATGTCGAGAACGGTCTCTATGTGGTGAACTTTTTGGAGCGACCCACTAAGACCGCGACTTGCATAATGGCTAAAGTTGATGTGGGTTGGCTTTGGCATCGCCGACTAGCCCATGTCAATATGAGATCTTTGCAAAGTCTCCTCAAAGGGGATCACGTCCGTGGACTAACAAATGTGAGTTTTGCCAAAGACCGTGCTTGCAGTGCTTGTATCGAAGGAAAGGTTCATGAAACGGCTCACTGACCCTCGACTATCATCTTCTCGAAGAAGCCCTTGGAGCTCCTTCACATGGAGCTCTTTGGTCCTCCATCCTTTGATAGTCTTGGTGGAAGAAAGTATTGCTTGGTTATTGTGGATGACTACTCAAGATATACATGGGTATACTTCTTCAAGAGGAAGAGTGAGACTCAACAAACCATCATCAACTTTGCAAATGAAGCTCAACGTCAACATGAAGCAAAGATTTTGATGATTAGAAGTGACAACGGCACCAAGTTCAAGAACTACACATTGGATGAGTTTCTTAGTGACGAGGGGATCAAGCATGAATATGCCGCACCCTATACCCCTCAACAAAATGGTGTGGTGGAAAGGAAGAACCAGACGTTGATGGACGCGGCAAGGACCATGATGGCGGAGTTCAAATCTCCATACAACTTTTGGGCCAAAGCCATCAACACCGCATGTCATGCATCCAATAGGCTCTACCTCCGCAAAGGCTTGAACAAGACTCCATATGAGATACTTATTGGCAACAAGCCCAACCTCAAGTACTTTCGGGTGTTCAGTTGTAAGTGTTTCATTCTCAAGAAAGGTGTTCATTTTTCTAAGTTCGAACCTAGAGCTCAAGAGGGCATATTTGTTGGTTATGCTACAAACTCTCATGCTTAACGTGTCCTCAACAAGTCCACCGGACTCATTGAGGAGACGTGTAACATGGAGTTTGATGAAAATAACGGCTCCCAAGTGGAGCAAAGTGGTCTTTGTGATGTAGGTGATGAAATTCCTCCCCGAGCCATAAGAAGAATGGGGATTGGTCAAATACTCCCCATTGAGGAACCCCTTGTGGTCGAAGGAGAAGGATAATGCTCTACTCAAGTGGAGCCATCACCTACGGTAGACCCACACGCTTTCGAAGAACAAAGTGAAGGCCCTCAACCCCATGAGCAAGATCAAGGGCAAGATCAACCACGTGGAGATGGTGATGCACCAAATGATGCCCAAGGTCAAGTTCATGCCCCCGAGCTCGCTCAAGATCGAGAGCAAGCTCAAGATGGTGCTCAAGACCAAGAGAAAACCCAAGATCAAGAGCAAACTCAAGATGGTGCTCAAGATCAAGAGCAAGCCCAAGATCAAGAGCAAACTCAAGACAGTGCTCAAGATGATCAAGTTGATCATCAAATGCCCATCGAGGAACTTCTGGAGCGCCGTGCCGCTAAGGTGGCCTCCAAGCTCGAGCGTCAACAACATGTCATGGAGAATGTGCTTGGAAGCCTACGAAAAGGGGTAACTACTCGGAAACAATTGTCAAACTTTTGTGAGCATCACGCGTTTGTTTCGTGTGTTGAACCCCAAAAGGTACACGAGGCGCTCGATGATGAGGATTGGCTTGAAGCCATGCATGATGAACTCAACAACTTTGAGCGCAATCAAGTTTGGGAATTAGTGCCAAGGCCAATGGAGGAACACAATGTCATCGAGATCAAATGGATCTTCAAGAACAAGCAAGATGCGAACGGTGTGGTTGTTCGAAACAAGGCAAGATTGGTGGCACAAGGCTACTCCCAAGTCGAGGGTATCGACTACGATGAAACCTTTGCCCCCGTTGCTCATCTTGAATCTATTCACATGTTGCTTGCATATGCATCTCATCATGATTTTAAGTTGCAACAAATGGATGTGAAAAGTGCATTTCTAAATGGTCCTTTGAATGAGTTGGTGTATGTCAAACAACCTTCGGGATTCGAGGATCCCAAGCTCCCCAATCATGTATACAAACTCAAGAAGGCGCTCTATGGCCTTAAACAAGCCCCACGTGCGTGGTATGAGCACCTTACTGAGTTGTTGCAAGATCATGGGTTTGAAATTGGGAAAATCGATCCCACTCTTTTTACTAAGAGGGTCAAAGGGCATTTGTTCATATGCCAACTATATGTTGATGATATTATCTTTGGTTCTCCTAACAAATCTTTCAATGATGAGTTTGCCGCACTAATGACCGAGAAGTTTGAGATGTCTATGATGGGAGAGTTGAAGTTCTTTCTTGGGTTCTAAGTCAAGCAAAGAAGAGAAGGAACATTCATCAACCAAGCCAAGTATACCCAAGACATGCTCAAGAGATTCAAGCTACATGATGTCTAGCCGGTCAAGTTTCCCATGCCCACCAAATGCAAGCTTGGCAGTGATCCCAATGGTAAAGCGGTGGATCAAAAGGTATATCGCTCCATGATTGGATCCTTGCTTTATCTCTGTGCGTCTAGACCGGATATCATGTTGAGTGTGGGAATTTGTGCACGGTTTCAAGCCGCACCTAAGGAAAGCCACTTTGTGGCGGTCAAGCAAATCTTTCGATATTTGGCTCATACCCAAACTTTGGCTTATGGTACCCCAAAGGAGCAAGCTTTGATCTCATGGGTTATTCGGACTCGGATTGGGCGGGAGATTGTGTGGAGAGGAAGTTAACTTCCGGAGGGTGCCAATTCCTTGGTCGCTCTTTGGTGAGTTGGTCCTCAAAGAAGCAAAATTGTGTGTCTCTCTCCTCCACCGAGGTTGAGTATGTAGCCGCCGCAAGTTGTTGTGCTCAATTGCTATGGATGAGGCAAACTTTAAAGGATTATGGTGTCACATGTGACAAAGTGCCTCTTCTATGTGACAATGAAAGTGCTATCAAGATCTCTCACAATCCGGTGCAACATAGCAAGACAAATCATATTGAGATTCGTCATCATTTCATTCGGGATCACATCAAGTGTGGAGATATTGAGATCATCTACATCAACACTCAAGAGCAACTAGCGGATATTTTCACCAAGCCTCTAGATGAAGCAAGATTTCGCGAGTTAAGGCATGACCTAAATATCATTCATTTGAGCAATGTGGTTTGAATCTAGGCACACCCACCGCACTCGTCATTATATCTTGTTCTAGATGTAGGCATGCACACAGGGGGAGTGTTGTTCTCTCAATGAACTCTCCGTCCCCCCATTATGCATAGATTGATCAAATCTTTCACATTAGTCATTTTGTATGGTACTTGTGCTTCAAAGATGAGTTTTGGTCATGGGCCCAAGGTTAAAATCTTCGCGGTGCCATACCAATTAACTCAAACATAGGTGGCTTTGGCCACCGCCCTCTTCTTGAGAGGTGTTTGTTTTTCTTCGTTCGCTTCTAGTCGTGTAGTTTTGTGTTTTTGCTTTGAGTCACTCCTTGGATGCTTCTCTTGGTTTGGTTGTCTTTTGCTCTTGGAGTTGCTCCCTCGGTTCGTCGGTATTTCGTTGCCCGTAGCTAAGCCTTTGTTTTTCCCTTGTCTCTTCTTGTTGTCGCTGGGCAGCACTACCGCTGTGGAAGGGCGGTACTACCGCTCATTAGCATCAAGCGGTACTACCGCCCGTCCGAGCGGTACTACCGCTGTGAGGCGGGGCTGGGGGGTATGAATCGAGTAGGGGGAGTTTTACTCCCCCATACCCATTCGTCTTTCTCCCCCTCATATTTTCCTCTCTCCAGCGATGAACAAGCCACGGGGGGCCGCCTCCGGGCCGCCGTCTCCGTGCCGTCTTCTACGTTTCCATCCGGTGGGATCTTTCCCCACCTTCTCCTCTTGCCATGGATGCCGGTATTGCCTCCGTTTTCCTCTTCCTTGGTTCTCCTTGTTGAATCTAGGCTTTAGGGCAATATTGTTGGCATTCATCGATTTTTGGCTAAATCGAGGCTTGAGTAGGGCGTAGAAGTCTGCTAGACTTGTTGGGTTGATGATTGGTAGGAGTATTTTTGAATTTGGCACCCCCAGTAGTACCAGATCTAGCAGCGGTAGTGGTCAGACTGACGTCCTCTGCCTCGGGCAGTACTACCGCTCCCATGGAGCGGTACTATCGCTTGTAGGCGGCACTACCGCTGCCCACGAGCGGTACTACCGCTCGGGATGCCAGCCTGCATTATTCTCATATCAATCCTTGATTCTTGTTGCTTTTTCTGCTGGCTTATGCTTTGTTTTTCTTTTGCTTTCTTTGCCGGTGTGTGTGGTTCCAGGTGATGGCACTTCGGAGCACCCTGTCCGTCGTATCAACCCCGAGCGTCCTGGAGGGTCAAAGCACTATCGCACTTCTGAGGCTGCTGCTGCGTCATCAAGTGCTCAGCCATCGCAACCCAAGCCACCTTCCAAACAAGTTGCAAACAAGCCCAAGCCGAAGGCCAAGTCTGTGTCAGAAATGTCTGCTAAGGAGTTCTGTGTGGCTCTGATAACCCACAAGTATAGGGGATCGCAACAGTTTTCGAGGGTAGATTATTCAACCCAAATTTATTGATTCGACACAAGGGGAGCCAAAGAATATTTGCAAGT
Organism: Thinopyrum elongatum; assembly: GCA_011799875.1. Classification (NCBI taxonomy): domain Eukaryota; kingdom Viridiplantae; phylum Streptophyta; class Magnoliopsida; order Poales; family Poaceae; genus Thinopyrum; species Thinopyrum elongatum. The sequence continues at coordinate 539,065,109 of CM022299.1, forward strand.
ATTAGCAGCTGAGTTGTCAATTCAACCACACCTGGAGATTAATTATCTGCAGCAAAGTGATCAGTAGCAAAGTAGTATGATAGTTTTGATAGTAGTAGCAACAGCAATAGTAATGGTAACAGTGATAGCAATGATTTTGCAGCAAGTGCAAGAGTAACAATAGCAGTGGTAACTTAGCAAGAAAAATATGAGAGAAATTCGTAGGCATTGGATCGGTGAATTCGTTGGATGATATTCATCATATCACAGTCATAACCTAGGGCGATACGGCACTAGCTCCAGTTCATAAATATAATGTAGGCATGTATTCCGTAAATAGTCATACGTGCTTATGGAAAGAACTTGCATGACATCTTTTGTCCTACCCTCCCGTGGCAGCGGGGTCCTATTAGAAACTAAGGGATATTAAGGCCTCCTTTTAATAGAGAACCGGAACAAAGCATTAACACATAGTGAATACATGAACTCCTCAAACTACGGTCATCACCGGGAAGTGTCCCGACTATTGTCACTCCGGGGTTGCCGGATCATAACACGTAGTAGGTGACTATAAATTGCAAGATCGGATCTAGAACATAGATATAATGGTGATAACATAAACGGTTCAGATCTGAAATCATGGCACCCGGGCCCAAAGTGACAAGCATTAAGCATGGCAAAGTCATAGCAACATCAATCTCAGAACATAATGGATACTAGGGATCAAGCCCTAACAAAACTAACTCGATTACATGATGAATCTCATCCAACTCCTCACCGACTAGCGAGCCTACGAAGGAATTACTCACTCCCGGTGGGGAGCATCATGGAATTGGCGATGGAGAAGGGTTGGTGATGACGAAGATCAAAGATCCCCCTCTCCGGAGCCCCAAACGGACTCCAGATCTGGCTTCCCGATGAAGAATAGGAGGTGGTGGCAGCTTCGTCTCGTGAAACGCGATAATTCTTTCTCCCTGATTTTTTCTCTAAAAATATGACTTTATAGCATCAGGGTTGGAGTCTGCGAGGCCATCAGGTGGGGACAACCCACCTGGGCGCGCCTGGAGGGGGGCGCGCCCTGGTGGGTTGTGCCCACCTAGGTGCCCCCCTCTTGTGGTTCTTGGCTCCAGAAATTTTCTTTTATTATATAAAAAATCCTCACGAAGTTTCATTCCAATCCGAGAACTTTTATTTCTGCACAAAAACAACACCATGCTAGTTCTGCTGAAAACAGCGTCAGTCCGGGTTAGTTTCATTCAAATCGTGCAAATTAGAGTCCAAAACAAGAGGAAAAGCATTAGGAAAAGTAGATACGACGGAGACGTATCAGGCTCGTCACCGCAACCCGTATTGTCAAGATCAAGAACCAGCTCTTGTCAACCGCCCCTTCTGGAACCGACAGCAGTGGTCTATCTTCTTTGATGTGCTCAAAGCTAAGAAGAATCTCTTCATGAATGTCCGTTCCATTGACATTCCTCATTTGGAGAAGGATCGTGCCTACTTTGGAGAGGCTCTTGATATGTGTGCTCAGCTGAACATCCTCAAGCTCATGGATTTTAACAAGGATTTTGATGCTGAAATGGTGGCTCAATTTTATGCCACTGTTCACCTTGGCACTGATGAGGAAAGGACCTTGACTTGGATGACCAATGGCAGACTTCTCTCAGTCAAATGGAAGGCGTTCATGGAACTGTTGGGTGTTGAAGATCAGGGGCTTGACAACCCGGTTGGCTTTCGTCCCCATAAGGCGGTTACTTCTACTCACAAGTCGGCTCTTTGGCCATATAGCACGGTGAAGGTTCACCCCGACACGCAGAAGAAGACATATGAGCTGCTTCCTTTTCTGGATATTCTGCATCGCATCTTCAGGAACACCCTTTTCCCTAGTATTGGGAACTTGGATCAGGTTCATTCTTATGTAGTGGATATGTTGCTGTTCTGCCAGCATGAGAAGGAGACCAACATAGGAGAGTCCTTGGATATTTCTCATGTCATGTGGTCAGAGCTCCTCTTTGCCATCACTGATCGCAAAGTGCCCCATCTATGCCCCTTACCTGATGTTGCTTATTGAGAAGGCATGGGCCCACTCTTATCCTGATGTGAGGCTGGAGACTGGTGATTTGGTCTCTCATGAGATTAAGCGACTGAGACAAAAGGAGCACTGGGGCACCCCTGTTCCGGAGACTGAGATTCCTTTGGGAGCTGATGAGGCTGAGGCCGACGATGATGAGGATTATGAGCCCTCTGGAGTGGAGCCTTCGTGGGCTAAGAAGCTCAAGCGCAAGATGAAGAAGTTGTTCTGCATGGAGTCTCATGGGCAGTATATGGCACATATGTCTGAGAAGAAGTCACGTAGCCGTCACAAGATTCTTATGCGTTAGCTTGGAGCTGAAGTTAACAATGGGTTTGAGGACAAGATCACAGATGAGGAGGAGTGGATTTCTCAACACTATCCCTCGACAGATTCAGAGACTGAGAAGCCTTCTGTCGATGACGGAGGCGCGAGCGACCACGCGGGGATGTGATGATGGAGATCTTTGGCTTTGCTATCACCTGTGACCGTATCAGCACTCTTTGCCCTTTTGGTGTCTCGATGCCAAAGGGGGAGAGAGTTTAGGGATTTGTCGAGTTGCGAGTGCGTCTTATTTGCCTTATCTTTCTCTCTCGCAAACTCTTTTATCGGTCGTTTGCTTTGGTTTGGTGTGTGCTTGTGAGACCTGGTTACCCTGTCATATGGTGTGAGACATATGCTATCGTATCTTATTATTATCTTATGCTTATCTAGTACTTTGGTAGTATGTGAGTTGCATGCTTAACTTATGTTCTCTTATGCTCACTTACTAATCCTTGCATCCTAGCTTATATTTCCCTTATATTAGATGCAAGTGTTGTCAGTCTATAAAATATAGGGGGAGTGTTGATCCTAATGTGTGTACTTTGCATTCCAAAGGCATTCTTAATCAAGTGCACACATCTAGGGGGAGCCCGTCTATATTTTGTAGACTTTGGGGTTTGCTTATTCTCTTGTTGTATCTCTATGCAAATCCCGTGTTGTCATCAATTCACCAAAAAGGGGGAGATTGTTAGGGCATATCTCTCTCTAAGTGGTTTTGGTGTTTGATGACAATGCGTTTGTGGACTAACCGTATGCATTGAGCATTTCAGATATTCATTCATTGGCACGAGACGATTTATTCCCCTTGGAGCTCAAAGTGAAGATGGTGTAGTTCTCCTTTGTTTCGGTTTTGGTGGACTTGAGTCGTAGGAGATACCGTACTATCAAGAGGGGGTCCGTATCGGAAAGGCTAGGGTGGAATCAACACATACACATCTCTTTTGCACCCCCAGCTCCTTCACTCATCCTTGGAGGATCCTCCGGTATCGTGGAAGTGGCATAGGAGAGGTGCCAGCGGTAGTACCGCGGCCCGAAGCGGAAGTACCACCGAGTGCAACAGGCGGTAGTACCGCTGTATCAGCGGTAGTACTGCCCAGAGCCTCAAGCGGCAGTACCGCTCCGGTTCCGCGCTAGTACCGCCCCGACTCGAGACCTACGTTTCTCGTGTCAGGTTCAGCAGCAGTAGCAGCGGCAGCAGGAGCGGTAGTACTGCTCTGTAGCGGTAGTACCGTGCCTACCATCGCTACTAGTGCCGCTCAACGGCCCGCTCCTCTGTCCCTTCCCCCTTCTCCTGCATAGGGGTTGTGCGTGGTCCCAGCGACAGTACCGTTGGGCCAAGCAGCAATACCGCTGTGGCCAGTGGTAGTACCGCTCCCTTGAGTGGTAGTACCGCTCGCTGCGGGCTGAATAAGGGGATAACGGTTGGATGTTTCCCCCGATATAAAAGGGGGTCTTCTTCCCGAAGAAGACTCACCTCTTCCTCCCCCAAACTCCATTGTTGCTCCAAAGCTCATTTTCGCCCGATCTCTCACCCTAGCCAATCAAACTTGTTGATTTTCTAGGGATTGGTTGAGAAGGCCCGGATCTACACTTCCATCAAGAGAAATTTGATTCCCCCCACTAATCCTTTGCGGATCTTGTTACTCTTGGGTGTTTGAGCACCCTAGACGATTGAGGTCACCTCGGAGCCACATTCCATTGTGGTGAAGCTCCATGGTGTTGTTGGGAGCCTCCAATCAAGTTGTGGTGATTGCCCCAACCTTGTTTGTAAAGGTTCGGTCGCCTCCTTCAAGGGCACCACTAGTGGAATCATGGCATCTCGCATTGTGTGAGGGCGTGAGGAGAATACGGTGGCCCTAGGGGCTTCTTGGGGAGCATTGTGCCTCCACACCGCTCCAACGGAGATGTACTTCCCCTCAAAGGGAAGGAACTTCGGTAACACATCCTCGTCTCCATCGGCTCCACTTGTGGTTATCTCTTCCCTTTACTTTGTGCAAGCTATTGTTGTGTTGTATCCTTTGCTTGCTCTTGTTGTTGTTGTTGTTGTTGTTGTTGTTAGCATCATATAGGTTGCTCACCTAGTTACACATCTAGACAACCTATTTGTTGCTAAACCTAATTTGTGAAGAAAAGCTAAAAATTGTTAGTTGCCTATTCACCCCCCCCCCCTCTAGTCAACCATATCGATCCTTTCAACAGGGGGATGCAATTCTATGGTTGACATCATATTTAGCAAGCAATTTACAGAAAGCACCATGAATAAAATGTGAACCACCATCAGTTATTAAATATCTAGGGACTCCAAACCTTGGGAAAATAACTTCTTTAAGCATTTTAATGGAATTGTTATGATCAGCACTACTACTTGGAATAGCTTCTACCCACTTAGTGACATAATAAACAGCAACCAAAATATGTGTATACCCATTAGAGGAAGGAAAAAGTCCCATATAAAAAAATCCCCAAACATCAAATGGTTCAATAACAAGTGAATAATTCATAAGCATTTCCTGATGTCTACCAATATTATCAATTCTTTGACATTCATCACAAGATAAGACAAACTTACGACCATCCTTGAAAAGAGTAGGCCAATAAAAACTAGATTGTAATACCTTGTGTGCAGTTCTGTCTCCCGCATGGTGTCCTCCATAAGCCTCGGAGTGACACTTCCGCAGGATTTGTCCTTGTTCATGCTCAGGTATACAACGTCTAATAATACCATCTACTCCTTCTTTATAAAGATGTGGGTCATCCCAAAAGTAATGTCTTAAATCAAAGAAGAATTTTCTCTTTTGTTGGTATGTAAAACTAGGTGGAATAAATTTAGTAACAATATAATTAGCATAGTCTGCATACCAAGGAGTATTGCGAGAAGCATTTATGATAGCTAGTTGTTCATCAGGAAAACTATCTCAATAGGTAGTGGGTCATCAAGGATATTTTCTAACCTAGACAAGTTATCATCTATGTGATTCTCAACTCCCTTCCTATCAGTAAGATGGAAGTCAAACTCTTGTAGTAGTAGAACCACCTAATGAGTCTAGGTTTAGCATCTTTCTTTTCCATAAGGTATTTAATAGCAGCATGATCGGTGTGAACAATTACTTTAGAATCAACAATGTAAGATCTGAATTTATCACATGCAAACACAACTGCTAAAAATTCTTTTTCAGTAGTAGCATAATTTCTTTTAGCACTGTTTAGAGTTTTGCTAGCATAGTGTATAACATTTAATCAACTCTTTGTTCTAGAACAACACCAATAACATAATCACTAGCATCACACATAATTTCAAAGGTCAAGTTCCAATCAGGTGGTTGGACAATTATAGGTGCAAAAGTTAAGGCTTTCTTAAGTGTTTCAAAGGCTTCTACACAATCATCATAAAAAACAAATGGAACATCTTTTTGCAAGAGATTAGTAAGAGGCCTAGAATTTTTAGAGAAGTCTTTAATAAACCTCCTATAGAAACCAGCATGACCAAGGAAACTTTGGATACCTTTAATATTTTTAGGACATGGCATTTTCTCAATTGAATCAACTTTGGCCTTATCCACTTCAATGCCACGCTCAGAAATTTTATGGCCCAAGACAATACCTTCATTTACCATAAAGTGGCACTTCTCCAAATTCAAGACAAGATTAGTTTGTTCACATATCTGCAAAACTCGATCGAGGTTACTTAAGCAATCATCAAAAGAAGTTCCATAAACGGAAAAATCATCCATGAAAACCTAAACAATCGTTTCACAAAAGCCAGAGAATACAACATTCATACATCTTTGAAAGGTAGCAGGTGCATTGCGTAAACCAAAAGGCATACTCTATAAGCATAAGTTCCAAAAGGACAAGTAAAAATGGGTTTCTCTTGATCGGGTTGTGATATATTTGAGAGAAACCGGAATATCCATCAAGGAAGCAAAAGTGTGTATGCTTAGACAATCTTTCTAACATTTGATCAATAAAAGGTAAGGGGTAATGATCTTTTCTAGTGGCTTTATTTAGTTTTCTAAAATCAATTACCATCCTATAACCAGTTACAATCCTTTGTGGAATAAGTTCATTTTTATCATTAGGAACAACTGTAATGCCTCCTTTCTTAGGGACACAATGAACATGACTTACCCATCTACTATCAGCTATAGGATAAATTATACTTGCTTCCAGAAGCTTTAATATTTCAGTTCTTACCACTTCCTTCATCTTACGATTTAATCGTCATTGATGATCAACAACTGGTTTAGCATCAGGTTCCATATTAATCTTGTGCTGACATAGAGTGGGACTAATGCCCTTAAGATCATCAAGAGTATATCCAATAGCAGCACGATGCTTCATCAGAGTTTTTAATAATCTCTTTCCTTCATGCTCTGAAAGGTTAGCACTAATCATAACAGGATATATCTTACTTTCATCAAGATAAGCATATTTCAGTGTATCAGGCAATTGTTTTAGGTGGAGGTGGACCTCCAAGAGTTTCAACAGGCAAATTGTGCTTAATAATAGGTTGTTGATCAAAGAACATCTTATCTATTTCATTTCTTTCATTCAACCGCATATCATTTTCATGGTCTAGCAAATATTGTTCGAACGGATCAGTAGGAGGTACATCAATAGAAGCAAGACCAATAATTTCATCTTTACTAGGCAATTCTTTATCATGAGGTTGTCTACGAAACTTAGAGAAATTAAACTCATGAGATATATCACCAAAGTTAACACTGACAGTTTCTTTAGTGCAATCAATCTTAGCATTAACAGTATTCAAGAAAGGTCTACCAAATATTATGGGACAAAAATCATCTTGTGGAGAACCAAGAACTAGAAAATCAGTTGGGTATTTTATTTTCCCGCACAAGACTTCAACATCTCTAACAATCCCAAATGGTGTAATAGTGTCTCTATTAGCAAGCTTAATAGTAACATCAATGTCTTCTATTTCAGCAGGAGCAATATCATTCATAATTTCTTGATATAAGGTAAACGGGATAGCACTCACACTAGCACCCAAATCACATAAGGCATGATAACAATGATCTCCTATTTTAACAGAGTCAACACGCATGCCAACAACAGGCTTATTCTTATCTTTATCATCGGGTTTAGCAATTCTAGCAGCTTCACCACAGAAATAAATAACATGCCCATCAATATTATCGACCAAGAGATCTTTAACCATAGCAACATTAGGTTCAACTTTAATTTGTTTAGAGGGTCTTGGTGCTCTAATATTACTTTTGTTAACCATGGTTGAAACCTTAGCATGTTCATTTATCCTAACAGGGAAAGATGGTTTCTCAATATAAGCAGTAGGCACAACTGAATCAACATTGTAAATGATAGTTTCTTCTTTAAACATAACATGTTCCTCAATCTTTTATTTAACAGGGGGATGATATTTAAACCATTTCTCCTTAGGGAGATCAACATGAGTAGCAAAAGATTTACAAAAGGAGGCTACTATCTCAGAGTCAAGTCCATATTTAGTGCTAAACTTGTGAAAAGGATCGGTATCCATAAAAGGTTTAACACAATCAAACTTAAGTGTTATACCTGACTCATTACCTTTGTCGAGTTCCCAATCTTCAGAGTTGCATTTAATTCTTTCCAAAAGATTCCATCTGAATTCAATAGCCTTCTTCATAAAAGAGCCAGTCGAAGAAGAATCAAGCATGTTTTGATTATCATGAGAAAGCTGAGCATAAAAATTCTGTAAGATAATTTCTTTTAGAAGCTCATGATTGGTGCATGTATACATCATGTATTTAAGCCTCCCCCAAGCTTGACCGATGCTTTCTCCTTCACGAGGCCAAAAATTATATATATAATTCCGATCACGATGAACTAGATGCATAGGATATTTTTTTTGATGAAATTCCAATTTCGACCGATTCCAATCCCAAGCTCCAATATCATCACATAGCCTATACCATGTCAATGCCTTTCCCTTCAAATATAAAGGGAAGACCTTCTTCTTAACTTCATCTCCGGGTAAACCTGCAAGCTTAAATAATCCACAAACTTCATCCATATAGATTAGGTGCATATCAGGATGTAATGTTCCATCTCCTACATAAGGATTAGCTAGCAATTTCTCTATCATACCTGAAGGAATCTCATAATAAATATTTTCAGTAGGTGAAGTAGGTTGCCGAGCAACTATTCGTGCTTTCATTCGAGGTGAAGATACCCCGAACAAACCCCTCAAAGGATGATTTTCCATAGTAACAAGTGATAGTAAATTTCAGCACATAATATAAATTTTTCCTTACCAAATTCCACTTACCAGAAGCGCTTCACTCCCCGGCAATGGTGCCAGAAAAGAGCCTTGATGACCCTCAAGTACAGGGGATCTATCGTAGTCCTTTCAATAAGTAAAAGTGTCGAACATAACGAGGAGCAGAAGGAAATGACAAGCGGTTTTCAACAAGGTATTTTCTGCAGGCACTGAAATTGCCGGTAACAAATAGTTTGATAGCAAGGTGATTTGTAACGAGCAAGTTATAGTAACAGTAACAGAAGTGCAGCAAGGTCGCCCAATCCTTTTTGTAGCAAAGAACAGGCCGGAACGGTCTCTTATAATAAGCAAAGTGTTCTTGAGGACACATGGGAATTTCATCTAGTTACTTTCATCATGTTTGTTTGATTCGTGTTTGCTACTTTGATAATTTGATATGTGAGTGGACCGGTGCTTGGGTGCTGTTCTTACTTGAACAAGCCTCTCACTTATGATTAACCCCTCTCGCAAGCATCCGCAACTACGAAAGAAGAATTAAGATAAAATCTAACCATTGCATTAAACATATGGATCCAAATTAGCCCCTTACGGAATAGCGCATAAACTAGGGTTTAAGGTTTTGTCACTCTAGCAACCCATCATCTAATAATTGCTCCACAATGCATTCCCTTAGTCCAAAAGATGGTGAAGTGTCATGTAGTCGATGTTCACATAACACCACTAAGGGAATCAACAGCATACATATCATCAAAATATCGAACGAATACCAAATTCACATGATTACTTATGACAAGACTTCTCCCATGTCCTCAAGAACAAAAGTAACTACTCACAAAACATATTCATGCTCAAGATTAGAGGGGTATTGAATAGAATAATAGATCTGAACATATGATCTTCCACCAAATAAACCAACTAGCATCAACTACAAGATGTAATCAACACTACTAGCAACCCACAGATACCAATATGAGGTTTTGATACAAAGATTGAATACAAGAGATGGAATAGGGTTTGAGATGAGATAGTGTTGTTGAAGATGTTGATGAAGATTGGCCCTCCCATGATGAGAGGGTCGTTGGTGATGACGATGGCTTCGATTTCCCCCTTCCAGAGGGAAGTATCCCCGGTGGAATCTCTCCACCGGAGAGCAAAAATGCTCCTGCCCAAGTTCCGCCTCGAGACGGCGGCGCTCTGTCTCGAAAGTCCTCGCCTTATTTTTTCTAGGGCAAATAGGCTTATATACCAGAAGATGGGCACCGGAGGTTAGCCAGGGCCCCCACTGCCCACCAGGGCGCGCCAGGGGGGTAGGCGTGCCGTGGTGCCTAGTGGGCACCCGGGGGGCCCTCTGGTATTTCTTTTCTCCAATAATTTTTATATATTCCAAAATAAATATCCATAAAATTTCAGCTCACTTGGAGATGTGCAGAATAGGTATCTCTGACATAACTTTTTCAGGTCCAGAATTCCAACTGCCGGTAATCTCCCTCCTTGTGTAAACCTTGCATATTATGAGAGAAAAGGCATTAGAATTACTCCATAGAGTGTTATATTGATTGAAAACACTATAAATAACAGTAGAAAAACATGATGCAAAATGGACGTATCAGAGTCGCACACCTATAGAGGTATTCAACACCTACCACAACCAGGTTGTTGAAACTGTAGATGTGCGGTTCGACGAAACTAACGGCTCACAAAGCGAGCACCTGCCTCCTGTGCTAGATGAAATGCCTCCTAAGGAATCTATCAAGCTTATGGGCAGTGGTGAAATTGTTCCTAGTGAAGAAATAGCTGAGGAAGAAGTGATTATTCCTCATCATGAAAAAACTGCTGATCCTGAAGAAAATGACACTGAGGAAAATGCTCAACAACAATAAGGCCCTCGTCCAGATCATCCACGAGTGGCAAATGAAGTGCAGATTGAGAAAATCCTCAACAACATAAATGCACCAGGTCCCCTCCCTCGCTCAAGAGCTTCACATCTGGCTAACTTTTGTGGGCACTATGCTTTTGTCTCTATCACAAAGCCCACCAAAGTTGATGAAGCATTTCTGGAGCCTGAATGGATTCAAGCCATGCAAGATGAATTGCATCAATTCGAGCTCAACAACGTGTGGGAGATTGCCAAGCGTCCTGATCCATGAAAGCACAATGTCATGGGCACCAAGTGGATCTACCGCAACAAACAAGACGAAAATGGCCAAGTGGTGAGGAATAAGGCCCGTCTTGTCGCACAAGGCTACACACAGGTTGAGGGTATTGATTTCGATGAAATATTTGCACCTATTGCTAGGCTTGAAGCTATTCGTATATTGCTTGCATATGCTAACCATCACAATATTTCTCTTATATCAAATGGATGTGAAAAAGTGAATTCCTCAGTGGTAAGCTTGAGGAAGAAGTATATGTTGCTCAACCACCATGTTTTGAGGACCCAAAGCATCATGACAAAGTCTTCAGACTCAACAAGGCTCTCTATGGCCTCAAGCAAGCCCCAAGGGCTTGGTATGACACACTGAAGGAGTTCCTGAGGAAAAAGGGTTTCAAACCCGATTCACTTGTGACCCTACTCTTTTCACAAAATCTTATGATGACGAACTATTCATATGCCAAATGTATGTTGATGATATTATCTTTGGTTGCACTAGCAAGCGATACAGTGATGAATTTGCCTATATGATGCATGAAGAATATCAGATGTCTATGATGGGGGAGTTGAAATTCTTCCCTGGACTTCAAATTCGTCAACAACCCAATGGCATCTTCATCTCTCAAGACAAATACATCAAAGATTTCCTGAAGAAATTTGGCATGCAAGACTGCAAAGGCCTCAAAATTGCGATGCCTATAGATGGCCAACTTTGCACTGACGAAAATGGTAAAGATTTTGATCAGAAGGTATATCGCTCCATCATTGGTTCACTGCTTTACCTATGTGCATCTAGGCCAGATATTATGCTCAGCATTTGCATGTGTGCCCGATTTAAAGCGGCACCGAAGGAATCACACCATCAAACTGTGAAGCGAATTCTTTGATATTTAGCTCACACACCAATGCTTGGATTATGGTATCCCAAGGGCTCATCTTTTAATATAGTTGGATTTTCTGATTCTGATTATTCTGAAGATCATGTGGATCTCAAGTTAACATCAGGCACATGTGATTTCCTCGGACGATCTCTTATATGTTGGTCCTCGAAGAAGCAGAACAACGTCTCACTTTCCACAATAGAGGCTGAGTACATTGCTGTTGGTGCCTGTTGCTCTTAGTTGCTATGGATGAAGCAGACCCTCAAGGACTATGGCGTCAACGTGAAGAAAGTCCCTCTCTATTGTGACAATGAGAGTGCTATCAAGATCACCCACCACCCAGTGCAACACTCAAGGACAAAGCACATTCGGATTCGTCACCATTTCCTTCGTGATCATGTGCTGAAGGGAGACATCGTCTTCAATCACGTGAAGACTGAAGACCAGCTTGCAGATATCTTCACTAAGCCCTTGGATGAGAGAAGGTTTTGCATGTTGCGGTGTGAGCTAAACATCCTAGAATCTTCGAATATCCTCTGAAATGGACACACATCCTAACGCTTATGCATTCTTGATGACTTTGATGCACAACACACAAAGTAACGTATTTCTTCAATCAATGAAGACTTACCCTCTAAGTGTGAAGAAATTAATGAAGAACTTGACTCTCAAAACCCTACGAAAATTGTACACGATGTTTGAAGTCATCATAGTTCTTACATGGTGGGTAACGCTACCACCTCTTTTTGGCATTCTTCAAATTTTAGTTTTTCGTCATTTGCAGTTTCGTCAAACTTTGCAAATTCATCATTTGAGGTTATTCTTCATTGCTTGAGTTGTTATTTATATTTGAGTTTTCATGTCCTCAACAACATCCACATATTGCTAATTCTTCAAGTCGATTTCTTCACCTATGTGGATGTGATCAGACCCGCTCCCCTCTATGCTAAACTCAACCCACATTGTTCACAAATTCTTCATGTGCATTCTACTTGACACTGTTCAAAGTCTTCACTGTGTCCTTGACAACTGAAGAAATTGCAAACACATTTTAAAATTTTCAAATCATTTTTTGGCGGTTGCCACAGTAACTTGATCCTGCGCATCCGACGTGTGTATAAGAACATACAAATCGCATGCGTGATGCGTGTCACAGAGAGGCGAATTGCCAAGGGCTTATCTGTCCAAAATCTTCAGACTGTAAGGTTTTCACCGCGGCTATGTATAGGCTTGACCCCATCAACCTAAATTCACTTCGCTCCCTCGCCCCTGTCGCCGTCGCCGGATTTCATCTCTGCCAGAGAAGAAAAGCTTCACTGCCTTGACTTCTTCGTCGATGTACTCACGTCGGCCGCGGATTTCTTCATCCGCGTCGCCACCGTAGCTGTCTTTTGTCACCGAGTTAGGGTACGGAAGATCTGAGCTGACGATTTCCTTCGTTTTGTTGTCCAGTTCATCGAGTTCATCATTGGGGTAATTAAAATTTCATTTTACTGCCCAGTTTGATCTCTTCACTACCTATAAATCTTCAAGTGTTGTTTTTACTTCAACTTTCAAATTCTTTGGCACTTCCTTTTGGCCGGTCTTGATTATTTTATCTAAGTTATGCTTAATTATTATATTCCTCAATTGTGCAATTGCTTCAATTTGTACAACTCTGTAACCTAAGTCAAGAACACTTAGTGAATTTCTTCAAGGCGATAAGGGTCAATTTCCTCAACTGGCCTATTTTTAAAAACGTCTGAGAATGCATGTGACTCTTCCCAATTTCCTCGCAACTATACTCTGTTCACAGGTACACATGTCTGCCGATGAATCACTAGGTTCTCATCAAATTAATTCATTTGCAGCATTGCTTGAGGAAAACCTTCAATCTTCGTCAGAATCCTCAAGAGTTCAAATACCTCAGTTGAAGAAAATGGTTGATGGCGAAAAGCCACAGAAGGGAGGCAAAAGGAGAGAAGAACACACTGCTTTTGAGATCCCTGAGGACACTTACTTAGGCTACTGCACACCAGATGAAGCAATTCATGTCAAAGAGACTGATAAGCAGCGCAAGACGAGTATGCAACGGATCAAACCGCAGATGGGCATATGAATGGAGGGAATACATATATGTGACTCCAAAATATATGAAGGAATTCGCTGTGAAGCCTCCGTGCGAGAGGCCACCGCTAGCTCAAGGTCAAGAGACTGATCCTACAAGCATCAAAAGGGGTGAAGAATTCCCCAAAGAATGGGCAAAATATCAAGCTAAGTTGCAGAAGTAGGCCCAGAAGGTAGTTGAAGAATTCAACAGAGTCACAAAGGCTTCAACTGAAGCTGGTGCTAGCGCCAGTGCTAGTGCACAGAATAAATCTATGCCCAAGAAGCCGGCTCATAAGCCAAAGCCTTCAGCACCAAAGCCCTCAGTGGCTAAGCCTTCTTCTTCAAAGGCCTCTACTCCCAAGATTGCTACGCATTCTTCAGTGCCTCCACCTGCCACAAGTTCCTAAGTGGCCGCAACAAGAGCTTCAATGCCGATCATGCTCGCATCTTCCCAGCGCATGGAAGGATTTTCAACAACCACAATTGATGCATCAAGTGCCTCAACTAGTGGGCATATTTCTTAAAACACGCCCAAGCTAAAGACAAAGGCCACAGCAGGCCGTGGTGTCAAGCCAAGCCCAAAGAGCAAGGCTGTAGTGCCTCAAGCTGATGAACATGGCATGGCTGATGAAGATGAACTCGCTGAGTTCCTCGGAAGAAAACATGAACATGCTACTATTGCTAAGAATTCCTCAGTCCCTCTACTGCTTGATCCGAAGAAGATATTAGACTTCGTTGAGACATGGGTCAAGAAGCCAGATACTCCTCTTGATGACCTCAACTTGCCTCCTGGTCCAAGCCATGTACTTTCTGCATTCATCATAAATGAAAAGCACAACATAACACAAGCCAAGCTTGTGAGGAAACAACAATAATAGAAAGTGAAGGAGCTGATGAGAAGCATGCTCACAATGTCTCCGTAGCAGCTGATTATTGTTCAATCAGAAATTCAACAGCTGTCTGAAGAATATGAGTCCAAAGCAAATCACTGTTGTGGCGTTCGTGACAGATTCATCACGGCCGAGGGAGTCCTGGATTAGGGGGTCCTCGGGATGCCGGCCTATCTCTCATGGGCCGGACAGCTGAGCCGCACTATAGCTGCTGGTGGACCGAACTACGGAGCGACATTGTATCCAGATGGGAGACTTTTTGTGCCTTGGTGTGTACTACAAGGCAGGAGGGACGATTCGACATGTTTGATCCCTTGTTGTTACCGACTATGTGTAACCCTAATACCCGTGGTGTCTATATAAACCAGGGGATTTAGTCCGTAGAGGCTAGAGAACAATCACTATCCTACTAGTTTAGGGTTTAGTTCATCTGATCTCGTGGTAGTTCGACTCTGTAATCCCCATATACACAAGCAATATAATCAAGCAGGACGTATGGTATTACCTCTTTGAGAGGGCCCGAACCTGGGTAAATATCGTGTCCTACGTCCCTTGTTCCCCATCGATCCAAGATCCATAGTTCAGGACCCCCTACCCGAGATCCGCCGGTTTTGACACCGACATTGGTGCTTTCATTGAGAGTTCCACTGTCAAATCAGGATCGATGGCCCGCCTGATCATCGGAGACGGTGTCAACACCGGGGACATCTTCGTCCCCGGCCAGCCTTTTGCATTTGGCAGTATCGTTCTGCACGCCAATTCGACCGGTCGTCTTGACCTGGTCGACAACTTCGCCCCTGAGAACCGTATAAGGTTTGGCAACTTGGAATACGTTGCCTATGCTCGGGGCGATCTGATCTTCATTGGCTTCTCAGCCTCGCCCGAGACGCCCGAAAACCTAGGAGCCTCGGCTTTCGGATCCCCCTTGGTCCGATCACTGGATTGGCCACTGACACACACCAGGCCATGAGCCCGGATGCGACCACTGCCTCTAAAGGCCCAGAGTTAGCCTCGGCCGGACTCACTTCCCCCACCGCGGATCAGGCCTCGAGCCTTGATGCGAATTCGGCCTCCTTGGACCAGGAGCCGGTCCCTGCCGACCTCTTCCTCATCATCGCGGGTCAATCTTTGGACCCCCACGTTGGCTCGGCATCCGAAGACCGGGAGTCGACCCCGGCCGAATCCACCCTCACATCATCATCGCACCGGAGATCAACTCCGAAAGGATCCTAAACACTGATCTGGCCAGTCTCGCCTTGATAAACGAGCCTCTTGATCAGATCCAAACAATGACCATCATAGACGACCTGCCCTCGTCCCGCGTTCAGCAGGGCCTGGACGCAGGCCATGGGGAATATTATGTCCCACCCACCACCCACTTAGTAGCCACGGTCGAAGATTTAGCCGACATGCTGGACTATGCCTCCGATGAGGCCGAAGACATGGACGATGACATCGAATCAACGGTCCACACTGAATCCACCCCCCATCACGGGCCGGTGGACGACAACTTGCACCTATGATGTTTACATGGTGAACACCCCCAAGGACAACGGCGACGGCGCCAAGAACGGCAATGGCACCCCCAGGAAAGATAAGCCGGGAGAAGAGCCACACAAACGCCGACGTCAGCGCCAACGTTCCAGGGGACGAAGGAGCTGGGAAACCAACACGGGCACCGGGGAGGGTGACACCCTGGACAATATCGAAGACCTCGGTGACCCCACCCCCGACCAGCAGCCTGACGGCTCGGAGGATTGCAAGGATGAGTTCAATCCCAAGGACCTCAATGACTCTGAGGACAGTAACTACCTCGCTCTCTCCGAAGAGGAGGTCAGCCTTGGAGCCGAGGACTTTATAGTCCCGGAGGATCCACTCGACCAAGAACGGTTCAAATAGCAACTTATTGCCATCGCCCGAAGCCTAAAGAAGAAGCAGCAGCAGCTCAAGGCCGAATAGGACACCCTCAATAACAGATGGACAAAAGTCTTGGCAGCCGAAGAAGGGTACGGCTATGATCAACAAAACAAAAGCTACCCAAAGCGGAAGCTGTTGCTGCAATTCGACAATGAGGCCATGGAGCCCGCACCACCCAGACGAACTCTAGGCGACCAGCCAGACCGCCCCCCTCGAGGCCGGGACATGCCGGCTGGAGAGGCCGAACACCCACCCATTCTGCCTCGCCTTAAAGGAAAGGAAAAAGCGCAGCCAGAATATGAATACGATCTATGACACTACCTGGCCGCTAGAGCAGGTCAGTCAAGGTCCATCTATGGATCAAGAGGTTACCCTCCCAATAGAAGAGACGGATACCAAGCGTGGCTCGACCGAAATGATAGAGTTCGGGATCAACACCGGGCCAGGATAGAATCCGAGGTACGACGCGATGTGGCCCGAATAAGGGGCGTCACTCACCCAATGTGCTTCACCGATGAGGTGATGCAACACCAATTACCAAAATGGTTTAAACCCGTAAACATCGAGCCATACGATGGAACTACAGACCCGGCCATGTGGATTGAAGATTTCCTTCTCCACATTCATATGGCACGAGGAGATGACCTCCACGCCATCAAATATCTGCCATTAAAGCTCAAAGGACCAGCCCGACATTGGTTGAACAGTCTCCCCGAAGATTCCATAGGGACCTGGGAAGAGCTCGAGGACATTTTTTTAGCCAACTTTCAAGGCACCTATGTCCGGCCTCCGGATGCCGATGACCTGAGCCACATGGTCCAACAGCCCGGTGAGTCAGCTCGGCAATTTTGGACTCGGTTTTTGACCAAAAAGAATCAGATAGTCGATTGCCTGGATGCCAAAGCCATAGCCGTGTTTAGACACAGTATCCGGGACGAATGGTTCGCATGACAACTCGGCCAAGATAAGCCGAAGACAATGGCGGCTCTCACCTCCTTCATGACCCGCTTCTGTGCGGGCGAAGATAGCTGGTTGGCTCGTAGAAGCACCAACCCAGAAGACCCCGGCACTTCGGAAGTCCAGGACGACAATGGGAAGCCATGACGCAATAAAAATAAGCGTCGGCATGATGTCGCTTGAACTACGTCGGTATTTCCCCAAAGAGGAAGGATGATACAGCACAGCTACGGTAGGTATTTCCCTCAGTTATGAAACCAAGGTATCACTCCAGTAGGAGAACCAAGCAACACTATGTAAACGGTACCTGCACACAAAGAACAAATACTTGCAACCCGACGCGTAAGAGGGGTTGTTAATCCCTCCACGGTAAACAGATAGATTGTTTTGTGGTAGATTGGATAAATAGATCTCGATAAAACGTGAAATAAAATATGCAAATAAAAAGTGCAGCAAGGTATTTTTGGGTTTTTGGAATAATAGATCTGAAAATAAAAGTGGCAAATAATAGATCGGAAAGCAAATATGATAAAGAATAGACCCGGGGGCCGTAGATAAAGAATAGACACGGTGGGTAAACAAATTACTGTTGGGCAATTGATAAAACTTCAAATAATCATGATGATATCCAGGCAATGATCAATATATAGGCATCATGTCCAAGATTAGTAGACCGACTCCTGCCTGCATCTACTACTATTACTCCACACATCGACCGCTATCCAGCATGCATCTAGTGTATTAAGTTCATGGAGGAATGGAGTAATGCAATAAGAATGATGACATGATGTAGACAAGATCTATTCATGTAGGAATATACCCCATATTGTTATCCTTCATAGCAACAATCAATACATGTCTTGCTGCCCCTTCTGTCACTGGGAAAGAACACCGCACGACCGAACCCATCACAAAGCACCTCTTCCCATGGCAAGAAAAATCGATCTAGTTGGCCTAACTAAACCAAAGATTCGAAGAAGAAATACGAGGCTATAAATAATCATGCATATAAGAGATCAAAACTCAAATAACTTTCATGGATAAAATAGATATGATGATAAACTCAAAGTTCATCGGATCCCAACAAACACACCGCAAAAAAAAGAGTTACATCAAATAGATCTCCAAGAGACCATTGTATTGAGAATCAAAAGAGAGAGAGGAAGCCATCTAGCTACTGCCTATGGACCCGTAGGTCTACAATGAACTACTCATGCATCATCGGAGAGGCACCAATGAGGATCATGAACCCCTCTGTGATGGTGTTTAGATTGGATCTCGTGGTTCTGGAACTTGCGGCGGCTGGAATTGTGTTTCATCGACTCCCCAAGGCTTTTTGGAATATTTGGGGATTTATAGGGCGGAGAGGTGGTGCGGGAGGCTACCGAGGAGGGCACAACCCACCTGGGCGCGCCTGGGCCCCCAGGCGCGCCCTGGTGGGTTGTGCTCCCCTCGGAGCCCCCCTCTGGTACTTCTTTGGCCCATCTTGTGTCTTCTGGTCCAGAAAAATTCTCCAAAAAGTTTCGCTACGTTTGGACTCCGTTTGGTATTGATTTTCTGCGAAGTAAAAAAACAAGCAAAAAAACAGCAAGTGGCACTGGGCACTATGTCAATAGGTTAGTCCCAAAAAATGATATAAAGTTGCTATAAAATGATTGTAAAACATACAAGAATGATAATATAACAGCATGGAACAAGCAAAAATTATAGATACGTTGGAGACGTATCATGGCACAACGGCGCCGAGGCTGACGACACGGCAGTAAATGCCGGATTCCACAATTCTAAGTCAGGGCCACGGAAAAAGCCCTCTAAAGGAAACCAGTACGGACCCACCAAGTTGGATGTCATCCTGGATAGGCCTTGCCAGATACATGGTACCTCGGACAAGCCCGCCAACCACACCAACCATAATTGTTGGGTAATTAAGCAGGCCGGCAAACTTACAGCCGAGGACACGGGCAAAAGCCCCCGCAGCAAGGACGATGAGGAACCTCGCAGGCCGAACAATGGAGGCCAGAAACAATTCTCTCCTGAGGTTAAAACAGTGAACATGATCTATGCCACTCATATACCCAAGAAGGAGAGGAAGCACGCACTTCGAGACGTCTATGCCATAGAGCCTGTAGCCCTGAAATTTAACCCATGGACAGCATGTCCGATCACCTTCGATCGCAAGGACCACCCGACCAGTATTCGTCATGGAGGATCGGCGGCCTTGGTCCTAGATCCCATTATCGATGGATACCACCTTACCAGAGTCCTCATGGACGGAGACAACAACCTCAACCTGATCTATGAAGGTAAAATAAGGAAAATGGGAATTAACCTGTTAAGGATCAAACCCAGTAACACCACCTTCAAGGGGGTTATCCCTGACATTGAAGCCCGCTGCTCAGGCACCCTCACCTTGGAAGTAGTGTTCGGCTCTCTGGAGAACTTCCGGAGTGAAGACTTGATCTTCGACTTTGCCCCCTTTTGCAGCGGCTATAACGCCCTCCTAGGCCGAACGGCATTCGCTCGATTCAATGCCGTCCCCCATTATGCCTACCTCAAACTAAAAATGCCCGGACCGAGAGGCGTCATCACAGTTAATGGTAATACATAACGCTCTCTTCAGACCGAGGAACACACTGCGGCCCTGGCGGCCGAATACCAAACTGGTGCCGAAGGGCCAACGTGTTGGCTCGCCGTCAAGGCGCGAGAGACAAGCAAGCGAGCTCGGGCCCTATCTCCAGCCAAGGGGCCTCCCTGCGTTCGACGCACATAGGGATATGCCCCCCACAGCATGCTCACCCCAGCGGCATGTTACGTGCCTCGACATCACAACTTCGCGCTCAAAATACCATGGGCAGCTATGGGGCTTAAGCACCAAGAGTTCGGTTCAATCGTACCATGGAACAACGCGTCTTCGGACGAGGAACAGGTACCATCTAGGACCTATCCGGCATCAAGCCCCAACAGCACGACAACCTCTCGGAGCTCCTCGTCAAGGACCCGTCATCGGACAACCACCCTCTCCATGAAGTCTTTCCTGCAGAAGCAAAGGCACATGTGTAGTAGGGCACAATTAGGGTGTTAAGCCACACATCAAGGCCCTACGTAAACCTTTCATCAGTAAATTTCTCCTCTTTTCGTTTTATAGAATGTCTCCCTATCCGAAGCCTTATTCTGCAGTTCAAATTGTATGGCTAAATGTCATGAGCTTATGGGAAATAAAGCAAACCTTTTGAGGTCCCTCTACAGTTATCCATACTACACTCTTTTTCTTCCCGCTCTTCGATCTTGTCTTAAACCTGTGTGGTACATATTCTCTCTAAAATGCAAATCGGCTAATAGAACGGGTGCTCGACCGTCTCGCTCGCCCCACGCATTAAGTCCGGCACCCCATTTTCCAATGTGTCCGGCGTCTCGGATGTTGCATTATATGCATCAGTTCCGAATTATGTTTAAGTCAATAGTTGGGTTGCCCTGCTCCTGTGCTTACCTTCTTATGTTTCACACATTTGGCAAATAATTTAAAGGGAGAACAACTGTGATTGTGCTTCCGGCTAGTTCGGTCAAGTACCTCAGTGGGGAAAGCCAAAAACTAACTGTCATAATAAGCGAGAACTGGTCGGCAATCCGATGACAGGTGTTAAACCCAAAATCATTGGCGATTATACCGTGTAATACGAAGGGTTTGTCTTTGACCAAATCAGGTGATACATAATTTTCCAAATATTACAGCACACTAGGGGCTGATCATCAGCCCCCGCAGTCAAGCTCCTATGGCTAAAGTGAAGGTAATAAAACCGCATAGTCCGATTGCCTTGTTTCCCTCCTACACTACCGCCTTCGGGCACCGAGACGTCGGCTAAGGGTTACAGTGCGGAGGACGAAACACCCCTTGTATCTAGGGGTGTTTTCGGTTTACATGGTTTGTTCGGTTCGGTATATTCGGGTTTTCTAAATTTCGGTTTCTGTAAAATAAGGACCGAAATAATCAAACTAAAAATATAAACCAAACCTTATTAACTGAAATTTATCGGTTCGATTAACCGGAAAACCGATTATGTGTGTGTCTGATATGCCATATGGAATATAAAGGAATTAATATATTAAGCACACATGTAAGCCGTATGTTTGCTTCTAGGATCGATGCACTAGTAGTAGTACCTACTTGCCTGAATGAAGATTCTATGAGTACTTGCTAGAGGCAACACAAATTACGTGCTCCTTTGAGGGACGATTCGCGTAGTAGGTAGTGTAGTATAATAATTACCTAAATTAACTAATGGGCTGGCGCCTTTGGCTCTCCGATAATAAAGGGGATCACGTATAGTTCGGCTAGTTTGGTTTGTATGGTTTCTCTGGATTGGAAACCGATACAAGACCAAACACCGAACAGTGGCTACTTTTTCAACCGAACCAAAACATCGAAAACCGATTTATTAGACAATTCGGTTAAATCGGTCCGGTTTGGTTTCGGTTTTCGGTTTTTGGTATGAATGTGCCCACCCCTACTTGTAGCATCTACGCGGGGGCTGAAGCCGATGACTGGTAACTTTCAGATTAAAACGGCCAAGCAGGAGTTAAAATAAAGCATCAAATGCATACAAGTATGATAAACCATACACGAACAACTGCATTATAAAGCATAAAGGTTCAACCATAGTTTAATACATAATGGCCCAACTACTCAAGGAGTACATCCCATGGACACAGTGCCTCTACTGCTCGAGCACCGTCCATCACGACGGAGAAGTATTGCTCTGGGCACCTATGCTCCTTTTCAGCTGGGGGAGGTCCGGTGGCCATCTTGACAGGCTTAATCTTCGGCCAATGCACCATGGTCTTCGAGAACGCCATCCGAGCCCCCTCAATGCACACCGAGCGCTTAACAGCATCAACGCGGGTGGTAGCATCACACAGCTTCGCCACTAGGCCAAAATAGCTGCTCGGTATGGGCTCGGCAGGCCATAGCCGGACACAGAGGTCCTTCATGGCTGGCTCCACCATTCGGTGCAGCTCCATCAATTGTTTCATTTGATTAACAAGGAGGGAAGGGTGCTCGGGAGCTTGGAACTACGCCCAGAATAGCCTCAACTCGGTATCACCCTCCCGAGCCGCATAATGCCTTGACGCATCAGCCACACTCTTCGAGAGCTTCGCAAAGGCGCCTGCGGAACGCCAGATCCGTGTAAGCAATGTGAATCTGTTGCTGCCAAAGACACTCTGTAGCAAGAACTGCTTACCGTTTGCAATCTGTTTTATTTGTCGGAGCTCTTTCTGAGCGCCTCGCGTCTCTGTCCGCACCTCCTAGACCTCCGTCTTCATCTTCGCCAGCTCGGTGGCATGATCCTTATTTCTCTGCTCAAGGTCCTCACATTTAGTGATGGCATCCTTGAGCTCTTGTTGCACTTCGGCCACCCTGGCTTCATGCTTCTCACGGTCGGTTTTCACCAACGCAAGCTCAACGGCCGCTTGTTCGACCGCCGCCTTCTGTTTGGCTGCTTCTGCCTTGGCTGTCCACATCTCGGCCTTGAGGCCCTCGATCTCTGCGGTGACAGTTGCAACCATTTCTTGCTCAGGGACAATCCCTAATACCCTACACAAAATATGCAAAGGGCTGTGTTTCTAATAGACTAACCTTGTGCTTCGTCAAACCTCTTGTTGACGAGATTGAGCTCCTCATCGAAACTCTTAAGTTTCCGATTTATCTCGACCAGCTCCACGGCATTTGCAGCAGCCGCCAACGCTGAAGCCTGCCAAATAAAACAAACATGACATTTAGGCCACTGTTCTAACGATTTTCGATCCTCTACCAAGTCTCGGGGGGCTGCTACATACAAGGACTGTTCAAATTTTGTTTACAAAGAACATTCTTTACAAAGAAATTATTACTCTATTTATCTCAAAGCCTGTTAAGAGGCCACCAAAAGCTTCTTTCAGTCCGCTGTTAACAGACCGAACGCTTTGCAAGACCGCACCCATCAGGGCGTGGTGTTTCGCAACTATGGAGGAGCTGTTCACAGCCTCCTCCATCATGTCCAGCCACTCTGTCACGACCCGGCCCCCGGTGTTCGGCACCGGTGGCGGGGCCCCGGCTCCCCCTTCGGTGGGGGGTGGCTGTGACGCTTCGGAAGGCCATGAAGGCCCCGGAACCATCTTCTGAGAGGGCTCGGCTTGCCCGAGCTCCTTCTCCTGGTCTTCGGTGGCTGAAGCGTTAGCCTCGGCCATGTCGATGTCGCCATCACCCCCCCCCCCGGTGCTCGGCACGGGTAGGGTCCTTTGGGACAGCACCTCCCCGGTCTCCTCGATGACCGGAGGAGACGCAGAGTGTGATGCGCCTCCACTTTCTGCCAGATCGGTTGGCGGAGAAGTGCCCTCCGACATCTGGTCAGTAGGGAGGTCGTGCGGAGGGCTACAACACGAGAGCATACATACTTTTAGTAACGGGTTAGTAAAACCGACACCCGTACAGTCTTCGGATTCTCAACTTTTAGCGCGGGGCTTGACCCTGGGAACCCTCTCCGGGACCTTCTCGGAGGCTGTAGACTCCTCATCGGAGTCCGAACTATCATCAAGCATGACCAATTTTCCCCTGCTCCTCTTCTTCGGAGCCGGGGAAGGGCGCTCTCCTTCGACTTCGGCCGACGCCGCTCTCTTTCTGGTGCGGGAGGAGTTGCTCTTCTCCCCCTCCTCATCTTCATCCTGCTCCCCCTCGTGTGTGGAGGGGGCGTGGGTGTCCCCAGACTTGGTGTCCGGAGGAACTCATGAGGGGAGACCCTCCCGGGCCTCCCTCATGGGGTTCTTCTTCTTTCTCTCCTTTTTCTCTGGCGCCTTGTAAGGCGCCACGGTCAGCATCTCTTCCAGCTGAGCCGACCTGGGGTCTTCGGGCAGTGGGGCCGGACTGTTAATCCTCACGGTCCTCTTAAGCCAGCCCTGTGGAAACGAGAAAGAGGAGTTAAGGACCATAGCGGGGATGCAAATATCCGAACATAAAGTGAATAATACTACATTACCTCCTTAGGGGGATTCTCGATGTCGAGGATGATGTCCCCCCCCTCGGTCGACCACGTCTTCTGTGGCTTGAACAACACCTTCCACAACTTCTCGTGGGTGGTGCCATAGAAGTGTTGCATGGTGCGGGGGTCTTCGGGCTTCCAGGACCACATTGGGACGGCCCAAAACTGGCAAGGTAGGAGATGGCGGTGGAGCATGATCTGGACCACGCTGGTCAGCGTGGCCCCCGCCTTTATCATATTGGAGACGCGTTTTTGTAGCGCCTCCACCTCGGTAGTAGACCCCCTGTCAAGGCCTTTCTTGGTCCACACGGTTAACCTCGCAGGGGGTCCGAATCTGAATTCCGGAGCGGCTGCCCAGGCCGCGTCATGGGGTTCTATGATGTAGAACCATTCTCTATGCCAGATCTTGACCGTGTCTATGAACACGCCCTCCGGCCATCCAAGTCGGGTGAGCCTGCTCACCATAGCTCCCCCCATAATCCGCTGATACGTCTCCAATGTATCTATAATTTTTGATTGTTCCATGCTATTATATTATCTGTTTTGGATGTTTTATATGCATTAATAAGCTATTTTATATTATTTTTGGGACTAACCTATTAACCTAGAGCCCAGTGCTAGTTTCTATTTTTCATTGTTTTTGAGTTTTACAGAAAAGGAATATCAAACGGAGTCCAAACAAGCTGAAAATTTACGGTGATTTTTTATGGACCAGAAGAAGCCCACGGAGCATCGGAGTTGGGCCAGAAGAATCCCGAGGCAACCACAAGGGTGGGAGGCGCGCCCCCCTAGGGCGCGAGCTCTAGCTTGTGGACTCCTCGGGAACCCCCCTGACTTGTTTCCGACGCCAAAAATTCCTATAAATATAGAAACCCCCGAAAAGAAACCTAGATCGGAAGTTCCACCGCCGAAAGTCTCTGGAGCCACGAAAAACCAATCGGGAGCCCGTTCCGGCACCCTACCGGAGGAAGAAACCATCACCGGTGGCCATCTTCATCATCTCGGCAGTCTCCATGATGAGGAGGGAGTAGTTCACCCTCGGGGCTGAGGGTATGTACCAGTAGCTATGTGTTTGATCTCTCTCTCTCTCGTGTTCTTGATTTGGCACGATCTTGATGTATCGCGAGCTTTGTTATTATAGTTGGATCATATGGTGTTTCTCCCCCTCTACCTTCTTGTGATGAATTGAGTCTTGCTCTTTGAGGTTTCGTTATGTTGGATTGAGTATTGGATTTGAGAACACTTGATGTACGTCTTGCGATGGGATATCTGTGGTGACAATGGGATGTTCTGTTGATTCACTTGATGTATGTTTTGGCACTCAACTCTCGGATTCCCGAGGTGACATTGGGGTAATCTATGCATAGGGGTTGATGCATGTTTTCGTCCTACGTTCTCCGATAGAAACTTTGGAGTGATTCTTTGTTGCACGTTGAGGGATTGTTATATGATCCAATTATATTATCATTGTTGAGAGAATTTGCACTAGTGAAAGTATGAACCCTAGGCCTTGTTTTCAAGCATTGCAATACCGTTTTTGCTCACTTTTGTTCCTTGCTACCTTGCTGTTTTTATATTTTCAGATTACAAAAAACCTATATCTACTATCCATACTACACTTGTATCACCATCTCTTCGCCGAACTAGTGCACCTATACAATTTGCCATTGTATTGGGTGTGTTGGGGACACAAGTGATTTCTTGTATTTGGTTGCAGGGTTGTTTGAGAGAGACCATCTTCATCCTACGCCTCCCACGGATTGATAAACCTTAGGTCATCCACTTGAGGGAAAATTGCTACTGTCCTACAAAACTCTATACTTGGAGGCTCAACACGAGTCTACAAGAAGAAGGTTGCGTAGTAGACATCAAGCTCTTTTCTGGCGCCATTGCCAGGGAGGCTAGGTAAGCGGCACTCACATCCCGTCAACGAAGCTCTTTTCTGGCGCCGTTGCCGGGGAGGTGAGTGCTTGAAGGTATATCTTTAGATCTTGCAATTGAATCTTTTAGTTTCTTGTTTTATCACTAGTTTAGTCTATAAAATAAAACTACAAAAAAAATGGAATTGAGGTTGCCTCATATGCTTCATCTTGTTAATGTCTTTCGTGAAAATGATGGAAAGGAAAATTATGCTCAAGTGTTAGAAGAAGAAGTCTATAAAATGTTTGGCACTAAATTTTTGTATGATGAGCATGATTGCAATGTTGTTAGTATGAATTCTTTGAATATCCATGATGCTAATGATATGCAAATCCAGAAGCTTGGGGATGCTATGTTTGATGAAGATGATATTTTTAGTCCCCCAAGTTTTGATGAGCAAATTTATTATGATGAAAGCATGCCTCCTATTTATGATGATTATTGTAATGACATGTATGCTATAAAGAATAATGATAACCATGAAACTTGTCATCATGATTTTAATTTTCAATTGGATTATGCCTCACGTGATAGTTATTTTGTTGAGTTTGCTCCCACTACTATGGATGAGAAGAAATTTGCTTATGTGGAGAGTAACAAATTTTCTATGCTTATGAATCATGAAAAGAATGCTTTATGTGATGGTTATATTGTTGAATTCATTCATGATGCTACTAAAAATTATTATGAGAGAGGAACATATGCTTGTAGGTATTGCAATAATATCAAGTTTCCTCTCTATGTGTTGAAAATCTTGAAGTTTTGCTTGTTTTGCCTTCCTATGCTAGTTGATTCTTGTTCCCATAAATTGTTTGCTCACAAAATCCCTATGCATAGGAAGTGGGTTAGACTTAAATGTGCTATTCATATTCTTCATGATGCTCCCACTATGTTTCAATTCTTATCTTTTATGTGAGCATCACTAAAATCATCATGCCTAGCTAAAAAGGCATTAAAGAAAAGCGCTTGTTGGGAGACAACCCAATATTTACCCCTACTGTTTTTGTGTGTTCACATGATTATGCTACTGTAGTAATCATGTTTTATAGCTTTTGTTTGAATAAAGTGCCAAGTAAAGCCTTTGGGATAGTGTGGTTGATAGTTGATTTGATTCTGTGCAAAAACAGAAACTTTTGCGTCCAGTACAGAAATTCTTATCTTTTACTGGAACGTGGAAAACTTCTGATTTTTTACATTTTATTGGTATACACATTGTCTACGTTGTACTAATTTTTCAGAATATTTAGAGTTACAGAAGTATGAGTTTAATTCAGATCTTTACAGACTGTTCTGTTTTTGACAGATTCTGTTTTTGATGCATACTTTGCTTGTTTTCTAGTTTCTATGGCTTATATTGCCTAATATAAATTGTAGAAATGATAGGGTACAGTAGGAATCATGTGATAAAAAATTTGAATCTTGTTTTGACAGTACCAAAGTGAATGATTTGTTTTATCATACTAACCCATCTCACGAAGTTCCGTTAAGTTTTGTGTGATTGAAGTTTTCAAGTTTTGGGTGAGATATCGATATGAGGAGAATAAGGAGTGACAAGTCCCTAAGCTTGGGGATGCCCAAGGCACCCCAAGAAAATATTTAAGGAAGATCCAAGCAACTAAGCTTGGGGATGCCCCGGAAGGCATCCCCTCTTTCGTCTTCAACATTATCGGTAATCTTACTTGGAGCTATATTTTTATTCGTCACATGATACGAGTTTTGCTTGGAGCGTCATTTTATTTTATTAGGATTTGGTTGCTGTTATTTAGAGTAATCTTTTTTTATCTTTTATTTCAATAAAAGTGTCAAGTATAGCCTTTACCATGCTTATTTTGCAAGTCTATATGTTGCTGTTTTGAAAACAGAAAGTTTTCTATCATTGTCTGAATTCTTCTGGAAAGTCAGAAAGTGATAAAATCTTGAAATTTTTACAAAATGAGTAAAAAAAATTTAATACAGTGGGGTAGTTTTTCAGAAATTTTGGAGTTAGGGAAGTATGAGTACAATTGCACTCTTTACAGACTGTCCTGTTTAGACAGATTGCTGTTATGTTTGCATGTTTGCATATGTTTGCTTGTTTAATGATTCTATTTGAGGATAGGAGTATTAAATATGTAGAGGCATTTAGTATGCAATGTTAAATAATAATTTTAGTGATTTGCTACAGTAGATAATGATAAGGTTTTGCATTTGATTTATACTAACTTTTCTCACAAGTTCTTGTTGAATTTTGTGTGGATAAAGTTTTTAAGATTTAGGGAAACCGTGATATAAAAGGAATTAAGGAGACACAAAAGCTCAAGATTGGGGATGCCCAAGGCATCCCTAGTTAATATTTCAAGAAGTCTCAAGCATCTAAGCTTGGGGATGCCCCGGTTGGCATCCCACCTTTCTTCTTCAACAATGATCGGTCAGTTTTGGTTGAGCCTAAGTTTTTGCTTCTTCACTTGATATGTGCTATCCTTGGAATGTCATTTTATTTTGTTTTGCTTGCTGTTTGAATAAAATATTAAGATCTAAAATTTTAAATAAGAGAGAGTCCTCACATAGCTACTTAATTATTTGACTACTCATTGATCTTCACTTATATCTTTTTGGAGTAGTTTGTCAGTTGCTCTAGTGCTTAACTTATATCTTTTTAGAGCACGGCAGTGGTTTTATTTTGAAGAAATTGATGAACTCTCATGCTTCACTTATATTATTTTGAGAGTCTTATAAATAGTATGGCAATTTGCTTAGGTTATGAATTTAGTCCTAATATGATGGGCATCCAAAAGGGATATAATAAAAACTTTCATATGAAGAACATTGAATAAGATGAGAAGTTTGGTTCCTTGCATTTGTTTTGAGATATAAAGATGGTGATATTAGAGTCATGCTAGTGATTAATTGTGGATTGGTAGAAATACTTGTGTTAAAGTTTGTGATTCCCGTAGCATGCACGTATGGTGAACCGTTATGTGATGAAGTCGGAGCATGATTTATTTATTGATTGTCTTCCTTATGAGTGGCGGTCGGGGACGAGCGATGGTATTTTCCTACCAATCTATCCCCCTAGGAGCATGCGTGTAGTACTTTGTTTCGATGGCTAATAAATTTTTGCAATAAGTATGTGAGTTCTTTATGACTAATGTTGAGTCCATGGATTATACACACTCTCACCCTTCCACCGTTGCTAGCCTCTCTAGTACCGCGCAACTTTCGCCGGTGCATTAAACCCACCATATACTCTTCCTCAAAACAGCCACCATACCTACCTATTATGGCATTTCTATAGCCATTCCGAGATATATTGCCATGCAACTTCCACCGTTCAGTTTATTATGACACATACCATCATTGTCATATTGCTTTGCATGATCATGTAGTTGGCATAGTATTTGTGGCAAGGCCACCGTTCATATTTTTTATACATGTCACTCTTGATCATTGCACATCCCGGTACACCGCCGGAGGCATTCACATAGAGTCATATCTTTTGTTCTAGTATCGAGTTGTAATTCTTGAGTTGTAAGTAAATAAAAGTGTGATGATCATCATTATTAGAGCATTGTCCCATGTGAGGAAAGGGTGATGGAAGCTATGATTCCCTCACAAGTTGGGATGAGTCTCCGGACTTTGAAAAAAATTTAAAAGAGGCCAAAGAGCCCAAAAAAAGAGAAAAAAATAAAAAAAATGAGAGAAAAAGAGAGAAGGGACAATGTTGCTATCCTTTTACCACACTTGTGCTTCAAAGTAGCACCATGTTCTTCATGATAGAGTCTCCTATTTTGTCACTTTCATATACTAGTGTGAATTTTTCATTATAGAACTTGGCTTGTATATTCCAATGATGGGCTTCCTCAAATTGCCCTAGGTCTTCGTGAGCAAGCGAGTTGGATGCACACCCACTTAGTTTCCTTTTGAGCTTTCATACACTTATAGCTCTAGTGCATCCGTTGCATGGCAATCCCTACTCACTCACATTGATATCTATTGGTGGGAATCTCCATAGCCCGTTGATATGCCTAGTTGATGTGAGACTTTCTCCTTCTTTTTGTCTTCTCCACAACTACCATATTCTATTCCACCTATAGTGCTATATCCATGGCTCATGCTCATGTATTGCGTGAAAGTTGAAAAAGTTTGAGAAACTCAAAAGTATGAAACAATTGCTTGTCTTGTCATCGGGGTTGTGCATGATTTAATACTTTGTGTGATGAAGATGGAGCATAGCCAGACTATATGATTTTGCAGGGATAACTTTCTTTGGCCATGATATTTTGAGAAGACATGATTGCTTTATTAGTATGCTTGAAGTATTATTGTTTTTATGTCAATATTAAACCATTGTTTTGAATCTTATGGATCTGAATATTCATGCCACAATAAAGAAAATTTCATGGATAAATATGTTAGGTAGCATTCCACATCAAAAATTCTGTTTTTAGCATTTACCTACTCGAGGACGAGCAGGAATTAAGCTTGGGGATGCTTGATACGTCTCCAACGTATCTATAATTTTTTATTGTTCCATGCTATTATGTTATCTGTTTTGGATGTTTTATATGCATTAATAAGCTATTTTATATTATTTTTGGGACTAACCTATTATCCTAGAGCCCAGTGCTAGTTTCTGTTTTTTTCCTTGTTTTTGAGTTTTACAGAAAAGGAATATCAAACGGAGTCCAAACGAGCTGAAAATTTACGGTGATTTTTTATGGACTAGAAGAAGCCCACGAAGCATCGGAGTTGGGCCAGAAGAGTCCCGAGCCAACCACAAGGGTGGGGGGGGGGCGCCCCCCTAGGGCGCGCCCCCTGGCTTGTGGACTCCTCGGGAACCCCCCTGACTTATTTCCGACGCCAAAAATTCCTATAAATATAGAAACCCCCGAAAAGAAACCTAGATCGGAAGTTCCGCCGCCGAAAGCCTCTGTAGCCATGAAAAATCTATCGGGAGCCCGTTCCGGCACCCTACCGGAGGGGGAAACCATCACCGGTGGCCATCTTCATCATCCCGGTGGTCTCCATGACGAGGAGGGAGTAGTTCACCCTCGGGGCTGAGGGTATGTACCAGTAGCTATGTGTTTGATCTCTCTCTCGTGTTCTTGATTTGGCACGATCTTGATGTATCGCGAGCTTTGTTATTATAGTTGGATCATATGGTGTTTCTCCCCCTCTACCTTCTTGTGATGAATTGAGTCTTGCTCTTTGAGGTTTCATTATATTGGATTGAGTATTGGATTTGAGAACACTTGATGTACGTCTTGCGATGGGATATCTGTGGTGACAATGGGATGTTCTGTTGATTCACTTGATGTATGTTTTGGCACTCAACTCGCGGATTCCCGAGGTGACATTGGGGTAATCTATGCATAGGGGTTGATGCACGTTTTCGTCCTACGTTCTCCGATAGAAACTTTGAAGTGATTCTTTGTTGCACGTTGAGGGATTGTTATATGATCCAATTATGTTATCATTGTTGAGAGAATTTGCACTAGTGAAAGTATGAACCCTAGGCCTTGTTTTCAAGCATTGCAATACCATTTTTGCTCACTTTTGTTACTTGCTACCTTGCTGTTTTTATATTTTCAGATTACAAAAACCTATATCTACTATCCATACTACACTTGTATCACCATCTCTTCGCCGAACTAGTGCACCTATACAATTTGCCATTGTATTGGGTGTGTTGGGGACACAAGAGATTTCTTGTATTTGGTTGCAGGGTTGTTTGAGAGAGACCATCTTCATCCTACGCCTCCCACGGATTGATAAACCTTAGGTCACACACTTGAGGGAAAATTGCTACTGTCCTACAAAACTCTGCGCTTGGAGGCCCAACACGAGTCTACAAGAAGAAGGTTGCGTAGTAGACATCATCCGCGTGCTGGCTGTCAACGATCTTCGGCTTGACGTTGAAGACCTTCAGCCATAGCCCGAAGTGTAGCAGGACCCGAAGAAAAGCTTCGCAGACGGTGATGAAGGCCGAGATGTGGAGGAAGGAATTCGGAGCCAGGTCATGGAAGTTGAGCCCATAGTAGAACATTAACCCTCGAACGAATGGGTGGAGTGGGAAGCCCAGTCCCCGTATAAAGTGGGGAATGAACACCACCCGCTCACCTGCGCGGGGAGTCAGCATGACCTGGTGAAAGCACAAGTGCTCCCTGGGTGATTTTGGTAATTAATGTCAACATATCTCTTGTTGGACTAATATTTTCATCCAGTATATTTCAGAAAGTTCAAAAATGGCGTGGCATGGACAAGAGGATGTGGAACCCCTTCAAAATGGTAAGGACAAAGATTGGCACAAGCTCAAGACTCTTCATTTCTATTTTAGTGATCCAAGATCACATTGAGTCCATAGGAAAAGCCAATACTATTAAAAGGGGATGAGGTGTTGCTTAATGGTCTACTTGCTCAAAGTGCTTAGTGATATGCTCCAAAGCCCTCAACCACTTTCTCATTTCTAGATATGTCCTAAACCTAAAGTCAAACTTGGCCCCACCGATTTGATCTATCCGGCGCCACCGAGTTCCTTTGACATAGCCACTGCCAGAAACACTAATCAGTTCGGTCTCACCGAGATGGGATTGCAAACTCTCTGTTTCCCTTTGTAACGTTTCGGTCTCACCGAAATGAGCGATCGGTCCCATCGAGTTCGCAATGCAAACTCTCTGTTTCCCTTTCGTAACATTTTGGTCTTACCGAAAGGAGCGATCGGTCCCACCGAGTTTGCCTGACCAACTCTCTGTTTGCTCATTGCTGAAATCGGTCTCACCGAGTTCATGCAATCGGTCACACCGAGATGAGGTTTTTCCCTAACCCTAGCACATCGGTCCCACCGAGTTGATCATATCGGTCCCACCGAGAATCCTAACATTCACATTTTGAATTGAATCGGTCTCACCGAGTTCTTCTATTCGGTCTGACCGAGTTGGGTCAAATGTGTGTAACGGTTAGATTTTGTGTGGAGGCTGTATATACCCCTCCACCCCCTTCTCTATTCAAGAGAGAGCCATTAGAACGTGCCTACACTTCCACTACTCATTTTCTGATAGAGAACCACCTACTCATGTGTTGAGACCAAGACATTCCATTCCTACCACAAGAATCTTGATCTCTAGCCTTCCCCAAGTTGCTTTCCACTCAAATCATCTTTCCACCATATCCAAATCTGTGAGAGAGAGTTGAGTGTTGGGGAGACTATCATTTGAAGCACAAGAGCAAGGAGTTCATTATCAACACACCGTTTATTACCTTTTGGAGAGTGGTGTCTCCTAGATTGGTTAGGTGTCACTTGGGAGCCTCCGACAAGATTGTGGAGTTGAACCAAGGAGTTTGTAAGGGCAAGGAGATCGCCTACTTCGTGAAGATCTACCCGAGTGAGGCAAGTCCTTCGTGGGCGATGGCCATGGTGGGATAGACAAGGTTGCTTCTTCGTGGACCCTTCGTGGGTGGAGCCCTCCGTGGACTCGCGCAACTGTTACCCTTCGTGGGTTGAATTCTCCATCAACGTGGACGTACAATAGCACCACCTATCGGAACCACGCCAAAAATCTCCGTGTCCTCATTGCGTTTGCACACTCCAATCCCATCCCTTTACTTTCTTGCAAATAGCATGCTTTACTCTTTCCGCTGCTCATACTCTTGCCATGCTTGCTTGAAATGTATTGTGAATGCTTAAACTTGTGCTAAAACTCCACCTCAACTTGAAGAACTTAAAAACTGCTACTTTTGCTTATTGAGGGTCTAATCACCCCCCTCTAGACCCCTCTTCTCGATCCTTTCAATTGGTATCAGAGCATTGGTCTCCATTGCTTTGGTTTAATCACCATTGGAGGAAGATGGGTGAGTCTACGATTGGGAGTATTAGACGTAGAGTACCTTTACTTGATGGAGAGTTCTATCATGATTGAAAAAATGAGATGCTTGAGATTTTCAATGAATATCACTTGAACAAGTACATTACTACCCCTTGTGCGCCTCCTATTGATCCTTTGCATCCTACCCCCGATGAGTCTCTTGACATGATCCGCAATCTTAGAACTGTTAATCTTATCATTAGAGGATTGCCTAGAAACTTGATTGTGTGCTTGCCTTCACTTGAATGTGCTTACACTATATGGAGATACCTCGAGAAACACTTTCCAAACTATTCCTTGAAAAATCTAGATGAGATTCTTCAAAAGTCCATTGCTTTAAATAAGATGAATTCTAGTGATCCTAAGTTTGGTGATTGTTTATTTGAGCTTCGTGACCTCATGCAAGCCAAAGGAGATGTTGGAATCATTAGTGACATCATCTCTCAAGTCATTAGAATTCATAAATATGAACATTGTCATGGTCATAAATCTAATGAATTGCCTTCTCTAGGTAATGATCATTCATATGATGATGAGGTTGAACATGGATATTATGACCAGGATGATGATAGTGACTTTGATCTTGATGAGTCTATGAGACATCTTGGTCTTATGGCTAACCTTCGTGGTTACATGGCTGGAGGAAAGGAATGGGTTCTTGATAGTGGATGTACCGATCACATGATCGGAGACAAGAATATGTTTCGTGAGCTTGCTGAAAACGACGGCCCTCGAAAGTATGTCACTTTTGGTGATAACGCAAAGGGTAAGGTGGTTGGCCTTGGTAAGGTGGCCATCTCACATGACAGCTCCATCCAAAATGTTATGCTTGTTGAATCTCTTGGCTACAATCTACTTTCCGTATCTAGACTAGCCGATTTCGGTCTCAATGTTCTATTCACTGAAGTAGACTGCCAAGTGTTTCGAAGAGATAATCATAATATGGTCTTTACCGGTATACATAGAGGTGATCTATACATTGTTGACTTCACTAAAAGAGCTCGACCTAGAACTTGCTTTATTGCTAAATCTTCCAAAGGTTGGTTGTGGCATAGAAGGTTAGGTCATGTGGGCATGCGAAATCTTGATAAGCTTATTAAAGGTGATCATATCCTTGGTGTTAAAGATGTTATATTTGACAAGGATAGACTTTGTAGTGCTTGTCAAGCAGGAAAACAAGTTGGAGGAAGTCATCCCGTGAAGAACATCATGACCACGAGAAGACCGCTTGAGCTACTTCATATGGATCTTTTTGGTCCCAATGCCTACAAGAGTCTCGGTGGTAACTCGTTTGGTTTGGTCATTGTTGATGATTTTTCAAGATTTACGTGGGTGTTCTTTCTTGATGATAAATTGCAGGTCCAAAAGATCTTCAAGAACTTCGCTAGGAAGGCCCAAAATCAATTTGAAGTGAAGATCAAGAAGGTTCGCAGCGACAACGAAACAGAGTTCAAGAACGCAAATGTGGATACCTTTCTTGACAAAGAAGGGATTTCACATGAGTTCTCGGCTACGTACACACCTCAACAAAATGAAGTTGTTGAGAGGAAGAACCGGACACTCATTGAGATGGCAAGAACGATGCTTGATGAATACAAGACACCAAAACACTTTTGGGCAGAAGCGGTTGAGACAGCTTGTCATGCAACAAACCGACTATATCTTCACAAGCTACTTGGCAAGACGGCATACGAGCTTCTCACCGGTAACAAACCCCAAGTTGGATACTTTCGAGTATTTGGCTCAAAGTGCTACATTCTTGATAAACATCATTGTTCGAAATTTGCTCCTAAGCCTCATGAAGGTTTCCTACTCGTTTATGGCTCAAACTCTCACACTTACTGTGTCTACAACAATTTCACCCAAAAGGTTGAAGAGGCGGTGGATGTGAAGTTTGATGAATCTAACGGCTCGCAAGTAGAGCAATTGCCAATTGATGTAGGAGACAAAGACCCTTCGGAAGCAATTCAAGACTTGTCTATTGGCAAGATTCGCCCAACGGAGGTGAAGGAGAGTACCTCGTCCGTTCAAGTGGAAGCCTCAACTTCACGCCAAGGTGAACCACAAGTTGACTTGGAGGCATCCACAAGTGGAACACGTCAAGATGAAGGAGACGAGGAAGTACATCAAGATGGACCTCATCGACCTCCTTCTCCACCTCCACAAGAGAACATCAATGCCAACAACAATGAAGAAGGACAAGAGGAAGAACAAGATGATGAAGAGGATGCTCCACCCCGACCCAAACAAAATCTCTCACGAGTTAGAGCAAGAGTTTCAAGAGATCATCCCGTTGAAGAAATCTTCGATGATATTCAAACCGGGAGAATTACACGATCTAAGTCTCGCTTAGCTAACTTTTGTGAACATTATTCATTCATTTCTAACATTGAACCTATGAAGGTTGAAGAAGCTCTTGATGATCCGGATTGGGTGAATGCTATGCATGAAGAGCTACACAATTTCGAGAGGAATCAAGTATGGATGCTTGTTGAACAACCCGATGAAAAGCACAATGTCCTTGGAACCAAATGGGTGTTTCGGAATAAGCAAGATGAAGATGGACAAGTTGTATGCAACAAGGCCCGTCTCGTCACCCAAGGTTACACTCAAGTCGAAGGTATGGACTATGGTGAGTCATATGCCCCGTTGCTAGACTTGAGTCCATACGCATCTTACTTGCTTATGCCAATCATCATGATATTACATTATATCAAATGGACATCAAAAGTGCCTTTCTAAATGGAGAAATTGAGGAGGAAGTCTATGTTAAACAACCTCCTGGCTTTGTTAATCCCAAGAAACCTAATTATGTTTACAAACTTCACAAAGCTCTTTATGGTCTTAAACAAGCTCCTAGAGCATGGTATAAATGCTTGACTAAGTTTCTTATTGAAAAAGGCTTTGAGATTGGAAAGATTGATTCTACACTTTTTACTAAAAGGTTAATGAAGAATTATTTGTATGCCAAATTTATGTGGATGATATCATATTTGGTTCAACTAACCCTCATTTAAGTGAAAAGTTTGGAAGGCTAATGTCGGAGAAGTTTGAGATGTCTATGATGAGTGAACTCAAAATATTTCTTGGTTTGCAAATCAAGCAAACTAAGGAGGGTACCTTTGTTTCCCAAACAAAGTATACCAATGACTTATTCAAGAAGTTCAACATGCTAGAGAGCAAAGGTATGAAAACAACCATGCCTACTAGTGGACATCTTGACTTGACAAAGGATGGCAAATCGGTTGGCCAAAAGATTTATCGCTCAATGATTGGTTCATTGTTATATCTATGTGCCTCCCGTCCCGATATTATGCTCAGTGTGTGCATGTGTGCACGATATCAAGCGGCCCCAAAAGAATGTCATCTTAAGGCTGTGAAAAGGATAGTGAGATACTTAATTCATACACCAAACTTTGACATTTGGTATCCTAAGAGGTCTTCTTTTGATCTTGTTGGCTACTCCGATTCGGACTATGCCGGTGACAAGGTTGATAGAAAGTCCACTTCGGGTACGTGTTAATTTCTTGGTAGATCTCTTGTGTCTTGGTCCTCCAAGAAACAAAACTCGGTATCCTTATCCACCGCCGAAGCGGAATACATTGCCGCTGGTTCATGTTGTGCTCAATTACTTTGGATGACCCAAACTCTTAAAGATTATGGGATATATGTGAAACATGTTCCATTGCTTTGTGATAATGAAAGTGCAATTAAGATTGCTCACAATCCCGTGCAACATTCTCGAACTAAGCATATTGAAGTTCGTCATCATTTCATTCGAGATCATGTTGCAAAAGGAGACTTCGATCTTAAGCATGTTCGTACTGATAAGCAATTGGCGGATATATTCACCAAACCGCTTGATGAGAAGGTATTTTGCCGTTTGAGAGGTGAATTGAACATCATTGATGCCTCAAACTTGGAGTAGAAACTCCATGTGGATACATGCAAGGCATGAGCCTTTTTGACTAATCCTTGATATTTCTCTTATGATGATGATCATATGTCTTGGATCTATACCTGTACCCTTGCATGCTATCTAACCCTTGTAGGTACTTGGATGAGCTCAAATCTATGATATTGCAAATCACTCACATCTAGAACAATCTCTACATCATGAAATCTCTACAATATGGTGGATAAAGACAAGGAAGCTTGAATCCACACAACATATCCTTTGACAATTTCTATATATCAAATTTTATTTGGTATCAAGTTTCATGATTGTCATTTTGGATACACAAGTGCTCTTCCTTGCAAGTCTAACCCATGTAGGAAGATGAACTCAAACTATAAGAGGTGCTCCCAACTCTTGATGAACTACATCAACCTTGAGCATCCAACACAAGTTTGACTACATGATCAAGATCAACACCACCACCCAAGGTATGTTATTCCATCTTAGAGAAGCTTTACCCCAAGACATGGGTCAAAGCAGCTCAACAAGATGTGAATACATCAAAATGCTTAAACGAAAAATGGTAACCCCATTTTGAGCTTAAACGATGAGTATGACCTACGATCAAGTGTTATCACTTGACTCCTCAGTCAATATACTCTAACATAGGTGACTTTGTCGTCGACCCATTCTAGATGAAGTTCTCCATTGTTTCTTAGTGTTCTTTGCATATGTTTTTATTTGATTGTTCCCCTTATCAAAAAAAAACTTCATCTAGATCTTTTTCCTTTGTATTTTTCTCTGTATTTTTCTGCATCTAATTCATTGCAAATCCTTTAGTTAATTCCTTGCAAATCTTTGTGAGATCTTATTTGTCAAGTGAGCTGACGTGACAAATTGTTTCCTAAGTATTGAACTCGGCCTCACCGATTCATGCCAATCGGCTAGACCGAACTGCAATAATACATTGTAGACAGTTCATCGGTACAACCGACGAGGACCAACCCGGTCTGACCGATTTGCATCATCTATGACACTGCCAACTCGGTGTCATCGATGAAAATGAATCGGCGTTACCGACTTCACTGCTGAGAAAACTTTTTGTCATTACAAATATCAATTCTTCTCTAGCTCCACTCGATGATTCTTATCCTCTAGCATCTTAAACTACATGCTGCTTTGTAATGTGTTTCAAGGACCAAACCTATTTGACTCATGCTCCAGAAGGACCCTTCTTCGAAATTGATGTCAAAGGAGGAGAAAGAGCACATCAAAGCTTATCACATGGGATGCTTATTATCAATAGAGGAGAGAAGTCACATGTCTTTAAGAGGGGAAAGACATGTTAATGTATGTTTGTTTTTACTCTGATTTCGGTTGCTCTGATTTTCTCTTACCCTACCTTCTCCCATTATCCAATATCAGATTCAGGGGAAAAAGCGTTCATATCTAAGGGAAGCAAAGAACTTTGGTAAACAATATGAGAGAGAGAGAGAGAGAGATGAACCTGGAGCAGCGGCCAAGTAGCAGCTAGTGCTCCTCGCCCCGCGCCTCTGCCCTCGCGAAGCTCAGCTGCCATGTGTCCGTCTCCAAAAAAGGCGCGCAGGGGGAGGCCCCGGGGTCGCAGCCGTCACTCCTCCCACGAACGGAGAGCGCTAGCCGGCGGTTCTAGAGGAGGGACGACGCGGACGGCGTACAGAGCGTTGGCAGCAACAGGAGAACAGGGGCGGAGCCGGAGCACGGGATGGTGGCTAGGGTTTCACCGTGGGGGAGATTGGAGGATGAGGCGTTGGAGGAGGAGATGATGCAGTGGCGGCTCGCGGTAGATCTTCTTGTCCATCGTCGTCGACTGCACTCGACGACTCGAGCACAAGGCGGAGGTGAGGAGGACGGAGGCGCAGAGGAGAGGCGGCGGCGCGGGCCAGAGAGATGCGAGGGAAAGAGAGAAGTGAGAGGAAACGGAGTAACCCTAATGTCTCACCCGATTGGGGATAGAGCAACGAATCCGGGTAAGCCACATGGTGTGTAACCATGCGTAATTCCACTCTTGCCCTCGGCGGGGTCTGGTAACCACAGGCGGAGCCACCGCGAGGATTGACCGCACACGTATGCACCACATCTGTAACCAGCTACAGAGGCTGACACTAAAGGCCCACAAAACGGCAACCCTACTGGTCATTGAGAAAGCACAGCGAGCCGAAAGTGAGAAAAATTAAGTACTATTCATCGTTTTTCATCCGGTTTTGATCCAACGACCAGGATCTACCACTCATCAGATCGAACGTTTAGCAATCATTTGGAAAGAAGATCCCACGGCACAAATTTGCTAAGCTCGGGGAGAGCCCCATTTCAGACAGGAATCTAACTATGGGATGCTTGCTGTGAAAAAACTGCTCCGGCCGTGACATTTTGCGAGGCACGTTGTTTATTGCACCCACTTATTGATCAGCGTATGCAGGCCGTTAAAATAATCTTCCGTATGCCGCGCACAGTGACTAGTACTCGTACTATATTATTTACAGTCAGATGAGATGTCAATCAACTGGGTTTTCTGTGATTCCGCAGCTAGCACAGCAATGTTCACTCGGTCAACTGCTGCGCTTCACCCATCCATGTATCAACTACTCTAACTAACTGTTACCCCTCTCAGATGGCTCCCGTCTTCACTAGGCTGGTGTTTTGACCTTTTTATGAAAGTTTAGCGAGATCTGATCCTGGTTTGAAACTTTTTCGAGATCTGATCCTTTTTCTACCGTCAGTGTCGATGACGGTAAGGTATAATAGCCTATCGTCAAGGCCTCTGGAGATAGGCAACTTATCCATGTCAGCGCAGTGCTGCCCTACCGTCAAACAGGCTGGCGGTATCCTGTGTATCCCTACCGCCGATGTGCCCGGCGGTAGGTGAGTACACGCACTGTATTTGATACTTAGAGAATTTTTACGGTAGGACGTGCGCCCCTACCGCGAAGTGCCTTAGCGGTAGGCTGTTATACCCTACTGTCATCGACCCTGACGGTAGAAAAGGGTCAGATCTCGAAAAAGTTTCAAACCAGGGCCAGATCTCGCTAAAGGGTCAAAATACCGAAATCGGCCTCCTCACTAATCATGCTCTTCTCCACACAAACCTGGCTCAGCTTTCCGTGCCCGATCATTGTGTTCTCTTTACCCAATGGAATCATGCCAGCCAGACCGCCAGCTGACCGTGTGAGAGGAGATAATGCATCGATAATCTATCTGCACCGGCCGCACGCAACGCATGGTGATAAAACAAAACTATAGAGCAGTGGTTATACGTCCGAATACGGAGTTCCTGTGAGGCAGAGATCGAGATAACCATGCATGCAGGGCTATTATACTTGCCTTGTGATGGACGTGGAAGCTGGCAGCACGTAAAGTCTTGGATCATGGGCAACTAGCTAGCAGATCCGTGCCATCCGGACAGATAGCTTAAATCTGACAATATCAGATATACATACGCTGCCCGGCAGTTGCTGGCTGCTCGATCGTGTGGACTGGGGAGTTTCTGGTCGTGTGTGTTATTGGCTGACGTGTTTAGGGCATCCTTATCAGGCCACGCCCTGGGATATGCACTGCTGACTCAGAGGCAAATCTCAAAGTGTCACAAGAGATCAGAAGTGGTAGAGCAGGGCACGCAACGATCGAGCCGCTGGCTGGCTTTAGCCATCCCTCGGTTGGTAGAGCCGAGCGTGGCGTTCGTGGACTACCCGCAAAGCCCGGGGTTGCTAAAACGCATGGCACGAAGAATTACATTGCTGTAAAAGCATCTTCAACCGGGCGCTCCACATTGTCCGGGCATATAGACTGAAGACAGTACTCGCAAAAAAAAAGAAAGATGGACTAAAGACAGGAGAGACACTTAGAGCATCTACAGCCGGCCACCCCAAGCCCTTCTCAAATGTCCAGGCAACCCGTCTGATCACGAAATTTCGACCCAGACGGACGTCTCAAACAAACCTCAAACGCCCGACCTGACTGGCACCCCTCATATCGAGCTAAAATATGGGGCGCCCGGGCACGTCCGCCACGTCGGACCCGGCCCACGCTGGCCCATCCGACCCCACAAATATTTCTCCCCATCCGCTCGCCGGACCAAACCCTAGCCACTTCACTTCACTCCCCTCCGCCACCCAAGCTCATCTCCGGCGATCTCCGGCATGGTGGGCAGCAGATCCGATTCCTTCACCTCCAGATCCATCGACCCCGAACTCATCCCCGCGGCCTCGAGGAGGAGATAGCCATCCGGCTTGCGCTCCACCGCTCCCGGGAGGAGGCCCGTGCCCGACAGCGCTCGAACTCCTTCCGTCAGTAATCCATTGCGTCCGCCCAAATGGCGCATGGATCCGGCGCTAGGTGTGCCTTCGCTGCCTCGCCGGAGGCGGTGCGGTCCGTCTGGCGTCCGAACGCTGTGGCAGACGCGCAACCCCTCCGTTGGCGCACCGAATATCGGGACGCACCATGGGCCTCGTCCTACGAGAATATGGCACGGCGTGCCCGCCGTGCGAGGCAGCAGCAGCCCTCGCGGCGATGGACGTCGGCGAGGCGAAGTCGCATTCTCCGGCGCCCCGTATGGAGCGCAGTCCGGCGCCGCAACCGCATCGTGGTGGACGTCGCCGGCTCGTCCCAGGACGGATCCATCATCGATCTGACGTCCACCGGCACCCAACCGGTTTCCGGGCTCCGACGAGGAAGAGTAGGGCATGGGAGACAGCGACGCCTTGAGTCCCGTGAGCCGGCTCGTGTCCCATGCCCTACTCTACTTTGCCGGTGACCGGACCAACACTCTGGGGAGCGCAGCCGGCCGCCAGACATGGCCACGACAGAACCGGGTGAGCTCCGGTTAGATTAGGTTTCACGTTGTTAATAATATGGATTTGAGGTTTCTAATTTGAGGTGTTTGATTGTAGAATCAAATATTTGAGGCGTGACCGATCACTGTCCGTGGACACGCTCGGTCGCGTTTGAGGGGTCGGATTGTAGATGCTCTTTAGAAATAATAATCCAATCAGACCCCTTGAGTGGCTGCAAGATCGGCTCATCGAGTTGCTAGAGCAGTTTTTTTATTTTGAACACAGTACAGACGCAAGCGCTTATATATACGCGCATACACTCACCCCTATGAACGCACACACGCACACCCTATCCCTATGAGCACCTTCAAAAGACTGAGCAGTTGGGCCTGGCAGACGAGTAACATGAAAGCGGCTCCCCGTGCACACAAATTGAATCAAGATGGCCGACCATGCATGCAATGCATAGAGATAGAGTACTGTCACAAGTCCTTTCGAAAAAGAAAAAAAATACTACTGCCGTGCACACAAATTAGAAGTGCCAATTCGTGCTACGCAAAATGCAAAGCTGCAGCGTCCGCTGGACACGCAGACACACACGGGACGGTCCGTTTGGCGTGAGCCCGTGGCGCGCGTGCGCGCTCAGGCCAAGACGGACGGCTCACGGCTGCGACCGCGAGGCCTCGGATCGGGACGCGCCGAGCCACCGCCGCGAACCGCTCGCTGCGTCGCCATCCATCCCGCCCGGGAGGTCCAAGCTTTCTCCAACCCCAGTTCCTGGACGGATCGATCCCGCCCGCCACGCAGGCAGCCGCATTATCGTCCAGATACGACGACGCCTCGCCCACGCCCCGGGCCCAGGTTCACGCACGCCTCCGGCCTCCCTTCCCACCTATAGCCATCCGCAC
The DNA here is from genome assembly GCA_011799875.1 of Thinopyrum elongatum. NCBI lineage: Eukaryota > Viridiplantae > Streptophyta > Magnoliopsida > Poales > Poaceae > Thinopyrum > Thinopyrum elongatum. The sequence continues at coordinate 539,108,994 of CM022299.1, forward strand.
GCATCGCGAGGCGCGTCTCGCGGCATCCCCTCCGCCCACGTGGCGGTCCAAGTTAGCCTCCCCTCTATAATTACCCCCGTCTCCCAGGCGGGCAGTCCCACCGCCATCTCTCTTCTCTCCTCTGCTCCCTTCCTCTGTCCCTCTCGCTCGCACAGCCGAAGAAAAACCAACTACCTCCTCCTGCGCTCCGGTGAGTCAGCACTGAGCTCAGCTCTCTCCTCCGTCAGCTCCTCTGCGTTTTCCTTCCGGCAGGGGGTTAACTAATTCGGGCGTCCTGAGATCACAGATGGCTGCAGCGGTGGCTGACGCGGCGGTGCCGGCGGTGGCGAAGGCGAACGGCGCCGGGGCGGGGTGCTGCGCGGCGAAGGGCCCCGGGTACGCCACGCCCAGGGAGGCCATGGAGAAGGGCCCGCGGGAGGGGCTCCTCTACGTCACCTGCGTCTACAATGGTACCCGTCCTTCCGCCCGACCCTCCTCTTCCAAGTTCCAAGTTCCAACACTGGAAAAAAGGCTACTCATACGCACGGCCAGCGCACACGCACACCGCTGGCACCCGCAGTGCGATTTGCGCTTGGATCTCGGGTGAGCAATTAGGATTCAGTTGCAGGTTTTAAATTATCTGAGACGTAGAGTAGTACTACAACAACAACAACAGCAACAGGCTTAAACCTGGACTGGACTGAGAATCTGAGATGGACATGCCACTTAATCTAATCCTGGAAGTCTCTTTCTAATATATACTCAGATTCCATACTACTCCTAGTTGAGAAAGCGAGACTTCCAGGATTAAAATCCTAACATTTGAATCAAATGAGTAAACATATTAAATTCCTAACATGGGTGTCAGGAATGACTAAACGAGGACAGGAAGAATATTGGCATATGCTTTGCTATTCTAACTTTCCTACTCGTATACCTAGGTTGCCAATTTTATCATAGTAATATAAACTATATAACACAAAAATTATACCGTTTGAAAATAGAACTTCTGAAGTTTATAATGGTATGTTTTTTGTAATATATGATTTATATTAGGTTGGTCAAATTGACGACCTAGGGCTACGCGCACGCCTTGTAAACTGAGAGAGAGGGAGTAATAATAAGCCTTGGTCCACACAAAAAAAAAAAAAGAAGAGAGATCCTTAGTTCAGATCTCCAATTACTCCGCATATGGCAGTTTTTGTTCGTCAGAGATGTGCAATTTTTCGTGCTTTGGTGTAGACACTGGGCTGGAGTATTTTTAGCCCGTCGAACTTAATGTAATGCGTGTAATGTCTAACCATATAGAACGGCTTTAATCCTGATATGTATAGGAGTAGTACTGTACACATACACGCAGCATGCATGCGTCCTCCATGGCAGAAACTGCCATTTGCTGTTGCACAAGTGTCCAAGTTGGCTGAGTCGTGGATCATTCAGAACCGTCTAGTTCAGTCCCTGTCTGCTTCTGAGGTTCACATGGCCTCTCTTCATGGCAGTTTCTGAAGGCAGAACAAACCATGTGAACATGAGAAGAGATGTACGGGTGTGCCTTTGTACAGGCGTTACGTAAGTGTTTTTGTGCTGATTGTGTGAAGTTTTGCTGATTGCCTGATTGTACTGAATTTTGCAGGTACTGGAATCGACAAGCCGGATTACCTGGCTACGGTGGACGTGGACCCCAACTCCGCGACGTACTCTCAGGTGATCCACAGGCTCCAGGCGACCCACATCGGCGACGAGCTGCATCACTCCGGCTGGAACGCCTGCAGCTCTTGCCATGGCGATCCGTCTACGAGCCGGCGCTTCTTGATTCTCCCTTCGTTGCTGTGAGTATATATATACACAAAGCGACGATGATCAGATGGACAAACGGTTGAATTTTAGCTGAGTTTTGTAATGCTGCTGCGGTGGCTGTTCACAGGTCCGGTCGTGTGTATGTGGTCGACACTGCGAAGGATCCGAGGGCGCCTGCTCTGCACAAGGTTGTCCAGGCCGAGGACATTGCTGAGAAGACCGGGCTTGGGTTCCCTCACACATCCCATTGCCTTGCAACCGGTGACATAATGATTTCTTGTCTGGGAGACAAGGAGGGGAATGCTGCTGGCAATGGCTTTCTCTTGTTGGATTCAGAGTTTAACGTCAAAGGGCGGTAAGTTTTTTGTCCACAATTTGGGTACCATTGACATGGAAACATAACATATGCTCAAAATGCATGCTGTAACATATTATCACTTCATCATGAAACCATCTCAGCATATCAGAATCATCCAACCACCCCATGCTTATTTACAATATTTCATCTTTGAAAAACTTTAGTACTCTTGATGCCTTACTTCTCCGAAACAGACAGTTTTTAATGGCTCCAACTCTACTGATTTAACTATTTGCTACTTGTAGTTGGGAAAAGCCAGGTCACAGCCCCTTGTTTGGCTATGATTTCTGGTACCAGCCTCGTCACAAGACGATGATTAGTTCTTCATGGGGAGCCCCGGCAGCTTTCAGGACAGGTTTCGATCTCCAGCATGTCCAGGATGGTCTCTATGGAAGGCACCTGCATGTGTATGACTGGCCTGGTGGTGAGCTGAAGCAGACACTGGATCTAGGCAGCACGGGTCTTCTTCCCCTGGAGGTGTGTATCAACTATCAAGTACCAGGTATAGGAGTCTAATAATGCACCCATATATCCTATAACCATAATTCTCTTTTTATCTTCTCTGCAGGTGAGGTTTTTACATGACCCATCAAAGGACACTGGCTATGTTGGCTGTGCTTTAACAAGCAACATGGTGAGATTCTTCAAGACTGCAGATGGATCGTGGAGCCATGAGGTTTGTCCGCAACGATGTGCTAATGGCTACTTCTTTCATACATAATGAAGTTTTGTTTCCATCTTATTGACACTTCTATATGCCTGTATTTGTAGGTAGCTATATCCATAAAACCATTGAAGGTGCGCAACTGGATGCTACCAGAAATGCCAGGATTGATAACTGACTTTGTCATCTCTCTCGATGACCGTTATCTCTACTTGGTCAATTGGCTTCATGGGGATATCAGGCAGTACAACATTGAGGACCCTGCAAAGCCTGTGTTGGCTGGACAAGTATTTGTAGGTGGGCTTCTTCAAAAGGGCAGTGATGTTGTCTATGTGACCGACAATGACAAAGAAGAGCAGTATGCTGTGCCCCAAGTCAGGGTAAACTCTACAGTACTCCTCTTAAATCTTAATTGCTTCGTACATAAGTTACATTCTTCAGAATATCTTGTGTATCTTTTATACAAAATAACCAGATTTTACAATTCAATACTGGTTACATATAGTTCAACTGATGAGTGATTCAAGTACCTACTGGAACACATCCGGCTTGCAAGGCTGCTATATTTGTTCTCAACTAAACCGAATGGTCCAATCAAACTGCAATGTCTGGAACATTTTTATTTCTAGTCACTCAACATTACTCTGACATGCAGTGTTTCTTGTAATCAGGGGCATCGGCTTAGAGGTGGGCCGCAGATGATTCAGCTGAGCTTGGACGGCAAGAGGGTGTATGTGACCAACTCTCTCTTCAGCCAGTGGGACGAGCAGTTCTACGGCCCTGACCTTCTCAAGAAGGGATCTCACATGTTGCAGATCGACGTCGACACCGAGAAAGGAGGGCTGGCTGTCAACCCCAACTTCTTTGTGGATTTCGGCACCGAGCCTGAAGGTCCCTCCTTGGCCCATGAGATGAGATATCCTGGGGGAGACTGCACCTCTGACATATGGATCTAGGACGAAGGGTGTAGGGCGCATATGCAGCTGGAGATCCATGGTGTTGAGCTCACTGTAATTAAGATGGTTTCTTCCCTGCGGTGTTGTATGTGATGTGACATCAATTGGAATAAGTTCCTGATAGAACCTCTGACATTGGCTTCATGGGAGCTTGAGCCCTAATAAGAGTTGCCTCTGATTCTGAAATTTCTGATGCTGTTGAAGGCCGTATATCTTCTGCTTGAAATTTTCTAATCGAGAATGATTGAGCTGGAAGCAAAGTAACACATGCAATTGCCATATATTAACCAGAGATATAATGCTATTTCACCAAAATCAAATAGTCTTCCTTGCAACCAACAGCATGCATGATCTTGTAATCAAAATTACATATGTTAGTTGATTGCTAGTGCCTGTTTGGTCAGCTGTCAATATTCTTCCCGACTGGAGTACTAGTGGAAGGTAATAAAGGTGCATGAGCTTATATTATACAAGCACTTAAACTCTGTACATACAGGTTAGATATTACTCGAGTATTGAACAAATTTAACGGACAGAAGAAGCTTGCCCTTACAAATCCCCTTCCATTTGGTTCACCGAGAAGATAAATCACCGGAGTGTCGATGAGATGTAAGCTTTTGTGGGAAGTACTATCCGGTTTCGTCATTTGTCCGTCTTTTCGTTCAGGTCTGGTTCCGTCTGCTTGGATGTGATCAGCTAGACCCGTAGCCCAATGTTTGGTAATCAGTCGATATCAAATCAGTCTTGCTAAATCCCAGTCGACTGAGACTTTGTTATGTCTCATTCGATGCTATATTCGTGAGATCTTACATTGAGATCCGTATAATATATATTTTTTGCATTTTTTTATTTTCTTTTTTACATGTTATATCACTTAACTATGACTTGGTTAAGTCTCAGTCGACTGAGACCTAGCCACACCCATATCGAATCTATAGCTAGTTGTGGATTTGCAGAACCCTGTCATCTGTCTGTCTGACCTTTGAGTTTTTACCAACTAAAGCAGCACATTTTCGCTGCTGCAGACCTTATAAATGTCTTCGCAGGTGTTTTTGCTTCAGCTTCTTCTGTGACCGGAGTGGGAGGAGGATGAGAACGACGCCGGCGATGAGGTTATTACGGGCCACGGATGGTTAGCTCAGTCAGTATCTCTTTCTGTATGTGCATAGCTGCGGCGCTCATGCCGCCATGGCAGATGCTGAAGAAAGTCATCAGCCATTAGTGTGTCTTGCCTGAAATCAGTTTCAGTCCCAGCTCTCGTGTGAATAACTTGACATTTGATTGTGTTGCCCCTTAATTTGCAGGAGATTTCTGTTCTGTTGGGTTCCAGTTCATGTTACTGCATTATTTTCCTACCTACCTGTAAGTTGGAATCTCAGGGGATTAAATCTGATCTGCATCCCAACTAAATCCACAATTTCACCACAGAAAGGGTACAAAGATAGCATCTTACGTTGATAGGATGTGGTACTGGTATATGATTCTAACCCAAACATGAATTCCGATCATAAGCTAGCACAACGAATACATTTGGGTGAGATTCATTAGATCCTGACGTATTGGAGTGAGGAGACGCCGTCGAGGCCCTTGGCCCTGTAGTGCCTGACCATTTCGTCCACCGTCGTGCTCCTGTACCGGGCGTTGCCGCCGTCGGCGACGATCGGCGCGAGCACCCTCGTCGACCCGTCCGTCCGGAAGAAGCAGGCCACCGACACCCTCGGCCCCGCGCTCTTGGCCACCACGCGGTGCTCCACGCTCTTGAACCTGTCGTTGGACATGAGCTGCAGATAGTCGCCGACGTTCACTACCAGCGCCCCCGCCACTGCCGGCACGTCCACCCACGCCTGCTGCTGCTTGTCGTCGTCGTCGACGAGCACCTGGAGGCCGCCGACGGCGTCCTGGAGTAGCACGGTGAGGAAGCTGGGGTCGGAGTGCTTGGTGGTGCCCAGCGTCAGGTGCGGCTCCGGGCACGCCGGGTAGTAGTGGCAGGCGAGGCTCAACCCCTCTAGGCACGCGGCGTCCTCCTCAAGGTACCCTTGCTGGAGGCCCAGCGCCTCCGACAGCAGTCCCAGCAGCGTGCTCCCCAGCCGCTGCACCAGCCCCGCGAACTCCGGCGCGATGGCCCTGCACGCCGACGGGATCTCCTCGGGCGCCGGCGGCTCCGGTGCCATGTCCATGAACAGGGTGTCGCGCCAGTTGGTCGCCGGCGACTGGAACAGGTCGAAGTTGCTCTGGTATCTCACGCGCCGGCCGTGGTCACGGGTGTAGTACGTCGCCTTGGCCTCCACCGGCTCCTCGATGAAGTTCCGCAGCGCCGCGAGCATCGCCGACATGGCCTCCTCCGGCACGCCGTGGTTCACCACCTGGAAGAAGCCCACCGTCTCCGCGGCCGCCTTCACCGCGCCGACCACCGAGGCTCGCCCGGACGCCGTCGCGAGGTCGGCAAGGTCTATGACCGGGATGGCGAACTGGTGCTCATGGTGGTGGGGCGCGTCGTTGAGGGACTCGGGCGGGTGGTGGAAGATGGCAGGGACGGCCGTGGCTCCGGCGTCGACGAGGCCCTTGACGCCGGCCTTGGTGTCGTCGAACGCCTTGAGTGCGCCCAGGCGGTGGTCGGAGGCCATGGATGATTGGAGCTAGCTTCTGCAGTGTGTCGATCCTTTGGATTCAGTTTGTATATGCGTGTATGTGTGGAAGTGAGCGAGGTAGTCGTGGCTCTTTACTGATCGTACATACCATGATTGCTGACATGCAGTGTGTACGTCGACGTCTATCCGGATTTGCTGAAAACCAAACAACTCTTGTGGATTGTGGAACACACATCTCAAAGCGTCAATGTCTTCGGTTGTATATTTGGTTTTAGCCTAAGCTTGCCTTGCCAAATACATTTGGCTTGCTAATATTTGGGTCAAGATTTTACTAGTCAACCGATGGGCGCGCATGACGACGCCCGTCAGGAGGCATGAAAATAATATGTTGGAACTATCAAGGTCTGGGTCAACCCCGCAAAGTTCAATATCTTGTGTGTCTTTCTAAGACACATCGATCAAATATTATCTTTTTATCAGAGACTAGAAAAAAAATAAAGAGCATGTCGAGAGTTTGCAGTAGCGGTTGGGTTTGAAAAATGTATTTAATGTGTCTGTACAAGGTAAAGGTGGTGGTCTGGCTGTATTTTTTTTACGAAATAGGGTTTCCCCCACTTTATATTATAAAGCAACGAACACCGATTACAAAGTAACTGCTGGGGCGAACATCACATCAAGCCCGAAAGAAAAAAGAAGAAGAAATAAATGCCAACAACGGCAGCTCCGCAAGCATGGATGATCCGCCACCGTTGCGACCTCCATTTGCGTCCCACCACGCGTCATGGCAGCGGACCACCGTGTACCAAGCAGCACCTCCAAGAAGAAATGCGACGCCAACGACGCTGCTGCCCAGACATGTCCTAGGGTTTCCGCCGGTGCGCGGAGGGGAGGGGGGGATGGGTAGCACCGATGCCCTTCAGGAAGGAATGGCGGCACCCTCAGGCGTCACCGCATCGGAGCCGGATGAACCGACAAGGATTTCTCCCGCACCCCCAAGCACCGCCACCCACTCAAGTCGGAGCCATCCAACCATCTTGCCACCCGCAAGCACGCGCCACCATGGTCTTGGACTCATCCACGCCGACCCGCTGCGGACACCACCACGAGGTCAAGAGAATAGAGGCAAAGAGTGCCCAGAGGCAAGGGTGGAAGCACCGGAGCCACACGAGAAGGAACCGCCTTCGCTGCCGCCGCTCCGGAGGCCTGTGCCTCCAGCAACGACGCGAATTGCCGACCGGACGCCGTCGCAGAGGCAAACCAGGCCACCTAGGACCGGCCGGGCCCATATCGGGCCCGCAAAGCCCCGGCAATCGTGCTGCTGCACGCCGGCAACCGAGCCGCCACCCTCCACCAGCCCAGACGCACCGCCACCGCCTCCCGAGAGCCACGCCGACGCCACGCCTTGCCACCGACCCGCCCAGGCCCAGATGGGCCCCAAAGGGCCCAGATCTGGGTCTAGCGGGCGCCGCCAGCCCGCGTTGCCGCACCACCCCGTCGTCAACGATGATGCCGCCGCCTAGAGCCCGCTCCCGCCCATGCCAGGAACACCCGCTGCCGCACAGGACCGCTGCCGCCTAGGGGCACCGCCTGGAGCCGTTCCGCCCCGCGCCGGAGGAACCCCGGGAGGGGAAAGGCCAGGGGCCGCCGCCATTGTCGCCCGGGCCAAGCCCGCGGCGGGCGCCGGTGATGGCGGCGGGGAGGGAGAGGTGAGAGGAGGCAGCTCGCGGAGGGAGGTGCGGGGCGCGGCCGGTCGCCCGTGGGGGCGACGCGGTCGTGGTCGGAGGGCTCAACAAAACTGTGCTTGACTAGGGAACAACACGCCTTTAGGTCTAGCTGTATTCTAGGATGATCTCTACACTCTTGAGCTCAACAAGTTTAGGGAGCATTTTATTGACATGTATGTGAGCAGTGCAGATGGCAAAAAGTGGAGATGCACCTTTGTATATGGGGAACCTAAAGGAAGCCAAAGGTATGTCATGTAGGATCTATTTAGGAATGTTAAACCTCTTGGTGCAGGGTCTTGGTTTTTGGTGGGCGATTTTTAATGAAGCCATGCGGCAAGCTGGACATTTTTCTTGGCATAAGAGGTCTCCCCGTCTAATGGCTAATTTTCGTGAGGTTTTGTCGGGTTGTAATGTTTTTGATCTGGGGTTTGAAGTGTGCTGTGGACGTGTAGACGTGTAACAATAAATAGGAGGGATGCAGGAACGTGAAGGTGCGCTTTGATCGGGCGGTAGCGTGCCCTACTTGGTCTTCGTGGTTCCCTGAATGCAAGATATCTCACATATTAAGCTCAAGGTCTGAGCACTTTCGGCTTGTTATTCAATTGTTGGGCTCTCCTCGCATTAGTGAAATTATTAAGCATCAAGGATATGAGGCTTATTGGGGGAGGGAAGGAGAAGCGCTTGATAACCAAGTCAAAGAGTGTTGGTACAAAGGTACGCAAGTTAAGAATTCAAATGATGTGGCTAATAATTTGGACAGGGTTATGAAATCCCTTCATGGTTGCAGCCGGGTGCACATTGGATTTCCTCCTAGGAAGCTTGAGTATGCCCGTAAAAGATTAAACTTTCTGTTTAAGAGGATTGATAGAAATGCAGCGGAGGAGAGGAAGACAATTTTAGCGGACATGGATGAGCTTTTGCTCAAAGAAGAAATTTTGTCGAAGTAGAGGTTTAGATTGGACACTATGAAAGAAGGGGATCATAATACATATTATTTTAAAAGAAAGCCTTTTGGAGAGTCAAGAAAAATACTATTTCGGCTATTAAAAGGATAGATGGATCCCTCACAGAAAATATGGAGGAGATAAGGATATTACTAATTCGTTTTTTTAAGAAGCTTTATTCTTCTAATGATATGGTTGACCATTCTCGCATTATTCATCTTGTTAGGCCTTTGGTGAATGAGGATATGAACGTTGATTTGTGTAAACCGTTTTCTGATCAAGAGATTAGTGATGCACTTTTTCAGATTGGGCCGTTCAAAGCGCTGGGTCCTGATGGGTTCCCGACAAGATTCTTTCAGCGAAATTGGGGGCTCATCAAAGACGATATTATTCAGGCGGTCAAGGAGTTCTTCCTTACAGGACTTATGCCAGATGGGATTAATGATACAACCATTTTGCTCATCCCTAAGGTTAAGAATCTTCAAGATATTAAAGATTTCTGACCTATCAACCTATGCAATGTTATTTACAATATTATCTCCAAATGCCTGGTGAATAGGTTGCGACCGATCCTAGATGGTATGATTTCTCCTACTCATAGTGCGTCTATCCCTGGTAGGTTAATATTTGATAATGCTCTCATAGCCTTCGAATGCATTCTATGAGTTCACATACAGATGAGCAGGGAAAGTTTTGTGCGTACAAGTTGGATCTAGCAAAAGCGTACGATCAGGTGGACTGGGACTTCTTAAAAGCATGCTTGGGGCTTTGGGCTTTGATCGGGTTTGGATTAATTGGATTATGAGTTGTGTTACCTCGATGAAATCTCAGTCCTTTTTAACGAACAGGAGTTGGATACGTTCACTCTGTCCTAGGGACAAAGGCAGGGGAATCCTTTATCTCTGTATCTGTTCTTGTTTGTGGCAGAAGCTCTCTCTTTATTATAAAATGATGCGTGCGCAAAAGGAGTTATCCTAGAATTTCGGATGAATAGGTGATACGTCTCCAACGTATCTATAATTTATGAAGTATCCATGCTATATTTACATGAGTTTTATATGGTTTTGCTCCACTTTATATTATTTTTATGGACTAACTTATTGATCCAGTGCCCAGTGCCAGTTCCTGTTTTTTTGCATGTTTTCTATTTCGCAGAAATACCATACCAAACGAAGTCCAAATGCAATAAGAATTCACGGAGATTTTTTATGGAATATATATGATTTTGGGGAGGAAGAATCAACGCAAGACGGTGCTCGAGGGCCCCATAAGGTACCAGGGTGTGGCCTATCCCCCTGGCCGCGCCCAGGTGCCCTGTGGGCACCTCATAAGTCAGTTGGAGCCCTTTTTTCACTGCAAGAAAGATAATATCCAGAGAAAAATCCCCTCAAAATTTCAGCCCAATCGTAGTTAAAGATCTCGGGGAATATAAGAAACGGTTTTCGGCCAGAAACAGGAGCGCAGAAACAGAAGATAACAAAGAGAGAGAGAGACCCAATCTCGGAGGGGCTCTCGCCCCTCCGGGCACCATGGAGGCCAAGGACCAGAGGGAGAACCTCTCCCCATATACGGGGAGGCCATTCCGGAGCAAGCCGGAGGGGTAGCCTCTCTTCCCCTCTATCTCGATGGCGCCGGAGTGCCACCGGGGGAACCATCGCTCGCGGTGATTGTCTTCATCAACATCACCATGTTCATCACCTCCCTCATCTCTTTTTAGCGGTCCACTCTACCGCACCCCGCTGTAATCCCCTACTTGAACATGGTGCTTTATGCCATATATTATTATCCAATGGTGTGTTGCCATCCTATGATGTTTGAGTAGATTTCTTTTGTCCTTTGGGTTGATTGATGATCTTGATTGGTTTGTGATGTGGAGTGAACCTTGAGACGGTTCGATCCGTTGTTGGCCCGATCTTTCATGGCACAAACCTTCATTGCAACAAGAACTAGTCGCAGGTTTACGAAGATGTTCGCAAATCCCACGAAAACAACACGCCAACCCCTCGATCTGAAGGAATAACATGGACGGACCATATAGGCTCAGCTTGTATTCTCCTACGCGTCGCATCACAGGAACTCACACGCCAACAGAGATTTCTGACAAGGTTTCTCTAAACTCGATAATGGCCGACGACCGGAACACACACGGTGTCTAATTCATCTCAAAATAACCTAAGCTATTACATGGCCGCACCTAGGCTCTTATACGAGCCGGACCATCTAAAGAAACTTGACAACCAAGGAAAATCCTATCTCTACTCTCACGGCTAAAAACTAAATAAAACAACTCCACAACTTTGCCTAAAGATAACTATAGGACTCTTAAGAAAATTGCCTTTTACATCTCGGCTGTTTTTATTTCCTAAGAAAACCATGACACGGTACATGTGTGCCATCTTCACAAAATAAGCTGATGGCAGGCCCCATCCGGTTTCCTTTAACGTGAGCTATTTGATCCCTCGAAACATCGACCAATATGCTTCTTTCTCGGGTGGCCGTGCCTGATGAAAGTAGTAGTCAACCGGGCCTCTTCTCTGGCTGTTAGCAGCGACCAAAACTCCTGCCTCATGGATACACGTACTCCTTCTAATCTCTGTCTGCTCAAACTGATCAAAGTGCTAGCGTATGAGCATTTTCTTGCATGCACGTACATGCACATATCCCAAGGTAATGCATGCATGATCAACTTTCTCTTTTCCTCTTTGTTACGTGAGTGCATCTCTATCATATGCATGCATGTAACTTCCATAGGGGAAACATTGTGAGCGACCTGAATAACGACTGGATTAATATTGCCGGTTATTGGTGTGGTTATATCAGTTTGAGTTGTATGTTTTATTTTGGTGATGTCCTATGGTACCTTCCGTTCCACGCACACGTGGGGGATTCCCGCTGTAGGGTTTTGCAATACTGAAAGCGCATTTGCTCCCTTGGTGGTTTTGGTAATCAATGATAACATACATATTGTTTGACTAATAGTTTTACCTAGAATATTTTAGATAAGTCCAAAGGTGGCATGGCAAGGACAAGAGGATGTGGACCCTTCAAAATGCTAAGGACATGGATTGACGAAAGCTCAAGACTCTACATTTTTGGTTAAGTGATCTAAGATCACATTGAGTCCATAGGAAATCCAATACTATTAAAAGGGGATGAGGTTTTGATGATGATCTGGTTACTCAAGTGCTTAGTGACATTGCTCCAAAACCCTTAGCCACTTTCTCTATTCAAATATGTCTAAAACCCTTCAAGCCAACCCGGTCCCACCGAATCTTACCTATCCGGACCCACAAAGTTCATCTGGACACTGTCTCAGCCAAACCCTAACAAATTGGATCCACCGATATGATCTCGGTCCCATCGAGATGGCCTTGCCAACTGTCTTTCATCTGTTTCAATTATTTTGGTCTTACCGGGTTTTGCAATTGGTGCCATCGAGATGGCTTGCCAACCTTCCGTTGCCTTATTGCTTTATTTCGTTCTTACCGAGATGATGCAATCAGTGCCACTGAAGTGAGGTTTTTCCCTACCATTGCACATCGATCGCTTCGAGATGTTTCCATTCAGTCCCATCGAGACCTCCAATGTTCATATCTTTTACAAAGGTCGGTGCCATCGAGATTTATGATCGGTGCCACCGAGTTGAGTCAAATGTGTGTAACAGTTAGATTTCATGTGGAGGCTATATATACCCCTCCACCCCTCTTAGTTAGTAAGAGATCCATCAGAACGTGACTACACTTCCACCATTCATTTTTTGAGAGAGAACCATCTACTCATGTGTTGAGATCAAGAGATTCCATTCCTACCATTTGAACCTTGATTGCTAGCCTTCCCCAAGTTGCTTTCCACTCAAATCCTCCTTCCACCACAAACAAATCTGTGAGAGAGAGTTGAGTGTCGGGGAGACTATCATTTGAAGCACTGATATGTCCATTTTGTATCATGTTTTCCTACTGTTATTTATAGTGTTTTTATGCATTATAACACTTTGTGGAGTAATTCTAATGCCTTTTCTCTCATAATATGCAAGGTTTACACAAAGAGGGAGAATGCCGGCAGCTGGAATTCTGGACCTGAAAAAGCTATGTCAGAGATACCTATTATGCACATCTCCAAATGAGCTGAAATTTTACAAAGAATTATTTTGGAATATATAATAAATATTGGAGGAAAGAACCACCAGAGGGGGGCACCCAGGCGCCCACAAGGCACCAGGGCGTGCCACCCCCTCCAGGCGCGCCCTGGTGGGTAGTGGGAGCCCAGGCCCACCTCCGGTGCCCATCTTCTGGTACATAAGGTCTTTTGACCTAGAAAAAATAAGGAGAGGACTTTCGGGATGGAGCGCCACCGTATCAAGGCGGAACTTGGGTAGGAGCACTTTTGCCCTCCGGCGAAGCGATTCCACCAGGGGAACTTCCCTCCCGAAGGGGGAAATCGAAGCCATCGTCATCACCAACAACCCTCTCATCTTTGGGAGGCCAATCTTCATCAACATCTTCAACAACACCATCTCATATCAAACCTTAGTTCATCTCTTGTGTTCAATCTTTGTACCAAAACCTCAGATTGGTACATGTGGGTTACTAGTAGTGTTTATTACATCTTGTAGTTTATGCTAGGCGGTTTATTTGGTGGAAGATCATATGTTCAGATCCATTATGCTATTTAATATCCCTTTGATCTTGAGCATGAATATTATTTGTGAGTAGTTGCCTTTGTTCTTGAGGCCACGGGAGAAGTCATGTTGCAAGTAATCATGTGAATTTGATATGTGTTTGATATTTTGATGATATGTATGTTGTGATTTGATACGTCTCCAACGTATCTATAATTTTTGATTGTTCCATGCTATTATATTATCCATCTTGGATGTTTTATATGCATTAATATGCTATTTTCTATCATTTTTTGGGACTAACCTATTAACCTAGTGCCTAGTGCCAGTTGCTATTTTTTCCTTATTTTTGTGTTTTACAGGAAATCAATACCAAACGGAACGAAACTTTTTGAGGATTTTTCTTGGACCAGAAGACAACCACGAAGCTTCGGGAAGATAGCTTTGTATTTCTCTGTGATCTATTGATTTGGTTTGGCCAACTAGATTGATCTATCTTGCAATGGGAGAGGTGCTTTGTTTTGGGTTCAATCTTGCGGTGTCCTCACCCAGTGACAGTAGGGTTAGTGAGGCACGTATTTGTATTGTTGCCATTAAGGATAAAAAGATATTTTTTTTAACCATATTGATTAGATCTATCACTCTACATCATGTCATCTTGCTTAAGGCGTAACTCCGTTCTTGTTAACTTAATACACTAGATGCATGCTGGATAGCGGTCGATGTGTGGAGTAATAGTAGTAGATACAGGCAGGAGTCGGTCTACTTGTAACGGACATGATGCCTATATTCATGATCATTGCCTTGGATATCGTCATAACTATGCGCTTTTCTATCAATTGCTCAACAGTAATTTGTTTACCCACCGTATGCTTTCTTCAAGAGAGAAGCCTCTAGTGAAACCTATGGCCCCGGGTCTATTTTCTATCATATTATTTTCAGATCTATAAAACCAAAAATACAAAAATACCTTGCTACAATTTATTTATATTTACTTTATTTTACTCTTTTACTTATCTTTTATACCTATCTCTATTAGATCTCACTCTTGTTCGTGACCGTGAAGGAATTGACAACCCCTTTTTCGCGTTGAGTGCAAGTGTTTGTTAGTTTGTGCAGATGCATCAATTGGGGACTTGCTTGTGCCTCCTACTGGATTGATACCTAGGTTCTTAACCGAGGGAAATACTTATCTCTACTTTGCTGCATCACCCTTTCCTCTTCAAGGGAAAAATCAATGCAAGCTCAATAAGTAGCATGATTCCCTTAGTGGTGTTATGTGAACGTCGACTACATGACACTTCACCATCTTTGGGCCTAAGGGAATGCATTGTGGAGTATTTATTAGATGATGGGTTGCTAGCGTGACAAAAGCTTAAACCCTAGTTTATGCGCTATTCCGTAAGGGGTTGATTTGGATCCATATGTTTAATGCTATGGTTAGATTTTATCTTAATACTTCTTTCATAGTTGCGGATGCTTGTGAGGGGGTTAATCATAAGTGGGAGGCTTGTTCAAGTAAGAACATCACCCAAGCACCGGTCCACCCACATATCAAATTATCAAACTAGCGAACGCGAATCAAACCAACATGATGAAAGTGACTAGATGAAATTCCCGTGTGCCCTCAAGAACGTTTTACTTATTATCTGAGATCGTTCTGGCCTGTCCTTTGCTACAAAAAGGATTGGGCTACCTTGCTGCACTTATTTTTACTATTGTTACTTGTTACTTGCTACAAATTATCTTGCTATCAAACTACCTGTTACCGACAATTTCAGTGCCCGCAGAAATTACCTTGCTGAAAACCACTTGTCATTTCCTTCTGCTCCTCATTTGGTTCGACACTCTTACTTATCGAAAGGACTATGATTGATACCCTATACTTGTGGGACATCAAGACTCTTTTCTGGCGCCGTTGCCGGGGAGTGAAGCGCGCTTGGTAAGGAAAAACCTATACTACGTGCTGAAATTTACTGTCACTTGTTACTACAGAAAAAAAAAATCCTTTGAGGGGTTTGTTCGGGGTATCTTCACCTCAATCGGAAACACAAAGATTTGCCCCTCAACCTACTGCACCTACTAAAAATATTGGTTATGAAATTCCTTCGGGTATGATAGAACAACTGCTAGCTAATCCTTATGCAGGAGATGGAACGAAACATCCTGATATGCATTTGATGCATGTGGATGAAATTTGTGCATTGTTTAAGCTTGCAGGTTTACCCGGAGATGAAGTTAAGAAGAAGCTTTTCCCTTTATCTTTGAAGGGAAAAGCATTAACATGGTATAGGCTATGCGATGATATAGGAGCTTGGAATTGGAATCGATTGAAATTGGAATTTCACCAAAAAAATTATCCTATGCATCTAGTTCATCGTGATCGAAATTATATATATATAACTTTTGGCCTCGTGAAGGAGAAAGTATCGCTCTAGCTTGGGGAGGCTTAAGTCAATGTTATATTCATGCCCCAATCATGAGCTCTCAAGAGAAATTATTATTCAGAATTTTTATGCTCGGCTTTCTTGTGATGATCAATCCATGATCGATACTTCTTGTACTGGTTCTTTTATGAAGAACACTATTGAATTCGGGTGGGATCTTTTGGAAAAAATTAAATGCAACTCTGAAGATTGTGAACTCGATGAAGGTAAAGAGTCAGGTATTAAGCTTGAGTTTGATTGTGTTAAATCTTTTATGAATACCGATGCTTTTCACAAGTTTAGCACTAAGTATGGACTTGACTCTGAGATAGTAGCCTCTTTTTATGAATCATTTGCTACTCATGTTGATCTCTCTAAGGAGAAGTGGTTTAAATATCATCCCCCTATTAAAGAAGAAAGTAAAGAACCAGTTTTAGTTAAAGATGAAACTATCATTTATAATGTTGATCCAGCTGTTCCTACTGCTTATATTGGAAAACCACCTTTCCCTGTTAGGATAAAGGAACATGCTAATGTGTCAACAGTGGTTCGCAAAAGTAATATTAAAACACCCAAACCCTCTGAACAGATTAAAGTTGAACCTAGTGTTGCTATGGTTAAAGATCTGTTGGTCGAAAATATTGACGGGCATGTTATTTATTTCTGTGATGAAGCAGCTAGAATTGCCAAACCCGACACTAAAGATAAGAATAAGCCTGTTGTTGGCATGCCTGTTGTCTCTGTTAAAATAGGAGATCAGTGCTATCATGGTTTATGTGATTTGGGTGCTAGTGTGAGTGCTATTCCTTTTACCTTATACCAAGAAATTATGAATGATATAGCACCCGCTGAAATAGAAGACATAGATGTTACTATTAAACTTGCAAATAGAGACACCATCACACCACTTGGGATTGTTAGAGATGTTGAAGTCTTGTGTGGGAAAAATAGAATACCCTACTGATTTTCTAGTCTTGAATTGGGAGAAGTGCCACTTTATGGTAAATGAAGGTATTGTCTTGGGGCATACAATTTCTGAGTGAGGTATTGAGGTGGATAAAGCTAAAGTTGATGCAATTGAGAAAATGCCATGTCCTAAAGACATTAAAGGTATTCATAGTTTCCTTGGTCATGCTGGTTTCTATAGGAGGTTTATTAAAGACTTCTCTAAAATTTCTAGGCCTCTTACTAATCTTTTACAAAAGGATGTTCTATTTGTTTTTGATGATGATTGTGTATAAGCCTTTGAAACACTTAAGAAAGCCTTAACTTCTGCACCTATTGTTCAACCACCTGATTGGAACTTGCCTTTTGAAATTATGTGTGATGCTAGTGATTATGCTGTTGGTGCTGTTCTAGGACAAAGAATTGATAAAAAATTAAATGTTATCCATTATGCTAGTAAAACTCTAGACAGTGCCCAAAGAAATAATGCTACTACTGAAAAAAAAATTAGCAGTTGTGTTTGCGTGTGATAAATTCAGATCTTACATTGTTGATTCCAAAGTAATTGTTCACAAGGATTATGCTGCTACTAAATATCTTATGGAAAAGAAAGATGCTAAACCTAGACTCATTAGGTGGGTTCTCTTGCTACAAGAATTTGACTTGAATATTACTGATAGGAAAGGAGCTGAGAACCCCGTAGCTGATAACTTGTCTAGGTTAGAGAATATTCTTGATGACCCACTACCTATTGATGATAGCTTTCCTGATGAACAACTAGCTATCATAAATGCTTCTCATAATACTCCTTGGTATGCTTACTATGCTAATTATATCGTTGCTAAATTTATACCACCTAGTTTCACTTACCAACAAAAGAAAAAATTCTTCTATGACTTAAGACATTACTTTTGGGATGACCCACATCTTTATAAAGGAGTAGATGGTGTTATTAGACGTTGTATACCTGAGCATGAACAAGAACAAATCCTACGGAAATGTCATTCCGAAGCTTATGGAGGGCATCATGTGGGAGATAGAACTGCGCACAAGGTATTACAATCTGGTTTTTATTGGCCTACTCTTTTCAAAGATGCCCGTAAGTTTGTCTTGTCATGTGACGAATGTCAAAGAATTGGTAATATTGGTAAGCGCCAGGAAATGCCTATTAATTATTCACTTGTTGTTGAACCATTTGATGTTTGGGGCTTTGATTATATGGGACTTTTTCCTTCCTCTAATGGGTATACACATATTTCGGTTGCTGCTGATTATGTCACTAAGTGGGTAGAAGCTATTCCAACTAGTAGTGCTGATCATAACACCTTCATTAAAATGCTTAAAGAAATTATATTCCCAAGGTTTGGAGTCCCTAGATATTTAATGACTGATGGTGGTTCACACTTTATTCATGGTGCTTTCTGTAAAATGCTTGCTAAATATGATGTCAACCATAGAATTACATCACCCTATCATCCTTAATCTAGTGGTCAAGTTGAACTTAGCAATAGAGAAATAAAATTAATATTACAAAAAAACTGTCAATAGGTCCCAAAAGAATTGGTCTAAGAAACTTGATGTGCACTTTGGGCCTATAGAATAGCTTATAAAAATCCTATGGGTATGTCTCCATACAAAATGGTTTATGGAAAAGCTTGTCATTTGCCTCTTGAGTTAGAACATAAAGCATATTGGGCAATTAAAGAACTCAATTATGACTTCAAACTTGCCGGTGAAAAGAGGTTATTTTATATTAGCTCACTAGATGAATGGAGAACCCAAGCTTATGAAAATGCCAAACTATTCAAAGAAAAAGTTAAAAGATGGCATGACAAAAGATTCCAAAAGCGGGAAATTCAAAGTTGGTGAACATGTTTTATTGTACAATTCTCGTTTCAGATTTTTTGCAGGTAAACTTCTCTCCAAATGGGAAGGGACATATATTATCGAAGAAGTTTATCGTTCTGGAGCTATTAAGATCAATAATGCCGAAGGTGGTCAATGGGCAAAGAATTAAGCACTATATTTCAGGTACGCCTATTAATGCTGAAACTAATATTATTCAAACCATGACATCGGAGGAACACATAAAAGAAACCTTCCAGAACACTCCAGAACCCTGAAAAGGAAGAGGTATGTGATACAGTAAGTAAACGGACTCCGAAAATTCTGCAAAAATATTTTCTGCCAGTTTTGGAATATTAGAAAAAATAAAAAAACTTAGAAACAACCGGGAAGGCAACCCAGGTGCCCACAAGGCACCAGGGCGTGCCAGGCGCGCCTGCCCCACCTGGCGCGCCCTACTGGGTAGTGGGCCCCTCGGGCACCTTCCCGACTCCGTTTTCCTTCCGTATACTTGTTTACCAAGATAAAAAATCCTTATATATACCCCCGGATGATTTGACCACCGTATCGCGGAAATAGCCTCTGTTCTTGTTTCGTGCTGTTTTTCTGTCAGATCTATCAAGCCAGGCATCATATCTTCTTCCTCCTCCAACCACGTAGGAGAAGATGCTTGGCTGCTGAACATGGAACTAAAAAGAGAGGAACCAAAAGAAGCCACCAAGGAGGACAAGGTCAGGGAAGTTACGGGAGATCAAGCTCAAGAAGGGGGCATGCCATACTAACAGGGGAAGATGAGGAAGAAGAAGATATCCTTCAACCATACTACAACCATCTCAGCCCTACTGAAATCGAAGCCTTTAGGGCCTTCGAGACGGTTCGTGTTCAAAATAAATATCTCACCCATGAAATTATTTTGTTGGAAGAACAAAACATCGCCCTCCGGAGCATCAATCGTAGATTGGAGTACCTATTGAGGCTGAAGTGTGAAGCTACTACCTCATCACCATCACCATCATCATCATCATCACCCAAGAAGGAGACTTGAGTACACGGGTATGGGCACTCCCCTTGGCTTGTGCCAAGCTTGGGGGAGATGCCCGGTATCGTATCACCATCACTTTTATTACCTTTACCTATCTTAGTTTGATCCTTTGTTATTTCATGATTTAGTTGAATAAAAGTTTAGTATGATCTATTTTCGAGTGCTAGTTTTGTGATCTATCTATCTATGTAATCGAGTGAGAGTTATATAATAAAGTTTAGTTTGAGTTTTTGCTTCTTTACTCTTATGTTCCAATCAAAATAAAGGGAGATAATGAAAAAGATCATACGCTAATCTTATGGTAAGTAATGACATCACATAAGGAAAAGTATAAGTGGTAAAATTTATTGAAAGTTGACAAACATAGCATTGGTCAATGATGCAATTCATGAAAGAATTAATAAGGGAAGAGAAGATTCACATGCAAATATACTATCTTGGACATCTTTTATGATTGTGAGCCCCCATTAAATATTTTATGCCAAATTGTTGACGTTGGACAAGGAAGACAACGTAATGATTTATGTTTGTTCATATTCACATAGAAGTTATATTGTCATAGATCCTTCAACATGTGGTGCTTGCTCAATATCTTTGCTAGCCAAAATTCTGCACTAAGTAGAGATACTACTTGTGCATCCAAAACCCTTAAACCCAAATTCATGTTTTGAGAGTCCACCATACCTACCTATGGATTGAGTAAGATCCTTCAAGTAAGTTGTCATTGGTGCAAAAAGGCAATAAACATTGCTCCTAAATGTGTTTGATCTTTTAGTGTAAGGGAAAATAAGCATTGTACGAACTTGTGATGGCAAAGTAATAAAAGCGACGGACTGCATAATAAAGGTTGCTATCATAAGGGGCAATATAATGTGACATTCTTTTGCATCAAGAGATTGTGCATACAAAACCAAAAAGCGCATGACAACCTCTTCTTCCCTCTGCGAAGGGCCTATCTTCTACTTTTATGTATTTACTTTTTATGCAAGAGTCAGATTATTCTTCTCTATTCCTTTTCATTTTCTCTTTTTGCAAGCACCATGTGATGGGGAAAGATCTAGGCACATATATCCAGTGGAATGTGAGTGATCATGAGTTATTATTGTTTACATCACCCTTGAGGTGAATAAGTTGGGAGGCGAAACTATAAGCCCCTATCTTTCTATGTGTCCGGTTGAAACTCTTTGCTCATATGTATGTTGTGAGTGTTAGCAATCATAGAAGACTAAATGATGGTTGAGTATGTGGACTTGCCAAGAGGCTCCGATACGAGACCCTTCCTGAAAATATGATGAATTGTAGTTGCAAAGTTGACTGAGAACATAGTTGTTAGTTTTTAATAAAGTTTATGCTTTCTACTTCGATGTTGTGATGAATTGTTACTTGTTCATGAGAAGCTATATGATAAAGTTTGTTGCTGTTATAATAATAAGCATGATGCTACTATGTCCGTATTTTGTTTTTATCGACACCTCTCTCTCTAAACATGTGGACATGATTTTCGATATCGGCTTTCGCTTGAGGACAAGCGAGGTCTAAGCTTGGGGAAGTTGATACGTCCATTTTGCATCATGTTTTCCTACTGTTATTTATTGTGTTTTTATGTATTATAACACTTTGTGGAGTAATTCTAATGCCTTTTCTCTCATAATATGCAAGGTTTACACAAAGAGGGAGAATGCCGGCAGCTGGAATTCTGGACCTGAAAAAGCAATGTCAGAGATACCTTTTCTGCACATCTCCAAATGAGCTGAAATTTTACGGAGAATTATTTTGGAATATATAATAAATATTGGAGGAAAGAACCACCAGAGGGGGGCACCCAGGCGCCTACAAGGCACTAGGGCACGCCACCCCCTCCAGGTGCGCCCTGTGGGTAGTGGGGGCCCAAGCCCACCTCCGGTGCCCATCTTCTGGTACATAAGGTATTTTGACCTAGAAAAAATAAGGAGAGGACTTTCAGGCGCTGCCGTCTCGAGGCGGAACTTGAGCAGGAGCACTTTTACCCTCTAGCAGAGCGATTCCGTCGGGGGAACTTCCCTCCCGGAGGGGGAAATCGAAGCCATCGTAGTCACCAACAACCCTCTCATCTTTGGGAGGCCAATCTTCATCAACATCTTCAACAACACCATCTCATCTCAAACCCTAGTTCTTCTCTTGTGTCCAATCTTTGTATCAAAACCTCAGATTGGTACCTGTGGGTGACTCGTAGTATTGATTACATCTTGTCGTTGATGCTAGCCAGTTTATTTGGTGGAAGATCATATGTTCTGATCTATTATGCTATTTAATATACCTCTGATCTTGAGCATTAATATTATTTGTGAGTAGTTGCCTTTGTTCTTGAGGCCACGGGAGAAGTCATGTTGCAAGTAATCATGTGAATTTGATATGTGTTTGATATTTTGATGATATGTATGTTATGATTCCCTTAGTGGTGTTATGTGAACATCGACTACATGACACTTCACCATCTTTGGGCCTAAGGGAATGCATTGTGGAGTAGTTATTAGATGATGGGTTGCTAGAGTGACAGAAGCTTAAACCCTAGTTTATGCGCTATTCCGTAAGGAGTTGATTTGGATCCATATGTTTAATTCTATGGTTAGATTTTATCTTAATACTTCTTTCGTAGTTAAGGATGCTTGCGAGGGGGTCAATCATAAGTGGGAGGCTTATTCAAGTAAGAACAACACCCAAGCACCGGTCCACCCACATATCAAATTATCAAAGTAGCTAACGCGAATCAAACCAACATGATGAAAGTGACTAGATGAAATTCCCGTGTGCCCTCAAGAACGTTTTATTTATTATCTGAGATCGTTCCGGCCTGTCCTTTGCTACAAAAGGATTGGGCTACCTTGCTGCACTTATTGTTACTATTTTTACTTGTTACTTGCTACAAATTATCTTGCTATCAAACTACCTGTTACCGACAATTTCAGTGTCTGCAGAAATTACCTTGCTGAAAACCACTTGTCATTTCCTTCTGCTCCTCGTTGGGTTCGACACTCTTACTTATCGAAAGGACTACGATTGATCCCCTATACTTGTGGGTAATCAAGCACAAGAGTAAGGAGTTTATCATCAACACACCATCTATTACCTTTTGGAGAGTGGTGTCTCCTAGATTGGTTAGGTGTTGCTTGGGAGCCTCCGACATGATGTGGAGTTGAACCAAGAAGTTTGTAAGGGCAAGGAGATCACCTACTTCGTGAAGATCTACCCGAGTGAGGCTAGTCCTTTGTGGATGAAAGTCATGGTGGAATAGACAAGGTTGCTTCTTCGTGGACCCTTCGTGGGTGGAGCCCTCCGTGGACTCGCGCAACCATTACCCTCTGTGGGTTGAAGTCTCCATCAACGTGGATGTACGATAGCACCACCTATTGGAACCACGCCAAAAATCTCTCCGTCTCCATTGCGTTTGCTCATTCCAATTCCTATCCCTTTTACATTCTTGCACTTGCATGCTTTACTCTTTCCGCTGCCTATACGCTTGCCATGCTTGTGTAAAATGTATTGTGTGCCCTTTAACATGTGCTAAACTCAACCTTAACTTGAACAATTGTAAAAACTGCTACTTTTACTTGTTAAGGGTCTAATCACCCCCCTCTAGACCCCTCTTCTCGATCTTTTAATTGGTATCAGAGCTTTAGTCTCCATCACTTTGGTTTAATCACCATTGGAGGAAGATGGATGAGTCTATGTTTGAGAGTATTAGACATAGAGTGCCTATTCTTGATGGTGTTGGAAATATGTCCTAGAGGCAATAATAAAGTGGTTATTATCATATTTCCTGTTCATGATAAATATTTATTATTCATGCTAGAATTATATTGATCGGAAACTTAAATACATGTGTGAATACATAAACTACACCGAGTCCCTAGTAAGCCTCCACTAGACTAGCGCGTTGATCAAAGATGGTTATGGTTTCCTAACCATAGACACGAGTTGTCATTTGATAACGGGATCACATCATTAGGAGAATAATGTGATGGACAGACCCAACCGTAATCTTAGCATCAGATCGTATCTCTTAGTTATTTGCTATAGCTTTCTTCATGTCAAGTCACTACAAGAAATATGTCAACTTGCGACCATCACTATTGGTCGCTGAATGGTCATTGTTTTTCATTTGCGACATTTTTATGACCAAAAAAAATTGGTCAAAAGCTGACCATCTTTAATGAAACTTAATGACCTTCTCTGTGATATGGTCGTAGAAGGCAACGACCAAAACAAAAGGTCATTGGTTCAATGACCAATTGTTTTGGTCGCTGGTTGTCTGCCCAGGCCACGTCGGATCCAACTTGGCAAGCTGACATGGCAAAATTGCGACCAAATGAAAAGGTCGTTGAATAGAATCAGCCCGGTCCAATTCGACACTTTACTTGGGCCAAGCCCAACAATTCAGCCTTTTTATATTTTTTCTGTCAATTTTTGGTCAGCTTCATAGGCCAAGCCCAACATTGCAGCCTTTTTTATTGTTGGGCCATGGCCTTTTGTCTAAACAATTTCATTTTCCTTTTTTATTAAATGGGTCCACTAGTCAGATGGGTCCCAGTGTATGTATTAGTTTAACTCATGTTAACTAGTAGTAAGCTTCACACGAGATAATCCATTCCAATGACTCAAACGAACCATCAAGTCATCTCACGTTTACAGCTAACAGCAGCAATACATCATACATCACAGAGAAAAGGAAATTGCTTTATGGACGACACTGCCCGCATGACCTGGAAACGATACTTCCTCCCAACAGCTCTAAGCATCAGCCAAAAGAAAAACAATTGCCTCCTGCGCCACGTACAGTCGTCCATGCATCGGCCGCAAATTTGTCGTGTGTATAGCAACACTCCAGAGAAAATCGGTTCACATAAACCGACAAACTAAACTAGAGGCACATCATAAGCTCACAAGCATGGCTGCCGCAGCAGTTTGTTTCGCCAGTAAAGACAACGACTTCCTTCCTCGACCAGACAGCAGCTCAGCTCACATCCTGTACCTCCTCACGGGAGGCACGCCACCTCGTCCTCCTCCAACAGGGGGACCACCACCACGTCCACCAGCAGCCTGCATGAATGTTTTGGCAAGTCCAAATGTTAGTGACTATACATACGGCTATTGACTAATGTTTGTTTGCCAAACAGAGAAATCATCCAAGACCCAAGTAGTGCACAACTAAGAGATCCTTTTCTTCCAAGGGTTATTAACAAGCCAAATGATACAACATAGTTATTTGTTCATTTTCATATTTTATTACTGCATAAATAATATAGATGCTAGCTAGATGATGGTTGCAATTCAGAATCAGTCTCGTCGGAAAATGGCAGTAGTAATCAGAGTATTTTCACTAGTAGAATCATAGTGATTCAAATTTTGTTAGCACACTCTTCTATAGCATCCCCTAATATTTCTATATATAGCACTCCCTGATCCATCAAATTCCATAAATCCAATCATGGATAAACTGCTAGCGTCCAACAACATTTTTTCAGAGAAAAGAATTCCAGGTACCCTAGTTCCAACAACGGATAAAATGTTATAGTGAACAATGAAAAGATAGGGAAATTGGAACATAGGCTCTCGGTTTTGCTGTTCGTACCACAACTCTATAGCTACAAGGTAGCAGAAGGGGGTGAGGAGGAATTCATACCATACCTTGTCAATGTTGCTGTTGATGTGGAGCTTGGTCACCATGGCCACCTGTGGGCTAGAGTTTCGAGCGCTGTCAAGGAGGTTGGACACGACAGTCTTGGGCTTGAAGTTGGGCGCCGCCTCCTCACCGTTGCAATCAAGTGAGCGTCACCTAGTTGTAAGACCTGACCATCCATTCAATCACACAACACATGTTAGGAAATCATCAGCAAACATCATCCATGGCACAAAAAAAAAGAATGATCATTTATATATCGAACAATCCAAGAAACCCAAGATTCCACCTTGGGAAACAAAAAATAAGCTCGCCGCCGGCTGGCCAGAAGGGCGTTTGATAGTGCTAGAGTTGGGACAAAACTTGACTGTACAATTATAAATATCCGCTGGATTGTACAAGTCGATTGGTTAGCTCATAACTGACTGAATCAAGTCAATTTCTGATTGAGCAAAACTAGCTGGAAGAGCAGCACAGTACATATGTCTGAGCAGAAGTGGACATTTTTATCTAGTCAAATAAAACTAGCAAAAATAATCCCAACTCTATCCTATGTATTGTTACCCAACCCACCAAGACAACTGAGTAAGGAAAAATGCTAAAGGAGGATTATTAGACATTAAATGAACATTAAAGATGGAAGCTTGTTGGCCTTTGAAACGACAGATACTACAATGCTCCAATGTTCACAGTATGTAGAGGAAGCAACTCTCCTCTCACTAGCCTAATGATGATGACATTAACTCCAAATTAGATTGTGCACTAATTAGGTAACAATTATATCAAAGATCTAATAATTCACCAGCCTAAATACTGTCGTGAGTCGTGAAAGGAATTAAAACTGAATGCATGGCACTAATGGATAGTTCACATTTCCTTTTCAGATTTAGTGCATAGATAGTATTTCCTTTAGGTTAATCACATATGCATGTATGTATGAAGCAGAACATGAAAAGAGCAACATCTAATTAACTTGATTGCCTTGCAGATGACACACAAGATGAAGAGCACTTGGACAGAAGCTACTCTACTTGTGGCTGTAATTAACCTAATCTAATCTAATGGGAACAACATCACAATTCACAAGCAAGCACCCATACTCTCAAATTCAGTATACAGTTGCTAACTGAAATAAGTTCAGTTGAAAGCAGAGCAGAGAGCAAGAAACAGAGCTGCTTCATGGCACTGCTGCCATTTTGCCGCAGGTGAGTTAGGCTTCCGAACGACACCGGTATTGTGCCCCGCATAAGATTGCTTAACAAGTCCCTGCAATTAGTTGAGCACACATCATTAGACCGGCAAACAACCTTGCAGGTAGCTGGCTCTCACATAACTGAACATACAGGCAACGAAAGCACCTAACATTTTTATTTTAGCAGCCTGATTAATAAATGTATACCAAGCAAACAAAAATTGCAATGAGTTAGTATGAACCATGTAATACATACACTTCAATACATATCCTAGTTCATCGTCGTCACCTCACGAGCTTAATGATTACATAATGTAATTATCATCATATCGAGAATTACATTAGCAGCAGCCAACACTAGGATACATAACCTGTGAACTAATTGCCTGAGCAGTATGAAAGTTGTTCAATCATGTTTTCTTTCATACTAGTTTATTAGGTAATCTTCAGCTGTGTAGTTTATGTTTACTAAGGTCCATCATTTGAAATACAAAATCTGCATGGCTTATGTTTAGTAATTAAGGTCCATCATTTCAACTCCCTCAGCCCCGTGCACACCCTAATTCAGATCCAGTGCGGCGACCACAAGGGCCTCCTGTACGACATCATGAGAACAGTCAAGGACTACAACATCCAGGTAACAACAAAGTTCAGGACCATAAAATAGATATTATGGCCACTTAACTACAATGATTCTTCCTACTGCTGGCATCCTTTGGAGTGAAAGCTTCTGCTAGCCATTCTATTACATCATAGTGTCATGGCATGTCAATATATTTAGTACAAGCATATAGTAGTAGGTATGTAGGAGAACCTCATGCTTGACAGGGATTTCTCTGAATTTAATGGCTGATAGCCCCAAGCTAACTGAACCTAAATGAATGAACGAAAAGGGTAGGGCGTACGCACATGAGGATGTTGAGCGGGAGGCTCCTGTCGATGAAGTTGGCGGACAGAGGCCAGGGAGGACGGAGGCCAGGGAGGTCCAGCTCCATCAGGTCGAGGTTGGCGGCGGGGGTCTCGGCAAGGACGGCCTAGCGCATGGCCTTTGTCGCGCGCGAGGTTGCGTACGGCCATGACGACGTGGGCCCCACGTGCCTCCAGCACGCGAGTCGTCTCGGAGGTGATGACGACGGCTGGGTCAGGCCTGACGAAGAGAGGGAGGAAGGAGCGCACCATGGCGGCCAAATCCCGGCTCCAGATCGGAGTGGGCAAGGCTGCGGCCGTCGCGGGTCTGGGAGCGCCGCCTCGCACTGCCCGACCTAAGGCCAGGGTGAGGGGAGGGCGCGGTGGTGTGCGGCGGTGGTGGGGGTCATCGACGGTGAGGGTGAGGGTGGGGCGGCGGCGGCTGCGGGAGTGGTTCCCTTCCCACTGAACCAAGAGAGAGAGCGGCGAATGGGACAGGAGGGGTGGTGGAAGGGGAGATGGCCGCGGATGGGGGAGAAGGGACGGCGGAGGAGGGATCTGGATCGGGGAGGAGGGCGGAGATTTGGATCGGGGAGGGAGAGAGGAAGGGTTGGTGGGAGAGGGACGAGAGGTGAGAGGTGAGCGAGAGACGCTGGATCGAGGGACTGAGGGAGAGTGTGGATGGCTCAGATCGACTACAGGGGGGTTGATCTATGGGCTGCTTCCTGATTGGTTAAAAAACATGAGGTATTTATTAAAAGGGAAAATTATCTCTTAGTGTTAAAAACAAGGGGTTTTGTGAAGCAGCTACCAAAATTATTTTGCAAAATGGCATCACTAAAATTGTCACTTAATTTAGACCACATTTTATGGATGATCACCAATTTGTATGCATCTCCGATTCTTCTAGCTATTTTTGGTCATTTAAACAAATTTCCGCCGATTTGGCTGGAAGCGGGTCAAATTTGAACTACAGGTGCCTCATATTTTGCTCTTTATTTTTTCCAAAAATCATTTCTAGGTACATAAGTATATATTTAATCAGAGATATACCAAAAGTTTTCCAAGATCAAACCACTAGCTAGGAACGGTCATGCCCGCCGTTTTGACCGCATTTTGAAACGGGCATGAAAAAAAATTGGAAAGTCTTCGCATTGTGTCATTATATGTGGCCAAGTTACCAGTAAAAATAATAAACTTGTAATATGGTAATTATTTTAAAAAAGTGTTCTCAGAAACGAGCTATCATGCGTGAAGATCAATGGTTTTCAAGCCAAATGATCAATGTTATGGTAGCATTCATGGCATAGTTTGTTTAAATGACCTCATATTGTGCACAAGGGTGCATCTTGGAATGGCAAACAATGTTGCCTAAGGAAGTTTTCATTTTCTTTTGATGAAAAAATCATTTTCCATTTTTCGAGTGCCCAAAATGAGTTTTTTGGTGAAGGACCTATGATATATTTGTTGCAAAATTGGACCAAATCATTTTTATAAAATACTAGGACATATTTAATGCACAATTGACCAAATGGTTGGGTGTCAAAAGTTTCGATCCACCTCTCGTGAAAAAGACAAATTTCCGCCGATTCAACAGGAAGCGGGTCAAATTTGAACTACGGCTGCCTTATAGTTTGCTCTTTATTTTTCCCAAAAATCATTTCTAAGTACAAAAGTATCTATTTCTTCATAGATGCTCCAAAATATCTGCAAGAATCAACCCCTAGCTACGAACGGTCATACCCGCCGTTTTGACCGCATTTTGAAACGGGCATAGAAAATAAAAAAAAATCAAAAATTGGAAAACCTTCACATTGTGTCATTATATGTGGCCAAGTTACCAGTAAAAATAATAAACTTGTAATATGGTAATTATTTTTAAAAAGTGTTCTCAGAAACGAGCTATCATGTGTGAAGATTCAGGCTTTCAAGCCAAATGATCAATGTTATGGCCACATTCATGGCATAATTTGTTCAAATGATCTCATAGTGTGCTCAAGGGTGCATCTTGGAATGGCAAACAATGTTTCCTAAGGAAGTTTTCAATTTTTTTTCACGAAAAAATCATTTTCCATTTTTCGAGTGCCCAAAATGAGTTTTTTTGTGAAGGACCTACCATATATTTGTTGCAAAATTGTACCAAATCAATTTTCTAAAATACTAGACCATATTTAATGCACAATTGACCAAATGGTTGGGTGTCAAAAGCTTTTATCCACCTCTCATGAAAAAGACAAATTTCCGTCGATTTAGTAGGAAGCGGGTCAAATTTGAACTGCAGTTGCCTTATAGTTTGCTCTTTATTTTTTCCAAAAATCATTTCTAGGTACATAAGTATCTCTTTAATCAGAGAAACACCAAAAGTTTTGGAAGATTCAACCACTATCTAGGAACGGTCATGCCCGCAGTTTTGACCGCATTTTGAAACGGGCATGAAAAATTCAAAAAAAAATCAAAAAATTGGAAAACCTTCGCATTGTGTCATTATATGTGACCAAGTTACGAGGAAAAATAATAAACTTTTAATACAGCGATTCTTTAAAAATAAGTGTTCTCATAAATGAGCTATCATGTGTGAAGATTCATGGCTTTCAAGCCAAATGATCAATCTTATGGCCGCATTCATGGCATAGTTTGTTCAAATGATCTAATATTGTGCACAAGGGTGCATCTTGGAATGGCAAACAATGTTTCCTAAGGAAGTTTTTATTTTCTTTGGATGGAAATTTCATTTTTCGAGTGCCCAAAATGAGTTTTTTTGTGAAGGACCTACCATATATTTGTTGCAAAATTATATCAAATCAATTTTCTAAAATACTAGGCCATATTTAATGCACAACTGACCAAATGGTTGGGTGTCAAAAGCTTTGATCCACCTCTCATGAAAAAGACAAATTTCCGTCGATTCAGGTGGAAGCGGGTCAAATTTGAACTGCAGCTGCCTTATAGTTTGCTCTTTATTTTTTCCAAAAATCATTTCTAGGTACATAAGTATCTATTTAATCATAAATACATGGTTTGGTGGTGATACATCGAGGTTTGGACGGTGGCCGAGGGCCCTAACTCCAGAGCGCGTAAACTCGCATGCCCGCCGCGTGGTCACCCTGTGACCGTGTTGTTGCCACGTGTTCTGGGATGCCTAGGCATGTCTAGTGGGTTTGGCACTCGCCCTGTAGGTGTCAGGAAGAACAAGGCAATAGAAGAATCTCACAAGGAGACTGAACTAAGCTCAAACATGAATTAGCAGCCAAGTGTTTGATTAGTGGTGGTAAAAATGCACATGGCCAATGGGCCTGAGTTTTGGCCGAGGATGATCATCTACTAAGGACATTGTCTTGAAAAATTTGCAGCTCAAATGGAGGAGCCTAGGTGTCACTTGCTTTGCAAAGTACCACACTGAACAGAAATATGAATGTTGAAGCTAGACTCAAATGAATGAATGGATTGATCTGAAATTTGGAGGAGGATGATAATTTGGGCATATGAAGGCACTTTAAAAATTTCATACCATTTGGATAAAAAAAATGGTACTTCCTTCACAGTGCTCTCCACTGAACAGAAAATTGGAAAAAATGTTGAGGGAAATTGGCTAGAATAAATGAACTAAAATTTGGTGGAGGGAGGTTCTATGGGCAGGGTCATGTCCTGGTAAATTTTCAGCAATTATAAATTAACATAAAGTATAGTTGCTTCACAGACTAAAAATATTAACAGAAACAAAGATTAGATGGTGAGCTCACATGGATAGTTAGATGGGGCTCAAATTTTGTGGAGAGCTATGATTTGGGAATATAGAAGATGTGGCAAAAATTCAGCTCATTAGGATATGCCTAGCTAGTACTTCCTTCACAACGGTTCTAGCTGAACAGAAACTTTGGAAATTTGCCGAGGAAGATTTACCAGGCAAATGGAGCTGAATATTGTCATGAGGCAATGATTTGGATAGTAAAGAATGCCCAATTTTTTGGGAATTTTGGGAATGACAGAAATATAGGCTGCTTCACAACCTAGGGCACAAATTGACACATAGACACGACACATAGGCAAAACTGATGAGGTGGTGCCTAGTCATAGCAATGCACCACAATTTACAAGGCTATGACCATCTATGTTGGTCGTGGTCAGCTAGAAATAAGGCAGCAGACCAGTGTTGTTTGCTTTACGACCATTTCGTGTAAGGAAATTACGACCTTTCTGACCAAAATGGTCGTTATGGTTTAGGGTTTGGAGCCCCCCCGAATAGCTTTTGACCAATTGGTCTCAAATGGTCATAGATTTACGACCAATTCTTCCAGGGTCACTGACAGAAGGTCACAAGTTAACATATTTCTTGTAGTGAGTATCTGTTCCTTCGACCATGAGATCATGCTACTCCCGGATACCGGAGGAATGCCTTGTGTGCTATCAAACGTCACTTCATAACTGGGTGATCATAAAGGTGCTCTACAGGTATCTCCAAAGGTGTCTGTTGGGTTGCGTGCATCGAGACTGGGATTTGTCACTCCGTGTGACAGAGAGATATCTCTGGGCCCTCTTGGTAATACAACATCATAAGAAGCTTCATGTGACTAATGAGTTTGGTCACGGGATCTTGTATTACGGAACGAGTAAAGAGACTTGCTGGTAACAAGATTGAACTAGGTATGGAGATATCGACAATCAAATCTCGGGCAAGTAACATATCGCCGGACAAAGAGAATTGTATATGGGATTAACTGAATGCTCGACATCGTGGTTCAACCGATGAAGATCTTCGTAGAATATGTAGGAACCAATATGAGCATCCAGGTTCCACTGTTGGTTATTGGCTGGAGAGGAGTCTCGATCATGTCTGCATAGTTCTCGAACCTGCAGGGTCGCACGCTTAACGTTCGTTGATGCTAGAGTAGTATTGGGATATGTACATTGGTGACCAAAGGTTATTCGAAG
The DNA here is from genome assembly GCA_011799875.1 of Thinopyrum elongatum. Taxonomy (NCBI): domain Eukaryota; kingdom Viridiplantae; phylum Streptophyta; class Magnoliopsida; order Poales; family Poaceae; genus Thinopyrum; species Thinopyrum elongatum. The sequence continues at coordinate 539,141,563 of CM022299.1, forward strand.
TCCTGGATGAGATCTCGGACATCACGAGTAGTCCCAGAATGCTTCGGAGGTAAAGATTTATATATGGGAAAGTTTTGTTCGGGTTTCAGAAAGGTTCATGGGTCCACCAAGCGTACAAGGGGGCACCGAAGGGTTCAGGAGGTCTACCGAAGGGACCAACCAGCCCCAGAGGGCCACATGGACCCTTAGTGGGTGCCCTAGGCTACATGGGCCAGGATAGCCTCACCCCACCAGGCCCATGCGGCCAAAGGGGGGGGGGGCTGGCTTGGAGGAGGGGCATCCTCCCCCTCACTTGGATTGGAAGAGGTGCCGCCGCCCCCTGGCTTGGAGGGGAGCATCCGCCCCCACACCCCTATATAAAGAGGGGAGGGGCGCAGGGGGCAGACACACCAAACCCTTCCATTGGCGTGACCCCTCCCTGTCTCTCCCACCACCTCGTCCCGTCTTGCACTACAAAAAAAAGACACATCCGTGACATTTTGGGCCGAACGAATTTTTTTCCTGTCATGCTTATGACACTTCTATGATGATAATTGTGACAAAACCCGGTATCATCATAGATGTGGTGGGATCCTAATTCTATGACAAAAAATCATGACAGAAAATGGGCTTTTTGTCCTGGGCAAGCCGGAGACGCAGCTGTATGACATTCTTTGGGCCGTCCATGATGGAAAAATCGTGGTAGAAGCGAGGGCGAGGAAAATATCGGGGAGTTCCCGGTTACGGTGGGTGGTCGGGGCCGAGCGATGCACGAAGGGATTGCGTGTTTCTCTCATACACGTACACGCGTGTGTGCGAGGCATTGGGCTCTAACTGAACACGAGCGAGGCGTTCGCTTACTGAACCCGAGCGATTGCACTGGCTACGCGTTACTGAAGCCGAGCGATCGATCGATCCCTGGCTGTTAACTGAACCCAATCGAGCGATTCCTTCACTACTGCTGCTAACTGAAGCCGATCGAACCTGCTGCCTCTTGATGAACAGTGATCATTGTTGGGGGTTGGATGAACAATTCCCGATGGGGGTTGGATGAACAGGACCCCGTGGTAGTAGCTAGTAGGCCGTTGCCACTGGATGAACAGGACCCCGATCGAGGAGGCCGGTGGAGGGTGGATGAACAGGACCCCGTGGAGGCTCCATGAACAGTAGCCGGTGGAGGGTTGATGAACAGGACCCCGTGGAGGATGGTTGAACAGTAGCCGGTGGAGGCTAGATGAACAGGACCCCGTGGATGAACATTAGCTGGTGGAGGCTGGAGGAAGTCGACGGTGGATGAACAGTAGCAGGTGGAGGCTGGAGCGAGGCAGTAGACGGTGGATGAACAGTAGCTCATGGAGTCCTGTTTTGTGGTACGCCACACCCCTCCCGATGAATAGGACCCTGATAACCCACAAGTATAGGCGATCGCAACAGTTTTCGAGGGTAGAGTATTCAACCCAAATTTATTGATTCGACACAAGGGGAGCCAAAGAATATTTGCAAGTATTAGCAGCTGAGTTGCCAATTCAACCACACCTGGAGATTAATTATCTGCAGCAAAGTGATCAGTAGCAAAGTAGTATGGTAATTTTGATAGTAGTAGCAACATCAATAGTAATGGTAACAATAATAGCAATGATTTTGTAGCAAGTGCAAGAGTAACAATAGCAGTGGTAACTTAGCAAGAACAATATGAGAGAAATTAGTAGGCATTGGATCGGTGAACTCATTGGATGATATTCATCATATAACAGTCATAACCTAGGGCGATACGGCACTAGCTCCAGTTCATAAATATAATGTAGGCATGTATTCCGTAAATAGTCATACGTGCTTATGGAAAGAACTTGCATGACATCTTTTGTCCTACCCTCCCGTGGCAGCGGGGTCCTATTGGAAACTAAGGGATATTAAGGCCTCCTTTTAATAGAGAACCGGAACAAAGCATTAACACATAGTGAATACATGAACTCCTCAAACTACGGTCATCACCGGGAAGTGTCTCGACTATTGTCACTCCGGGGTTGCCGGATCATAACACGTAGTAGGTGACTATAACTTGCAAGATCGGATCTAGAACATAGATATAATGGTGATAACATAAACGGTTCAGATCTGAAATCATAGCACCCAGGCCCAAAGTGACAAGCATTAAGCATGGCAAAGTCATAGAAACATCAATCTCAGAACATAATGGATACTAGGGATCAAGCCCTAACAAAACTAACTCGATTACATGATGAATCTCATCCAACTCCTCACCGACCAGCGAGCCTACGAAGGAATTACTCATTCCCGGTGGGGAGCATCATGGAATTGGCGATGGAGAAGGGTTGGTGATGACGAAGATCGAAGATCCCCCTCTTCGGAGCCCCAAACGGACTCCAGATCTGGCCTCCCGATGGAGAACAGGAGTTGGCGGCGGCTCCGTCTCGCGAAACATGATAATTCTTTCTCCCTGATTTTTTTTCTCTGAAAATATGACTTTATAGAATCAGGGTTGGAGTCTGCGGGGCCACCAGGTGGGGACAACCCACCTGGGCGCGCCTGGTGGGTTGTGCCCACCCAGGTGCCCCCCTCCTGTGGTTCTTGGCTCCAGAAATTCTCTTTTATTATATAAAAATCCTCGCAAAGTTTTGTTCCAATCCGAGAACTTTTATTTCTGCACAAAAACAATACCATGGTAGTTCTGCTGAAAACAACGTCAGTCCGGGTTAGTTTCATTCAAATCTTGCAAATTAGAGTCCAAAACAAGAGGAAAAGCATTAGGAAAAGTAGATACGACGGAGACGTATCAACTCCCCCAAGCTTATACCTTTGCTTGTCCTCAAGCAATTCAGTTGATAAACTGAAAGTGAAAAAGAAAAACTTTTACGAACTCTTTTGCTCTTGTTTACATAAATAAGCTTAAGTAGCACCCAGGTTTTCAGCGCAGGTTATAACTAACCATGTCGACAATAACTCTTAAAAATTATATTAACTCATATCAATGGCATAATCAACTAGCGAGCAATAATGAGATATCTCAAACAACAACACTTTGTCAAAGCAACCACGATATAATATGACAATAGTGGTATCTCGCTAGCCCTTTCTGAGACCGCAAAACATAAATGCAGAGCACCTCCAAAGTTCAAGCAGCGACTAAACATTGTAATTCATGGTAGAAAAGATCCAGTCAAGATGCACCCAACATTAGCTATACACAATGCATGCGGCTGACAATAGTGCTCTCAGGTTCTGGCGCTTATTTGAGAAGGTGATGACGCAACATAAAAGTAAATAGATAGTCCCTTCACAGAGGGAAGCAGTGATTTGCAGAGGTAAATGAAATTTTGAGAAATGCACCCTTCTTATTTACTTCGCGACCATTAGTTATCGGTATCTTCCATGCTAAACACATTAGTGGCACTTCCCAAGCGATAAAAGTAAAGGTTTACTCCCCCTCCACCAACAATCACACTCCATGGCTTGTCCGAAACAACGGGTGCCGTCCATACCAACAACAGTCCTGGGGGAGTTTTGTTTAATTATTTGCAATTTGAATTCGGGACTGGGAATCCCTATTACCGCCCCTCTCGTGCAAGGATGAGTGAATAAACACTCATCATGAGAATAACCCGCTTAGCATGGAAGATACTGACTACCTCCTGTCGCTCTATGAACAATCCAGGCACACAAAAAAGGATATTTATTTGAAGTTTTTAGAGGTGGCACATGCAAATTTACTTAGGACGGCAGGGTAATACCGCATATAGATAGGTATGGTGGACTCATCTGGAATAACTTGGGTTTCAGGGTTTTGATGCACAAGTAGAATTCCCACTTAGTACAGGCGAAGGCTAGCAATTAGGTTGAGAAGCGGCCAGCTAGAGAGCGAAAATGGTCATGAACATGCATTATGCATAAGTAACATTGGATACTAGCATGAGTAGGATATGAACACCATGAACATAAATATCATAGAGGCTATGTTGGTTTTGATTCAACTACATGCATGAACATGTGCCAAGTCAAGCCACTCGAACATTCAGAGGAGGATACCATATCATCATACTACATCACAATTATTTTAACGCAATGTTGACATTCAAGATAAAACATTATCCACTCCTAGCTACTTAAGCAAGGCATGAGAAACTATAATCTCTAAGGGTCATTGCAAACATGTTTGATCATAATGAGCTGAATCATGGATACTAGGTTAAACATATTTACAAAAATAGAACAAGTTGAGTTTATACCCGTTTCTCTCTGCCACAGCCAGTTCATCAAATATCATCATTATTGCCTTTCACTTGCACGATCGAACGATTTGAAAATAATAATAGTGCAAGAGTGCCGTGGACTAAGCTGGAATCTACAAACATTGTATTCGAAAGGAGAAGACAAAGTAATATGGACTCTTTGTTAGATCAACAATAATGCATATGAGAGCCACTCAACATTTTCATCGTGGTCTTCTCCTCGGTACGACTCAATAAAAAGAAATTCAGAGAAACACACTGAAATATTTTTGGATTTTTTGGTTTTCTGAAAGAAAGCAAATTTAAGAAAGGAAAAACAAAAACGAGAAAAACTATTTACATAGGAGAGCTCCCAACAAGCAAAAGAAGAACAAGGAAATCTTTTTGGGTTTTCTTTTTAAATACTACAGCTAGTTATACTAGAAAGAAGCAGGAAATATCTTTGTATTTTCTCAAAGTTTTTTGAACACACAAGAAGAAGGCGAGAAAATAAATCTAGCATGGATAATACAATGAAAAAGTGTGGACACCGACAACTGGAGTGAAATGTGTGAACATGAATGTAATATCGGTGGAAATACGTACTCCCCCAAGCTTAGGCTTTTGGCCTAACTTGGTAATCACCACTCGAAGAAGCCATGGGGTCCTATGTTGAAGTGCTGGGGAGCGGGCACATGAGGGTCCCACTGCTGAGGCTCCTCCTGTGCCGCAGCTAGGTTGTTCCGGTAGGCGACAATGTCCTCAGGCATAATCCTGTATCCGCCCCTGGCAATAGGATCAAACAAAGCAGGTGCAGGCAATGGACTAATATCATGAGTGTCCACACTGAAAACCAGGTTATAAGGAACAGGAATATTAGTGTTCTCGCCAGCAATAAACTGGTGGTGTGCCATAGCCTGACGATCTAAATAAACCTTGGGTAAAGGATAATCATGCTGGCGTATCTGGATGCTTAAAGTGACTCGCTAAACGAGTAGCATAAATACCACCATGTACCTTTCCCTTGGATCTGTTAATGTGGAGGCGACGTGCCATAATAGCTCCCAAGCTATAAGTGTTGTCGCCGTAAAGTGCACGACATAAAGCAACAAAGTCTGGGGCACTGAGTGCACCTACCTTCTCTCTAGCAAGCAAACACTTCGTAATGAATAGAGCAAAATAATGTACAGCCGAAAAGTGTAAGCTGGTGACCGTGACACCCGATACCCCTCTCTCATCCCCCATAGTCAGAGTGCGGTAAAAACCATCAAACTCTGCGGGCCTAGGCTCTACTAAATCCCCGTCAGAAGGGATCATGCATATGTCACAAAACTCAGTAAGTGGTATCTGATGGGGTTCAGCATATAAGTTAAACTGTACCTCGGGAGGATTATTTCTACTCAAGAAATGAAAACTTTGCACAAAGGAATTTGTGAGGAGATGATATTGTTCACATTCAGCTGTGATGAAGTCGGTGAGGCCGGCATTAGCAGCATATTGTGCAAACTCTTGACGGATTCCGGCTCCCTCCATGAATGGGTTATGCGGCCATTCGCACGGCCATACCTCCACCATTCTCCAGGTGCGAAGATCACTGTCAGATGACTCCCCAATAACTCCCTTGGAGTTCTTCTTGGAAGCAAACTTCCTAAAGATACTCATATTTTTCCTATGAACAAAATTTTGAAATTTTTAGTTCACAAATTTTTTTCTCAACAAAACTTCACAAGATTGATAGCAACTACTCATAGGGATGCATAGAGGCCATATCAAGCATTCAAACTACTTAGAACTCTAAGAATTTAATATGCAAGCTCATCTACAACAGCACCAAGAGCAACTAATTATTCAAAATATAAACCACTAAAGCAAAAACTAATTGGACCAATGGAGGAGTCACATACCAAGCAACAATCCCCCGAAACAGTTTCGGAAATGAAGCTTCGAGCAAAGAGATCGAAATCCGCGGGTTTGAGAGCAATGGTGAATTTTTTCTGGAGGTAGGTGATGATATGGAGAGAAAATATAAGTGAGAGGGCCCACATGGGGACCACAACCCACCAGGGCACGCCTGGGGGTGCTGGCACACCCAGGTGGGTTGTGCCCACCTGGAGCACCTCCCTCTGATGTTATTTGCACCAAAAATTCTTAAATATTCAGAAAAAAATTGTATTAAATTTTCAGAGCATTCTGAGAACTTTTATTTTTGGATCATTTTTTTATTGCACAGAAAACAGGCAAGGCATGGCATTTTATTTTATTTAACTAATTAAAGTAGAAAACAAAAGGTAGGGACATAAGGTAGTGCTCACTGAATTCATCAACTTCATACCCCTCAAAAATGATTTATTAATAAGGTTGATCAAGTCTTATTAACAACCACTTCCGATTAGCATGAAACCGAAGAACTTTCGTAAAACACTAAGTTACCTCAATGGGGATATGGATGTCCCCAACAATAAGCATTTCATATTTCTTTTTGGCAGTAGGTAGAGGTAGTTGAAAACTTCCAATAGTGATTCTAGGAGATTTTTCAATAACATTAATACCATTCACTCGGAATTGTTTCTTTGGAAAGTGCATCGTATGTTCATTACCATTGATATGAAAAGTGACCTTGCTTTTATTGCAATCAATAACAGCCCCTGCAGTATTCAATAAGGGTCTATCGAGGATAATCGACATGTTGTCGTCCTCGGGCATCTCAAGTATAACAAAGTCAGTTAAGATAGTAACATTAGCAACAACAACGGGCACATCCTCACAAATACCGATAGGTATGGCAGTTGATTTGTCAGCCATTTGCAAAGATATTTCAGTAGGTGTGAGTTTATTCAAATCAAGTCTTTTATATAAAGAGAAAGGCATAACACTAACACCTTCTCCTAAATCACATAAAGCAGTTTTCACATAATTTCTTTTGATGGAGCAAGGTATAGTTGGTCTTCCCGGATCTCCAAGTTTTTTAGGTACTCCACCCTTAAAAGTATAATTAGCAAGCATGGTGGAGATTTCAGCTTCTGGTATTTTTCTCTTATTGGTGATGATGTCTTTCATGTACTTTGCATAGGGAGGCATTTTTAAGATATTAGTCAAGCGAGTACGCAAAAAGACTGGCCTCAGCATTTCAGCAAAGCGTTCAAATTCTTCATCATCTTTATTTTTGGTTGACTTAGGTGGAAAGGGCATAGGTTTTTGAACCCACGGTTCTCTTTCCTTACCATGTTTTCTAGCAACAAAGTCTCTTTTATCATATCTTTTATTCTTGGGTTGTGGGTTATCAAGATCAACTGCTGGTTCTATTTCAACATCATTGTCTGGTTCTTTATTATTTGTTGGAGTGTCTTCATGAACCTCATCATTGTCTTTTTCATTATCAGAAGGTGAGTGTTCATTACCAGATTGAGTTTCAGCATCAGAGATAGAGACTTCATTATCATTATCAGCAGGTTTTTCAACCTCAGGTTCACTAGAGGCATGCAAAGTCCTATCATTTTTCTTCTGCTTTTTCTTTTTAGAAGGACTAGGTACATCAGTGTCAACTCTTTGAGAGTCTTGTTCAATTCTTTTTGGGTGTCCCTCAGGATAAAGTGGTTCCTGAGTCATTCTACCTCCTCTAGTCATTACTCTAACAGCATGATCATTGATATTATTATTCATTTCATCAAGCAACTCTATTTGAGATTTAGCAACTTGTTCTAATTGAGTTTGAACCATAGAAGCATGCTTTCCTACACCTCGAACATCATTTGAGATTCTAAATAACAAGTCACTCAAGAGAGCAATCATATCAGAATTGTATTTCAATTGTTTCATAACATTTGCATTGAAGTGATTTTTCTTTCTAATGTAATTATCAAACTCATAAAGGCATTGACTAGGATGTTTATTATAAGGAATATCACCTTCATCAAACTTTCATAAAGAATTTACCTCTACCACCTTAGGTGGTGGTGGTGTTTCAAGCCCATGTATTTCTTCGATAGGTGGTAAATTTTTAACATCCTCTGCTTTAATACCTTTTTCCTTCATGGATTTCTTTGCCTCTTGCATATCTTCAGGACTGAGATATAACATACCCCTCTTCTTCGGAGTAGGTTTAAGTGGTGGTTCAGGAAGGATCCAATCATCATAATTTTTCAATATGTTATTCAATAATTCTTCAGCTTGTTCAAAAGTTTGCTCCCTGAAAACACAACCAGCACAACTATCTAGGAAATCCCTAGAAGCATTGGTTAGTCCATTATAGAAGATATCAAGTATTTCATTTTTCTTAAGAGGATGATCAGGCAAAGCATTAAGCAATTGGAGAAGCCTCCCCCAAGCTTGTGGGAGATTCCCTTCTTCAATTTGCGCAAAGTTAAATATTTCCTGTAAGGCAGCTTGTTTCTTATGAGCAGGAAATTTTTCAGAGAAATAATAAATCATATCCTGGGGACTACGCACACAACCAGGAGCAAGAGTATTATACCAAGCCTTAGCATCACCCTTTAATGAGAACGGAAATAATTTGAGAATATAATAATAGCAAATCTTCTCATCATGAGCAAAAAGGGTGGCTATATCATTCAACTTAGTAAGATGTGCCACAATAGTTTCCATTTCATAACCATGGAAAGGATCAGATTCAATCAAAGTAATTAACTCTGGGTCGACAGATAATTCATAATCCTTATCATCAACAAAGATAGGTGAAGTAGGAAACTGAGGATCACATTTCATTTTAGCATTCAAAGTCTTTTCTTTATACTTGCATAATAATTTTTTCAGATCATCTCTATCCTTACAAGCAAGAATGTCTCTAGTTGTCTCCTCATCCATAACATAACCTTCCGGTACCTTTGGCAATTCATATCTAGGAGAACTAGGTCTAATAGGTGTTTCAAGATTTTCAGTTTCAAGCTCTTCATCAGTTTCAACAATCTCATTCTGTCTTACTCTAGCAATTTGTTCATCAAGAAATTCACCTAGTGGCACATTATCATCAAGCAAGGTACTAGCATCATCATGAGTAGCATTCATAGCAGAAGTAGCATCATCAATAACTTGTGACATATTAGAATTGATAGCATGTGGTGGTGTTGCAAGTCTACTTATAACAGAAGGTGAATCTAAAGCAACACCATGGTAGTTCCAATCAAGGAACTTTTATTTCTGCACAAAAACAACACCATGGTAGTTCTGCTGAAAACAACGTCAGTCCGGATTAGTTTCATTCAAATCGTGCAAATTAGAGTCCAAAACAAGAGGAAAAGCATTAGGAAAAGTAGATACGACAGAGACGTATCAGACCCCGTTTCGACCGTAGGCGCTCCAACACAAGTCCGTTTCCTCTGTTTTGCGGTATGCCACACCCCTCCCGATCAACAACACCCCGTTTCGACTGTAGGCACTCAAACAGAAGGTCGTTTCCTCCGTTCTGGGGTACGCCAGACCCTTCCCGATGAACATGACCCCGTTTTGACCGTACGCTGTCGAACGGAAGGCCGTTTTCCTCCGTTTTGCTGTACGCCAGACCCCGTTCCGGCTATTCCGTCCAAGCCGGTTGGCTCCCGATGAACAGGACGTGTTCCGACCCAGTGGCTTCGCTCTCGATGAACAGGACGCGTTCCGACCCAGTCACTTGGCTCCCGTTGAACACGACGCTGTTTCCTCCATTCTGACCCAGCCGGTTAGTTGCCGATGAACAGGACGACGTCGCTGCCGTCCGTTGCCTCTCCATGTACACGAGCCCTGGCCGTAAGTATGCGCGCGTACACGTTCGAGACCCCACCCGTATGTACATACGTAGTCGTATTTACTTTCTTGCAGCGTGGCTGTACGCACGTGTACATGATTTATATAGGACTGCCTCAACTGCTACGTCACATGAGCCGCTCCTTGCTCGGCCACGGTTCATCCTTGCAAAGAGACCGGTCGACCAGTATGTACGTACATGTTCACTACCAGAGAGACAACCCTACGTACAGTTCGACCCGGTGGGTCCCAGCTGTCAGGGAGGATAAGGAGGCACTTGGGTCCCAGCTGTCAGGGGGAAGGAATTCATTTTTTTGCCCATAATAAGGACGCACTTCATTGCGTGCGAAGATGTAGCTGGTGGGTCCCAGCTGTTAGGGGGAGAAAACATTATTTTTCAGGGTAAAAAGGATGCAGTTGCATGCATGCATCCATGGGCGTGGTGCGTCCCCACTATCAGCCTCTCACGTAGAGTCATCTTCCGATGACTCTCGTTTGTTGACCACGTTAACCACACCGTGCCGAGCGCACCAAGGCCGGTGGACGACGGCGAGGCCCCAGGCTGGAACGACTCGAAGATGGGGAAGACGCGGCAGTGGAGTCACAGATGGAGAGGAGTGGGAAACTTGATTGGTTCAGGTGCGCGGCAGCACTGCCGCCCACGGGAGACAGGAGCAAGAACAGAGGTTGAAGAAGCAGCACGGCTGTTGGATTAACATCCAATGGTCTAGCTGCTAGAATCATTTGTTGATTAAGTTGACAAAGCCCTGCGTACGCGTCAGCTTGGTAGGCTCACAAGTCAGCCACCAAATCTGCTGGGACCCAGCTGTCATCGGGAGGAATAGTTTTTTTCGCATAACATATCCTGTTAAGTTATCCATCATATATCTGAAACTGTGTCATGCTATCCTGTTTAGTTCGCCATCATATATGTGAAATTGTGTCATGATGTCCTGTTTGGTTAGACAACATATATGTGAATTACCATATCTGTCTATCATACAATGTTTGTACTTTCAATTTCTTTTCTTGTTTATCAGCCATTTGAATTGGAGGGGGTGATGGCAGTATCTACAGGAGTAAAAACCCGTTCTTCACAAAAGACGGTGCTACCCGTCGATGCAGATAGAACCATGGTTGTACTGGCCCATGAACTAGCCCCACCACACATAATTGAGACTCTTCCAGATTGTACACTTACACCGTTGGAGAGAGAACCAGCTACACCCCATCTAACCCCAACCCTAGCGGATAGTAACCCACTTCTACTTGACACAGCACCATGTCCACCACAGAGTACCCCCACATGAGCAGTTTGTAAAGCAACTGCAGTGCCCAAAGCACGAAGACCACCACAGCGAACCCAAACTCCACGTTTAAAGCAGAAGAGCAACTGTTCTTAGGTCAGATTCCGTAGCTATGGTCTATACTCCTTTGCTCTTACATCACTATATTTACTCATACCAACTAATTTCGAATTTGAAGGATCCAATTGAAACTCTAATGGTGCAACAGGTATGTTGTAAACCTATTTCTTTAACTAGATTGTTGTTCTAACTTCTTGCTCTATGTTGATTTCAGTTTCAGTTGTATAAACAGTTATGTTCTCATGTCATGCACATTACAAGTGTTGCCAGTGCTATGTAGTTTCCCACACTTATATTCTGTCTATGCTGATGTGTCTTAAAAATATATGATTTGAACTGTGTCTCTATCTTGATTTGGCAACGTAAACTAGAATGATATGGACAATACAATGACCATAGTACATAGATATATGCTTGTTTCATGTTGTTATCCTGTCCACCTTACTACTGAACCGATTTATCAAAATGAGTTTCATATACTACATGCTAAGCCTGTGATGTGTTTGCTTGTTTCTCTTGTAGAATGCGAACAAAATATTGGAGAAGAGCACCCCATTATGCAATGTTAGAGAAAGTAATGCAGATAAGGTTCAAGATAGTGAGACAACCCTGTTGGCCTCCAAGAAAGGTGATAAAAACTATCTTGTAGACAGTGAGACCACTCCAAAGTCCTGCGTTGATGTAGTGTTCGAGTTACTGGCCACTACCGCTGGCACAAGCTCTTTGAACTCGCTGCCTGAATCACTTCGGCTTCTTCAGTCTCAGCTACAAGCTGAAAGGCATCAGTCAGCTGTGCTGCAGCAAGAAGCCGAAGGACTGAGGAAGTCCCTGCAGAATTCGGATGCATACTTTCTGGTGCAACAGCAATCGCTGGACAATTTTAGCGCCAAACAAGAGAAAACTAATAAGCTTGCTAAGCTTCTTGCTAGCATGGTGGGTATCCAGGATATCGTTTCTTGAGCTCTTCTGAAGTGGTTTCAGTTCTGGACTTGTTTTGCTGCCGCGTTTATTTTCACTGGTGGCCAATTTAGACGCCCAGTGTATGTAATATGCTGCTTTGTTCACTATATTTGCACTGGTGGCAAACTTTGATGCCCAGTGGATGTAATATTTGTAATAGCCGTAATAGCCTAGCGTAAGTTGCTTGCTTATTTATTTCCTTATTGTCTTGTTTATTTTTTTGCTGGTAGTCGTTGCAGTTCTTTTTCCGTGGTAACCTTTTTATTTAGAACTAGGCCACAGTAAACATGGGTAACATACTGACCGTTGTAACCATGGTCCTGTTGCCTGCTGTAGTGGGCCTCCTAAGGTCCGTATGATCCATGGGCCTTCTACGGGCCGTAGATTCAATGGAACTTCTACGGGCCGTATGATCGATTGGCCAAACATGGGCCGTACTTTCGTGGACAATTAACGGACCGCAATATGGGCCATAAACGGGCTATAATGGGAATCGTCTGTTTATAGGCCATTAACAGGACCATGTGTACAACGGGCTTAATTCCAATGGCAGGCATAACGGGTCGTTAATGGGCCATATTTGATGACGCCATGAAAATGGCCCAACGGATTAAAGGGCCACAGACGGGCCGACTTTAACCACGGGCTGAATTTGGCCCACAAGTAGAACATGCCAGTAACGGACCGTAAGTAATCGAATGCCGGAAATGAGCCCAATAATAAATGGGCCCTTAGAAGGCCGAAAGATAACATGGGTTGAAACGGCCCAATGGAATAATGGGCCGTTAATGGGTATAAAGTTATATACTGTTCATTATGGGCCAGTTTCACCACGGGCCTTTTATGGGCCAAGATTTAGAAAGGGCCTCATATGGGCCGAAAGACGTCATGGGCCATACATGGGCTGGAAGTTACAACGGGCTAGAATCATATTAGACGGCCCATATGGCACTACTAGGCCTAATTCGGATAGGCTATAACGGGCCATGAGTTAGCGGGCTGTAAATGGGCTATATGCGAACAGGCCGTTAACAGGCCTTCGGTGGGCCGGGCCGCTACCTTTTGAATAAGTCAAACGGGCTAGCCTTTTGACCTGAATGGGCCACTATTGGGCCATGCCATGTGTCGACGTATCATAGGCACGTCCCGTACATTCGTTGGATGACATCTGTCCCAGCACTGAGCTGACACATGGATACTCCGGCGAATGAGAATTTTACACGTGGAAAATCGCCACTGGTCAGGGCTGTTAACGGGTTATCGGATCCAAACCGGAACCCGATAGCTTAACGGTGACCCGTTACGATGGATGCCATGTGTCGGTTACCCTTGACGAAAACACTTCCATGACGCGCGATTTATCGTCATGGAAGTGGACACTTCCATGATGATAATTTTGGTAATGTCATGGAACACTTCTACGATAGCACAGGTATGACTATCTTGATCCTGTCATAAAATCTTCATGGATGTACATGCATGACAGAAAACGTGACCTACTGTGACAAACACGTATCATCACGGAAGTGTATTTTTTTGTAGTGATAGCTCGGTGCGTACAACCCCTTCAGCAAAGGGGGCATCCTTTATGGTGCTACAACGGGACCAGCAACGCAACTAGCTACAAGCGACAAGGGCCAGATAATCAAGCGGCTATGACCAAAATATTGGCCGACCTCTTCAAAAGAGAGGAGGAAGATTCCGCTTAATTAAGTATCCGGGAGGGTTGCTCCGGCTACAATCCGGCAGACTGGGTAAGTTTCAGTCCTTTGTCTTTGGTTTGGAGATTACGTCCAAACTCATATCGGATGTACCTTTCTCTGAAACAGGGTTGGAGGCGTCAGGTTGAGTCCGTCCATTGCCCCTCCCCTCAACCGGAGAATTATTCCCGTGATGACGACCCAGGGTATCATGACGATCCGGATACATCGATTGATTTTGAAGACGGGGTCTTCTACCAGGAAAGCCTTGATGGCACCAAGGTTGCCTTGACGGCCGACCACCCTGGGGCTCTTCCCTCCTCCACTGTAAGTGAAAGGAAGACCTCTTCCCGAACAGGGCACTCGCCTCGCACCATTCCAAATGCGCTGACTTCTACTCCCAAGGGTCGCCATACTACGCGCCGAACAACCACGGGAGGAGCGCGGAGCATGCCATCCTCGACCCACGATGGGGCATCCAATCAGAATGCCGCCGTCGGAACGGGGGCAACCGCACCCTCGGCTCAAAGGTACTATGTTCGAAGCTGTCGAGAGAGTCATTCTCGCCATTTTTTGACATTTGCTTGGTTTCACAGAAGAAAAACATTGCCACGTCAATCCGAAGACACCCCGGGTGTACCGAGGCACAGTTCCAATCCCGGATCTTCAGCGCAGGCCGGGGGCTGCGAGGCGCATGCAGCACCATGCGTACCTCCAGAGGATCCATTCGATGTCTCGGTTACCAATTCCGAAGTCAAGAGTGTGATGAATCACTGCCGCCGGAGGGAATCCTTACGTCACACTGCCTTCACCAACCAGGAATTTAATGCATTTATTTCGGTGGACGCGTACCTTGGAGTGGCCCGAAAAGGGCTTGAAGGGATCGCCAGTATTTTTTCCGCCAAAATGCAGGTGCGAGATTTATAAAGCTTAAGAGAAGATCATAATCCTTAACCTAGTAGCCCCCAAGCCTTAATTTCGGCAGGACGGCCGAGTTAAGGATCTGTATTATCTTGAATTGGTAGGCCACGAGGGAACATAATAACAAGTTATCCGAAGACCTCGAGCTGAGCCGAACACAATTGGCCGATGCTAAAGCCAAACTGGAAGCGGCCAAGAAAGCTACCAGTGAAATTCCTGGTGGGGGAAAAAGCTTTATGATGCTTAAAAACTGTACGATGTTTCCTGCGTACTAACACCATGTTGTCCCTGTAGCCACCGAATCCATGAGCCAATTGCAGAAGGACCTAGAGGCTGGCAAACGAGTGCTGACACGAAGTCATGAGGAGAAGAATGAGCTCAAGGCAAAAAATCAGCGAAAACCGGAAGAAATCGAGAGTTTAGAAGCTCAATTGGCGCAAGCCTTGGAGGAGAACCAGAAGCTAAAAGGCGGCATATTCGGTAAGTCAGGAATTCAATATCACGCGTATGTGGGTGATCACAATATTTTGAAAAACATGCTGCCCCTATTTGCTAGGTCTCTTGAAAGGGCGGCTGGAAGAGGAGGTTGGTTCCTTTAGTGGGAACCTTTTGAAGGAACTGACCAAAACGCACGAAAGAGCCCGGAAGGCCAGGAAAAGCATGGTTAAGGCATTATGGCCACTGGAAGTACCACCAGAGAGCATGGCTGAGCCGGCTAGCCGCTTTAGAGGGGTGAGGCGATGCTTTGAATTGTTGAAGACATCGACTTGCCTGGAAGGAGCACGCGAGGCCTGGGCAATGGTGAAGACCCGGTTAACCAAACTCGAACCTGAACATATGGCTCGAGTTGGACCCGTGGGCCGGATGGGCGGGAAATACCGCTTAGCTTAGTGTATGACCAAGTGATGCCCGCTGCTCGATACTCCCAGAAGGATTGTGCCTTGGACAGTTTGATAGATGGTATTGATAAAGAGTAGGGTGTGTGATTCTATGTATCCATGTACTTTACATCGCTCCATTCTCGAACCACTTAAAAACATTATCTTAACCGGCCATCGGCTTTCACCTCCCCAACCAGTGTTCGGGGAGTGTTTCGTACTATATGCCCTGATGAACAGGGAATGCTTCTGGTAACCAGGCAATCCGGCCATTTGGTGCGAACAGACAAGACACGTGCAACGAGCTATGTTATATTACTTTATAACGTAAGAAACATCTTCCAAAGAAAATAGTTCCTCCAAGGATTCCTTTCTTCGAGTGTGGTATGTTGACCATAAACCGTGAGTCTGGATGCCGGTGACACACGGATGTCCTTGGTTTTTAGGAACCAAGAATAATGGGCTGGAGGCTAGCGCCTATTTATTTTCACTTCCCTTGAGGCCTAATACGTCTCCAACGTATCTATAATTTTTGATTGTTCCATGCTATTATATTATCTGTTTTGGATGTTTTATATGCATTAATATGCTATTTTATATTATTTTTGGGACTAACCTATGAACCTAGTGCCCAGTGCCAGTTTCTGTTTTTCCTTGTTTTTGAGCTTCACTGAAAAGGAATACCAAACGGAATAAAACTTCACGACGATTTTTCTTGGACCAGAAAACACCCAGGGGACTTGGAGTCCAAGTCAGAAGAGCCGCGAGGCGGCGACAACGGTGGAGGGTGCGCCCTAGGGGGGGCACCCCTGCCTTGTGGGCCCCTCGGGACTCCTCTGACCTAGCCCTTCCTCCTATATATTCTCATATATTCCAGAACCACCAGAGCAATCCATGAAAACACTTTTCCACCGCCGCAACCTTCTGTTCCCGTGAGATCCCATCTTGGAGCCTTTTCTGGCATCGCGTCGGAGGGGGAACCGATCACGGAGGGCTTCTACATCAACTCCATTGCCCTTCCGATGATGCGTGAGTAGTTTACCTCAGACCTACGGGTCCAAAGCTAGTAGCTAGATGGCTTCTTCTCTCTCTTTGATTCTCAATACAACGTTCTCCTCGATGTTCTTGGAGATCTATCCGATGTAATCTTCTTTTGCGGTGTGTTTGTCGAGATCCGATGAATTGTGGATTTATGATCAGCTTATCTATGAATATTATTTGAATCTTCTCTGAATTCTTTTATGCATGATTTAATATCTTTGTATTTCTCTTCGAATTATCGGTTTGGTTTGGCCAACTAGATTGGTTTTTCTTGCAATGGGAGAGGTGCTTAGCTTTGGGTTCAATCTTGCGGTGTCCTCACCCAGTGACAGTAGGGGTAACGAGGCACGTATTGTATTGTTGCCATCGAGGATAAAAAGATGGGGTTTTCATCATATTGCTTGAGTTAATTCCTCTACATCATGTCATCTTACTTAAGGCGTTACTCCATTCTTTATGAACTTAATACTCTAGATGCATGCTGGATAGCGGTCGATGTGTGGAGTAATAGTAGTAGATGCAGGCAGGAGTCGGTCTACTTGACACGGACGTGATGCCTATATGCATAATCATTGCCTTGGATATCGTCATAACTTTGCGCTTTTCTATCAATTGCTCGACAGTAATTTGTTCACCCACCGTATTATTTGCCTTCATGAGAGAAGCCTCTAGTGAAACCTATGGCCCCCGGTTCTATTTTCCATCATATTACTTTCTGATCTACTATTTTCCATCATATTACTTTCCGATCTACTATTTCACAATCTTTTATTTTCAGAACAATATACCAAAAAACCCAATAATATTTTATCTTTTGTTTATCTATCTCTATCAGATATCACTTTTGCAATTGACCGTGAAGGGATTGACAACCCCTTTATCGCGTTGGGTGCAAGTGTTTGATTGTTTGTGCATGTGTTGGTGATTTGTGCGTTCTTCTCCTACTGGATTGATACCTTGGTTCTTAACTAAGGGAAATACTTACCTCTACTGTGCTGCATCACCATTTCCTCTTCAAGGGAAAAACCAACGCAAGCTCAAGAAGTAGCAGGAAGAATTTCTGGGGCCGTTGCCGGGGAGATCTATGTCAAGTCAAGACAAACCAAGTACCCATCATAAACTCTCATCTCTTGCATTATATTATTCACCATTTGCCTCTTGTTTTCCTCTCCCCCACTTCTAAAACGATTTTCGAAAAGATTTGCCTTTTTATTCGCCCTTCTTTTGTTCGTCTTTTTCGGTTGCTTTTTGTTTGCTTGTTTGTTAGATTGCTCGTCTTGCTTTCATGGCTAGTCCTCCCATCATTGTTAGCACTCCCGATAATGAAGTCCTTAATTTTAAACAAAGGGAGGGAGAAAATTTGAAAGATGCTTGGTATAGAATTTGCAATGCTCAGAATAGATCTACTCGAAAGCAATCTACTACCGTTCTCCTTCGCAATTTTTATGTGGGGCATTACTCCTTGGAATAGATATGTTCTAGATACCATTACTGGGGGGAATTTCTTGGGGAGCCATACTTTTGATTCTTATAATACTATGATAGATTTGTTAGGCCCATCACCTCTTATGGTCAATGGAACCGTTTTAACCTTGGAACATGTGATGCAAAGGCTTGATATTATTGAGAATAAAATTGCTACCGTAGAGTTGATTGAAAATTTGGATAAAAAGATTCATAATCAGATTACTCAATATGGATCTAAGGTAGGAGTTACTTTAAAGAATCTTAGAGAAAAAGAACCCATAGTTAATGAAAAGATTGATCAAGATTCTACTAGAATTGGCAAGCTAGAAGATATTATTACCAACTTGTGTTCCGCTTTTGCTAAAACCACTCCCAATTTTCCTCCTACAAAAACTGCCAAGTTTATTTATGTTCCTAAGAATAAAGGTGAAACTTCTAGTAAGGAAAACGAGGATCTTAAGATGAAAAGTGTTCACCCTAATTTTGTCAACATTATTAAGGAACTGATTACTACGAGTGAATTTCTTGATTTCTTGCCTAGGAGTGTGATTATTGATAAAATTGAAGAAAGTCCTAGGACTTATAGGTGTATGATCGAAGGATTGCATACCAAAGATGACAATACCTAGATCTATGTGTTTTTATGCCTAGCTAAGGGCGTTAAACAATAGCGCTTGTTGGGAGGCAACCCAATTTTATTTTTGTTTCTACTTTTTCGGTTCTGTTTTTCAATAAATTTTTCATCTAGCCTCTGGTTAGATGTGTTTTGGTGTTTTAATTAGTGTTTGTGCCAAGTAAGACTTTTGGGATGGCTTACGGTGATAGTTGATTTGATCTTGCTGAAAAACAGAAACTTTTGCGTCCAGTCATAGAATTTTAGTAATTCGCTGGAGCGTTGAAAAAATATGAATTGTTTACACAAGATTTATATACAAATTTCCTATGTTTTGCTAATTTTTCAGAATTTTTGGAGTTACATAAGTATTAGGACAATTCGGATCTTCGCAGACTGTTCTGTTTTTGATAGATTCTGTTTTCTTTGTGTTGTTTGCTTATTTTGATGAATCTATGGGTAGTATCGGGGGGTATGAACCATGGAGAAGTTGGAATACAGTAGATATTACACCAATATAAATAAAAAATGAGTTCACAACAGTACCAAAAGTGGTGATTTTATTTTCTTGTACTAACGGATCTCACGAGTTTTCTGTTGAGTTTTGTGTTGTGAAGTTTTCAAGTTTTGGGTAAAGATTTGATGGACTTTGGAATAAGGAGTGGCAAGAGACTAAGCTTGGGGATGCCCAAGGCACCCCAAGGTAATATTCAAGGACAACCAAGAGCCTAAGCTTGGGGATGCCCCGGAAGGCATCCCCTCTTTCGTCTTCGTCTATCGGTAAATTTACTTGAGGCTATATTTTATTCACCACATGATATGTGTTTTGCTTGGAGTGTCTTGTATGGTATGAGTCCTTGATTTTTAGTTTGCCACAATCATACTTGCTGTACACACCTTCTGAGAGGGACACGCATGAATCGTGATTTATTAGAATACTCTATGTGCTTCACTTATATCTTTTGAGCTAGGCAATTTTGCTCTAGTGCTTCACTTATATCTTTTTAGTGCACGACGGTGGTTTTATTTTATAGAAATTATTGAACTCTCATGCTTCACTTATATTATTTTGAGAGTATTTCTAAACAGCATGGTAATTTGCTTTGGTTATAAATTTAGTCCTAATATGATAGGCATCCAAGAGGGATATAATAAAAACTTTCATATAAAGTGCATTGAATACTATGTGAAGTTTGATTCCTTATGATTGTTTTGAGATATAAAGATGGTGATATTAGAGTCATGCTAGTGAGTAATTGTGGATTGTAGAAATACTTGTGTTAAAGTTTGTGATTCCCGTAGCATGCACGTATGGTGAACCGTTATGTGATGAAGTCGGAGCATGATTTATTTATTGATTGTCTTCCTTATGAGTAGCGGTCGGGGACGAGCGATGGTATTTTCCTACCAATCTATCCCCCTAGGAGCATGCGCGTAGTACTTCGTTTTGATAACTAATAGATTTTTGCAATAAGTATGTGTGTTCTTTATGACTAATGTTGAGTCCATGGATTATACGCACTCTCACCCTTCCACCATTGCTAGCCTCTCTAGTACCGCGCAACTTTCGCCGGTGCACTACACCCACCATTACCCTTCCTCAAAACAGCCACCATACCTACCTATTATGGCATTTCCATAGCCATTCCGAGATATATCGCCATGCAACTTTCCACCATTCCATTTTATTATGACACGTTCCATCATTGTCATATTGCTTTTCATGATCATGTAGTTGACATAGTATTTGTGGAAAAGCCACCGTTCATAATTTTTATACATGTCACTCTTGAGTCCTTGCACATCCCGGTACACCGCCAGAGGCATTCATATAGAGTCATATTTTGTTCTAAGTATCGAGTTGTAATTTTTGAGTTGTAAGTAAATAAAAGTGTGATGATCTTCATTATTAGAGCATTGTCCCATGTGAGTAAAAAATAAAAGAGGCCAACGAAGCCCACAAAAAAAGAGAGGCCAAAGAAGCGCACCAAAAAAAATGAGAGGAAAGAGAGAAGGGGTAATGTTACTATCCTTTTTCCACACTTGTGCTTCAAAGTAGCACCATGATCTTCATGATAGAGAGTCTCCTATGTTGTCACTTTGATATACTAGTGGGAATTTTTGATTATAGAACTTGGCTTGTATATTTCAATGATGGGATTCCTCAAATTGCCCTAGGTCTTCATGAGCAAGCAAGTTGGAGACGCACCCACTTAGTTTCTTTTTGAGCTTTCATAAACTTATAGCTCTAGTGCATCCATTGCATGGCAATCCCTACTCACTCACATTGATATCTATTGATGGGCATCTCCATAGCCCGTTGATACGCCTAGTTGATGTGAGACTATCTCCTTCTTTTTGTCTTCTCCACAACCACCATATTCTATTCCACCTATAGTGCTATGTCCATGGCTCACGCTCATGTATTGCGTGAAAGTTGAAAAGATTTGAGAACATCAAAAGTATGAAACAATTGCTTGGCTTGTCATCGGGGTTGTGCATGATTTGAATACTTTGTGTGGTGAAGATGGAGCATAGCCAGACTATATGATTTTGTAGGGATAACTTTCTTTGGCCATGTTATTTTGAGAAGACATGATTGCTTTATTAGTATGCATGAAGTATTATTGTTTTTATGTCAATATTAAACTTTTGTTTTGAATCTTATGGATCTTAACATTCATGCCACAATAAAGAAAATTACATGGATAAGTATGTTAGGTAGCATTCCACATCAAAAATTCTGTTTTTATCATTTACCTACTCGAGGACGAGCAAGAATTAAGCTTGGGGATGCTTGATACGTCTCCAACGTATCTATAATTTTCGATTGTTCCATGCTATTATATTATCTATTTTGGATGTTTTATATGCATTAATATGTTATTTTATATTATTTTTGGGACTAACCTATTAACCTAGAGCCCAGTGCCCGTTTCTGTTTTTTCCTTGTTTTTTAGCTTTGTAGAAAAGGAATACCAAACGGAGTCCAAACGGAATAAAACTTCACGATGATTTTTCTTGGACTAGAAGACACCCAGGGGACTTGGAGTCCAAGTCAGAAGAGCCGTGAGGCAGCAACAAGGGTGGAGGGCGCGCCCTAGAGGGGCGCGCCCCCTGCCTTGTGGGCGCCTCGGGACTCCTCTGACCTAGCCCTTCCTCCTATATATTCACATATATTCCAGAACCACCAGAGCAATCCACGAAAACACTTTTCCACCGCTGCAACCTTCTGTTCCCGTGAGATCCCATCTTGGGGACTTTTCCGGCATCCCGCCGGAGGGGGAATCGATCACGGAGGGCTTCTACATCAACTCCATTGCCCTTCCGATGATGCGTGAGTAGTTTACCTCAGACCTACGGGTCCATAGCTAGTAGCTAGATGGCTTCTTCTCTCTCTTTGATTCTCAATACAACGTTCTCCTCGATGTTCTTGGAGATCTATCCGATGTAATCTTCTTTTGCGGTGTGTTTGTCGAGATCCGATGAATTGTGGATTTATGATCAGCTTATCTATGAACATTATTTGAATCTTCTCTGAATTCTTTTATGCATGATTTAATATCTTTGTATTTCTCTTTGAATTATCGGTTTGGTTTGGCCAACTACATTGGTTTTTCTTGCAATGGGAGAGGTGCTTAGCTTTGGGTTCAATCTTGTGGTGTCCTCACCCAGTGACAGTAGGGGTAGTGAGGCACGTATTGTATTGTTGCCATCGAGGATAAAAAGATGGGGTTTTCATCATATTGCTTGAGTTAATTCCTCTACATCATGTCATCTTACTTAAGGTGTTACTCCATTCTTTATGAACTTAATACTCTAGATGCATGCTGGATAGCGGTCGATGTTTGGAGTAATAGTAGTAGATGCAGGCAGGAGTCGGTCTACTTGACACGGACGTGGTGCCTATATGCATAATCATTGCCTTGGATATCGTCATAACTTTGCGCTTTTCTATCAATTGCTCGACAGTAATTTGTTCACCCATCGTATTATTTGCCTTCATGAGAGAAGCCTCTAGTGAAACCTATGGCCCCCGGTTCTATTTTCCATCATATTACTTTCCGATCTACTATTTTCCATCATATTACTTTTCGATCTACTATTTCACAATCTTTTATTTTCAGAACTATATACCAAAAAACCCAAAAATATTTTATCTTTTGTTTATCTATCTCTATCAGATCTCACTTTTGCAATTGACCGTGAAGGGATTGATAACCCCTTTATCGCATTGGGTGCAAGTGTTTGATTGTTTGTGCAGGTGTTGGTGATTTGTGCGTTCTTCTCCTACTGGATTGATACCTTGATTCTTAACGGAGGAAAATACTTACCTCTACTGTGCTGCATCACCCTTTCCTCTTCAAGGGAAAAACCAATGCAAGCTCAAGAAGTAGCAGGGCCGACCCATTATTTTCTGTAAGAACACTAGCTTTAGGCTTCACCCGTCTGAGGTACGTATCCGGATTACCCGGGCGTAACAATCGCAGAGGTGCTCCCGTTACTTCCTAGCCGAATAATTGGAAACATAGGGGTAAGCACAGGAGCCAGGCAACCCAGCTTGGCAAAGGACTTAAGTCAAATAGGTGCATATAAATGGCTTGAAAGGTATGGGAATGACATTGGTTCAAACAACATAAAAGAGGTTGTGAGGTGAATGTTGTAATTGGCTGCTTTAAAAGAAGCCCCCAGGTAAAGCTGGGAAGGACATACGAAGATGTGTATAGTGGCGACCTGTCGTGTTGCGGTTTATCCAAACTCTAGGTCGGGAGGCTAAAGCTCCAAGAGTAAAGCAAAGAAAGATAAAAAGTCAAAGAAAAATGAGGAGTGTCGATGACGACGCCAGACTAGGCATAGAAATGCCGAAGCCGAGCGGCGTTCCACGTGTTGGATTCGAGGTGGTTATCTGATGGGCTGCGGAGGCGGTATGCCCCTCCTGCGAGAACTTCATCTACAATGAAAGGGCCCTCCCATTTGGGTGAAAGCTTGTGCTTCTGCTTCTCGGGGAGGCGGAGGACGAGCTCTCCCACATTGTATGCCTTCGCCCGAACCTCCTGATTCTGGTAGCGCCGTGCTTGCTGTTGATAAAATGTGGAGCGTGCGCGCGCGATGTCGCACTCTCCTTCTAGGGCATCCAGGTCGTTCTGCCGATCCAGCTCGGCCTCCTTCTCTTCGTGCATGCGTACTCTAGGTGTGTCATGGATCAAATCACATGGGAGGACTGCTTCGGCACTGTACACCATAAAGAACGGGGTGTATCCTATTGAACAATTAGGAATGGTGCACAGCCCTCATAGCACGGAGTCCAGCTCCTCTACCCAGTGGCAATCTGATTCTTCGAGTGAGCGGATTAAGTGAGATTTTATGCCGCTCATAATTAGTCCGTTTGCTCGCTCTACCTGCCCATTAGTTTACGGGTGGTACATCGAAGCGTAGTCGAGCTTTATGCCCATCTTATCACACCAATCTTTAACCTCTTGGGCAGTAAAATTAGACCCATTATCAATGATTATGCTATGGGGAACACCATAACGGTGTACGACACCAGATATGAAGTCAACAACTGGTCCGAATTCAGCAGAGGTTACCGGTTTTGCTTCGATCCACTTAGTGAATTTATCGACCATAACCAGTAGGTACTTCTTTTTCTTGGTCCCCTCTTTAAGTGGTCCGACCATGTCAAGCCCCCAGACTACAAATGGCGAGGTTATCGGTATAGTCTGAAGAGCTGTGGGGGCATATGGCTTTGATTTGCAAATAGCTGGCACCCAACACAATGTTGGACTAGCGTACGTGCGTCCGCGCGGGCTGTGGGCCAGAAGAACCCTGATCGGAAAGCCTTACTGACCAGGGCCCGAGCTGCTGCGTGGTGGCCGCCCATGCCGGCATGTACCTCAGCGAGAAGCTGCTGCCCCTCCTCTTCGGAGATGCACCTCTGAAGGACTCCCGTAGCGCTATTTTTATAGAGCTCATCCTCATGGACCTTGTACGCTTTAGAGTGCTGAACTATGCGTTGCACCTCCATCTGATCATCCGGGAGTTCTTGTCACAGTAGGTAGGAAAGCAAGGGCTCGGTCCATGGGGCAATTATGGCCACGATATCGTGGGCCGAAGGTGTTTCGTCGAGTGCGGATCCCCCGATGATAGAGTCATCAGGCTCAATTTCTGGGGGGATGATCTGGGCGGGCTCACTGGTTGTGGTGCCACTGTCCCCGCCCTGCCATACCATGGATGGCTTGAAGAGCCTTTCTAGAAAGGTGTTTTTAGGTACTGGGTCGCGCTTGGCGCCCAGGCGGGCAAGGACATCCGCGGCTTGGTTACTGTCTCTAGAGACATGATGAAATTCTAGACCCTCGAATCGGGCTGACATCCTGAGGACGGCGTTTCTATATGCTGCCATTTTCGGGTCTTTGGCGTCAAATTCGCTGTTGACCTGGGAGATGGCGAGGTCCGAATCTCCTCGCACCTCTAGCCGCCGAACACCCATCGACATTGCCATCCTAAGGCCCTACAACAGTGCCTCGTATTCGGCTACATTATTGGAATCCGTGTACATAATCTGTAGAACATACCGGATATTGTCACCTGTGCGGGATATTAGGATCACCCCAGCCCCCAGTCCGGCTAGCATTTTAGAGCCGTCGAAGTCCATCGTCAAATGTGCGTATGTATTATATTCCCTGGGGAGTTCGGTTTCGGTCCATTCGGATAGAAAATCGGCCAACTCCTGAGATTTAATAGCTCGGCGTGGTTTGTATACAATCTCGAAGGGAAGGAGCTCTATGGCCCATTTGGCAATGCAGCTCGTGGCATCCCTGTTATTGATTATATCATTGAGGGGTACCTCGGATACCACTATCTTCGAACACTCTTGAAAGTAGTGTCGCAGTTTTCGGGATGCCATAAAGACCGTATATGCTATCTTTTGGTAGTGTGGGTATTGGGATTTGCATGGTGTGAGGGACCTCTGACACATAGTAGACTGGTTTTTGAACCTGGAACTTGTGGCCCTCTGATTCCCGTTCTACGATGAGCACCGCACTCACCACTTGATTGGTGGCTGAGATATACAGCAGCATAGGTTCATCTATACCTGGTGCGGCCAGGATAGGGTTGCCTACCAGGAGTGTTTTGATTTCCTCCAGAGCCGCAGTTGCTTCGTTGGTCCACTCAAATTTTTTTGTCTTCTTGAGTAGCCTGTAGAGAGGCAGTGCCTTTTCACCAAGGTGGGAGATGAAACGGCTTAAAGCAGCCATGCAACCTGCCAACTTCTGCACGTGTTTGAGCTCCGTTGGTATTGCTAGCTGGGACAAGGCCTTGATTTTATCCGGATTGGCCTCAATTCCTCTATGGGAGACGATAAATCCGAGCAGTTGGCCGGCGGGGACTCCGAAGATGCATTTATCCGGGTTGAGCCGTATATCGTAAGCCCATAATTTTTGAAGGTCAAGCGAAGGTCGTCCACGAGTTGATCAAGTTTTTTGGTTTTAATGACCACATTGTCTACGTATGCCTCGATTGTTTTGCCGATTTGGTTTTCCAGGCATGTTTGAACCATGCGTTGGTATGTGGCTCCCGCATTCTTTAACCCGAAAGGCATCGTGTTAAAGCAGAATGGCCCGTAGGGGGTGATGAACGCGGTTGTAGCTTGGTCAGACTCCTTCATCTTTATTTGGTGATATCAGGAGTACGCGTTAAGAAAGCATAGTGAGTCGTGCCCGGCAGTGGCGTCGATAATCTGATCTATGCGAGGTAAGGGGAAGGGGTCCTTGGGGCAGGCTTTGTTTAGGTTCTTGAAATCAACACAGAGCCGCCAGGACTTGTCCTTCTTGGGTACCATGACCAGATTTGTTAATCACTCAGGGTGCTTGATTTCACAGATGAATCCGGCCTCCAATAGCTTTGCTAATTCTTCACCCATAGCCTGTCGTTTGGGTTCGGAGAATCGACGCAGTGTGTGTTTGACTGGCTCAAAGCCTTTTATGGTGTTCAAGCTATGCTCCGCCAGCCTCCGTGGATGCCTGGCATATCCGAAGGGTGCTAGGCGAATATGTCCCAGTTTTTGCGTAAAAACACATGCAACGCTTCATCAACTGCGGGGTCCAGTTGTGCTTCGATGGACACCGTTTTATTCAGGTCTGTCGGGTGTACTTGGAATTTTACTATCTCATCAGCTAGCCTAAATGATGTGGATTTTGGCCTTTTACTGAGGACCACGTCATCCCTGTTGATTGTAGTGCAGAGTGTTGTTAATTCTTCGACTACAAGGGCCTCAGATAGTGCCGCAAGGACAAGCAATGCGGTCTTATTTTCAGCTCGGAGGGCTGTGTTCGGATCGCTGGCAAGTGAGATCATGCTGTTAGGCCCTGGCATTTTGAGCTTCATGTTTCCATAATGCGGTATGGCTTGGAACCTTGCAAATGCCACACGTCCCAAGAGGGCATGGTATCCTCTCTGGAAGGGCACAATGTGGAATAACAAGGGTTCGGATCTGTAGTTGTCGGGAGTACCGAACACTACGTCCAAGGTTATGCGTCCGGAACATCGCGCCTCCCTGCCGGGTATAATTCCTCGGAATGTGGTATGACTATGCTCGATGCAGGATCTGTTGAGCTGCATTTTGTCAAGCGTGTCCTCGTAAATGAGGTTCAGGCCGCTGCCCCCATCCATCAATACTTTAGTTTGTCCGAAGCCATCGATTATGGGGTCAAGGACTAGTGCGGCGGGTGCGTGGGTGGGGTGGGACCTTGGCTCTTCCTTCTGATCGAAGGTGATAGGTGTGTCCGCCCATGGCTGTGCGGCTGTCACCTGGTAGACTTGCCCGAGCTCTCTAAGAGCCCTTTTCCTTTGATTGTTTGAAGAGAACGTCTCGTAAACTGTCAGGACGTTGTCGTCGTGGGGTGGCGTTGTTGATCGTCTATCGGGAGGTGTGAGACCCAAGATATTTTCGCCACTTTTGGCCGCCTGCCTCACCACCCAACAAGCTCGAAGCCTGTGAGTCGGATTTGCATTGAGCAGGGCCGAGTGTATAGGGCATGGTTTATCTAGCAATTCGTCCAAGACTGTTCTGGGTCTATTTGTCTTTTCGGCAGGCTCATGTTCGGGCGACTATCTCACGTATGCTCGCTTTGCTTGGGCTTGCCTGGGCTGCAGGGCAGGGGCTGACTCCTTGCGCATTTGTTGTAACCTCCAGGTGCTTTCCATGGCGCAATATTTGCGTACCATGTCCGATAATTCGGCGAAGTTTTGCACGCGGCGACGGGCGAGGGCATTTAAGATCCCTGCATCCCGGCAGTTGAACCAAAAAGCTTCAATCATTTCTTCGTCACGACAGTCCGTTATCTTGTTTTTGACCAGTAGAAATCTGGCCCAGTAATGATGGACCGTTTCTTCGGGCTACTGTTTGATGTACATTAGGTCCCATACGTCCGATCTTCCCGCATCCGGACAATATTCTACATGGGTGGTGGGTGGGAGAATTTTCAGCATTCCCATCTCCTGTGAGTCCGGAACGTCGGCAGTGGCGAGCCGCGCCTGGGCTATGTCCGGATCTAATCACACAGTGTTCAGTCGCGTGCCTGTACGTGGTTGGGCCAACTCAAGGTCTGATCCTGTATCACAGGCTGAGTCCGAACTCTTATCTTGACGGGCGTCCGTCTCCGGGCTAGAGACCCAGGTGTATACTGTCTTCAGCTTCAGAGGTCGCGATCCCTCCGCCTTTTCTTCGATGGTAGCGACGAGGCGGGTGATAGGTGGGACATGGATCCCTCTGCTGTCAGGTTTAAGCCTGATCTGGTTGTAGGCCATAGGCCTGCTGACAAAGATTCCCATAGCAAGGAATCGATCCAACAGGTTGTTTACCGAAGAGACTCCCGTCGGGGCCGTGCCTCCTGGATATTCGGCAGGATGTTCTTCTGGTACTTCGATGGGATCCAGCTTTAAGGCCAAATCCCGGATTGTGCCGCCCCCTTTTGTATCCACTGAGTTCGAGGTCAAGGCGTCGGGTTCAGTGGGTTCTACGGGAGCAGGGCTCTGCCGAGGGCGGGCACCGGACTCTAAGTTTTGGTGGCCGGCTTTGTGATTGGAGGTGAGGTTTTCGATCTAGTCCAAACGACCGGTGAAGTGAGCATGAAAAGTTATGCTGCCGAACGTAAAGATCTGGCCGGGGACAAAGATGTCTCTGGTGCTGGCCGGGTTTCCAATGAGTAGGTGGGCCATCGATCCTTTGGCGACCCGCAGCGGAACTCTCAATGAAAGCACCAATGTCGGTGTCAAAGCCGGCGGATCTCGGGTAGGGGGTCCCGAGCTATGGATCTAGGATCAATGGTGAACAAGGAACAAAGAACACGGTGTTTACCCAGGTTCGGGCCCTCTCGAAGAGGTAAAACCGTACATCTAGCTTGATTGTATTTGATGTGTATGATATGGTTACAAAGTCAATCTACCTCGAGATCAGGAGAGCTAAACCCTAGGTTAACGGGGTGATGGATGTTGCTCTAGTCCTGAAGACCAAAACCCCTTGGTTTATATAGACACCAGTAGGGTTAGGGTTACATGCAATCGGTTACAATAAAGGAAAGACCATGCCTAATCTTGACTTGGAGGGCACACCACGACTCTGGAAATCTTCTATCCGTCCATGGATCCGCACTCTAGCTGGGCTCCATAACAAACCTTCAGTCCGGCCCACATGCAATGGGTCGGCGGCCCGAGGACCCCTTAGTCCAGGACTCCCTCAGCGGGCATCAGCAAGGGTCATGAAGGGCTCCTGAGGGCCTGTCGCGGGCGGTCTCCCGAAGCCGTCTCCCGAGGCCCCTCATGGGGCGAACATCTCTAGGCTCGCCACCCCACCTCGCACTGCACATGGGTGACGCGAGCCACGATGAGCGGAGCCAGAAGGGCGCCAGCGGGCGCAGACAAGGACGATTCCCTCTTTGGTGCTAAGGGAACAAGGACGGCATGCGGGTTCCTAAGGCAATCCCCAAAGGTTGTCGTTCAGGTGCTAGAAGACCAGGAACGCGGGCTCGCCAGGATGGAGGTCATCGCCAAGCCCAGCTATGCGTCATGTCTAGAAGCTTTGGTAGGCGGAGACTGCTTTTGTCAGGATAAGCTATACTCGTGTTCCCCTTCAAATCGGCCGTTGTGGTATCCCTTCTCGCCGAGAGTTTTTGGGGAAGAGGACCAGGGCCAGTATAAATATAGCTAGGCCATCACCTTAGAGAGGAATCGAGTTCATCCACTCCTCAAGCCTGGATCGAGTTCATCCACCCCTCGAGCCCAGATCAAGTTCATCCACCCCTCAAGCCCAGAGTCGCTCCTGAAGCTTCCCAAGGCCACTTGTACTCGCATATTCATCCTCCCTCGCGAGGCAATCCACCACAAAGCAGACGTAGGGTCTTACACCGCAAGGTGGCCCGAACCTGGGTAAATCATCGTGTTGAGTCTTCCTTTCCTCTCGCTCGAGCACGCCGGAGCATCGTCGTGTGGCGGTGAGCAGCGAGGCGTGACTTAGTGGAGTTCCTCGCGCACACCCCAGAGTTTGAACCTTTCCTTGGGTCCACGGAGCCCCGATTCCGACAATCACATTCGAGACAATTAGACCGACTCCTGCCTGCATCTACTACTATTACTCCACACATCGATCGCTATCCAGCATGCATCTAGTGTATTAAATTAACAAGAATGGAGTAGCGCCTTAAGCAAGATGACATGTTGTAGAGGGATAGATCCAATCAATAAGAACAAACCCCATATTTTTATCCTTAATTATATACTAATATAAAGCAAGGTGTGTTTCTTCAATTTTTTCATCCGTTCACCATTGAAAAGTTTTTTTGTTCTATCTGAGGTGGTACTAAATTTTTGTGCGTCCATCAGTTAGAAAAGAAAAACAGTTTTGTCCCGAATTTTCTACATGGGCCGCGCATGGTGCGGCCCAGCAAAGCAAGCCCATTGGTTTCCTGTCCATGCATCTGAGATTCTTTATTTACCGCATGGGGCGGCAAATAGTTAGAATTTCGCACAAATCACCAACGATTGGGCCGGCCCGTTTTTGTTTTTTTCTCTATTCTGTTTCTATTTTTCTTTTCCTTTTTTATTTATCCTTTTTTTATTTTATTCTTTCCAAGTTTATTTTCCTTTTTTCATAAATTCTATTATTTTTATTTTTTTCAGAATTCCATTTTTTTTAATTTTCGTAAAACAAGCAGAATTTCAAAATTTTGTTCTCATTTTGAAATATGTTTGAAACTTTAAATTTTCCTTCTCGTTCCAAATTTTTTTCAACACTAAAAATATGTTCGCATTTTTATAAAATGTTTATGTTTTCCAATTTTTTTTGATATTTTCAAAATAAATTATATTTTAGAAAATGGTACAAATTCAAAAAATATTCATGTTTATTGAAATGTTCACAAATTTAAAGTATTGTTTGTGTTTAAAAAAGATGTTTAAAAAATTATTTTCATTGTTCAAAACATGTTTCCATTTTCACAAATTGTTCATAAA
Organism: Thinopyrum elongatum; assembly: GCA_011799875.1. Classification (NCBI taxonomy): domain Eukaryota; kingdom Viridiplantae; phylum Streptophyta; class Magnoliopsida; order Poales; family Poaceae; genus Thinopyrum; species Thinopyrum elongatum. The sequence continues at coordinate 539,172,958 of CM022299.1, forward strand.
TTCAAAAAAAATTGTTTTCTTAAAAAGAGGTTCATGTTTTCAGAAAATGTTTGTGAATTTCAAAAAAACCATTTCAAGTTTTGTCCGTCTTTTTCCAAATTTAGTGAAATTTTCAACAACAAAATGCTCGCAATTTTTAGAAAAAGAATCAGGATTTCAAAATTTGTTCACATATCAAAGAATATTCATAATTTCATAATTATTACTTTATTTTTTGAAAAGGTAAAAAAAGATCAAAAAATGAAAAAAATTCGAATGTTACAAACACACGCCGTTTTGGTAACTGCGAGTGGCCTAACCCAGACACGAACTGTTGTGCATTCCACATGCCATTTGACGATAAGTGAATATCTTGGTTGGCTATAATTAAAAGAAATTGTAGGCACATGCCAGTAAAAGATGATATGCTGGTTTGGCTCTGATTAAAAAAAATGTAGGCAAGTAAGCACTAAAATAATTAAAGAGAATAAACCCTGGTAAAGCAGGGACTATCTGATTATGCGCTGATTATGGCAATGAAATGTGATTCACTAAATTAGTAATTCATCCGATTACGCCATCGTAGGAGAGAGTGGTCGAAACAACTATGCCCCGAAGGTCACCGTACAGCCACAAAATGAGGAAGGAACCATAATCTAGACACGGAGGTGGACCCGAAGGAAAAAAAGGCACGAGTTGAGTGGTGGCCACCACACCGACCAACCCCACCACTATCAAGATCTCGCGGGCCAAACATGACCCATGAGAACACAACAACTCCTCGCTCTCTCGCCCCACCACTGCGGAGATCGTTTTGATGGACACATCAATTACCTCTCCCGATGCTTCTCGCGAAAAAAAATCTCCTGTTGCAACGCACGGGCATATGTGCTAGTGGCAACAATACAAATACGTGTCATGCCCCTTTCTGTCACTGCGATTGAGCACCGCAAGATTGAACCCATTAGAAATCACGTCTACCATTGCAAGAAAAATCAATCTAGTTGGTCAAACCAAATCAATAGATCAGAGAGAAATAAAAAAGCTATATAAATCATGCATAAAAGAGTTCAGAGAAGACTCAAATAATATTCATAGATAATCTGATCATAAACCTACAATTCATCGGATCTCAACAAACACACCGCAAAAGAAGATTACATCGAATAGATCTCCAAGAACATCGAGGAGAACATTGTATTGAAGATCAACGATAGAGAAGAAGCCATCTTGCTACTGATACGTCTCCAACGTATCTAGAATTTTTTATTGTTCCATGCTGTTATATTATCAATCTTGGATGTTTTATATACATTTACTAGCAACTTTATATCATATTGGGACAAACCTATTGACATAGTGCCTAGTGTCGGTTGCTGTTTTTTGCTTGTTTTTTACTTTGCTAAATATCAATACCAAACGAAGTCCAAATGCCATGAAACTTTTCGGAGTTTATTTTCTGGCAGGAAGACCCCCAGGATGCTTCTGGAGGGCATGAGGGAACACTCGTGGAGCCCACTAGGCACCAGGGCGCGCGCCAGGGGCCTCTGGTGCGCCCGGGTGGGTAGTGGGGCCCACGGGCACCCCTTACCCTACCTCCGCCCCTATAAATACTATAAAATCCCAAAAACCCTAGGGGAGTCTACGAAACACTTTTTCCGCCGCCGCAAGTTCCAGAACCATGAGATCCAATCTAGAGGCCTTTTTCGGCAGCCTGCCAGAGGGGGTAACGATCACGGAGGGGTTCTTCACCATCCTTGTTGCCCCTCCGGTGATGCGTGAGTAGTTTACCACAGACCTACGGGTCCGTAGTTAGTAGCTAGATGGCTTCTTCTCTCTTTTTGATCTTCAATACAATGTTCTCCTCGATGTTCTTGGAGATCTATTTGATGTAACTCTTTTTGGCGGTGTGTTTGTTGGGATCCGATGAATTGTGAGTTTACGATCAGTTCTATCCATGAATATTATTTGAGTCTATGTTGAACTTTTTTATGCATGATTTTATAGCCTCGTATTTCTTCTCTGATTTATTGGTTTGGTTTGGCCAACTAGATTGATTTATCTTGCCACGGGAAGAGGTGTTTTGTGATGGGTTTGATCTTGCGGTGCTCAATCTCAGTGACAGAAAGAGACATGACATGCATGTATCGTTTCTATTAAGGGTAACAAGATGGGGTTTATCCATATGTGAGTTTATCTTGCCTACATCATGTCATCGTTCTTATTGCATTACTCCTTTTTTTCATGAACTTAATACACTAGATGCATGCTGGATAGCGGTCGATGTGTGGAGTAATAGTAGTAGATGCAGACAGGAGTCGGTCTTTTAATCTTGGACGTGATGCCTATATACATGTTCATTGCCTTGGATATCGTCATGATTATTCGCTTTTCTATGAATTGCCCAACAGTAATTTGTTTACCCACCGTATGCTATTTTCTTGAGAGAAGCCTCTAGTGAAAACTACGGCCCCCGGGTTTATTTCCTATCATATATTAAATCCAAAATATCTTGCTGCAATTTTTCTTTATTTGTTTTATTTTTTATTTTTGTTAGATCTATTTATCAAAACCTATACAATTTAATCTATCTCAATACTGTTGAGGGAATTACAACCCCTCCTACGCGTTGGGTTGCAAGTTTATGTTGTTTGTGTGCAGGTGTTGTTTACACAGTGTATCTTGGTTCTCCTACTGGATTAATAACCTTGGTTTCAGAACTTAGGGAAATACTTACCTTTGATGTGCTGCATCATCCTCTCCTTTTTGGGGAAATACCAACGCAGATTACAAGCAATCGGGAAGAATTTCTGGCGCCGTTGCCGCGGAGACATTATCAACATCTATCAAGTACCTACACATAAACTCTCATCACCTTGCAATTACTTTATTTTCCATTTTCCTCTCGTTTTCATCTCCCCCACTTCTAAAAAAGGTTTTTACAAAAATACAAAAAAAACGTTTACCTTTTTTTGTTTGCTTCTTTTGTTTGCTTGCGATCTTGTTTGCGTAGTCACGATGTCTCAAGAAAATACCAATTTGTGAGATGTTGTCAATACTAACAATAATGATTATATTAGTACTCCTATTGCTCCTCCCGCCGCTAGTGCGGAGTCTTATGATATTAATGCCGCTTTGTTGAATCTTTTCATGAAAGAGCAATTTTCCGGTAATCCTAATGAGGATGCCGCATCCCATCTAAACACTTTCGTATAATTGTGTGATATGCAAAAGAAAAAATATGTGGACAATCATATTGCAAAATTAAAATTATTTCCTTTTTCTTTGCGGGGTCGTGCAAGAATTTGATTTTCATCTTTTCCACGAAATAGTATTGATTCTTGGGATAAGTGCAAAAATGCTTTTATTACTAAATATTTTCCTCCTGCGAAAATTATTTCCCTTAGGAACCAAATTATGAATTTCAAGCAACTTGAGCATGAACATGTTGCGCAATCTTGGGAAAAAATGAAATTGATGCTAAGGAATTGTCCTACTCATGGTTTAAATCTATTGATGATAATACAAAAAAATTATGCGGGATTGAATTTTGTTTCTAGAAATCTTTTAGATTCTGCCGAGGGTGGTACCTTTATGGAAATTACTTTGGCTGAAGCCACTAAATTGCTTGATAATATTATGGCTAATTATTCACAATGGCATACCGAAAGAGCACCTACTAGTAAAAAGGTTAATTCTGTTGAAGAAATTAGTACTTTGGGTGAAAAAGTTGATGCACTTATGAAATTGGTTGCTGGTAAAAGTGCTCCTATTGATCTTAATGATGTGCCTTTGTCTACTTTGATTGAGAAAAATAGTGATCCCATACATGTGAATTTTGTCTCACAAAATAATTTTAATAACAATGCTTATAGGGGAAATTTTAATCCTAGGCCGTTTCCTGTAAGTTCCTCTAATAATTATGGTGATTCCTATGGTAATTCTTATAATAATAATAATAGGATGCCATCTGATCTTCAGAGTAATATTAAAGAATTTATCAATGCTCAAAAAGTTTTCAACACTACAATAGAAGAAAAATTAAATAAGAGTGATGATATGTCTAGGAGCATTGATAGAATTACTCATGATGTAGAAAATGTCAAGATTAAATTTTTTTCACCCAAGGTTGATATCAACGAATCAATTAAAGCTCTATATGTCTGCATGGATGAAAGTAAGAAAAGAACCGCTATTCTTCGAGCTAAAAGAGAATTTTTAGAAAAGCGTTTTCGCTTGATTGCTTTCATAGTAATGATGAAGATGTTAAGATGATTGGTGTTTCTTCTATTGATTCCTTGTTTAGTAATATTAAAATTGATGATGAGAGGACTGAAGAAGAGTCAACTTTAGTTAGAAGGCCTCCTCAGAATTCGGAGGGCGAAAATCTTGTTGGAAAAATTGATAAAAGTGGGTTTAGAGAGGTAAAAACTTTAACTAGTGATGTGCCCACTCTTTTGGATTACAAAGACTTTAATTATGATAGTTGCTCTTTGATTGAATGCATCTCTTTGTTACAATCCATGCTAAATTCACCCAATGCATATGAACAAAATAAAGCTTTTACTAAACATATTGTTGAAGTAATGATAAAAGCTTTAGAAGAAAAGTTAGAATTAGAGATTTCAATTACTGGAAAATTATATGATGAATGGGAACCCACCATTAAAGTCAAGATCAAAAAATATGAGTGCAATGATTTATGTGATTTGGGTGCTAGTGTTTGCACAATTCCGAAATCTCTATGTGATGTGCTAGGTTTTACCAATATGGAAGAATGTTCTCTTAATTTACACTTGGCGGATTCTACTATTAAAAATCCTTTGGGAAGAATTAATGATGTTCTTATCCTTGAAAATAGGAATTATGTGCCCATAGATTTTATTGTTCTTGATATTGATTGCAATCCGTCTTATTCCATAATACTTGGTAGACCATTTTTACGAACTATAGGAGCCGTGATTGACATGAAAGAAGGGAATATTAAATTTTAGTTTCCCCTAACAAAGGGTATGAAACACCTCCCTAGAACTAGAATTAAGCCACCATATGAGTCAATCATGAGGGCAACCTATGGAGCAAAAACCAAAGAAGACAATACTTGAATATCTGCATTATGCCTAGCTAGGGGCGTAAAATAATAACGCTTGTTGGGAGGCAACCCAATAGTTATTCTTTAAATTGTTGTTTCTTTTATGTTTCTCAATAAATTTGCATTTATAATACTGTTATGATTGTGTTTTCATGTTTTAATTAGTGTTTGTGCCAGGTAAAGCCTTTAGGATTATGTTGGATGATAGTTGATTTGATCTTGTTGGAAAACAGAAGGTTTCGCATCTAGTAGCAGAAATGTTAAAATTTGCTGGAGCCTGGAAAAATTCTGAATTTTTTACACATGATTGATATACAAATTTTCCACATCTTCCTAATTGTTCAGTAGTTTTGGAGTTACAGAAATATGAGCTTAATTCAGTTTTCTATAGACTATTCTGGTTTTTGACAGATTCTGTTTTCGTTCCATTGTGTGCTTATTTTGATGAATATATGGATTGTATCGGGGGGTATAAGTCATGGTAAAGTTAGAATACAGTAGGTATAATGCAATAACAAAATATGAATGGGTTGCAACAATACTTCAAGTAGTGAATTGTGTTCTTATACTAACGGATCTCACAAAGGTTTTATTAAGTTTTGTGTGATTGAAATTTTCATGTTTTGGGTGAGATCACGATGGATGAAGGAATAAGGAGTGAAAAGAGCCTAAGCTTGGGGATGCCCATGGCACCCCAAGGTAATATTCAAGGAGTACCAAGCAACTAAGCTTGCGGATGCCCCGGAAGGCATCCACTCTTTCTTCTAACGACCATCGGTAATTTTACTTGGAGCTATATTTTTATTTGTCACATATCATGAGTTTTGCTTGGAGAGCCTTGTATTATATGACTCTTTGCTTGTTTTCCTTTTTATTTTGTCACAATCATCCTTGCTGGACACACCTATTTGAGAGAGCCATAATGATGCTATGATTTTTTAGAATTGCTCTATGTGCTTCACTTAAATTTTTGAGCTATGGAATTTCTCTAGTACTTCACTTATATCTTTTTTAGCACGGTGGTGCTTTAATTTTTGAAGCAATACTCTCATGCTTCACTTAGATTATTTTGAGAGTTAGTAAATTTTGAAGAAATATGTTGTCATGCTTCACTCAGATTATTTTGAGAGTTAGCAAACTTTTAAAGAAATATCCTCTCATGCTTCACTTATTTTATTTTGAGAGTTGAAAATTTTGAAGAAATATTTATGATCCCGTGCTTCACTTAAATTTATTTGAGAGCTTGTTAGTAGAAATGGTAATATATGAATTTAGTCCCAAATTGATAGATATTCAAGAGGGATATAATAAAAACTTTCATGAAGATCATTGGATGTTATAAACTTGATTCCTTGTAATAGTTTTGAGATATGGAGATAGTAATATGTGAGTCATATTGGTGAGTAATTATGCTTTAGTAAGAACATTGGTGTTAAGGTTTGTGATTCCCTGTGCAAGCACGAAAGTCAATAGTTATGCAATGAAGTTACATCCTACTTGTGGTGCATTATTCAGTGTTAGTTATGTTTAATGCACGTTTATGATCGTTTTTGTTTCTTGGTTGGTTGCTTCTCAATCTATTTGCTAGCCTCCATTTGTACTAAGCGGGAATACTGCTTGTGCATCCAACTCCTTAAACCCAAATTGTGCCAAATGAGTCCACCATACCTACCTATATGCGGTATTTCCATGTCGTTCCAAGTAAATTTGTATGTGCCAACTCTAATTTTCAAAATGAATTTCCTTTTTGTGTGCCCGTACCACTCATGAAGCGGCAGGGGGTGGACAATATTTTCCATTCTAGGTAGGTTTTTCTCAAGACGAGTGTTTATTCACTTGTCATTGCACGAGAGTGTGGCAGGTAATAGGGATTCCCTGTCCCAAAATGATTTTTTTATTTTTATGTTGTCAATAATAAAATCCTTGGAAAGTGTTGGTATGGAAGGCACCCGTGGATACGGCTAGCCAGGGATTGTGAAAGAATGGTGGAAAAGGAAATAAACTTTATTTTATGTTTGGGAACCGCCTATGATTTACCTAGCATGGAAGATATTGGGAATTCTCGGTCATTTTTGTTGACAGGAAAAGCATTGCCTCTCAAAATAATTTGATCTCTCAATTTAAGCTAAGAGCTCTGGCACCTCTACAAATCTCTGCTTCCCTCTACGAAGGGCCTATCTATTTACTTTTATGCAATTTTTATTTTTATTAAGTCTCCATCTTCTCTTATAAAGCACCAACTAGGGAACACTATTATCATACTTTTGCATTGGATATAGCTAATATTGGAGTGTGTTTCATGAATGGATCAATGATTGAGCATAATGGGCTAGGGATAGCTTTCTTTAGCGTTGTATTTTGAAAGACATGGCTCCTTGTTGATATGCTTGAGTATTGATGTCCTCATGTCAATTATAGACTATTGCTTTGAATCATCTAAATTCCAAATGTCCATGCTACAAAAGAAAAGAATATGTGATGAGCATGTTAGGCAGCATTCCACATCAAAAAATCTGTTTTTATCATTTACCTACTCAAGGACGAGCAGGAATTAAGCTTGGGGATGCTGATATACGTCTCCAACGTATCTATAATTTTTTATTGTTCCATGCTGTTATATTATCAATCTTGAATGTTTAATATACATTTACTAGCAACTTTATATATTTTTTGGGACTAACCTATTGACATAGTGCCCAGTGCCAGTTTCTTGTTTCTTTTTTACATTGCAGAATATCAATACCAAACGAAGTCCAAATGCCACGAAATTTTTTGGAGATTTTTTTCCTACAGGAAGACACCCAGGAAGCTTCTAGAGGGCACAAGGAATGCTCGTGGGGCCCACTAGGCACCAGGGCGTGCCAGGGGCCTCCGACGCGCCCTGGTGGGTAGTGGGGCCCACGGGCACCCCCTTGACCTACCTCTGCCTCTATAAATACTCTAAAATCCCAAAAACCCTAGGGGAGTCGATGAAACACTTTTGCCGCCGCCGCAAGTTCCAGAACCACGAGTCCAATCTAGAGGCCTTTTCCTACAGTCTGCCGGAGGGGGCAACGATCACGGAGGGGTTCTTCATCATCCTTGTTGCCCCTCTGATGATGCGTGAGTAGTTTACCACAGACCTACGGGTCCGTAGTTAGTAGCTAGATGGCTTCTTCTCTCTTTTTGATCTTCAATACAATGTTCTCCTCGATGTTCTTGGAGATCTATTTGATGTAACTCTTTTTTGCGGTGTGTTTGTTGGGATCCAATGAATTGTGAGTTTATGATCAGTTCTATCCATGAATATTATTTGAGTCTTTGCTGAACTCTTTCATGCATGATTGTTATAACCTCGTATTTCTTCTCCGATTTATTGGTTTGGTTTGGCCAACTAGATTGGTTTATCTTGCCATGTGAAGAGGTGCTTTGTGATCGGTTTGATCTTGCGGTGCTCAATCTGAGTGACAGAAAGATACATGACACGCATGTATCATTGCTATTAAGGGTAACAAGATGGGGTTTATTCATACGTGAGTTTATCTTGTCTACATCATGTCATCATTCTTATTGCATTACTCCGTTTTTTCATGAACTTAATACACTAGATGCATGTTGGATAGTGATACGTCTCCAACGTATCTATAATTTTTTATTGTTCCATGCTGGATGTTTTACATTCATTTTATAGCAACTTTATATCATTTTTTGGGACAAACCTATTGACATAGTGCCAGTGCTAGTTCCTGTTTTTTGTTTGTTTTTTTTACTTCGTAGAATATCCATATCAAATGGGGTCTGAACGCAGCGAAACTTTTTGGAGATTTTTTTTCTGCCCAGAAGACAACTTGGGAGCCAAGGAAGTGCACGAGGGAAGGCCCGTGGGGCCCACCACCCACGTGGGCGCGCCAGAGACCCCTGGCGCGCCCTGATGGGTGGTGGGGCCCATGGAGGTCCTTTCCACCGCCTCTCAGCTCTATAAATACCCAAATATTCCAGAAAGCCTAGGGGAGTCTATGAAACACAATTCCAGCCGCCGCAAGTTCCAGAACCACAAGATCCAATCTAGAGCCCTATCCGGCACCTTGCCGGAGGGGAACATGATCACGGAGGGATTCATCATCCTCATTGGTGCTCCTCTGATGATGCGTGAGTAGTTTACCACAGACCTACGGGTCCGTAGGCGGTAGCTAGATGGCTTCTTCTCTTTTTTTGATTCTCGATACAATGTTCTCCTCGATGTTCTTGGAGATCTATTTGATGTAATGACTTTTTGCGGTGTGTTTGTTGGGATTCGATGAATTGCGAGTTTATGATCAGTTCTATCTATGAATATTATTTGAGTCTTCTTTGATCTCTTATATGCATGATTGTTATAGACTCATATTTCTTCTCCAAAACTTTGGTTTAGTTTGGCCAACTAGATTGATTTTTCTTGCAATGGGAGGAGGTGCTTTGTGATGGGTTCGATCTTGCGGTGTTCTCACCCAGTGACAGATGGGGTAGCGAGGCACGCATGTATCGTTGCTATTAAGGATAAAAATATGGGCTCTATTCCTACATGAATAGATCTTGTCTACATCATGTCATCATTCTTATTGCATTACTCCGTTTCTCCATGAACTCAATATACTAGATGCATGCTGGATAGCGGTCGATGTGTGGAGTAATAGTAGTAGATGCAGGCTGGAGTCGGTCTACTAATCTTGGTCGTTATGCCTATATACATGATCATTGCCTTGGATATCGTCATAATTATTTGCTCTTCTATAAATTGCCCAACAGTAATTTGTTTACACACCGTATGCTATTTTCTCGAGAGAAGCCATTAGTGAAATCTACGGCCCTCGGGTCTATGTTTTATCATATAGTTTTCAGATCTATTATTCCAAAAAACCAAAAATACCTTGCTGCACTTTTTTTTTATTTTGTGTTTTCTCTAGATCTATTTATCCAATCTCTTACAGTTTAATCTATCTCAATATCGAGGAGGGATTGACAACCCCTCTTACGCGTTGGGTTGCAAGTATTTGTTATTTGTGTGCAGGTATCATTTACATAGTGTTGCTTGGTTCCCCTACTGGATTAATAACCTTGGTTTCATAACTGAGGGAAATACTTACGTTGCTGTCATGCATCATCCTCTCCTCTTCGGGGAAATACCAACGTAGATACAAGCAATCAGGAAGAATTTCTGGCACCGTTGCCGGGGAGACATCATCAACATCTGTCAGGTTCCTAATCACAAATCTCATCTCCTTGCAAGTTACATTATTTGCCATTTGCCTCTCGTTTTCATCTCCCCCACTTCACAAAAATATTTGCCTTTTTATTTGCCTTCTTTTTCGTTCGCCTGTTTTTGTCAGATCTCTTGTTTGCATGCAATCTTGTTTGCGTAGTCATGATGTCTCAAAAAAAAAGTATTATGATGTTCCTTACCCCAATATTTTGCTTGATATTGAGAAAAGTACTAAGGAATATATGACTACACAATTTGAGCATAATAAGTTTTTTTACCAAAGAGCTTAAAGAACACTCTACTGTGCTAGATGCTATAACAAAACAACTTGATCATGTTAGTAGAGAAGTTTGTAATCTCCAATCCAAGTATGCTGATGCTGAAAATTTACTAGGTAAAATATTCGATGCACAAGCTACACTAGTAAATCAAATGGCAGCTAAGCCAGTTTGTCTAGAAGATAGTAATGACAAAGATCTTAAAATGATTGGTGTTTCTTCTATTGATTCTTTGTTTAGTAATATTAAACTTGATAAAAAGAGAATTGAAGAAGAGTCAACTTTAGCTAGAGGGCGTCCTCATAATTCGGAGGGTGAAAATCTTGTTGATTTTTTTTGATAAAAGTGGGTTTGGAGAGGTCAAAACTTTAACTAGTGATGTGCCCAAACTCTTGGATTACAAAGACTTTAATTATGATAATTGCTCTTTGATTGAATGTATTTATTTGTTGCATTCCATGTTAAATTCACCCAATTCCTATGAACAAAATAAAGCTTTTACTAAACATATTGTAGAAGCGGTAATGAAAGCTTTAGAAGAAAAGTTGGAATTAGAGATTTCAATTCCTAGAAAGTTATATGATGAGTGGGAACCTACCATTAAAGTCAAGATAAAAAATTATGAGTGTTTTGCTTTATGTGATTTGGGTGCTAGCGTTTCGACAATTCCGAAATCTCTATGTGATGTGCTTGGTCTTACCAATATTGAAGAATGTTCTCTTAATTTGCACTTGGTAGATTCTACTATTAAAAAAACCTTTGGGAAGAATTAATGATGTTGTTATTCTTGCAAATAGGAACAATGTGCCCATATATTTTATTGTTCTTGATATTGATTGCAATCCGTCTTGTCCCATCATACTTGGTAGACCGTTTTTACGAACTATAGGTGCAGTGATTGATATGAAAGAAGGGAATATTAAATTTCAATTTCCACTAAGAAAGGGTATGAAACACTTCCCTAGAACAAGAATTAAGCCACCATATAAATCAATCATGAGGGCAACCTATGGAGCAAACACCAAATATCACAATACTTGAATCTATGCATTATGCCTAGCTAGGGGCATAAAACGTTAGCGCTTGTTGGGAGGCAACCCAATGAATAAAATATTTTTTTCTCTTTTTCTTTCTGTTTTTGTGTGTTCACACAATTATGCTACTGTTATGGTTGTGTTTTTATGTTTTAATTTGTGTTTGTGCCAAGTTAAGCCTTTGCGATAGCTTTGGGTGATAGTTGATTTGATCCTGTTGAAAAACAGAAATTTTGGTTCCAGTAGCAGAATTGTTAAAATTCACAGAAGCGACGAAAAATTCTGTATTATTTACACAGGATTTATATACAAATTGTCTCTGTATTCCTAATATTTCAGAATTTTTTGAGTTACATAAGTATGAGTAAAATTCGAGTGTTTACAGACTGTTCGGTTTTTTACAGATTCTGTTTTCGTTGTATTGTCTGCTTATTTTGATGAATCTATGGATTGTATCGGGGGGTATAAGACATGGTAAAGTTAGAATACAGTAGATATAATGCAATAACAAAATATGAATGGGTTTGCAACAGTACTTAGAGCAAAGATTGGTTTTCTTATACTAACGGATCTCACGAAGGTTTTGTTAAGTTTTGTGTGATTGAAGTTTTCAAGTTTTGGGTGAGACCTCGATGGATGAAGGAATAAGGAGTGAAAAGAGCCTAAGCTTGGGGATGCCCATGGAACCCCAAGATAATATTCAAGGAGAACCAAGCAACTAAGCTTGGGGATGCCCCGGAAGGCATCCCCTCTTTCTTCTAGCAACCATCGGTAATTTTACTTGGAGCTATATTTTTATTCGTCACATATCATGAGCTTTGCTTGGAGCGTCTTGTATTATTTGATTCTTTTCTTGTTTGCCTTTAAGTTTGTCACAATCATCCTTGCTAGACACACCTATTTGAGAAAGCCATAATGATGCTATGATTTGTTAGAACTAGCGGAGTGACCCGCGCATTTGCGTGGCTAGATTTGCAGTCCATTGAGTTTTTTTCCTTATGTTTAGTTATTGGCATGCTTAGATAGAAATTTAAAATTGTAGGAAATTGGTAGCAAATAACATCGCGCAGGTGCCAGCTGATTTGAAACTTGCTCCATATTACAAATAATAGACGTTTAGTTATGCCTAGTGTCAAAATTTTAAAACTTTGACATGTAAATCATTTTGATTATTTATATAGTGAGGAAAACCAATGTAAATGTCTATCCAAGAATATTTGTAGAGTCTTATAACTTTCATGATTTATACATATATAATAATGTAAATTAATGTTAAAAACGTCATTTAACTATGATATGGAGTGAGGCTTTGTCCATTCAATGATTTTGTACCCCTATGTGAACTGCTATTCATTTTAGTTCTGCTAAGTGATTGTAATTTGGCAGAATGTTTTGTTAAGTAAATTATGATATTGGCAATATTTGGAGTGTGGAAATACAAGATGTATGGTCCATGGCCTGCTATGGAAAATTGTAGATGTATATATTTCAAAAATTTAAAATATGCTTCTACCGAAAAAATTAAAAATAATAATGGTGACATTTAAACCTCGTTTTATCTTCGTCCTCACCATGTCTCTAGATGCTTTCACACATGATTCGGTTATCCATCAAAACATACTAAAAACATTTATGTCTAGCACACTCTCATCGGTGTTATTTCTGAACATGCCAATTTTGTTTTGCATTGCCTTGTACTTCTTTAAGCACATTGACATGACTCATTTTTTAGAAACCTACTGTTTAAGCGTGACATCTTTTGTTGTGTTTTCTTGCTACAATATGCGCACTCAAGCAAAATACTTGCATAACTATAGCAATCTTTTATCCGATGTCATGCATGTCATGTGTGGGACTGTTGTACCTGTACATTTATCTGACGCTTCAGTATGTATAACTTCTCCATCGCTGTTAACTGACATGAAAGCCTTGAGTGAATCCCGTTTATGTCTTATCCACGTCTTTTCGTACCACCGGAGATACGCATATTCATACCTTTAGAGCAAACTTTGCGCACACACTGGTACAACGAGGTGCTATACAAATGGTTTTTAACCCCTTTCCGCGACGGCGTTTGATACGTCTCCATCTTATCTGCTTTTCCAAACTCTTTTGCCCTTGTTTTGGACTCTAATTTGCATGATTTGAATGGAACTAACCCGGACTGACGCTGTTTTCAGCAGAATTGCCATGGTGTTGTTTTTGTGCAGAAATAAAAGTTCTTGGAATGACCTGAAACTTCACGGAGATCAGTTTTGGAATAAATAAAAAATATTGGTGAAAGAATCAACTGAAGGGGCCCACACCCTGTCCACAAGGGTGGGGGCGCGCCCTCTGTCCTTGTGGGCCCTCTGGACCTCCACCGACCTCAACTCCAACTCCATATATTCACGTTCGGGGAGAAAAAAATCAGAGAGAAGGATTCATCGCGTTTTACGATACGGTGCCGCCACCACCTCCTGTTCTTCCTCGGGAGACCAGATCTGGAGTCCGTTCGGGGCTCCGGAGAGGGGAAATCGTCACCGTCATCATCATCAACCATCCTCCATCACCAATTTCATGATGCTCACCGCCGTGCATGAGTAGTCCCATCGTAGGCTTGCTGGACGGTGATGGGTTGGATGAGATTTATCATGTAATCGACTTAGTTTTGTTAGGGTTTGATCCCTAGTATCCACTATGTTCTAAGATTGGTGTTGCTATGACTTTGCTATGCCTAATGCTTGTCACTAGGGCCTGAGTACCATGATTTCAGATTTGAACCTATTATGTTTTCATGAATATATATGTGTTCTTGATCCTATCTTGCAAGTTATAGTCACCTACTACGTGTTATGATCCGGCAACCCCGGAGTGACAATAGTCGGGACACTTCCCGGTGATGACCGTAGTTTGAGGAGTTCATGTATTCACTAAGTGCTAATGCTTTGGTCTGGTACTCTATTAAAAGGAGGCCTTAATATCCCTTAGTTTCCATTAGGACCCCGCTGCCACGGGAGGGTAGGACAAAAGATGTCATGCAAGTTCTTTTCCATAAGCACGTATGACTATATTTGGAATACATGCCTACATTATATTGATGAATTGGAGCTAGTTCTATGTCACCCTGTGTTATAACTATTGCATGATGAATGCCATCCGACATAATTATCCATCATTGATCCATTGCCTACGAGCTTTTCACATATTGATCTTTGCTATCTTACTTTTCCGTTGCCACTGTTACAATTGCTACAAAACTGCTACTGTTACTTTTGCCACCGTTACCGTTACTTCCATACTACTTCGCTACTAAATACTTTGCTGCAGATATTAAGTCTTTCAGGTGTGGTTGAATTGACAACTCAGCTGTTAATACTTGAGAATATTCTTTGGCTCCCCTTGTGTCGAATCAATAAATTTGGGTTGAATACTCTACCCTCGAAAACTGTTGCGATCCCCTATACTTGTGGGTTATCAAGACCTTTTTCTGGCGCCGTTGCTGGGGAGCATAGCTCTATTCTCTGAGTCACTTGGGATTTATATCTGTTGATCACTATGTGGAATTTGAAAGATACTAGAACCAAGATTTTTCCCTCAACTACGAGGGGAGGTAAGGAACTACCATCTAGCTCTGCACTTGATTCACCTTCTGTTTTGAGTAAGCTTGAGACACCTACACCTGCTAGTAATTCTGATATGTCGCAAGTAATTGATGATGCCACTTCTGCTATGCATGATGCTAATGATGATACTACTGCTTTGCTTGATAATATTGTGCCACTAGGTGAATTTCTTGATGAACAACTTGCTAGGGTTAGAGAAAATGAAATTGCTGAAACTGATGATATTATTGAAATTGAAGATTATGATTCTCCCCCTAGATATGAATTGCATGTTGTACCTGAGGGTTATATTATGGATGAAGAAACTGCTAGAGGCTTTCTTGCTTGCAATGATAGAGAAGATCTTAAGAAATTGCTAGCTAAGCTGAAAGAAAAATCCTTGGATGCTAGAATGAAATATAATCCCAATTTTGCTACTTCACCTATCTTTGTTACTGATAAGGATTATGAATTCTCTGTCGATCCTGAGTTAATTACTTTGGTTGAATCTGATCCCTTCTATGGTTATGAATCTGAAACAGTTGTGGCACATCTTACTAAACTGAATGATATAGCCACCCTATTTGCTCATGAGGAAAAAATTCACTTCTATTATATTCTTAAATTGTTTCCTTTCTCGTTAAAAGGTGATGCTAAGTTATGGTTTAATTCTCTTGCTCCGGGTTGTATGCGTAGTCCCCAGGATATGATTTATTACTTCTCTCAAAAATATTTCCCTGCTCATAAGAAACAAGCTGCCCTATAGGAAATATTTAACTTTGTGCAATCTGAAGAAGAGAGTCTCCCACAAGCTTGGAGGAGGCTTCTCCAATTTCTTAATGCTTTACCTAATCATCCTCTCAAGAAAAATGAAATACTTGATATCTTTTATAATGGACTAACCGATGCTTCTAGGGACCGCCTAGATAGTTGTGCTGGTTGTATTTTTAGGGAACGAACTATTGAGCAAGCTGAATTGCTATTGAATAATATATTGAGTAATGATAATGATTGGACACTTCCTGAACCAACTCCTAAGCCAACTCCGAAGAAAAGAGGTGTTCTATTTCTCAGTCCCGAAGATATGCAAGAGGCAAAGAAATCTATGAAAGAAAAAGGTATTAAAGCTGAAGATGTTAAGAATTTACCGCCTATTGAAGAAATACATGGTCTTGATAACCCGACACAGGTAGTAGAGGTAAACTCTCTCCATAGATTTGATGATGGTGATATTCCTCATAATAAGTCTGCTAGTCAATGCTTGGATGAGTTTGATAATTTTATTGCTAAACAAGAAAATTTCAATGCTTATGTTAGTAGACAATTGAAACGTAATGCTTACATGCTTGACCACTTAGGTGATTATATGAGTAGAACTATTAATGATCTTAAGCTTATTAGTAAACATGCTTCCATGGTTACAACTCAAGTAGAACAAGTACTTAAGGCACATGATGATTTGCTTAATGAGTTGAATAGTAAGAACAATGATAATGCTGTTAGGGTTATGACTAGAGGTGGTAAAATGACCCAGGAACCTTTGTATCCTGAGGGCCATCCTAAGAGAGTTGAGCAAGATTCTCAGAGAATTAATACTGATGCATCTAGTCCTAGTAATAAAAAGAAAAAAGAAAACTGATAGGACTTTGCATGCTTCTAGTGAACCTGCTATAGATACACCTGAGAATCCCAATGATATTTCTATTTCTGATGCTGAGACACAATCTGGGGATGAACTTGAACCTAGTGATAATGTTAATAATGATGTTCATGTTGATGCTCAACCTAGTAATGATAATGATGTAGAGATTGAACTTGTTGTTGATCTTGATAACCCACAATCAAAGAATCAACGTTATGATAAGAGAGACTTTGTTGCTAGAAAACATGGTAGAGAAAGAGAACCATGGGTTCAGAAACCCATGCCCTTTACTCCTAAGCCATCCAAGAAAAAGGATGATGAGGATTTTGAGCGCTTTGCTGAAATGATTAGACCTATCTTTTTGCATATGCGTTTAACCGATATGCTTAAAATGCCTCCTTATGCTAAGTATATGAAAGATATTGTTACAAATAAAAGAAAGATACCGAAGGCTAAAATTTCCACCATGCTTGCTAATTATACTTTTAAGGGTGGAATACCAAAGAAACTTGGAGATCCAGGAGTACCAACTATACCATGCTCCATTAAAAGAAACTATGTTAAAACTGCTTTATGTGATCTTGGAGCCGGTGTTAATGTTATGCCTTTCTCTTTGTATCGTAGACTTGAATTGAATAAGTTGACACCTACTGAAATCTCTTTGCAAATTGCTGATAAATCAACTGCTATACCCATCGGTATTTGTGAGGATGTGCCTGTTGTGGTTGCAAATGTTACTATCTTAACGGACTTTGTTATTCTTGATATTCCCGAGGATGACAGTATGTCGATCATCCTTGGTAGACCCTTTTTGAATACTGCAGGGGCTGTTATTAATTGCAACAAAGGCAATGTCACTTTTCATGTTAATGGTAATGAGCATACGGTACACTTTCCGAAGAAACAACCTCAAGTTCATAGTATCAATTCTATTGGAAAAATTTCAACTATTACTATCGGAGGTTTGGAATTCCCTCTCCCTACTGTCAAAAGAAAATGTGATATTCTTATTATTGGGGACATGCATATCCCCGTTGAGCTAACCTAGTGTTATTCGAAAATTCTCTGGTTTCATGTCATTTGGAAGAAGTTTGTTAATAAGACTTGATCAACCTTGTTAACGGATTCCTTTTGATGAGCATGAGATGGATGAATTTAGAAGGCACAACTTGCTGTACCCACCTCTTACTTTCTATTTTTTAGATTTAATAAAGCAAAAATAGTATTTTCTGTCTGTTTTCTGAATTATTCGTGAAATAAAAATGACCCAAAAATAAAAGTTCTCCAAATACCCTGAAAATTTAGTATGATTTTTTATAAAATATTTGAGAATTTCTGGCACTGGGAACACACCAGGGGGACCCACCACCTGTCCACAAGGACGGAGGGCGCGCCCTACCCCCCTGGGCGCGCTCCCCAGTCTTGTGGGTCCCACATGGCTCCCCTCCACCTATTCCAGCACCCATCCACTTCGTCTTCCTCTAGAAAAAATCATCCCATAACTCAAACTCGTGTTCTTGCTCATTTTGCTACCATTTTCGATCTCCTTGTGTAAAGCTCCATTTGCAAAACTGTTTTGGGGGATTGTTCTTCGGTATGTGACTCCTCCAATGGTCCAATTAGTTTTTGTTCTAGTGCTTTATTTATTGCAAATTTTTGCTGCTGTGATGACCCTGTTCTTGAGCTTGCATGTCAAATTTATATGGTCCAAAGTAGTTTTGATGCATGATATAGCCTCTAGGCACGTGTAGGAGTAGTTGCTATCAATTTTGTTGAGTTTGGTTCACTTTTATTTTGAGTCACTAAAAATTTTAGAAAATTTTCAGAGGAAGAAAAATGTCTAGGAAAATGTACCAAGGTGGTTCTTCGAGGAAGCAAGCACCTAGGCCCGCGATACATGAGCCGGACCTTGAACCACCAAGGGAAGCTCAAATGCGGCCTTGTGAATGGTCGTCGGATGAATTCATGGTTCATGCAGGTTTCAAGGATGAGTTTGATGCATACGTACAAAAGGCCGGCTTTGAGGACTTCGTGTCAGATAAGTGCCGACAATACTACTACCTCACCGATTCCTTTGTGCGGAGGTTTGAATTTTCATCTAAGCGTAATACCCATACTATTTTATTTGATCTTTATGATGAATCATATACCATGGACCTTGAACATTTTAATACTGCTTGCAAAATCCGACAATGGGGCCTTCTTAGTGAGCCTCACAAAGCTGAATACAATGATTTCCTTGCTAGCATCACCGTGGGAGAAACTAGAAATATCACACAAGCTACCATAGGGAGCATTCACTTTCCTGCCATACCTTATTTTGCTCTCTTTATAGGTAGATGCATTAATGGTAAGCATGAGCATTGCCACCTTTGCGTTCCAGATCTTAGTATCCTCAAGTGTGCGGTGTTAGGTGATAAGCATTATAATTTGGGGGCTATTATTGCGAGGAGGTTACATCATAATGCTAAAGAGGGAGATTTATTTGATGGGATTTATGCAACTCGTTTAACTAATTATCTTGGAGTACCCATAAGGGAGAATGACATGGAGTTGCCACCTGCTTTTCTTGATTATGATGCTTTGGTGCGTTATCAGTTTCTTGAGAGGAAGGAACAGTCCCTCCAGTACCGGCTAATCTTTGACAGACGGTGTGCCGTCCATATTACCCTTCCTACTCCTGCCTTCTTTAACTTTCAGGTGAATGGCAGATATTTTATAACTAGAGAGGAGGCAAACGAGTATGAGAGAACAGCGGAGGCAGCTCGCCTCCAGGAGGCAGCTCGCCAAGCAGTAGCTGCCGCAGCACAATACAACCCCAACTACGATTTCGGATATCATCCGGGCCAGTGGTGGCCCTAGACCAACTTTGGCCAAAAGCCTAAGCTTGGGGGAGTACGTATTTCTCATCGACATTACATTCATGTTCACACACTCATTCTAGTTGTCAGTGTTCATACTTTTTCATTGTATTATCCATGTTAGTTTATTTTCTTGTTCTCGCTTTCTTCTTGTGTGTTTGAAAAGCCTTTGAGAAAAACAAAAAAAAATTAGTTGTAGCTTAGTTTACTTTCCATGCTTAGTTGTAGTATTAAAGAAAACCCAAAAAGATTTCTCGTTCTTCTTTTACTTGTTGGGAGCTTTCCCGTGTAAATAGTTTTTCTCGTTCTTGTTTTACTTTCTTCAGAAAAACAAAAACTCCAAAAACATTTCAGTGTGTTTCTTTGAAATTCTTTTCTTTTCTTTGGGGGTCGAGGAGAGAAGACCACGATGAAAATGTTGAGTGGCTCTCATATGCATTATTGTTGATCTAACAAAGAGCCCATATTATATTGTCTTCTCCTTTGAATAAATGTTTGTAGATTCCAGCTTAGTCCAATGCACATGCACTATTATTATTATCCACACCGTTTGGTCGTGCAAGTGAAAGGCAATAATGACGATATATGATGAAATGATTTGGATGAGGAAAAGCTGGTATGAACTCGACCTATCTTGTTTTTGTAAATATGATTAGTTCATGGTTCCTGATTCAGCCTATTATGAATGAAACATGTTTGCAATGACAATTAGAGATTATAGTTACTCATGCCATGCTTAATAAGCTAGGGGTTTATAATAGTTTACCTTGCGTGCTAACATGCTCTTAAAATGGTTGTGATGTAGTATGATAGGATGGTATCCTCCTTTGAATGATTCGAGTGGCTTGACTTGGCACATGTTCACACATGTAGTTGAAAACAAAATCAACATAGCCTCCACGATATTTATGTTCATGGTGATTTATATCCTACTCAAGCTTGCATTCAATATTGGTTACTCTCAATGCATGTTTATGACTGTTGTCACTCTCTAGTTGGTCGCTTCCCAGTCTTTTGCTAGCCTTCACTTGTACTAAGCAGGAATACTGCTTGTGCATCCACTTCCATAAACCCAAATTTGTTCCATATGAGTCCACCATACCTTCCTATAGGCGGTATTTACCTGCCGTTCCAAGTAAATTTGCATGTGCCAAACTCTAAACCTTCAAATGATAATCTGTTTTTTATGCCCGAATTGCTCATGTAGCGACTGGTGGCTGTCAGTATCTTCCATGCTAGGTGGGTTATTCTCACGATGAGTGGACTCCACTCATCATTCACAAGAAAATGGCTGGTAATCGGGATGCCCAGTCCCATGCTCAAATCAAATCAAAATAAATTAAAACAAAACTCCCCCAGGATTGTTGCTTGTATGGACGGTACCCGTTGTTTTGGACCAGCCGTGGAGTGTGCTTGTGGGTTTAGGGGGAGTAAAAAACTTTACCATTCTGTTTGGGAACCGCCTATAATGTATGTAGTATGGAAGATATCGAGATCTCTTGGTCGTTATGTTGACAATGAAAGCATACCGCTCAAAATTATATTCATCTCTGTTTTAAAAACTCGAGCTCTGGCACCTATGCAAATCCCTGCTTCCCTCTGCGAAGGGCCTATCTATTTACTTTTATGTTGAGTTCTCTTATAAAAAGCACTAGTTAGAGAGCACCACTGTCATTTGTATGCTTTGTTATTAATTGATATTGAGTATGACTGTGACTGGATCTCCTTCACCATGAATTACAATCTCTAGTCAGTCCTTGATCTTCAGGGGTGCTCTGCATTTATGTTTTGCGGTCTCAGAAAGGGCTAGCGAGATACCATCTTGTTATATCATATCATGATTGTTTTGAAAAAGTGTTGTCATCCGAGATTTATTATTATTGCTCGCTAGTTGATTATGCCATTTATATGAGTAAATGTGAGACCTAAATGTTATTGTGAATATGGTTAGTTCATAATCTTTGCAAAAAACTTGAATGCTGGCTTTACATATTTGCAACAACAAGATCAAAAAGAGTTTGTAAAAGTTTTTCTTTATCACTTTCAGTTTGTCAACTGAATTGCTTGAGGACAAGCAATGGGTTAAGCTTGGGGGAGTTGATACGTCTCCATCGTATCCACTTTTCCAAACTCTTTTGCCCTTGTTTTGGACTCTAATTTGCATGATTTGAATGAAACTAACCCGGACTGATGCTGTTTTCTGCAGAATTGCCATGGTGTTATTTTTGTGTAGAAATAAAAGTTCTCGGAATGACCTGAAACTTCACGGAGATCAGTTTTGGAATAAATAAAAAATATTGGCGAAAGAATCAACTGAAGGGTCCCACACCCTGTCCACAAGGGTGGGGGGCGCGCCCTCTGTCCTTGTGGGCCCCCTGGACCTCCACCGACCTCAACTCCAACTCCATATATTCATGTTCGGGGAGAAAAAAATCGAAGAGAAGGATTCATCACGTTTTACGCTACGGAGCCGCAGCCACCTCCTGTTCTTCCTCGAGAGACCAGATCTGGAGTCCGTTCGGGGCTCCGGAGAGGGGAAATCGTCGCCGTCATCATCATCAACCATCCTCCATCACCAATTTTATGATGCTCACCGCCGTGCGTGAGTAATCCCATCGTAGGCTTGCTGGACGGTGATAGGTTGGATGAGATTAATCATGTAATCGAGTTAGTTTTGTTAGGGTTTGATCCCTAGTATCCACTATGTTCTAAGATTGATGTTGCTATGACTTTGCTATGCCTAATGCTTGTCACTATGGCCCGAGTGCCATGATTTCAGATCTGAACCTATTATGTTTTCATGAATATATATGTGTTCTTGATCCTATCTTGCAAGTTATAGTCACCTACTACGTGTTTTGATCCGGCAACCCCGGAGTGACAATAGTCGGGACACTTCCCGGTGATGACCGTAGTTTGAGGAGTTCATGTATTCACTAAGTGCTAATGCTTTGGTCCGGTACTCTATTAAAAGGAGGCCTTAATATCCCTTAGTTTCCATTAGGACCCCGCTGCCACGGGAGGGTAGGACAAAAGATGTCATGCAAGTTCATTTCCATAAGCACGTATGACTATATTCGGAATACATGCCTACATTATATTGATGAATTGGAGCTAGTTCTGTGTCACCCTATGTTATAACTGTTGCATGATGAATGCCATCCGACATAATTATCCATCATTGATCCATTGCCTACGAGCTTTTTCACATATTGATCTTTGCTAAGTTACTTTTCCGTTGCCACTGTTACAATTGCTACAAAACTGCTACTGTTACTTTTGCCACCGTTACCGTTACTTCCATACTACTTCGCTACTAAATACTTTGCTGCAGATATTAAGTCTTTCAGGTGTGGTTGAATTGACAACTCAGCTGCTAATACTTGAGAATATTCTTTGGCTCCCCATGTGTCGAATCAATAAATTTGGGTTGAATACTCTACCCTCGAAAATTGTTGCGATCCCCTATACTTGTGGGTTATCAGCTTTCTGAACCATCGCCTAGTGAGTGACTGCGATAGGGGGGTGCTTCCCACACGACCCAAAAACCGTCGGGGATAGGCCCTCCTAGCACACGCGCTCGGCAAATGAGGTCGTGTGCGACGGGCGAGCGATCAAATACGATTATACAGGCCCAATCGGTTCCGGTCGTAAGTACATCCCACATAGTCAGTCCCAAACAAATGTTTCCGTTTGTTATGTACATTCCACACAGTCAATCCAAGAAATACATTTCCGTTCTTATGTACATCCCACACAGTCAATCCAGGGAAAACGTTTCCGTTCGTATGTACATCCCACACAGTCAATCCAGGGAAAATGTTTCCGTTCGTATATACATCCCACATAATTTTATGTATAGGCTCGTGTGTGATAGATGTAACTATCACACACGCTCTACCTCGGTTAACCGTTTGCTTTTATTCAACTACATCACACACGATTTGATGAAGAAAACTGTATGGCATTGGGCTATCCATCACAAGCGCTTTTACTGCTAGAACCGTTTGCAAAGTTCCATGACCCATTTAGCAGGTTTATTAGTTTACAATTAATAATTCCAGTATTACGCAAATTCACATTTCATATCGAACAGCTGTTTGCTGATTTCATATCATGCACATAAATATATTTTAACATCACAGTACAATAGCTACATTAAAACAGCACAGTACAACATATAGCTAGTTCAGCTTCATAAGAACAATATATTCATTTCCCTAATCGAGATCATCCAGGCTCGTCTTATCCACCTCTGCTTTCAGTTCAGTAAGAACCTGTTTTGCACTGGCTAACTGGGAAAGTGCCTCCTCCTTCGCCAACACCATCTTAGCAAAGTCTGATTTAAAAAATCTGAGCTTGTTCTCCACCTTCCTCTTTTTATCCCGCATCTTCAAATATTCTTCAGCGTTGACAACACTTTCTCTAAGCCTACCTCTGTTCTCTTCCTCATACATGCTCCAGAGCTTTGCTAGGCACATCTTCAAAGACTGTGGCCACTCTTGATCAACCCACTCTAGGTAAGAACACTTCCGTTCATCCTATAATATTTAAAACTAGATCAGTAACAATTGTAGGGGAAATGGGTTTATAGCAACATAGAAAATCACCAATACTTATTTTGAAAAACTGAAGAAACAGGTTAATTATGACATTTCTTCTCAAAAAGGTCAATGTGCAAATGAATTAATTGCTACTGAGACAACAACCAAATTCTGAAACATCAGAAGCTATAATTAACTACAACAACGCTACAAGTTCTTACTCATGTACTATAAATAACAAATTGAACATTTTATGAGGAAGCTAAATATAACTGCAACAACATAGCGACAGTGTTTGGATGACAGCAAATTGATACTAACAGGTGTGTACATGCACAAATTTAGTAACATAGAACTAATAGCACTAAGGCCGTCCACTATGTATGCCAAAACTGGTGTAAAGACACCTGTTGCTACATTTCGCACCGATGCTCTGCACTGGCAAGCTGATGCAACGGAAAAAAATTAGGGACCCGTAATCCGAAGCACCTAGCTGCTCCGATGCCCAGTTCCTTCGTGCCATAAAGATTTAGTATTTTACTGCTTGCCTGCTCGGATGTGTGGACCAAAGTTGGCTGCACAAACTGCTGAAGCGGTGCCAAATTATTTTTTAATGGCACCGTTGATGAGATGGCAACATTTTTAGATACTAGGTACAAATTGTGACACTGTCTTAACATCCAGAATAACATAGCACAGTGACAGTGTATGAATCACATCTAACAAATGATTTGTAACAATGAAAGTGGGACTAACCTTCTCTGCACATGCCAGAAACTTCCTCCCACTGTCCACAGATTCAAACGCAACTAGCTTCACGCATGGAGATTGATGGTGACAACAAGCAGAAAGGTCTTCAGCCACCCCGCTCCATTCGCTGCAACTGATGGTCCTAGGGAGCTACAAGAGGAAGAAATGACTCAAATCGACCGCCGGGTTAAAATCCTTCATTCCAAGTCATAGCCCGAGAGAGAGAAGAGAGGCATACCTGGGTGGTGAAGGATTTGCCGAAGGAGGAGGAACCGCTGGAGAGGTCATTGAAGAAGACCATGGCGACCCTGGCGGTAGGATGCGAGATGGCGAGAGCGAGGAAGCAAGCGAGGAAGCAGCTATAGCTTAGGAAGGAAGGAAGGAGGAAACAGGGGAAATGTGACTTGTGGTCGGGGAGAAAAGGGGGTGGGGAAGGGGGGCGGGGGGTAGATATTTCGGCGGTAGGCCAAAAATTTCAAAATGTGGAGGGAAACTTTGCGCGCGGTGCCGCCGGACACCATTCACTTTGAACGATTGTGTGCATCGCAAATGATTCTTCTGCTTTACGCGCATGGGATGAGTTTGATAATTCAAATTTTGGTGGAAATTTCCCTGGGTACTGTCCTCATCCATGTCATTGCATAATTTAACATTGCTTGCTAATTTGGGCACACAAAAGAGCGTACAGCACATAGACCAGACTTACTGAATCGAGCAATTTTAGTAATTAAATAGATCCAGTTGACCTAAACATTGCTCTAACAAAAGACCAGCATTAAAAACAAAGCCTAAGTACGCATAATTTTAACAAAGTCGCTGCCGTGCCCGCCTATGCATCGCTGGTGTGAGATGAGACGTCGATGACTTGTCCTGGCAACATGCCGCCGTTGGTGGACTCCGCGTCCCCCCTGCTGAAGTCGACCGCGTTCTCGTCCTCATCCTCGGCGCCACCCTCAAGGTTGTAGTACTCGTATTAGTGGCTGCGCCAGAGCTCGCGTTGGTACTCCACCACCGATTCCTCGATGGACAGACTCTTCTCTACCTCGACCACGGCCATGCGCAACTCCTCCTCCCGGTGCTCCTCGATCTCTGCCGCCTCCTGCATCTCCAGCTCCCGCTCAGCGATCTCATGAGGAAGCAGGTGGTCCATGGCCACCGCCGCCTTTTCAGACATGGGTTGCATGCTGGATTCTGAGGTGGCCTGGAATATCTTGGTTGTGTGTCCTCGATCTTGGTGTGGATGGCCTCGACCCGGGCCAGGGCGACATCGGTAGCACGGACGGCAGCTCGAGCGCTCTCGGCATTTGTAGCCGCTGTCGCAGTAGCAGCTGCAGCCGTCTCGGCTGCTGCTGCCACCCAGTCGACTGCAGTAGACGCCCTCTCGGTAGATGCAGCCGCGCTCAATGCGGATGCGGTGGCACTCTCGGCGTAGGCGGCCGCGCTCTCGGCGCAGGAGGCGTCGCTCGGGGAGGACGCGGCAACCGTACGGGCCTTCACGAAGCGTTTCCACGGCGTCATCTTTGCAAGAAGGGGTTGCGGGAATGGGGATCGGGGGTTGCCGGCACTGGAGTAGATGAGCCGGTGAAGCTTAAGGAGGAAGACTTAAATAGACCCACGAATTTCATCGCAAACGGTTCCTACAAAAAACTGTGTGTGATGTTGTTGATATTTTTTATTAGCTGTGAAAGAAGAATTTGGAGTAAAGTGGCAACGGATGGTGTTTTAAATGTACGAGAAAATTTGTAGTACTAATACAACTGTCATGTCAAATTTTGGAAAATTTCAGGGGTTATTTGACCTTTTAAGACATTAAGTGATTTTCTAGCCATTTAATGACCGTAATTCAAATTTGAACTACATGTACATGTAACAGCTAACCATAACGGTTTGAAAAGTCATATTTTGTGTACTTGTGTGCGAGTTAATTCCATGTGCAGTATATTGGAAGGAATTTTCAAACATATTGGTCTCACGGCTATGACACAATTAAGCATGGAGTGCCATGGCACTTAAATTCCAAAAAATTAAAAAAAGATCAGAAACACATGAAACCTTCCTTGATGTAATGTCATGCAACCAAGATGATGTGGTAAAAAAATTTGGCATGTTTGATGAAAGTTTGGACACACACCCCTCACAAACCAAAGCAACTCACTAGAAGGCTTGTGGTTCCGAGAGGGAAAATGCATGTTTGATGACGAACGGGCGATAGCTTTCTCTTACGGGATTCAAAAAATTTCTACAGTTAACGTGCACTAATACAACTGTCGTGTCAAAATTTGGAAAATTTCAGGGGTCATTTGACCTTTTTAAGACATTTAAGTGATTTTCTAGCCATTTAATGACCGTAATCCAAATTTGAACTACATCTACATGCAACGGCTAACCATAACGGTTTGAAAAATCATATTTGTGTACTTGTGTGTGAGTTAATTCCATGTGCAGTAAATTGGAAAGAATTTTCAAACATATTGGTCTCACGCCCTGGACACATGCATGGAGTGCCATGGCATTTAAATTCCAAACAAATAAAAAAAAAGATCAGAAACACTTGAAACCTTGCTTGATGTAATGTCATGCCACCAAGATGATGTGGTAAAAAAATTGGCATGTTTGACGAAAGTTTGGACACACACCCCTCACAAACCGGAGCAACTCACTAGAAGGCTCGTGGTTCCGAGAGGGAACAATGCATGTTTGATGACGAATGGGAGATAGCTTCCTCTTACGGCCTTCAATTTTTTTCTACATTTAACGTGCACTAATACAGCTGTCATGTGAAAAATTGGAAAATTCTACGGGTCATTTGACCTTTTAAAGACATTTAAGTGATTTTTTAGCCATTTAATGACCGTAATTCAAATTTGAACTACATCTACATGCAACGGCTAACCATAACGGTTTGAAAAATCATATTTTTGTGTACTTGTGTGCAAGTTAATTCCATGTGCAGTTAATTGGAACGAATTTTCAAACATATTGGTGTCATGGCTTGGACACATGCATGGAGTGCCATGGCATTTAAATTCCAAAAAATTAAAAAATCATCAGACGATGTAAATATCTGGTGTTCAAAAAAGAAAATGTAAAGATCTGGCAAGAAAATCGGTCCCCACATGATTGGCACTCTATTTCGCGCCTTGAGGTTTGGAAAGTGAGTGGCGCGGGTTATTAATCAGACACGGTTCTATATTGGAAACCGTCAGCTATTAAGTTCACACACGGATTTTGCTGCGGGAATCGTGTGTAATTCAAACTACAGTACTCGTAAATTCCGGCGACCGGCGTGTGTACTGTTCCCGTCGATCTAGATTCCGGCCGCCAATCAATACTACCTTGCTCACGTCGTCCCGCCTGCATTCTCATCTACATCCTTCCCTCGCTCGCCCTCTCTCTCTCTCTCTCAAATCTCGGCCATGGCGCCACCGATCTGCCCATGCGCCAACGAGGAGGCGCCGTACCCCGAGGACGCTCAGTCGAAGAGCAGCGACATGGAGGACCCCTACGCGCTACCGGACGAGGTTGCGCAGGACCCCCCAACTTTGGAGTGGTTTTGGGGCCAGTACAATCATTGTTTATGGAAGTCGCTGCTGCCGGCTGAGAAAGCCAGGCAAGTGGCGTTCAAGAAGGAGATGGCGGAGGAGGAAGCCAGGTACCAGGCGGCCCGTGAAGCCCGTGATGCCGCCTGGAAAAAGGAGGCGGTGGAGCTTTGGGGGTGGGCGCATCATCGTGCGGAGGAGGTGTATGAAGACGGGTACTTCACGAGGAAGGTCAAAGGCGCTAGGCACCTCATCGCTGCGTGGAGGTGGGCCGATAAGCTCCAGTGTGCCACCGACGAGGAGCTCCGGTGGGCGCCCAATGAAATGGCAAGATCGTTCGCGCTCGTCCGCCAGCAAGAGGCAGATCGGTACCTCAAGCGCTGCGAGGCGGAGGAGGCGGAGTGCTGCCTCCGCCCTGGGAAGACACCGCGCACCAGGGAGCTGCTGGCGAGGGGCTACCGGAATACTGCCCCCAGGAGGGATTATTAGTTTTAGTATTTTTCATTTTCAATTTTATGCATTGTACCTAGTAGTTAAGTATCATCACGTATATGTGATGATATTATATATATTCTGTGATGAACTAATGAACAATTAAAATATATTATGAATTCCATTTTCTATCTGTTTTTGTATACTAATTTGTATCTATCTGTTATCATCCACATATACAGAATGGAATACACACATTGAAACAGAACATATAAGAACGGAAAACAGAGTACACACATTGAAATAGAGCAATAAACAGAGCAATATTATGATTGCTATGAATACATAGCGATCCACGTCGAAACGACTCAACAAAATAAAACGCGTCCATGAGACCATGACCAGCAGCCCTTGCCTACGGTAGCTCTTGGCTCTACCTGAACTCATGCAGGCGTTCATCCAAGCGGTCGACACGCTCACGGTACATCTGGAGCACGATCTTGAGCTCCAAGTTGGCTATTTCATCGGAGATCACCAGCTCGAGGATGCGACAGCCATGTTCCTCTACTGCGCCCTGGTGGACACCTGGGCTAAGGAGGCGGTCGAGCCTAGTGACCAGCGCGTTGGCATCGAGCGGGCCGCGGACAAGGCGAACGGCGTGACCCATGCGAATGGCGCGGCGGGCGTCCGGTGCAAGTACGGCGTGGCCGGCCTCTGGTGCAAGTACGGCACTGAGGGCCTCTGTCCACTCCTGGTGAGGAATGGGGGTATTGACAGGACGTGTACCCAGCTGCGACGCCCGGTCGAGAGCAGGCAGGCGCCGATGGATCCGCTCTTGCTATGCGGCGCGCTGCGCCTCTTGCTCTGCGGCGCTCCAACGGTCTCGCCGTGCGGCGAGCCGCAGCCTATCAGTGCGGATGTGCCTAGCTTGCTCTACGGCGCGCCATCGATCATGTTGCGCGGCGAGCTGTAGCCTCTCGGCGCTGACATGCCTATCTTGATCTGCGGCGCTGAAGCGCCATGCGCCAAGGGTCTACTTAACCCTGGCAATGACGCGCATCACGGCGTCGTCCATCGCGTTGCCGAGGAGGGCCTCGGCCTCGACGGGCCGTGGCGCCTTCTCGTTTTCCTCGTCGATGAAGTTGATGGAAGAGGCGGCGCTTTGGTGGGTTGGCATGCTTGGAAAAGGTGGATGTGCTATAGGCTGCGCTTGTTGCCTCCGTGCGTCGCGCGCCGCTTAGGTTTATGCGCAATATCGCTGGGTGGCGGGAAACCGGTGAGGAAATAGCGGGAAATAGTGGTGTGTTCATAAAACACCATCAATTAATGGAAACTTAGCATAGAAGGAACATCGAGCTAGCACAAGAAGTAGATGATGATCAGATGATCGTTTATCCTAGTTAATTATGCATGTAATAGTTTATTTTGGTGTGTGGAAATGTCATGTGTGTACTAGCCACCTATGTAATTGGATGTTTGCCGCGTATTACACACATCTTGTTTATGTGAAACATTTCTGTTCTCTTGGCTCAACACAAACAATTTATCGGAATGAACTGTATGCCCTCAATTGCACACACCTTTATCTGGCTGAACCGTTTTTGTTGCGTTGCCTAATCAAAAATAGTTCATCCGAGTGAACCGTATGCCGTATATCGCACACACCTTGATCTGGCTGACCGTTTCTTTTGTGTTGCCTAATCACAAACAGTTCATCCGATTGAACTGTATACTGTATATTACACACACCTTCATCTGGCTGCCCATTTCTGTTGTTCCGCCTCATCACAAACAGTTTATCCGAGTGAACTATATGCCGTATATCGCACACGCCTTCATCTGGTTGTCCATTTCTTTTGTTCTGCCTCATCGCAAATAGTTAATTCAACTGAACCGTGTGCCCCGCATCGCACACGCAACTAAAATCTGAACCGTGTTTGATGTATCCTTCATCGCAAATATTTTGCATCTTTTTTGACGGGTTTTTTACATCATCGTTTGCGATTAATGCATCGCACACAGTTTCGTCAAAGGGTCTCTAATCGTAGTGTCGCGTTAGCAGCATCCTGCAGTAGTGACATACAACTTTAATTTTTTTGCTATTCGTTGACCAATTTTGACCCAACGATATACATATTGTTCCCTTTAGAGAAATTTCTGTATTTACTTTTACTATTTTTCCACCATTCTGCATATGCTAACTTCAAATATTGGTTCTTTGTTGACTAATTTTACGTTGTTTCTTATCACGGGTTTCATCTATACAAAGAGTTGTGCTCTTAAATTCACCTTTATTTTCCATGGTTTAATTTATTCCAAAATTTAGATTTTTATATACTATATGCCGAATCAAACTCGTATTATTACTAATTTGGATTTTTAATGGTAGAGACCATGGTTTTTTATTTCTGATTTCTAATTTCTAATTCCGTAGTCCTCAAAATAGTGTTGTATTATTTCTATTTTAAGATTAACAAAATTAGGAAGAGTATTGTATATGGCTGAAATGTCCATAGAATTTGTGTGGTTGTATTTATTGAGTAATCACTATCACTATTTCCCTAAGAAAAGAGTAATCACTATCGCTTTGAACCTGCATATCACTGATCATGGAACAAATAGTGAAGTTATTCTTATGTGGTGGATTCATACCCTTCTAGTGCCTCCACACAAAATATAGCTTTTTTGTCTATATTTCATAATGTATCATGTGATTTCAGTCTTGGCACAAATAAGATGGAGACGTACATTTTGACATGCATGCAAGTTGGCCTAACTGTAGCATATATTGGACATGCATTCAAATTAGCCTAGAAAATCGAATTAGCATGTCTGTTTGTTTAGTCGGACCCCGGCTAGCGGCCTATGCTGCTTTAGAAGAATCTGCATGTCACTAGTAGAAAACGGGCCTTTAGTCCTGGTTCTGGAACCGGGACAAAGGGTCGGGACTAAAGCCCAAAACCTTTAGTCCCGGTTTGCTTACGAACCGAGACTAAAGGAGCTCCACGTGGCCGGTTTCTGGAGCTCCACCTAAAGGATTTTTTTTGGAATTTGGTTTTTCTAGATTTTTTTGAAAAAAAAATTGATTTTTTTCAAAAAAAAATTAATTTTTTCCTGATTTTTTTAATTTTTTTTTTTGAATTTTTTTCCAATTTTCAAATTTCTGAATTATTTGACAATTTAATCTCTAATCACCCCTCATCCCAGCTCAAGTATGTACCACTCATTCCAAATCGTCTAACTTCCCGGCTGGTCACCCATCCTCTCACTACCCCAGCCTAAGCACGCTTAACTTCCGAGTTCTATTCTCCCTAGTTTCCAAGTCTGCACTTGTTGTTTTTCTTGCAATAGTAAGCTGTCAATCCTATTAACCCTTAGGAGTTGAACTTGAGCATGAAGCACCGTTTGAGTTTGAAACTATTATTCTAAAAAACAATAATTAATTAGTAACACTAATATTTCTTGAATAAGTAGTTTGACCATAGTTTGACCACAGTTTGATCAAAAGTAAAAAAAACTTAAATTTGAGGATAACTTTTTTCCTTTCAGAATTTGAGGATTCTAAAAATTTGCAAAACGGCCAAAGGCCATCGAAATCGGAACCGGATTTTCGTGCTGAACATTTTGATATATTATACGTTTTTTTTCGACATCGTATGCAAAAGTTATAGCCGTTTTACTTTTTCATAACACTTTTTTGCAAAACATGTCAAAATTTATGCTTTTTAATTTTCCTAACTAGTAGATGTAGTAACATAACTACATCTCGAAGGATTTTATTTTTTGAAGTTTTTATCATTTTCTTTTGTTTTTTTTCAAAACTGAAATGGCGATACGGGGGGGGAGGGGAGGGTAGAGTTTGATGGTGTCCAACAGAAGCATACTACAACATGGTGTCCATCCAATCCTACCGTCGACTATATCTGCTAGCACCGTCCCAACCAGAGTCACAACTAAGGTTAACCAAGCCAGAGTCACGTTCTATTAAAGTGGCAAAAAGAATTACTTTTAATATAGCAAAACTAATTCTATCAACTATTATTAAAGGCTAAACAACTATTAATACAAAACTTTACCAAAATTAATATTAATTAATTATAAAAATTTATCTATTGTTGTCTAATAGAAGCATACTACAACATGTTAAAATCTACAGAAAGAACTAACTAAAAATAATTGAAAACAACAATTAAAGGACTAAAACAACTATATAAGCAAAACAGTACTGTTTTAATTAAGATCATAATATAAATTATTCTAAAAATAACCAAATAAATCTTACTGTGACAACAATCTAACATGTGACTAGGAGCAAAAAGAATTAAATTAAAAACTATTTTTAAACTCAAATTATTCACAATCTAGGGTTTGAAGCAAATTTGAATAAATTCATATTTAAATCATTCAAATTTGAAAACTAATGGCACAAACAGAACCTAGACAAAATTCAATGACCTCCTCATTTTCATGGCACAAAGTAAGTTTAAAAAAAATGAAATGCCTTTGTAACAGATGAGTTTTCATCCGAAACCCTGATACTTCGAAAGAGATTGTCCATTTTGTACATGAAGTGCATCCAGTTTTTGCCGTAACCCTCTCAATTTTTTTGCACATGCTATGTGGGTGAAATGATGATACCATTCCAACTTTCAACCTTTTCAGAGTTCATTTGTAGTGCTTTTCAATTTCAGGGTCATTTAGCTCAAAAAATTCAGTAAATGCATGAAAAATAACAAATGAAGTCAGAAAGGGTTGAACATTGATGACGTGGTTTTGAATGGTGCATACTGAATGCACAAAAAGTCTGGAGTTGAAATAAGTTTAAAAAAATGAAATGCCTTTGTAACAGATGAGTTTTCGTCCGAAACCCTGATACTTCGAAAGAGATTGTCCATTTTGTACACGAAGTGCATCCAGTTTTTGCCGTAACCCTCTCAACTTTTTTGCACATGCTATGTGGGTGAAATGATGATACCATGCCAACTTTCAACCTTTTTAGAGTTCATTTGTAGTGCTTTTCAATTTCAGGGTCATTTAGCTAAAAAAAATCAGTAAATGCATGAAAAATAACAAATGAAGTCAGAAAGGGTTAAAAATTGATGACGTGGCTTTGAATGGTGCATACTAAACGCACAAAAAGTCTGGAGTTGAAGTAAGTTTAAAAAAATGAAATGCCTTTGTAACAGATGAGTTTTCGTCCGAAACCCTGATACTTCGAAAGAGATTGTCCATTTTGTACACGAAGTGCATCCAGTTTTTGCTGTAACCCTATCAAATTTTTTGCACAATATTTTAATCACTAATCAGAATTAAGGTTCACTTTCTAATTGTGGATTATCGAGAGTAAAATTAAGGTTGGTGTTGCGGTTGGGGAGATGAGGTTGTTGTCGAGCGTTGAGGGACCATGACGACGAGGATTGGTGGAGAGAAAAGTCCATCCTATTTCACTTCCTCGAGATATAAAAACCATTTTGTTCCATTCTCAGGCTGCAACCTTTATTTGCAAATCAACTCCACCATTTTCACATATTTTTTATATGGTTCCAAGATTATCGTGAAAACAAAATCTACTCAAAGGGTTCATTATACAAATATGAAGGAACAAGAGACAACACAATTCACTTACAAAATACCACTGGTGCCAAATCTCTGAATGATATAGCTAACACAATTTCTTCATCAATCTTAACATATGTGGCATAATTTACATTGTATTCATGGAATATAAAGTACAGACTATACTTTAGATACACACACAAACTATACTTTAGATACGCATACAAACTGTACGTATTTAAAGTAGACACGTGCAATTAATTGATCTTTCTGTGCATATGAAGATATGTTGCATATGATGCTCATTCTATGCAGTGGGGTAAGAAGGCTCCATCCCAAGGCCACACACGCCTTTCTTGTCGGGAATGTCCTTCTCCATTCTTAAATATCCGTTCTCACCGTTGTTCCCCATGAATTCTTCAACAACCAATACTTTGTGCCATCGCTGGTCTTGCCATAACCAATAGCTGCAATACCATGGTCCAGGTCTGTGTCACATGAGCCTATCATCACTCCACCTTTGTAAAATTAGAAGGTCATATCTCCTCCATTTACAGCCACCGAGATGGATTGGCTTGCGACGGCTTGCATGAGAGCTCCCTCGTTGTTGGTTGGAACATCCTCATAGCTTTTGATGGTTGCGGCACCATTGGTTCCACTCTTGCACTTGTCATCTGCCGCAGTATATGGGTAGTTGGACTCAGTTGTGAGAGCGCCATTCTTGATTATGAACTTAAAGGCATCATCCATAAGCCCACCTTCACAACCTTGGTATTCACCGTGGACATCACAGTCCACTAGTTCTTGCTCGGACAACGAGATAAGCTTGCCGATTTTGAGCTTAACGATGCCCTCTGTAGCAGCGACAGCAGAAAAAGCCCAACAACAACCTACAAATGTTTACGTTTGTGCAGATACTATAAGAGGACACTCATTAAAAATTCACATATATGCAATATATTATTATCCTAAAAATACTTACCACATTGGCCCTGATCCTTAATGGGGGTGACAACTCCTTTGGTTCTCCAGTCTACAGTTGCCGGAAGTGCATCGAAACTTACATTCTCATACCTGAATCCGGTAGGTATCCTCTCCATGCTCGGTTTGTACCCCTTGTTAGCCTTCGTTGCCTTGAACTCCTCGTTGGTTATGTCGGCGAACTAATTGACGCCCAAATAGAACTTGTGGTTCTTGGCGTTAAACGACTCGATGAACCCGACATTGGCCTTGAACACCCCAAATCACTACAAAAAAAGACACATCCGTGACATTTTGGGCCGAACGAAAAAAAATATGTCGTGCTTATGACACTTCTATGACGATAATTGTGACAAAAGCGCGTATCATCATAGATGTGGTGGGCTCCTACTTCTATGACAAAAAATCATGACAGAAAATGGGCTTTTCGTCCTGGGTGGGTCGGGGACGCACCTGCATGACATTCTTTGGGCCGTCCATGACGGAAAATTGTGGTAGAAGCGAGGGCGACAAAAATATCGGGGAGTTCCCGGTTACGGTGGGTGGTCGGGGCCGAGCGATGCATAGAGGGATTGCGCGTTTCTCTCGTACACATACACGCGTGTGTGCGAGGCGTTGGGCTGTAACTGAACCCGAGCGAGGCGTTCACTTATTGAACCCGAGCGATTGCACTAGCTACGTTACTGAACCCGAGCGATCGATCCCTTGGTTGTTAACTGAACCCGAGCGATTCCTTCGCTACTGCTGCTAACTGAAGCCGATCAAACGTGCTGCTGCCTCTTGATGAACAGTGACCGTTGTTGGGGTTGGATGAACAGTTCCCGATGGGGGTTGGATGAACAGGACCCCATGGTAGTAGAGGCCGTTGCCGCTGGATGAACAGGACCCCGATCGAGGAGGTGGGGGTGGATGAACAGGACCCGGTGGAGGGCTGGTTGAACAGCAGCCGGTGGAGGCTGGATGAACAGGACCCTGTGGAGGGCTGGTTGAACAGTAGCCGGTGGAGGCTGGATGAACAGTAGTCCATGGATGAACAGTAGCTGGTGGAGGCTGGAGGAAGTCGACGGTGGATGAACAATAGCTGGTGGAGGCTGGAGGAAGTCGACGGTAGGAACTCGAACATAAGTCCGTTTCCTCCGTTCTGCGGTATGCCACACCCTTCCCGATGAACAGGACCCCGTTTCGAACGTAGGTGGTCGAACAGAAGGCCGTTTCCTCCGTTCTGCGGTGCGCCAGACCTCGTTTCGGCTGTTCCGTCCAAGCCGGTTGGCTCCCGATGAACACGACGTATTCCGACCCAGTCGGTTGCCTCCCGATGAACACGATGTTGTTTCCTCTGTTCTGACCCAGCCGGCTGGCTGCCGATGAATAGGACGTCGTCGCTGTACGCGTTAGAGACCCCGCCCGTATGTACGTATGTAGCCGTATTTACTTTCTTGCAGCGTAGCTGTACGTACATGTACACGATATATATATACGGGACTATGTGACATGCTACGTCCATGCCTCTACTACGACACGTGCCGCTCCTTACTCGGCCATGGTTCATCGCTGCAGAGAGACCGATCGACCAGTATGTACGTACACGGTCGCGACCAGACAGACAATGCTACGTACGCTTCGATCGGATGGCTCCTAGCTGCCAGGGAGGATAAGGAGGCACTTCCTTGCGTGCGAAGATATAGCTGGTGGGTCTCAGCTCTCAGGGGGAAGAATCATTTTTTTTGCTCGTAATATGGACGCACTTCCTTGCGGCGAAGATGTAGCTGGTGGGTCCCAGCTGTCAGGGGGCAAACATTTTTTCGCAAAATACAGAGGCCCTTCCGGTTGGTCCCCGCTGTCAGGTGGAGGAATCATTATTTTGCGCGTGATAAGGAGGCACTTCCTTGCTGCAGCCGTGGACCCAGCTGTCAGCCTCTCCACGTACAGTCCTCTTCCGATGTAAGTCGTTCCTTGACCACGCCACGTCGAGAGCACCAAGGCGGTGGACGATGGTGAGGCCTAGGAAGGGAATGACCCAAAGCTGGGGAAGACTCGGCAATTGTTTCCCACATGGAGGGGAGTACGAGGGTTTACTGGTTCGGCTACAGTGTGAGGCTGCCGTCGCCGAAGAATAACAGGAGGTCTGGGTGAGTACAGGGATGGCCAGGCCAGCGATGGGAGTAGGGTGCGGCGGTGAGGCCTGCACGGCAGCACAGCCGGCCACGGGAGACAGGAGCAGGCGGCACGGCCGGCGCTGGTTTGGGCGGCTAGAGCAAGAAGACCAGAGGTTGAAGAAGCACGATAACCGTTGGATGGACATCGTACGGTCACTGCAGCTAGAATCGTTTATATTGACTAAGTTGACAAAGCCCTCCGTTCGCGTCAACTTAGTAGGCCCACAAGTCAGCCTCCAAATATGGTGGGTCCCAGCTAGCAGGGGGAGTATTCATTTTTTGTGCGTAATAAGGAGGCACTTCCTTGCGTGTGAAGATATAGCTAGTGGGTCCGAGCTGCCAGCGAGAGGAACATTTTTTTCGTGAAATACAGAGGCCCTTCCGGTGGGTCCCCGCTGTTAGGTGGAGGAATCATTATTTTGCGCGTAATAAGGAGGCACTTTCCTTGCGTGCGGCCGTGGACCCAGTTGTCAGCATCTCCACGTACAGTCCTCTTCCGATGGATGCCGTTCGTTGACCACATTGACCACGCCGCGCTGAGAGCACCAGGGCGGTGGACGACGGCGAGGCCTAGGAAGGGAACGACACGGAGCCAGGGAAAACTCGGCAGTTTTTTCCCACGTGGAGGGGAGTAGGAGGGTTTACTGGTTCGGCTGCCGTCGCCGGAGAATAACAGCAGGTGTGGGTGAGTAGAGGGATGGCTAGGCCAGCGATGGGAGTAGGGTAGGGCGGTGAGGCCTGC
Source organism: Thinopyrum elongatum (assembly GCA_011799875.1). Taxonomy (NCBI): domain Eukaryota; kingdom Viridiplantae; phylum Streptophyta; class Magnoliopsida; order Poales; family Poaceae; genus Thinopyrum; species Thinopyrum elongatum. The sequence goes on from CM022299.1 coordinate 539,211,346, forward strand.
ATGGTAGCACAGCCGGGCATGGGAGGAGGGAGCAGGCAGTCCCGCTGGCGCTGGTTTGAGTGGCTGGAGCAGGAAGAGCAGAGATTGAAGAAGCACGACGGCCGTTGGATGGACATCCAACAGTCACTGCTCTCGTGTGTTGACTAAGTTGACAAGGCCTTGCGTGCGCGTCAACCTTTTTTTTAGGAAAGCCTGCGCGTCAACCTAGTAGGCCCACAAGTCAGCCTCAAATATGTGGAAAACAGCATACAACCCATCTGCCATTATAGCTAATAAATGTACAGCCCATTGGCTAATTGTTAAGGATTTTTTTAAGCCCATATTATTTTTGTTACCATTACAGCCCATATTCTGGTCACGTTTAAAAATTCAACCAAATTTTCATATTTCGGTGCGGTCTGAACTGTTTTTAATCCCGAAATTTTGAATCACGTTCAAACTAATTTAAAAATAATAAATTTATATCAATTTAAAATCCAACCTAATTTTCCCCGCAAAAAACAATTAAATTCGAAATCTCAAAATCTTAAAAAAAGATATTTGAAACTAATTGCCGGTTTGCTGGGTTTCTAAAATTTACATCCCATTTCTTACTACTTCATTTTATAGGCAAGCGAATACATCGCTCTCATCTAGAAACATCTGCAGCCCAGGAGGGCTGAGAAAGCAGGTAGGCCTCCGTTGGGTATTTCTTTAAAAAAGTAGAACTGGGCTAGCCATTTTCAGAAAGAAAGAAAAACACAACTGGGCTCGTCATGTGGTAAACATAAAATAAAACCCTGGCTAGACGGGCCACAGCTCCCGCACAGCCCCGTTGTTACCCTGATCCGTCTCTAAAATTAGTACTAAATAACAACTGCTTGTTCCTAAAAAAAAGTAAATAACAACTGCGCGACCTGCTGGGTCCCTGGTGTCAGCCGCTCGTTGTGTAATTCTCTCATTTACTGACTACGTTAACAATGGCGTGGGACCCAGATGTCCAACCATTAGGAGGAACCATTTTTTTGGGCTTGTAATAACGAGGCACTTGCTTGCGTACTGCCATGACCCTAGTAGGTCCCTACTGTCATCCTCTCCATGTACAGTCATCTCCTTATTCCTCTCGGTTGTTGACCACGTTGACAACACCAGACGGCGGCGCACCGCGCACGGCGAGTGAACCAAGTCAGAGGACAACAGCGAGGCCTCGGACAGGAACGAACATGAGTCATGGAAGATGCGGCAGTCTAGTCGCAGGCGGAGGGGAGTACGAGGGTTGACTGGTTCGGGTGTGGGTGCATGTTGGGGCTGATGTCACCGGAGAATAACATGACGTGTGGGGGAATAGAGGGATGGACTGGCCAACGTTTGAGGGTACGGTAGGGCGGCGGAGGCGCAGCCAGCCGTGGGAGGCGGGAGCAGGCGGGACTGACGGGGTGGTTTGGTTTGGGCAGCTGGAGGAAGAAGACAAGAGATAGAAGATACATGACAGATGTTGGATGTCAATCCAACGGCTGGTAGGCAGAATCTTTTGTTGACTAGTAAGTCGATACCACCTGGATACACTTTTTCCTTGTGGGTCCCAAATGTCAGAATCCAAATCTGTCACGGCCATGCAGCCTTTCTTATGAAAATTTACAGCCCATTTGGTGTGCTAGTTCAAAATAAGTTTGCGTGGGTGCTGGTTGGTTGGGATTTGTTACAATATTTCTCTCTTAATTAAACAAATGGCAAGCCATTTGCCTTGTTTCAAAGAAAATATGACAATCACAGCCGAGTTGAAAAGGGCAACAACATCTAACTCTAGCTTACGAACTATACAAAAGCACGAGGGTTAATTGTTCATTAGGTTTAGACAAAACCCAGATTGAAAAGGGCAACAACATCTAACTCCAGCACTATTTTCGGCAGTCATAATCAAATGGATCGGTCAGGTCCATAGAATGAACATCCTGGGTCGTAAAATTTACTGGATTATGACCACAAGATGTTGTAAATAGAAGCCCGACACGTTCAGAAGCCCTTTTGTCCGCCTAAAACTCCTTTTTTTGCTCTTCGACATACCCATCCATCAAAACCATGCTGCTGATAAACTTAAGCCTGATGGACAATAGTAACCTCGCATTCAGCAGGAAGAATGTGACAAATCTAGTGTTTGCATGGTTGGTTACATATCGTTCCAGCGTTATTGTCTTCAATCGAATGTCATGAGAACTGAGAAAATCCCGGTGCTTACGAATCAACCGATTGGTTATAACTTTCTTACCCCATCCTATTGCCTAAATAGACATGAAGATTGAAAACAGTTAAGGTCTAAAAAAAGAGTGTCGAAAGAGCAACAGTTGAACGGTTAATTCTAGTACACTATATGCAGGCTTCCAATGTGCGTGAAATTATCACCTTTATATACAACTTCTCCAGACATGGAAAGCATTGTAGAAAGCCAATAATCTTGTTCAGATCAAAACTATTCATATGGATATATAAGATCTTGACAGAATCTAGCACCATTGATGGGCTATCCATGGACAAACTCTTCATTGAGCATAGAACATAATATTAGTACAAAAAGTGTACTCCAAGATGATATAGAACTTACGCGCAGAAATTTAAAATGCAGCTTATGATTACAAGTGTAGATGATAATATACAGTACCTGAAGAACTATGGAGCCAAACACCATCTTGAAATGAGCACAGAGATCATGTATTACACCCAAGGTCTCCAATTTAGGTGCAGAGATGACAGTTCTTTCCGACGGTGAATAACGAGAATCAAGGATCAACCTTTGAAGTGAAGGGCATCTTCGATGATGAGCTGCCTTCCGTCAAAAGAAATTCCAATTCTTACAAGGTTAGGCGACTTTATTTCGAGACAACCGATTCTAACTGTGAAAACAAGCACCAAGCACTCCAGGGCAGGGCAACTGGAGTGGATGATGCTGTGCTATGAGGCCTCCGACATACGAACCCGCACAAGTGAAAGTTTTTTGAGAAATGGGAGTCGAAGGTTTAGTACCAGATTGTCTGGTAGGTAGCACAGCACAAAGGTGGCGGTGTGGAGAGAGGAGGAAAACCGCGAGATGGACATTGGTGCTGAGGGCACAAGTACATGGCGTTCGGTCTGTGGTATGTGATTTCTGGGGGAATAGTAGAACTCAAGCAGATGTAGTTCTGTGAATTCAGGGGATTTCAGCCAGGCGTCCACTATGCAAGGCATGCTCAGGTAGCATGCCGGGATGCAGAGGCCTTGAACGGAGCCCTGGTGGGAGGAGATGATGGCTCCGGGAGTTCAAAATCATTGAAGAGAGATAGCTGACGACAGTCGAGATTAAGGGGCGCGGCGCGCCATAGAGGGCACCACCGAGTTGAGAGGACTTGGGTGCAGCAGCAATCCTTGGTGGGGAGAAGTGAGATGATCTCCCCAAGGATGGTGTCCAGGAGATCGCTGATGCGGTCCACCCGAGATTCTACAGGTTCCTCGGATCCAGGGGGCTCGCCGCTTCTCCCCGCGCTGCCGGGTGCGGGATCTACAATAGGCTTCGCCGCTGGCTGGAGCCTCATCTTCTTGGCGCTGGGGTCAGTCGACTCCATTTGCCTCGAGGGCGTCGCGTCGAGCTCACGGATTTGAGCAGAGTAACGAATGACGAGCCTAGTTGTAGTGTGAGTGAAGAAGAAGTGGAGCTGGGGTTTTCTGTAGTAGTGAGGAAGAAGGGGAGCTGGGGTTTTCTGTAGGAGTGAGGTGAGGAATTTGGGTGTACGAGTGGAGCGAGCTGACGTGAGGTTGGTGGGAGTGAGGAGGAAGAAAAGCACCCAGGTTTTTTTGGGGGGCGGTGTGCTGGGTAGTGCCTCTCATTAAGTAAATATATGGGCTTTTGAATTGATTTTATTATTTAGTAGGGTGGATGGGCTCTTTTATCTTGGGCCCAGAGAAACAATTACTACTAGTACAGTGGAGACACTCTACAGCTACCCAGAAAAACAATTACTACTAGTACAGTGGATACACTATCGCTTCTGGCTCCTCCGAGGTCATCAAAACGTCTCTCGCTATTGAATGCCGTTTTACTTTGGTTCACCGACATGTGGGCCATGCAGCGCGCAGGCCCAAATGCCATCCACCAAATTAGAAGGCGGTATGCAGGCGGAGAGTCACCCCGGTCATAGCGCGGCAGTAACGAGCCATCATATCACAAAACCCCACTTCCCCGCAGTCTAAGTTTGACGGACGAAGCAACCATCATTTCACTCTTTGTTGAATCCCCTTCTCTCTCACCGTCTTCAAGAAAGCCAACACTCGCATCTGCCATTGTTCTTCTCTCCCAATGAAGGGAAGGTAAGCAGATCCGTGATGTTGGTATATTTTCTTTCAGAAAAAAGAACTTTTGCAAAGCAGTAACTGATCCTCACTCTCTTTTTTGTTTCATTGTCATTGCGATTGTGTTTTCCTTTCAGTTGTCTCCTAATATTCATCAGTTTCATGATGGACCAAGGAGAACCAGGCAAAGATCTGCCGATGTTGGAGCAGACGCGGGAGGCTGATCCCCACGAGACAGAGAGCTCCAAGAAGATGGAGGCCGCCACCGAGCCGACCCCAGATACGCTCACGACCACTACTGAGATGGTCAACGCCCCGTTTGAGGTTACAGCCCTCGTGGCCCTGCAGGAGCAGTTTTCCCCCTTCGAGGATGTGTCCCCCCCCCCCCCCCCCCCCCCCCCCCCCCCCCCCCCCCCCGCCGAGCTACCCAAGGTGATTTTCTTCTTTGATGATCTCAATTTTGGTTTTTCATCTAAGTATGTGGTGATAAATAATGCAAAATTTTATTAGCTTCGATGCCATGCTACCTTCCCTGTCATGCATACTTTTGACTCTACATAGTTGTTTAAATAACTTGTGTTTTTTATATTGGAAAGTAATTCGGAATTCATTTCTGTTTCAATTAGAGCCCTGATGCAGACAAGGATTATGTGGTTGTACATGTCACTCCCTATGAGGCGAATGACCTGAATATACGCACTGGGAAAACAAAGTTCTTAGGTTGTTGGATCCTGGAAGCCATTTGCACTTATACCAAAGTCGAGATGTATTCCAGCCACATTGTTGTCAGGCGTGTTGTCCAGGGTGTACTGAAGCACAAGAAGTTCAAAGCTACTCCTTCGTTTGTGAGGCATACTGTTCTTGTCAAGCTTACGCAGGAAGATGACGTGGCATGACTCCACAAACAAGTTTATGAGTGGCAAGGCCACAAGGTTATCTTCAAAAAGATTCACAGGATTGAGCTGTTGCCGGACGTCCTCGATGATGTTCATGGCAAGGTCCGTCTTGTGTCCATCCCAAATTAGATCGAGGCATGAAATAGTTGGCCCAGCTAGTGTTTAAAAGTAGTTTGGATTGTGTCTAATTATCCGAACCTTGCCTATTATCGAGCCCTCTGGGACTAGAACTCTGTTTGAATCCGTCTATGGGAACTACTGCTACTTTTGTGTGCCCGTGAATCAAGTGAGAACCATCCTAATTGTTGCCAAAACAGATGCGTCCTCACTAGTTTTTTCATGTAATATGGCATGGTAAGACATAAGTTGTCACGGTTTATCATACGAACAGTGTGTGTTTGATGAAATAGAGTACTTGTTCGAGAACTGTGCACCGACGTATATATAGGGTACGTAAGGCTAGTTAAGTACTTGTAAACACTGTTGGTGCTACCCCGCTTGTAAGCAGTTGTGCAAAACACAGCACATTGGCTCAGCTCGCTTCAACACTAGAAAAGTCGGCTATCGACCAGCTAACAATCAATAATCTGTTGTCTGACATATAAGCAACTACGTATCTTGTTACAGTGGTTCATGCAGTTAACTGAGGCCACAATGTAAATTCCAAACATTCACACGCTAGTCCAGCGTTCATGTGGAACATTCACATTAAACTCGGCTTCATAAAAATACTTGAAAAGCATAAGTTAAGCAATTTTATACATCTCAATGATTCATAGAACATAACAAACATTTACTAGTTCACAGCAAAAGACAAAGTTGTGAGAAGGTTTACAAATTAGGAAAAATCAAGCAAGGCTTCTCTGAGCAAAGGGCCTCCCTAAGCAAGCTTTAATTTCTTGGAGTTCACTCTAGTTTTTCTTATTGCCACCATCCAGGGTTAGGTTCTCTCATTCCAGAATAACCAATTATAATTGTGTTCTCAGTTGGAATGCTAACTGAACCATGTAGTGTACTGACCATCTGAACTTCTTGTGCAGTTCATCCACTAAATTTAAGCACCACTATTTCCAGAAAATAAGCAGACCACAATGCCTCTTGTCCGCGCACCTGTCCCAAAAACCTCCGTGCAGCCGTGCCAGCTAGTCCTCTGTCCATCCTTGAATTGCGAGAAAGTGCATTCCCGACTAGGATGCAGTTGTTTTCGCTCGTCCCTGCACTGCAATCAGGAAGTAAAACATATGAATCAGCTTCATTTAGATTGCTTTGGTCATTCTACCTAGTTACTACCAATGTAGGAATACCTGGAAGACGGGAGGTTAGACGACGGTAGCTAGGAATAGCCATCTCATTTTGTGTAGTTCTACTAAAACTGAGGTGTGTACTTTTGATTGCACAAATAGAAACGATATGGAGACAGACATCCCTGTTTGCGCAAATATGAAATACGGTTATTTAAGCAGTGACAGTTATTTGTAGTGGCATATGGTTAACAGCAGCATCTATTGTGTTATAATTGGCACTACATTGACAGTATGAAAGTGACATTAAGTAAGAAGTAGCATCACATCACATCAACACTGCCACTAGATTAACATGCAGAACAATAGCATTAGTATTACTGTCATGAGAGTAGCACATGGTCAGTAAATGTACAATCAAATTTGTGTAGTTCCACTGGGATGAAGCAATGTTAGCGGTGTGAGATTTAAGTGTAACTGCAAAAACACAATTCATGGGAAATAAAGCAAGACGGAAGCACTTCCTAAAATGGTGGTGTCATTCCTTCAATTTATCGACAGCACTAGACCGACAACAGCATTACTTAATAGTGACATTAGGTGGCATTGCTTCAATTTATCGACGGCACTAGACCATTACTTAATAGTGACATTAGGTGGCATTGCTTCATGCTTCATGTGATTTTACATTAACGGTAGCGATATGGGCGTAGGGACAGCAGGGGCATAAAGTGGTGAGGCAAATGTGGTTGCCGAGAGCGGCAAATATTCATGCAGCATGTCTGCATTTGTCCCATTTTTTATCTCCTCGTCGACATTTTCCTATGTGAGCACAGGAAATCTAGACCTGCTCGTCATTTGCGTTGTCTCCCCAACACTCCTCACTTTCTTTCCTTTTTCGACCAAGAGACAGGTCCACTTCCCCCCACCCTTCGCCATCCACCCCTGTCGTGGTTCAACACGGCCACCTATGGGGCCATCGGCCCCTTGTGGTTCGGCAAGGAGGGAGGGCGTGTTGCACAAAGAGCGGAGATCATAGAGCAGCACGGCAGTGATGACACGGGCAGTTTTTACCCAGGTTCGGGCCGCCGCGAGGCGTAAAACCCTACTCCTGCTTTGGTGGATTGATGAAAGGACCGTGGTGGAGATGCAGCGCTCCAGCCCGGCAAGGTTGCCTCGGGACGAGAATAGCTACGTGCGTACGAGTGTACAAGGGTCCGAATCCTTTCTAAGGTTGCCACAGCCCTCCTTTTATAGGTCAAGGGGTTACCACAATGGCAAAATAGTCATTATCCAGTGATTAGATAGCCACAGTGCTATCATACCTAACTCTGTAGACAGGACAGGGTGCATTAAATGCACCGCTTAGTGTCACATCACGGGGGAGCCCGGCAAGCCTTGCCGTGCTATTCATCCACCTTCTCGCCTGCCTACGTGACACGCCTCTAGACAGGTGTCATCTGGGGGTGATCTTCCTCAGAAATGGCTGCCATGTGCCAAATAACAGCCACTTAATCACTTTGGGGCTCGACACCGCACTGATAGGTGACTTGCGTTGCTATGAGGTGGAGCGGTGGCGCCTTGGCAGGGTGATCCGCCCTCGGCATCCCCGGCGAGCTTGCCGGGGGAGTCTTGAGACTTGTCTTCGGGGTGACCTCGACCTTGCCAGACACGCCTGCCCGATAAGGGAGGTTTTTCCTTAGTGAGATCTTGCTCATTTGGCTTGTCTTGGTCTTCTTGATCCGCCCTTTGATTTCTCAAAGAGCTATATCTTCTGCTTGGCCTTGTCTTGGATGCTGTAACCTTACCCTTGAGCCTGTGTACAGTCCGGGCAACATACACCAGGGTTTGTTGCACCGACAGGAGCCCCTGGGCCTGGTCCGAACGCGCTACCGAGCATCGTCGGGGTAGGCCCTATCTAGTACACAGGCGAAGAGCTTGTGGTTGCTCATCCTTGAGATTTTCTTTGCTTCTTCATTAACCTGTGCTTGAGTTAGTTTCCGGTTTTTCCGTGCGTCGTGCACGATGTTATGAGGGAGTTGCGAGCCATGATCCATGGGCTACCCACGTCCCACGTTCACGGGGCGGTAACTGCCACTCCACTAGCTTCTCCGCTTCTGGTGTTTCTGCCATGTTTGTTGCATGCATTGCACAGGGTTGGTGGCAGGCACGGAGGGCGCGGAAATGTGTGTCATAGCAGAAAGCCAGACGTCGTGGATTGGCGCAAGGGGTCGGCCTTGATTCCACGAGCCGTTGATGGTGCGGAGGGGGATTGGCAGAGCGGGGCGGTTGCCTCCCCTGAGTGAGGAGCCAGCCCTCGGCCCATTTGCCTAAAAAAGGGGACGCGGGCGAGGTGCTGGCTCACACCTATCTCCTCCTTCTTTCTTCTGATCTTGTTTCTTCATCATGGTGAGGGGAAGAGGGCGCAGCGGTACCCCAGTAGCGACGACAAGGGCTTCTGCTCGACAGCGCCTCCCTCCTCCCATTGTAGACGCGGAAGCAGAGCCCGCCGTGAGAGGAGGCGGGAGAGGATGGGGATGCGGCCGTCGCGGTGCTCGGGGTCGAGGAGGACGGGGTGGTGCACTAATCGCACCTCCTCCGGCCGCCTAGGACCCGAATGAAGGCCACGTTGGGAACCAGCCACTGGAGTTTATTGGCAAGCTGCGAGGGCCTCCGCGCAGCCGGCTTCGGCTCCCCACTCCATTTAAAAGAGTGATGGAAGTTGAGCAGCCACCGGGGCTGAGGCTGCACATGAGGGGCTGCTGTATTGGCAGCATCCGGGCGACCGTGGAGTTCCCCGCCCCTCATGTCATGCTTCTCCGGCGCGGTTGGAAGACCTTTGCTCGTGCCCACAGCTTGGCGGCTGGGCACGTCCTCCATTTCAAGTTAATGGATGCCACCCTGCTCTCCGTTAAGATCTTCGGATGCTCGGGTGCTCGCTTAGGGTGCTGCGTGGAGAGCTCGACTAATGACGAAAGCTCCTCCTCGAGCGATAGCGACGAGGAGGACAGTGACGGTGATGACGACGGTGCCGACAGCGCCGACGGGGAGGACGACTGCTCCGACTCCAGCTGAACACGAGCCGCACCATCACCGTCAGGTGGCAGCACCACCATCTGCACCTGCATCTCCTCGCCGGCAAGGTGATTTGCCGGGGAGTTGGATGTGGAGGTGTGGATGGTGTCTCCGGCTCCTCCATCAGCCTTCCAGTTGGACCCCAGCAGGCTTCCTCGTGGGCTCCGGCTTCGTTCGCCCTGCCGCGTCCTGCTAGCCCTGGTGGCGGTGACCAGGGGGTCATCTCCACCACTCTCTTCACCATCACCTTCGCCCGCGCCCTCTCAATCTTGTCAGACTCCGCCTCACGGGTTTTGACGAGGTCAGGCTGGGCTTCTGCCCAGGCACTCCTTTTGCCCTCTTCACCTTCCACTGTAGTTCCTAGGAGGAGAGGGACAAGAAAGGGATTACGGGGCACTTATCTTTTTTTAGTCTAAAATATGTAGGCACTTGCCAAACTTTAGTCTAAAATATGTAATCTTCTTTATCCATGTTTGTGTCCTGTAAGATCTGTACTTGCTTATCCGCATATTAATGAAAAAAGACAAGCCTTGCTGGGTACTTGTGCATGTACCATGTCCATGCAGAGGTGGGATGCCTCTATACATTTAAGTAAACAAGTTTTCTCCGGCAAGCTATCTTGCCGGTACCTTTTGTTTATTGCCGCAGGGCTTGGCCTGCCGGGCACAAAACTATGGAAAGGGACCAGCTCCTCGTCGAACCTCCTCCGTCAAAGGCCACTACAACCACCTTGACCGAAGCAACATTCGGGACACAGGATGGGAGCACCTATGCTTCGAAGGTGATGAGGTTTTCATATGCACAAGTTTTCACCTTACAGAACAAGTATGGAAAAGAACTTATCTGTTTGGCTTGTCGGGGACCGGTATGTAGGCTTGTGTTCATTTCTTCTCTTCGGGACCGGGTCCACGGCAAGAGCCCTGCAGCTTAGTGCAGAGGAAAACAATGCTACATATGCCCTAATCTACATGATCATGCTATGCTCATGTTATGCTTATGCATGCATGCAAGTTTTTGGGGCCCCCAGTGCTTCGTTTATTATCTGTTGCTCAGGGTCTGCGCCTGGCTTTGTACAAAGGGTTACATGCAACATCGGCAAGGCTTGTAAAAAAGGGTGGCTGCCGGGCAGGGCCCGACAGCCGCGCCTTACGGGTAGAACTTACGGAGATGCTCAATGTTCCATGAGTTTTGCAACTGAATGCCATCTCCGGTCTCCTGACGGACTGCGCCAGGTCTGGTGACTCGTACTACCCGGTAAGGGCCTTCCCACTTCGGCGTCAACTTGTTTGTACCCTTGGCGGACTAAACACGCCTAAGGACAAGGTCGCCTTCCTCAAGGCTCCGGGCATGAACCCAGCGGCTATGATAGCGACGCAGGGCTTGCTGGTAGGGTGCAGCACGCGTAGCAGCACGGAGACGGTTCTCCTCAAGTAGCACAGCATTGTCACGCTGGTGCTGTTCTTGCACTACTTCATCGTAGGCAAGTACTCGAGGTGACCCGTATACGAGTTCCTTGGGGATCACTGCTTCAGCCCCATAGACTAGGGAGAAGGGAGTCTGGCCAGTAGCTCGATTTGGTGTCGTACGGAGGGACCAAAGAACCACCGGCAGCTCGTCGATCCATCGCCTGCCACATTTCTGCAGCCTATCAAATGTTCTTGTCTTGAGTCCTCGCAGCACTTCAGCGTTTGCCCTCTCAGCTTGTCCGTTGCTTCTGGGATGAGCAACAGAGGCAAACGAGACCTTGCTTCCGAAGGCATGAATGTATTGCATGAAGGCGCGGCTTGTGAATTGGGTGCCATTGTTAGTGATGACTCTGGCGGGTACTCCGAAACAGCACACCAATCCTTTCAAGAACTTGATAGCTGACTGTGCGGCCACCTTCCTCACAGGCTCCACTTCCAGCCATTTTGTAAACTTGTCGATTGCAACGTACAAGAATTCAAAGCCCCCGGTAGCACGAGGGAAGGGGCCCAAGATGTCGATCCCCCAGACCGAAAATGGCCACGACAAAGGGATCATCTGGAGAGCTTGAGCAGGCTGATGGATATTCTTGTAGTGGAACTGGCAGGCTTCACATCTGGTGACTAGCTCAATTGCATCTTGGAGGGCTGTGGGCCAGTAGAAACCTTGCCAGAAAGCTTTTCCAACCAGGGCCCTTGATCCAATGTGGGATCCGCACATGCCTTTGTGTATCTCTGCCAACAGTTCCTTCCCTTCTTCCCGGCAAATGCACTTCAATTTCACACCGTTGGGCCTTTTTCTGTATAGCGTGTTGTCGACGAGCTGATACATACTGGCCCTCCGGGCTACTCTTTTAGCTTCTTCTTGCTCTTCGGGAAGTTCTCCTGTTTGGAGGTAATGGACTATGTGCCGCGCCCAAGTTGGAGCCTGAGGCTCGACAACAAGGATCAGCGGCACCTCCTCGTTCACGGGAGTGCATGCCTTGACCGCAAAGACTGGCAGTCCGGCGGGAGGGTGCTGCTCATCGAGTGAAGGGGAGTTGTTCCCGCCAAGCCCTCTGCCGGGGGCTTCGGGAAGCTCTGCCAAGAGAGGCTTGCCGGAGTCCAGTTTCCACCTCTTTCTGGCCATTGTTGCCGGGGATACGGAGGGCTGAGTCAGGTGGAGAACAAAAGTCCCTAGTTCCACAGGAAGCTTTTGCGCAGTGCACTTTGACTGATGATCAGCAATGCTGTTTTCCGCACGGGGTACGTGCTCTGTTTTCAATCCGTCAAAGCTCTCCTTCAGCTTCCTCACTTCCTCCATGTATGCCTCCATCAATGGACTCTGATAATCCTTGTTCACTTGCCTTACCACAAGCTGTGAGTCTCCACGAATGATCAACTTCTTGATTCCCAGTTCTGTTGCGATCCTGAGCCCGGCAAGGAGTCCTTCATATTCTGCAGTGTTATTGGTAGCCTTCTCCTAGGGAAAATGCATTTGAACCACGTACTTGAGGTGCTCCCCAGTGGGTGTGACGAGAAGCACGCCAGCCCCCGCACCATGTAGGGAGAAGGCACCATCAAAGTACATGATCCATTCTTGGGGCGCTTCCTTGCTGGGGATAACTGTCTCCGGCGTCTCTTCATCTAGAGTTGGTGTCCATTCTGCAATAAACTCCGCCAATGCCCTGCTCTGAATAGTTGATATGCTCTCAAACTTCAAACCAAAACTTGATAACTCCAGAGCCCATGCCACTATTCTGCCAGTGGCCTCAGGGTTCCTCAGTTTGCGTTGCAAGGGGAAACGGGTGACAACCGTGATCTCGTGGGCTTGGAAGTAGTGGCGCAGTTTCCTTGAGGCCATGATGAGGCCAAAGATCAACTTTTGCACACCAGAATACCTTGATCTAGCCCCCTACAGTAGGGAGCTGACAAAGTACACTGGCCGCTGCACCACCTTCTTCCTTGCTATGATCCTGGAATTGTCTCCGTTGCCCCGCTCCTCTTCGTTCTGACCTGCTCCTGATCTTGCCGGGATGAGTTCACTTTCCTCCCCGGAGGCGGACACTGTGGCACATCATCTTAACCAGCTTGCCCTGGGGATGGCGCGTGCCCTGCACCCGCACCCGCAGCGGGGGCAGCTAGAAGGTTGCGATTCGCACCAGAGTGAGCGCCATCGCTACGGCTGCGTCCTTCAGCAAGGTGGAGAGGCAGAGATGGGATATTCTCCCCACCCGTATCTTGTGGAGCATGGCTGCCAGGATGCTGTTGATGCTATCCTCCCCCGGCACCCCTCGCTCCCGCTTCGACCGCAGGGGAATGGTGATGGTGCGGCCTGCGCCGGTCACATCCCCCGCGGCGTCCACGTCCCCGTGCACCCCCGTAGCCCCCACAGCATCAGTGGCTGCATGCGAGGGGGCCTTTGAGGTGGACGGGTGAGCTGTAGCACCAGACTTTTTCTTGGGCGCCATGGATGATGAAGCCGTCGATGAAGAAGACGATGATGAAGATGACGCGTTGCTTACACCCTCGGGTTCGCACAAGCGCTCCCCCCTACCTGGCGCGCCAAAGATGTCGTGGTTCAACACGGCCACCTATGGGGCCATCGGCCCCTTGTGGTTCGGCAAGGGGGAAGGGCGCGTTGCACAAAGAGCGGAGACTGTAGAGCAGCACGGCAGTGATGACACGGGCAGTTTTTACCCAGGTTCGGGCCGCCGCGAGGCGTAAAACCCTACTCCTGCTTTGGTGGATTGATGAAAGGACTGTGGTGGAGACGCAGCGCTCTAGCCCGGCAAGGTTGCCTCGGGACGAGAGCAGTTATGCGCGTATGAGTGTACAAGGGTCCGAATCCTTTCTACGGTTGCCACGGCCTTCCTTTTATAGGTCAAGGGGTTACCACAATGGCAAAACAGTCATTATCCAGTGATTAGATAGCCATAGTGCTATCATACCTAACTCTGCAGACAGGACAGGGTGCATTAAATGCACCGCTTAGTGTCACATCATGGGGGAGCCCGGCAAGCCTTGCCGTGCTATTCATCCACCTTTTCGCCTGCCTGCATGGCACGCCTATAGACGGGTGTCATCTGGGGGTGATCTTCCTCAGAAATGGCTACCACGTGCCAAATAACAGCCACTTAATCACTTGGGGGCTCGACACCGCACCGATAGGTGACTTGCGTTGCTGTGAGGTGGAGCGGTGGCGCCTTGGCGGGGTGATCCGCCCTCGGCATCCCCGGCGAGCTTGCCGGGGGAGTCTTGAGACTTGTCTTCGGGGTGACCTCGACCTTGCCAGGCTCGCCTGCCCGATAAGGGAGGTTTTTCCTTAGTGAGATCTTGCTCATTTGGCTTGTCTTGGTCTTCTTGATCTGCCCTTTGATTTCTCAAAGAGCTATATCTTCTGCTTGGCCTTGTCTTGGATGTTGTAACCTTACCCTTGAGCCTGTGTACAGTCCGGGCAACATACACCAGGGTTTGTTGCACTGACAACCCCGCTTTCTTCGCCTTTTCAACCAAGAGACCAGTTGGGTAGCCAGTATCTACTACTTTCCCCCGTTTCCTCTTAGAACCAAGTCCTAGATTCATGCTACAGCTTTCCCACTTTCTTCCCTGTTTGAACCAACTCTTAGATTCGACTGTGTGAACTAGCTTTACCTCTAATAATAGTAAAAGTCTAGGTGGCTTTGGAACAGCCGACGGAAGTAGAAAAAGATCCACACGCAGCCACATGGGGAGCTGGGGCAGTAGAGCAAGGCAGGTTTCGAAGGAATATATACCTGAGGGTCATCGGGATGTGGCAAAGACGGCGTCGGGAGGCCAAATCTTGGCCACAATACCGAAGGGAGGAAGAAGGGGTGGGGGGCCCTCCCGAGCCGGCGTTGTCTCGAAGAGAACGGCACGGCTGCCGATCGGGACGTGCGAGCAGCTGTTGGTCTCCTCCCTCGTCGTCGACGACCGCGTGAACGATGCACCTACACCCCTGTCCTGGCCAAGGTGGTCCGGCCGGATTTGTGACCAACGGTGAGCAGAGAGAGAGTGTGGCCACCTATGTCTTGCTTAGATCTGGAGAGCATGAGAGAGTGAAAGAGAGGAACCCTAGTAAAGCAAGCGCCGAGGCTCCTGCTTATATATATAGTGGAGTGATTTTTTTGTAGCAACCGTTATTAAATTGAATACGCGTGAACCACTATTTTCATTTAAAGTTCAAGTAAAAATAAAACTCGATCAATAACGTGCCACCGCTTCCAGGTCGCACTATCAAATCACCGCGTCCAGGACGCACTATGTGACGCCCCCGATTCAATCGTACACTAATCATGCACGCAAACGTGTACGATCAAGATCAGGGACTCACGGGAAGATATCACAACACAACTCTAAAACATAAATAAGTCATACAAGCATCATAATACAAGCCAGGGGCCACGAGGGCTCGAATACAAATGCTCGATCATAGACGAGTCAGCGGAAGCAACAATATCTGAGTACAGACATAGGTTAAACAAGGTGCCATAAGATGGCTAGCACAAACAGGGATACAACAGATCGAACAGGCGCAGGGCCTCCTGCCTGGGATCCTCCTAACTACTCCTGGTCGTCGGCGTCCTGGACGTAGTAGTAGGCTCCGCCCTGGTGGTAGTAGTCGTCGTAGGTGGCGTCTGGCTCCTGGGCTCCAGCATCTGGTTGCGACAACCAGCAAGAAGGGAAAGGGGGGGAAAGGAGGGGGAAAGCAACCGTGAGTACTCATCCAAAGTACTCGCAAGCAAGGATCTATACTACATATGCATGGTATATGTGTAAAGAGGCAATATCGGTGGACTGAACTGCAGAATGCCAGAATAAGAGGGGGATAGCTAGTCCTGTCGAAGACTACGCTTCTGGCAGCCTCCATCTTGAAGCAATAGAAGAGATTAGTTGGAAGTTAACCAAGCAACAACGTATAGCATAATCCTACCCGTCGATCCTCTCGTCGCCACCATGCGAGAGAGCGACCACCGGGTTATATCTGTCACTTGTAAGGGTGTGTTTTATTAAGTATCCATTTCTAGTTGTCATGAGGTCGGAATACAACTCCGGGTCGTCCTTTTACCGAGGGACACGGCTATTCGAATAGATAAACTTCCCTGCAGGGGTGCACCACATATTCCCCAACACACTCGATCCCCTTTGGCCGGACACACTTTCCTGGGTCATGCCCGGCCTCAGAAGATCCACACGTCGCAGCCCCACCTAGGCTCAACAGAGAGGTCAGCACGCCGGACTAATCCTAGGCACTCTGGGGTCTGGGCCCATCGCCCAGTGCGCTCCTGCACGTTGCGTACGCGGCCGCGAGCAGACCTAGCAACCCACACGATCACGGCGGTTACGTTATCGCGGTCCAACACGGCGCGCGCCGCTCAGTCGCTGACGTCAAAAAGGCTTCAGCTGATACCACGACGCCGGGATACCCATAACTACTCCCGCGTAGTTGGTTAGTGCGTATAGGCCAGTGGCCAGACTCAGATCAAATATCCAATCTCGTTAAACGTGTTATTATGAGATCACCGCGGACGACGACCAGGGCCAGGCCCACCTCTCTCCTAGGTGGTCACAACCTGCCCTGCCGCTCCACAACAAAGAGTCACTTAGAGGGCCGTCGAGGAGGCCAATCCTTTCAGCCCCCATTCGTGAATCACCTGCGGGTGCTCCTCAAGCCGACCCGACTTTAGTATCCATCTGATGTCACATGTAATAAGTAGTATACATATCCGCAATCGCCACCCGTGGCGAGCACGGCCCAATAATGTAGCATAGCAGACAGACGAGAATGTAGGGCCACTGATGACAAACTAGCATCCTACACTAGGCATTTAGGATTGCAGGTAAGGTATCAACAACAGTAGCAACAATGACAGGCTATGCAGCAGAATAGGATTAACCGAAAGCAGTAACAGGCTACACTACTCTAATGCAAGCAGTATAGAGAAGAATAGGCGATATCTGGTGATCAAGGGGGGGGCTTGCCTGGTTGCTCTGGCAAGTAGGGGTCGTCAACAACGTAGTCGGTCGGGGCACCAGCAGCTGCGTCGGTCTCGTAGTCTACCGAAGAGAAGAGGGGGAAGAAACAGTAAACACACGGCAATGATGCAACAGGGATGCAGGACATGTCCAAACGCAGGGCCAGGGTGATATACAGCCTAACTAAGCGATTTAGTTAATTTAGGAATTTATTCGGATTTATTTAATTAGGGTTGGACACTATTCATTTATCGAAATCGGTCTAATTGTTCAACGTTCTTATAGCTGCGGGCATCTGACGGGAATACGGAGGATGTATTCGGGTTCGTATCGTCGTTCTAAGCAAGTTTCATGTATAAAATATTTTCATCGGAGTTACGGTTTAAAAGATATGATTTTCTAAAGTTTTTATTAATTTCTGAAATTTTAATTAATTATTTAATTCAACATTATCCGAAACAGTGATTGATGACGTCAGCATGACATCATGCTGACGTCAGCAGTTAATTAAGTTAATTACTAATTACTGTTTAATTAACACTAATTAGTTAATTAGATTAACCTAATCAGGATTAATTAACTAATTAATTAATTAATTAATTATTTTAATTATTTTAATTATTTATTTTTATTTCTATTTTCTTAAAACTGTTTCTGGGCCGTGGGCCCCATTCGTCAGCGTCACAGGGGTTCGGGCCCCACTGGGCAGTGGCCCAGGGGCGGACACGTCCGGGGCGTGCCCCTTTCGGGACCGGACATGTCCGGTGCCCAAAGGGGACGCACGGGCGGTCGGCGGGCGCGGGCGCCGGCGAGGCCACGGCGGGGCCGGAGGCGGGGCGGCGGCGCGGTGGCTGGAGCGGCCGCGGGCGGCAGCGCGGTGGCTGGAGCGGCAGCGGGCGGCGGTCGCGCGGAGGCGAAGCGGGGGGGGGGGTGTTGCTCTTTTTTTCCTTTTCTGTTTCTTTTTCCTTTTCTTTATTCTCTTTTCTCTACTGTTAAATGTTTAGGCCCCAAATGGTTTTTGTAAAAAGTGTGACCTATTTCATAAATACCAGTGCATTATTCCTTAACACCTAAAATTAGTTTGGACAAAACATAATTCCATATTTATTTCAGATTTAATAAATGGTTATTAAATATTATCTTTATCCACTGTTTGAGGTTGTTCGAGTCACTTATCCAATTCCAATGATGTTGGTTTCAATTTTAGAATAGCCTCTGGAATATTTGTTATTTATCTGACATTTTAGTTTCTATGTTGGACAACTTTTATATCCCACTTTCATTTAAATTTGAATTTGACTTAGGAGTTGAAATGCAATATGATGCTAATGATGATTGTGCACTATTAATCATGATGACATGGCCTCATCAAAAGGGTGATCTCTGTAGCTTAATACAGGGGGTTTTACAAATCTCCTCCACTACAAGAAATCTCGTCCCGAGATTTAGGAGGTAGAAAGAAACAAAGCGGGGTATTCATCACGAAGACGATCCTCGCGTTCCCAAGTGGCTTCATCCTCAGAATGGTTTGACCACTGAACCTTGAGGAACTTGATAACCTTCTGGCGTGTGCGACGCTCGGCTTGATCGAGAATGCGGACCGGATGCTCTTTATAAGAGAGGTCTTGTTGCAGTTCAAGCAATTCGTGATCTACTCCGCGGATAGGGTCTTTGAAGCAGCGGCGGAGTTGTGATACGTGGAACACATCGTGAACCTGAGAAAGGTTCGGTGGAAGTTCCAACTGATATGCCACTCTACCACGCCTTTCAAGAACAGTGAAAGGACCAATATAGCGAGGAGCTAGCTTGCCCTTGATCCCGAATCGGTGTGTACCTTTCATCGGTGTGACTCGAAGATAAGCCTTTTCGCCATGTTGATAGACCATATCTTTGTGTTTGCGGTCATACTGACTCTTTTGACGTGACTGAGCAGTCTTCAAATGCTCGCGGACAACGCGAACTTGATCTTCGGCAAGTTGGATAATATCCGGACCGAAGAGTGGACGTTCCCCAGTTTCTGACCAATTCAGAGGGGTTCGGCACTTTCGTCCGTACAATACTTCGAAGGGGGCCATCTTCAGACTGGCTTGATAGCTGTTATTGTAAGAGAATTCGGCATATGGGAGAGATTCTTCCCATTTCCTTCCGAAGGATATGACACAAGCTCGAAGCATGTCTTCGAGAACTTGGTTGACTCGTTCAACTTGTCCTTGAGACTGAGGGTGAAAAGCGGTGCTGAAGGACAGATGAGTTCCCATAGCTTCTTGGAAACTTGCCCAGAATCTTGAAGTGAATAAGCTGCCACGGTCTGAACTGATAACCAGTGGAATACCGTGAAGTGAACAATTCTGGACATGCTAGGCGGCGCGCAGGCACGCGGTAAGGAAGTACACAACGAGACATAGCAAAGGCTACATCAACGTCGGGAAAAACTGGTGGGGCGAGGAATCTGCAAGTGACAACACAGGGTGCCCTCGATAAAAGGATCCTGTAAGCAGAACCTGGCCCACAATCTCGAAGCAAGGGGGGAAATTTTCAGAACTCCGATGGATGTGATCACGAGACCCTAAGTGTCGGCGTTAGTAAAATTCATTTAACCCGAGTAGAAGAGAGATCAGAGTCCCAGAGTATAGACGAGGAATAAAAGATCCTAATACCACCCAGTTGGCAATGTGGGCCCGTAAGCCACACAGCCAAGTTAGTAAAACGGTTTTCTTTGTCTAGACTCAACTTCGGCCAAGGAATTGGAAAGGGGGATTCCTACAGGCAGTCGGCTCTGATACCAACTTGTGACGCCCCCGATTCAATCGTACACTAATCATGCACGCAAACGTGTACGATCAAGATCAGGGACTCACGGGAAGATATCACAACACAACTCTAAAACATAAATAAGTCATACAAGCATCATAATACAAGCCAGGGGCCACGAGGGCTCGAATACAAATGCTCGATCATAGACGAGTCAGCGGAAGCAACAATATCTGAGTACAGACATAGGTTAAACAAGGTGCCATAAGATGGCTAGCACAAACAGGGATACAACAGATCGAACAGGCGCAGGGCCTCCTGCCTGGGATCCTCCTAACTACTCCTGGTCGTCGGCGTCCTGGACGTAGTAGTAGGCTCCGCCCTGGTGGTAGTAGTCGTCGTAGGTGGCGTCTAGCTCCTGGGCTCCAACATCTGGTTGCGACAACCAGCAAGAAGGGAAAGGGGGAAAGCAACCGTGAGTACTCATCCAAAGTACTCGCAAGCAAGGATCTATACTACATATGCATGGTATATGTGTAAAGAGGCAATATCGGTGGACTGAACTGCAGAATGCCAGAATAAGAGGGGGATAGCTAGTCCTGTCGAAGACTACGCTTCTGGCAGCCTCCATCTTGAAGCAATAGAAGAGATTAGTTGGAAGTTAACCAAGCAACAACGTATAGCATAATCCTACCCGTCGATCCTCTCGTCGCCACCATGCGAGAGAGCGACCACCGGGTTATATCTGTCACTTGTAAGGGTGTGTTTTATTAAGTATCCATTTCTAGTTGTCATGAGGTCGGGATACAACTCCGGGTCGTCCTTTTACCGAGGGACACGGCTATTCGAATAGATAAACTTCCCTGCAGGGGTGCACCACATATTCCCCAACACGCTCGATCCCCTTTGGCCGGACACACTTTCCTGGGTCATGCCCGGCCTCGGAAGATCCACACGTCGCAGCCCCACCTAGGCTCAACAGAGAGGTCAGCACGCCGGACTAATCCTAGGCACTCTAGGGTCTGGGCCCATCGCCCAGTGCGCTCCTGCACGTTGCGTACGCGGCCGCGAGCAGACCTAGCAACCCACACGATCACGGCGGTTACGTTATCGCGGTCCAACACGGCGCGCGCCGCTCAGTCGCTGACGTCAAAAAGGCTTCAGCTGATACCACGACGCCGGGATACCCATAACTACTCCCGCATAGTTGGTTAGTGCGTATAGGCCAGTGGCCAGACTCAGATCAAATATCCAATCTCGTTAAACGTGTTATTATGAGATCACCGCGGACGACGACCAGGGCCAGGCCCACCTCTCTCCTAGGTGGTCACAACCTGCCCTGCCGCTCCACAACAAAGAGTCACTTAGAGGGCCGTCGAGGAGGCCAATCCTTTCAGCCCCCATTCGTGAATCACCTGCGGGTGCTCCTCGAGCCGACCCGACTTTAGTATCCATCTGATGTCACATGTAATAAGTAGTATACATATCCGCAATCGCCACCCGTGGCGAGCACGGCCCAATAATGTAGCATAGCAGACAGACGAGAATGTAGGGCCACTGATGACAAACTAGCATCCTACACTAGGCATTTAGGATTGCAGGTAAGGTATCAACAACAGTAGCAACAATGACAGGCTATGCAGCAGAATAGGATTAACCGAAAGCAGTAACAGGCTACACTACTCTAATGCAAGCAGTATAGAGAAGAATAGGCGATATCTGGTGATCAAGGGGGGGGTTGCCGGTTGCTCTGGCAAGTAGGGGTCGTCAACAACGTAGTCGGTCGGGGCACCAGCAGCTGCGT
Source organism: Thinopyrum elongatum (assembly GCA_011799875.1). Classification (NCBI taxonomy): domain Eukaryota; kingdom Viridiplantae; phylum Streptophyta; class Magnoliopsida; order Poales; family Poaceae; genus Thinopyrum; species Thinopyrum elongatum. The sequence continues at coordinate 539,232,848 of CM022299.1, forward strand.
CGGTCTCGTAGTCTACCGAAAGAGAAGAGGGGGAAGAAACAGTAAACACACGGCAATGATGCAACAGGGATGCAGGACATGTCTAAACGCAGGGCCAGGGTGATATAACGCCTAACTAAGCGATTTAGTTAATTTAGGGATTTATTCGGATTTATTTAATTAGGGTTGGACACTATTCATTTATCGAAATCGGTCTAATTGTTCAACGTTCTTATAGCTGCGGGCATCTGACGGGAATACGGAGGATGTATTCGGGTTCGTATCGTCGTTCTGAGCAAGTTTCATGTATAAAATATTTTCATCGGAGAGTTACGGTTTAAAAGATATGATTTCTAAAGTTTTTATAATTTCTGAAATTTTAATTAATTATTTATCAACATTATCCGAAACAGTGATTGATGACGTCAGCATGACATCATGCTGACGTGTCAGCAGTAATTAAGTTAATTACTAATTACTGTTTAATTAACACTAATTAGTTAATTAGATTAACCTAATCAGGATTAATTAACTAATTAATTAATTAATTATTTAATTATTATTTTTATTTTTTATTTTTTAAAATCGTTTTGGGGTGGGCCCGTTCGGTCAGTGGTCGGGGCATTAGGAAAAAAGGGGGCGGGACAGGGCGCAGGAGAGGGCGGGCCGGGGAGGCAGGGGGAGGGGGCGACGAGGAGAGGGGGAGGGGGCGGGGGGAAGGGGGGGTGGAGGGGCGCGGGGGGAGAGGGAGAGGAGGGAGCGGGGGGGGGGGACGGTGGAGAGGGGGGGGAGGAGAGATGGGGGAGGGAGGGGGGGGTGAGGGGGGGGTAGTGGGGGAGGGCGCGGGTGAGCGTGGATCGGGGCGGGCGGCGCGCGGTGCGCGTCAGGGCAGGGGAGGGGGAGCCTGGGGCCTCACGAGATTTGCAGGGACGGGGCAGCGGGCTCGAGCGGTGGAGGGAGGCGGGAGGGAGGCGGTCGGGACGAGGGAGGGGGAGGTCGGAGAGAGGAGGGAGGGGAGAAGGGGGGGGAGGAGGACGGGGTAGAGGGGAGGAAGGGAGGTGGAGTGGAGAGCGGAGAACGGAGGGTCGGGAAAAGGTGAGACGGAGGTAGAGAAGGGGAGGAGGAGACAGGGAGGGAAGGGCGCGCGGTAGGGCGAGTAGGGCGAGGAGGATGGTAGGGCTCGAGAGGGCAGTCGGGGACGAGGTCGTCGGCGACGACGGCGACGGAGACGAGGTGCAGGCCGGCGGGGAGGCGCGGGCTCCGGAGGAAGGACGGGAGCGGAGGGTGCTGCGGCGTGGTTGACGAGGGGGAGGCGGCGACGGGGCGGCGTCGGCGACGGGGCGACGGGATCGGGGGATTGCCCGATCCAGATCCAGCCGAGGGAGGGGGGCGACCGGGGGGGGGGGGGAATGTGGATGGGAGGGGGCTAGGGTTCGGCCGGGGGGCCTTATAGGCCAGGGGCGACGCAGGTGGGCCGGCGGCTGGGCTTCGGCCCAGTTGGGCCGTGGGGGGGGGGGGGTTGCTCCTTTATCCTTTTCTGTTTCTTTTTCCTTTTCTTATTCTCTTTTCTCTACTGTTAAATGTTTAGGCCCCAAATGGTTTTTGTAAAAAGTGTGACCTATTTCATAAATACCAGTGCATTATTCCTTAACACCTAAAATTAGTTTGGACAAAACATAATTCCATATTTATTTCAGATTTAATAAATGGTTACTAAATATTATCTTTATCCACTGTTTGAGGTTGTTCGAGTCACTTATCCAATTCCAATGATGTTGGTTTCAATTTTAGAATAGCCTCTGGAATATTTGTTATTTATCTGACATTTTAGTTTCTATGTTGGACAACTTTTATATTCCACTTTCATTTAAATTTGAATTTGACTTAGGAGTTGAAATGCAATATGATGCTAATGATGATTATGCACTATTAATCATGATGACATGGCCTCATCAAAAGGGTGATCACTGTAGCTTAATACAGGGGGTGTTACACACTATGTACTGTATTATTCACGTGTGGTCCCTGACCCTCCATGAAGTTGAAAACTAGACTAGTCAAAATGTCAATTGGGATGCCTCTTTGTAAACAAATACACTCATAGCTTAAAAAAATGCGCTCCTATGTGTAACCACGAGTGGGTGTGAGAGAACTAGTGCGTGAGTGCACCGCTTCTCTTCGTGAGAGTACAATATACTACGCCCAAAGAACGTTCGCCACAAGAGTAACAGTATAAGTGTGTGACATGTGAGTTAAAATAAAAGGTGCGCGACGTCTTTTATTTTTTAGAAGTTCTGAGGGTAGGGTGTGAAGAGCACATATATGTGTGACGTCTACCTATAGATAGATGGTGGGTGCGAGAGGACTCAGGAGAGTCATGACTCGTGAGGGTGCATGTGTGCGTGAGAGAGAGAGAGGGGGCACGTATCAATGCAATGCATGTGTCCGTAAATCATATCTGACAAACTTTCGCCACAAGCCGTTTCCTGACGAACGCCGTAAGAACCGTTAGATCGGCATCCGACAGTGTCAGTTTTGCCATGGCATTTAACAGAACAGCCACTCCTCCGACACACAAATCTTCCATGTGAGTGTTAGCAACTGCCGTATGCTCCTCCCTCCGTTCCAAAATGTAGTGCATATAGCTTTATTGAAAATTCGAACCTCGCAAACTTTTACCGAGTTTTCGTATACCAAAATGCACATATAGAATACCCAGTATATATCATTTCATTCATCTTCGAGAGGTAACTATAAAGATGGGGGAGGAGTGTACAAAGAAAAACCGTCGTATCACCTGCAGCAATTTCAACCATCCTTTGGTGCTGAGGAATATCATAGGAACTCTATATGATTTGATTTTTATATGAATCTTTCCTTTAGAGCCAATTGGTTCATAGGAATAGATTCATATACTCCACATTTCAAAGGAAAATAAACATGATATCATTTTTATAGCTTTAGAGCCACTTGGTTCATATGAATGGATTCCTATACTCCCACAATTTCAAAGGAAAATAAACATTAGCCTAGATTCAATAGAAAAGTTCCTATGATGTGAACCAAATGACATCTCTTTTCCAATCCCTCCTCATAGGAATTGAGATACATATCATCTCTAGATTCAATAGAAAAGTTCCTATGATGTGAACCAAATGACATCTCTTTTCCAATCCCTACTCATAGGAATTGAGATACATGTCATCTCTTTCCCTACAACTTCCATATATACATCTTCTATTCCTAAATAGCTAGTACAACCCACTAGCTTTTTTCCTGGACATGCAACTATGGCACATGAACACGTCATGCATGCAAGTCATAAATCACATTGTTTTTGTACTCTATGCATGCAAGCACCACATCATCAATTCGTGCATGTTACTCATAAGTTATTTCTTGCATTAGATTTTGTATTGACAATATATGTGTTGGTCACGTGCACACATATGTAGTTCACATTCACATTTTTGTTAGAAATGTCATTCTTTTAACTGCAATTCATTTTTTCTCTTTGTATTACATTTTCATTTTAAGCATACATTCACTTCCCATTAGTTATAGATGTTTTTGGAGGAACTTTTATGCATTATTTTGAGTAGCAAATTTCACGCGGCCGCGGGTATATCAAAATGCGGGGCTCATGCGTCATTGCCTTGCGGTCGAACCTACGTCCACAATTTTTTGTACGTATATCTCCACTGCTCCCCGAACCCAAAATTCTGCCTCGTTCCCGTGAAACCGAGTGGCCCACCCATATTAAGGCGTCGACTCGAACTCAATCCCTCTCCCATTTACTACGGTGTGGCCCCGCATGCCGTAGTAATCCTACAAACCCTACCCGCCGCACGCATCATCGGTTTTCTTCATGAGGATGAGGGAGAAGCGGATTTGTAGTGGAGGCTCCTACCCTAGGTAGTTGCCGCACGCATCATTGGTTTTCTTTTTTTTTATGCTCTTGCGGCCTAGAGTGAAATGATGGTTGCTTCGTCTGTCCAGCTTAATGCGGGAAAGGTGGGGCTTTGTAATTTGACCCCTCATCGCTCATTTACTACTACTGCGGCGCTACGACCGGGGTGCCTCCAAGTCCAACTGTTGCTCCGAACTATAATTTGGTGCATCGCACGTGGAACAAGATGGTGGATGAGCCACATGTCGGCCAAAGGGGTCCTGTAAGTGTGTCGCCATTTCATGCGCGGACTGACCCTGCTGAGTTGCTACACCAACGCGATAGGAGCAACCTACCACTTGGTTTTGCTCCTTGGTGAATCCCGACTATATTGATCTAAAAATATAGTATCCAGATTAGTAAAAATGAGGTGATTTTACCAAGCGGTGGGCTGGGGAGCATGGCCTATCATGCGGTCCCACGTGTCATGACATACCAAGGTGATGCGCGTCCCTCTTGAGGCAGAACAATGGCAGAAGCAATACGTGGTTTTCTTGAAGGAGATGATGGAGAAGCGGATTGCCAAATGTGAAATAATGGTTGCTTCGTCCGTCTAGGGGAAAGGTGCGGATTTGTGATTTGACGTCTCATTGCTCATTACTACTACTGGGGCGCTACGACTAAGGTGCGTCCCCCCTGCTATTCTGCACTGTTATTTGGTGCATGACACGTCGACCCGGTTGCTATATGTCCCACATGTCGGCGAGAGGAAGTACAACATTCATGAAAGCGAGCAGCTCCACTCTTTTAGTACGACGGAGGAGTACAAGGCACGGCTTGGTTTTTGCTGCTTCGCGCGATCCATCGGTACAACCCCGAACTAAAAAAGGCGAGGGCGGGTCTTTTCCCGCGCGGCAGGCAGGGGAGTTTGGCATAGTCTGTTCGAGGCAACGAGAAAGGAAGGGAAACTAGCAAATAAAGGTTGAGCGACTTAGTTTTGGGAAAATCTGATTTTACGGAGTACGTACCCACTATGGAGGTAGTACTACTTACTACTCCCTCCTTTCCGGTTTATAGGGCTCATAAAAAAAATCGTTTTTCCGTTTTATAAGTCTCAATTCTACTAGTACTTACCATCACATGTTTGGATTTTGAGGTGCATTAAATCACCCGATGCAAGCAGTATCAAGAGAAAACTCACCAATGCATGTATAAGTTCATAGAAATTTAGTGGTCATGCATGCATTCGTTGTAATTAATGCATCGGTAAACATAACTTTTTGAGAAAAACGAGCGTACTAATTAAGTACTTGTGCAAACTACGAAATTAATTTCACCACTCACCTTCTACCTTGGTTGTAGAGATTTTGAAATTGAGCCTTATACTAGTATATGATACTCCCCATTATGTACAGTATATGTCTAAACGGAGGGAGTAGTAAAAATTTCTCCTCGTCCTGCGAGCCACCACGCGCATGGGCGAGGGAGCGGGCGTAGGCGTAGTAAGCAAGCTTCTCCTTGTCCTGCGACTCTGCGAGCCACCGCACCCGTGGGCGGGAAGGGGGGGAGAGGGCGTACTAAGCAAGCTTCTCCTCGTTCTGCGAGTTGACGGGACACATCAAAAGTAGTACTACAGAGCATCTCCAGTGTATAGAGCCTTGCCTCTAAGTAGGCCCCACATGGTTTGCCTCTTATCAAATGAAAAAACCACAATGTATAGAGACTCTAACCAGGCTCTAAGGTGGGCCCTAGCAGAAATTTAAAAAATATTGATTAGCACCACATTTGTCCAATCAGTAATATTTCTCTTGTACTTTCTTATGCTTCCTAAGGCTGACAAGTGGGACCAGATGGATTTTTACATTGTTAGAGGCAGCCTCTAAGGTTAGATGTGCTAGCCAATTTTTTGTTAGAGGCAGTTCATGCAATGTATAGAGGCCTGCCTCTAAGAGGAGAGAGAGGGCTTAGAGGCAACAAAAAGCATACATTGTGGATGCCTTAAGTGCCTACTTTCTGGTCTATATGACTCAATTTGAAATCTCCCTAACCATAATAGATGTTGAGTGGTGGAATAAATTTGTTACTTCCATAGTTCGCAAAAGTACTGAGCATGTGAGATGGTGAACGGAGGGAGTACGATACCAATAGTACTACAGTTCTTTTGGAAGGGTTGTAGTAGCCCCTCCCATTCACATGTTCACATTTCAAGCTTCAATAAAAATGTTGCATGCAAGGATTAAGAGAAACCTCAGCAATGCATGTACTCCCTCAATCTATATAAGGTCTAAAATGCGTTTTGGAGGCTAACTTTGACCACATGTTAGAGCAATAATATGACATCCAACTTACACAAATCTTACCATCAAATTCGTACGTGGTTATTGTACTGCTAACACATGCATGCGTTGCAATTAGTACGTACATGATACAGTAGTAAACACTCACTATCTAGTAGTACTAGTACTCTACACTACTACTACTATGAGGCCAACCAACTATGTCCCGGCAGAAGACCGCGGACACCGATTATTCATTCATATTTAAATTTGTTTTCACACAGCAAAATATCCACGAGCTGTGCTTTTTTTGTCCCACCTCGCCACCCGAGCCGGCCACAGACCGACCGGCGACCCGCAAATTACGCCATCCAACCGTAGCCGCACACATTCTGACAGCAACTCAACCAACCGGACGAAATTCATGCAAACACGGCGATATTTCATATAAACAATGACGAATTCATATAAAATACCGGATTTTCATATAAACATGATGGATTTTATTACATTTAAATCAACTAAGCGGTGCTACTCCTGAACAACACAGGTATAATAATACCTAGCCTAGATGGTCGCCCGCGGATCCATTTGTCGGCAACAGAAGGATCCAGCAAGACACTTGTTGTGTACGCCGGCGTCGCCTCGGCGGTGGCCTTCATGGGACCCAAGCGGTGGCAGCCTCCCGTGTTCTACTTCTCCTCGATGATGGCGGCGGACGCGGAGGCGCTGGCCACCGACTCGTCGCTCTCCGCGCACCCGGCTTGTGTCTCTGCTTGCATGGTGCGGTCGCAGGCATGGGAGTCTCGGCCACAGACACGGGAGATGCGGTTGCAGACACGGGAGGTGCAGTACGAGGAGGCGGCGTGGACGACAGCGACGACGCCCGTGCTCCCCGCCGTGCTGGCGTGGAGCAGCTCGTCGCTCCTTGTCGAGCTGGCCTGGAGCGGCGAGTTGCTGAACCACGCGCCGGCTTGGAGCGGCAACTGCATAGCTCGTATCCGGCGGGCTCGGCGGGCCACCCAGCCGGCTTGGATGCCGGATAACTACTCTTCGTAAGCCATTGTAAGAGTGGAGAAAATGGTGAAGGAGGAGATAGGTGAGCAGTAGAGATGTGCGATTCTTGGCCGGCGTCTGGCCTCGTTTAAATAGGAGATTAAATAGACGGCGGACGGGAGGAGCTCGACCGGCATTGCATTTAATGCCGGCCCGGTCATGAACAGACGTGTGGCCGGAGTGGGTTCCTCGGCTTCCACACGGGTTTCATGGAGGCGTTTGAATGCGGCAAGGAGGCGTGTTCAGCCGGGCGTGCAGCGAGCAGCGCCCTCGACTCTGACATACGAGACCGCGCCGTTCTTCCGCTGACGTGTGGGCTCGTTGGGTACCTGGCCTGCATGTCAGTGACCCAACACAGGCAGCGCACGGCAGAGGAGCTTTTGGTGGGCCAGAGCGGTGAGAAGCGGGCATGTCATAAACCGATGATTGTTCATTGAGTGTGACATCATTTAATTCATTTAGTTTGATAAGCCTACTATATAATGTAAGAGAATTTTAAAATTTTCATATATACGTTGATAGCCCGTTCGATACGTTGTGATTCATAAAGACCGCTGCAAACATCAATGTTCTCTTATCATAGATAAGATTGATTAATACCCGTAACAATCCATGTCCTTAACAAAGGGTGCATGCACGTATAGGTTGAGCGTGTGTCTTGCATCGTGTGATGTGTGCATGCAGGCGTGCGAGTGTTGCGTGCGTGCATGTGTACATTTCAGTGTTGCATGCATGTGTGCGTGCGTGCGTGTGTTCGTGCGAGTGTTGCGTGCGTGCATGTGTACGTGTGAGTATTGCATGCATGCATGCATGCGGGTGTTGCGGGTGTGTTTGTGCGCATGTGTGATGTGTTTGTACTCACCATAGTGGCTCGTGCGTGCGTGCAATTAAAACGGCCGGCTCAGCATATCATCACAAGGCAATCCTTGTCCGCTGTGGTTAGGGCGCACGGGCTGCCAACCAGAGGTCTCACGACTTCGAATCCCCACTGACCACTAATTTATTACCATTTCTGTCTTTCATATACGCACTGACAGGTGGGCCCTATGGTAATGTGCGCTGGTGAACGTGGACCGTTTCACTGGTCAATTGATCGTGTCATCAACAAATTACGGAGCTGTATGGTGAGCCAGTGACCGTATGATCACCATAAAATGTATTTTATTAACACAGTACAGACACAAGCTACCATTTCTTTCTTTCATATACGCGCTGACAGGTGGGCCCCATGGTTATGTGCACTGATGGTGCAACACTAGTTGCGCCACGTGGAACATTTCACTAGTCAATTGATCGTGTCATCAACAAATTACGGAGTTATACGGTGAGCCAGTGACCGTATAATCATGACATGTATTTTTTTAACACAGTACAGACGCAAGTGCTCATATATACGCGCAAACACTCACCGCTATAAGCGCACACACGCACACCCTACCCCTATGAGCACCTTTGAGAGAGTGAGCCAGCATATGATCTTGAGATTTTACGAAGTCACCATAGGCGCCTCGTAGTCGAGGGGAACGTCTCCTCCCACTGAACGCACATTGCCGAAAAATACTGAAATTAATCTAGGATAAATGCGAGCACCAGGACTTTAACCCTGGTGGGCTGGGGAAACCACTGTCCTCCTAACCATCCAACCACAGGTTGGTTAGCACCACAAAATGTATATGGTGACCGTAATGAGCTTATTCTGAAGTCCAGTGACCATATCGTGCTTTCACTTCAAATACAATGACTGTAAGTGTCGTCAACAAAATATGGAGCACGCATCAAATACAATGACCGTCAGTGTCATCAACAAAATACGGAGACGTATGGTGAGCTAGATACCGTATGATCACCACGAGAATGTATACGGTGACCGTAATGAGCATATTCTGAAGTCCAGTGACCGTATAGTGCTTTCGCTTGAAATACAGTGACCATCACGCGTGAATGTGTCAGGGGCATACTTTTAGAGCGCCGAGAGATAGTTTGTGTGCGTACGTGAAAGTGGTGTAGATAGAGGGGGTGTGCGGTGGAGACAAAGAGAGATATGCCCTTCGTTTCTCTTTCCCGTGACTAATATTTTAGGAGAAAATATAAACATTCACAATGCGGAACAAATATTATTGGATGCACCATGCAATTAACTTTCATGTATAACTTTGTACTATTGTATATGCTTATTTTCTTAGTGGCCGATTGTGTGTGGGGTGTGGTGGGACATCATTTCTAGTTGTGGTGGGTTGATGTGAGGACTCATGGGTTGGTTCCATCCTGCGCCACATAGGTTGGACCGAGATGCGTTATACGAAGACACATGGAGGACTCGGCGTACAAGATGAAGCTACCAGAGTGGTGGAGGACTCTATCCCCACTGATGATAAGCCGACTATATATGATTTGTAACCCTAGGCCCCGAGTATGTTATATAAGCCCGGGGGCTAGTTTGTCGATAGTATACACACACGCACAATGCCTGGTATTCACGTGTACTTTGTACACACCCCTATCACAAATATATACAGTACCAGGAGTAGGCTTTTTCCTCAACTGCAAGGGCCCGGACTTGGGTAAAACTTTGCCTCGTATTACCATCCAGCCTAACAGTCAGGGATATCCTACCGAATGATCTGATGGAATCATATCTGCAAACTAGGAAGAGAGAGGTGTGGGGGGGGATGTGTGCGAGAGAGGCCTAAAGATAATGTGTGTGCGGGATACACATAGGCACATATATGTGCCTATAGAGGGTCAGTAGAGACCGCGCGTGTGTATATATGCATGTGAGAGAAATAGTGTTTTCCAACTGAGATTAGTGAAAAGAGTGGTACATAGTAGTAAGAAAGAGAGAGGGAGATATATAGAGTGTGTGCGTGAGACACCCCGGGAGAGAGTGTGAGCATGTGTGAGAGAGAAATGTCGATGTATATAAAGTGTGTGCACTTATGCGTCAGATAGAGAGAGATATAGCGCGTGTGTGAGAACAGGCCGAGGCATAGTGCATCTACGTGTAAAAGGCGGTTCTACGCATTAAATTAAAATATAAATGGCATTATTTTTTTGGATGAGATCATGAATTTTGCAATTTGCATATGAACGAACATTGGTCTATCAGACACCCATACTCTATGGAATTCGAGCATGTGTATGTGTTTATTTCATATTATCGATCCATAGAGTGAGAGTGGTTTGAAATCTAGACAATGCATGGCTTTTGCAATTCATATATAAACATTAATTAGTGCACTCTGTGTTGTTAGTGTCAAGCACTTTATACATTTGTCACATACATGGATACATTCCAAATTGCTAGCTACGAAATAGAATACATGTTGAATTCAACATAAAGGTGGTTTCGAAGATTCGAATTCATAGGAAGTGCATTCATCTATTTGAATTCGAGATAATGGCATTTGTAAATCAGATCTAAAAGGGGGCATCAATCTTTGTTGTGCGTTTGAACATGCTATATATTCATACGCATGTCTAACTATTTTTTTTGCAACCAAGGAGATTTTATCTGGAACCATGCATGAATTGAGGTAAGCTGCATATTTTTTAATATATACTCGTGTACAATGTATATTCAAATGTACCCCCTCCATTCCAAAATAATCATAGTTTTAGGATTTTTAAGAGTCAAGATTTGTGAAGTTTGACAAATCCTGAAAGTTCAATTCAAGAGAACTGTAAACGTTAATGCTTCTGCTCCCAAATATTGAACGAAGTGCCAAATAAGCCTCTGGTCGCCTGAAACCGCGCGAGATTAATGTTTGGTGGTAGGAAATTACTGTCCTGACTCTGACCCGTGTAGCCTATCGGCCCGATGTCCAAAGGTCTAAACCGGGGTAGGTTTGTAACTTCACCAAGACGCTAGTCTCAACCGCCTCCGAGAAGAATTCATACACCGTGGGCGCCTAAACACCCATGCGCTCGGCCGAAATCTATCCTGCCCACTATTTGGGACACCTGAGATTACTGTCCTACCCCCGACCCGCAATATGTTCGAAATTTTATATGGGGGCAAAGTTTGTAACTTTCCCCAAATTTCAAACAAGCGTGTCCCAAACCAAAACATTGTTCCCCCTTAGTTTCCCCCTCCCTTCGTTTCCCCATTCATACTCCGTGGGCGCCAAAACACCCTCTCCACCAGCCGCGAAACCCCAGCCTCCTCTGTCCTCCACCCCATCGCGCCCAATCCACCGCCGCCCTCCTCCATCACGCCGGAGCCGGTACCCCGACATCGTCGTCCAACGCAACCGCAACGCCATCAAGGACTTAGCAGCTGAATCCAAGGCAGAGCTGCCTCCACGACGCCGACGCCGACGTGCGCTGTACCAGAACCACCTCGACCACGCCGTCCTGCGCCTCACCGCTCCCGCTCCACTATCGCAACCGTCCACCACACCGGAGCTATTCCCGCTAAGCCGTCGTTTGCCGCCTCGGATCTAGTTCCCTGCCGCCGACAGACAGCCACCGCACCACACTCAACAACTTAGCCATGGGTTCGTCCAAGGCTCCACCGTCCTCCACAACTTCTCGTTTCCAGCGAACCACAAGAAGATCGTTGGAAAAACAGAAGGAGGACACAGCACTGCCAGCAGAAAGAGGTACTCCTCTTCCCTTATTTGTGCAAATCTTGCGTCTCTGCTCACACCGTATTCATCCCACGAAAGAAACTAGTTGAGCGCTTCTTACTGCACCTTCTTTGTGATACTAAATGCACAAGGTTTCCTCCCATTTACTATTTCACCTTAGCTAGAGGTCAGTCGCCCGCCTGGATTTCAATTCAGGGTCAGTTGATTCGCAATTAAAAGAAGCAGCACCCGCTTAGGCGCACGGAGCACCTAGTCCGCCTGTTCGCCGGGGAAGCAGCACATTGGTGTCTATCATAGGGGTGTGGGGCGCAGGAGCTGCTTGCGCCCGATCTGGAGGTCGGCGGGGCTTGAAGGGATGGCCGGGGGGCGGTGCCAAGCACGGCGATGCGGTGAGGTCGAGGGGAGGGCGGAGGTAGGGGACTGGGCCGGCGGTCACTGGTGTTTCGAGGAAGATCATCAACACTGACTGGCTGGAGGTAGATGAAAGCGATCTGCCCGTTCTTTGTACATCGGACGGTGCAGAAAAAATGGACTGACCTATTTGTTTTCAGTCGACTGTTATTTTCATAGGACCACACCTTGTGGTGTGCTGGAGGAGTATCTGCATTTCCCAGCCATCCCTGTGCTCATATTTCAAAATCCTAGAATCTAATTTCGTGTGCCATGCATGTTGTAGAGCTATCATATGTCTCCAGTCATTTATTTCTCACCCACCTGCTATCTGCTACTTTTACACTGTACTACTTGTGCACACACTTCACCCATACTCACACTATTGTTTTTTTATGCATGGGTATTTCAGACTCTGATGCACTGTTGATGAATACACAAAAGAAAAGACAGAAGTCGCTCCAGTGTAATTCGAGGATAAGCACTAAGCGTTTCAGCGCTCTAAAGCGTGTAGTGTCAGCAGATGGAGATAGTAAACGTAAATATGCAGTTGATGATCTCAATTGCCACACACAACCATCCCAGGTGCTTGCTTTAACTTCGCGCTGTCAAATGTGGTTGCATGTTGCATATGGTGTCTAGCTTGTATTGCTTCCAATTTGGTTAAATTGAATTTGCTTACTTTACACATTATACCTTCGATAATGGCATGCCTTCCAGTTTTTGATACATACTACATCCGTCTATTAACCATGTTCTTACATCAAACTAATGCTCTTGTGTATCCCTCATCAATCACTTATGATGAGACAGTCACCCCCGTGGGTTACTGTGAGACGCGCTACTCTTTTAAAGAGTGCAGTGTCATCCTCCCCACATGATTCTCAAGAAACAGCAAGGCTAAATGAAGATAGTCAATGTAGCTTTGTAGTTGATGACCGCAATTCCCCTACACCATCATTGCAGGTGCTTGCTCTTACTTGGCAATGTGATATGTGGTTGCATGATGCATATGATGTCTACCTTGTAATGCTTCGAATTAGGGTAAATTGCATCTGCTTAGTTAACACATTATACCTGTGAATATGACATGCCTACCTGTTTTTAGTACATACTACGTCTTTCTATTAACCATGCTCTTACATCAAACTACTTTTCTTGTGTATCCCTCATCAATCACTTCTGACGAGACACCTTTAAATTGACAGTGTAATATTGGTTGCATCTTGCATATCATTTCAATCATGCACTGCCTCTAATTTGTTGAAATGCCACTTATAATGAGACACTTATAACTTGGTAGAGTGATTTTGGTTGGATCTTTCATATGCTGTCTAGCTTGCATTGCTTCCAATTTGTTGAAATGCCTTCTGCTTAGCATTTTTCGTACATATTCCATCCTCCTACAATGTGGTTGCCTTACATAAAAGTTGTGTTCGTCAGTATCATGCATCAACGAATTTGGAAGAGCAAATTTCATTCCTTTTTCTTGTGTGTTTGACTTGACAAGGCAAAATCTAAAAGGATGAACGCACGGGATGATGGTGGTCCTCTGGAGCAACCGAAACAGATGATCTCTGCAGATTCTCCTGCTACTCCTACTGCAGTGCAAGTTCCAAATCTCATCTCCCCTACTCCACAACCCCAGGTGCTTGCTCTAACATGGCAGTGTGATATCTGGTTGCATGTTGCATATGGTGCCTAGCTTGTATTGCTCCTATTTGTTAAATTGCATCTCCTTAGCTTACACATTATACATGCGAATATGACATGCCTTCCTGTTTTTGGTACATACTACATCTGCCTATCACACCATGTTCTTACATCAAACTACTATTCTTGTGTATCCTGCATCTATCACTTATGATGAGACAGTCACGCCCGTGGGTTAGTATGAGACGCGCTACTCTTATAAAGAGTGCAGTTTCATCCTCCCCACATGATTCTCAAGAAACAGCAAGTATAAATGAAGATATTGAACATAGCTCTATACTTGAAGACCACATTTCCCCTACACCACCATCGCAGGTGCTTGCTCTAACTTCGCAGTGTGATATGTGGTTGCATGCTGCATACGGTGTCTAGCTTGTAATCCTTCTAATTAGGGTAAATTGCATCTGCTTAGTTTACACATTATACCTGTGAATATGACATGCCTTCCTATTTTTGGAACATACTACATCTATCTGTTAACCATGTTCTTACATGAAACTACCGCTCCTCTGTATCCTGCATCAATCACTTACGATGAGACACCTTTATTTGTTGCATATTGCATATTATTTCTAGCATGTTGCCATGTATTGCTTCTAATTTGTTCAAATACATTTATGAGGCCACCCTTTTAATTTGGCAGAATGATATTGGTTTCATCTTTCATATGGTGTCTAGCTTGCATTGCTTCTAATTAGTTCAAACACCTTGTGCTTAGTTTACACTTTACACATACATGTCAATATGTCATGCCGTCCAGTTTTTCATACATATTCCATCTTCCTATCATGCGGTTTCCTTACATGAAAGTAGTGTTCGTCAGTATCATGCATCAATGAGTTCTGAAGAGCAAATTGTATTCCTTTTTCTTGTGGATTTGACTTGATAAGGCAAAATCAAAAAAGAGGAAGGAAAAGAGTAAGGAAGGCGATGATGGTGGTCCTCTGCAGCAACGTAAATGGAGCATATGTACGGATTCTCCTCGTACTGCTAGTGCATTACAAGTTCCAAGTCTCCACTCCCATACTCCACCATTCCAGGTGCTTGCTCTAACTTGGCAGTGTGATATCTCGTTGCATGTTGCATATGGTGTCTAGCTTGTATTGCTTCTAATTAGTGTAAACTGCATCTGCTTATCTTACACATTATACGTGTGAATATGACACGCCTTCCTGTTTTTGGTACATACTATATCTGTCTATCACACCATGTTCTTACATGAAACTACTCTTCTTGTGTATCTTGCATCAGTCACTTGTGATGAGACACCTTTAAGTTGGCAGTGTGATATTGGTTTGCGTCTTGAATATGATTTCTAGCATGCAGTGCTTCTAATTTGATGAACGCCACCTATGACGAGACAGTTTTAACTTGGCAGAGTGATATTGGTTGCACCTTCCATATGGTGTCTAGCTTGCAGTGCTTCTAATTTGTTGAAGTGCCTTCTGCTCAGTTACCACATCATAGGTTTGAATATGTCATGCCGTCCAGTTTTTCATACATATTCCATCCTCGTATCATGAGTTTGCCTTTCATCAGAGTAGTGTTCATCAGTATCATGCATGAATGAGTTCTGAAGAGCAAATTTTATTCCTTTTTCTTGTCGGTTTGACCTCACAATGCAAAATCAATAAAGCGGAAGGAAATTGGTAAGGCATTGAATGATGGTGGTCCTTCCGAGCAACTGAAATGGAGGGTCTCTATAGATTCTACTCCGCCATCCTCCCAACAAGATTCGCAAGACAACGCAAGACTAGATAGTCAACGTAGCTGTGTAGATGATGAGCACATCTCCCCTACTCCACCATCATAGGTGTTTGCTCTAACTTGGCACTATTATATGTGGTTGCATATTGCGTATGATGTCTAGCTTGTATTGCTTCTAACTTTGTTGTGTTGCATCTGCTTACTTTACACATCATACCTGTGAATATGACACGTGTTCCTGTTTCTAGAACATACTATATCTGATCACACCATGTTCTTACATCAGACTATTGTTCTTGCGTATCCCGCATCAGTCACTTATGATGAGGCACCTTTAAGTCGCCACTGTGATATTGGTTGCGTCTTGCATATGATTTCTAGCATGTATTGCTTCTAATTTGTTGAAACGCCAGACAGTTTGAACTTGGCAGAGTGATGTTGGTTGCATCCTTCATATGGTGGCTAGCTTGCAGTGCTTCTAATTTGTTGAAATGCCTTCTGCTTAGTTACCACATCATAGGTGTGAATATGTCATGCCTTCCTGTTTTTCGTACATATTCCATCCTCGTATCATGTGTTTGCCTTTCATCCGAGTAGTGTTCGTCAGTATCATGCATGAATGAGTTATGAAGAGCGAATTTTATTCCTTTTTTTATCGGTTTGACTTCACAATGCATAATGAATACAGCTGAAGGAAATTAGTAAGGTAGTGGATGATAGTGATCCTTCTGAGCAACTCAAATAGAGGGTCTCTACAGATTCTACTCCGCCATCCTCCCAACAAGATTCGCAAGACAACGCAAGGCTGGACAGTCAACGTAGCTGTGTAGATGATGAGCATATCTCCCCTACTCCACCATCACAGGTGCTTGCTCTAACTTGGCACTGTTATATGTGGTTGCGTGTTCCGTATGATGTCTAGTTTGTATTGCTTCTAATTTTGTTGAATTGCATCTGCGTAGCTTACAACTTATACCTACAACAATCACTTACCCATAAGACACATTTAACTTGGGAGTGTGATGTAGGTTGCATCTTGCATTGTCTTCTAGCTTGTACTGCTTCTAATTTGTTGAAATGGCACTTATGACGAGACACTTTTTTCCTGGTAGAGTGATATTGGTTGCATGTTCATATGGTGCCTAGCTTTCATTTCTTCTAATTTTGTTTAAATGCCTTCTGCTGACTGTTTTTCATACATATTCCATCCTCCTATCGTACGTGTGAATATGCAATGCTGTCATTTTTTTGTATATATTCCATCCTCCTATCATGCGCTTGCCTTACATCAAAGTAGTGTTCGTCTGTATCATGCATCAACCAGTTATGCAGAGCAAATTTTATTCATCTTCTTGCGGTTTTGACTTCAGAAGGCAATATCAAAAATGAGGAAGGAAAAGAGTAAGTTAGGGGATGTTGGTTGTCCTCCGGACCGACGCAAATGGAGGCTCTCTAGATTTGCCACTGCTACTGCTACTGCAGTTGAAGTCCCAAGTCTACATGATGAGTTCATCTCCCCTACTCCACCATCGCAGGTGCTTGCTCTAAATTGACAGTGTGATAATTGGTTTCATGTTGCATATGTTGTCTAGCTTGTATTTCTTCTATTTTGATTAAATTGCACCTGCTGAGTTTATATGTTATACATGTGCATATGACATTCCTTTCTGTGTCTAGAATACACTACATCTATCTATCATACCATGTTCTTACATCAAAATACTGCTGTTGTGTATCCCGCATCAATCACTCATGATTGGATGCTTTTAACTTGGCAATGTAACAGTGGTTGCACCTTGCATTGATTTCTAGGTTGTACTGCTTCTAATTTTTCAAAATGCCACTTATGACAGGACACTTTTAACTTGGCAGAGTGATATTGGTTGCATCTTTCATATGGTGTCTAGCTTGCATTACTTCTATTTTCTTGAAAATCCTTCTGCTTAGTTTACACATCGTAGCTGTGAATATGTCACGCTGTCCTATTTTTCTTACATATTCCATCCTCCTCATACGGTTGTCTTACATCAAAGTATTGCTTGTCTGTATCATGCATCAATGAGTTCTGAAGAGCAATTTTATTCTTTTGTGTTGTGGGTATGGCTTGACATGGCAAAGTTAAAAAAGAGCAAGGAAAAGAATATAGTACGGAATGGTGTTACTCGTCGGGTGCAACGGAAAAGGATCTTCCCTCAAGATTCTGCTGGTACTTATAGTGCAGTAGAAGGTCCAAGTTCACCGGCTAAATCTACAAACACAGTATCACCTGCTCCACCAGCTGCAGCATCCCCTTCAACTGTATTGGCATCTCAACGAGTTACTCGTTCGTTTGCTCTGCAACTAGCCTGTTCCCAAGCTGCATTCACACCTAACACTACTGACACAACAGGACTTGACAAGATCAGATGAACCTCATGAGCATCAACACCAAGACGGTACCTGACCGAGTCAAGTTGCAGTTGCATGCTCCTTTATATGTACTCTCACAGTTTGATGTGCACTAACACTTTCCATATTCGTTATTGAACTAGCACCATGGCGCAAGCGGAAACAGACATCAGGGATAATGCTTGACAGATTAACATAATCTAAAGGAGGAAGAATGGAGATCCATTTTGAGGCAGGTTTAAAAAGGCCACGTGATGCTACAGAGTCAGCCAAGTTAGTATCAGAGGTAGCAGTTGCCGTTAGGTGTCATGCACGTATCCTCCCAACATGGATTCAGTACAGGAATGACAAAGACGAAACCCAGTTCAACACCTTCCTCGACCATTTATCTATAAGTATGGTTATGTATGGAAATTAGTAATATCGTCTTGCTCTGTCCCATACTTTCTAGCTTCCTCCTAATAAGACTCACATTCTTTTTTCAACAGATGAGGTTCAAGTTGGATCCAAAAGATGATGCAACTAAAAAAGCATGCACTCATGTTTTTCAGTCTGCTCTGCGGCAGTATTGGTATCACCTTAGAAAAACTCACTTTGAAGGCAAGGCTAACAATGAAATCGCCCAAACATCTCTAGTGGAATATATTACAGATGAAGACTGGACAGCCCTTGTTAAACACTGGTCTGATCCAAAGTATCAGGTAGGGTATATGTATTTGATCAGATCACATATTGAACTCGTATTTACGTATGTGCCTTACAAGTGTATCTTCTTCTAGGCTAACTGTTTGAAGAACAAGACCAACCGTTCTAAAGTGAAATTCCAATAGACAACAGGATCTCGTAGCTATATTGCACACTGCGAGGCTCTTGTAAATAGCTGCTAGTTCCTTCTTTTTTCTGTGCCATATTATCGTATCTATATTAACTTGTTCCAAATGCAGAGGAAAGCCCATGTGGACCAAAAAGAACCTGAACCGAATGAAGTGCAAATCTTCAAGGATTGCCACACCAGCAAGATGAAGGGCATGAGCACACCAGTTCAAGCCGCTGCTGTAAGTCGTTACTCCTCCTGCATTTGAACTGCTTGTTACTGTGACGTGTTCATTTAACTGCTTCGTTTGCAGCTAATGTTAGTTACTCTGTTCACTTTTATACACAGTTGTCTTAATGTATCATTTCACCTTACACGGTTTAAAAGAGAGGAAGGATATTCTTTTGGTATTGATCTGTAATCTAGTTGTGATGTTCACGTGCCCACACAATGATACAATAGCTTGTTTGTTTGATATCTGTTTGCCCATGATATGAATGATGTCATACTATGTTCATCCTACTTTAAACCATGTCTCTTTATCCTTAGATGTCAACGAATGTGAGGAAATAGACAATACAGTAGGCATGCTACGTGGACATATGTTTCGAAAGTGATTTTATTATGTAGTTGGCACTACAATACATGCTAATGTATTACAGTAGTTCACAAAATAAGTTATGTATAAACATGAAACCTATTTTGTTTGTTTTTGTCTCATTAGTAACTTATCTGGTGCACTAATCTACAAGTTCAAACTTTCAGTAAGCTATGGAACAAATGATTGAACAGCCACAACCACCTAAAGGTGACGAGGCTACCACAGGCACAATGTCACCTCTTGCTGCAGTGCGTCAATATCTCTCCACTAACAATACAAAAAGCACCTTCCTGCGTAATTCTGAGTTGGTTGTCAAGGTAACCTCGTCCAAATCGCCTACTGAACAAAATCTTCCGACTAGACAGAGTGATATATATGTGCTCCAGACAGAAGTCCAATCCCTAATGGAGGTTGTTTCGGAAACAAGAATAGTGGTTGACAAATGTCGTCAAGATATGAATGGTTTTGAAACCAGACTATCACACATTTGCTTCGTTGTTCAAGAGCAATGGCGGAAAAAAGGGAAAGATCATGCTGCTCCATCAGATTCTACAGCCTGAAATATTAGCACTCAGGTCAAATGATTTGTGCTTCTATACATCTGATGGTGCTTTTATCTGCAAGGATTGTAAACTTTATGCCAACAGGCCTTTTGTTATATGGCTGGAATTTATTTTGTTGTGATACATCATTTATCGTGCTGCCAAAGGCTGTAGTAATTATGACGCTATTTTTGTATAGTTTAGGTTTATCTTAGTAATGTATTCGTCCGAAAGCTTCGTAGGAGCCCAACGTGCCAACATTCGTCAGGCCCACAATTCCAATAGGGCTGAAAATGATTATAGGCCGTAATTTGCATGTAGCCCACTTAAAATATCTGGGCCTAAATCAGAATAAGCTTTCTTATTTTTGGTAGGCATGTGCCCATAGCGGGCCTTTAACAGGCCTAAACATAATTTGGGCCCTCAGTAACAACAGGTCGCTAACATGTGTAAATATCTCGAGCCCATAAATAACATGGGCCTTTAATAGGCCGAAAGTGAGAATGGGCCCTGATTATGACAAATAACCCACTGGTCATTAGCAGGCCGAAATGTATCTGAGCTCGTAGTGGCCCATTTACAAAGCAGATCGTTCACAGGCCGAAATTCAGACGGGCCGTAAATGCGCCGACCTACTACACGGGCCTTTACCAGGCTGGAAGTGCGGTCGGGCTTGATTAGTATCAGTTTTATATGGGCTCATCGGGCCACATATGGCCCATGGATTTCGTCTGACATTAACGGGCCGAAAAACACAACAGGCTGGAAGTGGCCCAAATCTATAGTGGGCCTCTAACAGGCCGAATGTCAGACATGGCCGAATATGACCCAATTCCTTCACGGTCGTTTATGGGCCGAAAGTTTCAACTGCCAATAAATGGGCCCAAATGAAGCAGGACCTTTAACAGGACAGAAACACACCGGGCCATAATTCGGCCCAAATACTTAGCGGACTGTTAACGGGCCAGAAGTGACCATGGGCCGCAATGATGACAAGTCTAGAACAGGCCGTTGACGGGCCGATTTGACACTAGTCATACGGGCCTTAACTGCGAATGGGCCGTCTGCAAGCAGGTCGTTAATGGGCCAGCCCGCTAATTTTGACCGGGCCAGCCTTTTTAACCTAAATGGGCCGCTGTTGGGCTTTGCCACGTGTCGACGTATCATAGGCGCCTCCTGTCCATTGGGCGGTTGACATCTGTCTTTTGCGGTGCTGACACATGGCTGCTACGGCCAATGAGAATTTTACACGTGGAAAATCCCCATTGGTCAGGCTATTAACGGGTTATCGGATCCAAACCGGAGCCCGATAGCTTAACGGCGACTCGTTACAGTGGATGCCACATGTCGGTTACCCTTGACGAAAGCACTTCCATGACGCGCCATTTATTGTCATGGAAGTGGATACTTCCGTGATGATAATTTTGGTATTGTCATGGAACACATCTACGATAGCACAGGTATGACTATCTTGATTCTGTCATAAAATTGTCATGGATGTACATGCATGACAGAAAACGTGACCTACTGTGACAAACACGTATCATCACAGAAGTGTATTTTTTTTGTAGTGAATCGTTGCGCCTTCTCAGCGTCGTCTTTGTACACATGGTTGTACTGCACCATCCAGCTCTCATGCCTTGCCACCATCGACAAGTCATCGCTAAGCTCACGAGCTGCTAGGACCGAACTGCAGATGCAGACGCATCCAAAGATGCCAATGATCAAAGCTTTTGAAATGGCCATGTTATGTTTGATGAGTTGCTTGCTAATACTAGTGTGTAGTGTTTGCTCTGGTTTGGTTTTGTGAATGGAACTGGGTGTCTTATATAGTGGCATGGATGTATGTATTTAAATATGGGGATTGAGATGGTCTCCAACGTAGCCATGAAGTACGTCCGTAGGTGGATAATATAAAATAAATATGTGTGCATATGGTGTATGCTTTCCTTAGCACATGAGAATAATAAACATGTTGTGCTGGAACTTTGGATGTTAGTACAAGAAAAATCAAATAATCATGATTATGACATATTTTGATACTTCATACGGACTTACGTGAATGTGATTGCATGGTGCTATTGATAGGCTTCTCTACTAATCATATTCCTATGAAGCTCTCTAAACGTTTTGGTATGAGGATCCGGAACCAAAAATACATATATAAATGTTCTACACCCTGAATTTTAAGCGTAACACTAAGTTTTAGCATCCGTTGATTTACAAAATTGCGAGTACGTACAAGAAACATTGATAAGAATTCCTGTAGCCTACTGATGAAAACTGATTAGATGTGACCGCTTGCAGAGACGAGTGTAACACAGAAACGACAAGTTGATTAAGACAACTTAACCAGCCAGATCATCAAATGTTAAGAGAACTAAGATAAGTTAACTGATTTTAAGTAATTTAATCTTGAGTCCAAACATGCCTTGGTACCCCTAGTACGTCAAGTGCATGAATTAGTGTTAATACAGTCGGACGTACTTCCCAGTCACGTAGATGGTTTTTTACTCTCACAACTTTGTAGATGATATCTCACTACCCATCACATATTTGTGGCCGCCATGGTTTGCGGGAGGTCCCCTGCATAATGCGGGCTGCAGGTAGTTGGGTAGTCCAGTGTTGCAACTCAAGGCTGAGGGGTGATATGTAACACTACATATAGCACACACACTGTGCAAAGCGCCAAGCGTTTACACGCAACCAAACTGTCCAACACTTTCCCCCTCATCCCTTCGACTTGTAGGCCTAGAAACATTTGGTGCAACCAAACTGTCCAACACTTTTCCCCTCATCCCTTCGACTTGTAGGCCTAGAAACATTTGGTGCACAAGAAACGAACAAAGGACCAGCACGGACAGGTGGGACAGGGCAAGAGAAACGGCGACGGGCAGCCTGAGAGCCAAAGCGAACACACGACACACACATCAAACATATAAATCTCGCTACGCTACCCGCCATTCTAGGGGCATTGCGCTCGCGAGGCATTTTTGACCGCTGGATGCACTACAGTGCTTTTTTGGCTGCTGGCAGCTGGTCAACCGTCAGCCTTTTCACATTCGGAGCAGCTTCACAAGAGGATGACGAGTGAGGTCGTGAGCCTGTGGGGGCAGCAAGTAAAAAGGCTGGGTTTATTTGGAGGCTACGTGAATGATTGGCTGGCGATGAGCTCTTTGGGATTGGGCGAGGGCGATGAGGGGGGATGGATTTATGCTTTTGTACTCGGCCGATCTCTACCCTATTGCGTCGCTAGTCCCGGTTTGCCGTTTGAGCCCACACTTCAGTGTATTGGGTAGATGGGCTGGACAACGGAGCTGCGTGGAGAGCCAGGACCAATCCTCACATGAAAACATAGTGCACCAGGACCAATCCTTTACCGTCCTCGAGCCCCACGCCACTCTCCCCCCCCCCCTCCGTGCCATCCGGCCTCCCCTGCTCCTCGGCCCTCCACCGCCTCACGGCCTCTCGCACCGCCGCCTTCTCTCCCGGGCCTCTTCCCCGTCGCTCGAGGTGCAGCAGCGTGGGCGCCGCCACATTCTTGATCCAGTCAGATCTGGCGTAGGTCGCTAGCATCCGGCGCCATGATTCCAGGTCAGGCGTAGGTCGCCGCCAGGAGAGCAGGAACGGCTGCTGCAGCGAGTGCAGCAGAGGAGCCCACCCTGGTCAAGCCCCACTCCGGCGGCTGCGTGTAGAGGAGGAGAGGTCGAGGATGGCCGCCAATTCATGAAGGAGACGCCCAGCACAAGTGAGTTCTTTCTTCACTGTTTACTCATCTTCGCATGGTAACCTAGGTTCATCCACTAATTCATGGCTTCTTTTTTTGTTTTTATATGCAAATAGGTTTAGCGAGGAGGAGGTTGTCCCCGCGAAGAGGCAGCGTGAGGCTGCACCGGTGCCTCCCCATCTATGCATCTACCGAGAATGGATGGAGTCAAGTGGGTAAGGACGCCATCAGCAGTGGCGGATTCAGGATTGGAGCAAGCCCCGGGCCCAAAAAAAAAATTTGCCGCGAGAGAAAAACTTAACATCCATCAGGCTACAGCTACCTCAAAAGAATACCTCAAATATGGCTCAATTGCACCAAAAATTTAGAATTTAAACTCAATGCTTAAAGATACAACAAAATAGATAAAAAGATGACAAAAACTACGAACAGTACGTGCAGTAAAAAGAGTACCAAATCAATGGCTTGCTTCATCAGTGTCTTCCATAACTTGATCAACGGTGGAAGAAGAGCCAACACCTTAGAGAAATCAGAAGCAAAATTTCATGAGAGAAGACATAAACGTCAAGTGAAACAACTAACATTGTACAAAGTTGAAAACTTACTACTACTACGAGGTAAAGTTTGACATAATCTACAAGTCAAGAACTTCTAAACACATGCTTAGATATAATAACTAATCCTATAGATGGCAAGGTAGATCAAAACTAGTAGTAAAAGAAACTTGACTCTAGATTATCACTTTTGACATAATCTACAAGTCAAGAACTTCTTTACTATTTCTACCTTCACATCATTTATTATATGTAAGCATATATCCAGAAGATTACAAAATTAAGCGAGACCAGTTCATATGGAGATGCCTAGATGGATAGCTGAAGATTTGTGTATCATGTAAACGTGAAATTGACCCATTTGAGCTAGGAGAGTTGCTTCAATGACCTCATAAGCAGAAGAATGATCCAACCTGTAGACATCACTATCAAGGCAGAAAAGTCTTATGGTGTCCATGATATGATGCTTGATCTAATATATTCGTCGCGTAGAGAAACGCTCATGGCAATGTTCAATCTTATGCCAAGCAAAGTAAATCTAGGGTGAATCACGAACGATTTGCACTTAGATGGTAACAGCTAAATAAAAATATTCTCTTCATTTCTTCTGCACTAGCATCTGTTTTAAGTCCACAAACAGTTCTAATTTTCATCGCACACTGACCTATGGATATGATGAAGTTTGTTCACCCATTACTTGGCAAACAAATTAAGATGCATCTGATCCAGCGTGTGCAGACCATAGAGCAGACCCTAGGAGTAAATCTAACATTGATTACCAACGATTTGCACTTACTCGAAGAAACTAGATTAAACGGCCTAGAACGGAAGAAGACCAGCAATTTGCACTTAAGATGCACACCCCCATGAGTTCAAGTTCATCGGATCCAGGTCAGGAAGAAACGAAATATACCTCAATGTTCTTGTTCTGCGAGATCCAACCTTTGGCCCCTGCACTGCAGGCACCGCTCCGGGCTGCTGCATGTGCTCACCGACGAGGAGGACGCCGGCGAGCGGCGGAGGCCGGAGGGCGCGGCCACGCGGGCGAGCGGCGGAGGGAGCGAGCGGCCGGGGAGCGCAAGCGCCGGAGCGGCGTCACGGGCGCGGGCGCGGGCGGCGGCGGCTGCCTCACCTGCGTCTGCGTGCGTGGCTAGGTCAGTCGGGCGAGCTGGTGGGTCTCCTGGCCTCCTGTGTGACTGTGTTGGGCTGGGCCAGTGGCTGTGTGTTGGGCTAAGCCCCGGGCCTGATTCAAAAACATGGGTAGGTAATAACTAAAAAAAAGGCCACGCCCCGGGCCTGGGCCCTGGGGGCCTGGGGCCCAGATCCGCCCCTGGCCATCAGTACGTGATAAGATTAGGTGCTGGGTACCACGCCCGCCCCATGCCCAAATCCAAGGTCTCAAGCCACATAGGTCAGCTTCTACTCCATATATGATTTCTTCATCTCAGCTGTACCAGAATAAAAGAACCATGCCCAGATCGTGTCTGCCTTCACCAAGATTAGTATTTTCTACAGGTCTTGCACCGTCTCCTACTAACCACACATGCCTCATAATCTGGTGCATTCATTCCTTCCTTGGTTTCTTCATAGACTGTACCTTTTATGTAGCTTTATTCACTAGGCTTGGATATGGGTTGTCGCTTTGATTGTAGCCATTCATATGAAAACACGCAAGGACGGAGATTTCAGATGTGCTTACCTTGCCAAAATATCATTGTTGGTAGCATAGCCGTATCATTGTACATGGCATCTACCTTATTGTATTAGGATTCTCAATGTTTCATGAGGTTTTATTTTGTAAGTTCTGGTATTATTTGTTATACATGCATGAAACTATTTCTGAACCTATATGACATACATTTAGTGTTACCAGTCTGCAAGTTATGATAGCAATGGTTTTAACATTTTCATGTTTTATCTTTTTGTAATCATATCACTTGCGGGGAATATGTTCAGATGTCTCGTGTTTGGAAAGGTCAGTATAATGAGGAGCTTTAGAGTAACGGCTAATCAGTACATGATCTATTTTTGCAAGGGCCATTACACATATCATGGAAACAAGATGGTTATTGATTTCTGCTGCACAATGCCCTATATATGTTCAGAATATATTCATGCCTGAATAATGCAATTAGAAGCGATAGAAGTATTCGCTGAAATGAATTTTCGTACTCAACAAAATATATTGTGAGACTTAAAAACATTACTTGAAGCAAAGGACGGAGAGTATATCTCAACAACAAGTAATTAAACATGGTAAGTAAATCATCACGCCCTTTGAATTTTTTGTTTCTCGTCTGAGAGTTCTGCTCTCCATTAAAATAGCATTTTGGAAATTGCATTGACTTCATGGGATATTTGTCAAGTGCAAACCTTCAGTTAATTTTGCTCGCACTACATTTCCTTTTCGCTGTCAACAGAATTGGGGACATTGTGCATTCATTGACATTAACAAGGAGTTGAGCATGCATCCCTGAAGTAAGTTTGATGGTTAGGTTAGCAGTGTGTACAAGCATAGGAATTTTTTCTATGTACTTTGCAGGCTGATTTCAAACAGTGAAAGAAGATTTAGTTGATAGATGTACCATAAAACCTTACGCATCTTTTGTATGTATATTTTTTCATTGCTTTCAAGATTATCAGTTCCCACTAGGTATGTTCACTTTAGGTTGTGGTGTTGAGCCTTCAGCGTTACACTCTGAATATTTAACCATTAGATGACTGACACCTCTTAAAAAAATGCATTGTTACTTTTTATGCTGAATTAACCTTATTCAGTATATGAACATCTGTACATGCTTCTAAAGAGCATAAAAAGGGGGAAATACAAATTCGTTTGTTGACTGTTCTTGCATCGATA
Source organism: Thinopyrum elongatum (assembly GCA_011799875.1). Lineage (NCBI taxonomy): Eukaryota > Viridiplantae > Streptophyta > Magnoliopsida > Poales > Poaceae > Thinopyrum > Thinopyrum elongatum. The sequence continues at coordinate 539,259,933 of CM022299.1, forward strand.
GTTTTGTGGTACAAAATTGGAGCCAACAAGCTCACTTGCAGTATTAGGCTGTCTATGTTATAGCCAGCGGGTTCCATTTTGTTTCTACATATTGCTCGCTAAAGAAGGTTGAAGAGGTATCGCTATGGAGAAGAAAAATGTGGTGAGATAGAGATTACAGTTTATTGCAAACTCAGATGGGATTATAGTTTGTTTTTTTGTTGGTCATGTTTTCTTAGGATAATTCATTGATAGCTGATTTTGTTGTCTACAAATTTTCTTAGAATAGTACCAACATTGTTCATACTACTGCTTGTGGGGTTGTCCTCCCGGTTTTGTTAGGAAGCTTTGCTTATAGTTACCTGCAAATTGCTCTCGGATGCGTGTGATCATTTAGTTTCGGATCCATGCTTGTGTAGTTTGCTCGTGTAGGCCATCCCTTTCGGTGGTCTGTGTGCAGTCCATGCTACCTGCTTCTTCTTCTTATTTGCTTGGTCATTATTTATATATGGTCAACTCAGATGGGGTTGTTTTCTGAATTTAGCACTGTAACTATTGATGTTGCTTTAGTACGTTTTCTTTAGTATGCTTCCTCATCCGGCAGACCACCTCCTACTTTAGTATGTGTGCTTCTGAATTTAGCACGACAACTATTGATGTTGCTTTAGTACGTTTTCTTTAGGATCCAACGGGCGACCAATTCCTCTTTCCACCTGAAAAAAATGCTTCTTTCTCACTAATGCATGCTATTATCAGCCTTTCATTTTTCTCACTAATGCATGCAAGTTAATTAACTATCTAATAGAACGGAACTCTGCTTCTAGGGTCCAGTAGGTGTTCTGCTTGCTGTTTACTAATGCTCTGATCTATTTGTTGTTGCATGGGCAAATAGTGATCCTTGTTGCTCACTGATACATGCAGGTTTATTAACCTTTTCTGTTTCTCAGTAATGCATACCACCTAATACACCATCCAATAAAATGAACTTGTGCTTTCAAGGTTCCGTAGGTCTTTTCGCTGACTGTTTGCTTATGTTGTATTTAGGCTGTTCTTTTTTCCCTTTTCAGATGTATGTCATGTACGTGTTGTGCTTTGATGCAATTGTCTTGGTTTAGACAGCAACCAAACCGAATCACTGATTAGTAGAATTAGTCATGAGATGAGGCACAGAAGAGTAGATAGGGGCAACCGTCGTATTTACGATGCATGAAAGTGCCTCATGGTTCCATTCAAGTAATGGATAGATAGTAGTTGCTAATTATATTTATACTGATTGCAAGCATAATTAGCCTATTGTCTATGTAGTTTGCTGATTATACACACTCTTTTCATTCGTGTTTCACCCTCCTAAGGCATTTGTTCTGTCTGCCATAGGTTGCTTTTGTCCTCTCATCTGCTGTTTGGTCTTCGTCTATTGCTCTGCTGGTTCGTCATCTGCTCGGTTGGAGGTTGTTCTTGGTCCTGCCATTTGTTCTTGTTAGAGCTCACTGAAAATATAACTTGAAGGTCCTCTTTAGTGCTACTTTTTACTAATTTTCGTTTTAATCTAGAACAATAGGCAGTAATTACATGTTTGTACTTGGCTTTGTGTGCTTTCTTGGAATAAATATCTCCTGTTTTTATTAGCTATAAAGATCATTCTACCTTTCCATAGTGTACACCTCCTTTGATTATGCATCCTGTTAATTTTGTAAAAATCCCGTTGCATGTTTGCTTACAGTACAAGACATACTTTCCTAACTTTTTTGTGTGATATATCTGAATCCTTTTGTAGTGCTAATTTATTGTGTTGTTAATCTGCAGCAAGGTGTTCTATTTTCAATTTCTGTTCTGACTGTTGGATTCCTCTTCTTATTTTTGTCTTCACTACAAGAGTTCATTGATGCGCCCCGTCAAAGTCTCATTTCTAGCCGGGACACAACAAAGAACCGTAGCACCCCTATGCTTGGGTAGCTCAACATTTATACATTCCGCATTGATTCAGCAGATCAGCACCCCTACCATCTCTAGCACCCCTGCTTCCCGTAAATAGAGGCAAAAGAATGAAGGTGCGATTAAATTTTTAGACCTTCCTGTAAATAGACAGTCCAATATTTCGTACTGAAAATATATTGATGTTATGATCATATACATTACTGTAAATAGGCAGTCTAAGCTTTCTTATGAAAAATATTTTAGACGTAGAGTAAATAGACAGTCCAAGCTTTCTTACTAAAAATCTTTGCAGTTAAATTTGAAATGCTTGTATGTTGTATCACCTCTTGGTATTCTTTTCTGTAAAACATTACCCTTTTTGATTCAGTGATTTGTGTTCATAACTGGACTTTGTACTGCTTGTGCATTTGTATAGTACAAATTCTATTTAGCATTCATGTTTATCCTTTGATTCAATGATATAAGAAAGATGCTCTCAAACCAGATCTCAGTAGTAAGATGCATGGAAGAGCAAATACAAGATTAACCTAAACAAAAACTGCAGGCAGTGTATGATGACTGCGACTTTCGAAGATTGCAGACTCTTCCAGAATTTCAATTGTAAAAGCTCATGCATAAGAAATGAGTAGCAGGGTATATTTTTCGTGTAGAGCTTATTCGTGAAGCAACGATTATTGGGGATTGTATGATGATATGGAAGGCATTTCTGCTTTTGCCACTGACAGCCCACCGAACACACCCCACCATGAACAGTTGCTTCGACGATGAGGTCATTTTCGATACTGATGGACATGCCACAATGACTCTACCTGATGTGAATGACTTCATATCTTAGTTATCATAAGCTGAGTGACCAGAGCTATCTATACAATGCATCTCTGCCTATGTAGCTTTGCTTATTATGAACAGGTCTCATGCCTTTCTTTTGGCCTATAAAGCGACCATGCAATGTTATATATATGCTATGTATGAACATCATACCACAAAATCTATTTCCTTATGCTTCAAGGATTTTATGATCGGTCACTAAATATTCTTATTTGCATGGTTTTAAAGCTTGGTTCACTCTCGGCCTTTGCGCCATCGGCGCAACGGGTCATCTAGTATAACGAGACCGGCATAGGAGACAAGGACGATGGCCAACTACCAAGAAGGGGCAACAACACAAAACAATGCAGGGAGCTCACAACGCTCCATTTCTAGCAAGCATGGTAAGTGAAGATATAATTACAAAAGCAAAAGATAAAGATGTAGAGATCACAATGCCGACCAACACCAAGGCCATGAATGAGATCATGTGCCTGGTTACCCGGTTCCATTCTACCCATTTGCCTTTTCATCTCAATTTGTAGTTGTTGTAGAACAGATGCTGCTCTAATTATCTGTTTGACCGATATTTTCAATCAACTGATGAATGGCAAAATATTTAACTTCTGAAAATGGCATGATGTATTGGATTTAACTGGCCTTCTTCAGTTGCTTCTGCCAACTGTGCGAATAGTTGCAACTTCAATATGTTTTTCTGTTTGTTTGATGGAACGAGACCGACAACCAGCTAGGATTAACATTAGTGACTTTGATTTGCATTGTTGTAATTATTTTTGTTACAATATCTTCGATTAGACCATCTCCAATAGGTACCCTATAATGACGCGCCAAATTATGGCTGGAGCAAAATTTGCAACACCTAAAAGTGTTTTTTTACAGCACCAAAACCCTTCAAATCTAATAGATAGCCCACAGTAGGTGTTGCAAAATACATCACAAATGTCTTCTAGTGGTGTACTATTCTAGGGCACCTGTTGGAGCAAGAGAGTGATGTAAAACAACACTAGGCGTTGCAAGTTTGCTTGGTCCCCTGCCCCCCCCCCCCCACCCCCCCCCCCGCGCCCCCAAACAAAATAAATTACAACAATTGGTGTAGGTGTTGTATATTTACTTCTAGAGTAGAACATGTTGCATATAGGGCACCTGTTGGAGCGGCATTTTAGCCCCCTCGTAATGTAAAAAGTGGTCCTGACTTATTTGGGGGCACCTATTGACGATGCGCTTAGGTAACAAAAAAGAGTTTTTTTTTTCTTTGAAAAGGAGGTTAAACCCTCGGCCTCTACGTCATTGTGATGCACACAACCAATCTTATAAATTATTTAGTGGAGTACATAGCAAAGGAATCACGACAGAACCATTACAAGAAATAAAATAAACATCTACGACTAAGTCTACTTTTTTCACAACAACGCTTTCAAGAACGAATAAGCACCCTTCTGCCACCGTCGTCACATTTGGCCGAAAACGGTCAAGACAAGGATTTTCATCATGGTTTCTCAAACCAACCACTAAGAGCATGGTTAATAGTAGAGCGAGCTGATGGCTATAAGAAACTGCCATGTCATGTATAGCCATCATCTATAGTCACTCATATAGTAGTGTGGGCTATAAGGTTGGCTATAACATTACTACTTTTTTCAACCTTCTCTCTTTCTCTTTCTTCACAATTATTGTATTTGTCTAGGAATCCGCATATATCTAGGCTCTTGCATGAGAGCCCACTCCCCTTACTTTTTCATCTCTCTCTCTCCTCCACATAGGCAAAAATGTCATCTAAGCGGGCTATAAGCCCACCATTATACTTTCTCTAAAGGCTATCGGATAATCAAGGAGACAACACCTTAAATAAGGTAACGACGCAAGTTCGTCGTTGTTGGGCCCAACCAATCAAGGCCAGAACAAGAGTTTTCACCCCAGACATGAAGTGTGTTCCAATCATCATCTTGAAGGAGGATCTTATGAAGTCACACCAGCATTTAATCCACGTCGGGCTAGGAAGGCACTAGCTGATGGGTAGGACATCTTCCTACCGTAGACCACCATCCCAGTCGTCAGGGTCGTCCATGACGCGGTGCAGGTCTGACCACAACCACTCCATACCTGCGCAAACTGCCATGTGCCACCCGGCCTATCACTTGCCACCACCCAAGGCTGCCGCCTCGACATCTATGCCACGCCACTCACTTACACCACTATGGTGGCCTAGCACGTCGATCCAGCCCTCCCAGGCAACCGCAGTGGTGATGAGCTAAAGTGCGGGCTGGGGGCAAAGATGCACGATCTTTGGCATCGTTGCCATGGTTCTTTCCCTCACCGCGAGAGACGCCTCTCCCATGGATCCGGTTGTTGACAGGAGACGAGCCTATGCGGTCGGTGCCATCAACCCCATCTTGGAGATTTCTCCCCTCGCGGCTCATGTTGCCACGGATGGCAAGGAGAAGGGAGATATTGGCGCAATGGTGGCCGCCACCGCCACTGCACTCAAATAGGAGTAGGAGGCAGCTCTGCCGCCGTAGGCTCCACTTCCTCCACTGCCCTACATCCACCAATGTGGCGAGGAGAAGAGGGTTGGCGGATCAGCATCCACCGCTTTCATCACCGCTGCTCTTGAAGATGAGGACGAGGGAGCTCTGCAGCCACGGGCTCCACTTCCCTTCGCTACAGCCACAGAAGAATCAAGGTGAAGACGGTCAACGCATTGGCATCCACCGTTGTCATCAGTGCATTACGACACCTTCTTGTGCATTTTATGACTAGAAGAATATATAAATTCAAGTTGAGTTGTCTAATTCACATTCTTTCTATGTATGGGTGACAACAGGATACCACCCTAGCAGCGCACTTGTGTTGCTACACGCAAGAAAATATAAAATGAGTTTTTATACATTTTATGTACACTCTACTCACATATTTAGTTCTAATTTTCTAGCATTCGATATAGGCTAATGCATGAGGATCCACTGAGCAATTCATCCATCGCAAACATATAAAGATTAAAAAGCAATCTTAGAAATAAAATTTAGTCATGCAGAGCTCCTAGCTAATGTACCATCTCTTGATTTCTTTACCGCCTCATAGTACTGCAAATCAGGTGCCAATAAGAGGCTTCCTTAACATGTCTATATTTCCCATTAAACGACCAAGAAACAAGGAACATGTGACATGTTTCCTGCTGAGTGTTAACATGCTATAGTTGTAATGATACCCTTATTGATTATAGATTGTTTATCCATCCCTATCCCATTGTCTGTGCTGCCATATTTTGTTTACATTATTTGTGTATGTAAACAAACTAATTTTCTTGTGTTCTTACTGGAGTAAATTCAGTTTGTCTGGTTTGTACAAGGAAGAAGTTCAGTATGGACACTCATCATTTGCCATAACCATACATATTGGTCAGTTCATGTATGTTGTTATGTTATCAGGCAGGACTTCGGTGTGCATGATGACACCTTCAATAGTTGTCTACACATTTATTGTATCAGTTTAATTATTGTTCTCCTCCACATGTAATATCCATTTGATCTTGTTGATGATACATTTTCTAGACATCGGATATGTTTGGTTCATGGTTAATTTTGCCACAACTAACCTTAGGTAAACCGTGGTTGCCACAAAAAGATAGAATTCTGAGTATATCACATGTGAAGCATATAACTAGAAAAGTGTGGCAAGCCAACTGTAGCAATGTACCAAATACATGCCTAAGGGCTCTCCAACGCTAACCCACAAAATAGACACCATATTTGTTCGTGACTGGTCCAAACCCGTCCCCGGACACGGATACGGTAGCCGGCCATCTGACCCTGTACCCTAAATGCATGCTCCTCTTTTGTTTGTCTTAAGTCCGCAACACTCAAAATAATTATATAAAATAGCACAATTCATCCATAAATAACATGCAAATATCCGTAGCACAATAATAGTTCAAATGTAAATATTACATCTGAGGTAACCAGATGTTCAACACGTTTTTGAATTCATCGATTCTAAATTCAACAATACTCGGTTCATAATCTGCACATGTCGTCCCATGCATTGTGCCCCTTGAGCTTCATCCAACAATGTATAAACATAAATGGTCAGCGCTCGGTCCTATAGTACATCATGACAACGCATCCAGGCTACACAATGTGATGATTATCAAATTGCAACATTGAGTGCATTAATGAATTGATCAACATGTAGAGCAACAAGAAGCAAAACTTACAATATCAATGGTTTATGAGCCCGGTGGTGGCCACCTTCTCTCCATTTGTGCAATCGCACCACAAAACTTTATGATGGAGTTGGAGGTGGTGTACCACTGATGGGCTAGCGACTTCACGTTGCGATCGTGGGATATGTGCAAGTCGTAGGGCGCGTCGTGATTTTGCTCATGAAACAAAGCATGCACGTTTTGCCAAAAGGTCGAGCCCCCTTGCCTTATGCCTACAAAGTCCACAGATACGACCTTCCACGCATCGCACAACAACTCACCCTCCATCATCGAGTACCCCGCCATCGTGGTTACTATAGAAAACAACAAGAAATTTAACAAAAAAGCTCAATGACAATTAACGGAACACATGTCGGGCATGGTGTCCGCCATGGACGTCGTCGACAGGGGGCGGAGGGTACCTGGGTGGACGGTGGCATAGTCCAAGATGGGCAGGCACGTGGGTGGGGCCCACAGACGTCCAGCAATGCCTGGGCGGCGGATGAGGAGGGTGCGGATGAAGAGCAAGTGGGAGAAGGGGCAGAGTGCATGAAAAATCGCTCAGGAGGGGCATTTGAGTGGCCCGGAGGTGTCAGAGTCCTACATGGCGGAGGCCCAGACGTCCGAAAACCTCACCCAATTTGCGTCCAGTTTGCGGGAATTCGGGCAAGCGAACGCACCCGCAGACGAATATGAGTCTGTGTTGTATGTCCATACAGCTCGGTCTGGAGCGTATGGGAGTGTTTTGTGGGTCTGCGTGGAGATGCCCTAAGTTGTTGTGATATGACTAAGGTTAGCGAAGCGGAAAATTGCGTGGTACCGTTAGGTACTGGCAGATCCATAGCTGCTTGTTTCCATGTCAAGATTGGTGTGGCACTATTCATTGTAAAACCGAATTATTTTGCTTCAGGAATAGACCTGCAAATACAGTACATGGGTCCCACCAAAACCAGCTTTTAGTTAGATGCTACAGGGCTTGCATGCATGTCTTGCCATTTTCTCTCTCTTCTCTCTCCCAAACTAATTCATCCATTTATTTCATCTTTGCTGACTTAAAATCATTCATATCTCTAACTAAAAATTTGATTTCAAAACTTTTTATATATTTGAACTCGTGTCGCAAAGACCTTTAAAACTAGACCGATTTTGGATACATTTAAATCGGTTAAAAAAATCATGAAACATATTTCACAAAAATCACATCTATTTCAACTTCACATTTTTGAAAAAATATATTTCACTCTTTTGAAAGAAATTGCTTCACATTTTCAAATAATCTGTTTAGAAGTTGACATGTCAGTTTCGTATTGTTTTCATTTTCAGAACCCACATTTCATTTTTCACTCCTTGCTTCACAAAAATCACATCTATTTCAACTCCACATTTTGGAAATAACATATTTCACTCTTTTAAAATGAACTATTACACGTTTCCAAAAAATCTGTTTGACAAGTTAACATTTTAATTTCATATTGTTTTCATTTTCAGAATACGTATTTCACATTCCATTGGCTTGTTTAGCAAAAATCACATCTATTTCAATTGCATATTTTTGAAATGACATATTTCACTTTTTTGAAATAAACTTTTACATATTTTAAAATAATCAGTTTCACAAGTTGACATTCAGTTTCATATTGTTATCATTTTCAAAACCCACATTTCACTTTTCACTGCTTGTTTCACAAAACTTACATCTATTTCACTCTTTTGAAATGAACTAATACATATTTTCAAATAATTAGTTTCACAGATTGACATTTCAGTTTCATATTTGGGGTAAATAGATTTCGAGTTGAAATAGGTTGGTTTCACATTTTTCTAGCGAAGATAGGTCCAAAAAGTAAGAGAAAACTGGCATTCAAACGTAGCGATGAAAACCGCATCTGCATCTATGCCTCAGGTTTACATATCGATTCGGATGACAGAAATAGTTTTTACCCAGAAAACGAAAACTTTAGACCAAATTTGCGACTTATCAAACTTGGCAATCGGACTAGCGGAGCGCCTTCTGGTTATTTTAAAATGTACTAGATGACCTATCGCGCCATCTGGCGCGCAAGACAAACTTGAACCAAGAACTAAAAGAGATTCCTTTGCCTTTTTTTAGCATACGGTTTTGATGTATACTTGTTTAGTAAACGTAGTAGACGGTTCCTAATCAAAATATTAAACAAATAAGACCAAAAGAAAAAGCATGTGAGCATGTGTGTACAGGACAAGAGCTCAGAATCAAACCTCTTCTCGCATTCATCATAGGAATAAAACTTGTTGGGACTATTAAACTTGGCCTTCTATCACTGCATTCAATTTTATTGATCACCTACACATGAAATTAAAATGAAAAACAAATATTTCTCATTTTGGTCTAGATAAATAAGATCAACATCAATGCCTAAACTTTAGTAGCATGCCTATATGGCATCATATGTAGTTTCAAACACCAATGAAATTAGAACAGAACATACAATCGTAAATTGATGAGCGCATTCACTTGCATCATCTCCTAGTCAACCTGAGCTAAAAAGTTTTTGTGATAAGTAAGAATTCAGACAAGTAATTATTGTACAATGAATTTTCAATGTAAACGCAGCAGTCTGGCAGAAATTAGAGCATTACAAAAAAGATCAATATATTATATCAAGACAAGCGAAATGGCAGATCACATAATATATTCTTGCAAATAACTATATTCACAGCATAATCACAAGGTGAAGGAAATATAATTTAATCAATAAATTCGATCAACACAAGCAAACGATAGACCAAATAAATGTTGTTTTATGTTCCAATATATATATTCCTGTTAATAGCTCTATATTCCCATTTGTTTTTACAATTGTAACCTCATGCTCACATTGCAAATGCACTTAACCAAGATCACGATGGAAATCACCTAAAAGGATTGATAACTCCGGATCAGTATGCAAAATTTCCGGCAGGGCGTTCTCCTTATGTAAGCCATTCCAAACCGAAGAATAGAACCATCCACTCTCCTATATTATCTGAAAATCAATCCTGCTGAATCAAAACAGTTGAGTCAGAATTTTTCCTTTGAAAGGATTGTGCTACTTGGCAGTTCTATGGTTGTACTTAAACTCTCTATTTTTTAACATTCGGTGATATGACAAAACTTATTTCAGAAAGCTGCAACAAGAATTAATATAGTATCGGTAATTGAGGACAACTTAAGATGTACTTTATGAGATGCTGAAAATTATACCATTATTACATATAGATAGAGTTCTTGCAGGGAAACAAAACAGGGATATTACTGTGACATTAAGCCCAACTAAAGTAAGGAAGCCTTCTTATTTATAAATTACTCCATACTCATTTCTGACACACTTAATCAGGTTTTGAGCTTACTATAATGCAGACATGGATTAATTATCGCAATGCAGGGGGGAAATCCTTCTGTTTCAACAACAACAAATGTTCTCACCTATAATTAATTATGAACATGAATCATATAGGACAAAACACTAAAGAGAACTATCCTTGGGCTCATCAAAGTAATTGTGAATCCTGAATCTGCTGTGCAGTATAAAAGAATTCAGTTATTACCTTGGATGACTTAGGAAGCACCTGTACGAGCCATCGTCAACATCAATTTATGTATCCGTCTTGGCAGGGGTTGAAGAAAGATAATCAGGAAACTAAAGGCTGACATGCGAAGTTCAGTAATCATAACACCAACTCCATCAGTTCTCGAGAGAAAAAAGCTTAACAACCAACACTTGAGACACGAATGTTATTATAGATACATGATAAGCAATATTCAGTATGATTCTGAACTACTTGAGCTCTAAGTTTTATTTGCAAAGCATGACACACGACGAAGCTTCTTATACATACAACACGTAATATGCTTGAATTTTGTTTGAACAGGGAGGATGAGAACTAACAAAATTATCAGTGCACAACAAAATCCGATGGAAGAAGGCCTGGCAGTCAGCAAGCAAACATTCATGGAGGAACTGTGCGGGTCGTCAGTATCACGCCATATGCACCTCAGATAGTTGGCATATACTCTCACAATTGACCTCTTGATAGTCTTAGTCCATCCATTGCACCGTTATATCCTCCTGCCCTCGATTATGTGTTAAACTGGGTAAAAGAATTGAAAGCTCAACGCTGCAGTATACGTAATAACAAAGTTTGTGCAATGACAGTGAAATAAATAGACATGTCTATCTAGAAGCAATAACACACCATGAAGTTAATAAGTAAAGATATACTGGTTGTTTAATCTGCAGGTGCTGGCATGCTCTTCTCAAGATCAAAACATTGCAGTTTTTAAATTTTTGTAGATGGTCCTTCCGTACTTTACACATTGCACTTTGACAACCAAAAATGTAAATACATATGGTATATATGAAAACAATTAGCCTCTTGAAGAAGCGGAGATCCATAACAATTCTTCATAACAGAAGAGGATCTCACTTGTAGAGCTCAAAACTACTAAATTAAGAAATCAAGAGTGGATGTACATGAGCTCTAAACTGGAACTTGCACAACATTGGAAAACAAGAAGCCACATGACAAATTGCTAGATCATACCTCTGGCACACAGTCCACTTCCCTTTTCTGGCATGACCACTTCCCTTTTCTTAGTACAGAAAGCTGGAACAATCGCAGCATGAGCTGGACGGCTCCTCCATCAGTGTCTTGCTATTTATGACCAGAGGCAATTAGACGCAATACAGAAGGAAGAAGGATGCCTGTGAGCACATCAGTTTTGTCAAGATCCATGAATACACCAAACAATTTTCTCAAGAATAATAGATCAAAGAAACATCACCACAAACTTTGCCGATCTCAGGACCATGGATTGCATCTATTGAAACTTGAAGATACTTCGAAGACCGTCAGGAACAATATGACCCAAACATAGAGCAAACTACAAAAGAGAACAAATAGTTATAGTATATCCAGAAAAAGGTAGTATTATGAAAATATATAGCAAAGTGATTTTGTGTATGCCAGTTGCAGCATCTAACACAACACATATTCTAGCAAACAGACCTATGTTTGACACTCTACCACAAAGTGCTGTCCAAAGGCTTCGGCACTATGGCACATGCAGAAAACTGAGAAATGCCTTTTACTATTTTTTTTAAAAATGAGGTTCCTCTACATTACCTCAAAATACAAAGCCAGACAAGGCCTTGTGTTGTTTCATTTCAGATATCACGTACGATGAATTTCAGGAATAAAAACTTTCTGGGAAATTATAGTAGATCCTGAACAAAAAGAAAATACAAAATAGAAAGGTTCTTTGACATGGCCTTCCATCAGTGTATTCATTTGTCTTCTATTGATCACCCAAACGTGAAATGAAAATAAAATGATGGTTTCTCATTTTGGCCTAAAAATTAGATCAACAAATGATAAATGAAAAATAATGTTAATAATTTTGTAACTGCAATAAACATGGCATCAGGACCAAAAGATGCTCAAATAACATCAATGCCTAAACTGTAGTAGCAGGCAGATATAACATCCTTTTTGTCTCATAAACCAAAGGAAGTTCAGAACATACCATCTTAAATCGGTGTGAGCGCCTTGGCTTGCATCATCTCCTAGTTGACCTCAGCTACAAATGCAATACAGGTCAATACTCTGATTTCATTGACCCTATTTTGCACAGGTCAATACCGAAGGAACCAAATCAATCAATAGAGATACTCTGAAGAAATGTTTACCATATTTTTACAGAGATGCAGTGGGAGAGGGAGAGGGTCTGAGTCTGATTGTGTAGAAGAGGCCGGAGAGGAAGACGACCATGCGGTCTGCGCCTGCCGAGAAGAGGCAGTTGTTGCCGTTCATGGCGCCGCCGAAGTGGTTATCGAGGGCAGAGAGGATGGGAATCTCCGCGTCCGCGGCGTGGGGGTGCAGCGGCGGCCACCTCGTCCTCTCCGCGAAAGCTTCATGTCCTCGTCCATCTCTCCAGTGTGGTGGTGCCCATGCCTCTCCTGCTGAGAGTTGAGGAGCGGCGAAAGCCTGGGTTAGGAGCAGCTATGGCAAGAGCACAACGGGGCAAGATAAACGGGGAAGGAGAAGGTCGATGTACCTCTCCAAGGAGCGAAGGAGAGGGGCTTGAGTAGCAGGCTGCACCCTTCCTGACGAAGAAAGAACGTCGGTCGACCGACGGCGCTCCTCGCACACGCATCTGCACCTGCCGCTCCTGGGTCGAGCCGGCAGGTTCAGCAGGAAAAATAGTTGAAGGATGCAATAAATGGCATCTCAAATTTTGTAGCCCAAGAACAAACATACATTTAGGTAAGAAGAATTGAACACATACCTCAAAGGGAAGCATGACGAACAGTGATGTTATCATGGGAAAGATGCAAAGAGCATCAGGGGTCGTTAGATCTGTAAGCCATGGAGCTCCAGCCCCTTTTAAAATGGAACTTTCTCAACCACGTTTGATATCTAGAAGCATGACAGAAAATTGAAATGTCTGCCTGAAATTATCAGTCGAATGCTTTAGACTTGAAAGAGAAGGAAAGCACAATTCAAAACCTCTGCACGAAAATAACCCTTGCATACACCAGTACAGCAATGAAATACCAACATGTGCTCAGTTTCAGGAGCCAGCCAACAAGTTAACCCAAAGCTGAAGCGATTAGCATCTTGTAGAACGATGGGCAAATATATACTAAGATATGTACACGATGGTTGCTTTCTTGATACTTTCTTTTCCTCAGTTTACCTCTTGAATAATGACAGGATATGATTTACTATTTGAAGTGAACAGGTTTTTCAGCAGTATCATGGGCAAATAAAACTAATTTCTTACATAGATCAACAGAAGTAAAAGAAAATTATAATGAAAAACTACAACAACAATAACCTCAGATCTGAAGTGTCATTCTTGTCCATTGATAAATGTAGAATACATAGAAGGACGGGCATGAGGAGAAGAAGGAGAGTGGGAGGAAAGGTACCAGGCCGATCTCTTTCCGATGAGGTTCAGCTGTGACCTGGAGGAGAGGCAGGAGGAGAGAAGCCTCTGTCGTTCGTAAGACCATGGCCACACTGATCGGCCGCTCGTCATAGCCATTCTGGATGCATCTCGATGGCAGGAGAGGCACCTCTCCATCAGCGGCCACTGCCTCCTCCTCCCCTGCCTTTCCCAATGTTGCCGCCGCCATAGCCCCTGGCGCCCCGAATCCCCTCCTGTCTCTCTCTCCCTCGCGGCCCTCAGTCTCATCCCGGCCGGTGTTTAGGCGTGACGGCGCGGTGGAGAGGCGTGGAGGGGAGGAAGAGGAGGTGATGCAGAGAGAAGGATGGGCGTGGGGCTCGAGGACGGAAGGCGAGCCGCCACCAACTGCCAGGTCGCGCCTGACCTCACCGGTGACCATCTCCCGTCCGCCGCTGCACCTCTCTCTCCTCTTTCCTCTCTCTCTCTCTCTCATTTTCTCTCTCTCCCGCAGGGACTGATTGGCGCTGGATCAAATCGAGCGTCGCTGCAGGTCGCCGCCGCGCCGCACACCTCGGATATGGGATGACGTCCGCCGCCGCGTGAGATCCGGCCTAGCACGCCCTCACCGGCACTTGTGCGCGCGAGCCCGCCCGCACCCTACCTCGCCCTAGCCGCCTCAGGCCACGCCCTGGCCGCGCCTCGCGCACGAGCCCGGCCGCGTGTGCTCCCGCCCGCTACCGCCCATCAGCTCTGCAGGCCGCGCCCCGCGCCGCCCGCGCGAGCCCGCTGCTGCTTCTGGGCGCCACCCGCGCGCGCTGCGGCAGCAGCTGCCGCTATGCTGCTGCTCGCCCCACCTGGCCGCCCCGTGCACGCCTCGTTCGCGCACCGCACGCGCCGGCCGCGCCCTGTCCCGCGCCCTCCAGCGCCGCCCCGCGCTGCTCGCTTCCGCTGCGCCCTTCCGCAGCCGCCCACGCCCGCCGCCGCCGCGGCCCGACCTCGTCCGCCTCCCTGCACCGACCGCCTACGCCTGCCGCTGCATTCCGCTTCGCCACTGCACGCCCACAGCCGCTGCCGCCGCCGCCGCGCAGAGGGGATGGGATGCGGGAGGGGAGGATGGAGGAAGACCACCTGTGGCGGCTGTGAGGATTGGTGGAAAGGGGTAGGGTTTGCGAGGTGCCACGATTGGCTGATTGGGTGTGGGCGACGAGCGCTCCAGTCCACCCCACTTTTCACCGCAGATCGTCTATTTTTTGCACACGAGTGCACGCACAAACCGCACGCTGCAGCGCTGGTCCCACGCAGTTGCCTGGCCCAGTTGTCATGCACCAGAACCCAAATTCATTGCGTGAGTTAAGACAGACGGTGGGATATTTGACAGATAGATGAAAAGGACAGAAAACTTTCCAGCGATGCAGATTGGGTGAACAAGATGGATTGAGATCCAGTGCCTGAGCAAGGCACCGATGAACAGTACGGTGTCTTGTCCCCCTCTCCACATCGTCCGATTCAAAATCGACGGCCAGATCTGCGTGAACAGTACCTCCTCGCAGCAGCGTTTTGCTACAGTGCCCCGTCAAAAGTGTTTGCTACAGTGCCCCGCCAACAGTATTTTCGCTACAGCATTTAATCTGAACCGCCCCCCCCTGATCCAACGGCTGGCTGGCTGCCAGTCACGCCGTGCCTTGCTGTGGGCAAGGCACTGGATCCCAGCCGAACGAGATCGAAGGAGCGACGCGAGTGCCCCAGGTGAGCGGGTACTCTATGAGGGTTTATATGTTCGATCACCACCCATGCCCAAAACTCGTATATCCCCACCCAAAAAAATGTATCACCACCCATGCCCCTAGTTAATCTCCACTCGCCCATTTTCTTTACAGGTTGCAGTAGTCTAAAACGACAGTAGGTTATAACCGACTCCCGGTTCCAAAATCACAGCGGCCACATGCCGTATTCTCTCTTAGGTCAGCAGCGTTGATTACAAACCGCAGCAAGCTTCTCAGTGGAATGGAGTTTCCGGTTAGCGGAGCGCCTTCTGGCAGTAGCTCAGCACCTCCCGAGCATTGTCGATGGAGTCTTCGTTGCCCTGGGAGGACTTCTCCTCGATCCATCTCTCCATGAAGGAGGAGATTGCCATGAGCTGTTACAGATATTTTGTAGCATAGGAAAACACAATGCGATTGCTGCTGCCGAGATGTATCCCATCATGTTAGTTTGTAAATGTAGCTTAAGATCTAGATTTCCATGAAGGACAAATTGTATATATTGTTTTAAAGGATACACATCTCGATATCCATCCCTTCAGGAGAGCATCCTCAGGTGTTAACTTCTCTTCATCAACCACCTGACTCTCGAGGTCATCTTTGATGAGGCCGAACTTGCCTGAGAACAGAGACGCAAACTGGTCGAGGGACAAGGAGTTCAACTCAGTTCCTTGCACATGTGCCAGAATACGCGATAAGATACTCCAAAGTGCATATCGAGCTTGGTCATCATCAGGGACCTCTGGAAGAACTTCAAGTAGGCCCTCCAGGAACGGTAAATCTGAAACAATTGAAAGACTAGATCACTGTAATGGCACTAAATGGAAACATTGATTTCAAGTCATGCAGTGCACTGCTTAGCAAATACGATAGTTGCTTAGAAAATAAGATAAGTGCTAAGAAAAAATGTGCCTACCACGGGATATCTTAGGCACCAAATGCTTTCCATCTGTCAAAATATTTGATATTACGATCACCACCGAAGCACAATAGCTTGCAACCTGAGGAAGAGTTTGTGAATAAGAATACAATTAACATGCTTGACTTGCATTCCTACATCTGAATCTACAGATCTTTCAAGTGAAACATCCTAGGTCACCATTGAGGTTGTAGAGGTGGGGACTCACAAGAATTAATGCAACGTGAAGTTTGCCAAATGTACAAATGGAAGAGGCAAGGAATGTTTCTTCAAATTTCCGGAAAAAAATTCATGACTCACTGACAATCAAAAAAATCGGAACAGCTTGCTTGTTAAGAGTTATGAGTTGGTCAAGCTAACAATTCGGTACCAAGGAGGCAACAACATAATGCATTTCTTCCTAAATGTATGAACCAGAATTCGACCGGGCTGATGAACAAATATATGAAATGGTAGCGGCGGCAAACATGCTCACCTCAACTTTATCTGGCGACTTGATCATGTTAATTAGCACTTTAATCAGCCGGTCATTCGATGTCATTGCCTTTGAAACACAGTGTATGGCTGATAATTCTTCCATGAAGTGAAGGACCAAATCAAGAGAATCCGATCTGAAACGTGTTAAGAAAAAGGTAAGGTAAGTCCATTATTGTCGCAGGTTGTTAATTCAAAATTCAAAAACTAAGAAGGGTTATCGCAGTGACAGAGAAATGCAGCTACAGTCCTATTAAATTAAAACTAGGAAGTGGGAATGTAAGAAATTTAAAATGCTCAGACCATATTACTGGAAAACAACAAATGGCCGCATCTCAGAAGACAGGCTAAGGACATAAACTTTGCCTAGAAGACATGAAATATAAAAAATATTCTATGAAGCTTTAAGGATCTCTTTGGAACAATGACTTTAAACGGGACTATGGAGGACTCAAATCCTTGAGGGTTCCTTACACAACTGTTTTGGGAGCTTCAGCATTCAGCCCATAATCGAACTGAATGCCATAAATCTCCAGAGAAATACCACATATCCAAACAGGCCCTTAGGTGTTTTTCCTATGATTCATTCTTAAACTACAGAAAATTTACCAAATACTCCCTCCAATCTAAAATGTAAAGTGTATTAGTTTTTCAAAAGGTCAAACACTTTTCTATTTGACCAAACCTAGATAAGTTGACTTTTCTCAAAATTAATACACCTTGCATTTTGGAATGGAGGGAGTACATAGGAGAAGCTTCCATGATACCTTGAACAATAATAGTTCAAAATCTGTAACAGATAACTTTTATAAAATGAAAATCTTGCTGAATTTCAAGTTAGTTCAACATACCTGTCTAGCTTCTCATCCGGTGATCTTTCAATCTCAGTTGTTAGTAACCCAATAACACGGTCAACTAAACCCAATTTAAGCAAGGGCTGGATAAGCATAGCAATCACATCTCGATCATCAATGACAGTTGATAGGAAGTCAATGATCTGCGACCAGTAAATCACATAAGAAATAACCAAACAGTTGAACACATGCAAATATAAAGGATGGAAATTTTTCAGCTGAACCATAGTATAATAAGATGAAAGTAGTTGTGATAGTTCGGCTGGGCTGACAATTTCAACCGAATCATACAACACATAACAATAGGCAACATTAGTTTTACAGTATAATTGTAGGAAAATAAAGGCTTTCACTGCTATAAAAGTTATTGTAGAACAATAAGCAAATAGATGCTAGTTCAAAGACCATAAGACCTCTGCAGCTAAAAGTTTGATAAAATTGCAATTTGCAGTCACATGTTTCACAAGAGTATTAACTGTTACCAAAATGCAGTCAAAAAAATTCAGATATTCTCCTAAGAGAAGAATTTTCACAGAAGAGACCAAGCAATTGCCCTGGAAAAAAAACAGGACCTCATTCTGACCAAGGATAATTCTACATTGTTCGGATAACATGGATATGGTAGCAATGAGTAAGACTGGACCATACAACTAAGAAGTGTTTGGGAAGATGAAACAGTCCATAGAAACTATTCGATGACGAGCTTCTTGAAACTACCTCAGGATATGGTGAACTGATAAAAGAGTTAAGCAGGCAAACACACATGCCTAAGGGCATATACAACGCAGGCGCTAAGGTAGAGGCGCTAGGAATTAAATCCCGGCTGTTGTGCCCTGTGCTTTTTCTGGCATCGATGCTCACCTAGGAGTCGAGCGCTAAGTAATCACGTACAAAATCCAGTTCCTAGCGCCTGCCCCAAGCGCCTACGCTTGTGATTTTTTTTCAGGATCCTAAGCGCCGCTGCATTGAAGATGCCCTAACCATCACATATAGAAGAATGAGCTAAGATGATTAAAACAATTTATGTTACTCAAGTCCTACAAAAGAAATATAATGTGTCCATATATGTCAAAATTCAATTTAAAAAGAACAGAAGTCACTAAAGTTGTGAGGACCAACTGTACAGATTAGTCACAACAAGTTGCATATACGAATTCAGTACAATACGCAGTCACAGCAAGTTGCATATACGAATTCAGTACAATACCTTTTCAAGTAATGTAGAATTATCTGTCTTCCCAACTATCCATAGAATACGTGAAAGAATCTCATCAGGTAAAAGAGCTTGAGCCCAAGAAACAGATGCACTGGACCGAAGAATGGCAGTCAACAACCTGTCTAAGAAAAACTGTGTGAGGATGCACCACTGATGAAATTTAGCAACAATACTCATTCCAACTATCTCGGGGTGTAAGAATTTTTTATAGACAGCAACACAAGTCAAAATAAGCAAAAAAGAACAGAGCATAGATGGAACTTCTCAGTTCTCATTGTCTACAACTCAGAACAATTAGAAAGCAGCTTCTCCAAGTTTTGAGCATCGACAATAGAAAATTAAATTATCAAGGAAAACAAAATCTAAATTTACTTAGCTCCTATCCCCCAAATGATTAATAACATAAGTACATAACCTACTAACACAGTTGAAAATGGTTATATTTTTGCAAAAGTGCTGTATGTTCAAGCATTTTCATCCACAAGTTCAACAACCTGTGATTGATTGGGTATGTCCAAATGTAGGTATGCATGTAACATGTGATGTAAGGATGTGTAGTTTTGCGTGTGGGCATTTGCATAGTTATGTGGTAAAATTGAATGGGTATCTGACCAATACAAAATGCACATATTCAAGAACATAAATAATATATCAACATGTTAATCGTGTGTGTGCTGAGCTAAACTACCAAGATCTATTTCACATGATAAGACTTAAATTTCACGGGATGAAATATCTTGCAATGCTAGAGTAGTAAACAGCTTGTCAAACGGCTGATAAATAAATAATAAAAAAATTGGTTCTAAATAATAACTTTGAGTCCGGCAAAAAAAAAACTTAATCCCAAAGATACCCAACCTGAATGTTTCAGAAAGGCATTTGACATCATCTAGAAACAATTGCTCCACGACAGTTGCAATTAAACCTTTTTTCAAAGAGATTGCAGCAACTAGAGATTGATGACAGACTAAGTTTCCCATGATCCCAAGACAAATTTCCTGCAGGGACAAAAGATTCAAAGAAACAAGATACTTTAATACATGCTTAGCAAAAAGAGAGGAGGTAGCAGTAGAGGAAAATTTCATTTCACCTTCACCCTAGAAGAATTTGCCGTACGAAGGTTTTCCAAAAGCACTTCAATCACAAGGTTATTAATCTACAAGGGTTAAATATAATGTGTTGTTAGCAGCAGAAGATGCACAATTACTAAGGTATAAAGGAAGGTGGATAATTCTGTTTATTATGCCTTAATTTCCTTTTGTAGTTCCTTTGAACACTTGATTTGCTGTTAGATCAATTAAGATTTAGGAGAAATACTTTTGACTTACTGCAACCTGGCCATTCTTCCATTTAAAATGTTTGTTAGAATTAGCATGTTATTATGACATAAGCATTCACACTACAGGTAGCTATCACCAGCAATAATTTATATGGTTCACAAATTATAGTAAAGAATTTGCTACAATAAACTGATACAGAACTAAAATTAAGGGCCAGGAAGATAAAATATAAGCACAAAGGAGCTACAAAACTAAAAGGATGAAACAATTACAGTTATCCACCTTAATTTTTTGCTTATCTACTCCTAATTGATCTAACAAGCCAACCACATCGTATTAAAATCCAGGACATCCAAACAATGTCTAAAGCCAGTGCAGATAAGGCAATCAAAATCTCTCACACTTCCTGCTTGCTAGTATCTTGTTCAGTAAAAAATTGAGCAGCAATAAACAAGTTTCATATAGCAAAACGGTCCACCTTCTGTTTGTGACAAACCTATAGAAGAAATACATCCTTATACAAGATAATGATGCAGATAAATACCATAAGTTCTGCTTGAGGTGTACTAGCCGCAAGATCCCACAGAATACAACCACACTCTTCCAACTGATCCTTAGGACTGACACTCCTTTCTTCTGGAAGACCCTGCTTGTCACTTCTCTCAGAAGGATCCGTGTTATCCGGTTGCGTTGAATCCCCGTCATCAGAATTGACCCTTTGCTTGTCACTTTTTGCATGAGGTAGACATTATTAGGACAACCAGGTCGTTTTAATATCAGACTTCATTGCTAAACAAACTTAATGGGGGGAAATCTGGAAGTACCACTCACCTGAACTCTTTCTCCACACTGGATCCCTTAGGTATTAGTTGCCTTATAAGAGAGATGGTATAGCTTGGATCAACTGTAGTTGTCTCCTCAAGTGACTGCAGATAATTACAACCAGAAGATTGAACATTAAGACAACACGATATTACTATAATTCCAAGGGAGCATGTTTGGCAACTATTTATGTCTTCCTGACAAGGCATCTAAATGAAAATATTGATGACAAAGCAACTAAACAGGGTAACTAAACACCAATTGTGAAAACTATGTACATTAAAGTTTCATGTTCACGATAAGCAGTTGCTTGGTAAGTAAACTCCTGTTGTAATAACTATGTAGGGAGTACATTCGAGTGCCATATTTCACAGTACTCGGATGTAAATGCAAATGTGACATCATCTAGAAACAATTGCTCCACAACAGTTGCACTTAAACCCCAGTTGTAATAACAGATTTGGGCATGTAAACATAGTGGCAGTTCTCAGCTGTAAATGCAAATTGCATGGCCCACAAATCACAATAGCAAAGAAAATGCAAGATGGATGTTCCCCAGGAATTCACCCTCTGTCCCATGGATGGAGGACAATTCAACCAACATCGAGCAGAACGTGCCATGTGGGCTGTCCTCGCTCACCCTGAGGCACAGAATCGCTTAGTTATTCTAACAACAGCGGTCACCCTCGAAGCGCGCACCAACCGCTCGACGGAATGCTCGCGAGAGCGAGGGAAATGGAAACCGCACGAGCGACGCAAAAACCCTCGTCGCGCCGCAGAGGGAACGCGAGTCGGGGAGACGGGGTGGGAGGCGAGGCGAGGCCGCGTACCTCTTCCTCCGCGGGCGCGAACGGCAGGTGCGTCGGGGCGTCCTGCTCGTCCTCGTCTCCCTCCTCCTCCTCCCCGTCCCCTTCCTCCTCCTCGTCCTCCTCATCCACATCGTCCTCCGTGGCGTCGCCGCCCTCCTCCGGCTCGGGCGCGTCGTCCTGCCCCGCCTCGATTGCTTCGCTGGCGCCCTCTTCCTCTTCGGAAGCGCCCGGCGACACCGGAGCGTGGTGATCGGGGGTGGTTCGCTCGCCCGCCGCGTCCCGCTCCCGCGGCGGCTCGGGCTCGTCGTCCTTCCCCGCTCCGCCCGCCGCCATGGCAGCTTCTTCGGCGGTGGCGGGCGTGGGCGAGAGGGAGGAGAGGAGAGGAGCGGGGGTGGCGAGGCCGTTCGACTGCGAGGGCGCAGAGCGTTTGGGCTTTTCGCAGGGCCGGGCTGCGACAGGGCATTTGGGCGGGCGGCCAGTGGGTTTTGGCCTGGCCCTGATGGTCCTTTTTTTTTTTGAGGGGGTAGAAAACTTGCAATCCTGTTAAAAAAATTACAACCCAGATAAAAAAAACTTCGGCCATGATGAATGCTATCAGGCTTGCTGAAGAGTTTAGTACGGGCCGAGTTATTTTCATCACGAACCGCCTCTCGCTGAAGCTTGTGTTGGGGTTAGTGACCTGGGACTATGCACCCCTTGGCATCCTCTTCCGAGAAGCTAAGTTCAAGCTATAAATGGACTTCATAGATTATAAGATTGATGCTTGTTCTCGTCTTTGTAATATCCATGCTCATCTACTAGTTGATTATGGTTTGAGGGCTATGATCGACAGCCAACATATTTGGCTTACTGATCTTCCCCAAGATGTAAGTGGTGTTGTGGCCGATAACATTGCCGGGCTCACTAGTTAATGGAATGCATGTTGTTTCACGTCAAAAAAAAAAAGAAATTATAATCGGCTCAGTTAGGGCTAAATATTAGTCAAAGAGAAACGCTCCTGGCGTTTTGATGTGACTTTGGTAAAACTATTATATAGTATTGAAATGGTTCGCAGAGTATTAAGTCTGAATCGATGCATTTACCCCTTTTGTGATTTTTTGGTTACACTCTTTTTTAGATAAACAACGAATAAAAACAATGTCTTCCATTTCCATGACATCACCATGAACAAAAAGTGGCAACTAGATGCGAGTGAAGTGAAGTGAATATAGCTATGGTCAACATTGGTTGTATTTCAAAGCTAGCGAGGTGGACGCTTAGGGGGGTCGGTGGTTCATACTACCAATTTGTTTATGATGATTGAGTTGCTTCTTGTAAAAAATGGTATAAATCTATGTTAATTTTCCTAAAGCGATAAAACCAAATAAATATTTTTCCTATATTTATGAATGTAGATGTGATCATATGTCATGATTTGGTTTGGACCTTGAGTATACTACCCAATCATATATCTTTTTTTATCGCTTGCTTGTCATTATATTGTATGGAATAACGTGATTGCTATATTTTGTCCTTTACCATTGCCACACCCATATGAAAAAAAGACAGTGAAAACACTCTCCCCGGTACCAAAGCTAAATGGTACCACTTCATTCCACGTATGCCGCACATGTCTTGTGTCTTCCTCTAGGATGACGTTGATCCATTCAATGGAGGAACTTGAACTTATTGCACTTCTTGTGCACCAGAAAATGACAACATGAGAGGTGGATACGATAAATACATTTACAACTCCTATCAAGCTTGGAGATTTATGAGAATTGCATCATTTTTTTATGAATTGACATGGAGGCTTATTGTTATGTGTGGGTGTGGATTACCAATTGAAGAGGAGGTTGCGGAGTGAAAAAAGGCATCAGAGTCCCCACATGGTTTTGGTGTTGATGAAAAATGATTAGGGACTAATGCTCATTCAAATGTACAAACAAGTGATCAGTTCCCAAGGTTTTGTAAGTAAGAGGGTCGAGGACTCACACCCCCCAAGAAAGCAAGAAAAAGAAGAGGACACATTTACATTTCCAATGATACTTTATGGTTTATCTGAGTCATATCAAAGCAATACTATCAAGAGGGGTGTCAGAGTTGAATCCGACATATCTCGAGTAGGGGGTCCCGATCTGTTGATCTTGGCTAGATGGTAACATGACAAAGAGGGACATGATGTTTTACCCAGGTTTAGGCCCTCTCGAAGAGGTAAAACCCTACGTCATGCTTCTGTTGTATTGATTGTGGATGGGGTACAAAGTACATGATGATCTACCTCGAGATCGTATGTGAATATTGTTGGGAAACGTAGCATGTAATTTCAAAAAAAATCCTACGCTCACGCAAGATCTATCTAGGAGATGCATAGCAACGAGAGGGGGAGAGTGTGTCCACGTACCCTCGTAGACCGAAAGCGGAAGCGTTAGCTTAACGCGGTTGATGTAGTCGAACGTCTTCGCGATCCAACCGATCAAGCACCGAACGTACGGCACCTCCGAGTTCAGCACACGTTCAGCTCGATGACGTCCCTCGAACTCTTGATCCAGCAGAGGGTCGAGGGAGAGTTTGGTCAGCACGACGGCGTGGTGACGGTGATGGTGATGTGATCCGCGCAGGGCTTCGCCTAAGCACTACGACAATATGACCGGAGGAGTAAACTATGGAGGGGGGCACCGCACATGGCTAAGAGAACAACTGTTGTGTTTTGGGGTGCCCCCCTGCCCCCGTATATAAAGGAGGAGGGGAGGAGGCCGCCGGCCCTAGGGGGTGCGCCATGGGGGGAAACCGAATAGGACTCCAAGTCCTATTCGGCCCCCCCTTCCTTTCTTACGGAGGGGGAAAGGGGAAGGGAGAGGGAAGAGGAGAAGGAAAGGGGGGCGCGCCCCCTCCCCTAGTCCAATTCGGACTCCCCATGGGAGGGGGGTGCGACCACCCCTTGTGGGCTGCCTCCCCTCTCCCCTATGGCCCATGTAGGCCCAATACTTCCCCAGGGGGTTCCGGTAACCCCTCGGTACTCCGAAAAATACCCGAACCACTCCAAAACCATTCCGGTATCCGAATATCATCTTCCAATATATCAATCTTTACCTCTCGACCATTTCGAGACTCCTCGTCATGTCCGTGATCTCATCCGGGACTCCGAACAATCTTCGGTCACCAAAACACATAACTCATAATACAAATCATCATCGAACGTTAAGCATGCGGACCCTACGGGTTTGAGAACTATGTAGACATGACCGAGACACATCTCCGGTCAATAACCAACAGCGGAACATGGATGCTCATATTGGTCCTACATATTCTACGAAGATCTTTATCGGTCAAACCGCAATGACAACATACGTTATTCCCTTTGTCATCGGTATGTTACTTGCCCGAGATCCGATAGTCGGTATCTTCATACCTAGTTCAATCTCGTTACCGGCAAGTCTCTTTACTCGTTCCGTAATGCATCATCCCATAACTAACTCATTAGTCACATTGCTTGCAAGGCTTGTCACGATGTGCATTACCGAGAGGGCCCAGAGATACCTCTCCGATACTCGGAGTGACAAATCCTAATCTCGATCTATGCCAACCCAACAAACACCTTCGGAGACACCTGTAGAGCATCTTTATAATCACCCAGTTACATTGTGACGTTTGATAGCACACAAGGTGTTCCTCCGGTATTCGGGAGTTGCATAATCTCATAGTCAAAGGAATATGTATAAGTCATGAAGAAAGCAATAGCAATAAAACTTAACGATCATAATGCTAAGCTAATGGATGGGTCTTGTCCATCACATCATTCTCCTAATGATGTGATCCCGTTCATCAAATGACAACACATGTCTATGGTTAGGAAACTTAACCATCTTTGATCAATGAGCTAGTCTAGTAGAGGCTTACTAGGGACTCGGTGTTTTGTCTATGTATTCACACATGTATCAAGTTTCCGGTTAATACAATTCTAGCATGAATAATAAACATTTATCATGATATAAGGAAATATAAATAACAACTTTATTATTGCCTCTAGGGCATATTTCCTTCAGTCTCCCACTTGCACTAGAGTCAATAATCTAGATTACATAGTAATGATTCTAACACCCATGGAGTCTTGGTGTTGATCATGTTTTGCTCGTGGAAGAGGTTTAGTCAACGGGTCTGCAACATTCAGTTCCGTATGTATTTTGCAAATCTCTATGTCTCCCTCCTTGACTTGATCGCGGATGGAGTTGAAGCGTCTCTTGATGTGTTTGGTTCTCTTGTGAAATCTGGATTCCTTTGCTAAGGCAATTGCTCAAGTATTGTCACAAAAGATTTTCATTGGACCCGATGCACTAGGTATTACACCTAGATCGGAGTTGAACTCCTTCATCCAGACTCCTTCATTTGCTGCTTCCGAAGCAGCTATGTACTCCGCTTCACACGTAGATCCCGCCATGACGCTTTGCTTGGAACTGCACCAACTGATAGCTTCACCATTCAATATAAATATGTATCCGGTTTGTGACCTAGAGTCATCCAGATCAGTGTCAAAGCTAGCATCAACGTAACCATTTACGACGAGCTCTTTGTCACCTCCATAAACAAGAAACATATCCTTAGTCCTTTTCAGGTATTTCAGGATGTTCTTGACCGCTGTCCAGTGATCCACTCCTGGATTACGTTGGTACCTCCCTGCCAAACTTATGGCAAGGCACACATCAGGTCTGGTACACAGCATAGCATACATGATAGAACCTATGGCTGAGGCATAGGGAATGACTTTCATTTTCTCTCTATCTTCTGCAGTGGTCGGGCATTGAGTCTTACTCAACTTCACACCTTGCAACACAGGCAAGAACCCTTTCTTTGACTGATCCATTTTGAACTTCTTCAAAACTTTACCAAGGTATGTGCTTTGTGAAAGTCCTATTAAGCGTCTTGATCTATCCCTATAGATCTTGATGCCCAATATATAAGCAGCTTCACCGAGGTCTTTCATTGAAAAATTCTTATTCAAGTATCCTTTTATGCTATCCAGAAATTCTATATCATTTCCAATCAACAATATGTCATCCACATATAATATTAGAAATGCTACAGAGCTCCCACTCACTTTCTTGTAAATACAGGCTTCTCCAAAAGTCTTTATAAAACCATATGCTTTGATCACACTATCAAAGCATATATTCCAACTCCGAGAGGCTTGCACCAGTCCATAAATGGATCGCTAGAGCTTGCACACTTTGTTAGCACCTTTAGGATTGACAAAACCTTCTGGTTGCATCATATACAACTCTTCTTTGAGAAATCCATTAAGGAATGAAGTTTTGACGTCCATTTGCCAGATTTCATAATCATAAAATGCGGCAATTGCTAACATGATTCGGACAGACTTAAGCATCACTACGGGTGAGAAGGTCTCATCGTAGTCAACCCCTTGAACTTGTCGAAAACCTTTCGCAACAAGTCGAGCTTTGTAGACAGTAACATTACCGTCAGCGTCAGTCTTCTTCTTGAAGATCCATTTATTCTCTATGGCTTGCCGATCATCGGGCAAGTCAACCAAAGTCCACACTTTGTTCTCATACATGGATCCCATCTCAGATTTCATGGCCTCAAGCCATTTCACGGAATCTGGGCTCATCATCGCTTCATCATAGTTCGTAGGTTCGTCATGATCTAGTAACATGACTTCCAGAATAGGATTACCGTACCACTCTGGTGCGGAACGTACTCTGGTTGACCTACGAGGTTCGGTAGTAACTTGATCTGAAGTTTCATGATCATCATCATTAGCTTCCTCACTAATTGGTGTAGGCATCACGGGAACTGTTTTCTGTGATGAGCTATTCTCCAATTCGAGAGAAGGTACAATTACCTCATCAAGTTCTACTTTCCTCCCACTCACTTCTTTCGAGAGAAACTCCTTCTCTAGAAAGGATCCATTCTTAGCAACAAAGATCTTGCCTTCGGATCTGTGATAGAAGGTGTACCCAACAGTTTCTTTTTGGGTATCCTATGAAGACGCACTTCTCCGATTTGGGTTCGAGCTTATCAGGCTGAAGCTTTTTCACATAAGCATCGCAACCCCAAACTTTAAGAAACGACAGCTTAGGTTTCTTGCCAAACCACAGTTCATACGGTGTCGTCTCAACGGATTTAGATGGTGCCCTATTTAACGTGAATGCAGCTGTCTCTAATGCATAACCCCAAAACGATAGTGGTAAATCGGTAAGAGACATCATAGATCGCACCATATCTAATAAAGTACGGTTACGACGTTCGGACACACCATTACACTGTGGTGTTCCAGGTGACGTGAGTTGTGAAACTATTCCACATTGTTTTAAATGAAGACCAAACTCGTAACTCAAATATTCGCCTCCGCGATCAGATCGTAGAAACTTTATTTTCTTGTTATGATGATTTTCCACTTGACTCTGAAATTCTTTAAACTTCTCAAATGCTTCAGACTTATGTTTCATTAAGTAGATATACCCATATCTGCTCAAATCATCTGTGAAGGTCAGAAAATAACGATACCCGCCGCGAGCTTCAACACTCATCGGACCACATACATCAGTATGTATTATTTCCAATAAGTCAGTAGCTCGCTCCATTGTTCCGGGGAACGGAGTCTTAGTCATCTTGCCCATGAGGCATGGTTCGCAAGCATCAAATGATTCATAATCAAGTGATTCCAAAAGCCCATCTGCATGGAGTTTCTTCATGCGCTTTACACCAATATGACCTAAACGGCAGTGCCACAAATATGTTGCACTATCATTATCAACTTTGCATCTTTTGGCATCAATATTATGAATATGTGTATCACCACGATCGAGATTCAACAAAAATAGACCACTCTTCAAGGGTGCATGACCATAAAAGATATTACTCATATAAATAGAACAACCATTATTCTCTGATTTAAATGAATAACCATCTCGCATCAAACAAGATCCAGATATAATGTTCATGCTCAACGCTGGCACCAAATAACAATTATTCAGGTCTAAAACTAATCCCGAAGGTAGATGTAGAGGTAGCGTGCCGACGGCGATCACATCGACCTTGGAACCATTCCCGACGCGCATCGTCACCTCGTCCTTAGCCAATCTTCGTTTAATCCGTAGCCCCTGTTTCGAGTTGCAAATATGAGCAACAGAACCAGTATCAAATACCCAGGTGCTACTACGAGCATTAGTAAGGTACACATCAATAACATGTATATCAAATATACCTTTGTTCACTTTGCCATCCTTCTTATCCGCCAAATACTTGGGGCAGTTCCGCTTCCAGTGTCCAGTCCCTTTGCAGTAGAAGCACTTAGTTTCAGGCTTAGGTCCAGACTTGGGCTTCTTCCCGGGAGTGGCAACTTGCTTGCCATTCTTCTTGAAGTTCCCTTTCTTTCCTTTGCCCTTTTTCTTGAAACTAGTGGTCTTGTTAACCATCAACACTTGATGCTCCTTCTTGATTTCTACCTCCGCAACTTTGAGCATAGCGAAGAGCTCGGGAATTGTCTTATCCATCCCTTGCATGTTATAGTTCATCACGAAG
Organism: Thinopyrum elongatum; assembly: GCA_011799875.1. NCBI lineage: Eukaryota > Viridiplantae > Streptophyta > Magnoliopsida > Poales > Poaceae > Thinopyrum > Thinopyrum elongatum. The sequence goes on from CM022299.1 coordinate 539,289,459, forward strand.
CCTTTGTAGCTTGGTGGCAGTGATTGAAGAACTCTGTCAATAACACTATCATCCGGAAGGTTAACTCCCAGCTGAGTCAAGTGATTATTATATCCAGACATTCTGAGTATGTGTTCACTGACAGAACTGTTCTCCTCCATCTTGCAGCTATAGAACTTGTTGGAGACTTCATATCTCTCAACTCGGGCATTTGCTTGAAATATTAACTTCAATTCCTGGAACATCTCATATGGTCCATGACATTCAAAACGTCTTTGAAGTCCCAATTCTAAGCCGTAAAGCATGGCACACTGAACTATCGAGTAGTCATCAGATCGAGCTTGCCAGACGTTCATAACGTCAGCATCTGCTCCTGCAGCAGGCCTTTCACCCAGCGGTGCATCAAGGACATAATTCTTCTGTGCAGCAATGAGGATAATCCTCAAGTTACGGACCCAGTCCGTGTAGTTGCTACCATCAGCTTTCAACTTAGCTTTCTCTAGGAACGCATTAAAATTCAAGGGAACGGTAGCACGGGCCATTGATCTACAACATAGATATGCAAAAACTATCAGGACTAAGTTCATGATAAATTAAGTTCAATTAATCATATTACTTAAGAACTCCCACTTAGATAGACATCCCTCGAGTCATCTAAATGATCACGTGATCCATATCAACTAAACCATGTCCGATCATCACGTGAGATGGAGTAGTTTTCAATGGTGAACATCTCTATGTTGATCATATCTACTATATGATTCACGTTCGACCTTTCGGTCTCCAGTGTTCCGAGGCCATGTCTGTACATGCTAGGCTCGTCAAGTTTAACCCGAGTATTCCGCATGTGCAAAACTGTCTTGCACCCGTTGTATGTGAACGTAGAGCTTATCACACCCGATCATCACGTGGTGTATCGGCATGACGAACTGTCGCAACGGTGCATACTCAGGGAGAACACTTATACCTTGAAATTTTAGTGAGGGATCATCTTATAATGCTACCGCTGTACTAAGCAAAATAAGATGCATAAAAGATAAACATCACATGCAATCAAAATATGTGACATGATATGGCCATCATCATCTTGTGCCTTTGATCTCCATCTCCAAAGCGCCGTCATGATCTCCATCGTCACCGGCTTGACACCTTGATCTCCATCGTAGCGTCGTTGTCGTCTCGCCAACTATTGCTTCTACAACTATCGCTAACGCATAGTGATAAAGTAAAGCAATTACATGGTGATTGCATTTCATACAATAAAGCGACAACCATAAGGCTCCTGCCAGTTGCCGATAACTTTTACAAAACATGATCATCTCATACAAAAACGTATATCACATCATGTCTTGACCATATCACATCACAACATGCCCTGCAAAAACAAGTTAGACGTCCTCTACATTGTTGTTGCAAGTTTTACGTGGCTGCTACGGGCTTCTAGTAAGAACCGTTCTTACCTACGCATCAAAACCACAACGATGTTTCGTCAAGTTTGCTGTTTTAACCTTCAACAAGGACCGGCCGTAGTTAAATTTGATTCAACTAAAATTGGAGAAACAGACACCCACCTGCCACCTTTATGCAAAACAAGTTGCATGTCTGTCGGTGGAACCGGTCTCATGAACGTGGTCATGTAAGGTTGGTCCGGGCCGCTTCATCCAACAATACCGCCAAATCAAAACAAGACGTTGGTGGTAAGCAGTATGACTACCATCGCCCACAACTCTTTGTGTTCTACTCGTGCATATCATCTACGCATAGACCTGGCTCGGATGCCACTGTTGGGAAACATAGCATGTAATTTCAAAAAAAATCCTACGCTCACGCAAGATCTATCTAGGAGATGCATAGCAATGAGAGGGGGAGAGTGTGTCCACGTACCCTCGTAGACCGAAAGCGGAAGCGTTAGCTTAATGCGGTTGATGTAGTCGAACGTCTTCGCGATCCAACCGGTCAAGCACCGAACGTACGGCACCTCCGAGTTCAGCACACGTTCAGCTCGATGACGTCCCTCGAACTCTTGATCTAGCAGAGGGTCGAGGGAGAGTTTCATCAGCACGACGGCGTGGTGACGGTGATGGTGATGTGATCCGCGCAGGGCTTCGCCTAAGCACTACGACAATATGACCGGAGGAGTAAACTGTGGAGGGGGGCACCGCACACGGCTAAGAGAACAACTGTTGTGTTTTGGGGTGCCCCCCTGCCCCCGTATATAAAGGAGGAGGGGAGGAGGCCGCCGGCCCTAGGGGGTGCGCCATGGGGGGAAACCGAATAGGACTCCAAGTCCTATTCGGCCCCCCCTTCCTTTCTTACGGAGGGGGAAAGGGGAAGGGAGAGGGAAGAGGAGAAGGAAAGGGGGGCGCGCCCCCTCCCCTAGTCCAATTCGGACTCCCCATGGGAGGGGGGCGCGGCCACCCCTTGTGGGCTGCCTCCCCTCTCCCCTATGGCCCATGTAGGCCCAATACTTCCCCGGGGGGTTCCGGTAACCCCTCAGTACTCCGAAAAATACCCGAACCACTCCAAAACCATTCCGGTATCCGAATACCATCTTCCAATATATCAATCTTTACCTCTCGACCATTTCGAGACTCCTCGTCATGTCCATGATCTCATCCGGGACTCTGAATAATCTTCGGTCACCAAAACACATAACTCATAATACAAATCATCATCGAACGTTAAGCGTGCGGACCCTACGGGTTTGAGAACTATGTAGACATGACCAAGACACATCTCCGGTCAATAACCAACAGCAGAACCTGGATGCTCATATTGGTTCCTACATATTCTACGAAGATCTTTATCGGTCAAACCGCAATGACAATATACGTTATTCCCTTTGTCATCGGTATGTTACTTGCCCGAGATTCGATCGTCGGTATCTTCATACCTAGTTCAATCTCGTTACCGGCAAGTCTCTTTACTCGTTCTGTAATGCATCATCCCATAACTAACTCATTAGTCACATTGCTTGCAAGGCTTGTCACGATGTGCATTACCGAGAGGGCCCAGAGATACCTCTCCGATACTCGGAGTGACAAATCCTAATCTTGATCTATGCCAACCCAACAAACACCTTCGGAGACACCTGTAGAGCATCTTTATAATCACCCAGTTACGTTGTGATGTTTGATAGCACACAAGGTGTTCCTTCGGTATTCAGGAGTTACATAATCTCATAGTCAAAGGAATGTGTATAAGTCATGAAGAAAGCAATAGCAATAAAACTTAACGATCATAATGCTAAGCTAACGGATGGGTCTTGTCCATCACATCATTCTCCTAATGATGTGATCCCGTTCATCAAATGACAACACATGTCTATGGTTAGGAAACTTAACCATCTTTGATGAACGAGCTAGTCTAGTAGAGGCTTACTAGGGACTCGGTGTTTTGTCTATGTATTCACACATGTATCAAGTTTCCGGTTAATACAATTCTAGCATGAATAATAAACATTTATCATGATATAAGGAAATATAAATAACAACTTTATTATTGCCTCTAGGGCATATTTCCTTCAAATATCTCTAACCCTATGGACTAAACCCCTCGGCTTATATAGGCACCGGTGGTACCTAGGGTTGCATGTAGGTCGGTTACACCAAGGGATAAACATGTCGATGGTTCAAACGTGTCTTGAAGTATGCGCCAAGTCTTCGGAGGATTCCATCTTGAGTACATCATGGGGCATGGCAAACGTGGCCCACTTGTCAGGTGTATGGGGGTCCTCAGCCCAACCCATGATTGGGGGGGGGGGGGCGACGTGCTCGGCACCGCCTAGTCCATGAAACCGTTAGTAGCCCCTAAACCGGTCTTCCAAGCCGAGGATAGGTCCTCAGATGATTCGCCCTCCATGACTGATCTTCGGCCTTACAAACTGATTCACCCTTTCTTTCAGCATCTTCCATTGTAACCATGTTTTAGTCTGAGAAGTGATATACTTTGGACATCCAAGGAGCTCCAACCAAGCTCCCCGAGAAGTATTTTTCTTATCATCGGATCCGAAGACCCTGCTTACGTCAAGGTAGCTTAATAGCGAAGTCTCCCAGCGCTGGCGTAGTGGGTCGATTAGGTTGCATTTTGGCAACTTTGATCGAAAACCGAACCGCCACCACGCACTGTAGAACCAGAAAGTCCCATCAGTAGTCATTATGCTGGGTTTTACCATGGTGCGAGGCCATTGCTATTGGCACGTCCCGTCCATAAAAGGATCATGCACCGGATTTCTAGCGGCATCATTAACAAACCCCTCGACTCGTGTGCGCATATAATGCACGTCGTGTTGGGAACCGGCAAAATTATCGCGTGATATCATGTTGTTTGATATTTTTTAGGGCTTATAAAGGGATGTTGATGAATCTAATCCATTCTCACACCTTCCCCATTTCTTCATGTGCCCGAATTCCCCAAGCTCCAGCGCCCAGAGCACAGAACCTTTACATCTCCCTTTCAACTCCTTCCCCACCTCTGTCAATGGCCGGAACGGACAAGCGTGTCACTGCTGCGGCGATCGAAGAAAAGGCGGTGAGCAAGAGGGGGTTGTGGCTCCCTTCCACCATCACCCATGGCACCATTGTCGAGCTCCAGTCGAGTGGCTACCTCCCGTCATAGGGCAAGGTCAAATGTCGCTCACCCCTCGTCAGGACCGCTATTCTCTCCACCTCCAGAGTTCCAGAACCTCGGGAAGGTGATCACATCGTCTTCATCTCCCACCTCATACATGTATGTTTTGACGCAACGGTGACATATCCCTCCTTTCCCTGACACCTGTGTCCTCTGTTTCTCCTTGCACTGGTTCTCGCATCTCTCCCTGATTCTTTTTCCTCTCTGAACCGCAGCACAGAGGAGGCTCAAGTGCAGGCTGACAACCAACAAGCCATCACTCATGCCGCTATGATGGGTCATAGCTCACAGGTAGCATGGAGCGGGAGAGGGAGATAGTAAGATGACAAGAGTCACCTCCCCCTCAAGCTCCTACTATCCTTGTCATATGGATTATTCGGCTCCACCCCTCAGCGGTGCCACAACCCGATTATGATTCAGTTTCATGGTGAGATATAATTTTATTAATCTGGTTATCTCTGAATTGTGATCTATTTATTTGGGAACTGAAATTCACTGCTTGCGGCAAGGGGACTCATATGGGTTGAAAACTTGAAACCTTTCTAATGTACTAGATGACCCGTTGCGCCCATGGCGCAAAAAGCGAGAGTAAGGCGAGCATTCAAACCATGCAAGTGAGAGTGATTTAGACCAATTTAATAGATGCTTAGGTACACATAGCGTTATATATTCTACATGGTAGAATGGTAGATCAAAAGAAAGTTATGAGATCACTTGATGATAGCTTACATTGGCTTTACAAACCAAGTTATATTAGCAGATATGCATCATAGATATAGCGCTTGTCTTAACCTTTGGCTGAGTCTTGTATCTGCTGCTAGATGGAAAGACCAAGAAATGAAGACGGTGGTATTAGGTAAGTCATTGTTGTTGGGAAACGTTACAAGGAAAACAAAAAAAATTCTACGCACACGCAAGATCTATCCATGGAGATGCATAGCAACGAGAGGGGAGAGTGTGTCTACGTACCCTCGTAGACCGTAAGCGGAAGCGTTTGTCAATGCGGTTGATGTAGTCGAACTTCTTCGCGCTCCAACCGATCGAGTACCGAACGTATGGCACCTCCGCGTTCAGCACACGTTCAGCTCGGTGACATTCTCGCCTTCTTGATCCAGCAAGACGGTGAAGTAGTGGATGAGTGATGTCTGCTAGAACTACGTCAGTTTTTCCCCAGAGAGGGAGGGATGATGCAGCATAGCGGCGATAGGTATTTCCCTCAGTGATGAGACCAAGGTTATCGAACCAGTAGGAGAACCACGCAACACCACATAAACAGCTCCTGCACACAAAGAACAAATACTTGCAACCCGACGTGTTAAAGGGGTTGTCAATCCCTTTCGGGTAACGAAATGGATAAAATTGTAGTAGATTGAAAGATGCAAATAAAAGCAAATAAAATTCAGCGAGGTATTTTTGGGTTTTTGGATAAATATATCTGAAAATAAAAGTTGCAAATAAATAAAAGAGCAAATAGCAAAATAGATCTTGAAGGCAAATATATTAAAGAAGAGACCCGGGGGTCGTAGTTTTCACTAGTGGCTTTTCTCGAGAAAAATAGCAAACAGTGGAAACAAATTACTGTTGGGCAATTGATAGAACTTCAAATAATCATGACGATATCCAGGCAATGATCATTATATAGGCATCACGTCCAAGATTAGTAGACCGACTCTGCCTGCATCTACTACTATTACTCCACACATCGACCGCTATCCAGCATGCATCTAGTGTATTAAGTTCATGGAGAAACGGAGTAATGCAATAAGAACGATGAGATGATGTAGACAAGATCTATTTATGTAGAAATAGACCCCATCTTGTTATCCTTAATGCCAACGATATATACATGTCGTTTCCCTTTCTGTCACTGGGATCAAGCACCGTAAGATCGAACCCACCACAAAGCACCTCTTCCCATTGCAAGATAAATAGATCAAGTTGGCCAAACAAAACCCAAATATCGGAGAAGAAATACGAGGCTATAAGCAATCATGCATATAAGAGATCAAAGAAGACTCAAATAACTTTCATGGATAAAAAGATAGATCTGATCATAAACTCAAAGTTCATCGGATCCCAACAAACACACCGCAAAAAGAGTTACATCAAAGAGATCTCCAAGAGACCATTGTATTGAGAATCAAACGAGAGAGAGAGAAAGCCATCTAGCTACTAACTACGGACCCGAAGGTCTACAATGAACTACTCATGCATCATCGGAGAGGCACCAATGAGGATGATGAACCCCTCAGTGATGGTGTCTAGATTGGATCTGGTGGTTCTGGAACTTGCGGTGGCTGGAATTGATTTTCGTCGACTCCCCTAGGGTTTCTGGAATATTGGGGTATTTATAGAGCAAAGAGGTGATGCGGGGGGCTCCCGAGGTGGGCACAACCCACCGGGGCACGCCTGGGCCTCCAGGCGCGCCCTGGTGGGTTGTGCTCCCCTCGGAGCACCCCCCAGGTGCTTCTTCGGCCCACTGGATGTCTTCTGGTCCAAAAAAAATCCACAAAAAGTTTCGCTGCGTTTGGACTCCATTTTGTATTGGTTTCCTGCGATGTAAAAAACATGCAAAAATAGCAAGTGGCACTAGGCACTATGTCAATAGGTTAGTACCAAAAAATGATATAAAATGATTATAAATTGATTGTAAAACATCCAAGAATGATAATATAATAGCATGGAACAATCAAAAATTATAGATACGTTGGAGACGTATCAGCATCCCCAAGCTTAATTCCTGCTCGTCCTCGAGTAGGTAAATGATAAAAACAGAATTTTTGATGTGGAATGCTGCCTAACATGTTCATCACATATTCTTTTCTTTGTAGCATGGACATTTGGACTTTTATATGGTTCAAAGCAATAGTCTAGTTTTGACATGATAACTTAAATACTCAAGCATATCAACAAGCAACCATGTCTTTCAAAATATCAACGCTAAAGCAAGTTATCCCTAGCCCATCATGCTCAATCATTGATCTATTCATGAAACACACTCGAATATTAGCTACACCCAATGCTCAAGTATGATCATAGTGCCCCTTAGTTGGTGCTTTGTAAGAGAAGATGGAGACTCAAATTAAAAATAAAAATTGCATAAAGTAAAGAAAGGCCCTTCGCGGAGGGAAGTAGGGATTTGTAGAGGTGCCAGAGCTCAAAGCTTAAATTGAGAGATAAAAACATTTTGAGAGGCATACTTTTCTCACCAACAAAAACGACTTAGAGCTCCCAACACTTTCCATGCTAGATATATCATAGGCGGTTCCCAAACAGAAAATAAAGTTTATTCCTTTTTCCACCATTTATTTCACTTTCCATGGCTAGCCGTATCCACGGGTGCCCTCCATACCAACACTTTCCAAGGAATTTATTATTTGACAACATAAAGTAAATGCATTTTTCATTTCAGGACTGGGCATCCCTAGTACCTTTGCCGTACTCTCATGCAATGACAAGTGGATAAACACTCATCGTGAGAATAACACATCTAGCATGGAAAATATCGGCCACCCCTCACCGCCTCGCGAGCGGTACGAGCACACAAAAGAGAAATTTATTTGAAAATTAGAGATGGCACATACAAATTTGCTTAGAATGGCACGGAAATACCGCATATAGGTAGGTATTGTGGACTCATATGGCATAACTGGTTTAAAGGGTTTTGGATGCACAAGTAGTGATCATACTTGGTGCAAATGAAGGCTAGCAAAAAGATTGAGAAGCGCCCAACCAAGAAACAAATAATCTCGTAAGCAAGCATTAAGCATAAGTAACACCGAATAATGCACCATAAGCAAGATATAATTTCATTACATAACTATTGACTTTCGTACTTGCATAGGGAATCACAAACCTTAACACCAATATTCTTACTAAAGCATAATTACTCATTAACATGACTCACATATCACCATCATCATATCTCAAAACTATTACTAAGAATCAAGTTTATTTTGTCCAATGATCTTCATGAAAGTTTTTATTATATCCTTCTTGGATATCTATCACTTTGGGACTAGTTTCATATGTTGCTTTTAATAAGCTCAAACAAATATAAGTGAAGAACATGAGCATAATATTTCTTTCTCTCAAATTAATCTAAGTGAAGCAAGAGAGAATTTCTTCAAAATTTTACTAACTCCCAAATAAATCTAAGTGAAGCATGAGGGCATTTCTTCAAAAATAACAAAGCACACCGTGCTCAAAAAGATATAAGTGAAGCACTAGAGCAATTCCAAGGCTCTAAAAATTTAAGTGAAGCATAGGAGCAAGCATAGTATAATTTTTGGCTCTCTCAAAAAGGTGTGTCCAGCAAGGATTCAAGACTTAAAATAAAAAGCAAAACAAGAAAAGACTCAAATCATACAAGACGCTCCAAGCAAAACTCATAATATGTGACGAATAAAAATATAGTTCCAAGTAAAATACCGATGGTCGTTAGAAGAAAGAGGGGATGCCACTCGGGGGCATCCCCAAGCTTAGTTGCTTGATACTTCTTGAATATTATCTTGGGGTGCCTCGGGCATACCCAAGCTTAGCCTTTTGCTAATTCTTATTCCTTCATCCATCATAATATCACCCAAAACTTGAAAACTTCAATCACACAAAACTCAACAAAACCTTTGTGAGATCCGTTAGTATAAGAAAACTAATCTTTACTTTAAGTACTGTAGAAAACCCATTCAAATTTTGTTCTTGCATTATATATACTGTATTCTAACTTTTCCATGGAAAAAACTCTTCAAAGAAAACCATAGATTCATCAAAATAAGCACACAATGCAAAGAAAACAGAATCTGTCAAAAACAGAACAGTCTGAAAAGATACGAATTGTTCTCATACTTATATAACTCCAAAAATTCTGAAAAATGAGGAAAACAGAGACAATTTGTATATCAATCTTGTGTAAAAAAAATCAGAATTTTTCATATTTTATGTGAATTTGCAAAATTGTTTTACTAGACGCAAAATTTTCTGTTTTCCAACAAGATCAAATCAACTATCACCCAAATCATCCCAAAGGCTTTGCTTGGCACAAACACTAATTTAAACAATAAAAACACATCTAATCAGAGGCATAATTGGGTATTTTATTGAAAACAGCAAGAAACCAAAAAGCAAAAAGATACAAGTTGGGTTGCCTCCCAACAAGCGCTATCGTTTTACGCCCCTAGCTAGGCATAACGCAAAAAGATCTACGTGTTGTCAACTTTGTTTCGAGATCCATAATATGCCCTCATGATTGATTCATAAGGTGGCCTAATTCTTGTCCTAGGGAAGTGCTCCATACCCTTCGTTAGTGGAAATTGAAATTTAATATTGCCTTCTTTCATATCAATCACGGCACCAATAGTACGTAAAAACGGTCTACCAAGTATAATTGGACAAGACGGATTGCAATCAATATCAAGAACAATAAAATCTATGGGCACATAATTCCTATTTGCAAGAATAAGAACATCATTAATTCTTCCCATAGGCTTTTTAATAGTAGAATCCGCCAAGTGCAAATTTAAAGAGCATTCTTCAATATCGGTAAGACCAAGCACATCACACAAAGATTTAGGAATTGTAGAAACACTAGCACCCAAGTCACATAAAGCAAAACATTCATAATTTTTAATCTTGACTTTGATAGTAGGTTCCCATTCATCATGTAGTTTTCTAGGAATTGAAACTTCTAATTCCAACTTTTCTTCAAAAGCTTTCATCATAGCATCAACAATATGTTTAGTAAAAGCTTTATTTTGTTCATAGGCATGGGGTGAATTTATCATGGATTGCAACAAAGAAATACAATCAACCAAAGAGCAACTATCATAATTAAAGTCTTTGTAATCCAAAATAGTGGGCACATCACTAGTTAAAGTCTTGACCTCGTCAAATCCACTTTTATCAAAATTTTCAACAAGATTTTCACCCTCCAAATTATGGGACGCCTTCTAGCTAAAGTTGACTCTTCTCCAGTCGCTTTATCATCAATCTTAATTTTACTAAACAAGGAATCAATAGAAGAAACACCAATCATTTTAAGATCTTCATCACTTTTATGAAAGCAATCACTAGAAAACGCTTTTTCTAAAAATTCTCGTCTAGCTCTAAGCATAGCTGTTCTTTTCTTACTTTCATCCATAGAAACATAAAGAGCTTTAATAGATTCCTCAACCTTAGGCACAAAAATTTTCATCTTGAGATTTTCCACATCATGAGAAATTCTATCAATACTTCTAGACATATCATCAATCTTATTCAGCTTTTCTTCGATTGTAGCATTGAAAACTTTTTGAGTATTGATAAATTCTTTAATATTATTCTCAAGATCAGAGGTGTTCCTATTATTATTATTATTATTATTATTATTATTATTATAAGGATTACCATAGGAATTACCATAATTATTAGAGGAATTACTAGGAAAAGGCCTAGGATTAAAATTACCTCTATAAGCATTGTTATTAAAGTTGTTTCGCGAAATAAAGTTCACATCTATGGCATCACTATTTTGCTCAATCAAAGTAGACAAAGGCATATCATTAAAATCAATAGGAGCATTTTTATTAGCTACCAACTTCATAAGAGCATCAACTTTTTCACTCAAAGAATTTATTTCTTCTACCGAATTAACTTTTTTACTAGTAGGAGCCCTTTCTGTATGCCATTGTGAATAATTTGCCATAATATTATCTAGCATTTTAGTAGCTTCACCCAAAGTAATTTCCATAAAAGTACCCCCCGCAGCGGAATCTAAAAGATTACGAGAAACAAAATTCAATCCCGCATAAAAATTTTGTATGATCATGCAAAGATTTAACCCATGAGTTGGGCAATTCCTTAGCATCATTTTCATCCTTGCCCAAGATTGTGCAACATGCTCATGCTCAAGTTGCTTGAAATTCATGATCTGGGTTCTAAGGGAAATGATTTCGCGGGCGAAAAAAACTTAGTAATAAAAGCATCCTTGCACTTATTCCATGAATCGGTACTATTGCGAGGCAAAGAGGAAAACCATTTTTTGCGTGATCTCCCAAAGAAAACGGAAATAATTTCAACTTCACAACATCATTGTCCACATATTTTTTCTTTTGCATATCGCATAATTCCACGAATGTGTTAAGATGGGACGCGGCATCCTCATTAGGAGTATCGGAAAACTGATCTTTCATAACAAGATTCAACAAAGCAGTATTAATATCACAAGTCTCCGCGCTAGTGGCGGGAGGAGCAATCGGAGTGCTAATAAAATCATTGTTGTTGGTATTTGAGAAATCACACAACTTGGTGTTCTCTTGAGTCATGATGACTTCGCAACAAGATTGCACTAAAAAACAGATCTGACGAGAAAAACAGCCAACGAAAAAGAGGGCGAATAAAACGACAAATTTTTGTGAAGTGGGGGAGAGGAAAACGAGAGGCAAATGTCAAATAATGTAAATTGCAAGGAGATTAGATTTGTGATTAGGAACCTGGTTGATGTTGATGATGTCTCCCCGGCAACGGCGCCAGAAACTCCACGTGATGTCTACTAGAACTACGTCGGTTTTTTCCCCAGAGAGGGAGGGATGATGCAGCATAGCGACGGTAGGTATTTCCCTCAGTGATTAGACCAAGGTTATCGAACCAGTAGGAGAACCACGCAACACCACGTAAACAACTCCTGCACACAAAGAACAAATACTTGCAACCCGACGTGTTAAAGGGGTTGTCAATCCCTTTCGGGTAACGAGATAGATAAAATTGTAGTAGATTGAAAGATGCAAATAAAAGCAAATAAAATTCAGCGAGGTATTTTTGGGTTTTTGGATAAATAGATCTGAAAATAAAAATTGCAAATAAATAAAAGAGCGAATAGCAAAATAGATCTTGAAGGCAAATATATTAAAGAAGAGACCCGGGGGCCGTAGTTTTCACTAGTGGCTTCTCTCGAGAAAAATAGCAAACGGTGGAAACAAATTACTGTTGGGCAATTGATAGAACTTCAAATAATAATGACGATATCCAGGCAATGATCATTATATAGGCATCACGTCCAAGATTAGTAGACCGACTCCTGCCTGCATCTACTACTATTACTCCACACATCGACCGCTATCCAGCATGCATCTAGTGTATTAAGGTCATGGAGAAACAGAGTAATGCAATAAGAACGATGACATGATGTAGACAAGATCTATTTATGTAGAAATAGACCCCATCTTGTTATCCTTAATGGCAACGATACATACGTGTCATTTCCCTTTCTGTCACTGGGATCAAGCACCGTAAGATCGAACCCATCACAAAGCACCTCTTCCCATTGCAAGATAAATAGATCAAGTTGGCCAAACAAAACCCAAATATCGGAGAAGAAATACGAGGCTATAAGCAACCATGCATATAAGAGATCAAAGACTCAAATAACTTTCATGGATAAAAAGATAGATCTGATCATAAACTCAAAGTTCATCGGATCCCAACAAACACACCGCAAAAAGAGTTACATCAAATAGATCTCCAAGAGACCATTGTATTGAGAATCAAACGAGAGAGAGAGAAAGCCATCTAGCTACTAACTACGGACCCGAAGGTCTACAATGAACTACTCACGCATCATCGGAGAGGCACCAATGAGGATGATGAACCCCTCCATGATGGTGTCTAGATTGGATCTAGTGGTTCTGGAACTTGCGGTGGCTGGAATTGATTTTCGTCGACTCCCCTAGGGTTTCTGGAATATTGGGGTATTTATAGAGCAAAGAGGCGATGCGGGGGGCTCCCGAGGTGGGCACAACCCACCGGGGCGCGCCTGGGCCTCTAGGCGCGCCCTGGTGGGTTGTGCTCCCCTCAGAGCACCCCCAGGTGCTTCTTCGGCCCACTGGATGTCTTCTGGTCCAAAAAAAATCCACAAAAAGTTTCGCTGCGTTTGGACTCCGTTTGGTATTGATTTCCTGCGATGTAAAAAACATGCAGAAAATAGCAACTGGCACTGGGCACTATGTCAATAGGTTAGTACCAAAAAATGATATAAAATGATTGTAAAACATCCAAGAATGATAATATAACAGCATGGAACAATAAAAAATTATAGATGCGTTGGAGACGTATTAATGAGTTCCGGCAGCACGATGGCGTGGTGACGGTGATGGTGAAGTTATCTCTGCAGGGCTTCGCCTAAGCACTACGAAAATATGACCGAGGGACTAAACTGTGGAGGGGGCGCCGCACACGGCAAAGCCATTGTCGTCGTTCTGTGTGGTGCCCTCTTCCCACATATATATAGGTGGGGGAGAGGAGAGAGGCCAAGATGCACCCCAAGTAGGGCCGAATCCTGCTTGGGGTCCTTCCCTAGCTGCGCCCCCCCCCCTTACCATATTTGCCGGAGGGGAAAGGAAAGGGGAGAAGAGGGAAGGAAGGGGGAGGCCGACTCCCCCCTTTCCTTCTCTCCCAAAGGGCTGCGGCCTTAGGAGGGGTGCGCCAGCCCCTTGTGGGCTGGTGTGTTCCCCCCTTTTGGCCCATATGGCCCATTAACCTCCCGGGGTGTCCGGAACCCCTTCCGGTGACCCGATTTCTACCCGGTAGATCCCGAAACTCTTCCGGTGTCCAAATATCATCGTCCTATATATCAATCTTTACCTCCGGACCATTCCGGAGCTCCTCGTGATGTCCATGATCTCATCCGTGACTCCGAACAACATTCGGTCACCAAATCATATAAGTCATATAACACTATATCATCAACGAACGTTAAGCGTGCGGACCCTACGGGTTCGAGAACCATGTAGACATGACCGAGACACCTCTCCGGTCAATAACTAATAGCGGAACCTGGATGCCCATATTGGCTCCTACATATTCTACGAAGATCTTTATCGGTCGAACCTTCTGACAACATACGTAATTCCCTTTGTCCATCGGTATGTTACTTGCCCGAGATTCGATCGTCGGTATCTTCATACCTAGTTCAATCTCATTACCGGCAAGTCTCTTTACTCGTTCTGTAATACATCATCTTGCAACTAACTCCTTAGTCACTTTGCTTGCAAGGCTTCTTATGATGTGTATTACCGATAGGGCCCAGAGATACCTCTCTGATACTCGAAGTGACAAATCCTAATCTCGATCTATGCCAACTCAACAAACACCTTCAGAGATACCTGTAGAGCATCTTTATGATCACCTAGTTATGTTGTGACATTTGATAGGACACAAGGTATTCCTCCGGTATCTGGGAGTTGCATAATCTCATAGTCGAAGGAATATGTATTTGTCATCAAGAAAGCAATAGCAATAAACTGAACAATTAATATGCTAAGCTAACGGATGGGTCTTGTCCATCACATCATTCTACTAATGATGTGATCCCGTTATCAAATGACAACACATGTCTATGGTTAGGAAACCTTAACCATCTTTGATCAACGAGCTAGTCTAGTAGAGCCTTACTAGGGACACGGTATTTGTGTATGTATTCACACATGTATTTAAGTTTCCGATCAATACAATTCTAGCATGAATAATAAACCTTTATCATGAATAAGGAAATATAAAATAACAACTTTATTATTTCCTCCAGGGCATATTTCCTCCAGTCTCCCACTTGCACTAGAGTCAATAATCTAGATTACATTGTAATGAATCTAACACCCATGGAGTCTTGGTGCTGATCAGGTTTTGCTCACGGAAGAGGCTTAGTCAACGGGCCTGCCACATTCAGATCCGTTTGTATTTTGCAAATCTCTATGTCTCCATCCTTGACCTTTTCACGAATGGAGTTGAAGCGTCTCTTGATGTGTTTGGTTCTCTTGTGAAACCTGGATTCCTTCGCTAAGTCATTTGCTCCAGTGTTGTCACAAAAGATTTTCATTGGACCCGATGCACTGGGTATTACACCCAGATCGGATATGAACTCCTTCATCCAGACTCCTTCATGTGCTGCTTTCAAAGCAGCTATGTACTCCGCTTCACATGTAGATCCCGCCACGACGCTCTGCTTGGAACTGCACCAACTAACAGCTCCACCATTCAATATAAATATGTATCCGGTTTGTGACTTAGAGTCATCCGGATCAGTGTCGAAGCTAGCATCGACATAACCATTTACGACGAGCTCTTCGTCACCTCCATAAATGAGAAACATATCCTTGGTCCTTTTCAGGTACTTTAGGATGTTCTTGACTGCTGTCCAGTGATCCACTCCTGGATTACTTTGGTACCTCCCTGCCAAACTTATGGCAAGGCACACATCCGGTCTGGTACACAACATAGCATACATGATAGAACCTATGGCTGAGGCATAGGGAATGACTTTCATTTTCTCTCTATCTTCTGCAGTGGTCGGGCTTTGAGTCTGACTCAATTTCACACCTTGTAACACAGGCAAGAACCCTTTCTTTGACTGATCCATTTTGAACTTCTTCAAAACTTTATCAAGGTATGTGCTTTGTGAAAGTCCTATTAAGCGTCTCGATCTATCTCTATAGATCTTGATGCCCAATATATAAGCAGCTTCACCGTGGTCTTTCATTGAAAATTCTTATTCAAGTATCCTTTTATGCTATCCAGAAATTCTATATCATTTCCAATCAACAATATGTCATCCACATTTAATATAAAAAATGCTACAGAGCTCCCACTCACTTTCTTGTAAATACAGGCTTCACCGTAAGTCTGTATAAAACCATATGCTTTTATCACGTCATCAAAGCGTATATTCCAACTCCGAGATGCTTGCACCAGTCCATAGATGGATCGCTGGAGCTTGCACACTTTGTTAGCACCTTTAGGATCGATAAAACCTTCTGGTTGCATCATATACAACTCTTCTTTAAGAAATCCATTAAGGAATGCAGTTTTGACATTCATTTGCCATATTTCATAATCATAAAATGCGGCAATTGCTAACATGATTCGGACAGACTTAAGCATCACTACGGGTGAGAAAGTCTCATCGTAGTCAACTCCTTGAACTTGTCGAAAACCTTTCGCAACAAGTCGAGCTTTGTAGATAGTAACATTACCATCAGCATCAGTCTTCTTCTTGAAGATCCGTTTATTCTCAATGGCTTGCCGATCATCGAGCAAGTCCACCAAAGTCCACACTTTGTTCTCATACATGGATCCTATCTAAGATTTCATGTCCTCAAGCCATTTATCGGAATCTGGGCTCATCATAGCTTCTTCATAGTTCATAGGTTCGCCATGGTCTAATAACATGACTTCCAGGACAGGATTACCGTACCACTCTGGTGCGGAACGTGCTCTGTTCGACCTACGAGGTCCAGTAGTAACTTGATCCGAAGTTTCATGATCATCATCATTAGCTTCCTCTCTAGTTGGTGTAGGCATCACGGGAACAGATTTCTCTGATGTGCTACTTTCCAATTCGAGAGAAGGTACAATTACCTCATCAAGTTCTATTTTCCTCCCACTCACTTCTTTTGAGAGAAACTCCTTCTCTAGAAAGGATCCATTTTTAGCAACAAAGATCTTGCCTTCGGATCTGTGGTAGAAGGTGTACCCAATAGTTTCTTTAGGGTATCCTATGAAGACGCACTTCTCCGATTTAGGTTCGAGCTTATCAGGCTGAAGCCTTTTGACATAAGCATCGCATCCCCAAACTTTAAGAAACGACAGCTTAGGTTTCTTGCCAAACCACAGTTCATACGGTGTCGTCTCAACGGATTTAGACGGTGCCCTATTTAACATGAATGCAACTGTCTCTAATGCATAACACCAAAATGATAGTGGTAAATCGGTAAGAGACATCATAGATCACACCTTATCTAATAAAGTACGGTTACGATGTTCGGACACACCATTACACTGTGGTGTTCCAGGTGGCGTGAGTTGTGAAACAATTCCACATTGTTTTAAATGAAGGCCAAACTCGTAACTCAAATATTCGCCTCCGCGATGAGATCGTACAAACTTTATTTTCTTGTTATGATGATTCTCCACTTCACTCTGAAATTCTTTGAACTTTTCAAATGTTTCAGACTTGTGTTTCATCAAGTAGATATACCCATACCTACTCAAATCATCTGTGAAGGTCAGAAAATAACGATACCCACCGCGTGCTTCAACACTCATCGGACCGCATACATCGGTCCAATAAGTCATTAGCTCGCTCCATTGTTCCGGAGAACGGAGTTGTAGTCATCTTGCCCACGAGGCATAGTTCACAAGTATCAAATGATTCATAATCAAGTGATTCCAAAAGTCCATCCGTATGGAGTTTCTTCATGCGCTTTACACCAATATGACCTAAACGGCAGTGCCACAAATATGTTGCACTATCATTATCAACTTTGCATCTTTTGGCATCAATATTATGAATATGTGTATCACTACAATCGAGATTCAACAAGAATAGACCATTCATCAAGGGTGCATGACCATAAAAGATATTACTCATATAAATAGAACAACCATTATTCTCTGATTTAAATGAATAACTGTCTCGCAATAAACAAGATCTAGATATAATGTTCATGCTCAACGCGGGCACCAAATAACAATTATTGAGGTCTAAAACTAATCCTGAAGGTAGATGTAGAGGTAGCGTGCCGATGCTGATCACATCGACCTTGGAACCATTCCCGACGCGCATCGTCACCTCGTCCTTAGCCAATCTTCATTTATTCCGCAGCTCCTGTTTCGAGTTACAAATATGAGAAACCGAACCAGTATCAAATACCCAGGCATTGCTACGAGCATTAGTAAGGTACATATCAATAACATGTATATCAAATATACCTTTGTTCACTTTGCCATCCTTCTTATCCGCCAAGTATTTGGGGCAGTTTCTTTTCCAGTGACCATTCCCTTTGCAGTAGAAGCACTCAGTTTCAGGCTTGGGTCCAGCTTTGGGCTTCTTCCCGGGAGTGGCAACTTGCTTGCCATTCTTCTTGAAGTTCCCTTTCTTTCCCTTGCCCTTTTTCTTGAAACTTGTGGTCTTGTTAACCATCAACACTTGATGCTCCTTCTTGATTTCTACCTCCGCGGCCTTAAGCATTGCGAAGAGCTTAGGAATCATTTTATTCATCCCTTGCATATTATAGTTCATCACAAAGCCTTTGTAGCTTGGTAGCAGTGATTGAAGAACTCTGTCAACAACACTATCAACTGGAAGAGCAACTCCCAGCTAAGTCAAGTGGTTATGATACCCAGACATTTTGAGTATGTGTTCACTGACAGAACTGTTCTCCTCCATCTTGCAGCTATAGAACTTGTTGGAGACTTCATATCTCTCAACCCGGGCATTTGATTGAAATATTAACTTCAACTCTTAGAACATTTCATATGCTCCATGACGTTCAAAACGTCTTTGAAGTCCCGGTTCTAAGCCGTAAAGCATGGGACACTGAACTATAGAGTAGTCATCAGACCACGTTTGCCAGGCGTTCACAATGTCTAGATTAGCGGGAGCGGGCTTGTCACCTAGCGGTGCATCAAGGACATAATTCTTCTGTGCAGCAATTAGGATAATCCTCAAGTTACGGACCCAATCCGTGTAGTTGCTACCATCATCTTTCAACTTAGCTTTCTCTAGGAACGCATTAAAATTCAGGGGAACGGTAGCTCGGGCCATTGATCTACAACATAGATATGCAAAACTATAAGTCTAAGTTCTTGATAAATTAAGTTCAGTTAATCAAATTACTAATGAACTCCCACTTAAATAAACATCCCTCTGGTTATCTAAGTAATACATGATCCAAATCAACTAACCCATGTCTGATCATTACGTGAGATGGGGTAGTCATCAATGGTGAACATCTCTATGTTGATCATATCTACTATATGACTCATGTTCGACCTTTTGGTCTCAAGTGTTCCAAGACCATGTCTGTATATGCTAGGCTCGTCAAGTTTAACCCAAGTATTCTGCATGTGCAAAACTGTCTTACACCCGTTGTATGTGAATGTAGAGTCTATCACACCCAATCATCATGAGGTGCTTCGAAACGACGAACTTTGGCAACGGTGCATACTCGGGGAGAACACTTTTATCTTGAAATTTAGTGAAGGGATCATCTTATAATGCTACCGCCGTTCTAAGCAAAATAAGATGCATAAAGGATAAACATCACATGCAATCAAAATATGTGACATGATATGGCCATCATCATCTTGTGCTTTTGATCTCCATATTCAAAGCATCGTCATGATCTCCATCATCACCGGCTCGACAGCTTGATCTCCATCGTTGCGTCGGGGTTGTCTCACCAACTATTGCTTCTACAACTATTGCTAACGCATAGCGATAAAGTAAAGCAATTACATGGCGCTTGCATTTCATACAATAATTAAGAGACAACCCTAAGGCTCCTGCCGATTGTCGATATTACAAAACATGATTATCTCACACATCAACATATATCACATCATATCTTGACCATATCACATCACAACATGCCCTGCAAAAACAAGTTAGACGTCCTCTACTTTGTTGTTGCAAGTTTTACGTGGCTGCTATGGGCTTCTAGCAAGAACCGTTCTTAACTATGCAAAAACCACAACGGTGATTTATCAAGTTTGTTGTTTTAACCTTCTTCAAGGACCGGCCATAGTCAAATTCGACTCAACTAAAGTAGGAGAAACAGACACCCGCCAGCCACCTTTATGCAAAACTAGTTGCATGTCAGTCGGTGGAACCGGTCTCATGTGCATGGACATGTAAGGTTGGTCCAGGCCGCTTCATCCCTCAATACTGCCGAATCAAAATAAGACGTTGGTGGTAAGCAGTATGACTATCACCACCCACAACTCTTTGTGTTCTACTCATGCATATCATCTACGCATAGACCTGGCTCTGATGCCACTGTTGGGAAACGTTGCATGGAAAACAAAATTTTTCTACGCACATGCAAGATCTATCCATGGAGATGCATAGCAACGAGAGGGGAGAGTGTGTCTACGTACCCTCATAGACCGTAAGCGGAAGCGTTTGTCAACGTGGTTGATGTAGTCAAACTTCTTCGCGCTCCAACCGATCGAGTACCGAACGTACGTCACCTCTGCGTTCAGCACATGTTCAGCTCGGTGACATCCTCGCCTTCTTGATCCAGCAAGATGGTGAAGTAGTGGATGAGTTCCGGCAGCACGACGGCGTGGTGACGGTGATGGTGAAGTTATCTCTGCAGGGCTTCGCCTAAGCACTACGAAAATATGACCGAGGGACTAAACTGTGGAGGGGGGCGCCGCACACGGCTAAGCCATTGTCGTCGTTTTGTGTGGCGCCCCCTTACCACATATATATATAGGTGGGGGGAGAGGGGAGAGGCAAAGAGGTGCCCCAAGTAGGGCCGAATCCTACTTGGGGTCCTTCCCTAGCCGCCCCCCCCTTACCATATTTGCCGGAGGGGAAAGGAAAGGGGAGAAGAGGGAAAGAAGGGGGAGGCCGACTCCCCCCTTTCCTTCTCTCCTAAAGGGTTGCGTCCTTAGGAGGGGCGCGCCAGCCCCTTGTGGGCTGGTGTGTTCCCCCATTTTGGCCCATATGGCCCATTAACCTCCCGGGGTGTCCGGAACCCCTTCTGGTGACCCGATTTCTACCCGGTAGATCCCGAAACTCTTCCGGTGTCCAAATATCATCATCCTATATATCAATCTTTACCTCCGGACCATTCCAGAGCTCCTCGTCATGTCCGTGATCTCATCCGGGACTTCGAACAATATTTGGTCACCAAATCATATAACTCATATAACACTATATCGTCAACGAACGTTAAGCGTGCGGACCCTACGGGTTCGAGAACTATGTAGACATGACCGAGACACCTCTCTGGTCAATAACCAATAGCAGAACCTGGATGCCCATATTGGCTCCTACATATTCTACGAAGATCTTTAGCGGTCGAACCTTATGACAACATACGTAATTCCCTTTGTCCATCGGTATGTTACTTGCCCAAGATTCGATCGTTGGTATCTTCATACCTAGTTCAATCTCGTTACCGGCAAGTCTCTTTACTCATTCCATAATACATCCTGTTGCAACTAACTCCTTAGTCACTTTGCTTGCAAGGCTTCTTATGATGTGTATTACCGAGAGGGCCCAGAGATACCTCTCCGATACTCGGAGTGACAAATCCTAATCTCGATCTATGCCAACTCAACAAACACCTTCAGAGATACCTGTAGAGCATCTTTATGATCACCCAGTTATGTTGTGACGTTTTATAGCACACAAGGTATTCCTCCGGTATCCGGGAGTTGCATAATCTCATAGTCGAAGGAATATGTATTTGTCATCAAGAAAGCAATAGCAATAAACTGAACGATCAATATGCTAAGCTAACGGATGGGTCTTGTCCATCACATCATTCTCCTAATGATGTGATCCCGTTATCAAATGACAACACATGTCTATGGTTAGGAAACCTTAACCATCTTTGATCAACGAGCTAGTCTAGTAGAGGCTTACTAGGGACACGGTATTTGTTTATGTATTCACATATGTATTTAAGTTTTCGATCAATACAAATCTAGCATGAATAATAAACCTTTATCATGAATAAGGAAATATAAAATAACAACTTTATTATTGCCTCTAGGGCATATTTCCTTCAATTGTTGCATGTCCCATCATTGTCAAACATGATTTCATCGTTTAAGCAACTCTTCATGGCGGGGCTGAGCAGTCCATTGTATTCATCCTGAAGGGACTAAGGGAGATCCAAATGGTAGATTGTGACATGAGGTTGTATGCCTGCAACACATGCCAAAAGTATTGGTTGATAAGGAAAAGAAAGGTCGCCCCTCCTGTAACATGTTTATACACCAATTTAGATAGAGAAATCAATCTTTTCTGTGTCGTATCAGCTCGTCTGTTAAGTTATTGTAGTACTCCAAGCCCTTCGGATTGATCACTCCTATTCCATCTACATAAAGGTGGCTTCAGTATCCAAAGATAATTCAGAGGTGTGAACTATTCAACTACTATAAGGTTACCTGGTATGAGTCGGGGCCACGCAATGGAGAATTTGTACACGTCTAAACCCATCTCATGCATAAGTTTGACATCGTCCTAATGTCAACAAAGAAATTGAAATTGTTTGATTAGTTAGCATATGTCCCTCGTATACCCCATTTGTATTTTTCCTTTTCAAGTATTCGCGAAACTAACCTTGTAATGATGATATTGATCTGCTGAAACATCGGCAATAGATTTTTCGAAAGAGTAACCTGCCATGCTCATTGGCACAAAAACCCTAGAAATCAGATCCTGGAAGACTTTGCAAGATATGTGGTTTTGCAACTGTTGAAATGTTAATGAACAAACGATGCTGGTGATAATGAGCAATAGCAAAAAATCATAATCTGAATTGACCTTGATGGGTGAAGGTATCCCAGATGTTGGGCTTCCTCCCATCTTCTGCAGTAGTTTTACATTTACTTGCCTCTCTCTCATTTTCTTGTCGCAGGTGACACAGTCGAGCTGCCACCGACATGTGTACCACGAGACTTTGCTTACTTGCAACAGACAGAAAGGTAAACTACCTTGAAGGTCGAGGTTCCCGCACCGAAGATGAACCCATTGGGGGAGTCATGGCGGTTGAGCGCGTCGGCGTCTCCCAGCAAAGCAACTCGACAAAGGAGGAGGAGAATGAAGAGCAGCGTCGCCATGATCACCGTGTGGAGCTGCAATGCCAATTGCTGCTTCGCGTGCCATTTAAAAGGGCTGACTGAGGGAGAGGTATGGGGATGAAGAAGACTTTGCATGCAATTTAAAAGAGATGCACTGATGCACGAGTTGCTTGTAGGGCTTTGTCTAAGTAGTGGATCGAGAGTAGGTGGATTAGCCTGGCCTGGCCTAGTAATCTGTTTGGCCCAGTAAAGCCGAAATTACTATTATTTTTTCTGCCAAATCCATGTTTAGCTTTGGAATATATAGTTGAAAATAGCAGAAAAGGTAATAAACATTTGGTGGTTACCATAACACAAAAAAATGGCATGGAAGGAATTTTTGTATCTCTATTCTCTATGAGATAAATGAAATTTTATTTAACAGTTGATAACACAAGTACATCATGACAACCAACAGCTAAATTGGATAAAGGAAAATAGTAGTATGGATAAAAATTGTTTATTCATGGTCTATAAATCAAATTAATAAATAGGATTGTAAATTTGAGCTGACTTTTTAAATGCAATCCTCTAATAGAATTCATTGTTTGAGTTGTCGCTTGATCTTCATGAGAGCTCGAGGGATAGCGACAGTATGCAATGGTTATGCAATAGCGCTTTGTTAGTATCACCATGCCATATCAAAGACCAAAGGTGAGATCATCCTATTATATGTCTTAGTTCCCAGGACACAAATCACCTCCCTTCACCAACATTTCTAGGAGTTCCACAAGTCGTATGTAGCAGCCCATCCTCTTGAAAGATAGCAGAAATTATATGGGCTGATTTGAGATCACATGCATCGCTCTTAGATAAATAGCAAAATGCAAGACAAGTCGAAGAGCTAATTATATCCTATCACACTTCTTAGTTCTGCTTTATTGTTCATCAGCCATTGACAATTATTTTTGGGATAATTGGTTTTATACCCTTAGTTGTGCCCCCCTCGTCAGGATTGCCCGTGGTCTTGCCCAACCCACTTTGGCGTCTTGTGCTTTTGCCCTTTGACCGTTTGATCGTCACTTTGAAAACTTCATAACTAATTCATACTAAATTGCAAATAAGATACCAAAATGTTCAGAAAAACATCACATGTATGTCAATGTCACTTGCATTCATGACAAAAGTGTTGGTAAGTGCCCATCCAAGTTTTAGCTCTTATGATACAACCATGAACAGTAAAATCTAAAAAAAATCAAAAAAATGTTGGTGGCGAAGAATGACAAATGTTTTAAGTACTTGCCAAGTTTCATCAAGGAATGACATTCGTGGAAGTCGTGAAAAAAAATTCTATTTTTGAGTGTTGATTTTTTTTTGCCACGACTTCTACGAATGTCATTCCCTGATGAAACATGGCAAGCACTTAATACATTTGTCATTCTTTGCCACCAACTTTTTTTTGAATTTTTTAGATTTTATTGTTCATGGTGGTATCATAAGAGCTAAAACTCGGATGGGCACTTACTAACACTTTTGTCATGAATGCAAGTGACATTGACATACAGGTGATGTTTTTTCGAACATTTTGGTATCTTATTTGCATTTTTATGATTTAGTATGTATTAGTTATGAAGTTTTCAAAGTGATGGTCAAACGGTCAAAGGGCAAAAGCACAAGATACCAAAGTGGGTTGGGCAAGACCAAGTGTTTTCAGAAACTAGGGGCAATCCTGACGAGAGGGACACAACTAAGGGTATAAAACCAATTATCCAATTATTTTTATGCAAAGCAAGAGCTCTCTGATTGGTTTACTATTTTAGTTTAATCCTTCCTTTCATTTTATGCATAAAATCTTTAATTAATACATGCTAGAATACTCTATTCTCCTTGAAGGAAAAAACAGTCTACCTAGATAGATTAAAAGAAGGCATTTACCAGGAGTTGGGACCTTCAGCCTCGACATATACATTCTGGTTCTAGGTTTCAACCATCGAGAATATACAAGTGTGATAAAAAAAGAAATAATGTATCTACTCAACAGGGTAGCCTTTTTTATGGCTATGTGCATCGCTTGATGCAGAGGCCGGGGGTTATCCTCCTTTTTGAAAAAAAAGAAAAAATAGGGCAACCTTTGTTTTCTAATGTTAAAACTGAAGAAGTATAAGAAGCACTATGTGAGATGGTTTCTTCTAGGTTGAAAGACCAATTAGCTAGAGGCCAGGTATTGTGTCCAAAACTTGAAAAATGTGGCTAGAGACCATGTCCCTTTTAGACAAATTTGTCTTGGAACTAAAGAACTAACAAAATTGGTATCGATGAAACAACATATGCTGGACTAATATATCTTTTAGTTTGATTTGTGCCATCCATATGCTAGTATCTCTAATATAGAAGAACATGCCGAGTATTAGTAGCAATGCAAAAAATGTTGCTTCGCTAATGGTTAAGTGCCTAAACTTGTATATAATTCAAGCAAATAGAAACATGACAATATCTGTATAGCAAAAGTGCACATCACAATGGAAGGCAAAATGGATATGAGCAGAAGCAGGGCAGGCATGGCTCTATCAATATTGACCCTTATCAATTAAACTTGCCACATGACCAGAGCACAAATTACCAAATCTACGTGGGTGGGTATCCCCTGTAACTCAAGCAGTCACTGCAATTGCATCACTTGTCCATGTCAAATCCTCGGGGAGGAAATCTGAAATCCAGCAGATCATTGTTGAGCCCTTCATACAAAAATTGTGCTCGAGCATAAACCTTACTAAACAGTGCATTCTTTTCAAATATGGTGTACACGCTAAGAGAATAAAAAGTTCGTTTGAAACAACCAGACCAATCAAAAGGCCAGCAAAATTTATAAATGCAGCATTTGCACTATCGACTATTGATTCATATTCTTTATGTGCTTCCAACCACTCGTACAAAAGGCATATTTTTCAGCCTGTAATAAGAAAAGGCATGATTCAAACATTTATAAACAGATATCCTTCCAAATACAAGCATTAGAAAAAATAAATAAAGTATATTCAACATAATTTGGTTGTGATGTTTCCTTAAGCTACCTTAGTTCCTATACAGGTGAATGTCATGCTTTAGTTATACAAAAATCATGGATCTCCCTGACTACACCTTGAGGACGAGTGCTTCAGCAAGCAACTATTTGGCAGATATGGAAAATCATGGATCTCCCTAACTACAGGTTTAGGACCAGTGCTTCAGCAAGCAACTATTTGGGAGATATGGCAACCAACCAGAAGGTCTTTAAGGATGACTATAATGCATTAACACAACATCAGTTTAGTTTCTATAAGTGAATCAATGAAGCTTATTGTACATGCCTACTTAATTTGGTCATAGTATATAACAAAAAGTAGTTACCTACGCAAAATAGGGCATGCTTTATCCGGGCCTAATTTTCACATATAAGTTCTTACTAATTACCGAATGCCAACTACTAATGAAGGAAAACCAAGCACGGATGTGCTCCGACTTTCACAACTACCATTAAACTAAGCAATTAATTATATTTAACAAAACGTACAATGCTCCAAGTTATCTAGGGAGACAAACACAAGGAACAGACGATATGCACATGAAACATGCTAAAGTTTTTGCTCTCCCCCTCAAGGGCCAACCCAGAAACTGAAATTAGCAAACATATGTGCCTCTCCATGTCAATATCAACATAATGTAGGTGGCATCAACATCCACATCCGCAATGCATCGCATCCGCATTGTCATCCATGTATCCTGCAATATTTTGATAGCATACAGTATATGTGTAGTTTCCCATCTGAATTTTGCTTCGCCTTTTCTATATTTTTTTCTTTTCCATCTTAGTTATCTTTGTTTAGCTAGTAGAAGATGGCATGTTGGAATGCTAGAGTTGTAAATCACACCAGTCCAATTTCGATAGAGAATTTTTACTTCCAAACTTTTAGTTGGCCAATATCGTGTAAGGCTATCAATAATTACTTCCAAATTTTCAGTTAGCCAATACTGCCTAAGGCTATCAACAATTACTTCCAAATTTTTAGTTGGCCAATACTGTCTAAGGCTATCAACAATTGCAGGACAGTATCAATGTGACCATAAAACGCACAAGAAATACACATATGATTCTTCACATACCGGATAACAATTTGTGTTGTTATATATATCAGGTATCTAAAATACACTCACTGGCCGTGCTGGGCTTCTTGGGCATGCATCGAGTGACTTGTACCACTCCATCCACCAAACAGATATGTTCTTCGTACAACAACGCAGCACGGTGCGCTTGGTGGCAGAGGTTGCAGAGGGAGGTGCAGCTGCTGGTTGATGCAGCCATTGGTGTAGGAATTAACCCCACCCAAACCCTAAAAAGTTTTAGGAAGAGCTCAGGGCACCATGGGAAGATGGGGAAAGTAGAAAAAGAGCTCACCTGTGCCGACATCTCCTCCACGAACTGGGAGCTATAGTCAACCTCTCCTCGCGGGGGTGGGTGCTTGACCAGCCATCGTCATGTGGGCTGCCTAGCCCGTGTACCCGTATCCACCATGCTGAACAGGAGAGGTTGTAAGAAGAAGAGAGTGAGAAAGAGAAGAGGATCGTGGAAGAGAGAAAAGGAGATAAGGA
This sequence comes from Thinopyrum elongatum, assembly GCA_011799875.1. NCBI lineage: Eukaryota > Viridiplantae > Streptophyta > Magnoliopsida > Poales > Poaceae > Thinopyrum > Thinopyrum elongatum. The sequence continues at coordinate 539,317,239 of CM022299.1, forward strand.
GAACTCACTAGCAGCACCCGAAGAACAAGCAGGCGGCAGCAGATGGTACTTGGAGAGAAAGCGCAGAGGAGGGTGCGGCCGTGGCCGCTGCCTCGCCCTGCGTTGCGTGCTCCTCTTGCGGATGTCATCATCCGCGCACTTCGACACACCTCAAATGATCGCCGCTGCTCACCCCGATGACCCAATCGCCCCTATGGCGTTGCGGATGGCAGGGGGAGGGGCTAGCGTGTTGGGGGGAGGGGGAGGAGATCCGGCGACGACACGGGAGAGAGAGAGAGAGGTGTGTAGAGGCAGCGACGGCTAAGAGAGAGGTCGAGGAGGAGGAGGAGGGAGGGTCGCATGAGGGCTAGGTTTTTTCTAAATAAAAAATTAATACAATATTATTGATATGTTAGGAGGTGAGAGAAGAAGAAAAGAGGGTCATCAGTTTTTATTGATGTTAAACCATGGGATGACAAGACTGACATGGTCAAGCTAGAGCAAGCTGTCTGAAGCGTCAAGATGGAGGGCCTTCTTTGGGGTGCTTGTGTGTTGCTGATACATGTTTTTTTCCTGTCTGCATAATTACATGTGTTTTGTAAGGTTGAGGGTTTTCCATCCCTTGCAGCCAAGCTCATGCCAGTTGGATATGGCATCAAGAAGCTGGTATAGATGCTATGTTATGATGTGACTGATGTCCATTCTCCAGGAAGTCACACCACCCTAGGACTCTGCCACAGAGGAACACTGAATGCTTCCTTTGAGAACGAATTGCAGAGACAACGAGGACCTCAAGGGGAGCCATGCTCCTTTCGATTCTCTCATGCTTCCATTATTGTACCATCTTGCTGATATGATCCATGCACTATTGCAGCTTTGTCGGCCACTCTAGCAATGTTATGCCTCTTGAGGTGTGATGGATCCAAGAGAGCATAAGGAGATTCTTCCCGCAACACCGGCGACAGGCACGCGAGCTTTTTGATCTATGATAACATCGGTCAACAAGGTATGTGCTGAATTGTTAATCAACTCTTCTTTGCTTTTTTTGATCTGGACTCTAGCCATGAACTGGAGGATTTGTTCTAGCCACTCCTTAATAAGCAGCAAGTTTGGCTTAGTGATTTTTTCTCCACCAATGATTTGTGTGGATTGCAAAAGTAAGATCAATATACATTTTTCATTTGGTTCTTGGACTGTACTGTGGGAAATGACCATAGAAAATATACCACATGTTCCCTGTTTTATTTGAATATAATTTTTGTTTTACAACTTAACTTGACGAAGTAGTAACTGCAATAGCACCATTGAAAGGGTTGACCACGACGGTACCGACTAGATTAATTTGTGTGTTCTCCATCTTCTGTAATTATCATAATTTATGGTTGCTTGATCTGCTCCTTAACAAGCAGCAAGTTTGGCTTAGTGACTTTTTCTCTTCCAATGATTTGTGGGGATTGCAAAAGTAAGATCAATATACATTTTTCATTTCGTTCCTAGACTGTACTGTGGGAAAAGACCATAGAAAATATACCACATGTTCCTTGTTTTATTTGAATATAATTTGCCTTCTACAATTCAACTTGACGAAGTAGTAATTGCAATAGCACCATTGAAAGGGTTGACCACGACGGCACCGACCAAATTAATTTATGTGTTCTCCATCTTCTGCAATTATCACAATTTATGGTTGCTTGATCATTGATTATCTTTTTGGACATACAATTCCCCCTTCTTTGGGGAACCCTACTTCATCTATACTTGAGTTGAAGCTCTAGGTGCATGGCATATCATTTTTTAATAACAAATGTATTTGGGTGTCAAAGATAAAATACAATGCATTAGTGTTCAGTTTTATTTTTTATACTTCTGTGAGGGCCACTTTTCTCAACCTTACTTTTAATGTCCACTTTCATGTCGAGGGGAATGATTAGATGCATGCTATTAGGAGCTCAAAGAAGAAGGGCATTTTGAACAAAGGAACCTTTATTGATCTGTACGTTCTACTTTTAACTTTCTACTAAAAATAAAGCTAATATGTTGATGAGTTTTTCTAGGCATTTCTAACTTGGCATAGCAGGACATGTAGGTGCTTGCAAATTGTCACTTGCATGTCATGCTAGAGCTCTCTTGCGTATTGCAGTGAGCTGGCCACAGCTCATGTTTAATTTGTTGCCCTTTCATCTGTAAGGTTTTTAGTGTATAGTACTTATTTAGACTACTTATTTGTTCTTCACTAATGAATGAGCCCATCCTGGTTCGAATCCTTAATTGTACAGAATGATAATTAATGCCAAGTTATTTATCTTACTTTTGTCAAAGAATAAAATGTAGTACGTAGTTCTGAAAATGGATTTTCGTTGTTTCTTGAAATTTTTACTTCTATAAAGTACTACTAATTGGGTAATACCAGACAAATTTTCTATGTTGGCATTTGATTCCATTAGTGTAAAGATGGAATTGACATGAATTTCCTGATATGGTCATAAATTCCTAGTGGAGTGCCCGTTCAGCTTGAGGTAATAAAATGGGATCCTGGCGAGAGCCCCATCCAGTAAGATAAATTTTGTCCAGTGGTTCTCTTGATAGAACATATCGAACAAATTCATGAGTATTTGCAGCTATGTTAGCTTCTTCAGAGGTAGTCATTTTTATTCAAAAAACTGCCATCTTTGAATCTTGCATCGCAACTAAAACTGCCAGGAGCATATTAGTAGGCTAGCCAGTGATTGATCAATAACTTGTAAACACTAAGCGAAGAGAAATAAGGAACTGCTAGTAACTTGTAAACATTGAGCACACATAAATAAGGATCATGCTATGCACAGTAGCAAGAGCCGATCTGTTCGAAATGTTCACACGAGACTCACAAGCCTGTCATTGTAATATGTTCAAATTAGTAGCCCAAATTCACAACCAACTAGTATGATTCCCATACATAAGATCAACATGTTAATGCATCTCAATGATTCACAGATCATATACAATATGTAGCTCCTAAAGCAAAGATCAAGAAAAAACATCTGTTCTTGCTACTAACATGGATGCTTCTCTGGGCCAACATTCATTACAGAGTGAAAGACAAATTTGTTTGTGAAGTCTACATTTCCTCTTGCAAACGTAAGTGGTTTCACCAACAGCTGGAACCATGAGAATGAACCACACATGATGGAGGAACATCCACTGCAATATGAATTGGTCTTCTGTCGATCACACGGCGAGACTATTTTTGGAATACAACTTTAACTTAGCCAAAATGATGCCCATTGTATAATCAGACCAAAGCAATGAAGCACCTAGTGTTGGCCAATAAATAGTACAGTACTACTTTTGTGCAGTCCATGAAGTGACTATCCAATCTTTCTATGTCTATTTTTAAATGGCACTGCATGCAATGACTAAACTATTCTCTTGTGCAGTTCCACCAAAATTGAGGTCACTTTGTTTGTTTGCCAAATAGAAATGGGCAGAAATCTGTTTGCACAAATATCAAGCAGCTAACTAACATATACCCCACCTTGTATTTTCGGTTTAAACACGTCTCTGCTAGTCGTTTCCGCTTAGCATCTGTCATATTTTGCACTGGACAATTTGATACTGTCATGTTTTGCCCTGGACAATTTGGTACTAAACTAATTTGCTAGTACTGAGCAGAAATATAGCGCCTATTTTTCATCAGACCAAGGATATCCATGTTTGCAGTGATGGAAGAGGTGAAATTGATACAATCGAAAATGAGCATCCAATCATTGAATCATGTCCTGCACCCCCAATGTAGGTCCACCCCACCAATAAATTCACATGCAACTCACTAATATTACTATCTAATGACAGTACAAAAAGAGTAGCAAGATAGTAGCAAACCATGTACCTTCGTAATGAACAGCTCATAGTGCCACCAATTGGATATAACGGTTTGGAAGAAAACATGCTCATAATGTTGAACCATTTGGATTTTTGTACAGTTCCACTAAAATCGAGCATCCCTGTTTGCACAGATATTGAAAATGTGATTACTACAAAAGTGGCACTAGTTGAAGCATAGACTCACAAATATAAGCATTCCAATTTCTTAATGGGAAAAGGTAGCAAGACTGTTTCTAACCACCTGTTTGAAGGAATAAATAAGGCAACGATGGCTGATGTCAGGAAGGCATACATAGTATTTTCTAAAAGATAGAACCATTCCTGACCTTTCCTCTTCTTTTAAGCATTTTTTGTGCAGTTCAACTAAAATAAAATGCCATCACCGCCTTAACAATTCGGTCACACTGTACAAAAAGAAATGACATACCATTACATCATGATGTCAGGTATGTAATCGACTGGCATTAGAGACAAACATGCAGACCTCCTCCGATAACATAATGAAAATTAATTTTAACAAAGGTGTGACTAGCTTTACCGGCATAATTTGAATGAACTCTACACCCTCTGTTCCTTAATATAAGACGTTTTTACAGTTCAATTTAAAGTACCCAAAAGTCTAGTATTTAGAAAAACAGGTAGTAGTTTTCTTAAGCACATATTTGGGAAAGCTTGCCACACCTTACATATGTCTATACGCTAATGCAACACCATTCGAATAGTACAAATAAACACTAATCCAGTGGCTAGTGCAAAATGAACATTAATTTTAACAAAGGTGTGACTAGCTTTACCGGCATAATTTGAATGAACTCTACACCCTCTGTTCCTTAATATAAGACATTTTTGCAGTTCAATTTAAAGTACCCAAAAGTCTAGTATTTAGAAAAACAGGTAGTAGTTTTCTTGAGCACATATTTGGGAAAGCTTGCCACACCTTACATATGTCTATACGCTAATGCAACACCATTCGAATAGTACAAATAAACACTAATCCAGTGGCTAGTGCAACAGTAGAGTAGTTTTTTATTACAGGGTACAGTACAATGGTTTTACTGAACAGATTTCCATAAGCTAGCACTGGAAGATTTCTATAAGCATTAACTATACAAAATGTAAAGGTAACAAGTTTCAACATTGGTATACTGGCTGTGCAACAACATTAAACCAAACACAAAAGTCTGAAGGTAACTAGCATTATTAACTAATGACAGTATAAAAAAATTGCAAACCATGTACCTTCAAGGTAAATATCATTTCGAACTCAAGGGGACCTAAAAAATTGCTATCCCAATCTTGATAATCGATCAAACATAAAAACTTGATCAAACGAATCAAGAAAACAGCCGGAGGAGGAGGTGCCCACTCTTGACCTTTCCTCTTCTCTTCGTAATTTTTTATGTAGTTTAACTAAAATAAAATGACATCACCGCCTTGGCATTTTGGTGACACTGTACAAAAAAAATTTGACTTATCTCATGAAGTGAGGTATGTAATCTATAAGCATTAACAGTGCAAAAATTTGAAGGTAGTAACAAGTTTCATCGTTGGTATACTAGCTGTGCAACAACATTAGAATGCCTTAGCTCAAAAATCTTTAATACGTCCACAATCAACAGCTAACCCTAAAATAATGAAGTGACATTAAATGGCATTGCTTAAATTTATCGGCGGCATTAGACTGAGTGCGGTATTAGTTAAATGTGGCATCGCTTTAGCAGTAGCATTGCATGACTTTACCGGTGGCGTTATACTAACAGCAAAAAAGTGGCAATAAGAGCATGGGGAGGCCCATTCGGACAGTGGGCACACCAGTATGATGTACCTTCACGGATGCTTAGAGTGGTGAGGGAGGGATGGTTGCCCAGAGCAACAAATATCCAGGCAGCATATGTGGATTACGTCCCATTTTTGTTCTCTTTAGCCACCTTTTTCCTATGTGAGGACAACAAACCGATCGACCTGGTCATTCTCTATTGCGTTGTCATGCCTTTCTACCCTTTTTCAACCAAGAGACACGAGACTCGTTCCTTAGCTACTGATTTTCCCCTTTTCAACCTAGATGCGGGTTCGATACCTAGTCTCTTCGACAATACTTTCTCCCTTTCTTTCCTTATTTAACCTAGACATGGATTAGTCTGCACGAAGTAGGGTTCCCTTTAATAGTGCAAATTAAGGTTTTCGTCTGTGTGACCAGCAGAGCAGAGGATAGTAAATTGGGGAGATGATGGAGTGGAAAAAGATCCACATGCAGCGACGTGGCAGATGGGGCAATAGAGCAAGGGTATGGTTCGAAAAGAGGTAGCATACCTGAGGGTCGACGGGAAGTGGCTTCCCTCATGGTCGTTGTCCTCCGCACACACTACGACAGCGAGCTTGGGGATGGAGGCCATCCCACACCGGCGCTAAGTCCGAGAGGACGGCCTTGTTGTCAGTGTGTGACATCGCTCGCCAATGACGAGTGCGTCAACGTTGCACGTCCTTTTCTTCCCCGGCGGACGGGATCCTGGCGGATCTGTGACCACCGGTGAGGAGGGAGAGAGAGGGGCCACCGTCATCTTTTTTAGATCTGGAGAGAGGATGATAGTGTGAGAAGCAAGTGGGCAACCCTTAGCAAGCAAGCGCTGAAGCTCCAGCCTATATATCTTTTTTGATACTAGTACTAGAGGTAGAGTAGTTTATATTTTCTCTACATACAGTACCAATTAGTTGTGCTTCAAAACTGAATGACAAGCCATTAAAAAAATAAAGTCAAGAAATAATGCGACACCTCAGGCCAACACGGCTAGATCGCATTTTGCACGAGAAATGACACACCATGTTTTGTTGACATGTGGTCCCATTCCAACATGTCAGTGAGACGATGGCGAATCCTTTTGTATAATTTCTGAACGGACATCTATGTAGGCCGGGGCGCCTCTTTCTATACCGTGGCGACCGTCCGCTCCCCACTAGCCTCTTCCTGTACCATGGCAATCATCCACCGCCTCTTCGCCTTTCCCTCTCGATTTGGAACTGCTGTCGCACGCTCTTTCTCCCTCCATTTGCCTTCACTCTTCCTTCTGCCATTGTTTGTCTTCTCGATGGAGGGAACTACTACTTCTTGAGCTTGTGTTGGTTTTTCCCTTGAAGAGGAAAGGGTGATGCAGCAAAGTAGAGATAAGTATTTCCCTCAGGTAAGAACCAAGGTATCAATCCAGTAGGAGATTCAAGCAAGTCTCCAATCTATGCACTTGCACAAACAATCAAACACTTGCACCCAACGCGATAAAGGGGTTGTCAATCCCTTCACGGTCACTTGCAAAGGTGAGATCTGATAGAGATAGATATAAAATCTTACTAAAACGTAAAACAAAATAAAAGTAAATAAATTGCAGCAAGGTATTTTTGGGTTTTTTGGTTTATAGATCTGACAATATATGATGGAAAATAGACCCGGGGGGCATAGGTTTCACTAGAGGCTTCTCTCTTGAAGGCAAATAATACGGTGGGTGAACAAATTACCGTCGAGCAATTGATAGAAAAGCGCAAAGTTATGACGATATCCAAGGCAATGATTATGCATATAGGCATCACGCCCATGTCAAGTAGACCGACTCCTGCCTGCATCTACTACTATTACTCAACACATTGACCGCTATCCAGCACGCATCTAGAGTATTAAGTTCATAAGAACGGAGTAACGCCTTAAGTAAGATGACATGATGTAGAGGGATAAACTCAAGCAATATGATGAAAACCCCATCTTTTTACCCTTGATGGCAACAATACAAATACGTGCCTCGCTACCCCTACTTTGTCACTGGGTGAGGACACCGCAAGATTGAACCCAAAACTAAGCACCTTTCCCATTGCAAGAAGAACCAATCTAGTTGGCCAAACCAAACCGATAATTTGAAGAGAAGTACAAAGATATCAAATCATGCATATAAGAATTCAGAGAAGATTCAAATAATATTCATAGATAAACTGATCATAAATCCACAATTCATTGGATCTCGACAAACACACCGCAAAAGAATATTACATCGGATAGATATCCAAGAACATCGAGGAGAACATGGTATTGAGAATCAAAGAAAGAGAAGAAGCCATCTAGCTACTAGCTATGGACCCGTAGGTCTGAGGTAAACTACTCACGCTTCATCGGAAGGGAAATAGAGTTGATGTAGAAGCCCTCCATGATAGAATCCCCCTCCGGCAGGATGCCGGAAAAGGCCCCAAGATGGGATCTCATGGGTACAGAAGGTTATGCCGGCGGAAAAGTATTTTGGTGGACGCTTTTGGTCGTTTGGGAATATATAGAGGAAGAATTAGGGTTAGGAGAGCTCCGAGGGGCCCACAAGCCCTCAGGGCGCGCCCCCCTAGGGCGCGCCTCCTTGTTTGTGGAGTCCTCGGGACTCCCCTGCCTTCAACTCCAAGTTTGCTGGGTGTCTTCTGGTCCAAGAAAAATCGTCGCGAAAGTTTTATTCTGCTTGGACTCCGTTTGGTATTCCTTTTCTGTAAAACTCAAAAACAAGGAAAAAACAGAAACTGGCACTGGGTTCTAGGTTAATAAGTTAGTCCCAAAAATAATTTTAAATAGCATATTAATGCATATAAAACATCCTAAATAGATAATATAATAGCATGGAACAATAAAAAATTATTGATACATTGGAGACGTATCAAGCATCCCCAAGCTTAATTCCTGCTCGTCCTCGAGTAGGTAAATGATAAAAACAGAATTTTTGATGTGGAATGCTACCTAACATATTTATCCATGTAATTTTCTTTATTGTGGCATGAATATTCAGATCCATAAGATTCAAAACAAAAGTTTAATATTGACATAAAAACAATAATACTTCAAGCATACTAATAAAGCAATCATGTCTTCTCAAAATAACATGGCCAAAGAAAGTTATCCCTACAAAATCATATAGTCTGGCTATGCTCCATCTTCATCACACAAAGTATTAAATCATGCACAACCCTGATGACAAGCCAAGCAATTGTTTCATACTTTTGATGTTCTCAAACTTTTTCAACTTTCATGCATACATGAGCGTGAGCCAAGGATATAGCACTCTAGGTGGAATAGAATATGGTGGTTGTTGTAACACCCCCATGTAATGGTGGCACAGTAATCCATCATGATGATGCTAAGCTACTGTGATTTGCAATGATAATCATGTTGGATAATTCTCTCCATGCAAATTCTCCTCTGAATTCTATTCAAATTCAAAGTGCAAAATAAAGTTGCCCAAAAGTTGCTGGGAAAATGTTCATCATCTAGCAAAAATTCCATAACATTTATTTGTTAAGGAATACAACATCACCTATTTGCTAAAATGAACAGTATCAATTAATCCAGTGCAATTTCAGCATTTTTAAATGCTATTCTATTTATGAAAAATCCAAACAGGTTCAAATAATCCTCAAACTCATTGTGCAGTGTATAAAAGTGCTCTGGAATTGATGGACCAAGTTCCATAATTTTTCTAAGCTATTTGGATGCCCAAAAAATTCCTTTCACCTCTCTGTTTATTAAATAAAAAGAAAAACAGAGAAAGAAATAAAAAGAAAAGAAAAAGGCCTGGACTGACTGGGCCTTAGTGCACAGTGGCAGGCCCAGCCAGCCCAGCCTGCCTCGCGCACAGACGTCGTTGAGGGAGTCCTGGATTAAGGGGTCCTCGGGCGTCCGGGCAACGTAATGTGGGTCGGACTGATGGGCCATGAAGATAGAGGACTGGAGGCTCCCTCCCGTGTCCGGATGGGACTCTCCTTGGCGTGGACGACAAGCTTGGCGTTCAGATATGAAAGATTCCTTCCTCTGTAACCGACTTTGTACAACCCTAGTCCCCTCCGGTGTCTATATAAACCGGAGGGTTTAGTCCGTAGGGACAATGATAATCAGACAGGCTAGACTTCTAGGGTTTAGCCATTACGATCTCGTGGTAGATCAACTCTTGTAACACTCATATTCATCAATATCAATCAAGCAAGACGTAGGGTATTACCTCCATAGAGAGGGCCCGAACCTGGGTAAACATCGTGCCCCCTGTCTCCTGTTACCATCAATCTTAGACGCACAGCTCGGGACCCCCTACCCGAGATCCGCCGGTTTTGACACCGACATTGGTGCTTTCATTGAGAGTTCCGCTGTGTCGTCGCTAGAAGGCTCGATGGCTTCATCAATCATCCACAACGATGCTGCCGTGAGGGAGGTTTTTCTCCCCGGCCAGATCTTCGTATTCGGCGGCTTCATGCTGCCGACCAACTCGCTTGGTCATCTGGAGCAGATCGACAGCTACCCCCTGGCCATCAAGTCAGATTTGGAAGCTTGAACTACGTTGCGGACATCCGCGGAGACTTGATCTTCGACGGATTCGATCCCATGGCAGCCGCTCCCTGCCGCCGCGATGAACATGACCTAAATCTGTCATCGGACCATACCTGGGAGATAGCTCCTGCAACTGCTCTGGCCCTAGATCCGGAGCAACTGCCCCATCCGAAGACGGGAAGCTCAACCCCGCCATGGAAGCCGCAGACTCAGCGGCGTTGGAGCCGCACACAGACCCAGCGGCGTTGAAGCCGCACACAGACTCAGCGGCGTTGGAGCCGTACACAGATCCAACTTCAAATAAGATCTGTGTCACCGAAACCCCGGATTCGTCTCCAGCTACAGGTTCCGAACCCCGTGCGTCCGTGCCCATCGAGCTCGATCGGGCGCCGATCGTCGAGTTCAGCTCCGCGGACATCTTTCGGCACTCACCTTTGGGTGACGTGCTAAACTCATTAAAAACCCTTTCCTTAGCGGGGGACTCACAGCCGAACTATATCCGGTTTGAACTGGAGGCTGATGATGGAGAATTTTGTTTCCCACCCACCTCCCACTTTATTGCCACTGTCAAAGACTTAACCTACATGCTCGATTATGACTCCGAAGACATCGACGGTATGGACGACGATGCCGGAGAGGGGCAGGCCCAAAACCCGCCGTTTACTGGGCGCTGGACAGCCACCTCCTCGTATGACGTGTACATGGTGGATACCCCCAAAGAGGATAACGACAATAACAAGAAAGATCCAGTCGAGGATACACCTCCTGAGACACGGCCAAAGTGCCGACGTCAGCGGCGCCGCCCCAAATCACGCCGTGAAAAAGACAACAATACCAACACGAGAGAAAACAACACTCCGGATGAGGCCGAAGACAAAGAAGATCCCGTCGAGCCGACTTTTGAACAAGACGATAGGGAAGATGGGCAAGCCAGCCCGGATGAACAGGGCATAAATGAAGACTTGGAGGATAGCAACTATCTTCCACCTTCCGAAGACGAGGTGAGCCTCGGCGACGAAGACTTTATCGTGCCGGAGGAACCCGTCGAGCAGGAATGCTTTAAGCGCCGGCTAATAGCCACTGCGAGGAGCGTGAAAAAGAAATGGTAGCAGCTTCAAGCTGATCAAGACCTACTCAACGACAGATGGACTGATGTCCTGGCAGCCGAGGAATACGGACTCGAGCGCCCCACTAAAAGTTACCCGAAGCGTAAACTGCTACCCTAATTCGACGACGAGGCACTCAAGCCCATGCCATCAACGCGTGATGCGGCTGACCGACCACTACGTGGCCGGGATAAAGCGGCAACTCAAGCCGAATACTAGCTCATACTCCCTCGCCGCAAAAGCAGAGACACAACAGCCTGGGGCCATACATATGACCTGCGACAGGACCTGGACAATAGAGCAGGTCAGTCCAGATCAATTTACAGATCGCGGGGGCATCCCCCGGCGCGCGACAATGGCTATCAAGCCAGACGTGACACACATAACCGCACCCGGGCCGAAGACTGCCGACGAACTCAATCCGAACTACGTCGCGACGTGGCCCGATATAGAGGCGCCGCACACCCCCTCTGCTTCACTGATGAAGTAATGGAGCATGAATTCCCAGAAGGGTTTAAACCCATAAACATCGAATCATATGATGGAACAACAGATCCCGCGGTATGGATTGAGGATTTTCTTCTCCATATTCATATGGCCCGCGGTGATGACCTTCATGCCATCAAATACCTCCCATTAAAACTCAAGGGGCCAGCTCGGCACTGGTTAAACAGTCTGCCTGAAAACTCTATTGGCAGCTGGGAGGACTTGGAGGACGCCTTCCGCGACAACTTCCAAGGCACATATGTACGACCTCCGGATGCCGATGACTTAAGTCACATAGTTCAACAGCCTGGAGATTCGGCCAGGAAATTCTAGACTAGGTTCCTAACTAAAAAGAACCAGATCGTCAATTGCCCGGATGCCGAAGCCCTAGCGGCCTTTAAGCATAGCATCCATGATGAATGGCTCGCTCGTCACCTCGGCCAAGAAAAGCCAAAGTCCATGGCAGCCCTCACGGCACTCATGACCCGCTTTTGCGCGGGCGAGGATAGTTGGCTAGCCCGTAACAATAATACTGCAAGCGATGCCGGCACCTCTGAAGCCAAGAATAGAAATGACAAGCCCAGACGCAACAGGCACAAGCGCCGAAGCAATGGTGGCACTGCCGATGACACGACGGTCAACGCCGGTTTCAGCGGCTCCAAGTCCGGCCAGCGGAAGAAGCCATACAAAGGAAACAATCTGGGCTCATCCAGCCTGGACCGCATACTCGATTGTCCATGTCAGATCCACGGCACTCCGGACAAACCAACCAATCATACCAACAGAGAATGTTGGGTTTTCAAACAGGCCGGCAAGTTAAATGCCGAAAACAAAGAGAAGGGGCTACAAACCGAGGACGACGACGAGGAGTTCCGCCCGCCGAACACAGGAGGACAGAAGAAGTTCCCTCCCCAAGTTAAAAAAGTGAACATGATATACGCCACTCATATCCCCAAAAGGGAGCGCAAACGAGCGCTCAGGGACATCTACGCGATGGAGCCAGTTGCCCCAAAGTTCAACCCATGGTCATCCTGTCCGATCACCTTCGATCACAGAGACCACCCGACCAGTATCCGTCATGGCGGTTCAGCCGCACTGGTCCTCGATCCAATTATTGATGGATTCCATCTCACACGCGTCCTCATGGATGGCGGCAGCAGCCTGAACCTGCTCTATCAGGATACAGTGCGCAAAATGGGCATCGATCCCTCAAGGATCAAACCCACAAAAACTACCTTTAAAGGAGTCATACCAGGTGTAGAGGCCTGCTGTACGGGCTCAATCACACTGGAGGTTGTATTCGGATCCCCGGACAACTTCAGAAGCGAAGAGTTGATCTTCGATATCGTCCGCTTCCGCAGCGGCTATCATGCGCTGCTCGGACGAACCGCATTTGCTCGATTCAATGCGGTGCCACACTATGCTTATCTCAAGCTCAAGATGCCGGGTCCATGCGGTGTCATAACAGTTAATGGAAACATGGAGCGCTCCCTCCATACCGAGGAGCACACCGCGGCCTTGGCAACGGAAGTACAGAGCGGCCTAGCCAAGCAGAATCTTAATTTAGCGGCCAAGCTCCCGGATACTGTCAAGCGGATCCGGACTACTCCGCAGCATAACAGTCCGGCTCGTCAGGAGTTAGACTAGCAATCCGGCCTCCGTCCCTGTCCCGGCCTAATAGTGGCATTCGTACCACGCGTACATAACTACGCACTTAAAATACCATGGGCATAGACGGAGGCATAACTAGATTGTGGTCCATAATATGGCTCGACCTCTCCTGGACACACATACTTTCACTTTCACTTTTTCTTTTTATCCTTGTCAGGTTTCTCTTCCACAGGCCCCTCAAGACGGCCTGATCATCGGTCCTTTCTAAGGATAGATACACCAAGACAGCAAGAAGCATTGAGGTACATGGGAATCGCTAGGTCTTTTCGACGTTCACTCCACCTGCTCTCAGGATCCGCTTGCAGTTTTTCCTTGGTCATGGCATGTAAAATAGCCCTGTTGCTTATTGCACTTCTTATACGCTTTGATATATTCATAAGTTTGTAATGGAAACAGTTCACGGCCCAACTTCTGTGGCACTAGCTTACTACTTCATTTTTCTTGATAATCTTATCCATTGCACCCGTACACTTTGGTACGGCCTAAATTTGCCAGGGGCTTTATTGCGCCCCATATTACGGCAAGAAAGTCCGAACACTTTTTTATAGTATAGTTCGGCACCCCGAATTTAGCATTATATGCATCGGCTCCGAATCATGTCTTTGGTCAATAGTTGGGTTGCCCGGCTCCTGTGCTTACTACCTTACGTTCCGCTATATCGGCTAGGGTAGTAAAGGGAGAACTACTGCGATTGTGCCCTGGTTCGTCCGGATGAGCACCTCAGTAGAGAAAGCCGAAAACTGACTGTCATGATGCGGCGTGAGCCGGTCAGCTCTTCGGAGGTTACAAATCTTTTGCGATTTTTTCCACATTATGCGATGAATCGGTCTCTACCCGATCCGGTGTTTACAGCACCCTAGTTCGGATTGACGAATACTAGGGGTTGCGCCTAAAATCTCTATTATAAAACTCCTATGGCTAAGTGAGGGTGATAAAGCCACATAGTCCGATTGCCTGGTTCGTTGCGCTAAACACCTCCTTCAAGGACCAAAACTTTGGATAAAGAGTGTTTAGATTTTATCCCGAACACCCCCGTACTACCTACGTGGGGGCTGAAGCCGACGACTGGCCAACTCTCAGATTTAATAAAACGGCCGCACAGGAGGAACAATATTGATATAAACAACTAACATTATATTACATATTAGTTTTGTTTCATTGTGCAGGACAGGATAACATATTCATCCGAAGATAATGTATTTTGCACACTACTCTGCTACAATGCGGGATCCCTCCAGGACATCGTCGAAATATCGCTCTGGCGTGCGGTGCTCCTTCCCCGCGGGCGGTCCCTCGGTCGCGAGCTTGACGGCGTTCACCTTCGCCCACTGTATCTTGACATGGGCGAAGGCCATTCGCGCACCTTCGATGCAGACCGACCGCTTGATGGCATCAAGCCGAGGGCAGGCAGCAACCAGCCGCTTCACGAGCCCGAAGTAGCTTTGGGGTATGGCTTCGGCAGGCCATAGATGGATTATCAAATCCTTCATGGCCAATTCAGCCACCCTATGCAGTTCGATCAGCTGTTTCAGCTGATCGCTGAAGGGCACCGGATGCTCTGGCGCAAGGTATTGCGACCAGAACAGCTTCTCCGTGGAGCTCCCCTCTTTGGCTTGGAAGAAATCCGCAGCATCAGCAATGCTGCGCGCCAGATCCGCAAACGCTCCTGGAGAACTCCAAATCCGGGTCAGTAAGAGGTACCTTTTCTTCACAAATTTGCTTTGCATTATAAAGGCCTTACCCGCCGTGATTTTTCTGGCCTCTTGGATTTCCTGGAGGGCGCCCTGGGCTTCAACCTGGGCCTCTTGTGCGCTTTGGTGGGCCTTAGCAAGCTCAGACTCTTGATCCAAAATCTTGCGCTCCAAGGACTCGCATTTATGTATAGCGTCCTGGAGCTCTTGTTGGACCTCACCGACCCTGGCCTCATGCCTTTCGCGGACGGATTGTTCCTCTGCCACTTTCTTTTGGGCCTCGGCCAGCGCCTTTTTAAGGGCCTCCACCTCGGTCGCCGCTCCTACAAATATCGTGGCACTATGATGAATACAAGTCATCTATCCTCTTTGATATACAGAAGGTCATGACATACCTTGCTTGTCCTCCAGCTGCTTTTTCACACGGCCGAGTTCTTCCTCGGCCCGCTCCAGACTCTGCTTCAGTCCGGAGACTTCGGCAGCATGGGAGGTCACAGCTAGAAGCGATGCCTGCTTTTTTCACATAGACAAGTGTAGTTAGTCTCCTGCGAAAATGGTTTGATCCTCTGTCCGGCTTTTCTTTTCGACCACCGGACAGTGTCTCAGGGGCTACTGTCTATACTGTGACATACTTTTTTCATAATTGCATTTCATACCTCAAAACCTGTTAGAAGGCTTGTGCAGGCTTCAGTCAGTCCGCTCTTCGCGGACTGAATCTTCTCAACCACCGTACCCATGAGGGCACGATGTTCCTCTACAATGGAAGCACTTCGCAGTGCTTCCAGTAGAGTGTTCGGTGCCTCTGGTTGGATAGAGGTCACCGGCGGAACAGGCACACTCCCTTCTTTCGAGGGAGGCTGCTTGCCGGATTCCGGAGCCGTATAGGTCTCCGGGACCGTGTTCGGCTGAGGGCCGAATTGGGCCTGGCCCCTTTGGCCAGGCTCCATGGGGATTTGCTCCCCCATGTGTCCGGCTGCCGAGGTGTCACCCTCTGGCGCCGAGCTGATGGCCTCCTGTGTCTCTCCCCGGCCTGAGATCCTTTGGGGTAACACCTCGGTGTCATCCATGGCCTTGGGAGAGGAGGCCACCGGAAGGGACCCGCTGTCCATCACCTTCGGGTCCAGCGAATTTCCCGAGGATGAGGATCGCTCGAGGTTGGAATGAACCGGACTACAAGTGCATGATTCAATATGTTAAGACTATGGAGAAAAGAGGTTGGATGTATGAATGCGGTAGGATCTTTGAGTACTCACGATCCGGCCAGGGGCTTGTCTCGGGGGCGCCGCTCTGGGCTGCTGTCGACATCCCACGCGGAGGTATCCGCGAGGGAGACCTTCCCCTTCTTGGACGCCTCTGCCTCCAGATTTGCGGAGGCCGCCCTTTTCTTCCTTCCCCCCTCAGGGGGAGAGTTGCTTTCCTCCTCCTCCTTGTCGTCCTCTGCGGCAGAGGAGTGAGACTCGGCATCTTCGGACGTCACGTCCGAAGTTCCCTTGCGACGAAGACCACTTCTTGTCTCCTTGGCCTTTTTCTTGGCCTTCTTCTCCAGCGCCTGGTAGGGCGCCGGGACCAGCATCTTCGTCAGGAGTGGGATGGCTGGTTCCTCGGGCAGCAGAGTCGGACACTTGATCCGCTCTGCCTTCTTTGTCCAGGCCTAAAAATAAAGATAAATGGGAGGCTTAGGCATTTTCCCTGAGTAGGCAAGTAAAGGATACACCTTGAAAGCACGAAAAACTTACCGGACTGGCGGGATGGGCTAGGTCGTGCCCACGGCCTTCGGTCATCTCCGGCCATTTCTCGCTGGCCTTAAAAAGCACCTTCCAGATGTCTTCGTGCATAGTCCCGAAGAACTGTTGCAGGGTCTGGTGCTTGGCCGGATCAAACTCCCACAGATGGCAAGTCTGGCTTTGGCATGGAAGGATCCGGCGAACTAGCATCACCTGGATCACATTGACAAGCTTAATGTTCTTGTCTACCATGCTCTGGATACGCGCCTGCAGCGCTGATAGTTCGTCCGACGATGACCAGTTCAGGCCCTTCTCTAGCCAGGAGGTGAGCCGCATTGGGGCTCTGGACTTGAATGCGGGAGCCGCGGCCCAGGTGGCGTCGCGGGGCTCTGTGATGTAGAACCACAGTTGTTGCCACCCTTTGACGGTCTCCACAAAGGTACCTTGGGGCCATGTGACATTGGGCATCTTGCTCACCATGGCACCTCCGCACTCTGCGTGTTGGCCATCCACCACCTTCGGCTTCACGTTGAAAATCTTGAGCCATAATCCGAAGTGAGGTGGGATGCGGAGGAAAGCCTCGCACACGACAATAAATGCCGAGATGTTGAGGAAAGAGTTTGGGGCTAGATCGTGGAAGTCTAGCCCGTAGTAGAACATGAGTCCGCGGATGAAAGGGTGGAGTGGAAACCCTAACCCGCGGACGAAGTGGGGGATGAACACCACCCTCTCATGAGGCTTGGGGGTGGGGATGATCTGTCCCTTGGCCGGAAGCCGGTGAGCGATTTCCTTGGCCAAGTACCCCGCCTCCCAGAGCTTCGTGATGTCCTTCTCCTTAACGGAGGAGGCCATCCACTTGCCCTGCGCTCCGGATCCGGACATGGTCGGAGTGCTTCTTTGAGGCGGAAAATATAAGAACTTGGGCGCTGGAGCTCGAGAATGGAGAGGCAGAGAAAGAGAAGGCGTGGGTGAAAGGGATGAATCCTTATCTCCCTATAAAGGCAGTGAATATCAAGCGCCTCCCCACTCGCCTATTCCCAAGGGCCGTGCAAACGGCACGGTTGGATTACCCACGCCCGTATTGATGAGAATCCCGCAATAAAGGGACACGATCTCTACTGTGACAAGGCGTGCCACTGGAAAACCGCATCTTAAAGTGTGGGGCAGGAGGCTAAAAACGGTTCGAAATGATGACCATGCAGGAACGTGGTGTCGCGTTACAAAAAGTTGTCAGCAGGTTGGACTCGTGAAATATTATACTCTCTGCGGTTGTGTGTGGAACTTGTTTTGCAGAGCCGGACACGTTTGCTGCGCTCGAAGTCTGTTCTGTAGTATTCGGAGGAGGAACCCGCCTTGCAGTGCCGAAGACAATCTGCGCGCCGGACACATCGTTATTGAAGCCTGGTTCAGGGGCTACTGAGGGAGTCTTGGATTAAGGGGTCGTCGGGCGTCCGGGCAACATAATGTGGGCTGGACTGATGGGCCATGAAGATACAGGACCGGAGGCTCTCTCCCATGTCCGGATGGGACTCTCCTTGGTGTGGACGACAAGCTTGGCGTTCAGATATGAAAGATTCCTTCCTCTGTAACTGACTTTGTACAACCCTAGTCCCCTCCGGTGTCTATATAAACTGGAGGGTTTAGTCCGTAGGGACAATGATAATCAGACAGGCTAGACTTCTAGGGTTTAGCCATTATGATCTCGTGGTAGATCAACTCTTGTAACACTCATATTCATCAATATCAATCAAGCAAGACGTAGGGTATTACCTCCATAGAGAGGGCCCGAACCTGGGTAAACATCGTGCCCCCTGTCTCCTGTTACCATCGATCTTAGACGCATAGCTCGGAACCCCCTACCCGAGATCCACCGGTTTTGACACCGACAGTCGTCTCCCTCCTCCACGTGTCACCACGCGCGCGCATGCCCGATGCCGCTCGTCGTCATCACCGCACCCACTAGCCGCCCCGCGTCGCTACAGCGCCACCGAGAGGATAAGAACCTCCCCCTCGGCCTCCCCTCCATCCCTATCCACCCTCCCTCCCTCTCCATCGCTCACTCCCTCTCTTTTCCCCACTGGCCGAGCGCCATCGCCGCCGTCCTTCATTGTCGCCGCGGCCACCGGCGCCCTTCTGCTCCTCTGCCGTGTCCAAGTGAAGTGCCGGCCTCCGCCTCTTCCTCCCCGACTGAAGGCTGGAGCCGGGGAGCACGGTAGCGCTCGCTCCACCGCCGTCTTCCACCTTCGGACGCGCCGGAGCTCGCCGTCGATCCGCGCCGCCCTGAGCACCTCGAGTCGTCCCCGGGCCTTCTCTGCAACGACCGTGAGCTCACCTTCGATTCCCCCTCTCTCTCTGCCCTCGCGTACGCCCGCTAGCTAGACCCTCGCCTTAGCCGAGCTCGCCGCCATTGAGCTCGTCGCGGGCGTGCGCTCAGGCCACCGCGCTCCTCCCTGGGCAGCCCATCAACCTCCTGGTGCTCCCAGGAGCCCGACAAGCTCACCCCCGCGTCCTTCTGTGCCCCCTAGCACCAACCCCGTCGAGGCCCGAATGTCGGCGTCTGCCACGGCGCTCGCCGCCGTCGACTCCGGCAGCCCCAGCTCCGCCTAGTACCCCCAAACGACACGACGGGCTTCCCTCGTTCGAACGCCGCAAACCACGCGACGAACGGACCCCCGTAGCCAAATCCCGCCGCTGGCCATGCCTCCGCCGTTGTTTTGGCCACTTGCGGCTAAACGCCGGTGCCCGCGCTGAGGCGGCCGGCCGGGCCACCCCCAGGGTCACTGCCTGGTGGGCCCTAGGGGCCCAGCTGACCAGTTGACTTTGGTCAACTACTGACTGGACCGGCCCCAGTCGCTGACAGATGGGGCCCATCTCCCTAATTAACTAAAACTGTTTTAGAATTAACTAATGACTTAATTAGTGGCTGACAGGTGGGCCTGATACGTCTCCAACGTATCTATGATTTTTGATTGTTCCATGCTGTTATCTATCATTTTTGGATGTTTTACAATCATTTTATATCATTTTTTGGGACTAACCTATTGACATAGTGCCCAGTGCCAGTTGCTGTTTTCTGCTTGTTTTTTACATCGCAGGAAATCAATACCAAACGGAGTCCAAACGCAGCGAAACTTTTTGGAGATTTTTTTTGGACCAGAAGACATCCAGTGGGCCAAAGAAGTAACGAAGAGGGGGCCCGAGGTGAGCACAAGACACCGGGGCACACCTGGGCCCCCAGGCGCACCCTGGTGGGTTGTGCCCATGTCGGAGACCTCCTGCACTGCCTCTTTGCTCTATAAATACCCCAATATTCCAGAAACCCTAGGGGAGTCGACGAAAATCAATTCCAGTCGCCGCAAGTTCCAGAAACCACAGATCCAATCTAGACACCATCACGGAGGGGTTCATCATCCTCATTGGTGCCTCTCCGATGATGCGTGAGTAGTTCATTGTAGACCTACGGGTCCGTAGTTAGTAGCTAGATGGCTTTCTCTCTCTTGTTTGATTCTCAATACAATGGTCTCTTGGAGATCTATTTGATGTAACTCTTTTTGCGGTGTGTTTGTTGGGATCCGATGAACTTTGAGTTTATGACCAGATCTATGTTTTTATCCATGAAAGTTATTTGAGTCTTCTTTCATCTCTTATATGCATGATTGCTTATAGCTTCGTATTTCTTCTCCGATATTTGGGTTTTGTTTGGCCAACTTGTGTAACATCCCAATTTTCAATTTGGACGTTTATAATTAGATCATTCATATGCATCCATGATTTATGCATTTTTGCCTTCAGTTGTTTTATTTGAATATTGATCCAAGGGGCCTTAAGCAACTCAAGGACCAATTGAGAGAGTTGGAGGTTTTTCCTAAAAATCCATTTTTGAATTTTCAAAATTTGGCAAATTGGATCAAGTTGTTTTATTCAAAATTGTTTTTCCAATTATTTCAAAAAAATAAAATAAAGAGAGAAGATAAAAGGACTTCTTCAAAAACAGCAAAGAAATATTGGAAATTTAATTTTGAATAAAAATATATTTTATTTGATTTTATTTGCAAGTTTATTTATTTTATTAGTACTAAAATGTTAGTTCTTATTTTAGGCATTTAGGTCCAGAAAAATGTTCACTAGGTCATATATAAGACCATATAGCTATGTGGATTTTTCTGGATTTTTTTTAAAATATATATTTATTAGGTTTTTCGTATTTTTCGTATTTCTGGAAAATCGTTTAATAAAAAATGTAGTTTGGGCCGACCGAACTGGGCCGCGCCCAGCCCAGCCGGCCTAAGCCGCTGCCGCCTCCGTCTCCGAGCTCGGGACAGAGTCCCGAGCAACCCCGACACCGCCGCCGTGTCCGCCTCGGGCACGCCTCCCGCCTCGCCTCGCCTTGCCCCCTCCTCCAAGCCCGCCGCACCCCCCCTCTTTATAAGCCGCCACCCCGGCCCCTCTCTCCCCAACAGCAGCAGCAGCAGCCGCCGCCGTCGCCGCTGCGCCTCGCCTCGCGTAGCCGCCGCTGCCCCGCTTAGCCGCCGACGCCCGCGCCGTCGCCTCTCGCCCGAGCCGCCGCCGCACTTCGTCGCCTCGCCTCGCCACTCGCCCCGCCACCGCCGGAGATCCGCCGCCGACGTCAAACCATCGAAAACCGCTGGTAAAAACCACCGCCCAACCGCCCGGTTTTTCTTTCATTTTTTTCGGTTTTTCTTTAAAACCCGATTTATTATTTATTTTAGTTTTTAGCGAATGTTCGTTCGTTTATGGTTCTGTAGTGAACAGATTCATTAGGTTAGGTTCTGTAGCGAACGTTCGTTCGGTAGATTTTTCTTTTTATTTTAGTTTTCTGCCAGGGACCTATTCGCTAGGTTTATTTTACAGATTAGCCCCTAGTTTCAAACGATCACAACTTTTTGCTCGTTTATCCAAATCCAACGAAACCAACGCCAATTTCTTCGTTATGTTCCCATCTATCCAGTAAACCAACTCAAATTTTTTTTTGAAAAGTTTAAAATTTGAATTTTTTTCAGATCTGATTTAAACTTCATTTGGCTCTAATTTGAGTTTCGTAACTCCGTTTTAATTGATTCTTTTTGCAAATCGAAACTAATCATGTACCTTCTGTTAAGATCTAATTCACATAATTTTAGTACTATTGAAAATTGTTTTCTGTTCACCAGAGTTATTCGCTTGTTTTCGAAGTTTTCCGAGATCTTTTCTTTGAATGTTGTGCATGTGTGCTTATGTATGCTATTGTTTGTTTGCGATAGACTTTCCGGAGTGCGAAGCTTGCTACTACGAGTCTCTAGGGTTTACCGATCATCAGCAAGGCAAGTTACACTTTGATCATATTCTTTCATACCCAGTTTTAATATGCATTAGTTTCACCCTCAAAGATTGCATGAGTAGGATTGGGAACATGTGGTTTTTACTATGTAGTTCATGAGGTAGGAACCTATTACCTTTGATAACCCCGGGAATATACGTTATGCTAATAATTGCTTAGCCATGCTCGTAGACGGGGATTGGTATGTGAGATTCATGAAAGTTGCGAGAGTAATAACAACTAAGGGAAACTTAAGGTGGCAACTTTAACACACAACTGGGTGGATTGTTTGGGGTACCTGGAGAAACCAGTGCTTGCCCAAGGGAATCCCGGAGTACCCGTGTGATTACCCTAGGTCCACCACCCAGGCTCAAAGGGATCATATAATTGTTCATGCCTAGAAACTTCCGTGTGCAGCCACAAGCCATTATGGGCTCTGGCATAGTTGAGTAAGTTGTGTGACCTCTTTCAGTGGTAGACTAGCAGATGTAGGGGAAAGTAGGTGTACCGGTCTATCCAGAGTAAAGAGTTAATACTTCAGAAAGGCTATGTCTCGATCTTTCGATCATGGATGCGGTCGAGTCTTGTGGGGAAAAGTGCGCAAACCTCTGCAGAGTGTACAAACTAATCATGATTAGCCGTGTCCCCGGTTATGGACATCTTGAGTATCTAGTATTTGAATTATTGATTGATCTCATCACTCTATTTAATTAATGAATTGGGTTATTATTATTACTTGGTAATTTTGGGATTGAGTTGGAGGAACCTTCTCAATAATGGCATAAATTTGGTAGTAAATAAAATTTATTCCTTTGTTGTAGGGAAAAATTAGCTTTATGCAAAAAATTAAACTTAGAGCCTCCACCAGCCAAATATGCATGTAGTGGTAGAGTTTGTTCATCATTACTCTGTAGTGTGATTTTGCCAGCATATTCCATGCGCTGACCTACATGGCTGCAACGTCTCATGTTGCAGAGTTTTCAGACGAGGATTAAGGTGCGATAGGTCGTTGTCATGCACTCAGTTTTGCCGTGGAGTTGGATTGACTCATTTATCTTCGAAGCTTCCGCTGTTATTTTATTTTAGTTGGCCTTCAGCCATATTTATGTAATAAATACTCTTTATGAGGATCTCAATGTAATAAGTGTGTGATTGAACTCTGTTATAAATCCTCGAGTACTGTGTGTGTCAGCATACCGATCCAGGGATGACACTTAAGCACAGAGACTTCGATCCATTGGGATCGGGTCGCTACAAGATGGTATCAGAGCACACGCTGACTGTAGGACGCGACCACTAGGAAAAGCCACAGGATACTCTTCTCTATTCATTTCTAATCCTTCTCTATTTCTACACTATAGATGTCGGACCCCAGGAACAAGTTCACTCAACCTGATGACGACACCCCTTTCGGACGACACTTGAAGGAAGTCATGAAGTACCTGAACATCGGCCTACCAAGTTTCACCGGAACCTTCACTACAACTTTACCAGAAGAGGAGCGCTAGAGGATCAAAGTTTGTGTTCCTGGAAGGACTTTTGCACCAACTACCGAGCCCATCGAGTTTACCTTTGATGCACCAACGTGGAGCTTAGGAAAGAGCATGGCCGCCCACATCACCTTTGGACGCATTTGCGAGGTATACTACCAGGATCTCGAAGACACCGTCTACCAGATATGTGGACGTCAGGATGAGCAATGGGAGATGATTCGCACCAGGAAGGATGGATCTATTGCGGCATACATACAGGAGATGGATCAGCACATTCGTCGATATGAGAATCAGATGTGCGCTATCATGAAGAAGACCAAGAAGGTGATGACCCGTAATATGGAGCTAGAGGATGAACTCAAGGCCACTCGCGATGGATATGAAGAGGAAATTGCTGTGCTACTGGAGCAGAATGAAGACCTGAAGAAGAAGCTAGGAATACCCGTGGTGAAACCAGTACCTGAAGTGGACATTCGTTCGAAAGACTACATCATACTAGATGACACAGACACAGACACTGATGATGAAGATGAATACAGTGATGATGATGAGGACAGTGATGAATATGAAGACGAAGCTGGTGCTGATATTATGGAGTCTTCCACCGATCAAAACTTCTAGCCGACCACCATATTACTATTAGAGCCCTTCCAAGTAGTTAGAAATCATTCGTGAGATTTTGTAATAGTAGCTTAGATCGATTGTGTGAATCTTGTTTGAAATTGAGTGGTGTGAATTGAATATGTTTGTCTCATATGCATATGGGTAGTGAAATCTCTCATTAGACCTTATTCTATTCTATTTTCTCACCCCTCTAACCCATCAGATGCCTCCGAGATGTGACCCCGGATTCACTTTCCCGCCGGAGCTCACCCAGTTGATCCAACATCAGAATGCCTTGATGTAGATGCTCATCCAGAACCAAGGCAACAACAACAACAACAACAACCCACCGCCACCACCCCCAGTTGACAACCTAGCCCATTTCCTAAGATTGAATCCGCCGGTGTTCTCTAGCAGCACCGAGCCGATTGTTGCTGATGATTGGCTCCACAAGATCGGAAGGGAGCTAACAACTGCTGGATGCACAGATGCGGAGAAAGTGCGCTTTGCCGCACATCAGCTTGATGGACCCGCCGCCTCTTGGTGGGAGAATTTCACCACCACCTACCCCATTGCTACAGTTACATGGGATCAGTTTCAGCAGGCCTTCCGCACCGCAAATGTCTCAGCTGGAGCCATGAGTTTGAAGAAGCGTGAGTTCCGCAACTTACGCCAGGGGAATCGTACCGTGGGGCAGTACGTGGATGAGTTCAGCAAGTTAGCTCTCTATGCCCCAGATGATGTGGCCACAGATGTTACGAAGCAGGTGAAATTTCTTGAGGGACTCAATGATGAGCTGAGTATGCAGTTGATGGTGGCAACTTTCAACAACTACCAGGAGCTGGTAGACAGGGCCATCATGATTGAAGGCAAGCAGCAGCAGATAGAGAGCCGCAAGCGGAAGTATGGACAGGGGAAGTACAACTCTGGAGTTCAGCAAAAGCCCTGCTATTCCCCGTACTCGGGAGGACACACTCATCATAACCATGGAGGACATAGCCATGGAGGCCATTCTCATAATGGAGGAAATTCACACAACCATAGTGGCCCTAAGAATGGTAATGGGAATGGAGGTAACAACAGTCAGAGCTGTTCCAACCCCGCGACACCCTCAAAGAAAGATCTGAGTCACATTACCTGTTTCAAGTGCGGGAAGACCGGACACTATGCCACTAAATGTCCTGAGGCAAAGGATGGTAATGGCAATGGAAGCTCAGGAAAGAAGCCCAATCCTTTCACCAGAGGTCAGGTGAATCACGTCAACGTGGAGGAAATTGACGAGCAGCCCGACGCAGTGGTTGGTAAGTTTTTGATTAATACATTTACAGCCCTTGTTCTTTTTGACACTGGTGCATCGCATTCATTCATATCAAGGGGATTTGTGGACAAGTTTAAGTTGCCAACCATAGCCCTTAAGTCACCTATGTTAGTGAGCTCACCAGGAGCGGAGTATATGGCTAGCCGAGGATGTTTTCAGTTGCCATTGACCATAGGTAGGCATGTTTTTCCCACAGACCTCATTATCCTGGAATCACAAGGATTTGATGTGATACTAGGCATGGATTGGCTATCCAAGTACGAGGGAAACATCGATTGTGCTAGTAAGTCGATTCTTCTCACCACCCCAGAGGGAAAACGGATCAAGTATGTGTCTAGGCATGCGCCAAGGAGGACTCAAGTAAATTCCCTTTCAGGAGTTGTTCAAGAGGAAGTACCAGTTGTGAAGGATTATCCCGATGTATTCCCGGAGGAACTACCAGGCATGCCACCAGACCGAGACATAGAGTTTTTGATCGAGTTGTTGCCAGGCACCGGACCAATATCCAAGAGACCGTATCGGATGCCCGCGAATGATCTGGAGGAAATTAATAAGCAGATTAAGGAATTATTGGAGAAAGGTTATATTCGACCAAGTTCATCACCATGGGGAGCCCCAGTGCTTCTAGTTGAGAAGAAGGATGGATCCTTGAGAATGGTTGTTGATTATCGTGCGTTGAATGAGGTGACGATCAAGAACAAATATCCTCTACCGATGATCAATGATTTGTTTGACCAGCTGCAGGGAGCTAAAGTTTTCTCCAAGATCGATCTTCGATCAGGATATCACCAGCTGAAGATCCGGGAGCAGGATATACCTAAAACAGCTTTTACCACAAGGTATGGGCTGTATGAGTACACGGTCATGTCCTTTGGTTTGACTAACGCCCCTTCCTATTTTATGAGTATGATGAACAAGGTGTTCATGGAATTCTTGGATAAGTTTGTGGTGGTGTTCATTGATGATATATTGGTCTACTCGAAGAATGAAGAAGAACACAAGGAACATTTGCGCTTGGTTCTCGAGAAGCTCAGGGAACATCAGCTATACGCCAAGTTCAGCAAATGCGAGTTTTGGTTGAAGGAAGTCGGATTTCTCGGACATGTTATATCAGGAGAACGTATAGTAGTAGACCCTTCCAAGGTTCAATCCGTCACCGAATGGTTGTCACCCACCTCAGTCGGAGAGATACGTAGTTTCCTTGGACTTGCAGGATATTATCGGAGGTTTATTGAGAATTTCTCCAAGATCGCGAAGCCCATGACGAAATTATTAAAGAAAGACACCAGGTTTAATTGGACCGAGGATTGTGAGGCCAGTTTTCAGGAGTTGAAGAAATGTTTGGTTACAACCCCAGTGCTAATTCTTCCGAACATACACAAGGATTTCCAAGTTTATTGCGACGCTTCACGACAAGGACTTGGAGGCATTCTTATGCAAGAAGGAAGAGTTGTTTCATATACCTCATGACAACTCCGACCTCATGAGTTGAATTATGCCACACATGATTTGGAGTTAGCAGCCGTAGTGCATGCGCTCAAGACCTGGAGGCATTTTCTTATTGGAAATCGTTGTGATGTTTACACGGATCATAAGAGTTTGAAATACATCTACACGCAGAAGGAGTTGAACCTCAGGCAAAGGAGATGGTTGGAGCTCATAAAGGATTATGACATGAGACTGCATTATCATCCAGGAAAGGCCAATGTGGTGGCGGATGCTTTGAGCCGCAAGAGTTATGTTAATACTCTCATAACCGGAGGTTTACCTCAGGAGTTAGCCGTTTATCTCCGAGAACTTCACTTGGAGATAGTTCCGAGAGGTTTTGTTGCAGCATTGGAAATTCAGTCCACTTTGTTGGGAAGAATCCGAGAAGCCCAGAAGACGGACAAGGAAATTGCGGAGATAAAGGAAAGGATGAGTAACGGAAAGGCTAAAGGTTTTCGTGAGGATGAGCACGTAACTTTATGGTTTGAGGATCGCATCTATGTGCCCGATGACCCAGAGATCAGGAAGCTAATACTTCAGGAGGCTCATGATTCACCTTACTCGATCCACCCAGGCAACACCAAGATGTATCTGGACTTGAAGGAAAGTTTCTGGTGGACATGTATGAAGAAGGATGTTGCCGAGTATGTAGCAGTATGCGACGTATGTCAGAGAGTTAAGGCAGAGCATTAGAAACCAGCAGGATTACTTCAGCCTTTGCTGATACCCGAATGGAAGTGGGATAAGCTTGGCATGGATTTCATCACCGGATTGCCCAGGACTCGTTCAGGATATGACTCCATCTGGGTTGTAGTTGATCGCTTGACTAAAGTGGCTCACTTCATCCCCGTGAAAACCACTTATACGAGTGCTAAGTTGGTCAAGATATACATGACCAGGATCGTATGTCTGCATGGAGTTCCGAGGACCATCGTATCAGATAGAGGAACACAGTTTACTTCGAAGTTTTGGAATCAGCTACACGAAACTTTGGGTACCAGGCTAGAGTTCAGTACAACCTTTCATCCACAGACAGATGGGCAGACCGAGAGAGTCAACCAAATTCTAGAAGACATGTTGAGAGCTTGTGCGCTAGACTATGGGTCTAGTTGGGATGATAATTTGCCTTACGCAGAGTTCTCATATAACAACAGCTATCAAGCTAGTTTGAAGATGGCCCCTTTCGAAGCTTTGTACGGAAGGAGGTGCAGGACACCTTTGATGTGGGATGAAGTTGGAGATCGACAATTGTTTGGACCAGATTTAATCAAAGATTCTGAGGAGAAGGTCAAGTTGATCCGTGATAGACTCAAGATAGCCCAGTCTAGGCAAAAGAGTTATGCTGATACTAAACGCAAAGAGGTAACCTATGAAGTCGGAGACCGAGCATATCTACGTGTATCGCCACTTCGAGGAGTTAAACGATTTGGAGTCAAAGGAAAGTTAGCACCACGATTTGTGGGGCCATACAGAGTCTTGGAACGTATGGGTGAAGTTGCCTACAAGTTGGAATTACCCGAAGGTCTGTCAGGAGTTCATGATGTGTTTCACGTTTCCCAGTTAAAGAAGTGCCATGCAGAGATGGCCGATATTCCTCTGAGAGATACCGTGCCATTGGAGGCAATTCAGTTGGAAAGTGACTTGACCTATGAGGAGAAACTCGTCAAGATTCTCGAGTTTGCCAACCGAGTTACCCGTAGCAAGGTCATCAAGTTCTGCAAGGTACAGTGGAGTCACCATACCGAGGAGGAAGCCACCTGGGAACGAGAAGAAGACCTTCGAAAGGACCACCCACACCTATTTGCTAGCCAACCCGAATCTCGAGGGCGAGATTCATCTTAAGGGGGGTAGGTTTGTAACATCCCAATTTTCAATTTGGATGTTTATAATTAGATCATTCATATGCATCCATGATTTATGCATTTTTGCCTTCAGTTGTTTTATTTGAATATTGATCCAAGGGGCCTTAAGCAACTCAAGGACCAATTGAGAGAGTTGGAGGTTTTTCCTAAAAATCCATTTTTGAATTTTCAAAATTTGGCAAATTGGATCAAGTTGTTTTATTCAAAATTGTTTTTCCAATTATTTCAAAAAAATAAAATAAAGAGAGAAGATAAAAGGACTTCTTCAAAAACAGCAAAGAAATATTGGAAATTTAATTTTGAATAAAAATATATTTTATTTGATTTTATTTGCAAGTTTATTTATTTTATTAGTACTAAAATGTTTGTTTTTATTTTAGGCATTTAGGTCCAGAAAAATGTTCACTAGGTCATATATAAGACCATATAGCTATGTGGATTTTTTTGGAATTTAAAAAAAATATTTATTAGGTTTTTCTTATTTTTCGTATTTCTCGAATATTGTTTTAAAAAAAAACTTAGTTCGGGCCGACCGAACTGGGCCGCGCCCAGCCCAGCCGGCCCAAGCCGCCGCCGCCTCCGTCTCCGAACTCGGGACAGAGTCCCGAGCAACCCCGACACTGCCGCCGTGTCCGCCTCGGGCACGCCTCCCACCTCGCCTCGCCTCGCCTTGCCCCCTCCTCCAAGCCCGCCGCACCCCCCTCTTTATAAGCCGCCGCCCCGGCCCCTCTCTCCCCAACAGCAGCAGCAGCCGCCGCCGCTGCGCCTCGCCTTGCGTAGCCGCCGCCGCCCCGCTTAGCCTACGACGCCCGCGCCGTCGCCTCTCGCCCGAGCCGCCGCCACACTTCGTCGCCTCGCCTCGCTGCTCACCCCGCCGCCACCGGAGATCCGCTGCCGACGTCAAACCGTCGGTAAAAACCGCCGCCGAACCGCCCGGTTTTTCTTTCATTTTTTTTAGTTTTCTTTAAAACCTGATTTATTATTTATTTTAGTTTTTAGCAAACGTTCGTTCATTTATGGTTCTATAGCGAACAGATTCATTAGGTTAGGTTCTGTAGCGAACATTCGTTCGGTAGATTTTTCTTTTTATTTTAGTTTTCTGCCAGGGACCTATTCGCCAGGTTTATTTTACAGATTAGCCCTAGTTTTCAAACGATCACAACTTTTTGCTCGTTTATCCAAATCCAATGAAACCAACGCCAATTTCTTTGTTATGTTCCCATCTATCCAGTAAACCAACTCAAATATATTTTTTTGAAAATTTTAAAATTTGAATTTTTTACAGATCTGATTTAAACTTCGTTTGGCTCTAATTTGAGTTTCGTAACTCCGTTTTAATTGATTCTTTTTGCAAATCGAAACTCATCATGTACCTTCTGTTAAGATCTAATTCACATAATTTTAGTACTGTTGAAAATTGTTTTCTGTTCGCCAGAGTTATTCGCTTGTTTTCGAAGTTTTCCAAGATCTTTTCTTTGAATGTTGTGCATGTGTGCTTATGTATGCTATTGTTTGTTTGCGATAGACTTTCCGGAGTGCGAAGCTTGCTACTACGAGTCTCTAGGGTTTACCGATCGTCAGCAAGGCAAGTTACACTTTGATCATACTCTTTCATACCTAGTTTTAATATGCATTAGTTTCACCCTCAAAGATTGCATGAGTAGGATTGGGAACATGTGGTTTTTACTATGTAGTTCATGAGGTAGGAACCTATTACCTTTGATCACCCCGGGAATATACGTTATGCTCATAATTGCTTAGCCATGCTCGTAGACGGGGATTGGTATGTGAGATTCATGAAAGTTGCGAGAGTAATAACAACTAAGGGAAACTTAAGGTGGCAACTTTAACACACAACTGGGTGGATTGTTTGGGGCACCTGGAGAAACCAGTGCTTGCCCAAGGGAATCCCGGAGTACCCGTGTGATTACCCTAGGTCCACCACCCAGGCTCAAAGGGATCATATAATTGTTCATGCCTAGAAACTTCCGTGTGCAGCCACAAGCCATTATGGGCTCTGGCATAGTTGAGTAAGTTGTGTGACCTCTTTCAGTGGTAGACTAGCAGATGTAGGGGAAAGTAGGTGTACCAGTCTACCCAGAGTAAAGAGTTAATGCTGTAGAAAGGCTATGTCTCGATCTTCCGATCATGGATGCGGTCGAGTCTTGTGGGGAAAAGTGCGCAAACCTCTGCAGAGTGTACAAACTAATCATGATTAGCCGTGTCCCCGGTTATGGACATCTTGAGTATCTGGTATTTGAATTATTGATTGATCTCATCACTCTATTTAATTAAAGAATTGGGTTATTATTATTACTTGGTAATTTTGGGATTGAGTTGGAGGAACCTTCTCAATAATGGCATAAATTTGGTAGTAAATAAAATTTATTCCTTTGTTTTTTTGATCTACTGTATTCTAAATTTATTCCTTTGTTGTACGGAAAAATTAGCTTTATGCAAAAAATTAAACTTAGAGCCTCCACCAGCCAAATATGCATGTAGTGGTAGAGTTTGTTCATCAGTACTCTATAGTGTGATTTTGCCAGCATATTCCATGCGCTGACCTACACGGCTGCAACGTCTCATGTTACAGAGTTTTCAGACGAGGATTAAGGTGCGATAGGTCATTGTCATGCACTTAGTTTTGCCGTGGAGTTGGATGGACTCATTTATCTTCGAAGCTTCCACAGTTATTTTATTTTAGTTGGCCTTCAGCCATATTTATGTAATAAATACACTTTATGAGGATCTCGATGTAATAAGTGTGTGATTGAACTCTGTTATAAATCCTTGAGTACTGTGTGTGTCAGCATACCGATCCAGGGATGACACTTAAGCACAGAGACTTTGATCCATTGGGATCGGGTCGCTACAACTTGATCTATTTATCTTGCAATGGGAAGAGGTGCTTTGTGATGGGTTCGATCTTACGGTGTTTGATCCCAGTGACAGAAGGGTAAATGACACGTATGTATCATTGCTATTAAGGATAACAAGATGGGGTCTATTTCTACATAAATAGATCTTGTCTACATCATGTCATCGTTCTTATTGCATTACTCCATTTTTTCATGAACTTAATACACTAGATGCATGCTGGATAGCGGTCGATGTGTGGAGTAATAGTAGTAGATGCAGGCAGGAGTCGGTCTACTAATCTTGGACGTGATGCCTATATAATGATCATTGCCTGGATATCGTCATGAAGATTTGAAGTTCTATCAATTGCCCAATAGTAATTTGTTTACCCACCATTTGCTATTTTTCTCGAGAGAAGCCACTAGTGAAACCTACGACCCCCGGGTCTCTTCTTTAATATATTTGCCTTCGTGATCTATTTTTTATTTGCTTTTATTTTCAGATCTATTAATCCAAAAATACAAAAATACCTTGCTGCAATTTTTAATTATTTATTTTATCTCGTGTTCCCGCGAGATCTATTTATCCAATCTACTACAATTTTACCTATCCTTTTACCCGTGAGGGATTGACAACCCATCTCTTACGTCGGGTTGCAAGTATTTGTTCTTTGTGTGCAGGAGCTGTTTACGTGGTGTTGCGTGGTTCTCCTACTGGTTCGATAACCTTGGTCTCATCACTGAGGGAAATACCTACCGTTGATGTGTTGCATCATCCCTTCCTCTTTGGGGAAATACCAACGTAGTTCAAGCAAACATCAAAAGGAATTCCTGACGCCGTTGCCGGGGAGACATCATCAACATCTACCAGGTTCCTAATCACAAATGTCATCTCCTTGCAATTTACATTATTTGCCATTTGCCTCTCGTTTTCCTCTCCCCCACTTCACAAAAATTTGCCGTTTTATTCGCCCTCTTTCTCGTTCGCCGTTTTCTCGTCAGATCTGTTTTTGAATGCAATCTTGTTGCGTAGTCACCATGACTCAAGAGAACACCAAGTTGTGTGATTTCTCAAATACCAACAACAATGATTTTATTAGCACTCCGATTGCTCCTCCCGCCACTAGCGCGGAGTCTTGTGATATTAATGCCGCTTTGTTAAATCTTGTTATGAAAGATCAATTTTCCGGTACTCCTAATGTGGATGCCGCGTCCCATTTTAACACATTCGTGGATTTATGTGATATTTAAAAGAAAAAAGATGTGGACAATGATATTGTGAAGTTGAATTTTTTTCCGTTTTCTTTGCGAGATCGTGCAAAAATTTGGTTTTCTTCTTTGCCTCGAAATAGTATCGATTCTTGGAATAAGTGCAAAGATGCTTTTATCACTAAGTATTTTCCGCCCGCAAAAATGATTTCCCTTAGAACCCAGATTATGAATTTCAAGCAACTTGAGCATGAGCATGTTGCACAATCTTGGGAAAGGATGAAAATGATGCTAAGGAATTGCCCAACTCATGGGTTAAATCTTTGGATGATCATACAATTTTTTTATCCGGGATTGAATTTTGTTTCTCGTAATCTTTTAGATTCCACCGCGGGGGGTACTTTTATGGAAATTACTTTGGGTGAAGCTACTAAATTGCTTGATAACATTATGGCAAATTATTCACAATGGCATACTGAAAGAGCTCCTACTAGTAAAAAAGTTAATTCGGTTGAAGAGATTTCTTCTTTGAGTGAAAAAGTTGATGCTCTTATGAAATTGGTTGCTAATAAAAATGCTCCTATTGATTTTAATGATATGCCATTGTCTACTTTGATTGAGAAAAATAGTGATGCCATAGATGTGGACTTTATTTCGCGAAACAATTTCAATAACAATGCTTATAGAGGTAATTATAATCCTAGGCCTTTTCCTAGTAATTCCTCTAATAATTATGGTAATTCCTATGGTAATCCTTCTCATAATAATAATAGGAACACCTCTGATCTTGAGAATAATATTAAAGAATTTATCAATACTCAAAAGGTTTTCAATGCTACAATAGAAGAAAAGCAGAATAAGTTTGATGATATGTCTAGAAGTATTGATAGAAATTCGCATGATGTAGAAAATCTCAAGATGAAAATATTTGTGCCTAAGGTTGAAGAATCAATTAAAGCTCTTTATGTTTCTATGGATGAAAGTAAGAAAAGAACTGCTATGCTTAGAGCTAGACGAGAATTTTTAGAAAAAGCATTTTCTAGTGATTGCTTTCCTAAAAGTGATGAAGATCTTAAAATGATTGGTGTTTCTTCTATTGATTCCTTTTTAGTAAAATTAAGATTGATGAAAAAGGGACTAGAGAAGAGTCAACTTTAGCTAGAAGGCGTCCCGATAATTTGGAGGGTGAAAATCTTGTTGAAAAATTTGATAAAAGTGGGTTTGAAGAGGTCAAGACTTTAACTAGTGATGTGCCCACTCTTTTGGATTACAAAGACTTTAATTATGATAGTTGCACTTTGATTGATTGTATTTCTTTGCTGCAATCCATGATAAATTCACCCCATGCTTATGAACAAAATAAAGCTTTTACTAAACATATTGTTGATGTTATGATGAAAGCTCTTGAAGAAAAGTTGGAATTAGAAGTTTCAATTCCTAGAAAATTACATGATGAATGGGAACCTACTATCAAAGTCAAGATTAAAAATTATGAGTGTTTTCCTTTATGTGACTTGGGTGCTAGTGTTTCTACAATTCCGAAATCTTTATGTGATGTGCTTGGTCTTACCGATATTGAAGAATGCTCTTTAAATTTGCACTTGGTGGATTCTACTATTAAAAAGCCTATGGGAAGAATTAATGATGTTCTTATTCTTTCAAATAGGAATTATGTGCCCATAGATTTTATTGTCCTTGATATTGATTGCAATCCATCATGTCCAATTATACTTGGTAGACCGTTTTTACGTACTATTGGTGCCGTGATTGATATGAAAGAAGGCAATATTAATTTCAATTTCCACTAAGGAAGGGCATGGAACACTTCCCTAGAACTAGAATTAAGCCACCATATGAATCAATCATGAGGGCATCTTATGGATCTCGAAACAAAGATGACAATACTTAGATCCTTTGCTTTATGCCTAGCTAGGGGCGTAAAACGATAGCGCTCGTTGGGAGGCAACCCAACTTGTTTCTTTTTGCTTTTTGGTTTTCTTGCTGTTTTCAATAAAATACCCAATTATGCCTCTGGTTAGACGTGTTTTTGTGGTTTAAATTAGTGTTTGTGCCAAGCAAAGTGACGATGACATGTACCTAGGGTAGGGTAATAGGCCTGACCTAGATGCCCTTCCCAAGGACACTACCATAGAGCCAAAGACATTCAAAGTACAACACAGGATACCGATTGAAGTCACCTTGGAGTGCAATCCACTCGACCAGTTATTTCACTCGGATACCCCAATTCCATTCGACCAAGATGAAGTCACTCGACCATACAAGAAACCACTCGGAGTACGGAAGACCTAAAGTCACTCAGGATGGCAACGGTCAGGCGTTCACTCTGTAGTCTTAAAGATCATTTATAGCTCTTTATAGCTAGCGTTACCAGTAACGCCCTGTCTTAATGTATATTGAACCCTGCGTAACGTGAGATGGCTGGGGTCCAGGCGCACTCTATATAAGCCACCCCCCTCCACTGGCACAAGGGTTTGCACCCCCTGTAACTCTCACGCATAATCCAGTCGACCAAGCCTCCGGGCACCGAGACGTAGGGCTATTACTTCCTCCGAGAAGGGCCTGAACTCGTAAATCTTGCGTGCACAATCTCACCGTAGCTAGGGCCGTGCCTCCTCCTACGTACCCCCTATTCTTACTGTCAGGCTTGCTCCCACGACAGTTGGCGCCCACCGTGGGGCTGGCGTCTTAGCGACTTCCGGTGAGGTTGCAATCTCTTCAGTCTTCATCAACATGGTTTTTGGTGGTGGTTTGGCTTTGGGCCGCGAGATCCGTCTCGGCGCGCTCGTCTTCATCGCCGACGATTCCGCCTGGCTCCAGGAGGCCCCCCTCGACATCGAGGCCCTTCCCGTCCGTGGAGCGGCCCACTTTCACGCGAGTGCCTGCGGCGTCCTCCTGCGGCAGCCGTCGACCCAGTATCGGTTGACTCCTTCATCATCCACTCTCCCTGCTGTGTGCCGTCGCAAGCGGTCCAGCCGATCGCGGCTCCAGCGGTGGGAAAAACATGCGGTGGCCCGCCAGACGGTCACTCCCCAAGTTGCGGCAATCGAGCCCGACGAATCCCTCTACGGTCCAGTCGACCTGTCGACTGGCTGCGCGGACACTCCTTCCAAGTGCGGAAGCAGCGACCCCGCGGCGGAGGTCCTCATGGTCGACCCCCATCGCAGTGGTGGCGGCGGCGGCAATGGTCCGTTGTATGATCACGATGAGTATGAACCCCAAGCCCTCACTTCGGAGCAAAGGGAAGAGCTGCATCGCCGCAACGAGGAGGTGCTCCAGACCCCCATCGTGGGGGAGATGTAACACCCCCTTGTAATGGCCACAGTGATCAGCTGTTAATAATGCCATGTCATCATCATTTGCAGTGCCAAATCATTTGGGTTAATAATCCAATTCAAATTCAAAATCTGAAAATCAAATTAAATTCCAAAGTGCAAATTGAAGTTGATCAAACTCTGCTGGAGAAATGTTATTTAATTAGCAAATAATCCAGTGGTCATGGCAAAATCATAATCATTATTTTTGGAGTTAGCTAAGTGAGTGAAACAACCTGAAACAGCACTCAAAACAGACTATTTACATCTATTAAATTAATATCAAACTCAAATGGAATCCAAATTTGTCCAAACCACTTTTTGGTGAGAGATAATATTGCATTGCAATATTTGGGCCAACTCCCACATTTTTCAAAAGTGCACAAGTGCCCTAAACATTTTGAAACAGAAAAGGAAATAAAAGAAAAGGAAAACAGAATCAGAGAAATAATTAAAAGGGACACTGTGCACTGGGCCTTAATGCACAGTGCCCCGATTTGAGGTCCAACCGGCCCAGCCCATCTCCCCATCGTCCTCCTCGCCGCGCTGTCAAACGCGCGCGCCGACACGCCGACGAGCGCGGCGCGTGTCGACCATCCTCCGGCGCCGCTGCCGCCGCGTAGGGGAATAAGAGGCCCCGCGGCCTCACCCGAACCCTAGTCGATCCCCATTCCTCTCCCTCGCCGCTCCACGCCTCCACCCTTCCTCCAGATCCGCCACCGAACACCGCCGTCGCCGCGTCTTGGCACCGCCGTGGCCACCGAGCTCCTCCGGCTCCATCCTCGTGACCACGAGCTCCGGGTTCGTCGACTCCTTCGACTGGAAGCCAGAGATCGAGCCGGGGAGCACCACAACGACTACTACGCGCCGCCCCCTTTCCTCTCGGCTGCCGGC
The DNA here is from genome assembly GCA_011799875.1 of Thinopyrum elongatum. NCBI lineage: Eukaryota > Viridiplantae > Streptophyta > Magnoliopsida > Poales > Poaceae > Thinopyrum > Thinopyrum elongatum. The sequence continues at coordinate 539,354,459 of CM022299.1, forward strand.
GATCTTCTCCAAATCCGGCGACGGCTGCTGCTCCTAAACCGTCACCGGCTTTTCTTAGCCACCCGGTGAGCTCCCCCTCGTCTTTCCCCTCTTCGATCCGCACCTCTCTGTCGCCGTAGTGGCCGCACCCGAGGAGCCCGAACCCGCTGCCGCCGACGAGCTCGCTGCCGTGGCCAACGCCGCCGTCATGCGCAACTGAGCCCAGCTTCGAGCTCCTGGAGCTCGTGCGAGTCCAGCAAAGCCTCTAGCACCTCTTCCCGTGCCGCATAGCGTCGAACCCGACGAAGCCCGAGCTCCGGCGTCCGTTTCGCCGCTCGCCACCGTCGAACTAACACACCTCCGGTCGGTCCAAGGCCACCAGTCGACGCGGCGCTTTTCTAGCTTTCGAATGCATCAGACCGCGCGCGAAATGGTGTCTCCTAGCGTGATTCCGGCGAGCTCCGGCGACGCGCCGCCGCTGCCTTGGTCGCCGGAGCAGTTCCGGCGCCGGCCGCCGACGTGGCCGCCACGTGGGTCGCCCTGGGTCACTGACCCGTGGGCCCCAGGGGCCCGACCAGCCCAGCTGACCGGTCAGCCTTGCTGACTGGACCGGCCCAGCCGCTGACAGGCGGGCCCCACCTCCCTGATTAATTAGTTAAAACAAATTAGAAATAAAAATAAACTAATTAACCTAATGTCTCACTGACATGTGGGGTCCACCCCCTAATTAATCCTGGTAATTAAACTGAATCACTGATTAAAGAAATAGAGGCTGACATGTGGGTCCCACTGGACCCACATGTCAGGTTTGACTGGTCAACCGTCCTGTTGACTTGCTGACGTCAGCAGCGCGTCATGCTGACGTCATAATTCATTTTCTGTTAAATAAAATAATTCCAGAAATTCAAATAATCTTTAAAAATTAATAACTTTTAAACCGTAGCTCGGATCGAAAAAGTTAAAACATGAAAGTTGCTCAGAACGACGAGACGAGTCTGATCGTGCCGTCTGTTTCTCCATCGGAACCTCCTACGTAGAAGAACTCGTAACTCCGGACCCGAATCCGGCAGATGAATAGTGCACACACGTCGGATATTAAATCCCAGAATAATTCTAAAAATAACTAAATTGACTTAGATGCATATTCAGGCAACCCTGCACTGCATCATAGCATAGCACGCACTGTGTGGCATATGATTGCATATTGTTTACCTATTTCCTCCCCCTCTTCTCTCTCGATAGACCCCGACGCAGACGTAGCTCCAGACGCAGACGCAGCTCCGGAGTACGACTACGTTCCCGACGATACTACTGACGACCTTTCCCTTGCCCCCGAGCAAACAGGCAAGCACCCCCATTTTGAGCATGCCTATATCGCCTACTCTCTTCTCTCTTATGCTTGCATTAGAACTGCTACTGCTACTGTTTTCCTATATCTGCTGCATAGCCTGATTATTGTACCCTGCTTTGTTACCTTACTGGTTATCCTAGACTGATTATTATAGGCTGGGTAGAGACACGACAGAGACCTCCACTTGATCCCGACTGCCCTGCTGGATATCAGAAGACCCGATCATCGGGATTGAGGACCAGACCCTGGCACCGCACCTCACTACCCCTTAGTTGCCGACACTGCTGGGTTACCGTCGAGTGCCGAGGGTGATACCTCGTTAGCACTTCTGATGTTAACCTTGTAGGTTAGTTACTCGGTCGTGGTAAGCGAGGGTGATTCCTCCTACACCACCCCCGATAACGACATCGTCGCGCAACCTCTCAAGTGTGGACCTCGAGGGTGATTCCTCCTTCGTTCACCTTGATGATAACATCGAGCGGGAATTCCATCGAGGGTGATTCCTCAGGGTTCCCTTCGGTGTCAGACACACAGTTACCTTGGATATTATGACTTGCACTAAACTATGATACTAAAGACGGGTCGGCCCTGAGGGGTACCCGCGCGAGCTTAACGCGAAGTGATGTGGAGTCGGGTTGACCTGGATGGTGCCCGCGAGATAACTACGAGGCGTGGCCGGGCATTCTTAGCCCTTGCCACAAGTCCTCGAGACGGGGCGACGGGGTCACATCGATCGCGAGTCTCTGCTCGTTTCCGCGCGCTCCTAATCCACTACGGTTTGGATATTTGATCCGAGGGGCCTCTGGCCCGATAGCACTAACCATCACGTGGGCATAGTATGGGCGTTCTGCGTCGTACACATTAGCCGAAGCTTGTTTGACGTCAGTAAGGAGCGGCGCACGCCGAGTTGGACTGGTAACGCAACCGCGCTTGTATAAGGGGTTGCTAGGTCTGCTCTCGGTGGCCCCGTAACGTGCAGGAGTTCCCGGGGCGATGGCCCAAGACCCCTGGGGGCATAGGTTTAGTCCGGCGTGCTGACCTCTCTTATAAGCCTAGGTCGGGTTGCGGCGTGTTGCTTAGCCGAGGCCGGGCATGACCCAGAAAAGTGTGTCCGGCCAGAGTTAAGTGAGCGTGGTGGGTAAGTTGGTGCACCCCTGCAGGGAAGAAACTTCTATCGATAGCCTGTCCTACGGTAACGGACACTCGGAGTTGTATCCCGATCGGTACAACTAGAACATGTGATGAGAACTAGATAGTACGGCTCTGGGATTGCTTTCTCGCAGGGAGTCGAGAAAGGATCTCAGGTCGAGGTTGATGTTACTACTACTACTACTTTACATTATGTTCATCGGCTCTTCCCTGATGCTGCAAGACTGTCGAAGAATGTTGAAGATGCTAGTCTTCGATAGGACTAGGCTTTCCCCCTCTATTCTGGCATTTCTGCAGCCCAGTCCACATATACAGCCCCCTTTGAAAATGATGCATATGTAGTGTAGATCCTTGCTTGCTGAGTACTTCGGATGAGTACTCACGTTTGCTTTATTTTCTTTTTCCCCATTTTCCATTTGATGCCACCAGACGACGGAGCCCCTGAGCCAGAAGCCCCAGCCGACGACCAGTACTACTACCCGCCTGGCGAGTACTACTACTACGAGGAGCCGTTCGACGACCAGGAGTAGGATCGGAGGGTCCAGGGCAGGAGGCCTACGCCTTTCGATCGTAGTATTTTATTTTACCCCGCCTCTGTGAAGGCTTATCTCTCTCTCTGTAATATATCTGTACTCAGATATCTAATGCTTCCGCTGACGCTTGTATGCCATCGAGCTTGTATTCGAGCCCTCGAGGCCCTGGCTTGTAATATTAAGCTTGTATGACTTTATTTTATGTTTTAGAGTTGTGTTGTGATATCTTCAAGTGAGTCCTTAGGCTTGATCGTGCGCATTTGCGTGTATGATTAGTGCACGATTAAGCCGGGGTCGTCACAGGTTGGTATCAGAGCCGACTGCCTCTAGGAATCCCCCTTTCCAATTCCTTGGCCGAAGTTGAGTCTAGTGGTCAAAAATTGTTTTACTAACTTGGCTGTGTGGCTTACGGGCCCACGTCGCCAACTGGGTGGTATTAGGATCTTTTATTCCTCGTCTTTACTCTGGGATTCTAATCTCTCATCTATTCGGGTTTAATAAAATTTACTAACACCGACATTTAGGTTCTCGTTAATTCTATCCACCCGGAGAACTGGATTCATTGCGATTTCCCTGTCATTGATCTGATTAGTCTGATAATCATTTCCTTTCCATTGTTTTGTTTAACCTTTCCTTTTGAGATCGGTTATATTTCTCAATGTCTTACGACAATCCTGAACTTCTTATTTCAGATGGATCGACTGTTTCCCCCTCGTCCTACGACGCAGCTCGTGCTTCGCACCTGTGCTCGAGACGTCCCTGGGTTTCCAGCTGTTCTGATCGCCCTCTTGATCAGGCTGGGATACCGCTGGTGCCCCGAGTACATGGTCTATGAGGTTTATCGTGAGTTCAACCAGGAGCAGTACTATGCTGATGTTCGCATCTACGATCAGCAGGATAACTCTGACACTGAGCTTCACCGTTTTCACGGTATCGGCGTGACGATTGAGATGGCAGTCCATGATGCCGCCTACTCTGCTGTCGCACGTCTCCGAGGAGAGCACAGTGCTAACTTGGATGATACTGTGTTTCGGTACATTCCGTATGCACCTGTTGGAGATGCTACTGGATTTTACACAGCTATCTGTGCCCCGTACGAGCCTCGTCGCTATGATCAGCGAGTTCTGATCCACTATGCTCAGGCTCTGGATCGCACTGTTCGTGCACTTGCTGTTGAGTTGTTTGCCACTCGAGCACGCTACTACGAGGCTATGACACAGTTGCTACCAGCTGTTCGTGCAGGGATGCATCCGGAGTACATTCTTTACCCGAGCAGGACTGAGATGCCATCAGGGATCGTCTGGCCTGCTGTGGGAGGTCACACGCCTGCACGTGGACCTCTTCTTTCTTCTCGAGACCGAGTTCTGCATCAGAGTGCCCATGGAGCGCAGGATCCTTCTGCGACGAACGTCCATCGTCCGCACTTGCAGTTACCCCGTTTCAGTGGTTTTCTCCGACGATGATGTAGCCTTTGCTATGTCCCGTTGTGTACTTTCTTACCGCGTGCCTGCGCGCCGCCTAGCATGTCTAGCTTTTCATTTGCGCCGTTATGCTGCCCGAATGTAACCGACTATGTATGGATCTGTATGTCTTAATGACTACTTTCAGCATCTGTGCACTACTTCAATAAATGTCGAGTTACATCATGTTTATTGCTAAACACTTGCATAAGCTATTGCTGAAATACCCCTGTTGAATTAGCAGGATGGCTGACAACAATCCGCCACCGCCGCCACCACCTGATTACATGGCAGCGATGATGCAACAGTTTGAACTCAACCGCCAGTTTATGACGGGAATTATGCAGCAGTTCCCTCGTCCTGATTCTAATCAGCAGCCTTTCTCCATCACTTTGCCAGAATTTATGCGGCTCAGCCCATCCTTCTTCCGCAACACAGTCAACCCATTGGATGCCGATGACTGGCTGCGTGACATCTTCCATGAGATGGAGTCTGCTAGTGTCGCCGAAATTAACTATGTCACTTTTGCGACATATCTTCTTAAGGGTCCCGCAGCCCAATGGTGGGCCACTCACCGACAGACTCTGCCGCCTGGTACTGTCGTCACTTGGGCAGAATTCAAGATTGCATTCCGTGCCCGCTACATTCCTCAAGCTGTCATAGCTCGGAAGAAGGCCGAGTTCCGTAGCCTTGTTCAGGGCAACAAGACCGTGGAAGTATATCAGCGCGAGTTTCTTGACTTATCTCGCTATGCTGAAGAAGACATTCCTACTGATGAGCGAAGACAGGAGAAGTTCCGTGAAGGACTGCATCATGACATACAGTTGGCACTGCTTGTCCAGGATTATCCTGATTTCGCCACCTTGGTGAATAAGGCCATCATGGTTGAAACTGGGCTGAAGAAGCATAAAGAAGCGTCCAGACGCACTCGTGAGTCGGGCTCATCTTCGGGCTCGTCTTCCCAGAAGCGACGCATCTGGTTCCCCAAAGGCATGTTCCGTTCAGCAGCTCCTGCGAACAGACCCTTTTATGCTGCTCCACGACTGCCTCCTCCACCACCGAGGCAGCCCCTGCCAGCTCCAGCACCTCGAGCTCCAGCACCCCGTCCTGACAGCGGACTATGCTTCAAGTGTGGCAAGCCAGGTCACCGTGCTAGAGATTGTTCTCAGAATCAGAATCAACTAGCTCTCCCTTCTGCTGGATGTGGAATGGGCCGTGGTATTCCTCAGCAGCGCAACAATAATGCCAGACCTTCTTACGGTCGTGGGCAGTACTACCACGTCAACATGTCTGAAGCTCCAGATCAACCAGATACTGTGATGGGTACACTTCTCGTTAATTCAGTACCAGCATCTGTTTTATTTGATTCAGGAGCATCGCATTCCTTCATGTCAGAACATTTTGCACGCATGCATGACATTAAATGCGAATACATGAACACACCCTTATTGGTACACACCCCCGCGGGTGGTTGCCGAACCTTTACAGTTAGCTATAATGTTCCCGTTGAAATCGAAGAGTTGGAGTTCAGTGCGTCTCCCATTATTCTGAAATCGTCCAAGATTGACCTTATTCTGGGAATGGATTGGTTGAAGGCCCACTATGCCTCAATCAATTGTGCCACCAAAGTTGTTCACCTCTTGCACCCCTCGAATGAGATGGTGAATTACCATGCTCATATCACTCAGAACGCCGAGGCTCAAATTTATGCCTTGAATGCGTTGAATGCTTCTCCGCTTGATGGGATTGAGACTATCCCAGTTGTCTGTGACTTCGCGGATGTTTTTCCAGAAGAACTTCCAGGAATACCCCCTGCTAGAGCTGTCGAGTTCGTCATCGACTTGAAGCCTGGCACCACTCCTATTGCGAAGCGTCCTTACAAGATGCCTCCGCACCACCTCATCGAGCTTAAGGAGGAAATTGATAAATCTTTAAGGAAGGGTTTCATCCGCCCTAGTTCCTCTGCTTGGGGAGCACCTTCTCTCTTTGTTAAGAAGAAGGATGGAACTAACCGTCTGGTTCAAGATTATCGTCCTATCAACCAGGCAACCATTCAGAATAAATATCCACTTCCCCGGATCAACGATTTATATGATCAACTCGCTGGATCTTCGGTGTTTTCTAAACTCGACTTGAGGTTGGGTTATCACCAGATCCGTGTTCGCGAAGAGGATATTCCGAAGACTGCATTCGTTACTCGTTATGGCTCTTACGAGTACACAGTCATGTCGTTTGGTTTAACAAACGCTCCAGCTACATTCTCCCGCCTAATGAATTACATATTCATGGATTACCTCGACAAATTCGTCGTGGTATATCTGGATGATATTCTGGTTTATTCGAAGAACAAAGAAGAACATGCTGAGCACCTTCGACTAGTTCTGGAGAGACTTCGAGAGCACCAATTATATGCCAAGTTCTCTAAATGCGAATTCTGGCTTCCTGAAGTGACCTACCTTGGACATGTGATTTCCAAGGACGGTATTGCCGTTAACCCGGAGCGTGTTCAGGCTATCCTTGACTGGACTCCTCCGAAGAATGTCAAGCAGGTCCGAAGCTTTCTCGGTCTAGCCAGCTATTGTCGCCGATTCGTCGAGAACTTCTCCAAGATCGCCAAGCCCCTGACTAATCTGCTCCACAAAGGCGTTAAGTTTGAGTGGACAGACAAGTGTCAGGAAAGTTTCCAAACCCTCAAGGACAAGCTCACTTCTGCTCCAGTGCTTGCTCCTCCTGATTCTCGCAAGGACTTTGTCATATATTGCGACGCCTCTCGTCAGGGATTAGGCTGCGTCCTAATGCAAGAGCGGAGAGTAATTGCATATGCTTCACGTCAATTGCGTCCACATGAAGAGAATTATCCAGTGCATGATCTTGAACTTGCAGCAGTGATGTATGCATTGAAGTTATGGCGACACTACCTTCTGGGTAATCGATGTGAAATTTATACCGATCACCAAAGTCTGAAATACTTATTCACTCAACCGGATCTTAATCTCCGACAACAACGATGGTTAGAAGCTATTGCGGATTATGACTGCGGTATTTCTTATACCCCGGGCAAAGCTAATGTAATGGCCGATGCCCTGAGTCGCAAGTCATATTGCAACAACCTCATGGTTAGGCAAGCTCAACCTCGTCTTCACGCAGAACTGACTCAGCTGAATCTGCGAATTCTTCCCCAGGGTCCTCTTAATAACCTTGTGGTACAGCCAGACCTTCTGAAGGCTGTTAAAGAAGCGCAAGCCAAAGATGCTGAAATTGACTTGATGAAGAAGGAGCTTCACCTTGCTAAGTATCGGGATTTCTCAGTTGCTGAAGATGGTACATTATATTTCAGAGACCGCATCGTAGTACCTCGCTTCGAGCTGATGACTGACAAAGTCATGAAGGAGGCCCATGATACACCGCTGTCTATCCATCCGGGTAGTACCAAAATGTATCGAGATCTTCGTCAAAGGTACTGGTGGTCTAGGATGAAGCAGGATATTGCTCGTTATGTTGCCGAGTGTGACGTTTGTCGTCGCGTGAAGGCAGAACATCAGAAACCTGCTGGAATTCTGCAACCGCTCCCTATTCCTCTATGGAAGTGGGATAAAGTGCAAATGGACTTCATCACTGGTCTTCCCAAGTCTCAGAAGGGTCACGATGCCATTCTTGTCGTCGTCGACCAACTCTCCAAGGTTGCTCATTTCCTACCTGTTAAGGAGACTATCACCGCTAGCCAGCTAGCAGAACTCTACATTGCCAGAATTGTTTCTCTCCATGGTATTCCGAAAGAAATTAGTTCAGACCGTGGTGTTCTTTTCACTTCCAAGTTCTGGGAAAGTTTCCAAGAAGCCATGGGAACTCATATTACCTGGAGTTCAGCTTATCATCCCCAATCTCAAGGCCAAGTTGAGCGCGTTAATCAAGTGCTTGAAGACATGCTTCGAGCTTGTGTTATATCCTTCGGTAAGAAATGGGAGGAATCTCTCCCGTATGCCGAGTTCTCTTATAACAACAGTTATCAAGCCAGCTTAAAAATGGCCCCATTTGAGGTTCTTTATGGTCGTAAATGTCGAACCCCTCTGAATTGGTCAGAAACTGGGGAACGACCTCTTGTTGGACCGGACATCATTCAGCATGCCGAAGAACAAGTCCGAATTGTCCGGGAGAATCTCAAAGCAGCTCAAGACCGTCAGAAGAGTAATTATGATCGCAAGCGATGGGGTGTGATCTATCAACCTGGTGATCAAGCCTATCTTCGTGTCACTCCAATGAAGGGCACCCGTCGTTTCGGAATCAAGGGCAAGCTAGCTCCTCGCTACATTGGTCCTTTCCGTATCGTGGCTAGACGGGGACAGGTGGCATATAAATTGGAGTTGCCACCGCAATTCTCCCATATTCATGATGTCTTCCACGTGTCGCAACTCCGTAAGTGCTTCAAGGAATCCCCGCGTCGTGCAGTGGATCATGAGATGCTCGAGCTACAAGATGATCTTTCCTATAAGGAGCATCCGATCCGCATCCTCGACGAAGCTGAGCGTCGTACTCGTCAGAAGACGACCAAGTTCCTAAAAGTGCAATGGTCGAATCATACTGAAGATGAAGCCACTTGGGAACGCGAGGATCATATTCGGGAAGAATATCCCGAACTCTTTCCTTCTACCTCCTAAATTCTCGGGACGAGAATTTCTTTTAGAGGAGGAGAATTTGTAACACCCCCTTGTAATGGCCACAGTGATCAGCTGTTAATAATGCCATGTCATCATCATTTGCAGTGCCAAATCATTTGGGTTAATAATCCAATTCAAATTCAAAATCTGAAAATCAAATTAAATTCCAAAGTGCAAATTGAAGTTGATCAAACTCTGCTGGAGAAATGTTATTTAATTAGCAAATAATCCAGTGGTCATGGCAAAATCATAATCATTATTTTTGGAGTTAGCTAAGTGAGTGAAACAACCTGAAACAGCACTCAAAACAGACTATTTACATCTATTAAATTAATATCAAACTCAAATGGAATCCAAATTTGTCCAAACCACTTTTTGGTGAGAGATAATATTGCATTGCAATATTTGGGCCAACTCCCACATTTTTCAAAAGTGCACAAGTGCCCTAAACATTTTGAAACAGAAAAGGATAAAAGAAAATGAAGAAGCTAAAACAGAAAAACAAAAGCGGGACACTGTGCACTGGGCCTTAGTGCACAGTGCCCCGAGTCGTGGCCCAGCAGGCCCACCTCGTCTCCCTCCTCCCCGTGTCGTCCCCGCCGTGGCCGCGCGCGCGCGCGCCAGTCGGCCGGCGACACCGCGGCGCCACCGACGCTACAGGGAGGAGGAGGAGATAAGGCCGGAGCCACTCGACCCCCCTGGCTTCCCCTGGCATTCCCCATCTCTCTCCCTCGCTCGCTCCGCCCGTCTTCCCCCTCAGATCCGGGAGCAGCCGGACGCGGCCGCCGCCGCTCGACGCCGTGCTCGCGGCTACCGGCCTCGCATCGCCTCGTCGAGATGTCCCTCGCCTCCGCCGTGGTCGACCGCGTCGCCTGAAGCTCTCTGGTGGAGCAGGGGAGCTCCACAGGCGTCGTTTTTCTCCGCCCCCTTTGCTTCGGTCGCCGGCGCCTCTCCGTCAATTCCCGGCGCAGCAGCTACTAAACCACTCGCCGGGCCTACGTGTGAGCCTGCACGGTGAGCTTCTCCCCTCCTCTCTCTCGCTGCGCCATAGGAACCGCCGTAGCTAGCCGCCACCGTGGTCGTGCTTTGGCCGCCGCCGACGAGCTCGTGCTCGTGGCCATGGCCGCTTCCGTGCTTGGCTAAGCACCGCGCTGTGCTCCTGGCAACCCCGGGAGTCGAACGCGCACTCGCACGTACCCCCTCGAGCCGCGCAGCCGCGATCCCGTCCAGACCCCGAACTCCGGCGCCGCCCGCGAGCTCACCGTCGACGGTTCCGGTAGATTCCGGCGACGAGACCACTCCCACGCGACGGGCGAATCCCCTGGCTTTCGAACGCACCCAAGCCCGGCTCGAACCGAGCCCTATAGCTCGATTCCGGCCAACTCCGGCGACGCGCCGCCGTGCGATTTGGTCGCCGGCGACCAGCCGCCGGCCCCGCTGACGTGGCACAGGCGGGGCCCACCCCTGGGTCACTGACCCGTGGGCCCCAGGGGCCCGACCGGCCAGCTGACCGGTCAGCCCTGCTGACTGGACCGGCCCAGTCGCTGACACGTGGGCCCCACCTCCCTGATTAATTAGTTAAAACAAATTAGAAATAAAAATAAACTAATTAACCTAATGTCTCACTGACATGTGGGGTCCACCCCCTAATTAACCCTGGTAATTAAATTAATCCACTGATTAGCCTAAACAGAGGCTGACATGTGGGTCCCACTGGACCCACATGTCAGGTTTGACTGGTCAACCGTCCTGTTGACTTGCTGACGTCAGCAGCACGCCATGCTGACGTCATAATTCATTTCTGTTAAATGAAATAATTCCAGAAATTCAAATAATCTTTAAAAATTAATAACTTTTAAACCGTAGCTCGGATCGAAAAAGTTAAAACATGAAAGTTGCTCAGAACGACGAGACGAGTCTGATCGTGCCGTCTGTTTCTCCATCGGAACCTCCTACGTAGAAGAACTCGTAACTCCGGACCCGAATCCGGCAGATGAATAGTGCACACACGTCGGATATTAAATCCCAGAATAATTCTAAAAATAACTAAATTGACTTAGATGCATATTCAGGCAACCCTGCACTGCATCATAGCATAGCACGCACTGTGTGGCATATGATTGCATATTGTTTACCTATTTCCTCCCCCTCTTCTCTCTCGATAGACCCCGACGCAGACGTAGCTCCAGACGCAGACGCAGCTCCGGAGTACGACTACGTTCCCGACGATACTACTGAAGACCTTGCCCTTGCCCCCGAGCAAACAGGCAAGCACCCCCATTTTGAGCATGCCTATATCGCCTACTCTCTTCTCTCTTATGCTTGCATTAGAACTGCTACTGCTACTGTTTTCCTATATCTGCTGCATAGCCTGATTATTGTACCCTGCTTTGTTACCTTACTGGTTATCCTAGACTGATTATTATAGGCTGGGTAGAGACACGACAGAGACCTCCACTTGATCCCGACTGCCCTGCTGGATATCAGAAGACCCGATCATCGGGATTGAGGACCAGACCCTGGCACCGCACCTCACTACCCCTTAGTTGCCGACACTGCTGGGTTACCGTCGAGTGCCGAGGGTGATACCTCGTTAGCACTTCTGATGTTAACCTTGTAGGTTAGTTACTCGGTCGTGGTAAGCGAGGGTGATTCCTCCTACACCACCCCCGATAACGACATCGTCGCGCAACCTCTCAAGTGTGGACCTCGAGGGTGATTCCTCCTTCGTTCACCTTGATGATAACATCGAGCGGGAATTCCATCGAGGGTGATTCCTCAGGGTTCCCTTCGGTGTCCGACACACAGTTACCTTGGATATTATGACTTGACTATGAACCACGATACTAAAGACGGGTCGGCCCTGAGGGGTACCCGCGCGAGCTTAACGCGAAGTGATGTGGAGTCGGGTTGACCTGGATGGTGCCCGCGAGATAACTACGAGGCGTGGCCGGGCATTCTTAGCCCTTGCCGCAAGTCCTCAAGACGGGGCGACGGGGTCACATCGATCGTGAGTCTCTGCTCGTTTCCGCGCGCTCCTAATCCACTACGGTTTGGATATTTGATCCGAGGGGCCTCTGGCCCGATAGCACTAACCATCACGTGGGCATAGTATGGGCGTTCTGCGTCGTACACATCAGCCGAAGCTTGTTTGACGTCAGTAAGGAGCGGCGCACGCCGAGTTGGACTGGTAACGCAACCGCGCTTGTATAAGGGGTTGCTAGGTCTGCTCTCGGTGGCCCCGTAACGTGCAGGAGTTCCCGGGGCGATGGCCCAAGACCCCTGGGGGCATAGGTTTAGTCCGGCGTGCTGACCTCTCTTATAAGCCTAGGTCGGGTTGCGGCGTGTTGCTTAGCCGGGGCCGGGCATGACCCAGAAAAGTGTGTCCGGCCAGAGTTAAGCGAGCGTGGTGGGTAAGTTGGTGCACCCCTGCAGGGAAGAAACTTCTATCGATAGCCTGTCCTACGGTAACGGACACTCGGAGTTGTATCCCGATCGGTACAACTAGAACATGTGGTGAGAACTGGATAGTACGGCTCTGGGATTGCTTTCTCGCAGGGAGTCGAGAAAGGATCTCAGGTCGAGGTTGATGATATTACTACTACTACTTTACATTATGTTCATCTGCTCTCTCCTGATGCTGCAAGACTGTCGAAGATTGTTGAAGATGCTAGTCTTCGATAGGACTAGGCTTTCCCCCTCTACTCTGGCATTTCTGCAGCCCAGTCTACATATACAGCCATTCCTTTGACAATGATGCATATGTAGTGTAGATCCTTGCTTGCTGAGTACTTCGGATGAGTACTCACGTTTGCTTTATTTTCTTTTTCCCCCATTTTCCATTTGATGCCACCAGACGACGGAGCCCCTAAGCCAGAAGCCCCAGCCGACGACCAGTACTACTATCCGCCTGGCGAGTACTACTACTACGAGGAGCCGTTCGACGACCAGGAGTAGGATCGGAGGGTCCAGGGCAGGAGGCCTACGCCTTTCGATCGTAGTTTTTATTTTTACCCCGCCTCTGTGAAGGCTTATCTCTCTCTCTGTAATATATCTGTACTCAGATATTTAATGCTTCCGCTGACGCTTGTATGCCATCGAGCTTGTATTCGAGCCCTCGAGGCCCTGGCTTGTAATATTAAGCTTGTATGACTTTATTTTATGTTTTAGAGTTGTGTTGTGATATCTTCAAGTGAGTCCTTAGGCTTGATCGTGCGCATTTGCGTGTATGATTAGTGCACGATTAAGCCGGGGTCGTCACAGGAGACTTCCGAGGCTCGGGCCCTGGAAGCCGCGCGCCTGGCTACCTTGGCCGAGCGCGCGCGTCTGGAGAACCTTCAGCATTCACTCGACGAGCGTGCCCGTCGGCAGATCCCCGAATCCAGTCGACGGCAACGACAGTTGTTTCCTCCTGAGCACCAGGTATACCGCACTCCAATCCAGAATCTTACAGCTGTAGCCCGTATAGCAGAGTCGATTCAGCCATCCCAATTAGAGGCTGGAAGAGGTTTGATGCAGATTCGAGCGCTGCTCCGGGCAGCAGGTGAGCAAAACACAGCTGTTTCTCAGTCGTGCAACAGAATCCATAGCAGATATGTGGTTGCAGACACTGTTCAGTCGGCTCACAGCCCAAGATCACCTCTGCGGTGCGAAGATCGTGGGCACCGCCAGGACCAGTACTTGGGTCGAGGCCACGGACAGTACGATCATCGGTACGGCCGTGATGACAACCGTCGAGTGCCTACGCCCCCTCCGAGAGGCGGATCGTACGCGCCTCGGTGGCATGATGACATGTGCCTGTATGGTGACGAGCGGAGAGCTCCAGTTGACCCAAGAGAGCCTGGGTTTGATGCAAGATCACTTCTCGTGCAAGGTTTGGTCGACAGAGGCCGAGCACACAGGGAAGGACAAGATAGGAATCATCTGAGTGGAAGCAGAGTTCACGTGTCTGGGCCTGAATGTTTCAGAAGAGCCATCAGAGCTGCTGAGATTCCACCCAACTTCAGGTAGGCGACAGGAGTGAGCAAGTTCACCGGTGAGTCGAAGCCAGACACTTGGCTAGAGGATTACCGAGTGGCTGTGTAGATTGGTGGCGGCAATGATGATGTACCCATGAAGCACCTCCCCCTGATGCTGGAGGGCTCAGCTAGAGCTTGGTTGAATCAGTTGGCCCCTGGTAGTATTTTCTGTTGGGAAGAATTGGCCCGAGTGTTCGTCAGGACATTTGTGGGCACTTGCAAACGACCTGCAGGGTTGACTGAACTACAACATTGTGTCCAGAAACCGAATGAAACTTTGAGAGATTATATCTAGAGATGGACCACTCTTCATCATACCGTGGAGAATGTGTCAGAGCATTAGGCAGTTTGCGCCTTCAAGGAGGGCATTCGGTACCGAGAACTTAACCTGAAATTCGGTCGGACAGGAGACATGTCCCTGGCTTGGATGATGGAAATAGCCACTCGGTATGCTAACGACGAGGAAGAAGACCGACTCCGCAGTGGCAAGAATAAACCAATCGCCCAGGACGCCGGAGGAGGAAATTCCAGTCGGAAGCAGAAGTGCAAAGCCGAACCCACAGGTCCTGGTGAAGCCGCAGTTTTGAACCAAGGGAAGTTCAAAGGAAAGCCTAAGGGGCCTTGGATCCCCAAGAAAGTGAAAGATCAAGCGGGAAATGATGTGCTTGATTTACCATGTCACATACACACCAAGAAAGATGAAGAGGGAAACCTGATTTACCCCAAGCATACCACTCGATAGTGTCGACTCCTGATTCAGAGCTTCCGAGAGGGTCAGCCCAGTGAAAAGGAAAAGGAATCTGATAAGGACGAAGACAAAGAAGAGGATGATGGTTACCCCAAGGTGAATGCCACTTTAGTGATTTTTGCTGACATCGAGAGCAAAAGTCGACTGAAAGTTATCAACAAGGAAGTAAACATGGTTGCTCCGGCAATGACAACGTATTTGAAGTGGTCAAAGACTCCCATTACATTTGACCAGTCTGACCATCCAGCGCACGTTGCTACCCCTGGGCGGCAAGAGTTGGTGGTCGACCCAGTCGTTGGGGGCACTCGACTGACCAAGGTTTTGATGCACGGTGGCAGTGGTTTGAACATCTTGTATGCTGAGACCCTCCAAGGGATGGGCATTCCAATGTCCAAGCTCAGTGAAAGCAACATGCGATTCCACGGTGTCATCCCTGGGAAGAAAGCCGATTCACTCGGTCAGATCACTCTTGATGTGGTTTTCGGTGATTCAAAGATCCACCACCTCAAAAGATCGATTTCAAACATATCAATCGGGCCTGCCCGAAAGATCACTTCCCTCTGCCCCGCATCGACCAGATAGTCGACTCGATTGCGGGGTGTGAGCGATTGTCCTTCTTGGATGCATATTCCGGGTACCATCAGATCTGACTGTATGGACCCGACGAAATAAAGACAGCTTTCATCACCCCATTCGGGTGATTTTGCTATGTTACCATGCCATTTGGCCTCAAGAATGCTGGTGCCACGTTCATGCGTATGATTCAGAAGTGCCTGCTCACTCAAATCAGTCGGAACGTGGAAGCTTACATGGATGACATCGTGGTCAAGTCACGCAAAGGTTCCGACCTACTGACTGACCTCGCTGAAACCTTTGCCAACTTAAGAAGATATGATATCAAGCTCAATCCGTCAAAGTACACATTCGGAGTTCCAGGTGGAAAGTTACTCGGTTTCCTCGTTTCCGAATGAGGGATCAACGCAAACCCAGAAAAGGTTGGCACAATCCTCCGAATGAAACGCCCCGTGCACGTGCACGATGTTCAGAAGCTTACTGGTTGTTTGGCTGCATTAAGTCGATTCATCTCACGTCTCGGTGAAAAGGCATTACCTCTTTACCGACTAATGAAGAAGTCTGACAAGTTCGAGTGGAATCCTGAAGCTGAAGCAGCGTTTGAAGAGCTCAAAGCCCTGCTTTCCACCCAGCCGATGCTTGCTGCTCTAGTCAGCAAAGAGCCTCTGTTGCTATATATTGCAGCCACTGGACAGGTTGTCAGCACTGTGCTCATGGTCGAGTGGGAAGAAGAAGGCAAAGCCTACAAAGTTCATCGCCTAGTGTACTATATTTCTGAAGTTTTAACTCCATCCAAGCAAAGATACCCGCATTATCAGAAGCTTGTCTATGGGATTTACTTGACCACGAAGAAAGTTGCACATTACTTTGCAGACCACTCGGTTTCAGTCGTCAGCGATGGCCCATTATCTGAAATTCTGAACAATCGGGATGCAACTGGTCGAGTGGCCAAGTGGGCGATTGAACTCCTTCATTTGGATATCAAGTTTGAGGCAAAGAAAGCAATCAAGTCTCAGGCAATAGCAGATTTCCTCGCCGAGTGGATTGAGCAGGAGCAACCGACTCAGGTTCACTCGGAACATTGGACTATGTTCTTTGATGGGTCCAAAATGTTGAATGGTTCCGGCACTGGAGTGGTTTTGGTATCCCCAAGAGGTGACAAGCTCAGCTATGTCCTCCAGGTTCACTTTGATTCTTCAAACAATGAAGCTGAGTATGAGGCACTTTTGTATGGGTTACGTATGGCCATTTCACTCGGCGTCCGTCGCTTGATGGTCTACGGCGACTCAGACTTAGTGGTCAATCAGGTGATGAAGGAGTGGGATATCAGGAGCCCAGCTATGACCGGTTATTGCAATGCAGTAAGAAAGCTAGAGAAGAAGTTTGAGGGGTTAGAGCTCCACCACATACCTCGAATCAAGAATCAAGCTGCTGATGATCTGGCGAAGATAGGTTCTACTCGGAAGCCTATCCCCAGTAATGTGTTCTTGGAGCATCTCCACACCCCGTCAGTTCAAGAAGATCCCTTCACGGAAGAGCCCCCGCAACCGATAAGTTCAACCAATCCGACTGAGATTGAAGTCCCAGCTGTACTCGACTTGATCATGGAAGTTATGGTGATCACCCCCGACTGGACGGTGACATATATCGCATACCTGCTCAGGCAGGAACTCCCAGAAGATGAAGATGAGGCCTGCCAGATTGTTCGTCGATCCAAAGCCTTCACCGTGATAAGTGGACGACTTTACAGGGAAAGTGTCACAGGAGTTGCTCAGCATTGCATCTCTCCGGAAGAAGGTCGAATGATTCTAAATGAGATCCACTCAGGAACCTGTGATCACCATGCGTCCTCTCAGACCATCGTAGCCAAAGCATACCGAGCGGGATTCTATTGGCCACGTGCAAATGAGATGGCAAAAGATATAGTCGACAAGTGCGAAGGCTGCCAGTTCTACTCAAACATGTCTCACAAGCCTGCATCTGCCTTGAAGACCATTCCACTCGTCTGGCCGTTTGCAGTCTGGGGGTTGGATATGGTTGGACCTTTCAAGACCGGCAGAAGTGGTTTCACTCATTTGCTTGTGGCAGTCGACAAATTCACCAAATGGATTGAGGCCAAGCCTATCAAGAATCTTGATTCAAGCACTGCCATCCATTTTATCAGGGAGCTGATATTCAGATATGGAGTCCCTCACAGTGTTATCACAGATAACGGCTCCAACTTTGATTCTGATGAGTTCAGAGCGTTTTGTGCTTCCCAAGGCACTCGGGTCGATTACGCATCTGTTGCGCACCCGCAGTCGAATGGGCAGGCAGAAAGGGCGAATGGCTTGATCTTACAAGGGCTGAAACCCCGACTGATGCGCGATCTCAAGCATGCTGCTAGGGCTTGGGTGACTGAATTGCCATCCGTCCTATGGGGACTGAGAACAACCCCCAACCGGTCGACTAACCGAACTCCCTTCTTCATGGTGTATGGTGCTGAAGCTGTGCTTCCGAGTGACTTACTGCACAACGCCCCCCGAGTGGAACTCTTCTCAGAAGCTGAAGCGGAACAAGCACGCCAAGATGCAGTTGACCTCCTAGAGGAAGAACGAGAGATGGCTCTGATCCGGTCGACCATCTATCAACAGGATCTGCGTTGATTCCACGCCAGAAACGTCAGAGGTCGAGCGTTTCAAGAAGGAGTCCTTGTGCTCCGAGTACACCAGAAGCGACCTCACAAGCTTGCTCCGGCCTGGAAAGGCCCCTTCATCATCACCAAGGTACTCCACAACGGGGCGTATCACCTCTACAACGTAGCCAAGAAAGAAGACGAGACACACTCGTGGAATGCGGAGCTGCTCCGCCATTTTTATACGTAAACACTCGGATCGATGAGTTGTAATAAGAATCCTTCAGTTTGCTTATCAAAGACAAGATTTTTGCAGTATCCTAATGGCTGTTATCCCACAAACATGCGTGTTCAAATCCCCCAGTGGGTGGCTTAGCCGCGAATCCGATTCGCCTAAGTTTCAAAAACACTCCGAGTGGAGAGCAATCCTCCCACTCGGGGGCTTAGCTGCGACCCCGTACTCGCCTAAGTTAAAAAACACTCCGAGTGGAGAGCAATCCTCCCACTCGGGGGCTTAGCTGCGAAACCGATTCACCTAAGTTTCAAACATACTCCGAGTGGAGAGCAATCCTCCCACTCGGGGACTTAGTTGCGACCCCGTACTCGCCTAAGTTAAAACATACTCCGAGTGGAGAGCAATCCTCCCACTCAGGGACTTAGCTGCGAACCCGATTTGCCTAAGTTTCAAACACACTCTGAGTGGAGAGCAATCCTCCCACTCGGGGGCTTAGCCGCGACCCCGTACTCGCCTAAGTTAAAACATACTCCGAGTGGAGAGCAATCCTCCCACTCAGGGGCTTAGCTGCGAACCCGACTCGCCTAAGTTTCAAAAACACTCCGAGTGGAGAGCAATCCTCCCACTTGGGGGCTTAGCTGCGACCCCGTACTCGCCTAAGTTAAAAAACACTCCGAGTGGAGAGCAATCCTCCCATTCGGGGGCTTAGCTACGACCCCATACTCGTCTAAGTTAAAAAACACTCCGAGTGGAGAGCAATCCTCCCACTCGAGGGCTTAGCTGCGACCCCGTACTTGCCTAAGTTAAAAAACACTCCAAATGGAGAGCAATCCTCCCATTCGGGGGCTTAGCTGCGACCCCGTACTCGCCTAAGTTAAAACATACTCCGAGTGGAGAGCAATCCTCCCACTCGGGGGCTTAGCTGCGATCCCAAACTCGCCTAAGTTAAAACATACTCCGAGTGGAGAGCAATCCTCCCACTCAAGGGCTTAGCTGTGACCCCGTGCTCGCCTAAGTTACAAAAATACTCCGAGTGGAGAGTAATCCTCCCACTCGGAGACTTAGCTGCGATCTCGTACTCGCCAAAGTTACAAAACAAATTCCGAGTGAAGAGCAACCCTCTCACTCGGAAACTTGGCCACACGCTCCGAGCTGCGCCACAAATACAATGCACGGCCCTCTCGTCGGAGCTGCACCACAAGTACAATGTCTATTCCGAGTGAAGAGTCAAGTTTCACTCGGAGTCAAGAGACTTGAAAGTGGTAAAGACAAAGCAACCATATTCAAAGAAAAACCAAGTTCAGATAAATCCAACAAGGTTCAGAACCACGAATGGAAGTGCTCAGGCCTCAGGCCCGAAAGAGTTTAACGGTTACAAAATCACTCAGCATTTCGAGGCAAATAAAATCAAGGCATAAAGTCTGTTCACTCCGCAGGAGGAGGGCTAGCTGGCTCGACGAACTCGTCCAGGTCGATTCCATCAGCAATATGAGTAGCAGCGTCGATGAAAGTCTCCATGAAGGACTGGAATTGAAGCTTCTTGGTATTGGCGACCTTGAGAGCTGCCAGCTTCTCTTCTTTAACTTCCTTGCAATGAACACAGACAAGAGACAGAGCCACATCAGCGCCGCACCGAGCAGATGACTTCTTCCACGCCTGTACTCGACCGGGTATTTCATTAAGTCGAGTCATCAGAGACTCGAGGTCATTCTGGAATGTCACACCTGGCCAGAGCTCCATGTCAATCCGCGACACCGCCACCTTCAGTCGTGCAAGATAGTCCATAACGCCGGCGATGTGAGATTCCAGTCGCAGCACGTTCATCGCAGCTTCGTCCTTGACAGGGGAGTTAATGGGATCCAGATTCGTCTCAATCCGCCCAGTCTCTTCCTCGAAGTTTTGATAGAACTCTGCACACACAGAGAAATGGTGAGTCAACGGTTGCATGATGATTCGACAGTTGCAAATCAGTCGGGCAAGGGAAAGTACCTTCAAGCATAAGGAACATCTTCTTGGCAAGTCCTCCCAGATAGGTCTCCAATTCGTCCCTCCTCCGAGTGAGATCTCCAACTTTGTCGGTCAAGGCCACCTTGTCCTTCTTTAGCTGCACGACTTCTTTGTTGGCTTCGTCAATGGCAGTCTTCAGCTTGGTGTTTTCTTCTTCTAACTTGCCGACTGAAGCCAGTTTCTTGTCAGCAAGTTCAGATTTTTCTCGCGCCGTCTTCTGCGCCGCTGCAAGGTTGAGGTCCTTTTGCTCTAGAGCCTACTTCATTTTGTCTAAAGAAATAACATTCTTCAGACGAGCTTGGAGTTGTTTGTTTTCACTACACACATCTGTCCGAGTGGAGTCACTCGATTCAAAAGATGAAAAGAAAAGATGACAAGGCAAATAGTCGACAAGGTATTACCTCCCATGGCAGCTGCTTCATCCTTAGCCTTCTGCAAGTTCTCCTTGGCCAGCTCCAGGTCGAGATTGAGCTGGATTTGTTTCCTCTCCAATTCAGCAAACTGGGCCTCGAATTCACAAGATTTCTGCAATCAATGAATAAGACACGTCAGTCGACAGGAACAAAGATCGATTGCTTCCGAGTGATAAGATACAAGTTCAGGTCATTATGGCAAAAAGAGTTCTAAGACCACTGTCGAATCAAACATTCAACAGTAGTCTCAGGGACTACACCCAGTGGGTGCACTTGGCGTGCCCCCACTGGTTCGACTTTACACTCGACATGGTCCGTCTAGTCGGAGTAAAAAAAAAACGGCGACTGCCCGCACTTATTCTCAGACCACCGCCGACTGCCCGCAGTCGACCGTGGTCTCGGGGACTACACCCAGTGGGTGCACTTGGCGTGCCCCCACTGGTCCGGATCCCACTCGGCACAACCTGTCTGGACCGAGTGGAAGAACTGTAAAGAGAACATTTGACAAAGACCCCCGCCGAATCAAACATTCGACCATGGTCTCGGGGACTACACCCAGTGGGTGCACTCTGCGTGCCCCCACTGATTAAAGGATACACTCGACGCGACCTAGTCGACTCAAGTGGAAGAACTATATAGCAAAAGTTAAAGCGCCCAGTGGGTGAACGGATGCAAGGTGCAGACTCATGATAGATGCACTTTAAAGGTTTCAAAACGCTCATCCACGGACATCTTACGAATAATAAAGCAGCAGTTTTCAAGTACCATATCCTAATAGAGCAAAGATCAAGCTGAAAAATCAGTCAGAAATCAACTCACCTGGACATTGGTTTGAAGAGCAGAGCTGGCATCGTAGGTAGCCTTGCTAGCTTCGTGCACCACCTTCATTTGCTCCATCATAAGGCCTGCTTGGCGTATAGCTTCCTTAGCAGCGCTCACTTGGTCCTCTGGGACATGATGGGTAACAAAGAGTGGAGTTGGTGGAACAGTCGAAGCAACCAGAGGATCTAAGGCATGGAGTTGTGCGGACGGAGCAAGGACTTGGGCGGTCGGCGCCGAAGGACGATCAGTCAACACAGGATCGGCAAAACAAATAGAAGCCCAAATTGGATCTCCGAACTGCTGGATCACTGGTTCTGGCGCTGATGTCGATTGAGGTACCTTGCTGGCAGGCACCCTCCTGCTTGAAGTCCTGCCCTTTCTTCCCGTGGTCTTCTGAGGCACATCTTCATGATCGTCGTCGTCTGGAAGTTCAATGACATTTGGTGGTGCTGCAAAAGACTCGACCATAAGAGTTCAGTTGACCGACAGTACAATTGACAAAATGAGGACAAGATGGTAGAGTTGTACCCGCTTTGGAAGTGGCCGCGTCTTCAGTCTCCTCATCATCTTGATCCTTGTAAATGTCCATGGAGGTCCCAGAAGTAGCAGCACTGAAAGTTTCAGAATTCACTCGGTCAAACAGACGAATGAGTCGACAACAGACATAGGAGTTCTCGAGCAAAAGAAAAGCAAGGAAGAGAAACACTTACGCGGAAGCAACGGGAATGTCCACCTTGATCTTAGGCAGGGCTTTCCGAGGCTTTGTAGGCGCAACCTTGAGCTGCTTCGGGGCCTTCTCTGTTGGATCGGGAGTGGATGTCCGAGTGCGCTTCAATGCCTGCGTACTCGACAGAACTGCTTTGCCACGTCCACCTACTGGATCATGTGTCTGCTTCGAACGTCTTTCAGAACGAGGTGGTGAGTTAACTTCCTCACAGCTGCTTGAGTCCTCACTCATCGCTTTCATCATCGGATCTCCAGTCGGCACTCTCGCCTCCGCTCTCCGTTCCCTCCGGGACTTGCTCTCCATTTGGCATCGAGTACATCTTAGTATAAATCTGCAAGGCAAGGAATTAAACAAGCATCAATCAGATTCAAGGGCAGTTACAAATCAGAATAAAAAGACACTCGGTAACAAGGGTCAGACCTTGTCCGGCTCATTGTCGGCGTCGAATGGTACAAATCTTCTCGACCCCCTGGGGTTGTCTTTGTTTCCCATGATGCTCCACAGCCACTGTGCCACCGTCTCCTCGGTGACCTCCTCTGGGTGGACCCGAGCGGTGTCGTTAGCGCCCGAGTACATCCACATTGGATGATCGCGGGCTTGGAGAGGCTAGATGCGTTGACTGAGAAACACCTCCAACAAATCCATGCCGGTCACACCATCACGGACTAATTGAACTACCCGGTCGACTAGCATGGACACCTCTACTTTCTCTGCTGGAGTCACGGTCAATGAAGAGGGTTGGCGGACTCGCTCCATGGTGAAGGGAGGAAGGCCAGTTGACTGACCAGGGGTCGAAATATCTTGGCAAACCAGGTCGACTGCCACCCCCTAACTGACTCGGGAAGAGTCATAGAAGGAAAAGTACTCCTACCCCTCATCTGAATCCCTAAACCCCCACACATTTGGATCACGTGCGTCTTTTCATCAGTCGGATTTGCCTTCTTCATGGTTTGAGAGCGGCAGGTAAAGATGTGTTTGAATAGACCCCAATGCGGTCGACAACCCAAGAAGTTTTCACACAGAGAGACATATGCAGCGAGATATGTGATTGTGTTGGGAGAGAAAAGATGAAGTTGGGCACCAAAAAAGTTCAAGAAGCCCCGGAAAAAAGGATGCGGAGGCAGAGAAAAACCACGGTCGACGTGAGTGGCGAGGAGAACGCACTCACCCTCTTGCTGCTGAGGTTCGGACTCGACCCCCGGCAATCTCCAAGACCCGTGGGCAATCAAGCCCGCACCGGCCAGATCCTCCAAATCTTCTTCCTGGATCGTGGACCGAATCCAGTCCCCCTGGATCCAACCAGGCGGCAATCCGGACCTCGACGATGACCCCCGACTCGTCTTCTTGCCCTTCGCCGTTGCCGTCGCCTTCTTCGCGTGCTCCAGGGCCATCGTCTTGTCCTTTCCCATTGCGGCGGACTGCGCACGGGCGGAGCGGCGGCGTCAAGAGTGGAGGGGGACGCGGTGGGGAAGCAGAGGAAGGAGAAAGGGGAATAAGGCTCACTGATCAAACACATCGGCCTCGACGCCTTTTATGGGCCTGCTTTCGAGTGGCCGACTTGTGGGCCCGAACGATCCTGTCAAATCCTGCAACAGTCGCGTGCCTGATACATGGCAAAAAAGGTGGCACGAGATTCGAGGCGCCCCTATCTATCCACTCCGTTTACTGCGGCGCACTTCGTCCCGCGCGCTTCTCCAAAATTTCGAATCCCGTGAGATCCGAGAACCGCAGCGTAACCAATCGCGCCGAAGATTTCGTACCACATCAACGCTCGAAGATTATCAGTATAGTTCACTCGACGACTTCTGAATCGATCAAGGCGACTGTAATAAAGTTGAAGTTTCAGCATGATTCCCAGACTCAGGTAAAATGCCTCCGAAGCATAAGAATCAGGTCGGGATCAACTTCAACCCTTCCTCACTCAGACCTCGATCCATTCGGGGGCTAATGACGATGACATGTACCTAGGGTAGGGTAATAGGCCTGATCTAGATGCCCTTCCCAAGGACACTACCATAGAGCCAAAGACATTCAAAGTACAACAAAGGATACCGATTGAAGTCACCTTGGAGTGCAATCCACTCGACCTGTTAGTTCACTCAGATACCCCAATTCCATTCGACCAAGATGAAGTCACTTGACCATACAAGAAACCACTCGGAGTACAGAAGACCTAAAGTCACTCAGGATGGCAACGGTCAGGCGTTCACTCTGTAGTCTTAAAGATAATTTATAGCTCTTTATAGCTAGCGTTACCAGTAACGCCCTGTCTTAATGTATATTGAACCCTGCGTAACGTGAGATGGCTGGGGTCCAGGCACACTCTATATAAGCCACGCCCCTCCACTGGCACAAGGGTTCGCACCCCCTGTAACTCTCACGCATAATCCAGTCGACCAAGCCTCCGGGCACCGAGACGTAGGGCTATTACTTCCTCCGAGAAGGGCCTGAACTTGTAAATCTTGCGTGCACAATCTCACCGTAGCTAGGGCCTTGCCTCCTCCTACGTACCCCCTATTGCTCCCACGACACAATGCCTTTGGGTTGATTTGGGTGATAGTTGATTTGATCTTGCTGAAAAACAGAAACTTTTGCGCTCAGGAAAACAATTCTTATTTTTAACAGAAGAGTGCTTTTGATTTGATTCTTTTTGCAGAATATTAACAAACAAATTACTCACGTTGTCCTAATTGTTCAGAATTTTTGGAGTTACAGAAGTATTCAAAATTTTCATATTGCTATAGACTGTTCTCTTTTTGACATATTCTGTTTTCTTTGCATTATGTGCTTGTTTTGATGATTCTATGGTTTCTTTTGAAGAGTTTTTGTGATAGAAAAGTTGGAATACAGTAGATATAATGCAAAAATAAAATATGAATGGGTTTGCAACAGTACTTATAGTAGTGATTTGCTTTCTTATACTAACGGATCTCACGAAGGTTTTGTTGAGTTTTGTGTGATTGAAGTTTTCAAGTTTTGGGTGAGATTACGATGGATGAAGGAATAAGGATTAGCAAAAGGCTAAGCTTGGGGATGCCTGAGGCACCCCAAGATAATATTCAAGAAGTATCAAGCAACTAAGCTTGGGGATGCCCCCGAGTGGCATCCCCTCTTTCTTCTAACGACCATCGGTATTTTACTTGGAGCTATATTTTTATTCGTCACATATTATGAGTTTTGCTTGGAGCGTCTTGTATGATATGAGTCTTTGCTTGTTTTGCTTTTTATTTTAAGTCTTGAATCCTTGCTGGACACACCTTTTTGGGAGAGCCAAAAATTATGCTATGCTTGCTCCTATGCTTCACTTAAATTTTTATGAGCTATGGAATTGCTCTAGTGCTTCACTTATATCTTTTTGAGCACGGTGTGCTTTGTTATTTTTGAAGAAATGCTCTCATGCTTCACTTAGATTTATTTGGGAGTTAGTAAAATTTTAAAGAAATTCTCTCTTGCTTCACTTAGATTAATTTGAGAGAAAGAAATATTATGCTCATGTTCTTCACTTATATTTGTTTGAGCTTATTAAAAGCAACATATGAAACTAGTCCCAAAGTGATAGATATCCAAGGAGGATATAATAAAAACTTTCATGAAGATCATTGGACAGAATAAACTTGATTCTTAGTAATAGTTTTGAGATATGATGATAGTGATATGTGAGTCATGTTGATGAGTAATTATGCTTTAGTAAGAATATTGGTGTTAAGGTTTGTGATTCCCTATGCAAGCATGAAAGTCAATAGTTATGCAATGAAATTATATCCTACTTGTGGTGCGTTATTCGGTGTTAATTATGCTTAATGCTTGCTTATGAGATTTTTCTTTTCTTGGTTCGGCGCTTCTCAATCTTTTTGCTAGCCTTCATTTGCACTAAGTATGATCACTACTTGTGCATCCAAAACCCTTTAAACCAATTTTGCCATATGAGTCCACTATACCTACCTATATGCGGTATTTCCATGCCGTTCTAAGCAAATTTGTATGTGCCATCTCTAATTTTCAAAATAAATTTCTCTTTTGTGTGCTTGTACCGCTCGCGAGGCGGTGAGGGGTGGCCGATATTTTTCCATGCTAGATGTGTTATTCTCACGATGAGTGTTTATTCACTTGTCATTGCACGAGAGTACGGCAAAAGTATTAGGGATGCCTAGTCCTGAAATGAAAAAATGAATTTACTTTATGTTGTCAAATAATAAATTCATTGGAAAGTGTTGGTATGGAGGGCACCCGTGGATACGGCTAGCCATGGAAAGTGAAAGAAATGGTGGAAAAAGGAATAAACTTTAATTTCTATTTGGGAACCGCCTATGATATATCTAGCATGGAAAGTATTGGAAACTCTAAGTCATTTTTGTTGGTGGGAAAAGTATGCCTCTCAAAATATTTTTATCTCTCAATTTAAGCTTTGAGCTCTGGCACCTCTACAAATCCCTACTTCCCTCCGCGAAGGGCCTTTCTTTTACTTTATGCAATTTTTATTTTTACTTGAGTCTCCATCTTCTCTTATAAAGCACCAACTAAGGGGCACTATGATCGTACTTGAGCATTGGGTGTAGCTAATATTCGAGTGTGTTTCATGAATGGATCAATGATTGAGCATAAGGGGCTAGGGATAACTTGCTTTAGTGTTGATATTTTGAAAGACATGGTTGCTTGTTGATATGCTTGAGTATTAAAGTCCTCATGTCAAAATTAGACTATTGCTTTGAACGATATAAAAGTCCAAATGTCCATGCTACAAAGAAAAAAATATGTGATGAACATGTTAGGCAGCATTCCACATCAAAAATTCTGTTTTTATCATTTACCTACTCGAGGACGAGAAGGAATTAAGCTTGGGGATGCTGATACGTTTCCAACGTATCTATAATTTTTTATTGTTCCATGCTGTTATACTATCATTTTTGGATGTTTTACAATCATTTTATATCAACTTTATATCATTTTTTGGGACTAACCTATTGACATAGTGCCTAGTGCCAGTTGCTGTTTTCTGCTTGTTTTTTACATCGCAGGAAATCAATACCAAACGGAGTCCAAACGCAGCGAAACTTTTTGGAGAATTTTTTTGGACTAGAAGACATCCAGTGGGCCAAAGAAGTACCGAAGAGGGGGCCCGAGGTGAGCACAAGACACCGGGATGTGCCCGGGCCCCCAGGCGCGCCCTGGTGGGTTGTGCCCATCTCGGAGACCTCCTGCACCGCCTCTTTGCTCTATAAATACCCAATGTTCCAGAAACCCTAGGGAGTTGATGGAAATCAATTCCACCCGCCGCAAGTTCCAGAAACCACAGTTCCAATCTAGACACCATCACGGAGGGGTTCATCATCCTCATTGGTGCCTCTCTGATGATGCGTGAGTAGTTCATTGTAGACCTACGGGTCCGTAGTTAGTAGCTAGATGGCTTTCTCTCTCTCGTTTGATTCTCAATACAATGGTCTCTTGGAGATCTATTTGATGTAACTCTTTTTGTGGTGTGTTTGTTGGGATCCGATGAACTTTGAGTTTATGATCAGATCTATGTTTTTATCCATGAAAGTTATTTGAGTCTTATTTGATCTCTTATATGCATGATTGCTTATAGCTTCATATTTCTTCTCCGATATTTGGGTTTTGTTTGGCCAACTTGATCTATTTATCTTGCATTGGGAAGAGGTGCTTTGTGATGGGTTCGATCTTACTGTGCTTGATCCCAGTGACAGAAGGGGAAACGACACGTATGTACCATTGCTATTAAGGATAACAAGATGGGGTCTATTTCTACATAAATAGATCTTGTCTACATCATGTTATCGTTCTTATTGCATTACTCTATTTTTCCATGAACTTAATACACTAGATGCATGCTGGATAGCGGTCGATGTGTGGAGTAATAGTAGTAGATGCAGGCACGAGTCGGTCTACTAATCTTGGACGTGATGCCTATGTAATGATCACTGCCTGGATATCGTCATGATTATTTGAAGTTCTATCAATTGCCCAACAGTAATTTGTTTACCCACCGTTTGCTATTTTTCTCGAGAGAAGCCACTAGTGAAACCTACGGCCCCCGGGTCTCTTCTTTAATATATTTGCCTTCACGATCTATTTTTTATTTGCTTTTATTTTCAGATCTATTAATCCAAAAATACAAAAATACCTTGCTGCAATTTTTACTTATTTATTTTATCTCGCATTCCCGCGAGATCTATTTATCCAATCTACTACAACTTTACCTATCCTTTTACCCGTGAGGGATTGACAACCCCTCTCTTATGTCGGGTTGCAAGTATTTGTTCTTTGTGTGCAGGAGCTGTTTACGTGGTGTTGCATGGTTCTCCTACTGGTTCGATAACCTTGGTCTCATCACTGAGGGAAATACCTACCATTGCTCTGCTGCATCATCCCTTCCTCTTTGGGGAAATACCGACGTAGTTCAAGCAAACATCAGGGCCCAGTAGCTTAATTAGCTAAATTAGATTAAAATTAGACTCTGAATTAGCCACTCTGTATGACAGGTGGGGCCCAGCTGTCAGGTTTGACCTGAACAGCTACGGTTGACCTGCTGATCTCATGCTGACGCAATAGTGCATTTCTGTTAACTAAAATAAATCCAGGAATTGTTTAAATATTTAGAAATTCGTAGAAATTCATTCGTAGCTCGGATGGAAAAACTTTCTACATGAAAGTTGCTCAGAACGATGAGACGAAGCCGACCGTGCTATCTGTTTCCATGTCAGGACCATCTACGGAGGTGGACCCATAACTTTTAGCCTGTTTTCAGTAGATGAATAGTGCATATACACCGGTTAATAATTCCAACTTAAATCCTAAAATAACTAATATGATTTAGACATGTCTTTAGGCAACCCTGCACTGCACGTTAGCATAGCATGCTCTGTGTTGCATATGTTTGCTGTGTAATTATCTGTTTCTTTCCCCTCTTCTATTCCGATAGACCCCAAGACCGACGCAGCTCAGGAGACCGATGACACTGTTGACGACCTTGCTTTTGCCGCCGAGCAACCAGGCAAGCACCCCCGTTTTGAACATGCCGATATCGCCTATTCTTTCTCTCTTATGCTTGCATTAGAAATTGTTGCTGCTGTTGTTTATCCTATTTCTGATGCATAGCCTATTTTGTAACTGTTGTTGATACCTACCTTCTTATCCTAAACTGCTTAGTATAGGCTGGATAGAGACCCACTAGAGACCCCACTTTGACCTAGTTGCCCCCACTGGATTATCAGATGACTCGATCAACATGATCGACAGCCAGGCCCCGGCACCGCACATCACCCCCCTTAGTTGTATGACACTGCAGCGTTACCATCGAGTGCCGAGGGTGATACCTCGTTTAGCACTTCTGATGTTAACTCTGTAGAGAGCTATTCGGTCGTGGTCATTGAGGGTGATTCCTCCTTCACCACTTCCGATAATGACGCCGTCATGCAACACCTCAAGTGTGAACCTTGAGGGTGATTCCTCCTAGGTTCACCTTGATGATTACATCGGGTGGAATTCCATCGAGGGTGATTCCTCAGGTTTTCCCCTGATGTTACGGACACACGGATACTTGGACTTTACAACTATTACTTGGAAAGGCGGGTCAACCCTGAGGGGTACCCGCGAGTGTTGGGAAGTCGAGTTGACCTGGAGGGTACCCAAGAGATAATTACGAGGCGTGGCAGGACATTCTTAGCCCTTGCCACAAGTCCTCGAGACAGGGCGACGAGGTCACATCGATCATGAGTCTCTGCTCATTACCGCACTACCAAAACACTAACGATTTGGATATTTGATTCGAGTGGGCCTCTGGCCCGATAGCACTAACCATCACGCGGGAATAGTTATGGGCACTCTGCATCGTGGTATCAGCCGAAAGCTCTGTCAGACGTCTAGTTTAGCATTGTGGCACGGTCGGATCGTGCCGGCCATCCGAGGCGGTGCTGGTATCCACCCTGCACACAATGACCCAGAGTGCAACGGGCGATGGGCCCAAAACCCCAGAGTGCTTAGGATGTAGACCAGCGGGGACCTCTCTGCTGAGCTCTAGGTAGGGCTGCGGTGTGTCGTTTGGCCGAGGCCGGGCATGACCCAGAAAAGTGTGTCCGTACGGAGTTAAGCGAGCGTGGTGGGTAAGTTGGTGCACCCCTGCAAGGAAGAACTAATCTATGCATAGCCGGATCCTCGGTAACGGACGCTCGGAGTTGTATCCCGATCGATACAACTAGAACTGGATACTTGTGATGAGATATGGATATTAGGGCTCTGGGATTGCTTTCTCACAGGAAGTCGAGAAAGGATCTCTGGGCGAGGTTGATACTTATTGCTACTACTACTTTATACTGTACTAATCTACACTCTTCTAATGCTGCAAGACCGCTGAAGATGCTAGTCTTCGATAGGACGCCTTCTCTCTATTCTGGCATTTCTGCAGCCCAGTCCACATATACAGCCTTACTTTGATAATGTTGCATATGTAGTGTAGATCCTTGCTTGCTGAGTACTTCGGATGAGTACTCACGGTTGCTTTGCTTTCTCTTTTCCCCATACCCGTTTGATGCAACCAGATGATGGAGCCCCGGAGCTAGCTTCCCTATCGACGATCACTACTACTACCCCGAGGATGGCTACTACTACGAGGTTGCCGACGACCAGGAGTAGGATCGGAGGGTCCCAGGCAGGAGGCAAGGGCCTTTTCGATCGTAGTGTTTCTTTTGCCCCGCCTTCTTAAGGCTTATCTGTCTTTTCTTTTATATCTGTACTCAAATAGCTGACGCTTGTAAGCGAGCTTATGTATTCGAGCCCTCGAGGCCCCTGGCTTGTAACATAAAGCTTGTATTATTTTAATTTGTGTCTAGAGTTGTGTTGTGATATCTTCAAGTGAGTCCTTAGGCTTGATCGTGTGCATTTGCGTGTATGATTAGTGCACGATTAAGCCGGGGGCGTCACAGTTGTGCAGAAGACAAAAAGAAGGAGATAGTCTCACATCAACTAGGTGTATCAACGGGCTATGGAGATGCCCATCATTAGATACCAATGTGAGTGAGTAGGGATTGCCATGCAATAGATGCACTAGAGCTATAAGTTTATGAAAGCTCAAAAAGAAACTAAGTGGGTGTGCATCCAACTCGCTTGCTCACGAAGACCTAGGGCAATTTGAGGAAGCCTGTCATTGGAATATACAAGCCAAGTTATATAATAAAAAATTCCCACTAGTATATGAAAGTGACAACATAGGAGACTCTCTATCATGAAGATCATGGTGCTACTTTGAAGCACAAGTGTGGTAAAAGGATAGTAGCATTGCCCCTTCTCTCTTTTCTCTCATTTTTTGTTCTTTTCTCTTTTTTTTATTTGGGCTTCTTTTGGCCTTTTTTATTTTTTGTAAAGTCCGGAGACTCATCCCAACTTGTGAGGGAATCATAGCTTCCATCATCCTTTCCTCACATGGGACAATGCTCTAATAATGATGATCATCACACTTTTATTTACTTACAACTCAAGAATTACAACTCGATACTTAGAACAAAAATATGACTATATGAATGCCTCGGGCGGTGTACCGGGATGTGCCACGATCTAGCATAGCAATGACATAAAAAAAAAGGACAAGCCATGAAAACATCATGCTAGCTCTCTTACGATCATGCAAAGCAATATGACAATGATGGTGCGTGTCATAATAAACGGAATGGTGGAAGTTGCATGGAAATATATCTCGGAATGGCTATGGAAATGCCATAATAGGTAGGTATGGTGGCTGTTTTGAGGAAGGGTATGTGGTGGGTGTAGTGCACCGGCGAAAGTTGCGCGGTACTAGAGATGCTAGCAATGGTGGAAGGGTGAGAGTGCGTATAATCCATGGACTCAACATTAGTCATAAAGAACTCACATACTTATTGCAAAAGCCTATTAGTTATTGAAACAAAGTACTACACACATGCTCCTATAGGGATAGATTGGTAGGAAAAGACCATCTCTCATCCCCGACAGCCACTCATAAGGAAGACAATCAATAAATAAATCATGCTCCGACTTCATCACATAACGGTTCACCATACATGCATGCTACGGGAATCACAAACTTTAACACAAGTATTTCTACCAATCCACAATTACACACTAGCATGACTCTAATATCACCATCTTTATATCTCAAAACAATCAAGGAATCAAACTTCTCATAGTATTCAATGCTCTTTATATGAAAGTTTTTATTATATCCCTCTTGGATGCCCATCATATTAGGACTAAATTCGTAACCTATGCAAATTACCATGCTTTTTAGAGAGACTCTCAAAATAATATAAGTGAATCATGAGAGTTCAACAATTTCTATAAAATAAAGCCACCCCCGTGCTCTAAAAAGATATAAGTGAAGCACTAGAGCAAAATTGCCTAGCTCAAAAGATATAAGTGAAGCACATAGAGTATTCTAATAAATTCACGATTCATGTGTGTCCCTCTCAAAATGTGTGTACAGCAAGGATGATTGTGACAAAATAAAAAGAAAAGACTCATATCATACAAGATGCTCCAAGCAAAACACATATCATGTGGTGAATAAAAATATAGCCTCAAGTAAATTTACCGATAGACGAAGACGAAAGAGGGGATGCCATCCGGGGCATCCCCAAGCTTAGATGCTTGGTTGGCCTTGAATATTACCTTGGGGTGCCTTGGGAATCCCCAAGCTTAGGCTCTTGCCACTCCTCATTCCATAGTCCATCAAATCTTTACCCAAAACTTGAAAACTTCACAACACAAAACTCAACAGAAAACTCATGAGATCCGTTAGTATAAGAAAATAAATCACCACTTTTTGGTACTGTTGTGAACTCATTCTTTATTTATATTGGTGTAATATCTACTGTATTCCAACTTCTCCATGGTTCATACCCTCCGATACTACCCATATATTCATCAAAATAAGCAAACAACACATAGAAAACAGAATCTGTCAAAAACAGAACAGTCTGCGAGGATCTGAATTGTTCTAATACTCTGTAACTCCAAAAATTCTTAAAAATTAGGAAAACATAGGAAATTTGTATATCAATCTTGTGTAAAAAATTCAGGGTTTTTTGCTCTCCAGTGAATTTAAAAAATTCTGTTACTGGATGCACAAGTTTCTGTTTTTCAGCAAGATCAAATCAACTATCACCGTAAGCCATCCCAAAGGTCTTACTTGGCTCAAACACTAATTAAAACACCAAAACACAATTACTACAGAGTTAACAATGTTTATTTATTGAAAAATAGAACCAAAAAACAAAAAACATAAAAATAAAATTGGGTTGCTCTCCAACAAGCGCTATTGTTTAACGCCCCTAGCTAGGAATAAAACATAGATATAGGTATTGTCATCTTTGGTATGCAATCCATAAGTAGCTCTCATAATAGATTCATATGGAAACTTAATTTTATTTCTTGGAAAGTGTTACATGCCCTTCCTTAATAGAATTGAAATCTAATGTTTCCTTCTTTCATATCGATAATTGCACCAATCGTTCTAAGGAAAGGTCTAGCAAGAATAATAGGACATGTAGGATTGCAATCTATATCAAGCACAATGAAATCTATGGGCACATAATTCATATTTGCAACAATAATAACATCATTAATTCTTCCCATAGGTTTCCTAATAGTGGAATCCACGAGATGCAAATTTAAAGAATAATCATCAAATTCACGAAAACCTAGCACATCACATAAAGTTTTTGGAATCGTGGAAACGCTAGCACCCAAATCACACAAAGCATGGCACCCATAATCTTTAATATTAATTTTAATAGTAGGTTTCCACTCATCATAAAGCTTTCTAGGGATAGAAACTTCCAGCTCAAGTTTTTCTTCAAAAGATTTCATCATAGCATCAACGATATGTTTAGTAAAAGCTTTATTTTGAGTATAAGCATGAGGAGAATTCAACATGGATTGCAATAAGGAAATACAATCTATCAAAGAACAATTATCATAATTAAAATCCTCGAAATCCAAAAGAGTGGGTTCATCACTACTTAAAGTTTTGACCTCTCCAATCCCACTTTTATCAATTTTTGCATTAAGATCTAAAAACTCCGAATCATTGGGACGCCTTGTAGCTAAAGTTGACTCATCTCCAGTCCCATATTTATCAAGATTTATATTAGAAAACAAATATTAAATAGGATTCACACCAATCACTTTAAGATCTTCATCATTATTATCACAAGAAATCGAAGAACATGTTTTAACAAACCAATCTCGCTTAGCACGCATCTTAGCGGTTCTTTCCTTGCACTAATCAATAGAAATTTTAATATCTTTAAGAGATTCATTAATATCATGCTTGGGTGGCATAGATCTAATTTTCAAAGAATCAATCTCAAGAGAAAGTCTATCAACGTTCCTAGCCAAATCATCAATCTTGAGCAATTTTTCTTCAACCATAGCATTGAATACTTTTTGCGAATTAATAAATTCTTTAATATTGTTCTAAAGATCAGAGGGCATCTTATTATAATTTCCATAAGAATTTTTGTAGGAATTACCATAATTATTAGAAGAATTACTAGGAAACGGCCTGGGGTTGAAATTACCTCTATACGCGTTATTACCAAAATTGTTCCTACCAACAAATTCACATCCATAGATTCATTATTGTTCTCAATCAAAGTAGACAAAGGCATATCATTAGGATCAATAGGAGCACTCTTACTAGCAAACAATTTCATAAGTTCATCCATCTTTCCACTCAAAGTATTATTTTCTTCAATCGCATGCACTTTTTCACTAGTGGAAGATCTTTCGGTATGCCATTGAGAGTAATTAGCCATAATATTATCTAGGAGTTTAGTAGCTTCTCCTAATGTGATTTCCATAAAAGTACCTCCCACGGCCAAATCTAAAAGATTTCTAGATGCAAAATTCAATCCGGCATAATTTTTTTGTATGATCAACCATAAACTTAAACCATGAGTAGGGCAATTTCTTATCATCAATTTCATCCTCTCCCAAGATTGTGCAACATGTTCATGATCAAGTTGCTTAAAATTCATTATATCGTTCCTAAGGGAGATGATCTTAGCGGGAGGAAAATACTTTGAAATAAAAGCATCTTTACATTTATTCCATGAATCAATACTATTTTTAGGCAAAGATGAAAACCAAGTTTTAGCACGATCTCATAGTAAAAATGGAAATAGCTTCAATTTAACAATATCATTATCCACATCTTTCTTCTTTTGCATATCACACAATTCAACGAAAGTATTTAGATGGGATGCGACATATTCACTAGGAAGGCCAGAAAATTGATCTTTCATAACAAGATTCTGCAAAGCGGCATTAATTTCATAAGATTCCGCACTAGTGGCGGGAGCAATCGGAGTACTAATAAAATCATTATTATTAGTATTGGAAAAGTCACACAACTTGGTATTTTCTTGAGACATCGTGACAAAGCAAGCAATCTAAAACACGAGCAACCAAAAAGCAAACGAAAAGACAAATGGAAGAAGGGTGAATAAAAAGGCAAATCTTTTTGTGTTTTTCTGAAATCGTTTTAGAAGTGGTGGAGGGGAAAGCGAGAGGCAAATGCAAATGATGTAATGCAAGAGATGAGAGTTTATGGTGGGTACTTGGTAGGCTTGATGTAGATCTGCCCGACAACGGCGCCAGAAATTCTTCCTGCTACTTCTTGAGCTTGCGTTGGTTTTTCCCTTGAAGAGGAAAGGGTGATGCAGCAAAGTAGAGACAAGTATTTCCCTCAGTTAAGAACTAAGGTATCAATCCAGTAGGAGATACAAGAAAGTATCCAATCTATGCACCTGCATAAACAATCAAACACTTGCACCCAACGTGATAAAGGGGTTGTCAATCCCTTCACGATCACTTGCAAAAGGTGAGATCTGATAGAGATAGATATAAAAACTTACTAAAACGTAAAACAAAATAAAAGTAAATAAATTGCAGCAAAGTATTTTTGGGTTTTTTGGTTTATAGATATGAAAATATATGATGGAAAATAGACCCGGGGGCCATAGGTTTCACTAGAGGCTTCTCTCTTGAAGGCAAATAATATGGTGGGTAAACAAATTACTGTCGAGCAATTGATAGAAAAGCGCAAAGTTATGACGATATCCAAGGCAATCATTATGCATATAGGCATCACGTCCGTGTCAAGTAGACCGACTCCTGCCTGCATCTACTACTATTACTCCACACATCGACCGCTATCCAGCATGCATCTAGAGTATTAAGTTCATAAGAACGGAGTAATGCCTTAAGTAAGATGACATGATGTAGAGGGATAAACTCAAGCAATATGATGAAAACCCCATCTTTTTACCCTTGATGGCAACAATACAAATACGTGCCTCGCTACCCCTACTTTGTCACTGGGTGAGGACACCGCAATATTGAACCCAAAACTAAGCACCTCTCCCATTGCAAGAAGAACTAATCTAGTTGGCCAAACCAAACCGATAATTCGAAGAGAAATACAAAGATATCAAATCATGCATATAAGAATTCAGGGAAGATTCAAATAATATTCATAGATAAACTAATCATAAATCCACAATTCATCGGATCTCGACAAACACACTGCAAAAGAATATTACATCGGATAGATCTCCAAGAACATCGAGGAGAACATGGTATTGAGAATCAAAGAGAGAGAAGAAGCCATCTAGCTACGGACCCGTAGGTCTGAAGTAAACTACTCACGCTTCATCGAAAGGGCAATAGAGTTGATGTAGAAGCCCTCCGTGATCGAATCCCCCTCCGACAGGATGCCGGAAAAGGCCCCAAGATGGGATCTCACGGGTACAAAAGGATACGGCGGTGGAAAAGTATTTTGGTGGACGCTTCTGGTCGTTTGGGAATATTTGGGAATATATAGAGGAAGAATTAGGGTTAGGAGAGCTCCGAGGGGCCCACAAGCCCTTAGGGCGCCCCTCTAGGGCGCATCCCCTGGCTTGTGGAGTCCTCGGGACTCCCCTGCCTTCAACTCCAA
This sequence comes from Thinopyrum elongatum, assembly GCA_011799875.1. NCBI lineage: Eukaryota > Viridiplantae > Streptophyta > Magnoliopsida > Poales > Poaceae > Thinopyrum > Thinopyrum elongatum. The sequence goes on from CM022299.1 coordinate 539,391,729, forward strand.
GTTTGCTGGGTGTCTTCTGGTCCAAGAAAAATCATCGCGAAAGTTTTATTCCGTTTGGACTCCGTTTGGTATTCCTTTTCTGTAAAACTCAAAAACAAGGAAAAAACAGAAACTGGCACTGGCACTGGGCTCTAGGTTAATATGTTAGTCCCAAAAATAATATAAAATAGCATATTAATGCATATAAAACATCCAAAACAGATAATATAATAGCATGGAACAATCAAAAATTATAGATACGTTGTAGACGTATCAGGAACAAGCAGGAAACGACCCCGTTATTCTTGCCCCGATCTAAAAGATGATGTGGTGGAGGAACTCATTGATCGGTGCGATGTCATCACCTCGGCTAGCATGGCAGGTTCGTTCAAGACCATACTCGACTCAACAAATAACATCATTACAAATAACCCAAGGGTTCAGGAGCGGTTCGATCTCCCCTATCTTCTTCGCCAAGACTCTGCTTGCTGGCGCGGGGACGACAAAAGCCTCGCCTTGCGCAAGTTGATGCCGCTTGATAATGATACGTGTGATGTTAATATGCCATCGCTTACGGGTAAAGCATGGGCAAGCGCAAATGGAGATTGGGTTGTTTATATTGGGTACAACTGTGAGTGGGAACTTGTGAATGTGTGCACTCGTCACCGGGTTCCACTTCCAAAAATCTCAGACTGCCATGAGGTTGATCACACAGATGATCTACGTACGTTCAATATGATCATGGTGACTGTCGTCTACAGAAGATAGCATTTTGTCGAGTTCCCAATCGCTCTTGGGATTATAGGAACACATGTGTTGTCGCTATCTTCGATAAGCTTGTTGCCGTCCTTAGTCCTTCGACTTGATGGATATTGCTCAAAAATCAGTTTCTGTACACGGATGTGTACTGTGATGCAATTCAATATGAGGGTCTTGTGTTTGTTTCCACAACTCGTGACACTGTTTTCGCATGGGATCCTTATTGTTTCGGTACGTTTGTCTTCCACTGTAATTATAATTGTTTCATTCACCATGCATGTGAGTTTAGTATCCCCGTACACTAATTAACCTATTTATGTTTTCCAAGGTCCTGTCAACATTCCCCCACCAATACTTGGAAAACTTTATAACCAAGGGGGAGATGACGATGGTGATGATCATGAGCATGAAGACGAGCAGGACCTACATACTCAGTGGCGCCTAGCAACTTATTCTGATGGATCACCTCTTCTTGTCTGTATACAGGGCACTATTGATGTTACAGAGGAAGCAGGTGTCATCTCCCATGTTCGCACTCTTCGGGCCTATTCCAACATCTGTTGCAGAGTATTTGGGATAGATACTAGTGTGCTAGCGCCAGCACCTTCTGCCTGGTTCAATATTGATGGTCTTGGGGAAAACTCGCTCTTCCTTGGACTAAACTATCCAATGATGGTGAAAGGCGATCCAGCTGCTGTTGGCAGAACGTTACTACCATTTATGAGAAGCAACTATATCTATACCTCAGACATTGCTATGGTTCCCTACCCTAGCTATCACAATATGTGTAATGATATAGGCCACTTCAACCTGGATGGCAAGTCTGGCGTTGGTCTCAATATTGACAATAGCTGGCCCTGCCCAGAGAATCACTAATGGTTCAAAGCAAGCGTTTCCAACGCCAAGGATTGGTTGACCTGAAGTTTATTTCATCACTTTGTTATTTGTTGTGTGATAAAAACTTTAGTATAATGTATCCTCGTTGTCGTTGTACATTGATGACTTGTTGTATGTAATACTAAATGATATGCCTGTGAAAAACTTACTAAATTTATTTATGAATGGCTTTCGAGTTGCTTCTCAGAGTGGGTGCTGCGATGCGGCAATTGTTTTTTCCCGAATACATAATTGTACATGCATTGCAACAGGTTATCGGATCAGTCCAATCAACAATAGTAATACTAGTTAGCTTCACATGCTTCGCGCGGCGGGCGGGTGTTTGTTGTATAGCTACGAATCCCATCATCCTAGGTCGTCGGATGAGTCCAATCAATGGTAGAAATTGCATTATGATGTTTGGATTCAAACTTTCAAAACTGCTGCACTATCTCTACGTCTACGTATACGTAATACGACAAGTTTTAAACATGAGACCAGCCATCCACCCTCTTAAAGAACACTTTTTAGCCTAGCACAGACTACAGGAAATTTGGCCATGGTGTTTGGTGGGCCATATGTTAATGTGTTCACTGTACGTGACCAGCACCTTGAATCCTCGATATATAGTAGGGTGGCATGGGCTAGAACAAGCATTCACATCTAGGAGTACGGCACACGCCACCAGCGCGACTCCCATTTGACACCATATTTCTTGGAGTCCGTGCTACAGCTATCGCTTCTCCCTCCTCGTTTCTCTAAACTCAGCCATCGCGTGGCGGGTGGGGTGGGGGTTTGCCGATAGTCGGTTTCATCAACTGCGGTCTCACTTGTAAGTGAAGATGCGAGACAACACTCGTTCCCCCCTTGAGCGGCGTGCCGGACCAACCGTGTGTTGTGGTGCGACGTGAACAAGGCAGGCTTTTCCTTTTGAACTTGTACTACTAGTAAGTTGTAATGCTTGGGTTCTGCTCCAGGCGCGACAGATAGATAGAAATAATGATTTTTCCTCAAAAAATAGAAAGAACAATTCAAAACGATAGCGCTGGGCTTTTCCCGCATGATAAGCGGGGGAGTTTTGCCAATTGCGGCCATCATCGCTTTCCTTACATGCGGTCCCACATGTAAGTGATATGCCTAGCCACTGTGCGTTTAGGGGTGGGCCGGAACGACTCTTCTAGGGTGAGCCTGCGCATCGGTCTGCTCGCACGCCTCCCGTCTACTCAAATACTCCGTCCTGATTTGTTGGTCCTTTCATGTTTTGTGTCAAATTTAGACCGTAGATTCAATTGATAAAATTTTAATGCATGTTACTAAAATTTATATGGTTAGATTCATATTTGAACATAGTTTCCAATGATACTATTTTTTGTTAATTGAATTCATAGTCAAAAATTGGCAGAAAACACTAAGGGGAACAATAAACCAGGTCAGAGGTAGTACCCCGCACGGCGCCTCCTAGTAGACAATTAATAGAGGGACGCGTATCAGCACTTAAATGGTTAGTAGAACGCCCACAGTTTCAATACTACTTCTGTTTCTGACTGTAACGTGGCAACTCTTTGTTCCAAAATGACATTGTTTTGGTTGTTTATGTGTGCGCCTTCGCAAATTGAACCACCACGCCCAGAAGTTTGAAATCCATTCCCATTTCTAGTATGGGACCTAAACATTCCCATTAGACATCAATATTAATATATAAGAAGTTTGGTTGTGGCGCAGTTCATGCATGGTACGTACAAAAGTTATGAAGTTGATGCACAAGATAAGAAAATTACAGTCTACATGGGATTGACACAAAAATAGATATGCATACAGATCCATCAACGACATCCTCTCGCCCTAGTGTGTCGGGTTACCAACTGATGTGTGAGGAGCAGCGGCGTTGGCGGTGAGCTCAATGTGCTTCTGAACAATGCTGTCCAAGGTTGCCCTGCGGTCCAAGAAGGCCAGGGTCCTATCATCCTCCTCTGGCACGTAGTAGTCCTTGTGGATGATTTGCTCATAGACGTGGGTGATTATGTCAATGGTGTCTTCCTGTGCCAGGCGCTGCGCGACGAGCGCGACCTCGAGGTGGACATTCTCTGGCGCGACGGCGGGCAGTCGCAGGGCCACCAGTGCATCGTAGAGGTTGTCACCATAGAGGCCGTTGAGGGTGGCGGGCATCTCAGAGCCTGGGCGCGTGGGCTGGAGGCGTACATCAAGGTCGTCCGCGAGCTTCTTGATGATGGTGAACTTGTCGAGGAAGCTGACAAGGACCTCATCGAACAAGGAGACAAAGCTGTCGTCCAAGAGGCCTTTCGCCCTGGCGGCCTCAAGCACGACCTGGAGACATTCCTCAGTGCTGGGCTGCAGGCCGGCATCGTGGACCATCTGGCACAGCCAGCTCATGCTCGCGCTCATCGCCTCCATGGGTCTAGCTTCTAGTCAACTAATCTTGCGATTGGAGTGATCACTCTTGCCCTTGGCTAGGTTGCGTAGGTGTGTAGGATTTCATAGATTGGACTGGCGGGGAGCCTTTATATGAGAAGTGCAGACTGCGTTGCATTCACGTGTGTGTTGTCCATCTACTCCTCGACCCTTACCCCCTCTGTACCGGTGCAGTATAGTTATCTCACCGAGAACAAGTTGGGGGAAAACGAGAGAACTTGATGTTTATTTTGTAACTAATGTCATTGCATGCAGAGAATTGAGCACTACTAGTACATGTTGTGCTACTCCACGTCTCCTATTGGGGGAAAACGAGAGAACTTGATGTTTATTTTGTAATTAGTTTCAAGTCATTGAATGCATACGCACCCCATGTCTCCTATTGGCCAATTTCTTTTTTCGTGGCAAAAAACAGGGAACGAGGTGCGTAGTTAATGCACCGCGCCTAAAAGTTTTGGGATTATTTGGTTTTCGTAACGTGACTAATGCACCAGTACGGAGGGAGTACAATAGTAGTCTGATTGATGAGATTTCAGATTTGAGCCATTTACCGGAAGGGAGAGTGTATAATTTCATCGGAAATGACATAAAAAAATGAATAAAACAATACTCCATGTATTTATTTACGGAGGGTGTAGTATATTTTTTGTGACATGCGTTACTAGATATTGCTAGCCAAATACTAAATCCAGACGGAGGTGGTAGTTCTAGTGAATCCAGACGGTGGTAGTACTAGTAGTACTACCAATGTAGTAGTACTGTACGACACGTTGGTCAAATTATTATGTGCTGCTCCTCACAGTTAAGTGACAAGACCGTGCGCCGGGGATGACACCTGAGTGTAGGCAGCGTGTTTGCCATACCAAAGTCAGCCTCACCGTGCGCAGTCACTATCATCATGGCTGTAGAGCTAGCTTGCTTACAACTAGCCGTGTTCGACATAATTTCCCATGCGTTGCCATGAGTAATAGTAAATATTGTACTCGAGTAATAGGTATATCGTTGCCACACCTATGCACGTGAACATTTATCGTAATATAGTACCTCGTGCTGGATAGTCTTAATATTACAAGTTTCAAACTGATATTACAAATGCTAGGAGTAATGCTGCACCTACGAAGAGGGAATTATTAGGAAGTTTATGTAAGAACTTTCATTACTTTAGGTGCATGCAGCATTATCATACAAACTAAAATCCGCTGCCATGACAAGTCAATAATGGGCAAATAAATTTTCCAGTCTCTTGCGACTTGATGGTTCAAAAACAAATTTAGCTTCTATGGAGCCTTTGTCATTTAGGCTTGGACGCTTGCGGTGATCAGCACGCCAGTCATTGTTGCGCCAGAGAACACCAAACCTCATTAGCTTGAGCACACTTGCCTCCAGAACAAATAACCTGGCCAATTTAATCTTAGATGTGGAGCCTCGGTAGTCGATCAAATCAATTTCTGTCAGATGGAGATCAAGGCATTCATGAGATTGTTATATTACAGCACATTTTTCACGTTCGGGTCTTTTTTTATCTGCAAAAGAAGATAACATATTAGAGCAGCTGGCTGTATAAGATTGCATGTCATCAGGAGCTACCAATATCATTCCCTCATACGATAGGGTTGGCTATAGGGCTGGTTCTAAGGCTAGTGATAATTTTTCACTCTCTCTCTCTTTCTCTTTCCTCTCATTTACCTAGGAGCACGTGAAAAGCTCGGGCATTTGTTGCCTTCCACTATGTGGCCGATGCCATACTTCTCAAAAGTATGCCACATACTAATACGCATCGATGTCAAATCAAAAGATTTTGGCACCGCTCTAGCAATGTGAGAGAGTTGGCACCGCTGTGCACACAGACCCACATGTATAAACAAATCAATCAAATCAACTACACCAACCTCTCCCTCTCCCAAACAAGTGTTTTTTTATTGCTTTAGTCCTCTCCCTCTCCCACGCAAGTGTTTTTTCATTGCGTGAGTTAATTTGGACTTATTTTGGGGCACCAGGTGAGCAGTGGAGGGCATCGATGCCAAATGCATCAAAAGTGAATTTGGCACGTGTTTTGGCCTACATAGTGGAGGGCCGTTATATTTGTACTTGTTGGGGAATGTTGCATGGAAAACAAAAAAAATTCTACGCACACGCAAGATCTATCCATGGAGATGCATAGCTACAAGAGGGGAGAGTGTGTCTATGTACCCTCGTAGACCATTTAGCGGAAGCGTTTATCATTGTGGTTGATGTAGTCGAACACCTTCACGATCCAACCGATCAAGTACCGAACGTACGGCACCTCCGCGTTCAGCACATGTTTAGCTCGATGACGTCCTCGCCATCTTAATCCAGCAAGACAGGCGAAGTAGTAGATGAGTTCCAGTAGCACGACAGCATGGTGACGGTGGTGATGCAACTATCTCTGCAGGGCTTTGCCGAGCACTATGAAAATATGACCAATGACGAACTAGAGGGAGAGGGGCGCCACACACGGCTAGGGAATCATGGTGTGTGTTGCCCCTCTACCTACACACATATATATAGGTGGGGGAAGGAGGGGAGGCAGCCTAGGGTTCCCCCAAGGGGGCCGGTGGCCACCATTGGCCCCTGCCCTAGCCGCGCCCCCTTGCCTTCTTAGGCGCGCGGGGAAAGGCAGGAGGGGGTGGCGCCCCCCTTTCCTTTCTCCCATGAGGAGGGGAAGGCAGGAGGGGCTAGCCCTCCCCCTTTCCTTCCCTAGGGCCGGCGGCCAGGGAGAGGGTGCACCAGCTCCTTGTGGGCTGGTGTGTGCCTCCCCTTGGCCCATTAGGCCCATATAATCCCCGTAGGTCTCCCGGAACCCCTTCCGGTGACCCGATGAATACCCGATACATCCTGAAACCTTTCCGGTGACCAAATAGCATCATCCTATATATCAATATTTACCTCCAGGCCATTCCTGAGCTCCTCGTCATGTCCGTGATCTCATCCGGGACTCCAAACAACATTCGGTCACCAAATCACATAACTCATATTATACTATATCATCAAGAACGTTAAGCGTGCAGACCCTACGGGTTCGAGAATGATGTAGACATGACCGAGACGCCTCTCCGGTCAATAACTAATAGCGGGACCTGGATGCCCATATTGGTTCCTACATATTCTATGAAGATCTTTATTGGTCGAACCCTTATGACAACATACGTAATTCCCTTTATCTGTCGGTATGTTACTTGCCCGAGATTCGATCGTCGGTATCTTCATACCTAGTTCAATCTCCTTACCGGCAATTCTCTTTACTCGTTCCGTAATACATCATCTCGTAACTAACTCCTTAGTCACTTTGCTTGCAAGCTTCTTGTGATGCTGTATTACCGAGAGGGCCCAGAGATACCTCTCCGATACACGGAGTGACAAATCCCAATCTCGATTCACGCCAACTCAACAGGCACCTTCGGAGATACCTATAGAGCATCTTTATGATCACCCAGTTACGTTGTGACGTTTGATAGCACACAAGGTATTCATCCGGTATCCAGGAGTTGCATGATCTCGTGGTCGAAGGAATATGTATTTGACATTAAGAAAGCAGTAGCAATAAACTGAACGATCATATGCTAAGCTAACAGATGGGTCTTGTCCATCACATCATTCTCCTAATGATGTGATCCTGTTGTCAAGTGACAACTCATTTCCATGGTTAGGAAACCTTAACCATATTTGATCAACGAGCTAGTCTAGTAGAGGCTTACTAGGGACACGGTATTTTTTATGTATCCACACATGTATTTAAGTTTTCGATCAATACAATTCTAGCATGAATAATAAACCTTTATCATGAATAAGGAAATATAATAATAACAACTTTATTATTGCCTCTAGGGCATATTTCCATCAGTCTCCCACTTGCACTAGAGTCAATAATCTAGATTAAATTGTAATGAACCTAACACCCATGGAGTCTTGGTGCTGATCATGTTTTGCCCACGGAAGAGGTTTAGTCAATAGGTCTGCCACATTCAGATCCATATGTACTTTGCAAATTTCTATGTCTCCATCCTTGACCTTTTCACGAATGGAGTTGAAGTGTCTCTTGATGTGTTTGGTTCTCTTGTGAAACCTGGATTCCTTCGCTAAGGCAATTGCTCCAGTGTTGTCACAAAAGATTGTCATTGGACCCAATGCATTGGGTATTATACCCAGATCGGATATGAACTCCTTCATCTAGACTCCTTCATGCGCTGCTTCCGAAGTAGCTATGTACTCCGCTTCACACGTAGATCCCGCCACGATGCTCTGCTTGGAACTGCACCAACTGACAGCTCCACCATTCAATATAAATATGTATCCGGTTTGTGACTTAGAGTCATCCGGATCAGTGTCGAAGCTAGCATCGACATAACCTTTTACGACGAGCTCTTCGTCACCTCCATAAACGAGAAACATATCCTTGGTCCTTTTGAGGTACTTCAGGATGTTCTTGACCGCTGTCCAGTGATCCACTCCTGGTTTACTTTGGTACCTCCCTGCCAAACTTATGGCAAGGCACACATCAGGTCTGGTACACAGCATGGCATACATAATAGAACTTATGGCTGAGACATAGGGAATGACTTTCATTTTCTATCTATCTTCTGCCGTGGTCGGACTTTGAGTCGACTCAATTTCACACCTTGCAACACAGGCAAGAACCCTTTCTTTGACTGGTCCATTTTGAACTTCTTCAGAACTTTGTCAAGTTATGTGCTTTGTGAAAGTCCTATTAAGCGTCTCGATCTATCCCTATAGATCTTGATGTCCAATATATAAGCAGCTTCACCGAGGTCTTTCATTGAAAAATTCTTATTCAAGTATCCTTTTATGCTATCCAGAAATTGTATATCATTTCCAATCAGCAATATGTCATCCACATATAATATCAGAAATGCTACAGAGCTTCCACTCACTTTCTTGTAAATACAGGCTTCACCATAAGTCTGTATAAAACCATATGATTTGATCACATCATCAAAGCGTATATTTCAACTCTGAGATGCTTGCACCAGTCCATAGATGGATCGCTGGAGCTTGCACACTTTGTTAGAACCTTTAGGATCGACAAAACCTTCTGGTTGCATCATATACAACTCTTCTTTAAGAAACCCGTTAAGGAATGCAATTTTGACATCCATTTGCCAGATTTCATAATCATAAAATGCGGCAATTGCTAACATGATTCGGAACTTAAGCATCACTACAAGTGAGAAAGTCTCATCATAGTCAACCCCTTGAACTTGTCGAAAACCTTTCGTGACAAGTCGAGCTTTGTAGACAGTGATATTACCATCAGCGTCTGTCTTCCTCTTGAAGGTCCATTTATTTTCAATGGCTTGCCGATCATTGGGCAAGTCTACCAAAGTCCATACTTTGTTCTCATACATGGATCCTATCTCAGATTTCATGGCCTCAACCATTTGTCAGAATCTGGGGTCATCATAGCTTCTTCATAGTTTGTAGGTTTGCCATTTTCTAACAACATGACTTCCAGGACATGATTACTGTACCACTCTGGTGCGGAACGTGTTCTGGTCGACCTATGAGGTTTAGTAGTAACTTGATCCGAAGTTTCATGATCATCATTAGCTTCCTCTCTAGTTGGTGTAGGCATCACGGGAACGGTTTTCTCTTATGTGCTACTTTCCAATTCGAGAGAAGGTACAATTACCTCATCAAGTTCTACTTTCCTCCCAGTCACTTCTTTCGAGAGAAACTCCTTCTCTAGAAAGGACCCATTCTTGGCAACAAAGATCTTGCCATTGGATCTGTGGTAGAAGGTGTACCCAATAGTTTCCTTAGGGTATCCTATGAAGATGCACTTCTCCGATTTGGGTTCAAACTTATCAGGCTGAAGCCTTTTGACATAAGTGTCGCATCCCCAAACTTTAAGAAACGATAGCTTAGGTTTCTTTCCAAACCATAGTTCATACGGTGTCATCTCAACGGATTTAGACGGTGCCCTATTTAACGTGAATGCGGCTGTCTCTAATGCATAACCCCAAAATGATAAAGGCAAATCGGTAAGCGACATCATAGAACGCACGATATCTAATAAAGTACGGTTACGACATTCGGACACACCATTACGCCGTGGTGTGATACGTCTCCATCGTATCTACTTTTCCTAATGCTTTTTCTCTTGTTTTGGACTCTAATTTGCATGATTTGAATGAAACTAACCGAGACTTACGCTGTTTTTAGCAGAACTACCATGGTGTTGTTTTTGTGCAGAAATAAAGTTCTCAGCATGGAACGAAACTTTTTGGAGAATTATTTCAGAATATATAAAAAATACTGGAGCCAAGAACCACCGGAGGGGGGCCCCTGGTTGAGCACAACCCACCAGGGCACGCCCCCCTCCAGGCGCGCCCAGGTGGGTTGTGCCCTCCTGGTGGCCCCGCAGACCCTAATTCCGACGCTATAAAATCCTATTTTTGGAGAAAAAAAATCAGGGAGAAAGTTTCATTGTGTTTCACGATACGGAGCCGCCACCACCTCCTGTTCTTCATCGGGAGGCAAGATCTGGAGCCCATTCAGGGCTCCAGAGAGGGGAATCTTTGGTCTTCGTCATCGCCAACCCTTCTCCATCGCCAATTCCATGATGCTCCCCACCGGGAGTGAGTAATTCCTTCGTAGGCTCACTGGTCGGTGAGGAGTTGGATGAGATTCATCATGTAATCGAGTTAGTTTTGTTAGGGCTTGATCCCTAGTATCCACTATGTTCTGAGATTGATGTTGTCATGACTTTGCCATGCTTAATGCTTGTCACTAGGTGTTGCGATGGAACGCGATCACCTATGGGACCGTCGGCCCCTTGTGGTTTGGCAGGGGGGAGTTCGCATCGCACAAAGAGCGGAGGCCATGGGACAACACGGCAGAGGTGACGCAAGTGGTTTTTACCCAGGTTCGGGCCACCGCGAGGCGTAAGCCCCTACTCCTACTTGGGTGGATTGATGGAAGGACAGTGGTGAACGCACAGCTCTCGAGCCTGGCAAGGTCGCCTCAGGAGAAGCAGCTACGCGCGTATGAGTACACGAGGGTCCGAATCCCTTCTAAGGTTGCCATGGCCCTCCTTTTATAGGCTAAGGGGTTACCACAATGGCAAAACAGTCATTATCCAGTGATTAGATAGCCAACAGTGCTATCATACCTAACTCTGGCAGTTAGGACAAAATGCATTAAATGCACTGCTAGGTGTCACGCTGTGGATGCAGCCCAGCAGGCCTACCGCGCCACTTAGTCATCTTCCACCTGTCTGCTGGACACGCCTCTGGACGGGTGTCATACGGAGGTGATCTTCCTTCCAAATGGCTACCACATGCCAAATCACAGCCACTTAATCATCTAGAGGCTTGACACCACACCGATAGGTGACTTGCGTTGCGATGCGGTGGACCAGCGGAGTCTTCACGGGGATGAAGGCCGCTAAAGGCCCCGGCAACCCTTCCGGGGAAATCTTCGGACTTGTCTTAGGGGCGGCCTCAACCTGACTAGGCTTGCCTGCCCGGTAAGGGAGGCTTTTCCTTGGTGATACCTTTGTTCTCTTGGCTTGTCTTGGTCTTCTTGATCCGCCCTTTGATTCCTCAAAGAGCTATCTCTCTGGCTTGGTTTTGTCTTGAATGCTTGGTACTGTTAGCTTCCTTGCTGCTATGATTGTTTACAGGCCGGGCAACACATGTGAAGGTTTGTTGCACTGACAGGAGCCCCCGGGCCTGGTCCAAACGTGCTGTCGAGCATCGTTGGGGTAGGACCTATCAGGCACACAGGCAGGACACTTGTGATGATATTCTCTTCTTTCTTGATATTTCCCTTGCTTTTTCATTAACCTGTGCTTGGGTCAGTTTTCGGTTTTCCCGCGCGTCGTGCGATGCCAAATGCGGTGGGGCCATCTCTGTAATGGCCCGTGAATGAATTTATCCCACGGGGAAGTAACTGCTATTTCACCCATCCCACCACGCCCCTATCTTTCGCCACGTATGTCGCATGCATCGCGTGGGGTAGGTAACGAAGGCGCGTGGTGCGGGAAGGAGCGCTGTGGCAAAGACCCAAACCTCCCAGATTTGTGCAAGAGGGTGGTAGGCGGGCCCGGTCATCGGCAGTGGCTTGGACGGGTTGGATTTGAAGGAGCCCTTGGGGGGTGAAGGATCAGCCCCCGGTCCCAGCCTGCCTATAAAAGGGGGTGCGAGAGGGAGCGGAGGCATTAATCCATGCACCTCTTCCTTCTTCTTCCTTGCCTCCTCCTTCGCCATGTCGAGAGGGGGAGACCGGGGCCAAGCCCTGGGCTCTAGCTTGGGGGTGGCGATGCCAAAAGCTTATGTTGATGCTCGGGGGGTGAGTCTGGTCCGGAGCCGCGATAGGCATAGTGGTCGTAGCGGGGGCGGTCGTAGTTTGTGGCGGTGTACCTGTGTATGCCATATTGACTCCGGTATGGGAGGTGCTGCGCTTCTCCATAATGGTGAAGCGCTTGTCCTCTTCATGTGAGCTAGTCTCCCGGAGAAGAGGAGTCGCCCCTGCTACAAGCTGTTGGGGCTTGTTAACCTGTTGGTGGAGTTCTCAGGGCTTCTAGTGCACGCCTGCGGTGCCGTGCTCGGGGTTTTAGTAATCCCAGCACTGCTCCCTCCGGCAAGGTTGGGGATGACGCTGAAGATCGCGGCGCCCTCCTGCCCGCCAAGGTGGGGAGTGGTGCTTCCCGTGCGCCTCGGGCACCGCCACCACCGTCAGCCGCTTCTTCAGGGAGGTGACGGGCCAAGGGCCCGGCGTCCTCCCGGAGCGACAGTGACGAGGAAGAAACGGGCAAAGACTATCGGTGTTCTGGGAACCAGGGTACCCAGACTTGCCTGCCTGCAGCCCATGGCGTGGCTCCTTCGACAGCCTGGTACGGCCCATTTCCATGACCACCAGGACAAGACCCTCGCGAGGGGCCTGGACACGCAAGGCGGACAACGCCAAGACCTCCCGAGGGAGCGGCCTCCCCAGGCGGCCTCCCGAGGAGCAGAGATTTCTATGCAGGTACCCAGCCTCACGAGGCTGCGATGACATGAGCCATGACGACCAAGGCCAGGCGGGCGCCAGCGGGCGCAGAGAAGACAGTTTCCCTTTCGGTGCTAAGGGAGCAAGGACAGACGTGGGTTCCCAAGGATCCCTCCAAAGGTTTCCATTCCGGTACAATGAGACCAAGACCATGAGCTCGGCAGGATGGAGGTCATCACCGAGCGCACCGCTGCGTCACGACCAGAAGCTTTGCAGGCGAAGACCACCTTTCGTCAGGATTAGATATACTACTTGTCCCCTTTCAAATTGGTCGTTGTGGGATCCCTTCCCGCCTAAGTTTCCAGGGAAGAGGACCGAGGCCTCTATAAATATAGGTTAGCCACCACCCACTGGTACAGCGAGGTGCTATACAAACGGTTTTTAACCCCTTTCCGCAACGGCGTTTGGACCCGTCGCCAAGTGAGTGACTGCGATAGGGGGGTCCTTCCCGCACGACCCAGAAACCGTTGGGGATAGGGAGCCTTGATGCATACAGTTGTCCCTATAAAACTGTTTCTGATATCTCGAATATCCCAAACGCTTCATCCTTGCTACTCGTTTGTGCTCGCATTGCCATCGTAGTCGGAGTTCTGTGGTTTTACCTAAAACCAGGCACATTCCAGGCACGGGAGTTTTCCAGGCATGTACCAAACTGGCTCTTCATTTACGATGCCTGGCACATCACAAATAGTTCATGATTGTAAACCGTGTACGATTGGTCGACAATCACACACATTTAGTTTTCCCGCACCGTTTGTGATATTGTCTGACATCACACACGCTTTGCAAACTGTAAGTGCATCTAGTGCCCCTTAGTGATTTTGTTGTATTGAAGACTTATAGGTTAAGGGACTAATGTGTTTGTGAGTGTACATAGGTTATATAAGTCTCTGAGGAGTTTGATATTTACGAAGAAAGTCGACCCCTAAAAATGAATGTCTTCATTTGAAGACTTTGGTTTTCTTGAAGACTTTGAAAATGAGGAAATTGGTGTGACCTTGAAGACATTGATATTGATGCGAGGATTATGAAGCGTGAAGACTTTTGTTTTCGTAGTTTCATTTTATCATTCTTGAGTCATAGGAAACACCGTACTGTTAAAGGGGGTCCAGGTAAAACTAAGGAAAAGTTTCCAAGTGATGCTCATCTCAAAGCCTACACCTACCCAATCCTTCGAGTGAAGCCTTTGGAAATCTCATATAGTTCGGTCAATTTCTTCACTGAGAGAGACGAAGATCTTCTGCTCTCTGAGGAATTTGTTCTCACTGAGGAGTTAGGAATTTGCCAGTGCAGATTGCCTACAAGTGAGGAACATGATAGCCCTGAGGAATTTGAGAGCTCAAATTTCTGACCATTGCTGTGCTATGCGCCAGTTGTCCCAAATATCTTATCCACCTAACGGTCATATCATTGAAGGGCATTTATGTCTTATCATGTCGGGCTGCTCCCCGGCTATAAATAGCCACCCCCTCCAACCACTAGCTGGTTGGCTGCTCCGAGAGAAACTGACACTTGTCATTTAGAGCATCCCATCCTCCGAGGACTTTGAGAGAAAATCATCCGTGAGGAAAAACCCAAAACCCAAACACCTACAACCCAAAGTGATTTAGCATCACTGAAGAGATTGTTCCTGTGTGGAACCGATGCTTGTTACCTTTGAAGACTGTGCATCTTCCAGACGGTTAGGCGTCATGGTCTAGAGCATCCAAGAGGAATTGTGGATCGCCGAGTGACCAAGTCTGTGAAGGTTTGGAAGTCACCTAAAGACTTACCACGAGTGATTGGGCGAGGTATGTGTGACCTTAGCTCAAGGAGAATACAGTAAGGACTGTGTGTCCTTTGGTTTAAATACCAAGCTGCTCCAACCAGTCGTACAACTATCACAGCAGTTGGAACTGGTCTACCAAATCATTGTCTTCACCGAGCTACTGGTTCTATTTCCTCAACCCTTTCATTTCCTTGCTCATGTGTTGATGAAATTGATCGTTACTGTTTGAAGACTTTGACTGAAGACTTTCTCAATTTCCTCAATCATATTTCTTCAGTCATCTTGTCTTCTGCCTGCTTATCCTATTTACACGCTACCTGTGCTTTGTGTATGTTTCATTTCATCATGATGACCATGCTACTATCTTGTTATGCATGCACTTGAGTACTTATTCCGCTGCTTGTAGTTCGTCACTTAGCAAATTCCTCAAGTAGTATTTCCTCAGTGACGAATTTGTAAAAATCACCTATTCACCCCCCTCTAGTCAATATAACGCACTTTCAATTGGTATCAGAGCAAGGTACTCCCTTGTTCTGTGTGATTTTGGTTTAACCACCTGGAGTTTTAGTTATGTCAACTGCAGGCATGATCAAGGTCTCGGCTGGGTGTCCTACCTTCGATGGGACGGACTACCCCTACTAGGAGCACAAGATGCGCATGCATCTTGAGGCAATTGACAATGATCTCTGGTACGTTGTGGAAAATGGCGTTCCCTCCGTCACTCCTTCTGTGAACGCTGCTGATGTGAAGAGATTCAAGCAACTCGACTCTCAAGCGAAGAATATCGTATGTGGCCATCTGAGCAAAGGAAAGTACGGCAGAGTGAGTGCTTTGGAGTCTGCAAAGCTTATCTGGGACAGGCTGTCCAAGGTCAACGAAGGAATCTCAACCCAACGTGATTCTCGAGTTGACATTCTTCGCAATCTCTTCAACCACTTCAAAAGACTCGAGAATGAAAATGTTCAACAAACCTTCGATCGCCGCACTGACATCTCAAATGAGCTTCAAGCACTTGGTGCCACTGACATCATCGACCATGAGGTGGTGAAGAAATTTCTGAGATCACTTGATTCCTCATTCGATACACTGGCACTGATGATTCAAGAATGTGGAGACTACAAGTCACTAGATCCTGCTGATATCCTTGAGAGGCTGAACACTCAAGAATTCCAACAAGCTGAGAAGAGAGATCTCTATGGGCCAAGCTATGGAAGATCACGCACACTGAAGGACAAGGCAGTTTCCTCATCTGAAGGAGAAGATTCTGATAGCAGCCTTGGTGACCCTAAAGAACTAAGCCAGGAACTAGCAATGCTCGTGAGGAAATTCCAGAAGTTCTCAAGGCGTGGTCGCTTTCGAAGATCTTCAAGAGGTGATGACATGAGATCAGATTCCTCATCCCGCGATTACATGAAGAGGACTTGCCACAAATGCAAGAAACCTGGTCACTACATAACTGATTGTCCTCAGTGGGTGAAGGAATCAAAGAAGAAGAAATACAAGGATGATAGTTCAGACGACTCAATGAAAAAGAAGAAATCTTCAAAGTCCTCATCGTCAAAATCTCCAAAGACTTCATCTCACAAGAAGAGCAGTTCCAAAAAGGCTCGGGCATTCATTGGCAAGGAAATGGACTCTGAAGCTGAATCTGAGGAAAATGAGGAAGAGGAGGAATCTGAGGAGTCAGACTCTGGTGTGGCGAGCCTAGATCTCGCTACTGCTTTCGTCAGCAAGTCCATCTTCAACACTGAGGAAAATGGCTTCCCCAACACTGCTGCCGACGGCGACGATGACTATGCTCCCACATATTGCTTCATGGCAAAAGGTGCCAAGGTACTCAAATATCCCTCCTCTGAATCAAGTGAGGATGAATTTGATGAAAATCTCAAACCTAGCTATTCCAAACTTGCTAATATTGCCATAAAACAACAAAAGGCTTTGGAAAAGGTTCAAAATCTGCTAGATAAAAGTGATGACCTATTGGGTGAGGAAATGAGTCGAACTCAAACTCTGACTGATAATCTTCAATGACTACAGTCTAAGTTTGATAACCTTCAAGGTCATCATGAAACACTCTTAGCCGATCATGAGAAGCTTTCTTATGAATTTCTTCAGAGAAAGCAAGATCTCGAGAAGATAAGGGTGAGTCATGAAGATCTTCAGAAGGAAAATGACACATTACTTGCTCAATAGACCAGTTCCACCGAGGAAGAATTTATTCCACCATGTTTGAAATGCATTGAACGTGAATCTGCTAATTCTTCACCTGAAAGTTCAAATGCTTCTATTGCTGCAAATTCTTTAACTATCTTTGTGGTCACAAATTCCTCATCTGAGGACACCACAAGTATTACTGACGAAAATGCAGGGTTGAAGGAATTGTATGTGACAGGCATGTACAAATGCCTCAAAGGGCATCAGACTCTTTGTGATGTGCTCAAAAAGCAGATCTTCAACAGGAACCCTAGGAAAGAGGGTATTGCCTTTGAGAGGAAACTCAATGCCGATGGAACCTACTGGAAACCTGAGCAGTATCCCAAAACCACATGGATTCCTACAAAAAGACCTCCCGTAGATCCATCCACCTTATCTGGCTTTACATGTGAATCTTGATATTCATTTGATGAGTCATTTGACTCCAACTATAAGCTGTTCAAAAATCAAAATGGTGAAGTATTTGCTAGATATGTTGGAATTAACTGCAGGAACGGTCCTCCTATGAAGAAAATCTGGGTTCCCAAAAGGTGCCTTGAAAGTCTTCAGGTAAATGTCCTCATGACACCACCTGTGAGGAATAGGAACCCCAGATCAAAATCTTCATATGGATCAAATTCCTCATATGAGCATCATCGTGCTAATGCATCTGTTTCGCAGGGAAACTCTAAGAGTCGTGAATATGTGCATTATTCTTCAAATCATTATGTTCATAAGTCCTCGAAGAATTTCTCTGCTTATTCATATGCATACTCTAACCCCTCCTGTGAAACAAAGCGCACTGGCTTCAATGCCACCTTTCTCTTATGGAGCTCGCAGAATGATGAACTCTTTGCCACCCCTCCAGATGTGGGTGGTGAAGAAAAAGAACTAATCTCTTATGCAGGGTCAGGTCTCTAGACGAACTTGAATGTATGATGAATTTGCTGGAGACCTGAGAGTGCTTGAAAGGACGCAAGCTAATCATGAAGAAATGATTTGCTCATTTCTCACATCCTCATACTGCTATATCTGTTGCACTATTTGATGAAATTCTATCTGATGAATTTGATGTCATATTCTTCACTCTGAAGTATATGAGTTCGTAAGATGCACTAATTCATCCGCAGGATGAATCACCCAAAGCTACTGAGTGGGTCCTCGATAGTGGATGTACAAATCACATGACCGGTGACAAGAGCTTACTGATGGACTCTGCTTTATCTCCATCGCATCTGAAGCATATCACCTACGCTGACAAAGGCAAAAGCAAGGTATTGGATCTAGGTAGGGTTGCAATCTCAAAGGATCGACACATGGACAAAGTCATGCTTGTCGAGTCCCGTGGATTCAACCTTATGTCTGTCTCAATGCTTTGTGATCTTGATATGGTTGTCGTCTTTGGCAAATATCGCTGCTTAGTGCTCATGGAATCTGACAATTCCAAAGTCTTCGAAGGCTTTAGGAGAGGAGACTTGTATATTGTTGATTTCTCTGCAGGACCACAGCCTGCCACATGTCTACTTGCAAAAGCTTTAGAAGGCTGGCTATGGCATCGTCGACTCGGTCATGCTGGCATGAGGAACTTGCACACACTTGTGAAGAAGAAGCACGTCATTGGCATTGAGGGTGTCAAATTCCTCAAAGATCATCTTTGCGGGGCTTGTGAGGATGGAAAGATGACCAGATCCAAGCACCCCTTGAAGACTATCATGACTACCACTCGTCCTTTTGAATTGCTTCACATGGATCTCTTTGGCCCTACTCATTATGCCACACTAACAAATGCAGCATCTCTGTATGGCTTTGTTATTGTTAATGATTATTCTTGTTACACCTGGGTGCATGATGTCTGCTAGAACTACGTCGGTTTTTCCCCAGAGAGGGAGGGATGATGCAGCACAGCAACGGTAGGTATTTCCCTCAGTGATGAGACCAAGGTTATCAAACCAGTAGGAGAACCACGCAACATCACGTAAACAGCTCCTGCACACAAAGAACAAATACTTGCAACCCGACGTGTTAAAGGGGTTGTCAATCCCTTTCGGGTAACGAGATAGATAAAATTGTAGTAGATTGAAAGATGCAAATAAAAGCAAATAAAATTCAGCGAGGTATTTTTGGGTTTTTGGATAAATAGATCTAAAAATAAAAGTTGCAAATAAATAAAAGAGCGAATAGCAAAATAGATCTTGAAGGCAAATATATTAAAGAAGAGACCCGGGGGCCGTAGTTTTCACTAGTGGCTTCTCTCGAGAAAAATAGCAAACGGTGGAAACAAATTACTGTTGGGTAATTGATAGAACTTCAAATAATCATGACGATATCCAGGCAATGATCATTATATAGGCATCACATCCAAGATTAGTAGACCGACTCCTGCCTGCATCTACTACTATTACTCCACACATCGACTGCTATCCAGCATGCATCTAGTGTATTAAGTTCATGGAGAAACGGAGTAATGCAATAAGAATGATGACATGATGTAGACAAGATCTATTTATGTAGAAATAGACCCCATCTTGTTATCCTTAATGGCAACGATACATACGTGTCGTTTCCCTTTCTGTCACTGGGATCAAGCACCGTAAGATCGAACCCATCACAAAGCACCTCTTCCCATTGCAAGATAAATAGATCAAGTTGGCCAAACAAAACCCAAATATCGGAGAAGAAATACGAGGCTATAAGCAATCATGCATATAAGAGATCAAAGAAGACTCAAATAACTTTCATGGATAAAAAGATAGATCTGATCATAAACTCAAAGTTCATCGGATCCCAACAAACACACCGCAAAAAGAGTTACATCAAATAGATCTCCAAGAGACCATTGTATTGAGAATAAAACAAGAGAGAGAAAGCCATCTAGCTACTAGCTACGGACCCGAAGGTCTACAATGAACTACTCATGCATCATCGGAGAGGCGCCAATGAGGATGACGAACCCCTCCGTGATGGTGTCTAGATTGGATCTGGTGGTTCTGGAACTTGCAATGGCTGGAATTGATTTTCATCGACTCCCCTAGGGTTTCTGGAATATAGGGGTATTTATAGAGCAAAGAGGCGGTGCGGGGGGCTCCCGAGGTGGGCACAACCCACCGGGGCGCGCCTGGGCCTCCAAGCGCGCCCTGGTGGGTTGTGCTTCCCTCGGAGGACCCCCCAGGTGCTTCTCCAGCCCACTGGATGTCTTCTGGTCCAAAAAAAATCCACAAAAAGTTTTGCTGCATTTGGACTCCGTTTGGTATTGATTTCCTGCGATGTAAAAAACATGCAGAAAACAGCAACTAGCACTGGGCACTATGTCAATAGGTTAGTACCAAAAAATGATGTAAAATGATTATAAATTGATTGTAAAACATCCAAGAATGATAATATAATAGCATGGAACAATAAAAAATTATAGATACATTGGAGACGTATCAGTGCACATCATCACTTACAAAACAGAAGTGCAGGAAGTCTTCAGACTATTTTCCTCAAGGGCCTCGACGAATTTCGGTGTGAAGATCAAGCATATCCGGAGTGACAATGGGACCGAGTTCAAGAATACTGGTCTTGATGACTATCTTGATGAACTTGGTATTACTCATGAGTTATCTGCCCCATACACTCCTCAGTAGAATGGCATAGTGGAGCGCAAGAACAGGACTCTTGTTGAGATGGCTCACACTATGCTTGATGAATACAAGACGCCTCATTGTTTCTGGCATGAGGCTATTGATACTGCATGCCACATCATCAACAGGGTATATCTTCACAAATTCTTCAAAAATACCTCATATGAACTCCTCACTGACAAGAAACCCAATGTGAGTTATTTCAAAGTCTTCGGTGCTAAATGTTGGATTAGAGATCCCCATCACAACTCAAAATTTGCACCGAAAGCACACGAGGGTTTTACGCTTGGTTACGGAAAGGACTCGCACACCTACAGAGTCTTCAACACCTATCACAACAAGGTTGTTGAAACTGTAGATGTGCGGTTCGATGAAACTAATGGCTCGCAAAGAGAGCACCTTCCTCCTGTGCTAGATGAAATGTCTCCTAAGGAATCCATCAAGTTAAAGGCTACTGAGGATGTCATACCCACTAAAGAATCTGCTGAAGAAGTGATTCCAGATCATGAAGAAAATCATGCTGGTGCATCTGAAGACAATGTCGCTGAAGAAAATGCTCAGCTCAATCAAAGTCGTCAACCTACTCATCCTCGCGTTGCAAATGAAGTGCAGATTGAGAAAATAATCGACGATATCAACGGACCAGGTCCTCTCACACACTCAAAAGCTTCACATTTGTCTAACTTTTGTGGGCACTTTGCTTTTGTCTCTATCACAGAGCCCACCAAAGTTGATGAGGCATTTTTGGAGCCTGAGTGGATTCAAGCTATGCAAGAGGAATTACATCAATTCGAGCTCAACAATGCGTGGGAACTTGTCAAGCGAACAGACCCTCGCCAGCGCAATATCATTGGTACTAAGTGGATCTACCGCAGCAAGCAAGACAAAAATGGCCTAATGGTGAGGAACAAGGCTCGTCTTGTAGCTCAAGGCTACACACATGTTGAAGGAATTGATCGATGAAACTTTTGCACCTATTGCTAGACTTGAGGCTATTCACATATTGCTTGCTTATGCTGACCATCATAATATCATCTTATATCAAATGGATGTGAAAAGTGCATTCCTCAATGGTAAGCTTGAGGAAGAAGTATATGTGGCTCAACCCCCAGGTTTTGAAGATCCTAAGCATCCTGACAAAGTCTTCAGACTCAACAAGGCCCTCTATGGCCTCAAGCAGGCCCCTCGGGCATGGTATGATACACTGAAGGTATTCCTCATGAAGAAAGGCTTCAAACCCGGTTCACTTGAGCCAACTCTTTTTCACCAAAAACATATGATGATGAATTATTCGTGTGCCAAATATATGTTGATGATATTATCTTTGGCTGTACTAACCAACATTACAGTGATGAATTTGCCTATATTATGAGTGAGGAATATCAAATGTCTATGATGGGAGAATTGAAATTCTTCTTAGGTATCCAAATTTGTCAACAACGCAATAGCATCTTCATATCTCAGGAGAAATACCTCAAGGACGTTCTGAGGAAATTCGGCATGCAAGATTGCAAAGGCGTCAAAATCCCTATGCCCACAAATGGCCATCTATGCACCGATGAAAATGGTAAAGACTTCGATCAAAAGGTATACCGCTCCATGATTGGCTCTTTATTGTATCTA
Organism: Thinopyrum elongatum; assembly: GCA_011799875.1. Classification (NCBI taxonomy): domain Eukaryota; kingdom Viridiplantae; phylum Streptophyta; class Magnoliopsida; order Poales; family Poaceae; genus Thinopyrum; species Thinopyrum elongatum. The sequence goes on from CM022299.1 coordinate 539,414,010, forward strand.
TGTGCATCTAGGCCAGATATTATGCTTAGTGTTTGCATGTGTGCCTGTTTTCAAGCTACACCGAAGGAATCACACCATAAGGCTGTGAAACATATTCTTCGATATCTGGCTCACACTCCAACGCTTGAATTATGGTATCCCAAGGGCTCGGCTTTTGATCTCATTGGATATTCTGATCTCTGACTATGCTGGTGATCGAGTGGATCGCAAGTCAACATCAGGCACATGCCATTTGCTCGGCGATCCTTAGTATGTTGGTCCTCGAAGAAGCAGAACTGTGTATCACTCTCTACTGCTGAAGCTGAGTACATTGCTGTTGGTTCTTGCTGTGCTCAATTGCTGTGGATGAAGCAAACCCTCAAGGACTATGGCATCAATATGAAGAATGTGCCACTCTAATGCGACAGCGAGAGTGCCATCAAAATTGCTCACAACCCAGTTCAGCACTCGAAGACTATGCACATCCAGATTTGTCATCATTTTCATCAAGATCATATGTTGAAGGGCGACATCTCCATTGATCACGTGAAGACTGAAGAACAGCTAGCGGATATCTTCACAAAGCCCTTGGATGAGAAGAGATTTAGGAAGTTGCGATGTGAGCTAAATATCTTAGAATCTTCGAATGTTCTTTGAAAGGACACACATCCTTACACTTATGCAAAATTGATGACTTAGATGTGCAACACACGAAGTAACGTTTTTCTTCAATCAATGAAGACTAACCCTCTAAGTGTGAAGAAATTAATGAAGAATCTGATTCTCAGAGCCCTACGACAATTGTACACGGTGTCTGAAATCATCATTCTTATACGGTGGGTCACGCCACCAACCAAAGTTGAAAAATCTTCAAATTTGAGTTTTTCTTCATTTTGCAAATTCTTCAAATTCCTCAACTTTGCAATTTCCTCAAACTTTTCAATTGGTGTTCTTCATTGACTATATATATATATATATTTATTTGAGTTTTCAATGTCCTCAACAACATTCACTTATTGCTAATTCTTCAAGTTGTTTTTTTCCAAGTGAATGTGATCGGACCCGTTCCCCCTCTATGCTAAACTCAACCCAATCTATTCACAAATTCTTCATATGCGTTCTATTTGAAACCCGTTCAAAATCTTCACTGTGTCCTTGATAGCTGAAGAATTTGCGAACGAAACATTAAAAAAATTCATATCTGAATTTTCGGTTGTTGCCGCTCAAACTGTTCCGCTTCCCATGATGAATTAAACTACTCACCCACGATCCCCCACGATCTCCACCTCTCAGTACGTGGGTGACACATGTTGATAGGATAGTAAGGGTCAGGGGCAGCTTCGTCCAAAATCTTCGGACGAGCAGTTTTTCACTACGGCTATAAATACCCCCTCACCCTCCTCATACTCCATTTACTCCGCTCGACCTCAACTCCCCTCGCTCGAGCTCTCAGACCTAGCGCCGCCGCTACTCTCCATCATCACCGATAAGGAAGAGCTTCACTACCTCGACCTCATCGCCATCGTACTCGTGCCGGCCGCAGAAATCTTCACTCCGCCGTCGCCGTAGCTGTCTCCCTCCGCCAAGTTAGTGCGTGGGAGATCTAAACTAACGAACTTCTCCATCTCCACTCCCAGTTCCTCATGTTCTTCATCAAGGGTAATTAAAATCTAATTTTACTACCCTGCTTTGATTCTTATGATTTCCACAAAATCCTCAAAAGGTGTTTATTCTTCAACTTCCCACTCCATAAGCACTGGAATGCTTCTGTTCCTTGATTTGTTTCCCTAAGCTATGTTTTTCTTCAAAGATTCCTCAATTGTGTGGATTTTCTAATCTATACAACTCTGGAACCTAAGTCAAGAACGCTTAGTGAAATTCTTCAAGACACCTATGGTCAAATTCCTCAAATTTGATACTTTTGAAAAAAAAATGAGAACGCATATGACCTCTCCAAATTCTTCGCACCTATACTCTGTTCACAAGTACAAATGTCTGTTGCTGAATCACTAGGTTCTCATCAACTTAACTCATTTGCAGCGTTCCTCGAAGAAAATTTGCATACTTCCTCAGAAACATCCAAAGTTCAAAGTCCTCAAGTGAGGAAAATGGCAGATGGGAAGAGACCTCAGAAGGAAGGCAAGAGGCCTGAGACAAACACAACATTTGAAATCCCTGACGACATATATGATGAATATTGCACACCAGATGAAGCTATTCATGGGAAGGAAAACAAGAATCAGTGCAAAGTGCGCATACAGATTATTGAGAGGGGATGGGCTAAGGAATGGAGGGAATACCATTATGTAACTCCAAAGTACATGAAGAAATTCGCCGTAAACCCTCCATGTCCAAGACCTCCTTTGGCTGTTGGCCAAGTAGCTGATCCCACCAGCGTCAGGCGAGGTGAGGACTTTCCAAAGGAATGGGCCAAGCGCCAAGACAAGCTGTCAAAAGTTGCTAAAGAAGCAGTGAAGAAATTCAATGAGGATTCTCAAGCTGCTGCTGCTGCTGCTGAGGCCTCTGCTAGCACAACTGTACCAAAGAAGGCCATGCTGAAGAATTCTGCTGTGAAGAAATCTTCAAGCTCAATGCCCTCACAGCCAAGTTCTTCAATGGCAAAGTCCTCAGGGCAAAATCCTCAAGCAACTTCTTCAAGGGCTGTGCCAATCCCCTCAGTTGCTTCAAAATCTTCAGCTGCTGCCACAAAGTCCTCAACACCTGTGCACCTTGCAACGTGTCAGCGGACTGTAGGCTTTTCTATTGCTTTAGGGGCTTCTGCATCATCCTCAGCACCACCACAATCTTCAAGTGGTCCAACGTTGCTGAAGGTCAAGACCACTGCTGGTCGTGGAACGAGGCCAAGTCCTCACAAGAAGCAAGTGGCATTCCATGTTCCGTCTGATAACGATGATGAAGCTGATGACGGAGAATTGACTAAAATCATCCAGGATAGACTAGAAAGGCCTGCAAGAGTCAAAGGCAGCTCCGTGCCTCTTATGCTGGATCCGAGGAAAATCCTCGATTTCATTGATCTATGGCACAAAGATCCCAACACTCCACTTCCTGACCTTAACCTCACTCCTGGTCAAAGTCATATGCTGAACGCCTTCATGGCCAAAGAAAAGTGGAAGTTTCAGAAGGCCAGACAAGTGAAGAAGGCCCAGTACAAGAAGGAGAGAATCCTGAGGAACAACGTTCTTACACTGGCTCCTGAAGAACTAGTAACTATTCAGAGCGAGATCAGAGATCTCAGTGATGAATTTGACAGATATCATGCAGATTGGCTCGGTGCCAAAGTCAGATTTGTCAAGATTGCCAAGAACCTCAAGGCAAACGTTGCAGCACCATCACAACAGCAAATTCCTCAGGCTGAAGCATCTGCTCAACAGACTGAAGAAACTGAAAGCGTAGCTGATGAAAATTAGGCTGCTGAAGAAGCTACCAGGGCTGAAGAAATTCCAGCGCCTGAAGACAATGCCAGGGCAACCACCAATGTTGCGCCTGAAGAACAACCCAGGCCAGCTGAAGATTCTGCTGTGCCTGAAGAAACTGATAATGCCAGGGCGACTGTATTAGTCGTGCCTAAAGAAAATGCACCAACTTCATCTGCCCCTCCTAAAAAAATCTTCAAAGGTGAAGAAAATCACTCTTCCTTCTGCATCAGAAGTGAAGAAAATGAAGGCTGCGGAAAAGGAAGCTGCAAGGAAGAGGAAAGCATCAACCTCTGCAGAATCCTCAGCTCTGAAGAAAGTGAGGACTTTGACGAGCTCTTTCACAGAACTAATTGATGCTGTTCCGATATCTATAGTGCCATCAAAGGAACTCATTCCTTTTGGTGAAGAAAATGTCATTCCAGATGACACTGATGAGGAGAATCCTTCTGCTGCTTCCACAGAGTAGTTGGATGAAGAAATCAATGTGGATGATGTTGTCTCCACACCACTGGTATCATTGCCTGTGCCTTAGTTCACAGCTAAAGAGGCGGGCGTTGAGGAAATTGAAGAAGATGTGGATATTGGCTCAACTACTCCGGTGCTGAATGATGACTATTGGGAAAAATCTTCACCCCAATTCACCTATGGCCACACCTTTGCATCCAATTCCTCAGTCCCCTGTGCAGACTGAAGAAATACTCACAGGGTCTGAAGGATGTCCAACTTCTCTCCATTCGATACCTGAAGAAATTCCAGCTGTTACAGCTGAAGAAATGGACAATCAAACCGCTACTGAAGAACCTGAAGCTTCAATTCCTCAGTCAGCAGCACCAGAGGTTGTGACTCAAGAGGTTGTGAGACTGTCAACTGCAAATCTTCTGCCCATGCCACAAAATCCTCATGCAAAGAGGCCAAAATTCAAGGCTGATGATTTCTTTGATGAGCATCATTTCTTCACTGACACTAATCTGTATGACTCAGCCAGGCTAAGGCGCAAGAGGTTTTGGACAGCAAGCCAGATGAACTTTTATGCAGCTGTTCTGTTTGACAAGGACAAGGTGTTTCAGCACCGTCAAATTCCTCATGTGGATATGGAGTCCATTCCTTGCTTCCAACCTGTTCTGAATGTTCTTCACGAAGCTGGGCTCCTGAATTTCTGTGCTGATATCTGTGATTGGAATGAAGAGCTAATTCTTCAATTCTATGCAACACTGCACCTCACTGGAAATGTGGCTGATGTCAACTCATGGGTGCTTGGCTGGATGACTGAGAACACTCACTATAAAGCCCCGGCCTCTGAATTGCTTCATGCTGTTCCTGTCAGCCCTCCTGCTGAAGGCGCAAGGCTGATCTATGAAGAATCTGAACTTCTAAATCATCTCATGCAAGTGCCGATGAAGCCTTTGCGATCAGGCCAAGCTCCAAGAACCACCTTCCCAGTGAAGGATTTGCTGTATGTGCCAAGGACAATATACCCCATCCTGACCAAAATCCTCAGTCCAATCAAAGGCCACAAATCTGAAGAAGAAGAAGTTGTTGGCATCATGAAGAATCTGCTATTCAACATCATACATGGGATTCCCATTAACTATCACGATTTCTTCATGAGGACCTTGGCAAATGTTGCACTATCGTCGTTTGAATTGATTCCCTATGCTCCTTGGATAATAAAATTCATCAGAACCAGGTCTTCAATTCACTACAAGGCAGATTTTTAGAATCACCTTAGCTTTCTGCCTCCCATTGAATTCCTCAAAAGGACTATTGCTTCAGCTGATGAAAAAGGCAAAGCTGCTGTCATTAATGAAGCCACTCGTCCATTGGATGGACAGTTTCATAAGGCTGCATCTTATTCAACCAATGATGACTCTGCTACTCAAGATTCTGCCAGAGCCCATGAGCAAAATCCTCAAGCCACTGCCCCACGAGTGATGACTGATCGTGAGCTTCTTCTAAGTCTTCATCGGAAGGTCGATCGCAATCACAAGTGGGTCAAGTGTCAATTTGGCTCAATTCTTCAGAACATGACTGTCACTCAGAATACTGTGAAGAAGAATCACTACTATGCGCATGAAATCTTCGATCGCACTTGGTCCATACTTTCTCATCTCTACAGTGCTGAAGATCTCAAGCAGATGGACCTTCAGCAGAACTTTGACTGGGCTCATCCTCCTTCGAAGAAATTCAAAAAGGTCAAAGTTCCTCAGCTGGTAACCAGTTCAATTTTCTTCATCGCGTGAGACAGATGAAGCTGAGGATCTCCACGACACTGTGGTAGGCCCTACATCAACAAATGACCCCGACAACGCTGGCGCTCCTCCATCAACATCATGATGATATTCTTCAGGGGCATTAGTCCTCATTTTTCGTCCCTTTTGGTCATTCGACGACAAAGGGGGAGAAATTTGAGTTAGTCTTCAAGTGGGTCTTATATTTGGGATGTTTTTTTGTTAAGTTACAACTCTCGCTCTTCTGAAGTGTTTGTTGGTTGAGTTGTAAACTTAAGTCCGATGGTGGTCTGATACTTTTGAGCTGCTTTCTGCATGCTTATTTCCTCAAGTACGTTAATGCACGCATGCTGAAATTCGCTAGACACCATTTTCCATCATGCATTTCCAAATCTTCATATTATATGTTAAATGCATGTATGGATTACAAGATATAGGGGGAGATCTCCATGATTTTATTCTACAATGTGCATTTGCAGTCAAAGCAAATTCCTCAAATATGTACATCTTCAGGGGGAGTTCTTCTATATCTTGCAATCAAATTCCTCAATATCAGTATTTACACTTCATATGTTTATCCCCGTTGAAAACTTAACCTATTTGTCATCAATCACCAAAAAGGGGGAGATTGTAAGTGCATCTAGTGCCCCTTAGTGATTTTGGTGTATTGAAGACTTATAGGTTAAGGGACTAATGTGTTTGTGAGTGTACAAAGGTTATATAAGTCTCTGAGGAGTTTGATATTTACGAAGAAAGTTAACCCCTAAAAATGAATGTCTTCATTTGAAGACTTTGGTTTTCTCGAAGACTTTGAAAATGAGGAAATTGGTGTGACCTTGAAGACATTGATACTGATGCGAGGATTAAGCATGAAGACTTTTGTTTTCGTAGTTTCATTTTCTCTTTCTTGAGTCATAGGACACACCGTACTGTTAAAGGGGGTCCAAGTAAAACTAAGGAAAAGTTTCCAAGTGATGCTCATCTCAAAGCCTACACCTACCCAATCCTTCGAGTGAAGCCTTTGGAAATCTCATATAGTTCAGTCAATTTCTTCAGTGAGAGAGACGAAGATCGTCTGCTCTCCGAGAAATTTGTTCTGACTAAGGAGTTAGGAATTCGCCAGTGCGGATTGCCTACAAGTGAGGAACATGATAGCCCTGAGGAATTTGAGAGCTCAAATTTCCGACCATTACTGTGCTATGCGTCAGCTGTCCCAAATATCTGATCCACCTAACGGTCATATCATTGAAGGGCATTTATGTCTTATCATGTCGGGATGCTCCCCGGCTATAAATAGCCGCCCCTACAACCACTAGCTGGTTGGCTGCTTCGAGAGAAATCGACACTTGTCATTTAGAGCATCCCATCCTCCGAGGACTTTGAGAGAAAATCATCAGTGAGGAAAAACCCAAAACCCAAAAACCTACAACCCAAAGTGATTGAGCATAACTGAAGAGATTGTTCCTGTGTGGAACCAACGCTTGTTACCTTTGAAGACTGTGCATCTTCCAGACGGTTAGGCGTCATGGTCTAGAGCATCCAAGAGGAATTGTGGACCACCGAGTGACCAAGTCTGTGAAGGTTTGGAAGTCACCTGAAGACTTACCACGAGTGATTGGGTGAGGTCTGTGTGACCTTAGCTCAAAGAGAATATAGTAAGGACTGTGTGTCCTTTGGTTTAAATACCAAGCTGCTCCAACCAGACGTACAACTGTCATAGCAGTTGGAAATGGTGTACCAAATCAATGTCTTCACCAAGCTACTGGTTCTATTTCCGCAACCCTTTCATTTCCTCACTCATGTGTTAATGAAATTAATCGTTACTGTTTGAAGACTTTGACTGAAGACTTTCTCAATTTCGTCAATCCTATTTCTTCAGTCATCTTGTCTTCTGCCTACTTATCTTGTTTACACGCTACCTGTGCTCTGTATATGTTTCATTTCATCATGATGACCATGCTACTATCTTGTTATGCATGCACCTGAGTACTTATTCCGCTGTTTGTAGTTCGTCACTTAGCAAATTCCTCAAGTAGTATTTCCTCAGTGACGAATTTGTAAAAATCGCCTATTCACCCCCCTCTAGTCGATATAACGCACTTTCACAAACGGCAACTGTGTGCATGGTTACACACGTTTCCTCTCCGTGAACCATGTCGGATTATGATGTATATCACACACGTTGTGCTTTATAGACCGTGTGCGCCGTAATGACCTGCAGACCATAATTTCACACTAATTTAATTGCTGCTATTTAAAATTGTACCTAATTTGAACTTGAAAGTAGGCTATAGCTTTATTCATATGCATCAGGTTCAAACAACCAATGCATTATTCGATTCACAGGTACATATGTTCAAGAATTACATAAGCACCAAATAAAGAATGATGAACCAGGGTTCTATACTTGTACTATTACAGATGGTAAAGAAAGAGGCGACAGACATTCTGGTTGCTGAACAAGGTGAAGCGGAATGGCCCTATTGTGCTCTCCTCGATGCAGAAGGCACGCACGACTCTTGTCCAACCCCTTGTGATGGTCGGCCGCCAATCATGTAGTTTGAGAGGTAATCTTGAGTAAACTGCTTCAGGATCCACTGCCAAGGAAAAAAGATTCAGACATTGTCATCTAACACAACTCGTTACGGGCAGTAAAAAGAAGGCTACAGAGTTCTTACTTACCATCCTGCAGTTCCCTGTTGTCTTGCATAAAGTGTAAACAAATAGTTTGGTTGACATCTTTTGACCCATTTTAATAACAATCTTTATTAGTTTCCTCACTTGATGCTGGTTCATGCATATCTCATTGCCCCATATGCAGAAAGGGTCAAAGTGTGGATCTTTGGCAATGACATATGTACCTAAAAGCACCAAGTTAATATTAGAAGCTAAACAACAATTGCAAAATGATGTAGTACAACACTCCCTCCATCCCATTATATAAGATTTTATTACATGTATATCTAGACATCATCAGAACATTAAGGTAACATTCTTCCTTGTTGCTATGTAGCCTGGGATTGCATATTTAGTCATTCAGTACAATGCATGTTGCTATGTAGCCTCAGATATATTAAATATGGCCCTGGTTAACCTACTGATAAATGGGTTACAGATATATTCAGTGAAATGTCCGATTCGATGATTAATCCCTTATCAGCCCCCAGGCTATATAGTACCAGCTACCGATATCCTGAACAGTGAGTACATATAAGCAATGCGATGAAACTAACCTCGATGGAAAACAACACTGTTCTCAATATTGTCCTGTATGAGTACATATAAAGGCATGTTAAGCACAACAGGCTAAACATCAACCAAATATATCCATGGTAGACAACATAATCTACAAATGATAGCTTTAGTGTGCAGGTTTAAGCACGCTAGTTAAGCAAAACAAGAAGTGGAAAGGTGTGTTAACTGCATCAGGCATAACATTTCAAAACAAGCAAATAGTCATTCAAACTGGTATTGTGCAGGTCTAAAGTACACTAGTTATTGTTAAAAAAACAAAAAGGCATGTTAACTGCAACATCCTTAACAACAACCAAATATCGTAATTCATAGTGGTATTGTTGAAACTGTTATTGATGAAATTGAACTACACGGCAAATAGTTGCACATATAGATCATCACATTGTGAAGAACTGAAATAAACAAGGCATAAGGCCATCTCTAGCCGATCCTTTAGAAGTTAACGGACTAAAACCCTTAGTGGATATATATATATATATACTCCAGCAATTTTTGGCCGTTTCTAGTCGATCCCCTAAACTTAATGTTGTAAACTTCAATTTGATCAAGTTCAAAGCTGGTTCAACCGAAAGTAGCATGCATTCAAACATAAACATATATAGTTTTGCATAACCGAACATAAAACATAAATTTAAACTAAACTAAACTACTTTCGGTCGAAGTGGAGGTCGAGCCAATCCTTCCTCATCAGGTATGGTGTGCCGCGAGCCGGGTCCAGGCCGGTGCCGTCATCGGTGTCGTTGGGGAAGACACTCCTCCACTCGTCGATGTCGATCTCCTCGTCCTCGCCGCCCACCACGACGCCCTCCGCGCCGCCATCCTCGCCGCCTTCGACCTCGTCATTGGAGGAGAGCACGATAACCTCACCGCCCTCCGTGCTGGCAAAGATCACCCGCTCCGCCTCCATGAGCTCCAGGTGCTGCCGGCGGAGCTCTTGCATGTAGGACTCGTCGGCGGCCTCGGCCTTGAGGCGCTCCCATGCCTCGCGGTCCTCCTGCGCCATAGCCGAGCTCACCATCCCAGGATCCGGTGGAACGAGGTCGACCAGACATGTGCCAAAGGGGAAATTGAGCCTAGCCGCCGCACCGTGGTAGCGGACCTGCCAGCAGTCGTACTCCATGGCCGCGAGCTCAGCCGTGTGGAAGCTACTATGCCACTGGTGGGTGTGGGTCTCCCGATCTGTAATCTCGGCGACCCACGTCCCCCACCGCCGCTGCCGGACCCCGAGGTAAGACCTCGTCGGCGGTCGGGCCTGAGGAAGGACGGGGAAGTCATCGAACCGGCGTAGGGGTGCGGCAGTGGGCGGATCAGGCGACCGACGACGGTGGATCGATAAAGAGCCTGCGAAGGACGACGGGGACACCTCAGCGGCCACCTCACCGGCGTCGGGCGAAGAGGCCGCGATAAATCTCTTTTGGGCCATTGTCTCCTCGAGCTCCCCCGCACACAGGCAGAGGTTGAGGATGGAGGCGGCGGCGGTGATGGTGGCGACATACCAATGGTTTCGAGCAAGGGAGGGGTGGTGTGTGTCTGTGTGAGCGGAGGTTTTGGGGAGTGTGTGGTGTGTGTGGAGGGGGGCAAGGTGGTGTTTGAGGAAATACCGCGGCAACTGAAAATTTTACTAGGCGGGAGTAAAATGCCGAGCTACTGAAAATTTGGATCAAGGGCGAGCAGATATTTTTGAGATTGCGAGGGATGCAGAGGCGGGAGTAACAAGGCGGGGCTACTAAAAATTTGAATCAAGGGTGAGCAGATATTTTTGAGATTGCGACGGATGCAGAGGCAGGAGTAACAAGGCGGGGCTACTAAAAATTTGAATCAAGGGCGAGCAGATATTTTTTAGATTGCAAGGGATGCAGAGGCGAGAGTAAAATGCCGGGGCTACTGAAAATTTGAATCAAGGGATTGAAGCAGAGCGGGAGTAACAGACATCGCACATGGTCCGCACATACTAATCATGTGCTATCAAACATTAAAACCTTCCAGGCGGTAGATATTTTCGAGATTATGAGACAGTAGATATTTTCGAGACCAGGAGGCAAGCCTCGTGGAGCCCAATCTACTGTGCTGATGTGAGTGACTGCAGGGGCACAGACGTGGAACACGGGTAGTCTGACCGAACCGTGTCTGTTGCGTACCCAATCACAGATAGTTTCTACGTCCAACTCATGTGCTTTTTATAAATTTGGCAAAAAGAATAACGTGGGAGAGGGTCATAACACGAACACACTTGCATGTGGACCAAATATATGTATGAAAAGGGTGGTTTGATGTTCGAATACCCAATGCACAACTTTGATGTGGCACCTGTCACACAAAAGCACCGTATTGCTAGTCAGCCACCCCCTACGAACCCCACTTCGTGTTGGCAGTAAGGGAATCCTAGCTACGAATGCATGCCCCCAAATAGCTAGGTCTGAAATCTCACCCTACTGTAACACAAAACCTATAGAAGTCCATCATATATATGGTCGAACTTCCCCTTTAGCTTCCTGACAAAGGTGGACCGTGTGCTGACCCACAAATGTGTGCTTGTGGCACGAGATGGGTGAGACCACATAAGAACCACATGCGGGTGGCCCTACTATATGTATGAAAAGGGTGTGGTGTGATATGTAACTACCATTCACAACTTTGATGTGGCACGTGTGCCTCGCAAATTAACCGGACTTCCCCGACCCCACGGAGGTTGCAGGTAGTGCGAAGTAGCCCCCCACCCCCCTCCCTCACACACACGCCGGGGGGAGGGCATCTCATCAATACGTACTATAACACGGACCAAGCAGAATCCAACTTGGTCGTACAACCTCTCTCGCTCGTTGTTGGTCAAAGTGATGGACATCCACACGGCCCCACAAAATGGGCTAGCTTGTCACCGATAACCTCGCGAGGGAGTTCTGTATGAAGACAAACCCACTCTGTGCATGTGGCCCAAGTATGTATATGGAAGTGGTGTGTGTGGTTTTTGAATACCCAATGTACAAATTTGATGTGGCACCATGCTTTGGAATCGTAAAATCACCACACTGAGCGAGGGTTCACGACGCGTAGCATGCGCTCAAACTTAATTAGGCTTGGAATGATCGACCTAATATACGGTAACTTGAAGCAAAGAAGAAGAATCCACCCTGGTAACCTTTCTTGTCGTTGGTCGAAATGATGGACGTCCACGCGGGCCCACGAATATATATAGGCTTGCCGCCCATAACCAAGCGAGTGAGAGTGTGTCCAAAGACAACCATTGCATGCGTGTGTCCCGAACATATTTATGGAGGTGTATGATGCATGCATATATGTGTTGAATACCCGGCCCAATGCACAACATTGATGTGGTGCATGCGTTGAAAATCGCAGAGGTCCCCACACAGAGCAAGAGGTTCATGACGTGTCGTGTGCTCGCCCCCCCCCCTCGATCCAGCGGGATGGATTCATGTGTACACATGCGCTATTATATATATGTAATCTCACATCATGATCTATATCGGGAGACAAACAAAAAATTAATCCCCTCTTAAGTCAAATTAGTTAACCGTCTCGCTGTCGGTGAAAGTGATGGACCAACCGGGCCGACAGATGGAAGCATCGCCGATAACCGCGTGAGTGAGTGCGATATATAGGACAACAACCATCGCTTGCATGTGTGCCAGAACATATATATGGAGAGGTGTGTGGTTGTGATGTTTTGAACACCTAATGCACAACTTTGATGTGGCATTTGCCTCAAAAACCGCAAAGTCCCCACACAGAGTGAGGTTCATGTGACACCTAGTATATATATGCTGGTCACCCCCCCTTGACACGTACTATACACCTAGTAACACAGCCCTAAAATAATTAATCCTCCTTGTTTGTCAAATGTACCTCTCTCTCGTTGGGTCAAAGTGATGGACGACAAACTTGCGGGCCCACAGAAAGCGAAGCGTACGTCGCATGCGAGTGAGCATCCTATATAGGACTACATACCACCGTCTGCATGTGGCCCAAAGAGGTGTTTGTGTGATGTTTGAATACGCAATGCACAACTTTGATGTGGCATCACATATATAGGAAACCAAAAAGTCCCCACAGAGAGCGCGAGGTTCATGATGCGTGGCATGTGCTATATGTACGCCCCCATTCGATGTGTGGTATATAGGTACTTCTACTGTATAGAACAAACCAAAAAATAATCATTCCTTGATGGTCAAATTAACCTCTCTCTCGTTGGGTCAAAGTGATGGAGGACAACCTCGCATGCCCACGGATGGAAGCGCCACATGCAAGTGAGTTCCTATAGGGCAACCACCGCCTACATGGTATTGCGTGATGTTTGAATACCAATATAATGTATAACTTTGATGTGGCACCTGCCTCGGGAACCGGAAAGTCCCCACATGGAGCGAGGTTATGACACGCATATATATATATATATATATATATATATTATTCATGTTGCCCCCTCTTTGAAATGTACATACTCCTACCGTGCATATATGTAACACAAACAAAAAAAGAACCATCCTTGTTGGTCAAATTAACCTCTCTCTCGTTGTACGTTCAACTGATTGACAATGACCTCGCGGGCCCATAGAGAGAGTCAGACACGAGTGAGTGTCATAGGACAAAACCACCGCGTGCATGTGTCCATGTGTTATGTGATGTTTGAATACCCAATGCACAACTTTGACGTGGCACATGCTTCGCCAACCGGAAACACACTACACCATGATGTGTAGCCCCCTCACTTCAAGCCGGTGGGAGGGACTCATGTGTATGCACGTGCACGAACTTTGATATGGAATCTCACCATGATCCACACCACACACATGCCAAGATGAATCCACCTTTTGGTCAAATGCCTCTCGTTGTCGGTGGAAACTGAAAACCTTTGTGGGCTAATGAATGGGCACGTCGCTGATAACCACACGAGGGAGAGTGTCTGAGAGGACCACCAATGCATGCGTGTGTCCCGAACATGTATGCATGAAAAGGTTGTGTAAAGCTTTAAATAAACAATTCACAACTTTGATGTGGCATATATGACTCACAAAATGATCAATAATCCCACACGGAGGCTCATGACTCGTAGTGTACTGCCGGACCCCTCCCCCCCACCCCCCACACACACAGACACACACATCCCGCACCACCACAACCACTCTGAGGCATGTCAAACTTTTTCTGCAGTGAACATGTGACCAAAGGAGTGTCGTGTTAAAATAAAAAAAACAAACATCATTCAACCGTTTTTATACATTGATTGATTTCATAGGGATTTAATGTGCAAAAATCAAATTTGAGCTACATGTGCACCAAAATGGATTGCAAAATCATATGTGTCCCTGGGTGCATGTTTCCCCATGCAAGAGATTTCAAAACATTGAGAATATAGATTTTTAAAATTCAATAAATCCAAAACTTAGTTGAAATTCATGAAACTTATCGTGGTGTCATATATGGACACCAGTAGACTATTATATTGTATTTTTTCGTCAAATTTGAGACACGTTTTGATATAATCTTCTTACAAACGGGAGATTGTTAATAACTGGCAACCAATATCTCATACAGATTATTTATTCGGACCGTGTGCGTTAGACTGTGCCATGCTTCGGTTAAGTAGTAAAGCGGCAGAATGAATCATCAATAAACAAAAAATATACATGCTGCCATGCGCCCCGTGTGCCGTGCGAGCAGGCGTGAGTTGACGGGACGCATGCGAGCAGTCCACCACGCAGGCAGACCGGGAGGCGTGCGTGCAGGTGTGCGTATTGACGGGAGGCATTTTCACCGCGCAGTGTCACCGGGAGGCGTGCGAGTAGCTGTGTGAAATGATGGTAGGAATGGCAGAAGTCCGCCGCGCAGGCTCACCGGGAGGCGAGATAGCCTTTGACCGCCGCCCGCCTCGCTCCCACTGGTCTGTATTAATTGCGCGCCCGAGCCACCAGCCATAATATGCACCCGCACCCCCGGTCCATAGTGGTCACCAATGTCTGGACTCAGGAGTGTATGAGGATGCCGCCGAAGCGCACCATCAGAGGGAGTTGCGACGCCGGGGCTGGTGAAGCACCCGTGCAACGCGTGAAGCTGGGCACAGAGGTTGTCGTCGCCGCCGACGAGGTCTCGCGCAGGCAGCAGCACGACATTGACTTCGTCGGCACCGTCGTGCCCCCCAGCCGGAGCCGGAGGTCAACAGCAACTCCGGCAATGACTGCGACTCCGACGGAAAACCAGTTAGTCATCTATATACCCATTTGTGCGGCAAACATATCATGTGTTTTCTCTGGTTACTCCCCCCCTCTCTAATTTTTTTGGAATACAAATCCTATGGTTATGTTCTCTCAGTCCATGAAATCAGAGTAATTAAGATTCGTTAGATGCACATAGTGTACTGATTGTTTGAATGTTATCTGTATAGGGTTAGTGATTAATTGTTTGTTCTGTACAAATGATTTTTGCTAATAATCCGACTAGTGTTAGCGTGCTTGCTAATAATTTGTGGCCAGATCTTGAGAATTGATTTTGAATGTCCTACATATATGTTTGTGCCTTTTTTTCTTGCAGATCTTGAGAATTGATTTTGAATGTCCTACATGTATGTTTCTGCCATTTTTTTCTTTCAGATTGGTATGTACACAGATGAGGCTCCGACCAGTGCCGCCACCGGATGTAGATCTTGGACCCGGCTGCGCGGCCAGAAGCGGCCATGCCCCCTGGACCTGAGGAACCAGTAGAATCTCCGGCGAACTGCATCAGCGATCTCCCGGACGGCATCCTTGGGGAGATCATCTCCCTTCTCCCCACCAAGGATGGCTGCCGCACACAAGTTCTCACATCTCGGTGGCGCACTCTGTGGCGTGCCGCGCCTCTTAATCTCGACTGTCGTCAGCTATCTGTCGATGATGATTCTGAACTCCCCAGAGCCATCATCTCCTCCCACCAGGGCTCCATTCAACGCATCTGCCTCCCGGCATGCTACCTGCTGGACATACCCTGCACGGTGGCCGCCTGGCTGACATCCCATCAATTCGATAAACTCCAGCAGCTTGAGTTGTACCATTACTACAACGATAGGTTACCACCAAGAGCTGCATCTGTGCCCTCACCACCGATGCCCATCTCATGGTTTTCCTCCTCTCTCCACACCGCCACCTTGACCCAGTGCCATCCAGCAGACAAAACATGCGCTTGTGTTCGTTCATCTGTCGGAGGCCTCACTGCACAGCATCATCCACTCTAGTTGCCCTGCCCTGGAGCGTTTGCTGCTTGTTTTTGGAAATAGAATCCATATCCCTTGTCTCAAAATAAAGTCGCCTCACCTTGCTCATCGAAGATGCCCCTTCACTTCAAAGGTTGCTCCTTGATTGTTGTTATAAACCTTCACAAATAACTGTGGTCTCTGCGCCTAAACTGGAGACCTTGGGTGCAATTCGTGATCCGTTTAAATGGTTCAAGATGGTGTTTGTCTCCACACCTATTGAGGTACTGTATATTATTCATGTACACTTTTGTAATTTGCATTTTTCATTTGTGCGCATAAGTTAAGTATCATCTTGGAGTACACTTTCAGTGCTAATATTATGTTCTATGCTCAATGAAGAGCTTGTCCATCCTATCAGTGGTGGTGGATTCTGTCAAGACCTTATATATCAGTATGTGGTGTTTTGATCTCAACATCATTATTGCCTTCCTGCAATGCTTTCGATGTCTGGAGAATTTGTATATAAAGGTGACGATTTCACTCACATTGAAATCCCATATATAATGTACTATAATTAATCGTTTAGCTATCGCTCTTTCAACATAATCTTTTTTAGACATTAGCTGTTTTCAATCTTCATCTCTATTTAGGCACTAACACATGGAGAAAAAGGTATAACCAATCGATGGTTCAAGAAGCACCAGGATTTTCTCATATCTCATGACATTCGTTTGAAGACAGTAACACTGGAAGGATATGCATCCAATAGTGCAAACACTAGCTTTGTCACATTCTTCATGTTGAATGCGAGGGCGCTATTGTACATGAGGATTAAGTTTTTCAACAAGTAATTTCTCACGGAACTGTATGTGGAACAGCATAAAAAGAAGTTTCAGGTGGACCTAAGAGCTTCTGATCGTGCTCGACTTATATTTACAACAACTTGTCATCATCATGGACCAGTAGATCTTTTGTACCGGGATCTTGATTTTATGGATCAGACCGATCCATTTGATTGTGACTGCCAATAACTTTGGTTGAGTTAGATGTTATTGCCCTGTTCAATCCGGGTTATGTGTAAACCTGATGAACAATTAATCCTTGTGCTTTTGTACCTTTTGTAAGCTGGAGTTAGACATTGTTGCCCTTTTTAACTAGGGTTTGACCCACATTTTCTTTCATACTGGGCGTCTGTGTTCGTATAGGTACTATCTCTGTCGTGATTTATTGTCCCCTTCGTATTTTGCAGTACCAAACTTTGACCTTAGATTTAACTAAGAATATATTAATGCATGTCATCGAAAATAATATTGTTGGACGGCTATTCCCGACTATGTTCATCTGCTATATGCAATAATTATGCATGTGCTTGCTCGCCGTTTAGGCGGCCGCGGCGCGCTCTGCTCGTGTGCCTCGGTGTGCTCTGCTCGCCGTTTAGGCACCCTCGGGTCGCGTCCCTTTGCGTGCTCTGCTCGCCGTTTAGGCGCCAAGTCTCGCTCGGGTCGTGTCGTCCCTCCGCGCGTGCTCTCCTAGCGGTTGGGGCCGGCGCACGATCACGTTGGGGAAGCTTTAGTTATTTGATCTTAGATTATGTTAATTAATTATACCTCCAGAGCCGGAATCATCTGGCTCTAGAGGTATAATTAATTAACCTAAACTATGATCTCCGGCGTCCATTCCCGTCGCGCAACTCCATCCTGTCGTCGGCCGTTAGGGGTATGCCGGTATGTGCGGGTAACTAGCTAGCAAGTGGATTAGTAGCGAGTCACCGGCAGCGGCCATTGCTTTGGTTATTTATAGCTAGCAGCTGGCTAGGGGATTGGGGATTTTACAATTCACCCCTGTGGAGCGTGGGAAGCCTTCGCTGGAGCGCGGGAAGCCTTCACTGGAGTGCGGGAAGACTTGAGCACACAACCCGACAACCATATGCGGTGTCATGTGTTACTGGACACGTGTTAACATAAGGAAATGTATGTGTAACTTACTAATCATCGCACACGAGTACTCGCACACGCATCGTGTGCGATACTCCTAGCCATCGCAAGCAACTATTATGCATTTTTCAAAGTTTTTAGTACACATAGAATCGCACACGAATTAACTCTAGTAACTGTCTGTGTTATATTTTCTCATCGCAAACAGTTCATCCGAGTGGGTTGTTTGCTGCGTATCACACACATCTTGTTTACACGAATCATTTGTGTTTTTTTTGGCTCATCGCAAATAGTTCATCTGTGAACTGTCTGCCGCACATCACACACATCTTGTTAAGTTGAACCGTTTCTATTGTGTTCCCTAATCAAAAACAGTTCGTCCGAGTGAACCGTATACCGTATATCACACACACACCTTGATCTGGCTAATCGTTTCTGTTGCATTCCCTAATAGCAAACAGTTCATCTGAGTGAACTGTATGCCGTATATCGCACACACTTGATATGGCTGCCCGTCTCTGTTGTTCTGTCTCATCACAAACAGTTCGTATGGATCAACCATATGTCCTGCATCGCACACGCAACTAAAATCTGAACCGTGTTTGATGTATCCTTCATCGCAAACGTTTTGCATCAGTTTTGACGGTTTTTTTACAACACTGTTTGCGATTAATGCATCGCACACAGTTTCGTCAAAGGGTCTCTGATCGTAGTGTCGCGTTAGCAGCATCCTGCAGTAGTGACCGTAGAGAGGGGCCGGATCTGATCCAACCCTTACCACCCTCTTCAGAATAGCCCTCGTGAGGTTGTTCATCCTCTGTACTAGTTCATCCTCAGCCCTTCGTGAGGCCAATCCACCACAAAGCAGGAGTAGGGTTTTACACCGCAAGGTGGCCCAAACCTGGGTAAACTGCCGTGTTCATCTTCTTCCTTGTTCACGCGAATCCGGCTAGGCTAGACTGTGGGGCGACGGGCTCTAAGCTTGAGAGGTTGAGATCTTCGCACACGCCCCAGAGTTCAAAACTTATTGGGTCTACGGAGCCTTGAATCTGACATTTGGCGCGCCAGGTAGGGGCGTGTCGAAGTCCTTCCACCGTTCGCTTCGCCTCCGTTCCGTCGCCCCCATGGCTGACGCTTGCCATGTCCGTGCCGAGCGCCGGGCCGCTCGTGTCGCCCAGACGGCACCCATGGGCAACGGCGCTCCTCGCCGCTCCGCCTCCCCCATGGCTAACGCTGCCACTAACCCCACTGCTCGTGAGCAACTGGATTCGTCGTTGCCACCTCCGTGCGGCGTGACGGCCGTACAACTACTCCGTCGCCTACTCCAGCCACGGCGTCATCCTCCCACGCTCGTCGCGAGCTGGCAAATGCGCAGGCTCCGCTGCTCATGGCGCGCGAGCTCCTGCATTATCGCCCGGCCAATGACCTCTACGACGACTGGCTTGGCCGCATCGCCGAGCTCATCAACGCCGCCGGCGAGGCCCCTGCACCATCCCGCTCGCTCCCTCCCCCGACATCTCAGGCGGGTGACGTGGCTCACGGCGCACCTCCACCTCCTCCACTGCACGGCGCCAACCCCGAGCCCAGGCGCGATGCGCCCCGGCACGACCCGCTGTGCGGAGCGCGGGCACACGATGAAGCAAGCTGCCAGGTGGTCCAGCGGCCGCAAGCCGATGCGGGCGCGCTCCCAGCGCCGCCGCGACAGCACCAGGACCATGCGCCGCCCGAGGTTGTGGCACAGAGATGTCAAGGCCGGGCTCCCCTCGCGCACGCGGTGCCCGTGAGTGCGGCGGGCTGCCGTGCCTTCTCCCCGGAGCTGTGCCGTGTCGTCTGGCCTGGTAAGTTCAAGCCGGATCTGCCTCCGCGCTATGATGGCACACCCGACCCCGCGGAATTCCTCCAGCTCTACGCTGAGCATCGAAGCGGTAAGCGGAGATGACAAGGTCATGGCGAATTGGTTCCCTATGGCCCTCAAGGACGGCGCGCACTCTTGGCTCCTAAACCTCCCGGTGGTGTCGATCTCCTCCTGGGACGAGCTTCGCGAGCATTTCATTGCCAACTTTTAGGGTACTCGCGACCGCGCTCCAGCAGTGGGCGACCTGCGGCGCGTGAAGTAGCAGCCGGGCGAGACCTCGCACAAATACATACAACACTGCACGAACGTCCGTCTCAAGATCCCGAAGGCATCTGACGAGGCCATCATCTCAGCATTCTCTGAAGGCGTCCGAGATGTCAAGATGAAGGAGGAGCTCGCCATCAAAGAGGACCTGTGCTCGGCCCTGGAGATGTTCAACCTGGCGAACAAGTGTGCAAGGGCCGAGGAGGGCCGCCTCTCCCTCCTGGAGCTTCCAGAGGCCAACCCCGAGGACAAGAAGGCCAAGGCTAAGGAGGTGAAGCGCAAGGGTCCTGCCGTGCTTGCGGCTGAACCTGAGATGAAGCATGGTCGAGACCACAACGAACCCCCCAGGGGGAACCGCCCGTTCTGCATCTTCCACAATGTACACAGCCACAACACCAACGACTGCCAAGAGCTCAGGGCCCTCTGTGATGGGCGCCTTGGTCACCTCCCCGAGAGTGGTAACCCAGGCTACGGTCGCGGAGGAGGCTGCGATGGAGGCCGCTGGGACAACCGCGACCCCTGTCAGGACTGGCGCGATCAGCCTCGTGAGGACCACTGGCGCGATGAGCCTCGCGACGGGTTCTGGCATGATCAGCCTCGTGAGGCCCGTCCTCAGGGCAATGCTAGCCACCCTCCGCTTCCGCCGCCGCCAAGGAGGAATGACGACAACCGGCAGGACGACGGGGCTGGGGGCTTCCAAGAACCTCGTGCTATCGCTTGCATCCTGGGTGGTGCGCAGGCCCCAGCCTCGCAGCGCATCTTCAAGCAGTTCGCTCGTGAGGTGAACACAGCCCTCCCGAGGCTCGAAGTTGCGCATCCCCTCAAGTGGTCGCAGTACGCTATCACCTTTGACTCCAAGGATTACCTCAAGTGCTTGGCCGCCGGAGGCACGCTTCGCTTGCTCTGCACGCCCACCATCAGCAATGTCCTCATCACCAAGACCCTCATCGATGGTGGCGCAGGGCTCAATGTTCTCTCTATCGAGACGTTCAAGACACTCCAAGTGCCCTATGATCAGCTTCTTCCAACCAAGCCTTTCTCAGGGGTGACCGATGGCTCCATTACCCCCTAGGACAGATACGCCTCCCAGTCACCTTCGGCAACCACAACAACTACCACACCAAGCTCATCGACTTCGATGTCGCTCACATCGGCCTCCCGTACAACACCATCCTAGGGTATCCGGCCCTTGCCAAATTCATGGCGGCAACTCACCACGGCTACAATGTCCTCAAGATGCCAGGGAGTGGCGTCATCATCACGATCGCCTTCAATGAAAAGGATGTAGTGTGCTCCCTTGAGCACGCCTACCAAGCCGCGGCGGCTGACAACCCAGATGATGAGGGCGCCGTCCTGCCTCCTGAGACCACACCCAAGAAGAAGAAGCAGCTCCTCCTCAAGAGTCATCAGGGGGCTGGCGCACCTGCCAACGGTACTTCAGGCACCGCACCTGCTGCTGGGGCGCCTCTTCCTCCCACATAGGAAGGCGCACCCAACGCCTCCCTCAGGACGGGCTTGGGGGCTCCTATCTGGAGAGCCTCTGACCTGACTAGGGTGATGAGGGAGGTGTTCGTGCACCACTTGGAGGCGTGCTTTGATGCGCGCCCCCGCGAGCAAGGCGCACGGCGCGAGGTGCCAGGTGCGCAAGAGTTCATCATCAAGGCGATCAAAGAGCTTCAGGAGGCAAGGGCCATGCGCAGCGAGCGCCGCCCCGCACGGCCTCCCAGTGCAGCTGCTGCCACTGACGTGGGCAGCGAGCTGCGTGTCTGCATCAACATCCCAGGCCTCAACAGGGCCGCTTCGCAGGACGTCTTCTGGCCGTCCCATGTCGGCCGGAGCGGGGGCTACGCCTGCAACTACGTCTGCATGCTGTTCGGCCTGCTGAATGTGGGTGCCACGTACTAGTGCTTCGCGCAGCATGCTCTGGCGGCTCGCGAGGCCAGGCGCCAGGCGGTCACGTCGGAGGAGGTTCTGGACCCTCGCGAGCCCGGTGGGCCTCTGGAGCCGCCCAGCTCATGAGGAGCAACTTCCGCAGCAAGCGTCTTCAGCTACCTCGACTCTCCTACAACGATGATGCCAGGTGACCTTTTTGGTTTGCTCAGTTGAGGGCGACACTCGGGACACATTGTCCTCAAGCTGTCAAGGACCGCTTTCCCCAATTACATTGTCTCAATTCATGTACCCTGGATCGGTTATGTGTTCGCAAGTTACTTTGGTCGTTAACCTTGCGTCTGGACATGCATTGCCTTTGGAGTCACCTCTGCGAGCCCCGCGCATTGGCAGCTCTCCCCTTGAATGTCCCGTGTGAGGGGGCTACCGGCACGGCGCCTGTGCTCGGGTCTGTCCCTGCAACGCTGATAAATCTAAGAGACTGAGCTCTGGCTCATGGGCCAGCCCCGTGTATGTCACCTCACCAGGTCCTTAGTGCCTCTATCTTCTCACGGAACGATCACGAGCAGACCAGCAAGCGCGCGTTGCCCCTTGTGCTTTGTGGCTAACTAACCCGCAGGGGCTTCAGGAGACAAGACCCCGTGATTACGACGCTCTAGTTTCAACATTTTGCAAAAGGCTAAGTAAAAGTTGCCCTAAACTCCATGTGACGATGGGTATGGCCTTTACCGAGCGCCTCTACGAGGCGGGCCATTCCTCTTTTGCGCAAATTGCTTGCATGTTAAAAGGGGGGCCCCTGAGCATCGCGACTCAGGAGCTCCTACTGGCTCTCAAGCCCTCACCCCCTGGCCTTGACCACGGCATCGCGACCTGGCATACCAGCGGTGACTGAGTTCCGCTCCAGGGCCGGGTCCTGAGGACATAGAGCATTATGACGAGCAAAGGGAGGGGAATCGCCAGTCCCGCGGGGGAACACAGGGAATAGGCTATAACCCGTCGGCGCTAGCATTCGTTCGGCCGCTTTCTGGAATATGATAGGCACCGGTCTCCTCACGCGCCTCTAGCGGGGGCTTATTCTAATCCACTGCAGAACATGGGACATGCACAAGGTCGAGAGCTCCAGGAAAGCTCGCCTCTGCGGCGAAGGAATCAGCATGGAACACAACCTTGCCAAGCTAAGTTATCCTGCGCATACTAACATAAGCTCTACCGCTAACGTTTCATCTTCTCACGACCTCGCTCGGGCAAGGGACCCCCCCTTTTTTTTAATCTTTCGATAGTCGCTTGAGCGCCAAGGGGGACCTCCTGAGCATCGCGCCTCAGGGGCTCTTACCGGACCTCGGGTCGCTCACCTCCTGGCCTTGCACACGGAATCACGACCTGGCATACCAACGACAGCTGAAGCCCACCTGGGACTGGGTCCTGCTGACGCAGAGCAACACGCTGTCGCGAGATCAAAAAAGGGGACCAATGCCCATACAAGGAATGCGAGTATAACCAAAAGCATGAGCCAAAAACGTTAAAATAAAGGTGCAAGCGCCGTGGTTCTTACACGCCCCCTCGGGGCCCTTCATGGTTCTGATATAGGGAATGAAGCGAAAGAAAAGATCGACGAGGGCCGCTGCTCAGGAGGTGCGGTCTCTGGTGTTGCACCCTCCTCCTAGGCCCGGGCGCGGCGGCTCGGTCGCTAGAACTCTCCCCGGAGGAGGTACCACCGCTGCTGGAGGTGTCACTGACAAGGCCAAGGGCAAGTTCACCGCCGAGGGCCTCTTCGCCTTGTCGGCCAGGAGGGTGGTCACCGCCGTGGTCGCCACCCCTAGGGCAGCACTCCAGGTGTTCACCATCCTCTCCGAAGACCTTGAAGAAGAGCATCGACGCCCCGTTGTACTTGAAGTGGATGGCGTGCCTCCCCTCCGAGTTGCAGGCCCAGGCAATCGCTCCCCATCCCCGGGTCATGAAGACATCGCCAAAGGGGGTGGCCTCCACCTCTGCTTCTGAGGCTTGGCCGCAGCATCCGTCGTGCTGTAGCCACAACTCGACGGGCCCACTCGTTGGCAGCTCCCGCACCAGGGATCATGGGAGTCGGATCCAGGTGCACGGTGGCATCGCCACCCACACCACAAACTCGCGGGCCGTGCCATCGGCATGGGCCAGCGGGCGAAGTAGTCATGCGGTCGCCACTTGTTCCCCTCCTCGGCTTCGTCCTCTGCGGCTTTCACGGCTGTTCCCATGCCCATGGCCCTCTATGCGAACGCTTGCGCTGGTGGGGAATCCCGGCGGGGCGCGCTCGCACCAGGGTAGGATGGCTGTGGGCACTGTGGTGGCCTTGCAAGGGCGGCCATGTCTTTTCTTGGGCGGGAGCAGCTCTGGCTCCTCTCGTGGGGCTTTGCCTTTCTCTTCAGCCGAGAACCTCCTCACTGGTGCCATTGTCACTTCGGCAAGATGGCGGCACGACGGAGATGAAGGAAGGGCGAGCGGCAAGAGGATGAAGATGGGCTGGGGGCTCCGCCTCCCTCGCCCTCTTATAGGAAGTCGAAGGCCAACTGGTGCCCCTCCATGTCCGGGGCAATGATGGCCGTGCTGCATGCACCAGGCAGTTGTCAAGTCGGGGAGGTTGCCCACGTCCTGTCAAGCGCCACACGTCAGCCTAGCCCACAGGCGATTGGGGCCCGCGGCGCTTCACCCTTGCCCCTTGGCTTCGCCTCGAAGCCAGCCCGAGCATGCCTTGGGCCCGGGGCTATTATCGGTGTTCTGGGAACCAGGGTACCCAGACTTTCCTGCCTACGACCCATGGCGTGGCTCCTTCGACGGCCTAGTACGGCCCATCTCCAAGACCACCAGGACAAGACCCTCGCGAGGGGCCTGGCCTCATGAGGCGGACGACGCCAAGACCTCCCGAGGGAGCGGCCTTCCCAGGCGGCCTCCCAAGGAGCGGAGATTTCTATGCAGGTACCCAGCCGCACGAGGCTGCGATGACGTGAGCCATGACGACCAAGGCCAGGCGGGCGCCAGCGGGCACAGAGAAGACAGTTTCCCTTTCGGTGCTAAGGGAGCAAGGACAGACGTGGGTTCCCAAGGAGCCCTCCAAAGGTTTCCATTCCGGTGCAACGAGACCAAGACCACGAGCTCGGCAGGACGAAGGTCATCACCGAGCCCACCGCTGCGTCATGACCAGAAGCTTTGCAGGTGAAGACCACCTTTCGTCAGGATTAGATGTACTACTTGTCCCCTTTCAAATTGGCCGTTGTGGGATCCCTTCTCGCCTAAGTTTCCAGGGAAGAGGACCGAGGCCTCTATAAATATAGGTTAGCCACCACCGTAGAGAGGGGCCGGATCCGATCCAACCCTTTCCACCCTCTGTAGAACTGCCCTCGCGAGGTTGTTCATCCTCTGTACTAGTTCATCCTCAGCCCCTCGTGAGGCCAATCCACCACAAAGCAGGAGTAGGGTTTTACACCGCAAGGTGGCCCGAACCTGGGTAAACTTCCGTGTTCATCTTCTTCCTTGTTCACGCAAATCTGGCTAGGCTAGGCTGTGGGGCGACGAGCTCTAAGCTTGAGAGGTTGAGATCTTCACACACGCCCCATAGTTCGAACCTTCTTGGGTCCAAGGAGCCCTGAATCCAACAGAGACGGAGAAGGCGGGTGGCAGGCCGTCAGGTCAGAGTACGATGGCACTGACGCCTTCGTCTTGTACTGCCGGCTTGCTGCTCTATCTTTCTGCTCTTCCCCTCCCTCCCCGGCACCATCATCACCAGCCTCTTCCGGACGGTTGCCTGGGAGGGGATGCTCTCTTGGTGCCTTCTGCCGGGTGCACCCTTTGGTCCTGGCGGTGGCATCGAGGGGATCGCCTAGCCGCTCCTTCTGCTCGCCGCCTTCGCAGCCTCACCACTCCCGATCTCATTAGTCCGCGCTTTGCCGGCCCTGACGGGATCAGGCTGGGATTCTTCCCAGGCGCTCCTTTTGCCCTCTTCACCCCCACCATAATTCCTAGGAGGAGAGGGACAAGAAAGGGATTACGGGGCACTTATCTTTTTTCAATCTAAAATATGTGGGCATTCGCCAAATTTTAGTCTTAAATATGTAATCTCTTTTATTCATGTTTGTGTCCTGTAAGAGCTGTACTTGTTTATCCACATATTAATGAAAAAGATAAGCTTTGCTGGGTACTTGTGCATGTGTTTCATCCATGCAGGGGGGTACGCCTCTATACTTTTAGGTAAACAAGTTTTTCCTGGCAAGCTATCTTGCCGGCGCCCTCCGTTGTTGCCTCCTGCCGAGGCTCGAAACCACGGAAGGGAACCGGCTCCTTGTCAATCCTTCTCTGTCAAATGCCACTACAACCATCCTGACCGAAGCAACATTCAGGTCAAAGGATGGGAGCACAAAGGCTTTGAAGGTGACAAGGTTTCTCTATGCACAAGCTTTCTTTTTACAGAGACACGTATGGATAAAAGGAAATGTATCTGTTCGGCTTGACGGGGATCGATATGCGAGCTTGTTTTCTGTTCTTCTTCCCAGGATCAAGTCCGTGGTAAGAGCCCTGTAATTAGTTGAAAGGGGAAAACATAGCAGCATATGACCACATCTAATTGATCATGGCAAGTTCATGTTAAGCTATGCGTGCATGCAAGTTGTTTTTAGGGCGCCAGCGCTTCGTTTTATTGTCTGTGCTCAGGGTCTGTGCCTGGCTTTGTACAAAGGGTTACATGCACGTCGGCAAGGCTTGTACAAAAGGGTGGCTGCCAGGCAGGGCCCGACAGCCGCGCCTTACGGGTAGAACTTACGAAGATGCTCAATGTTCCATGAGTTTTGCAATTGAATCCCATCTTCGGTCTCCAGACGGACTGCGCCAGGCCTGGTGACTCGTACTACCCGGTAAGGGCCCTCCCACTTCGGCGTCAACTTGTTGGTACCCTTGGCGGACTGAACACGCCTAAGGATAAGGTCACCTTCCTCAAGGCTCCGGGCATGAACCCTGCGGCTGTGATAGCAACGCAGGGCTTGCTGATAGCGTGCAGCACGCGTAGCAGCCCGGAGATGGTTCTCCTCAAGGAGCATGGCATTGTCATGCCAGTGCTGCTCTTGTGCAACTTCATCGTAGGAAAATGTGGCACCCTGGCTCATAGAACCGGAATGCCAGTGTTCCCAGCCCAGAGATCAATGTCTTCTGGAAACACTCCACATCTTGGCAACAGAAACATAGCTGACTTTTATTGATAATAAAGAGTACAAGCTTACAAGACCCTCGAGGCCAGAGCACAACAAGTGCTATACAGTATGTACATTATTTATCAAACATGATGGGCCTCGGCATAACTTAGCGATACTACAGCGGAAAGCTAAAGCGTAGAGG
This sequence comes from Thinopyrum elongatum, assembly GCA_011799875.1. NCBI lineage: Eukaryota > Viridiplantae > Streptophyta > Magnoliopsida > Poales > Poaceae > Thinopyrum > Thinopyrum elongatum. The sequence continues at coordinate 539,441,387 of CM022299.1, forward strand.
AATATGGCAGCAACTCCATCCACAGGGACACTGCTGTGGACACATCCTAGGCATTATAACACGAACCTCCAAGACCTGCGTCTTAGTCTTCTCCTGCATCTGGCATGATACGCCAGGTGAGTACTTTGAATGTACTCGCAAGCACATGACAACCAAATAATGCAGCAAGTAATAGCATGGCAATAAACATGTTGAGTCTTAAATGCTGAGATCACGGTCATCAACTTACTCATATCCGGGTTGCTTCACCACCCACGGAGTACTCCACCTCACTGAGTACTTCCGCACATAAGACAAGTTCTTTCATCAGTATCATTATTACGGTTGATCTCCTACAGAGTTCTGGACGGGCTGCCCAATTCCGTGGACACGGCTATTCGAATAGATTTAACACTCTGCAGAGGTTGTACACTTTACCCACACCACGGAACTCATGGCCTCGTACTCCCATTCGGGTGGACCAACGACGTTCCGACGAAACCTGTCTGACCCGTGACTCTTCCATCGTACCACCGGCCATCACACTCCCTTTTGGAGTCAAGCCCAGGGTGGCCCCGTGTCCTCAAGACACCTGCCACCGTCGTTGTGGCACCCCGGCTCAGAGTAAACCGGAACGCCCCGTATTCCAGCCCAAGAACGAGTCTTCTGGAATACGGCACTGTTGGCATAGAACAAATCAGCTCTTTATTACTATGGATATGGTTACAAAGGGTACAAGGATTACATCGGCACGGCAACACTATGCCTGCCCGGGGTAGCTCTATGCTAACAGCGGAGTAACTCTCTCGGCAGCGGAACAATGACGACGGTGATGGACTCCACTCCGCAGGGACTCTGGCTAGAACGCGTATCCTAGATCGCAAGCACATGATCCTCGGCAAGCAAGCAATCACGGCATGACCTGCAAACTGGCATGACTCGCCAGGTGAGTACTTTGAATGTACTCGCAAGCTCACAGCAAACATCAGCATTAAAGCAAGACAACATCATAGCAATCCAAAATTAACCAGCATGGTTATCTAGCAAGGTAGCTCCTGAAATGACTGCAGTAAGGTAAAGCGTATTAAATCCATACTTCAAATAATCTCAGGCTCCAATCCGAACCTATACCAAGTCCAATCCCCAAGCATGTGGTCATCCGACCACTCAACTCACAGCCATCCCATGGCTAACATATCAAATACCTGATTCCATCTGCACGACAAGTCTGACAAACTTACTCTCCTCCGGGTTGTCTCACAACCCTCAGAATACTCATGAACCACCGAGTACTTCTGATCATACGACGAGTTCTTCCATCATTATCATCACTACCATGGTTGACCACCTAGTGAGGTCTGGACGGACTGTCCAATACCGTGGACACGGCTATTCGAATAGATTTTACACTCTGCAGAGGTTGCGCACTTTACCCACACTATGGAGCACTGACCTCGTGATCCCATTCGGGTGGATCAGCGTTGCTCCAACGAAACCTGCCTGACCCGTGACTCTCCCATCGTACCACCGGCAATCATCCTCCCCCGGAGTCAAGCCCTGGGTGGCCCCTGTGTCACCTCGTGACACCTGCCACCGTCGTGGCCAAACTGAACTGTCCCAAACGGGGACGCCGGCACAAAACTCAACTGGGCTCACAAGGTTATCGCTGCCTACCAGGCCAGGGTAGCGCGCACGCATAACCTTCCCTGTCGGGCGGTACCGATGAAAGAGCACGCGATCAGACCAAGTCAAGGCCGTCCCATACCGGCAAATGTGGCTGCACGGATAAGTCCGGACAGGTGACTCAAGGTCAACCATGAAATATCTAATCCCCGAATAAACAATCCAAGAACCAATATGCTTAAGCCACTGCTACTAATTCATCTCTACGAACTGCTGGATGAACTCCAAAATAATCATAGACAGTGATCTCAACATCACAGTATCAACAAGTGGGTAAGCTACTAGTCACTAATAATCCGGTACTCAACATGGTAGTCACCTATCCGAGAATTAACTCGATCATTGCATAATCCAATTCATTTCACAGATACTCATACTTGCTGATAAAGCAAATAGTCAAACTATGACATTGCAATGCGATGATGCAGATGAGAGTTGTGGCTTGCCTGGGGGTGAAGGAATCATCGGAAAGGAGTGCGGAATGGTCGCGGAGTTGACTGCCGGAAACAGTTCTCTCTCGGAGGGGCTGTTTACGGACAAGGGTAAAAGGGTCATTTCCACTGTGGGACCGAATAGTGAAGATGATACCAACACGACGGGCTCGACGAGATGAAGACGTGGGCGTTGGATTCACCTCGATCTGAGTCTCGGTTAAAAAGTTGTAGCCCGACGAAGTTCATGGACCAATCTGCAAAAATAACTCTACAAACGGGTCCCTGGCTAAAAAAACAGAAAGCGCCCTTTATAAGATTACTCTTTCAGAACTGAGAAACGTAATCTGGGCTGAAGTGCAAAGGAAATACGCCTTCTGAGGACGAAAACGTAGTTTCGGAAGGGCGCCTCCACTTAAATCCCGCGGGCCCGGGCGTTGACTCTTCTTGTCACTGCCAGGTGGGGTCAGGCGATGCGGGGCCCGCCTGTCCCCCGGTCGTCTTCTACTTCGCCCGCTCCCGCACGGGCCAGAGGAGGGGCAGAACAGGGCGCCACCGGCGCCGGCCCGGTCGGCTCCGGCCGTCTCCGGCCGAGGCGAGGCCACCGGCGAGCTCGCCGCGAGGTGCCGCACCCAGTTGGCCCATCTCCCGGCGCCGGAGAAGGCTTGGACGACGGCGACGTCCGGAGGCAGAGACGGGAGGCGGCGGCCATTGGCGGGGGTGCACGGCCACAGGAGGATTCCGGCGAGGGAGAGGGGGTGGAGAGGTTCGGCGGGAGGTGGAGAGGGTGATGGTGGTGGAGGGAAGAGCGGAGGAGCTCGGGGCAGCTCCAATTTAGGAGGAAGCCGCCGGCGGCCGTGGCGGCAATGGCGGCCGGAGAGGGCTCCTCGAGCTCATTTGAGTGGACGGGGAGGGCTAGAGGAGCTCGGTGAGGAGCTTGGTGAGGTAGGGGAGGCTCGGGGTGGCCTATATATAGGCGGGGCGGCGCGGGGCTCGGGCGCGGACGCGGTGACACGTACGCCGGCGTCCCGGAGCTTCGGGAGCTCTCCTGGAGGAGCGGAGCAGCATCCAGAGGGGTCTCGGAGGGCTGAGAATGCTCAGGTGAGGTCGGGAAGGATCGAGGAGAGCTCGGGGCATTCGGACATGGCAACGACCGTGGTGACAGATCACGGGCATGGCGATGGCGACAGAACCATGGCGAGATAAGGTGGGGCAGCAGATGGCAATTGACCGCTCGGGCACGAGCTAGCTACTGGACATGAGCGAGACGCGAGAGGCAGAGAAAACTGACGAAAACAGTGGCCGTAGTTTCCAGGGCGCGCTGTTTGACCTGCCAGCCCCGTGGTCACCGCGTGAACGCGGCGATGCCACGTGCTCTGGTCAACCTAACCATGTCTACTCAATGGGTCATTCAACATATAAGGTCAAGGAGGAAAGAAACAAGCATAGTGGCACATGAGTTGACCACAGCTTGCAGGTTTTGTCCAGAACAGCAAAGTGTTTGATGGGAGTTGAGAGAAATCCAACAGAAGCCAGAACCAGGGCTTTGGCTCAGAGTGATAACATGCTAAGGTGAGTATTGTGGCCAAGTTTCAACTCAATTGAAGGAGGGTAGATAACACTTGCTATTCAAATGAGCTTACTGGCCAGAAATGCCAATCTCGAAGTGGCACTCACACACTGGCTTGGATTGAGCTGAATTTTAAAGGAGATGAATAATTTGATCATATGAGGATACTGTATAAATTTCATACCATTTGGATAAACCAAAGTGGTACTTCCCTCACACAGCACCCCACTGGACAGAATCTTTGAAAAATTCTAGGAAATTACTGGTGAAATGAAATGAGCCCAAATTTGGTGGAGAGGTGATAATATGGGTAGGAGAAGGCTCTGGTAAATTTTCAGCAATTATGAAGCAATATAAAATATAGTTGCTTCACAACAGGAAAATATGACCAGAAACCAAGATTTGATGCTGTTCTCTCATAGATGCTTGGATAGGGTTGAAATTTGGTGGAGATTCATGATTTTGGAATATGAAGATGCTTGCAAAATTTCAACTCATTTGGATACTCCTAGCTAGCACTTGCTTCACAAAGATTCTAGTTGACCAGAAACTTTGGAAATTAGCCAAGAGAGATTTAATATCCAAATAAAGTTGAATTTTGTCATGTGGCAATGATATGGATAGGAAAGAGTGCACAAAAAGTTTGAGAGCAAGCAATCAAATATAAAGGGTACTTGCTTCTCAATCTGACAGATAGGGCAGAATCAGAAAAGGAATATTTGTGAAATATTTTTGAACATGGCAAGGAAAGGTTTGACATATTTGTGGAATATATGACCCAAACAATTTTTGGGAATTATTTGGGAATTTTGGGAATGATGGAAATGTGAGTTGCTTCACAACTCAGAGCAAACGGGGTTATTCCTTTAATAGAAAAAGGAATATTCCCAAGAAAAAGAATATTGGGATTGGTCCAAGATGGAAATGACATGGTCTTGGGATGGTTTTGAGGTTGGCAAGCCACTCGGGAAGAAGAATGAAGGGTGATCCCTCCAGGTTGCAAGACTACTAAGCCACAAAAAGCGAATCCGGACCAAAATCAAAAGAAAAAGAAAATGGGCAAAATCCAGGGTGTTACAAACCTACCCCCCTTAAAGAAATCTCGTCCTCGAGATTTGGTTGCTCAGGGATCAGACATGAATATTTCCACTTGAGGAAACCATTTCCAACTCGGGCTTCCTTTTTACCTTCGTATAATGTTCCCACTGAATTTCATATGTCTGACTGCCTTGCTTCGGGGTGGGTTGCTTCACTGGATCCTTTTTCTGGCAAATCTAACCTCATATGCTACTCTGACTCCAATCCTTTTGTGTCTACTGACCTATCTGGGGCAATAAATTATCCTGACCAAACAATGTGCCATGCTCGTAAGTCCGAGGGTGATTCCTCATGGATGTGTCGTGACGAGGTCCAATATGAACGATTGTTCACTGAGTTGTGAACAGGTTCTCTTGGTGGACACGAAATCTTTTACTCATTTCAGTGGGTGACTTCAAATGGATGTGTGTCCTCCAGGCTCAAAAATAGTATTGTAAATCGTACCATTCTCCTGGCGGAATCTGACTTCTCATACGGATTGCTGGGTCATCTTGGGTATCTTCACTGTCTTGGGTATAAGGCTCCTACCAAATATTTGACTGTCACCTGTCATGACCAGCATAGAGGTGTACGGTCTTATTGTGATATTATCCATGGACTTGACTGACAGGAGTCCTAGCAGCAGAATCTTGTTCACGGCAGGTTAGTCTTTAACTGATTCCTATCTGTGAGGACACATGCTTAAGAACTGTTGTTCATCCTTCTGACTACTCAGTCTGCCAGCATCTCCATATGGATGGTAGGCCGTGTAATGATTTAACGTGGTTGCTGAATTTCAACTGCCGAGTTAATCTTTTGACTGACCTGACTAGCTTGCTTGCCCTCTTCTGACAATTCTGAGCATATCTGGTTGACTGGGCGAGTTGTCTTGATATGGGGTCCTTGCAAATGGAATAGACCCCGTGGGTGTGTACCCATGGTGGTCGGTATCTAACCCGATTACTCTGAGTATCTGTACCATGTTGATCTTACAACCATTATCATACCTGTTTGAACAACCTTGCTCCTTCATTATGGTTCTCTCGCCTGAATCCTTTATCAAAGGAGCTTTCCTTATGTGTTCTTTGATTCTTCGGATGACCATGGGTGTTGTCAGGTGCAATATTCCGGCAGGCATATTACTTTACAAGTTGTAGCTGTAGGTAACGATCGTCTGAACCCTTGGATAAAACCGGCAAATAAACCAGTAGCCACCAGAACGGTCTTTACAACTCAGATCTGGGACTTTTACTGGAATAACTCAACCCCGACTCAAGACGGCTGAAAAGAAGCTCAGAGCATGAGACGGTGTCGATAAGAAGAAAGTAGCAACTCCCTAAGACGGCCGAAAAAAATAGCTCAGAGCATAGGGTCATTGCTACGAAGAGAAATTCAACAGCTGCCCGAGACGGCCGAAAAGCAGCTCAGAACACGGACAGTTGTTGACAAGAGAAATAAAAATCGGCATCCACCCCGGACGGCTGGAAATAGCTCAGAACACAGGCGTGGTGCCGTCACCAAAGAAAGACAGACAAGGGTTCATCCGTGTCCCATACAGCTCACTATTATGTATATACCTTACCGTTTCTGCTGTCGGTTACTTGTTGTATGCAACAGGGTATTCGGCTATCCTTCTTGCTGAACACTAAGTTCATAGCTCATGCTGGCTTGCTTCCAAGACATAGCAGGGTTCGAATTGTACTCGTAGCAGACTCAAACCTTGTATATAAATCATACCTTTGGCACGGAATGCACTGTGGATCATGTACACAATTTGCCTTCTTGCTGATGTGATCATTACTGTTGTGAAATTTGCACTGATGTATACTGGATGCTGATAATTAATCCGGCTAGGATATCATTTATATTCAGGCTCGATATTCCTGATATAGCACAGTCGGCTGAAAATTTCATATTGCTGAGTTGAGCTTCCACATGACTGTCTCTTCACTGATTTCTTTGGGTTCAGGGTCGGTGAGCAACTTCCATAAGGGGAAAATAAGGTAACACCAAGGGCCCAAATAAAGAAACAAAAGAAACGACTAAACAAAAGCACACAAAACAAGCAAGATCACACACACACAAGCAATATCACATTCTACAGCTATTCACAACAATAATATGCATTCCTACTTAAGCACACAAATCTCGCAAGAACTCCGGTATAACGGTCTAACATGCTGTGGCGATGTGCACGAAAGTGAATCAATGTGTGGAAGAAAATTGGTGTAAACAAGGCTACACCAAACACGGACTTAACACGGATGGAACCGGTGGCGAGGACGAACTTGGTGGTCGGGGGTCAGAACACAGAAGTTACGACCACATCATCATCAAGTGTACGGAAGAAAACCGTACACGTCCAAAGGATAGGTGGCGGACTGAGTTAATAGTCGAGACAAAGGCTTGCAGGCATTGACCTTTTCTGATAACAAGATCAGTAAGGGTTGCCACAGCGGTGAATGGGATGGCAAGATCCGGAATAGAACTTGTCTATCACCGAAATGATAGGGTGACTGAAGAGAATATATTGGTGTGGTACCGGTGCATCAATCTTGCTAGTGATCGCCACCACCAAGCACCTTGGCATCACTCCGCTGGGACGAGGATGACACCACACCAAGGAACAAATATGCAAACTGGAGAGCGCAGGTAGGGAATCGAAAACGATGCCACCTACACTCACCAGATCATCGTTAGTGATAAGATATCTAGTCTATATGCATGCTATGCTCAAACAAATGCAACAAACAAGTGCAGCAAACCAATTGGATCCTATACTACCGGTTACTAACGCTCGCATGGTCTAGGGCGTCCTACAGCCAGACCTGCTCTGATACCAACGCTTGTGGCACCCCAGCTCAGAGTAAACTGGAACGCCCCGTATTCCAGCCCAAGAACGAGTCTTCTGGAATACGGCACTGTTGGCATAGAACAAATCAGCTCTTTATTACTATGGATATGGTTACAAAGGGTACAAGGATTACATCGGCACGGCAACACTATGCCTGCCCGGGGTAGCTCTATGCTAACAGCGGAGTAACTCTCTCGGCAGCGGAACAACGACGACGGTGATGGACTCCACTCCGCAGGGACTCTGGCTAGAACGCGTATCCTAGATCGCAAGCACAGGATCCTCGGCAAGCAAGCAATCACGGCATGACCTGCAGACTGGCATGACACGCCAGGTGAGTACTTTGAATGTACTCGCAAGCTCACAGCAAACATCAGTATTAAAGCAAGACAACATCATAGCAATCCAAAATTAACCAGCATGGTTATCTAGCAAGGTAGCTACTGAAATGACTGCAGTAAGGTAAAGCGTATTAAATCCATACTTCAAATAATCTCAGGCTCCAATCCGAACCTATACCAAGTCCAATCCCCAAGCATGTGGTCATCCGACCACTCAACTCACAGCCATCCCATGGCTAACATATCAAATACCTGATTCCATCTGCACGACAAGTCTGACAAACTTACTCTCCTCCGGGTTGTCTCACAACCCTCAGAATACTCATGAACCACCGAGTACTTCTGATCATACGACGAGTTCTTCCATCATTATCATCACTACCATGGTTGACCACCTAGTGAGGTCTGGACGGACTGTCCAATACCGTGGACACGGCTATTCGAATAGATTTTACACTCTGCAGAGGTTGCGCACTTTACCCACACTATGGAGCACTGACCTCGTGATCCCATTCGGGTGGATCAGCGTTGCTCCAACGAAACCTGCCTGACCCGTGACTCTCCCATCGTACCACCGGCAATCATCCTCCCCCGGAGTCAAGCCCTGGGTGGCCCCTGTGTCACCTCGTGACACCTGCCACCGTCGTGGCCAAACTGAACTGTCCCAAACGGGGACGCCGGCACAAAACTCAACTGGGCTCACAAGGTTATCGCTGCCTACCAGGCCAGGGTAGCGCGCACGCATAACCTTCCCTGTCGGGCGGTACCGATGAAAGAGCACGCGATCAGACCAAGTCAAGGCCGTCCCATACCGGCAAATGTGGCTGCACGGATAAGTCCGGACAGGTGACTCAAGGTCAACCATGAAATATCTAATCCCCGAATAAACAATCCAAGAACCAATATGCTTAAGCCACTGCTACTAATTCATCTCTACGAACTGCTGGATGAACTCCAAAATAATCATAGACAGTGATCTCAACATCACAGTATCAACAAGTGGGTAAGCTACTAGTCACTAATAATCCGGTACTCAACATGGTAGTCACCTATCCGAGAATTAACTCGATCATTGCATAATCCAATTCATTTCACAGATACTCATACTTGCTGATAAAGCAAATAGTCAAACTATGACATTGCAATGCGATGATGCAGATGAGAGTTGTGGCTTGCCTGGGGGTGAAGGAATCATCAGAAAGGAGTGCGGAATGGTCGCGGAGTTGACTGCCGGAAACAGTTCTCTCTCGGAGGGGCTGTTTACGGACAAGGGTAAAAGGGTCATTTCCACTGTGGGACCGAATAGTGAAGATGATACCAACACGACGGGCTCGACGAGATGAAGACGTGGGCGTTGGATTCACCTCGATCTGAGTCTCGGTTAAAAAGTTGTAGCCCGACGAAGTTCATGGACCAATCTGCAAAAATAACTCTACAAACGGGTCCCTGGCTAAAAAAACAGAAAGCGCCCTTTATAAGATTACGCTTTCAGAACTGAGAAACGTAATCTGGGCTGAAGTGCAAAGGAAATACGCCTTCTGAGGACGAAAACGTAGTTTCGGAAGGGCGCCTCCACTTAAATCCCGCGGGCCCGGGCGTTGACTCTTCTTGTCACTGCCAGGTGGGGTCAGGCGATGCGGGGCCCGCCTGTCCCCCGGTCGTCTTCTACTTCGCCCGCTCCCGCACGGGCCAGAGGAGGGGCAGAACAGGGCACCACCGGCGCCGGCCCGGTCGGCTCCGGCCGTCTCCGGCCGAGGCGAGGCCACCGGCGAGCTCGCCGCGAGGTGCCGCACCCAGCTGGCCCATCTCCCGGCGCCGGAGAAGGCTTGGACGACGGCGACGTCCGGAGGCAGAGACGGGAGGCGGCGGCCATTGGCGGGGGCGCACGGCCACATGAGGATTCCGGCGAGGGAGAGGGGGTGGAGAGGTTCGCCGGGAGGTGGAGAGGGTGATGGTGGTGGAGGGAAGAGCGGAGGAGCTCGGGGCAGCTCCAATTTAGGAGGAAGCCGCCGGCGGCCGTGGCGGCAATGGCGGCCGGAGATGGCTCCTCGAGCTCATTTGAGTGGACGGGGAGGGCTAGAGGAGCTCGGTGAGGAGCTTGGTGAGGTAGGGGAGGCTCGGGGTGGCCTATATATAGGCGGGGCGGCGCGGGGCTCGGGCGCGGACGCGGTGACACGTACGCCGGCGTTCCGGAGCTTCGGGAGCTCTCCTGGAGGAGCGGAGCAGCATCCAGAGGGGTCTCGGAGGGCTGAGAATGCTCAGGTGAGGTCGGGAAGGATCGAGGAGAGCTCGGGGCATTCGGACATGGCAGCGACCGTGGTGACAGATCACGGGCATGGCGATGGCGACAGAACCATGGCGAGATAAGGTGGGGCAGCAGATGGCAATTGACCGCTCGGGCACGAGCTAGCTACTGGACATGAGCGAGACGCGAGAGGCAGAGAAAACTGACGAAAACAGTGGCCGTAGTTTCCAGGGCGCGCTGTTTGACCTGCCACCCCCGTGGTCACCGCGTGAACGCGGCGATGCCACGTGCTCTGGTCAACCTAACCATGTCTACTCAATGGGTCATTCAACATATAAGGTCAAGGAGGAAAGAAACAAGCATAGTGGCACATGAGTTGACCACAGCTTGCAGGTTTTGTCCAGAACAGCAAAGTGTTTGATGGGAGTTGAGAGAAATCCAACAGAAGCCAGAACCAGGGCTTTGGCTCAGAGTGATAACATGCTAAGGTGAGTATTGTGGCCAAGTTTCAACTCAATTGAAGGAGGGTAGATAACACTTGCTGTTCAAATGAGCTTACTGGCCAGAAATGCCAATCTCGAAGTGGCACTCACACACTGGCTTGGATTGAGCTGAATTTTAAAGGAGATGAATAATTTGATCATATGAGGATACTGTATAAATTTCATACCATTTGGATAAACCAAAGTGGTACTTCCCTCACACAGCACCCCACTGGACAGAATCTTTGAAAAATTCTAGGAAATTACTGGTGAAATGAAATGAGCCCAAATTTGGTGGAGAGGTGATAATATGGGTAGGAGAAGGCTCTGGTAAATTTTCAGCAATTATGAAGCAATATAAAATATAGTTGCTTCACAACAGGAAAATATGACCAGAAACCAAGATTTGATGCTGTTCTCTCATAGATGCTTGGATAGGGTTGAAATTTGGTGGAGATTCATGATTTTGGAATATGAAGATGCTTGCAAAATTTCAACTCATTTGGATACTCCTAGCTAGCACTTGCTTCACAAAGATTCTAGTTGACCAGAAACTTTGGAAATTAGCCAAGAGAGATTTAATATCCAAATAAAGTTGAATTTTGTCATGTGGCAATGATATGGATAGGAAAGAGTGCACAAAAAGTTTGAGAGCAAGCAATCAAATATAAAGGGTACTTGCTTCTCAATCTGACAGATAGGGCAGAATCAGAAAAGGAATATTTGTGAAATATTTTTGAACATGGCAAGGAAAGGTTTGACATATTTGTGGAATATATGACCCAAACAATTTTTGGGAATTATTTGGGAATTTTGGGAATGATGGAAATGTGAGTTGCTTCACAACTCAGAGCAAACGGGGTTATTCCTTTAATAGAAAAAGGAATATTCCCAAGAAAAAGAATATTGGGATTGGTCCAAGATGGAAATGACATGGTCTTGGGATGGTTTTGAGGTTGGCAAGCCACTCGGGAAGAAGAATGAAGGGTGATCACTCCAGGTTGCAAGACTACTAAGCCACAAAAAGCGAATCCGGACCAAAATCAAAAGAAAAAGAAAATGGGCAAAATCCAGGGTGTTACAGTCGTGGCCAAACTAACTGTCCCAAGCGGAGACGCCGGCAAATAACTCAACTGGGCTCACAGAGTTATCGTCGTCTACCTGATCAGGGTAGCATGCACGCATAACCCTCCCTCTTTGGAGGTACCGGTGAAAGAGCACGCAGCCAGCCCAAGTCAAGGCCGTCCCATACCGGCAAATGTGGCTGCACGTTTTAACCCGGACAGGTGACTCTCGATCAACCAACTAAGTTTCGTTAAACATTCAGCAGGTTATCAACTCATGTGAACTTAGTTGGTCATCTTAGCCATCTATTAATTTACTTGGAATTATTTGGGGTTAAATTTAATATGCAAAATGCATATGAAAATGCAATGCTATGACATGCTTCAAAACATGGTTATCCTGGCTTGCCTTGGTCTGCTGAGTTGTTCAAAAACTCTGGTTCTTCAACTCCAAGGTTTTCACCTTCTGAAAATAATCAAAAATAGCAAAGAAAAATATCAAGCAACACTATTTAATGTTCCAGAAATTCTGTGAGTAAAATAAAAATGTGAAACTTGGTGGAAAAATAGAGCATTGAGGTGTGGACCCAATGCAAAAAGAATCATTTGAATTGGGCCTTTCTGTTAAAAGTTATTAACAGTCAAAGGTCTCTGTTAAATCAGTTTTGTTTAGAAATCAAATAAAACAAATGGAGTAACTGGGCCGGCCCACGTCGACAATGCACTGGCCCAGGGCCACTTACCCCTTCGTTTCAAACGAAACAGAGGAGGAAGAGGAGGCCGAGGGGGAGGCGGCACTCCGGCGAGCAGCGCCGGCGATCTGGTCGGCGGGAGGGGCTGGCGATGGGCGGGATGGAGGGAGCTCGGAGAGGCGGTTCGCCTCGTACCCGTGGCGTGGCCGGGGATGCAGTGACGGCGTCGCCCCCTTCTTCTCCGGTGGCCGGCACTTTCGGGCGTCAGCGAACTCGTCTATTCCGGCGAGGATTGGCCACGGCGATGGGTCGGGGAGCTCCACGGGACCTCACTGAGCTCACTGGTGGTCGTGGGGGAGGCGGAGGTGGATCAGAGGGGGTAGGAGGAAGAGAGGGCGGGCGGCGGAGCTCCGGTCGAGCTCGAGGCCAGGGGCCTCTATGCTTCGATTGGGGCTGCCAGGAGGAGCTTGGGTGCAGGAGGAGAGGGGTGAGGAACTCTGGGAGGCCGGGGAGGGGCTTTTATAGGCGGGGGAGCCAAGCGGCAATCTCTCCCGAACAATGGCGATGCGGGCCATGGCGACGGCGCTCGTACGCCTCGCTGGCTGGACGCGAGCGGCGACGAGACCGGAGAGGGCAGAGGGAGCATTCAATGCGGAGAGGACGAGGCGGGGAGAAGAGGACGTGCCGCACGTACAGTGTGGTCACGCGCCGAACATGGCGGCGGTGACGCGGCGGTCGGCGAGGGCCTCTTTGGCACAGGTGAGGTGACCTGAGGGGCTACGCGGCAGCCAGGGACCTAGTCGGCACGCGTGGACAAGCCATAGTGGCGAGGGAGCAGAGGGACGCGATGGCTCGGGCACGGGTGCTGCGCAGCGCGCGGCGACAGCCATGCCAGGCCCGTGCTCACCACGCCATCTTGCGCTCCACGGCCACGTTGCCCTGGCGACCTTGTCTGGCGTGTCGACCATGGTCCATTCACATCACCTGAGGCTCTGGTTTGGCTTGAAGTGGTCTGTGCTGAGAGGTTTCATCAACAACAGTTTCTGACAGAAACATGGAGGGGCTTCTGGAGCTTAGGAGAAGATGAGGGGGAGCCAATGAGCTTGTCTGGTGTGATTCTGGTTGAATGAATGACAAGCTGACCAAGTTTGAGCTCATTTGTTTGAAGTTTGAGGGTAGCTCATGTGAAATGCACAAAACTGGCCTGAATCTGCAAATGGAAGTACTGATCAAAAGATAATTCTTGGAGAGCTGAAAATTTGTGGAGAGTGCTCATTTGGTGTTGTCTCATTGCTGTAAAAATTTGGTAGCAATTGGACAAACCAAAAATGCACTTCCTTCACAATGGCTGGTTCTGGACAGCGAGGAAAATGGATTTTTAAGCAAAATATTTGAACATGACCAAGGAATGTTTTTGAAGATTTGGTGGAGATATGGTCCAAGGGATTTTTAGGAATTAATTGAGAAGTTTAGGAGCATCAAAACTATAGGTTGCTTCACAACCTATGCCAATGCCCTAATTTCCCAATTAAAAGAAAAAAGCTTTTGAAAATGATTTGAATGGAAATTTGAGTACTTGAGGTTCCTGGCAGAACATTTGCAAGATGATGAGGCTAGGAACCACTTGGCAAAGATTCAAAAATGACCAAGTCCATGTGAAAGAATTTGAAATCCATTCAAATTCAAATAAAGTCAAGTCAAATTTTGAAAAGAAAAAGTTGGCAAAAATCAGGGTGTCACAGAAAATACTCGAGGTGACCCGTATATGAGTTCCATGGGGATCACTGCTTCTGCCCCATAGACTAGGGAGAAGGGAGTCTGGCCGGTAGCTCGATTTGGTGTCGTACGGAGGGACCAAAGAACCACTGGCAGCTCCTCGATCCAGCATCTACCGCACTTCCGCAGCTTGTCAAAAGTCCTTATCTTGAGCCCATGCAGCACTTCAGCGTTCATCCTCTCAGCTTGTCCATTGCTCTCAGGATGAGCAACAGAGGTGAATGAAACCTTGCTTCCGAGGATTTGAACGTATTGCATGAAGGCGCGGCTTGTGAACTGGGTGCCGTTGTCAGTGATGATTCTGGCGGGTACTCTGAAACGGCACACCAATCCCTTCAAGAACTTGATAGCTGATTGTGCAGTCACCTTCCTCACAGGCTCCACCTCCGGCCACTTTGTAAACTTGTCGATTGTGACGTACAAGAATTCAAAGCCCCCGGTAGCGCGGGGGAAAGGGGTCCAAGATGTCGAGCCCCCAGACCAAAAATGGCCATGACAAAGGGATCGTCTAGAGAGCCTGAGTAGGTTGATGGATGTTCTTGGAGTGGAACTGGTAGGCTTCACACCGGTTGACTAGCTCGATCGCATCTTGGAGGGTCATGGGCCAGTAGAAACCTTGTCGGAAAGCTTTTCCGACCAAGGCTCTTGATCCAATATGAGAGCCGCACACACACCTTTGTGTATCTCTGCCAGCAGTTCCTTCCCTTCTTCCCGGCAAATGCACTTTAATTTCACACCGTTGGGCCTCCTTCTGTATAATGTGTCATCGACAAACTGATACATACTGGCCCTCCGGGCTACTCTTTCAGCTTCTTCTTGCTCTTCGGGAAGTTCTCCAGTTTGGAGGTAGTGAACTATGTGTCGTGCCCAAGTCAGAGCCTGAGGCTCGGCAACAAGGACAAACAGCACCTCCTCATTCATGGGAGCGCATATCTCAACCGCAAGAACTTGTAGTTTGGCGGGAGGGTGCTGCTCACCAGGCGAAGTGGAGTTGTTCCCGGCAACCTCTCTACCGGGGGCTGTGGGAAGCCCTGTCGGGAGATGCTTGCCGGAGTCCAATTTCCTCCATTTTCTGTCCATCGCTATCGGGGATACGGAGGGTTGAGTCAGGTGGAGAACAAAGGTCCCTGGTTCCACAGGGAGCTTCTGTGTGGCTCATTTTGATAGATGATCAGCGATGCTATTTTCCGCACGTGGTATGTGCTCTGTTTGCAATCCATCAAAACACTCCTCCAGCTTCCTCACTTCCTCCACATATGCCTCCATCAATGGGCTCTGGTAATCCTTGTTGACTTGTCTCACAACGAGTTGCGAGTCTCCACGAATGATCAACTTCTTGATTCCTAATTCAGTTGTGATTCTGAGCCCGGCAAGGAGCCCTTCCTATTCTGCAGTGTTGTTGGTAGCCTCCTCCCAGGGAAAATGCATTTGGATCACGTACTTGAGGTGTTCCCCGATGGGTGCGATGAGAAGCACGAGCCCCTGCACCTTGTAATGAGAAGGCACCATCAAAGTACATGACCCATTCTTGGGGAGCTTCCTTGCCGGGGATAACTGTTTCCGGCGTCTCTTCATCCGGAGTGGGTGTCCATTCTGCAATGAACTCTGCTAGCGCTCTGCTCTGGATGGTTGAGGTACTCTCATACTTCAGACCAAAGCTTGACAACTCTAGTGCCCATTCAACTATTATGCTGGTAGCCTCAGGGTTCCTCAGTATGCATTGCAAAGGGAAACGGGTGACAACCGTGATCTCATGGGCTTGGAAGTAGTGGTGCAGTTTTCTTGGGGCCATGATGAGACCAAAGATCAACTTTTACACTCCAGAGTACCTTGATCTAGCCCCCTGCAACAAGGAGCTGACAAAGTACACCGGCCGCTACACCACCTTCTTCTTTGCCGTGGTCTTGGGATTGTCTCTGTTATCCTGTTCTTCTTTCTCCTGATCTGCACCGGACCTTACCGGGATAGGTTCACTTCCTTCTCTGGAGAGGACAGTAGCTGCGGTTGCTCCTTCATCTACTTCCCGCTGCGCCACCAGCGCTGCACTAACCACTTGATTGGTTGCCACTAAGTATAGCAGCAACCGCTCTTGTGGTTTAGGAGCGACCAAGGTGGGAGCAGAGGAAAGATAGGCTTTTAAGTCTAGCAGCGCTACTTCTGCTTCCGGGGTCCACTTCATTGGCCCTGCCTTCTTCAAAATTTTGAAAAACGACAAGGCACGCTCGGTAGACTTGGAAATGAACCTGCTTAGCGCGGCAACACATCCAGTTAAATGCCTCACGTCCTTGACTGTTCTAGGTGCTTGAATCTGCTTGATCGCCTTGTTCTTGTCGGGGTTGGCCTCTATCCCCTGGTGAGACACAAAGAAGCCAAGTAGCTTGCCGGAGGGAACGCCAAACACACACTTTTCAGGGTTCAACTTCAAGTTGATCTTGCGCATATTTGCAAAGGTCTCTTCCAAGTCTTGAATGAGTGTGGTTTTATCCTTGGTTTTGACCACTATATCATCCATGTAAGCTTCAATATTCCTGTGCAGCTGTGGCTATTTGCACTGCTCTTGCAAAGGTGGATCCAGCACTCTTTAAGCCAAAAGGCATCCGCACAAAGCAGTACGTGCCACACGTGGTTATGAACGCGGTCTTCTCCTCGTCCTCCTTGGACATGAATATCTGATGGTACCCAGAGTATGCATCCAAGAAGGACAGCAGATCACACCCGGAAATGGAATCTATGATCTGGTTGATGTGCGGCAAGGGGAATGGGTCCTTTGGGCATGCTTTACTCAGGTCTGTGAAGTCTATGCAAAGCCTCCATTTCCCATTCGCCTTGCGCACTACCAATAGGTTCGCCAACCATGTTGGGTGCAGCACTCCTCTGACCAAACCAGCTGCTTCAAGTTTCTTGATCTCCTCGGCAATGAACTGTTGCCACTCTAAAGCTTGCTTCCTGACTTTTTGCTTGACGGGCCGGGCATGAGGGCAGACAGCTAGGTGGTGCTCAATTACCTTCCTGGGAACGCTGGGGATGTCAGATGGTTGCCAGGCAAACACATCTACATTCGCCCGTAGGAAGGCAACGAGCGCGCTTTCCTATTTGTCATCAAGGGTGCAGCTGATGGTGAACGTACCACCAGCGCCATCCAGCCCTGTCGGGACCTTCTTCACAGCAGGTGAGGCAACCTTGGGCTTCTTGCTAGTGGAGCTCTTCGGCAAATCATCGACGGGTGTAGCACACTCCAGAGAGGTGCGCTTCCCGGATTCCTTGCCGGTATCTCTGCTAGCTTTTTTCCCTTTCTTGTTTTCCTTGGCGGGAGCTGCAGCTTCCGCGGCCTCAGCAGCGACCGCATCCCAGTACATCTTATCCACACAGATGATTGCATCTTTCTTATCCAATGGGATGGAAATGACGCCCATTGGTCCTGGCATTTTGAGTGTGTTGTAGGCATAATGAGGGTCCGCCATGAATTTTGCCAGGGCTGGATGACCAAGGATCCCATTGTACGACAAGGGGAACTCGACCACATCAAACACAACTTTCTCAGTCCGGTAGTTCAGTTCTCCTCCAAACGTCACCGGCAGCGTAATCTTCCTCTTAGGATGACTCTTGCCGGGGTTGATTCCTTGAAACGTGCCAGTAACCTTGAGCTCTTCATCTGATATTTGTAACTTGGTGAGTACCTTGGGGGAAATCAGATTCAGCCCTGCCCCGCCGTCAACCAACATCTTTGTGACCTTGAGGTTGCGGATTGTTGGCGAAACCAACAACGGTAAGCACCCTACCGCGGTGGTACGGTCGGGGTGATCCTCTTCGTCAAAGATGATGGGCGTGCGGGACCATTTGAGTGGGTTCCAGGAATCTGCGGCAGGCTCCACGGCATTGACCTCATGCGCCCATTGTTTGAGCTGGCGGTGAGAGGAGTGCAAAGATGCGCCCCCGTCAATGCATAGGGCCTCAGTTGCCTTCTGGAACTCTTGCTCACTAGTTTCCTCATCATCCCCTTCATCAGTTTCATCGTCATCTTCTTTCTTCTCACGGCCTCTGGCGGGCCTCTCTTGTTGCAGGGGAGCCTTGCCGCAGTGACCTCCTTGGTTGCCTCAGCCCTTCTCGCCAGCACCTTCTTGATCTCTCTCCTTGTCAAGCTTCTCATACTCGGCCTTCTGCTTTTTGACAAGTTGTTTAACTTGGTAACACTCTTGGAGATCATGGCCCTTGGTCCGGTGGATCTTGTAGTATGGTCCGTCGGCCTTCCCAGCCTTTTCGGCTGCCGCAGCTTCCCGGCAGTCAGTGCACATGGCAACTTCCTTGCCGGGTGCTTCGGTCTTGGCCTTCTTGCCGGTACTAGGGGTGCCAGAACCCTCAACAGCCAGTACTACTTTCTCCTTGTACTTCTTGTTGCGCTTTTTATTCTTCCTCTTCGAGTTGTGGCATCATTGTCGTCATCTGTGTCGACTTCGATGCCGTCCTCTTCTCCGGTGAGTCTCCTCCCTTCCTCTGTATGGGCACACTTGTCCGCCAAGGTGTATAGCTTGTTCACAGTCTTGGGCAGCCGGACGTTCATATTTTAACGTATCCTCCTGTTGTGCACATTTGACTGGAACGTGGCAATCACAGCTGCCGGGTGGATATCTGGAATGTTCCTATGTACCCAGCTAAACCTCTGCATGTACTTCCGCAAACTTTCTCCTTCTTTATGTGGAAGAAGTTGCAAGTCGCTGGGCCATCCCGGTTCTTGGTGGCCGCCTGTGAAGGCACCAACAAACTCTTGGCACAGGTCAGCCCAGGATGAGATGGAATTCTCCGGCAGGTGCATCAGCCATGACCTTACGTTTAGCTTGAGTGCCAAAGGGAAGTAGTTGGTGAACACCTTTTCATCTCTTCCTCCGACAGCTTGAACAGCGATGGTGTAGATGCTCAAGAACTCTGATGGGTTCAGTCTTCCATCATACTTCTCTGGTATCTCTGGCTTGAAAACGTGGGCAGATAGCCAACGGACTTGTCGCAGCTCGTGAGTGAAGGCAGGGCACCCAACCTTGAAAGGCAAGTATCCACCTTCACTGGGCGCGGGTTTGTCGACGTCTGGGTCATTGCGCCTGTCAGATTGGCGGCGGGTTTCACGGTGTCGTCCTATGGTGACGCGCGCATCCTCCCTCCGCCGATCTTCCAGGACCTGCCACTGATCTCGACGGGCCCTAGGGTCTGATGAAGCCATCGATACCTCGCCGGGCCCCTGGTCACGCGGTTCTGGTTGCAGCCTCTGTGCTGGCTGTCGTGGAGGGGATTGCATTGTTGGAGTGGACCCCTGAGCACGATCAGTAGCTCGGGCCGTAGTTGTTGCCGGCGGGCGTTGTGGCAGGCCTGCCCGCTGTGATCCTTCCGCTTCAGCAAAACCGATCAAACTCTAAATGGTGGCTCTCCACTCATCCATTTGACCAGCCGCTGGCGAGAATCTTAGTAGGAGTTGGGCTCGCGCCATAGCTTCCCAAGAAGTGCTTGGCATAGATGACGACGCAGACCACGACGTCGCACGACTCTTGGTAATACCAGCAGTGGCGGCGCCGCATTCTCGTCGTTCTGAACCTATCGCCACAACGGCATGGTGATGAGAGGGGTGTGTCTGGGGTCGGCGACCCCGTTCGGCGCTTCGTCTCGGTTGCCCTCTCCTGGGGAAGGCGCGTGTCCCGCAGCCGCGCCTATAGTAGGGACAGCCAGGGTGTCGCGACTCGCACCAGAGCGGGCGTTGTCATTGTGGCTGCGCCCTCCAGCGCGGTGGGGAGGTGGAGACGGAGCGTTCTCCTCGCCCGCGCCTTATGGAATACGACCATCGGGATGCTATGGACGCCGCCCTCCTCCAGCGTTTTCCGCTCCTGCTTCGGCCGCAGGGGAACGATGACAGCGCCGCCTGCGCCAGTCACGTTCCCCGCAGCGTCCGCGTCACCCGATGCCGCTGCAGCCCCCACAGTATCGGTGGCTGCATGTGAGGGGGCCTTCGAGGTGGAAGGGTGAGATATCGCGCCGGGCTTCTTCTTGGGCACCATGAGTGATGAAGAAGACGATGATGAAGATTGACGCACTGATCACAACCTCAGGTTCGCGCAAGCGCTCCCCCTACCTGGCGCACCAAAGATGTCGCAGTGGAACGCGATCACCTATGGGACCATCGACCCCTTGTGGTTCGGCAGGGGGGAGATCACATCGCACAAAGAGCAGAGGCCATGGGACAGCACGGCAGAGGTGACACAATTGGTTTTAACCCAGGTTTGGGCCGCCGCGAGGCGTAAAACCCTACTCCTGCTTGGGTGGATTGATGGAAGGACAGTGGTGAATGCGCAGCTCTCGAGCCCGGCAAGGTCGCCTCGGGAGGAGCAGCTACGCGCGTATGAGTACACGAGGGTCTGAATCCCTTCTAAGGTTGCCATGGCCCTCCTTTTATAGGCTAAGGGGTTACCACAATGGCAAAACAGTCATTATCCAGTGATTAGATAGCCAACAGTGCTATCATACCTAACTCTGGCAGTTAGGACAAAATGCATTAAATGCACTGCTAGGTGTCACGCTGTGGATGCAGCCCGGCAGGCCTGCCGTGCCGCTTAGTCATCTTCCACCTGTCTGCTTGACATGCCTCAGGATAGGTGTCATACGGAGGTCATCTTCCTTCCAAATGGCTGCCACATGCCAAATGACAGCCACTTAATCATCTGGAGGCTCGACATCGCACCGATAGGTGACTTGCGTTGTGATGCGGTGGAGTGGCGGAGTCTTGGCGGGGATGAAGACCACCAGAGGCGCCAGCAAGCCTACCCAGAAAATCTTGGGACTTGTCTTAGGGGCGGCCTCGACCTGACCAGGCTCGCCTGCCCGGTAAGGGAGGCTTTTCCTTGGTGATATCTTGTTCTCTTGGCTTGTCTTGGTCTTCTTGATCCGCCCTTTGATTCCTCAAAGAGCTATCTCTCTAGCTTAGTTTTGTCTTGAATGTTGGTGCTGTTAGCTTCCTTGCTGTCGTGCCTGTGTATAGTCCGGGCAACACACGCGAAGGTTTGGTGCACCGACCCTAGGGCCCGAGTGCCATGATTTTAGATCTAAACCATTTATGTTTTCACCATTATATCTATTTTCTAGATCCGATCTTGCAAGTCATATTCACCTATTATGTGTTATGATCCGTAAACCCCGGGATGACAATAATTGGGATACTTTCTGGTCATGACCGTAGTTTGAGGAGTTCATGTATTCACTATGTGCTAATGCTTTGTTCCAGTTCTCTATTAAAAGGAGGCCTTAATATCCCTTAGTTTCCTTATGGACCCCGCTGCCACAGGAGGGTAGGACAAAATATGTCAGGCAAGTTCTTTCCATATGCACGTATGATTA
Source organism: Thinopyrum elongatum (assembly GCA_011799875.1). Lineage (NCBI taxonomy): Eukaryota > Viridiplantae > Streptophyta > Magnoliopsida > Poales > Poaceae > Thinopyrum > Thinopyrum elongatum. The sequence goes on from CM022299.1 coordinate 539,462,949, forward strand.
TTTACGGAATACATGCCTACATTATATTTATGAACTGGAGCTAGTTTTGTATCGCCCTAGGTTATGACTGTTATATGATGAATATCATCCAACAAATTCATCGATCCAATGCCTATGAATTTTCCACATATTGTTCTTGCTAAGTTGCTACTGCTGTTGCTACTATTACACTTGCTACAAAATCATTGCTATTAATGTTTCCATTACTGCTACTATTATCACTGCTATCAAAACTATCATATTACCGTGCTACTGATCACTTTGCTATAGATATTTAATCTCCAGTTGTGGTTGAATTGACAACTCAACTGCTAATACTTGCAAATATTCTTTGGCTCCCCTTGTGTCGAATCTATAAATTTGGGTTGAATACTCTACCCTCGAAAACTGTTGTGATCCCCTATACTTGTGGGTTATCAAGACCTTTTTCTGGTGCCGTTGCCGGGGAGCATAGCTATATTTGTTGAGTCACTTGGAATTATTATCTATTTATCACTATGAAGAATCTGAAGGATACAAAAACTAAGATCGTTCCCTCTAGGACGAGGGGAGGTAAGGAACTGCCATCACACTCTGCACTTGATTCACCTTCTGTTTTGAGTAGACTTGCAACACCACCACATGCTATTAATCCTGATATGTCGTAATTTATTGATGATGCTACTTCTACTATGAATGCTACTCATGATGATGCTAGTACCTTGCTTGATGACAATATGCCACTAGGTGAATTTCTTGATGAACAACTTGCTAGAGCTAAAGTTATTGAGAATGCTGAAACTGATGAAATTATTGAAACTGATGAAGTACTTGAAGCTAAAAATCTTGAAACACCTATTAGACCTAGCTCTCCTAGATATGAATTGCCTAAGATACCTGAAGGTTATGTTATGGATGAGGAGACAGCTAGAGATTTTCTTGCTTGCAATGATAGAGATGATCTTAAGAAATTATTATCCAAACTGAAAGAAAAATGTGTGAATGCTAGAATGAAATGTGATCCTAAGTTTGCTACTTCACCTATCTTTGTTGATGATAAGGATTATGAATTCTCTGTCGAACCAGAGTTAATTACTTTGGTTGAATCTGATCCTTTCCATGGCTATGAAACTGAAACTGTTGTGGCACACCTTACTAAATTAAATGATATAGCCACCCTATTTGCTCATGATGAGAAGATTCGCTACTACTACATTCTCAAATTATTTTCGTTCTCATTAAAGGTGATGCTAAGATATGGTACAATACTCTTGCTCCTGGTTGTGTGCGTAGTCCCCAGGATATGATTTATTACTTCTCTGAAAAATATTTTCCTGCCCATAAGAAACAAGCTGCCTTACAGGAAATATTTAATTTTGTGCAAATTGAAGAAGAGAGTCTCCCACAAGCTTGTGGGAGGCTTCTCCAATTGCTTAATGCTTTGCCTGATCATCCCCTTAAGAAAAATGAAATACTTGATATCTTCTATAATGGACTAACCGATGCTTCTAGGGACTTCCTAGATAGTTGTGCTGGTTGTGTTTTCAGGGAATGAACTGTTGAACAAGTTGAGGAATTATTGAATAATATATTGAAAAATTATGATGATTTGACTCTTCCTAAACCACCGCCTAAACCCACTCCAAAGAAGAGGGGTATCTTATATCTAAGTCCTGAAGATATGCAAGAGGCAAAGAAAAGTATGAAGGAAAAAGGTTTTAAAGCAGAGGATGTTAAAAAATTAACTCCTATTAAAGAAATACATGGACTTGAGACTTGACACACCACCACCAAAGGTGGTAGAGGTAAACTCTTTAATGAAATTTGATGAAAGTGATATTCCTTACAATAAACATCCTAGTCAATGCCTTTATGAGTTTGACAATTACATTAGCAAACAAGATCACTTCAATGAAAATGTTATGAAACAATTGAAATATAATTCTAATATGATTGCTCGCTTGAGTGACTTGTTATTCAGAATTACTAATGATGTAAGAGGTGTAGGAAAACATGCTTCCATGGTTCAAACTCAACTAGAACAAGTTGCTAAATCTCAAAGAGAGTTGCTTAGTGAAATGAATAATAATATGAATGACTTTGCTGTTAGAGTAGCAACCAGAGGAGGTAAAATGACTCAGGAACCACTTTATCCCGAGAGACACCCTAAGAGAATTGAACAAGACTCTCAAAGAATTAATACTGATGCACCTAGTCCTTCTAGAAGGAAGAAGAAAAAGAAAAATGATAGGACTTTGCATACCTCTAGTGAACCTGAAGTAGAAAAAAACTCTTGATAATAATAATGATGTTTCTATTTCTGATGCTAAAACTCAATCTGGTAATGAACATTCATCTAGTGATAATGAAAAAGATAATGATGATGTTCATGAAGACACTCAACCAGACGACGATAAACAACCAGATAATGATGTTGAAATAGAACCAGTTGTTGATCTTGATAACCCACAACCTAAAAATAAAAGATACGATAAAATAGACTTTGTTGCTAGAAAACATGGAAGAGAAAGAGAACCATGGGTTCAAAAACCCATGCCCTTTCCACCTAATAAATCAACTAGGAAAAAAGATGATGAAGAATTTGAACGCTTTGCTGAAATGCTTAGGCCAGTCTTTTTGCGCACTCGCTTGACTGATGTTTTAAAGATGGCCCCTTATGCAAAATATATGAAAGACATCATCACTAATAAGAGAAAAATACCTGAAGCTGAAATCTCCATCATGCTTGCTAATTATTCTTTTAAGGATGGAGTACCTAAAAAACTTAGAGATCGAGGAATACTAACGATACCTTGCTCCATCAAAAGAAATTATGTTAAAATTGCTTTGTGTGATCTAGGAGCTGGTGTTAGTGTTATGCCTTTCTCCTTATATAAAAGACTTGGTTTGAATAAACTCACACCTACTGAAATATCTTTGCAAATGGCTGACAAATCAACTGTCATACCTATCAGTATTTGTGAGGATGTGCCCGTTGTTGTTGCAAATGTTACTATCTTAACTGACTTTGTGATACTTGAGATGCCCGAGGACGACAACATGTCGATTATCCTTGGTAGACCCTTTTTGAATACTGCAGGGGCTGTTATTGATTGCAATAAAAGCAAGGTCACTTTTCACATCAATGGTAATGAACATATGGTGCACTTTCCGAAGAAACAATCCCAAGTGAATGGTATTAATGTTATTGAAAAATCTCTGACACTCACTATTGGAAGTTTTCAACTACCTCTACCTACGGCCAAAAAGAAATATGAAATGCTTATTATTAGGGACATGCATGCATCCCCGTTGAGGTAAATTAGTGTTTTACGAAAGTTCTTCGGTTTCATGCTAATCGAAGGTGGTTGTTAATAAGAATTGATCAACCTCATTAATGGATCATTTTTGAGAGGTATGAAGTTGATCAATTTAGTAAGCACAACCTTCTGCTCCCAACTTTTATTTTCTGTTTTTCTTAGTTAAATAAAATAAAATGCCATGTTTTGTCTGTTTTCTGAATTTCCCGTGCAATAGAAAATGGCCCAAAAATAAAAGTTCTCAGAATGCCCTGAAAATTTAATACGCTTTTTTCAGAATATTTCTGAATTGTTAGTACAAATAACATCAGAGGGGGGTGCACCAGGTGGGCACAACCCACCTAGGCACGCCAGCAGCCCCAGGCGCGCCCTGGTGGGTTGTGGTCCCCCTCACTTATCTCTTTAGCCCAGGTCATCTCCTACCTCCAGAAAAAAAATCACCGTTGCTCTCTCTCTCGTGTTCTTGCTCTCAAACCCATGAATTTCGATCTCTTTGCTCGAAGCTCCATTTCTGAAACTATTTTGGAGGATTGCTACTTGAAATTGTTCGCAAATAAAAATGCAATTCTTTAGGAGTTCTTCGGGAGGAAGTCTTCGGAGGCATCATCTAGTAGTGGCTCGATGCGTCGGTCTTATGTTGAACCAAGTGCAAGTTCAATTCGAGATGCTGCTATCAAATCATGCCTATGGCCGTGCAACGATTTTATGGTGAGTGCAGGTATTAAAGAAGAATTTGAGCAATATGTTCACAACACCGAGCTCGGTCCCTACATTGAAGATAAGTGCAACCAGCATCTTAGCCTCACAAAATCGTTTACTAAAGAATTTAAATTTCATCCTCGTGAGTCTAGAGTTTCATTTAAACTTTAGGACCATCCATTTACCATGCCTCTAGAAGTGTTTTGTGGTATTTGTAAAATTCCATTTTGGGGTTCGCTAGACAAGCCACCAAGATCTGAATATGAGTCATTTTTTACTAGTCTTTGCTACGGTGAGGATACAGGAGTGACACAAGGTAGAATAAAAAGTATTCCTTTCCCATCAATTCAATACTTTGCACTCTTTAATGGCAAATGCATTGTGGGCAAGCAGGATTGCAGCACACTATGTGCCCCTGACTTGAGCCTCATACACACTGCTCTGACCGAAATTAAATGTTATAATCTTGGAGCGATTGTTGCACACAGATTACAACAGAACGCTGGTACTGGTTATTTTTGTGGTGGGATTTATGCTTCTCGTTTAGCTAAAGAGGTGGGTGTTACACCTCTGCCTTATGACCCCATCTTGCCTACTCAGTACTTAGACTTTGATGCCATGAAATGCCATAAGTTCCTTAAGGGCAAAATGTAACACCCCCTGTCATTAGCTACAGTGATCACTTTTGATAATGACAAGTCAGCATGTTTAATAGTGCATAATCATCATTAGCATCATATTGCATTTCAACTCCTCAGTCAAATTCAAATTTAAAATGAAAGTGGAGAATAAAAGTTGTGCAACATAGAAACTAAAATGTTCAGTAAATAGCAAATATTGCAGAGGCCATTCTAAAATTGTAACCAACATTTAGTAAATTGGGTAAGTGACTCAAACCACCTCAAATAGTGGCTGAAAATAATGTTTAGTAACCTTTTAATTTATTTAAAACAAATATGAAATGATGTTTTGCCCAAACTAATTTTAGGTGTTAGGGAATAAAGCACTGGTATTTATGAACTAGGTCACACTTTTTACAAAAACCATTTGGGGCCTAAACATTTAACAGAACAGAAAAGAAAAGAAACAGAAAAAGAGAAAAAGAAAAGGGCCTAAAGCGTCTAATGTGCACTCGGCCTACCGCTACAGCCGCGGCCCAGCCCACCCCCGCGCCGTCCCTCACCTCGCACTGCTCACCTCGCCGCTGCTGTCGAGCACCCGGGGTGCGCGCGCCAGGCCCCACCCTCCGAGCGATCGACAATGCGCCGCGCCGCGCGGTGGTTAAAGGGCAACCCCGCACCCCCCCTTGGCGAACCCTAGCCCGTTTCCCCCCTTCCTCCCTCGCTCCCCGCGTCACCCGGCGCCGCCATGGTCGGCCACCGCTGAAGCTCGCGGCCACCATGCCCCGTTCGCCTCCTCGTGGTGTCCCCGAGCTCCGCCGCAACGCGCCGTCCTCCTCGACCACGAGCCTGAGCTCCGGGAGCCCTGCATCGCCCCCCTCGCTGTCGTCTTCTACCTCGGCCACCGGAGATCTTCCTCCTCGCCGACGACGCCCCTGCTGCTCCAAATCTGTCACCGGGCCACCATGCGCCTCCGCTGTAAGCTAGCCCCCGCTCCTCACCGCTCAGTTGCTTCGCACGCGCGCGCTAGTTACCTCTCCACGCGAACCCGAGCCCGACGCCACGGACCTCGTCGCCGACAAGGCTCCGGTGACCATTTGGTCACGAGCACGAGTCCCACCGCTTCGCACGCACGCGTAGAGCATATCTAGCCCACCACCTCGAGCTACGGCGTCTGCTTCGTCGATTCCCCCTCCGTACGAACTCCGGCGCCCGCCACGAGGCTCGCCGCCGGCGTTGCACGCCGTTTCCGGCCCCGCCACCGCCACCACTTGACGCGCGCGAGCGCCAGCTCCAGAACGCAAGTGACCGCGCCCGTTTTGGCCCTCCGTAGGCGAATCCCGAGCCGCTCCGGCGATCTTCCGCCACGGGAATCATCGCCGGCGTGTTTCCGGCGACGCCGCCGACGTGGCACCGGTGGGTCCCACCCCCGTGCCACTGACTGTGGGCCCCCTGGCCCCACCGGGCCCCGTTGACTGGGTCAGCCCTGCTGACTGGGCAGGCCCAGTCACTGACATATGGGCCCCACCCCATTTAAATGATTTTAAATAAATAAATAATTTGTTAATTAGATAATTAGTTAATTAAATACTAATCAGTCACTGACTGCTGGGCCCCACCTGTTAATTAACTCAAATAATTAAATTAACCTCTCTGATTAAGCCAAAGTGTATGACATGTGGGTCCCACCTGTCTGGTTTGACTGGTCAGCCGACCAGTTAACCTGCTGACGTCATGCTTAGGTCATGCTGACATCATCACACACTGTTTTGGATAATGTTTAATTTAAATAATTAATTAAATTCCAGAAAATTAATAAAAACTTTAGAAAATCATATAAAATAAACCGTAACTCCGATGAAAATAATTTATATATGAAACTTGCTCAGAATTTCGATACGAACCCGGATACGTCCTCCGTATTCCTGTCAGACGCCCGTAGCTATATGAACGTTGAACTTTTAGACCGATTTCGATAAATGAATAGTGCCCAACTTTAATTAAATAAATCCAAATAAATTCCTAAATTAACTAAATCATTTAGTTAGGCAGTAGAACACCTCGGCATATCATTTAGTCATGTCATGCATCTTGTTTGCATTATTGCCATGAATTTATTGTTTTCTCTCCCCCTCCTTCTCTCTCTCGATAGACGCCGAGACCGACGATGCTGCACCAGGGTACGACTACTCTACCGACGAGCAGCCCGTTGACGACCTCCCCCTCTTGCTAGAGCAACCAGGCAAGCCCCCCCCCTTGAGCATCCAGATATCGCCCATTCCATTTCCCCTGCTTGCATTAGATTTTGCTACTGATAATGTATGCTCCTATTCTGATGCATAGCCTGTTGTTGTAACCTGTTCATTGTTACCTTACTCGCCTATGATAAACTGTTTAGTATAGGTTGGTAATGAACCATCAGTGACCCCACCACCTTTCCCTTGTTGCCCCTGCTTGATCATCGATGACTCGATCAACGTGATCGTCGATCAGAGACCGACACCTCACTTCACACCCCCTTAGTTGTACGACTCTGCATAGTAACTATCGAGTGCCGAGGGTGATACCTCGTAACGCACTCCTGATGAATACTCTGCAGTGTAGCTGTTCGGTCGTGGTCATCGAGGGTGATTCCTCCTTCACCACTATCGATACGACTCTGTCGTGCAACCCCTCAGTGTGAACCTCGAGGGTGATACCTCATACGTTCACCCTGATGATTATGACCACACGGTTACTTGACCTTTGTTACATGCGGGTCCACCCTGGTGGGTACCCGCTGGGGATCTATGTTGTCGAGTGTGCCGGAAAGGCACTCGAGTGTGATATTGTGGCGGAGCTTCAGAGACTCTGATTGTCTCCACGTGATACTAAATGAGCCTATTGGATTTGGGTGTGTGATCTGAGTGGGTCGACGTGCCCTATACGCACTACCACCACGCGGGATTATGGTTTAATGGGGCCCTCTACGTGGTACGTTTCTCCCGAAAGCTCGTCAGACGTCACGATTCACCGTGCGGGCTGATTGTCGGGATTGGGCGGGATACTTCACTGACGAGTTCAGTGTCGCGCCTGCACCCCGGCCAGTCTCGCAACGCGCAGGGTGCCCAGGGCGAAGGCCCAAGACCTCTTGGTGCATAGGTTAGTCCGGCGTGCTGACCTCTCTGCCGAGCCTAGGTAGGGCGCTGCTTCGTGTTGATCTTCCGAGGTCGGGCATTACCCAGCAAGTGTGTCCGGCCAGAGTTGATCGAGCGTGTTGGGTAACAGTAGTGCACCCCTGCAGGGATGAATGATCTATCGATAGCCGGTCCTACGGTAAAGGACGCTCAGTTTGTGTATCCCAATCTACTACTTAAACTGGATACTTGTTACTTAATTAAAGCTTCGGGATCGCTTTCTCGCTGGGAGTCGAGGAAGGATCTTTGAGCTGTACTTCAACATGTTTGCTAAATAAAATGCTATTCTACTCTCTTCTATTGCTGCAAGATGATGGCTTCGTGAAGATATTTGAAGATGCTAGTCTTCGATAGGACTAGGCCTTCTCTCTATTCTAGCATTTCTGCAGCACAGTCCACATATACAGCCTTTCTCCATTGATAATGTTGCATATGTAGTATAGATCCTTGCTTTCTGAGTACTTCGGATGAGTACTCACGGTTGCTTTATTTTCTCTTTTCCCCCATATACCCCACCTTGATGATACACCAGACGATGGAGTCCAGGAACCAGACGCCACCACCGGAGCCTACTACCAGGCGGGTCCAGAGGGCACGTACTACTGGATCGAGCCAGCCGACCAGGAGTAGGATCGGAGGCTCCTAGGCAGGAGGCCAACGCCTTTCGATCTAGTGTTGCTGTTTGTGCTAGCCTTCTTAAGGCAAAACTTGTCTAACTATGTCTGTACTCACATAATATTTGTATGAATGACTTATGTATTCGGATCTTCGGATCCCTGGTCTGTAATATTGTGGACCTCCGTTTATTTGTGTTTAGAGTTGTGTTGTGATATCTTCCCGTGAGTCCCTATGCTTGATCGTGCATGTTTGTGTGTATGATTAGTGCACGATTGAGCCGAGGGCGTCACAAGTTGGTATCAGAACCGACTGCCTGTAGGAAGCCCCCTCCTAATTCCTTGGCCGAAGTTGAGTCTAGAAACCGAAAAACTAATTTACTAACTTGGCTGTGTGGCTTACGGGCCCACGTCGCCAACTGGGTGGTATTAGGATCTTTTATTCCTCGTCTATACTCTGGGACTCTGATCTCTCTTCTATTCGGGTCCAATAAATTTTACTAACGCCGACACTTAGGATCTCGTAAATTCTGTCTACCCGGAGAGCTGGATATCTGTGCGATTTCCCTGTCGTTGATCTGATTAGTCTGATAATCATTTTCCTTTCCATTGTTTTGTTTAACCTTTCTCTCCGAGTTGTGTTAAACTTCTCATTGTCGTTTGACAACCCTGAATTTCCTCTGTTTCAGATGGATCGTTTGTTTCCACCGCGTCCTACGACACAGCTTGTGCTTCGCACTTGGGCTCGTGATGCCCCTGGGTTTCCAGCTGTCCTGATCGCTCTCATGACCAGACTTGGCTACCGCTGGTACCCTGAGTACATGGCTTACGAGGATTACCGCGAGTTCAATCAGGAGCAGTACCATGCTAATGTTCGTATCTATGATCGACAGAATGACTCAGACACCAAGCTGCACCTTTTCCATGGTATCGGCGTGACGATTGAGATGGCAGTACATGATGCCGCCTACTCTGCTGTCGCACGTCTCCGAGGACAGTTCAGCGATATCTTGGATGACTCTGAGTTCCGATACATTCCGTATGCCCCTGCTGGAGATGCTACCGGATACTACACAGCTATCTGCGCCTCATACGGGCATCGCCGATATGACCCGCGCGTTCTGATTCAGTGCACTCAGGCTCTGGATCACGCTGTTCGGGCTCTTGCCGTCGAGTTGGTTGCCACTCGAGCACGTCTCTACGATGCTATGACGCAGTTGCTACCCGCTGTTCGCGCAGGGATACATCCGGAGCACATCCTTTATCCACACAGGACTCAGATGTATGCTGGTAGTGATTGGCCTGCTGTTGGAGGTCACACACCTACACGTGGACCTCTTCTTACAGCTCGAGATCGGGTTCTGCATCAGAGTGCACATGGAGCACAGGCTCCTACCGCGATGAACATTCGTCGTCCGCACTCGCAGTTACCCCGTTACAGTGGTTTTCTCCGACGTTGATGTAGCCTTTGCTATGTCTCGTTGTGTACTTCCCTACCGCGTGCCTGCGCGCCGCCTAGTATGTCTAGCTTTTAATTTGCGCCGCTATGCTGTCCGCATGTACCCGACTTTGTGTATGGATCTGTATGTCTTAATCGACTACTGTTATGTATCTGATACACTGCTTAAAGTATTGTCATGTTACATCATGCTTGTCGCTAAACCGTCGCAATTTCTTTTACTAAACTACTCCCTGTTGATACTTAGCAGGATGGTTAGACCAGGTGGTCGTGGTCGTGGTCGTGCCCCTGAACGTCCACCACCGCCAGACTATATGGCAGCTATGATGCAACAGTTCGAGCTCAACCGCCAGCTCATGGTGGGAATCATGGCTCAGTTTCCGCATCAGAACAACCAGAACCCACCTTCAATAACACTGCTGGAGTTCATGCGACTTAACCCTACTCACTTCCGCAACTCTGACAAGCCACTGGATGCTGATGATTGGCTCCGCGACATCACTCACGAGATGGAGTCTGCTAATGTCGCCCCTGCCAACTTTGTCACCTTCGCGTCCTTTTTCTTAAAAGGGCCCGCTGCTCAATGGTGGGACACACACAAGCGTTCACTGCCTGCTGGAACAGTCATTACCTGGTATGAGTTCCAGGCTGCTTTCCGTACACGCTACATCCCTCAAGCAATTATGGAACGTATGAAGATCCAGTTCCGCAACCTCACTCAGGGCAATAAAACTGTCGAAGCTTATCAGCGGGAATTTCTTGATCTCTCCCGCTATGCTGAAGAAGACATCACCACAGATGCCCGTAGACAAGAGAAGTTCCGTAATGGACTCCACCCAGACCTCAAGCTTGCACTTGCCTCTCAAGACTTCAATGACTTTTCAACTCTGGTGAACAAGGCTATTCTTGTTGAGACCGCTCAGATGGAACACAAGGACTCGCAGAAGCGCTATCGTGATGCTGGCTCATCTTCGGGCTCAGCACAGAAGCGTAAAATTTGGCTTCCCAACAATGCGTTCCGTCCCAACACCTCTGCGCCAAAGAACAATGCTGCACCACGTCTGCCTCCTCCACCACCGAGGTAGCCAAAAGCTCAAGCTATTCAAAACAATGCTCCTCTCCGTCCTGAAGATGGTTTGTGCTTCAAGTGCTGCAAACCAGGTCACCAGGCTAAAGACTGCCGCCAGACTCAGAATCAGTTAGCTCTTCCTCGTGCTGGCCGTGGATATGGCCGTGGCAACAATCAGACCCGCAACTATAATACTGGGTCTGCTTCACATGGTCGTGGTCACGCTTACAACATTGATATTGAAGAAGTCCAGGATCAACCTACTACTGTGATGGGTACCCTTCTCGTTAACTCAGTACCTGCTTCTGTTTTATTTGATTCAGGAGCATCACATTCATTCATCTCTGGAAAATTTGCATTCATGCATGGCATTCGATATGAGAAGATGCACACTCCGTTAGTCATTAAAACTCCCGGAGGTCATTGTCATGCTGACGTGATAGCACCTAATGTTACCGTCGAAATAAAAGGGTTGGAATTCCTTGCCTCACCCATCATCTTGAAGTCTTCCACTATAGACCTCATTCTCGGAATGGATTGGTTGAAAGATCACATTGCTTCGATCAATTGTGCCACTAAAGTCGTCCAACTTCTTCACCCCTCCGATGAGATAGTGAATTATACTGTCCGCATCACTCGTGATGCTGAAGCTCAGATATATGCTCTGAATGCTTTGAACGCTTCACCACTGAAAGGAATCGAGAATGTTCCTGTCGTTCGAGATTTTCCAGACGTCTTTCCCGAAGAACTTCCAGGCATACCCCCGGTTAGGGCTGTCGAGTTTGTCATTGACTTGAAGCCTGGCACTGTCCCTATTGCCAAGCGTCCTTATAAGATGCCACCGCACCACCTACTTGAGCTTAAGGAAGAAATCGACAAGTCACTTAAGAGTGGTTTCATCCGCCCCAGTTCCTCTGCTTGGGGAGCACCTTCACTCTTCGTTAAGAAGAAGGATGGAACTAACCGATTGGTTCAGGATTATCGGCCCATTAACCAAGCCACAATCCAGAATAAATACCCACTGCCCCGGATCAATGATCTTTATGATCAACTTGCTGGATCATCGGTGTTCTCTAAACTCGACTTGAGGTTGGGTTATCACCAGATCCGTGTCCGTGAAGAGGATATTCCCAAGACTGCATTCGTCACTCGTTATGGCTCCTATGAATACACCATCATGTCATTTGGCCTAACGAATGCTCCAGCTACGTTCTCCCGTCCCGAAATAAAAAATTGCAAATAATTAAACAAAACTCCCCCAGGAATGATGTTGGTATTGATGGTACCCGTGGATTTGACTAGCCATGGAGTGTGTTTGTTGGTGGAGGGGGAGCAAACCTTTACTTTTATCGCTTGGGAACCGCCACTAATGTGTTTAGCGTGGAAGATATTGATAACTTTTGGTCATGAAGTAAACAGAAAGGGTGCATTTCCCAAAATTACATTTATCTCTATTTTAAAAACTCTGAGCTCTGGCACCATCGCAAATCCCTACTTCCCTCTGCGAAGGGACTATCTATTTACTTTTATGTTGAGTCATCACCTTCTCAAATAAGCGCCAAATCTGAGAGCACTATTGTCATCCTCATGCATTGTGCATAGTTAATGTTGGATGCATCATGACTGGATCTTTTCTACCATGAATTACAATGTTTAGTCATTGCTTGAACTTTGGAGGTGCTCTGCATTTATGTTTTTGCGGTCTCAGAAAGGGCTAGCGAGATACCACTGTTGTCATATTATATCACGGTTGTTTTGACAAAGTGTTGTCATTTGAGATATTTTAATATTGCTCGCTAGTTGCTTATGCCATTGATATGAGTTCATATAATTTCTAAGAGTTATTGTTGACATGGTTAGTCATAATCTTTGCTAAAAACCTGGGAGCTACTTCAGCTTATTTATGTAACAAGAACAAAAGAGTTCGTAAAAGTTTTTCTTTTTCACTTTCAGTTTGTCAACTGAATTGCTTGAGGACAAGCAAGGGTTTAAGCTTGGGGGATTTGATACGTCTCCATCGTATCTACTTTTCCTTACGATTTTTCTCATGTTTTGGACTCTAATTTGCATGATTTGAATGAAACTAACCCGGACTGACGATGTTTTCAGCAGAACTACCATGGTGTTTGATGTCTACTACGCAACTTTATTCTTGTAGACTCGTGTTGGGCCTCCAAGCGCTGAGTTTTGTAGGAGAGTAGCAATTTTCCCTCAAGTGGATGACCTAAGGTTTATCAATCCATGGGAGGCACAGGATGAAGATGGTCTCTCTCAAACAACCCTGCAACCAAATAACAAAGAGTCTCTTGTGTCCCCAACGCACCAAATACAATGGCAAATTGTATAGGTGCACTAGTTCGGCGAAGAGATGGTGATAAAAGTGTAATATGGATAGTAGATATTGATTTTTGTAATAGGAACAATAAAAAACAGCAAGGTAGCAATTGATAAAACAGAGCACAAACGGTATTGCAATGCTTGAAAATGAGGCCTAGGGTCCGTACTTTCGCTAATCTAATTGGATCATATAGCCATCCCTCAACGTTCGATGAAGAATCACTCCAAAGTTCCTATCTAGCTGAGAACATAAGACAAAAAATTTTGTAGGGTACAAAACCACCTCAAAGCTATTCTTTCCGATCAATCTATCCTAGAGTTCGCACTAAAATAACACCAAGCTATTCTTTCCAATCGATCTAACCAAGAGTTCATACTAAAATAACACCATATGATACACATCAACCAACTCCAATGTCACCTAGATACTCCAATGTCACCGCGAGTATCCGTGAGTTGATTATACGATATGCATAAAACAATTTCAGATTCATAATACTCAATCCAGCACAAAGAACCTCAAAGACTGCCCCAAGATTTCTACCGGAGAAACAAAGACAAGAACGTGCATCAACCCCTATGCATAGATTACCCCAATGTCACCTCGGGAATCCGCGAGTTGAGTGCCAAAACATATATCATGTGAATCAATATGATACCCCATTGTCACCACGAGTATTCATAGCAAGACATACATAAAGTGTTCTCAAATCCATAAAAGTATTCAATCCGATAAGAACGAAATCTCAAAGGGAAAACTCAATTCACAACAAGATAGAGAGGGGAAAACACCATATGATCCGACTATATTAACAAAGCCCGCGATACATCAAGATCGTGACATCTCAAGAACATGAGAGAGAGAGAGATTAAACACATAGCTACTGGTACAAACCCTCAGCCCTGATGGTGGGCTACTCCCTCCTCATCGTGGTGGCCGCCGGGATGATGAAGATGGCCACTGGTGATGATTTCCCCCTCCGGCAGGGTGCCGAAACAGGGTCTAGATTGGCTTTTCATGGCTACAGAGGTTTGCGGTGGCGGAACTTCTGATCTAGGGTTATTTCTGATGGTTTCTCTATTTATAGGATTTTTTGGAGTCGGTTTCACATGAAGATGGGCCTCGAGGTGAGCACAACCCACCAGGGCACCTCGGGCCCCTCAGGCGCGCCCTGGTGGGTTGTGCCCTCCTCATGGCTCTTCTGGCCCTCCCATGAAGCTTTGGGGGTCTCTTTTGTTCCAAAAAATATCATCAAAAAGTTTCAGCTCATTTGGAGAACTTTCATTTCTGCACAAAAAACAACACCACAGTAGTTCTGCTGAAAACAGCGTCAGTCCGGGTTAGTTCCATGCAAATCATACCAAAATCATATAAAATTGTTGTAAACATGGCATGAATACTTCATAAATTATAGATACGTTGGAGACGTATCAGCATCCCCAAGCTTAATTCCTACTCGTCCTCAAGTAGGTAAATGATAAAAGAAATAATTTATGAAGTGTGAATGCTAGAAAAGTGCATAAGTTTGATCAATGATAATTTCAATCACTTTTCCTAGCATCATAACAGCTATTCTTTCTCATAAAACTTCTCATGTTAAAGTAGCAACCAATTCACATGTTAAGGTTCAAACAATGAATTCTCTTGAAACTCAACAACCTATATTCTTAGTCACCAAACAATTGCAATTCAACTTATTCAACAGAGTCTAAGTAAGAGCTGCACATACTCAATCATCATATAGTCTTCTATGATTGCTAGTACTCAAAGCATATTCTTAGAACAAATGGCATCCATCGAACACAGAGAAAGATAGGGGCTTAATATTTCACCTCCAAACTCATTTATCATAGAGATAATTGTCAACAATAATAAATCATGATCAAATATATTTGACTGGTCATATGTGCCTAGATCTTTCCCCACCACATGATGCTTGCCAACTAGTGAATAATTGAGGTTGAAATGAGAATGCATTCTATTGACTCTTTCATAAAAGTAAATACTGAAAAGTAAAAGATAGGCCCTTCGTAGAGGGAAGCAGAGGTTGTCATGCACTTTTTATTTGGATGCCCAAGCTCTTAATGCAAAGGAACGTCACGTTATATTGCCCCTTATGATAGCAGCCTTTATTATGCAGTCTGTCACTTTTATTACTTTGCCATCACAAGTTCGTACAACGCTCAATTTTCCCTTACAATAAAAGATCAAACATATTTAGGAGCAATTTTTATTGCTTTATGCACCGATGACAACTTACTTGAAGGATCTTATTCAATCCATAGGTAGGTATGGTGGACATTCATGGCAAGAAACTGGGTTTAAGGTTTTTTGGATGCACAAGTAGTATCTCTACTTAGTACGAATTTTTGGCTAGCAAAAGATCCTAGGCAAACACCACATGTTGGAGGATCCATGACAATATAACTTCTATGCAAATATACAAAACCATAACTCATTACGTTGTCTTCCTTGTCCAACTTCAACTAATTTGCTCAAGTTTGAAAATAATTAATGGGTATTCATAATCATAGAAGATGTCCAAGATAATATATTTGCATGTGAAAGTTCTCTTCCTTATACTAATCATTCATGAATTGCTTGTATGAACAATATTGTGATTGTCAAGCTTCAAAAGATTTCACTTTCTAAACCCAATGTGAAGCTACTACTAGGCATAATATAAACATATAATTTCAACTTCATGATATTCAATTCATTTAACAATTTACTCATAGGATATAAGTGAAGCACAAGAGTAAATGACAAACTACTCCAAAAAGATATAAGTGAAGATCAAGCGAGTAGTTAAGTAAATGGGTAGCTATTTGAGGACTATCTCTTATTTCAAAACTTCAGATCTAATTATTTTATTAAAACAGCAAGCAAAAGAAAATAAAATTACATTCTAAGAAAAGCACAACTCAAGTGAAGAAGCAAAAACTTAGGCTCAACCGATACTAACCGATAGTTGTCCATGAAGAAAGCTGGGATGCCTACCGGGGCATCCCCAAGCTTAGATGCTTGAAACTTCTTGGATTATTAACTTGAGATGCCTTGGGCATCCCCAAGCTTGAGCTTTTGTGTCTCCTTAATTCCTTTTATATCACGGTTTCCCTAAATCTTAAAAACTTCATCCACACAAAACTCAACAAGAACTTGTGAGATAAGTTAGTATGATAAAGATAAATCATTCACTTTGGTACTGTCAAGATAATATTCATAATTTTTATCACACAATGCCTACTGTACCCTACAATTTCTACAACTTATATTAAGCAATATAAGCCATGGAAACCATAAAACAAGCAAACTATGCATTGAAAACAGAATCTGTCAAAATCAGAACAGTACGTAAAGATCTGAATTAAGGTCATACTTCTGTAACTCCAAAAACACTGAAAATTTAGGAGAACGTAGGAAATTTTTATATCAATGATCTGTAATAAATTCAGAGTTTTTCTATGCTCCAGTGAAATTAAGCAATTATGTTACTGGAAGCAAAAGTTTCTGTTTTTGCACAGAATCAAGTCAACTATCATCCATACTATCCCAAAGGCTTTACTTGGCACTTTATTGAAACAAAAGCTATATAAAATGATTAATACAGTAGATTAATCATGTGAACACACAAAAACAGTAGGGGTAAATGTTGGGTTGTCTCCCAACAAGCGCTTTTCTTTTATGCCTTTTAGCTAGGCATGATGATTTCAATGATATTCACATAAAAGATAAGAATTGAAACATACCAAGAGCAACATGAAGCATATGACTAGCACATTTAAGTCTAACCCACTTCCTATGCATAGGGATTTTGTGAGCAAACAAATTATGGGAACAAGAATCAACTAGCATAGGAAGGCAAAACGAGCAAAACTTCAAGATTTTCAACACATAGAGAGGAAACTTGATATTATTGCAATATGTAAAAGCATATGTTCAACTCTCATAATAATTTTCAGTAGCATCATGAATGAATTCAACAATATAGCTATCACATAAAGCATTCTTTTCATGATCCACATGCATAAAAATTTATTAATCTCCACATAAGCAAATTTATTTTCATGAATAGTGGCGGGAGCAAACTCAACAAAATAACAACCATATGATTGAAAATTAAAATAATGATGACAAGTTTCATGGTTATCATTATTCTTTATAGCATACATGTCATCACCATAATCATCATATATAGCAACTGTAACGCCCCAAAATTTTGGTTTGATTTTTACCAAATTCTTTATTTGATTTAAAGGAGGTTATTTGAATTTTTCTAAAAGAGGGACTCTCCTTCTCAATTTTTTTTATGACAAATCTTTTATGAGTCCTTCTCGATCTTGATTCTGGTCTTGAGGGTTTTTCAACATGTGTAGGTTCAACACAAATACTCTTGGGTTGTTTTACTATTTCTTTTATTAAAAAGAATTCCTATAATTTTTGGATTTATCTTTCCCTATTCAAAAATACTCCCTTGCCATGACCTATGTTGTAAATTTTCTTCCTAAACCCTCCTCCCTACTTTGGGTCAAGCCAAGCATCCAATTCCAGCAAGTTTCAACCTCTTTTAGATTTTATTTCTATTTATTTCATCATCAAATCATTTTCTGCCATTTATTTTGGACTCTTGGGATTCACAAAGGAAGTACCAGATTCCTTGAGCTTTTAATCCCAAGTAAATTACCCTAGCTACTTCTTGGTACCCTCAACCTAGATCCATCAAGAGCTGCTGGTCCACAGTTCAAATTTTTCAAAATTTGTTGCCTGCAAGTTTGGACCAGATTTGCTATTTTTGGTGAAATTCATTCTTTTTCCTTTCTAAAACTTCTGAGAAAATTCAGGTAGTCCCTGGATGCATCAAGAGGCCACCCCAACAAGTTTCAGCTCAAGAAAAAATTTCCACATGCGTCAAACATTTCGTCGAGCAGCTGGCATGCACTGTTTCGGTCAAATTCAGAGATTCAGTGTTAAAATTCAGAGTTTCAGTGTCGTTTTCGTCAGTCGCCAGTGACAATCTCGCCAGTGCTCTCGTTTGGCTCGTTGCTCACTGCTCCTCCTTCTTATCCATCATGCCGCACGGTCGTCTGGACGGTTGTGAGCGTCGGTGGTGAGCTGGCAGGGGTGCATCGTCCCCCGTGAGCGACGGCAACGACGCCCGCTGCGGTCGCCAGAGAACTCAGCAAGGAGCGGCGCCGTCCAGCACCGCCCACACCACCCTGAGCCTCCGCGTGGCCGTCCTCTTCGCTGGGCGCGCTACAGAACCATCGCCGTGGCCTGAGAAGCGCAGAGCGCGCTCTCTGCCGCCGACGTGCCCGTGAGGCCGTTCCGTCGAGAACCTAGAGTATCGCCCAAGTTGGACCAGGCTTAAGCGAGAGATGGAACCGGTGAACCAATCCGCAGCTGCCCAGTCGCCTAAACCTCCAGCTCGACCACCCCCTCGCCGTAATTGCTCACTGGAGTAATCCCGCTTTCGGCAACCGCCTCGGGCCGGCTATAAATAAAGGCCCCGAGCCACCCATCGACCCAGCACCTCTCCTCAGAACCACGCTCCACTCATCAGAGGGCCTCGGGAGGGTCTTCTTCCTCGCCTCCGGCCGCCCCGATCTGCTTCAGGCCCCGGCTAAATCCTCTCTGGTGAGTGAGCCCCCGCAGCCCAGATTCGGTCAGCAACCTCCTAGTCCACCACCTCTTCTAACCCGAGCTCCAATTCGGTGATAGCAGCCCTCCTCGGCGAAATCCCTCATCGCCCGACGCCGCCGTTCGCCGGAGAGGAAGTGGCCGTCGATGTGGTGCTCCCCGACGCCTCCTTCCACCACCCACCGACGCGGAATTATCCCGTGAGTGCAACCATACCCTTGCCCTCCTCTGGATCGCCGTCGATCGCCGCCGGCGATCATCGTTTGCTTCTGTCGCCGGTGGGATTTTTAAACCTGACGTGCGGGACCCCCTCGTCAGCCTCTACTCTTCTTCTTCAAACCGTTTTCTGAAGACGCCTTCGGGCAGAATACGTTTTCTCTTTGGTTTGGCGTATTTCTATCCGAAACGTTTTCTGTTTATTCAAACTAGCCCCTGGATAATTTTCTGTTTATAACAGATTAGTCCCTGGACTAAAACCCTTATAACTTTTAAACAAAAGAAGATTTTGAGTTGATTCTTTTTCTATCATCTCTATTTTTATGTCTAGTTTTTTATCATATTTATTTGAAAAATATTTGGAACTATTTTTGTGCACGCATGGTATTTACGTTAGAATTCGATATTTTTATGTAACATAGATACCGAAGGAGGTGACGGTGCCGCCAACTTCGCCGAGCTAGACTCCGACTGCTCCGAACCAGGCAAGCATGTTTGAACCTTTGATATGATGAGTGTCTTTCATGTTTGCTTGAGTGGTTTTCTCATGGCATGTTTATATAAGCATTTGTTGAATGTTATATTTCATGCAAGGTAAGTTGCAAGTGAGCTACAAAACTTGATGTGATCATAAGATGGTGAAACAACCTAATCATGTGGTGGCATGATAGGTTGCAAGCTGGTATTGTTGGATCATGCCAGTTCTAAATCAAACTGTTTAACTCCAGAGTTGACGTGGATCGAATCTTGTTCCCGTTCGCCTTCTTTTCGTACTGCCACATGTTTTCTGCAAAGAATGCGGTTTAGTAAGTTGCAAACCTCTTTCCATGTACACACCAAATAGAGGGGCCGTGATGAGGGTTCCATGGCCCTGGATTAAAGCCCGTCATCCGGTCAGGGGGCATGGGTGTTTCCGGTTGGGACCGAGAGGGGGGCACCCCTTAGAGCGCGCGATATAAATTTGATCCCATGCTATTCGAGGTGTTGGCCTCCCCGTCTTAGAGTTTTTCTTGAACGTTGCCTAGGGTGATTCCTGGCATCGGGATGTGGAATGGGTGTGTACTGGATTGATGTGTTTTCTTCTAAAATACCGTAGAGGGAACTAGTCCTTGTGGCTACTGATATCCGTTGGCTGTGGGTATAGAGTACAAACTCTGCAGAGTCAAAACCATTCGAGTAACCAAGTCCTTGGTCAGGGATGTTGGTTGACCGATCAAGTGTCAGTCTCAGTGTCAGTCCCAGTATCAGTCTCTGGAGAACAAACTTGTTAACTGACAGTGGTAAAACTGGCTGAATGTTATTCCTGTGGATGGACTAACCTGTTTATTATTATGTACCGAGTATTCCTTGGGATGGTGCTACTCCATGGACTACTCGAATTCGAATGATGAAATATAAGCCCTTTATGTGATGTCGCTAGACATCCGACTGTGGCATTCTTGTGGTTTACTTTTGATATAAGCCCTTTATGTGATGTCGCTCAGATGTCCGACTGTGGCATTCTTGTTATTTACTTTTGATATAAGCCCTTTATGTGATGTCGCTCAGACGTCCGACTATGGCATTCTTGTTATTTACTTTTGATATAAGCCCTTTATGTGATGTCGCTCAGACGTCCGACTGTGGCATTCTGATTATTTACTTTCATTATAAACCCTTTTCGAGATGTCGCATTCAGACGTCCGACTATGGCACGTACTATCATTTACTTTTCAGTATAAGCCCTTTATGTGGTGTCGCCCTGACGCCCGACTGCGGCATGTTAATTTCTTTCTACCTTTCGAGGCGTCACTTCAGACACCCGATCGGTCTTCTGCTATTTTATTGGGATTTCGGGAGGACTACCGCCTGACTTCCTTTTTATTTATCTTGCAGTGCAAACTTGTTACCTAAGTGTGTATTACCAATTTGCTCATGTGCATCATGTTTTCATTTGTTATATCTTATGTCCAAACTGTCTTGCGAGTACATTCAAAGTACTCACCTGGCTTGTTGATTTGGCCAGATGTTGACGAAGGCGATCTTATGGATGAAGAGTACGATAGCGAGTCCGACGCCTAGAGGAGTCCCAGTCAGTCCCTTGCGATCCTGGAGTTGGTCACTTGTATTATATACGCTTCCGCTACCCTAATAAAATCATCGAGCCTCACTCCGGCGCTTGATGAGTTGTAAGATTTTGGAGTCATGTCACCCACTTCACTGTGACATATCCACCACCACTTTTATTACGAGTCAGTAGTTATGCCACCACATCCTTTGTGTCATATCCGCCTTTATGTGCAATATTGGCGTGCTTGTAATAAATTGTTGAGCAGCCTCAGCTCAACCCTGTGTAATATTTAGTACTACTGGATTTCTGTATCAAGGAATTGTCTACCAGTGAGAAGGATTTTTTTTGTACTGGTCTGACAAAAGGAGCGATTTTTTAATAAATGTTTGTTAAAAAACCCGGTCCTGACAACCTTGGTACCAGAGCCAGGCTGACTGTAGGAAGCCACTAGGTGCGATCGCTAATCGGTTATTAGCGTTATTAGTGCTATTTAGCACTTTGCAAATTGTAGCAATTTTCTGTTAGTCATCATAAATTTATGATTTGACTATCCGGAATTTTTGTCTACTTTTGTAGATGGCTGGCCGCGACTGTGAGTCACAGGTGTTCGCCAATGTACCTGAGGGATTTATCAAGCTCCTCGCCTCCATCGCCAAGGTCGCGATCGGGCCATCGACTCGTCCGGAGTTCACACTCTACCTGCACAAGCTCAGCGACAGCGTGTCTATGCACCAGGCCGCGGTGCAATTCAAGGGAGGGCATTCTGAATCACGCCGCTTCCGATTTGTTGGAAGGGCCATGCCTACAGAGAGGCATGCCATGCAGATGGCTGCCCGTGAGGCAATAGCTCATCTCCGGGATGCTCTTCCTTCAATGAAGGCTCGTCGCTACCGCTACCTCCCATGCCACGTGCCATACACTTGTCACTATGCCTTTGCTTGCTCTAGGGGAGAGAGAGATGAGGCTATTGAGATGCTTGTTGAGTATCTCAAAGCTCTTGAGGCAGCTTTTGATAACCTCGTGGATGACCTTGTGGCTGCGCGTATGGACTTAGTTCAGGGCTGTGCCTCTAACAGGAGGGAGCTCCTCCATACAGCACCACCACTGTCATACATCTCGTCCTCAGCATCCTATGCACCCGCCATCTTAGCCACCGCTCGCCGCCTGCCTACCACTGAGGAGTTTGACCAAGTCATTGCTCCTACCCCAGTTAGTGTTGCACCACCTGCCACACCCGCACCAGCTGCACAACCCAGTGCTTCGCGCCTAGAGCCTATTATTGAGGAGGAGGTTGAGTCTCCAGCATCATTGGGACTTACCCTCGGCAGGACGAGGGAAGTTTTTGCCATCTCCGACTAAGTGCGCCGAGCAGCCGTGTGATGTACCAGCTTGTATGATATGTTTATATATATATATATATAGGCTTGGTGAGAAGTAGTTTGCATGCGCATCATGTAGGATCTCGGAGAAGTGAACTAGCCTAAATAACATGTCAGGAATGTGTATGCACATCCTGAGTGATGTACTGTATAATTACGGCTTGCTTGTAAGATATGTACTGAGCGGTCCTTCTCCTTGCGCAATCAAGTATTTTCTTGAAAAATCATGGAGTTTTTAAATTTTTGCATTTGCAAAATTATTTATTTTTGCTACTAAGATTTTTTTTCTCATGAGTTCTGCAATAATACCCCAGAGTGGAAATGCCTTGTCCCTGGACTCGTTCCATGCCAAGTCCGCCAGAAGAAAATTATGGTACCCAGACAAGTAACAATTTCACACAGGGGTAGCCAAGTCAGCAAGGCAGTGAAGCAGCGTTTTCTCAAGTATGCCGCCTTTATGAGCAAAGCCAACAGCAGCATCAAGAAATGTTGAACCACATTATCAATATGGGAAATCACCGCGAACCGTACCAGCAGCATTCCAAATTGTCTGAACTACAAAAGACACGTCCCCCAACTTTCTCTCACACGGATAAACCTCTTGAGGCCGATGATTGGCTTCAAGACATTGAGAGGAAATTAATTATTGCACAATGTTCGGACCATGAGAAGGTACTTTATGCACCTCACTACCTCACTGGAGCAGCTGCATCATGGTGGGAAAATTTCCTACACATGCACCCTATTGAAAACAACATCACCTGGGTGGAATTTAAGGAAAATTTTCGTGGGGCGCACATTCCTAGAAGTGTTATGAAGATCAAAAAAAGGGAGTTTGATGACCTCAAACAGAGAAGCATGACAGTGACTGAGTACAATAGTCAGTTTACTCAATTATCTCGTTATGCCAACGAAGAACATATGACTGAAAATAAAAAGATGGAAAAATTCTGGACGGTCTGGCACCAGCACTTAAATGCCAGCTGGTCATGCACACCTTCCCAGATTTCAAAACGCTTGTGGACAAGGCCATTACATTAGAAAATGAGCGCCGCAGCTTGGAGGATATTCGCAAGCACAAAAGGGACAAGACTACTCATTCTCGCAACAACAGGAACAAGAAAGATTTTCAGAAAAATGGGGCGAACAAATCCGCAACCAATGTTCCACGCCCAAACAAAAAAAATTATGCAAGGGACGAGGATTTTACGTATCACCCAGGCGTTACTTGCTTCGCATGTGGTGAGGAAGGACACTATGCCAAGCAGTGCCCAAAGCCAAGAAACTCGGCCCTCAAGCCGAACAACACTGGAAATAATTCAGCCCCTAAGCGCAATAACTTCAACCCCAATAACAATCATAGGAAAGGTCACATGAACCATGTGACCAAGGAGGAAGCACAGAATGCTCCGTACATCGTACTCGGTACGTTCCCTGTCAACACAATACCTGCCACGGTTTTGTTTGATTCTGGAGCTTCTCACTCGTTCGTTTCCAAGAATTTTGCTTTGCAACATAATTTTCTGATTCTTCCCTTGGAAAATTCCATGACCATCAAGTCCCCCGGGATTAAGCAAATCACTCAGAGTTACTGCCAAGGTGTGGTTATTGAGATTGAGGGATTAAAGTTTCGGGCAAACCTCATTGTATTGGAAAATAAGGGACTGGATGTTATCTTAGGAATGGACTGGTTAACCACCAACAAGGGATTTATCGACTGTTTCAATCAGATTGTGATTCTCACTCATCATCACGGGAAGACGATAAAAATTGCAGCTCAAGAAAGACCAATATCACTGCGACCAAAATTGAACAAGGTGGATATTTCAGAGTTAAGAAAAGTTCCAGTGGTGTGTGAGTTTCCTGATGTATTTCCCGAAGAACTACCAGGCATACCACCAGACCGGGAAATAGAGTTCATCATTGAACTAGCACCTGGAACCACTCCTATTTACAAGAAACCATACAAAATGGCACCCTCCGAGTTGGTAGAATTGAAAAAGCAAATAAAGGAATTGCTGGACAAAGGTTATATTAGGGCCAGCTCCTCACCTTGGGGTTCACCCGTATTGTTTGCCAAGAAAAGAGATGGGACACTGAGATTATGTATAGACTATCGAGCACTCAACATGGTCACCATCAAAAACAAATATCCGATGCCACGGATAAATGATTTATTTGACCAGCTCGCACAAGCCAAGGTTTTCTCAAAAATTGATTTAAGGTCGGGATATCATAAATTAAAAGTACAGACAGAAGAAATCCCTAAGACGGCATTCACCTCCAGATACGGGTTATATGAATTTACAGTAATGCCGTTCGGACTGACAAACACCCCCGCATATTTTGTCCACCTCATGAACAAAGTGTTTATAAAATTTATGGACAAATTCGTTGTGGTGTTCATTAATGATATCTTAGTATATTCCAAGACACCAGAAGAACATGCTGAACATCTCAGAATTGTACTGGGAGAATTAAGGAAACATCAATTGTACGCCAAATTCAGCAAATGTGAATTTGGGTTAAAACAAGTTGGTTTTCTAGGCCACGTATTAACCCAAGAAGGTGTTGCCGTGGACCCAGAAAAATTCAAAGCCGTACTTGACTGGAAACCACCAGCCAACGTAACAGATGTACGAAGTTTTCTGGGAATGGCTGGATATTATAGAAGATTTATTGAAGGATTCTCCAGCATAGCAAAACCTATGACACAGCTACTCAAGAAGGATAAGAAATTTGTGTGGACCAAAGCTTGCGAGAGAAGTTTCCAAGATCTCAAAAGGAGATTAACAACAGCACCAGTATTAGTCGTGCCAGACATACACAAAATTTTTGAAGTATATTGCAACGCATCCAGGAAAGGCCTCGGATGCGTATTAATGCAAGAAGGCAAAGTAGTCGCATATGCTTCCAGGCAACTACGAAGGCATGAAGAAAATTATCCTACTCATGACTTGGAGTTAGCAGCAGTTATTCATGCACTCAAAGAATGGAGACACTTTTTGCTTGGGAATCATTGTGAAATATATACGGACCATAAAAGCCTCAAATATATTTTCACACAACCAGAACTCAATTTACGACAACGACGCTGGTTGGAATTAGTGAAAGATTATGATGTTGGCATTCACTACCATCCAGGAAAGGCGAATGTAGTGGTAGATGCTCTCAGTCGAAACCCAAGCTCGGGCAACGACAGTCTACAAAACTTGAGACCTGAGTTTCAGCGGGAGTTTGCCAAAATCAACATGGTGTTGGTCACTGAAGGCACTGTGTCAACTTTGGAAATACAGCCCACCCTAATGGAACAAATTAAGAAAGCTCAGCATGGACACCCCAGCATCGAAGGCATAAAAAGAAAAGTGAGCCTGGGCAAGGCCTTAGAATTCGTCGTAGACGACAAGGGAATATTATGGTACGGAGACAGGCTATGCGTACCAAATATAGAGGACCTCAAACAGCAAATTTTGGCCGAAGCCCACACCGCTCCATATTCAATCCACCCCGGAGGAACCAAAATGTACAAGGTCATTCAGGAAAGATTTTGGTGGCACGGTATGAAAAGGGATATAGCCACATTCATTGCATGTTGTGATTCATGTCAGCGCATTAAAGCTGAGCACCAAAAACCAGCAGGACTATTACAGCCAAACAGGATACCTGAATGGAAATGGGGTGAAATTGGAATGGATTTTATTGTCGGACTACCTCGGTCATGACACGGAAATGATGCCATATGGGTCATCACAGATAGATTAACCAAGGTGGCACATTTTATTCTAGTAAAGACAACCCACACCACTCAGAAGCTTGCCAGGCTTTATCTCTCCCGTATTGTTTGTCTGCATGGAATTCCAAAGACTATAATATCCGACAGAGGCATGCAATTCGTCTCCAGATTTTGGGATCATTTACAACAAGCTCTGGGAACTCAACTAGTATTCAGTACAGCATACCACCCCCAGACTGGAGGACAGACTGAACGTGTGAACCAAATTCTAGAGGACATGCTGGGAGCATGTGTTCTCACCTATGGAACCAGTTGGGAAGAAAGCTTGCCGTGTGCCGAGTTCGCGTACAACAACAGTTACCAAGCCAGTCTACAAATGGCACCTTTTGAAGCCTTGTATGGGCGAAGATGCCGTACCCCATTAAATTGGTCAGAGACAGGAGACAGTCGTATCTTCAGCCAAGACATGCTCAAGGAAGCTGAAGAGAAAGTTAAACTAATCAGGGATCAACTCAAGACAGCCCAGAGCCGACAAAAGAGTTATTACGATCAAAAACATTGTGAAGTCAGTTTTGAACCCGGTGAATATGTGTATCTAAGAGTATCCCCTATGAGGGGCCTGCAACGATTCAAAGTTAAAGGGAAGCTGGCACCATGATTTATTGGACCCTTTTGTGTAATTGCACGAAGAGGCACAGTGGCCTACCAGCTAGACCTATCTGAAGAACTGTCAGACGTCCATGACGTGTTCCACATCTCACAGTTGAGGAAATGTGTAAGCAATCCAGAGAAGCATGTATCTCATGAGAGCATTGATGTACAACCAGACCTCACCTACCGGGAACGTCCAATAAAAATATTGGAGGAGTCTGAAAGAAGGACCCGTCAGAGGACAATTAAGTTTTTCAAGGTTCAGTGGAGCAATCACACCGAGGATGAAGCAACATGAGAAAGAGAGGATTTTCTTCGGGCAGAGTACCCACACCTATTTGAGGATCAGCTGAAATCTCGGGGACGAGATTTTTCCTATGGGGGTAGGTGTTGTAACGCCCCAAAATTTTGGTTTGATTTTTACCAAATTCTTTATTTGATTTAAAGGAGGTTATTTGAATTTTTCTAAAAGAGGGACTCTCCTTCTCAAAAAAAAATTATGACAAATCTTTTATGAGTCCTTCTCGATCTTGATTCTGGTCTTGAGGGTTTTTCAACATGTGTAGGTTCAACACAAATACTCTTGGGTTGTTTTACTATTTCTTTTATTAAAAAGAATTCCTATAATTTTTGGATTTATCTTTCCCTATTCAAAAATACTCCCTTGCCATGACCTATGTTGTAAATTTTCTTCCTAAACCCTCCTCCCTACTTTGGGTCAAGCCAAGCATCCAATTCCAGCAAGTTTCAACCTCTTTTAGATTTTATTTCTATTTATTTCATCATCAAATCATTTTCTGCCATTTATTTTGGACTCTTGGGATTCACAAAGGAAGTACCAAATTCCTTGAGCTTTTAATCACAAGTAAATTACCCTAGCTACTTCTTGGTACCCTCAACCTAGATCCATCAAGAGCTGCTGGTCCACAGTTCAAATTTTTCAAAATTTGTTGCCTGCAAGTTTGGACCAGATTTGCTATTTTTGGTGAAATTCATTCTTTTTCCTTTCTAAAAATTCTGAGAAAATTCAGGTAGTCTCTAGATGCATCAAGAGGCCACCCCTCCAAGTTTCAGCTCAAGAAAAATTTTCCACGTGTGTCAAACATTTTGTCGAGCAGCTGGCATGCACTGTTTCGGTCAAATTCAGAGATTCAGTGTTAAAATTCAGAGTTTCAGTGTCGTTTTCGTCAGTCGCCAGTGACAATCTCGCCAGTGCTCTCGTTGGCTCGTTGCTCACTGCTCCTCCTTCTTATCCATCACACTGCACGGTCGTCTGGATGGTTGCGAGCGTCGGTGGTGAGCTGGCAGGGGTGCATCGTCCCCCGTGAGCGACGGCAGCGATGCCCGCTGCGGTCGCCAGAGAACTCAGCAAGGAGCGGCGCCGTCCAGCACCGCCCACACCACCCTGAGCCTCCGCGTGGCCGTCCTCTTTGCTGGGCGCGCTGCAGAACCGTCGCCGTGGCCTGAGAAGCGCAGAGCGCGCTCTCTGCCGTCGACGTGCCCGTGAGGCCGTTCCATCGAGAACCTGGAGTATCACCCAAGTTGGACCAAGCTTAAGCGAGGGATGGAACCGGTGAACCAATCCGCAGCTGCCCAGTCGCCTAAACCTCCAGGTCGACCACCACCTCGCCGTAATTGCTCGCCGGAGTAATCCCGCTTTTGGCAACCGCCTCGGGCCGGCTATAAATAAAGGCCCCGAGCCACCCATCGACCCAACACCTCTCCACCTCTCCTCAGAACCACGCTCCACTCATCAGAGGGCCTCGGGAGGGTCTTCTTCCTCGCCTCCGGCCGCCCCGATCTGCTTCGGGCCCCGGCTAAATCCTCTCTGGTGAGTGAGCCCCCGCAGCCCAGATTCGGTTAGCAACCTCCTAGTCCACCACCTCTTCTAACCCGAGCTCCATTTCGGTGATAGCAGCCCTCCTCGGCGAAATCCCTCATCGCCCGACGCCGCCGTCCACCGGAGAGGAAGTGGCCGTCGACATGGTGCTCCCCGATGCCTCCTTCCACCACCCACCGACGAGGAATTATCTCGTGAGTGCAACCATACCCTTGCCCTCCTCTGGATCGTCGTCGATCGCCACCGGCGATCATCGTTTGCTTTTATCGCCGGTGGGATTTTTAAACCTGATGTGCGGGACCCCCTCGTCAGCCTCTACTCTTCTTCTTCAAACTGTTTTCTGAAGACGCCTTCGAGCAGAATACGTTTTCTCTTTGGTTTGGCGTATTTCTATCCGAAACGTTTTCTGTTTATTCAAACTAGCCCCTGGATAATTTTCTGTTTATAACAGATTAGTCCATGGACTAAAACCCTTATAACTTTTAAACAAAAGATGATTTTGAGTTGATTCTTTTTCTGTCATCTCTATTTTTCTGTCTAGTTTTTTATCATATTTATTTCAAAAAAATTTGGAACTATTTTTGTGCACGCACGGTATTTACGTTAGAATTCAATATTTTTATGTAACGTAGATACCGAAGGAGGTGACGGTGCCGCCAACTTCGCCGAGCTAGACTCCGACTGCTCCGAACCAGGCAAGCATGTTTGAACGTTTGATATGATGAGTGTCTTTCATGTTTGCTTGAGTGGTTTTCTCATGGCATGTTTATATAAGCATTTGTTGAATGTTACATTTCATGCAAGGTAAGTTGCAAGTGAGCTACAAAACTTGATGTGATCATAAGATGGTGAAATGACCTAATCATGTGGTGGCATGATAGGTTGCAAGCTGGTATTGTTGGAACATGCCAGTTCTAAATCAAACCGTTTAACTCCAGAGTTGACGTGGATCGAGTCTTGTTCCCGTTCGCCTTCTTTTCGTACTGCCACATGTTTTCTGCAAAGAATGCGGTTTAGTAAGTTGCAAACCTCTTTCCATGTACACACCAAATAGAGGGGCCGTGATGAGGGTTCCATGGCCCTGGATTAAAGCCCGTCATCCGGTCAGGGGGCATGGGTGTTTTCGGTTGGGACCGAGAGGGGGGCACCCCTTAGAGCGCGCGATATAAATTTGATCCCATGCTATTCGAGGTGTTGGCCCCCCCGTCTTAGAGTTTTTCTTGAACGTTGCCTAGGGTGATTCCTGGCATCGGGATGTGGAATGGGTGTGTACTGGATTGATGTGTTTTCTTCTAAAATACCGTAGATGGAACTAGTCCTTGTGGCTACTGATATCCGTTGGCTGTGGGTATAGAGTACAAACTCTGCAGAGTCAAAACCATTCGAGTAACCAAGTCCTTGGTCAGGGATGTTGGTTGACCGATCAAGTGTCAGTCTCAGTGTCAGTCCCAGTATCAGTCTCTGGAGAACAAACTTGTTAACTGACAGTGGTAAAACTGGCTGAATGTTATTCCTGTGGATGGACTAACCTGTTTATTATTATGTACCGAGTATTCCTTGGGATGGTGCTACTCCATGGACTACTCGAATTCGAATGATGAAATATAAGCCCTTTATGTGATGTCGCTCAGACGTCCGACTGTGGCATTCTTGTGGTTTACTTTTGATATAAGCCCTTTATGTGATGTCGCTCAGATGTCCGACTGTGGCATTCTTGTTATTTACTTTTGGTATAAGCCCTTTATGTGATGTCGCTCAGACGTCCGACTATGGCATTCTTGTTATTTACTTTTGATATAAGCCCTTTATGTGATGTCGCTCAGACGTCCGACTGTGGCATTCTGATTATTTACTTTCATTATAAACCCTTTTCGAGATGTCGCATTCAGACGTCCGACTGTGGCACGTACTGTCATTTACTTTTCAGTATAAGCCCTTTATGTGGTGTCGCCCTGACGCCCGACTGCGGCATGTTAATTTCTTTCTACCTTTCGAGGCGTCGCTTCAAACACCCGATCGGTCTTCTGCTATTTTATTGGGATTTCGGGAGGACTACCGCCTGACTTCCTTTTTATTTATCTTGCAGTGCAAACTTGTTACCTAAGTGTGTATTACCAATTTGCTCATGTGCATCATGTTTTCATTTGTTATATCTTATGTCCAAACTGTCTTGCGAGTACATTCAAAGTACTCACCTGGCTTGTTGATTTGGCCAGATGTTGACGAAGGCGATCTTATGGATGAAGAGTACGATAGCGAGTCCGACGCCTAGAGGAGTCCCAGTCAGTCCCTTGCGATCCTGGAGTTGGTCACTTGTATTATATACTCTTCCGCTACCCTAATAAAATCATCGAGCCTCACTCCGACGCTTGATGAGTTGTAAGATTTTGGAGACATGTCACCCACTTCACTGTGACATATCCACCACCACTTTTATTACGAGTCAGTAGTTATGCCACCACATCCTTTGTGTCATATCCGCCTTTATGTGCAATATTGGCGTGCTTGTAATAAATTGTTGAGCAGCCTCAGCTCAACCCTGTGTAATATTTAGTACTACTGGATTTCTGTATCAAGGAATTGTCTACCAGTGAGAAGGATTTTTTTTTGTACTGGTCTGACAAAAGGAGCGATTTTTCAATAAATGTTTGTTGAAAACCCCGGTCCTGACAGCAACTTTGTTCTCATAATC
The DNA here is from genome assembly GCA_011799875.1 of Thinopyrum elongatum. Classification (NCBI taxonomy): domain Eukaryota; kingdom Viridiplantae; phylum Streptophyta; class Magnoliopsida; order Poales; family Poaceae; genus Thinopyrum; species Thinopyrum elongatum. The sequence continues at coordinate 539,494,421 of CM022299.1, forward strand.
AATTGAAACCTCTTCTGAAATAGTGGATTCATCACTAAATAAAGTCATGACCTCTCCAAATCCACTTTCATAATTATTATAATAAGATTCAACACCCTCCAAAATAGTGGGATCATTACTTCCTAGAGTTGACACTCTTCCAAACCCACTTTCATCAATATAATCATCATAAATAGGAGGCATGCTATCATCATAATAAATTTTCTCATCAAAACTTTGGGGACTAAAAATATCATCTTCATCAAACATAGCATCCCCAAGCTTATGGCTTTGCAAATCATTAGTATCATGGATACTCAAAGAATTCATACTAGCAACATTGCGATCATGCTCATCATTCAAAGATTTTATGTTAAACATTTTATTGAATTCTTCTTCTATCAATTGAGCACAATTTTCTGATCCATCATTTTCAAGAAAGACATGATAAAGATGAACAATATGATGCAACCTCAAAAAAAATGATGCAACCTCAATTCAATTTTTTTGTAGTTTTCTTTTATAAACAAACTAGTGATAAAACAAGAAACTAAAAGATTCAATTGCAAGATCTAAAGATATACCTTCAAGCATTCACCTCCCCGGCAACGGCGCCGGAAAAGAGCTTGATGTCTACTATGCAAATTTATTCTTGTAGACTCGTGTTGGGCCTCCAAGCGCAGAGTTTTGTAGGATAGTAGCAATTTTCCCTCAAGTGGATGACCTAAGGTTTATCAATCTGTGGGAGGCGTAGGATGAAGGCGGTCTCTCTCAAACAACCCTGCAACCAAATAACAAAGAGTCTATTGTGTCCCCAACACACCAAATACAATGGCAAATTGTATAGGTGCACTAGTTCGGCGAAGAGATGGTGATAAAAGTGTAATATGGATAGTAGATATTGATTTTTGTAGTAGGAACAATAAAAAACAGCAAGGTAGCAATTGATAAAACGGAGCACAAACGGTATTGCAATGCTTGAAAATGATGCCTAGGGTCCGTACTTTCGCTAGTGCAATCTCTCAACAATGCTAATCTAATTGGATCATCTAGCCATCCCTCAACGTGTGATGAAGAATCACTCCAAAGTTCCTATCAAGTGGAGAACATAAGACAAAATTGTTTGTAGGGTACGAAACCACCTCAAAGCTATTCTTTCTGATCAATCTATCCTAGAGTTTGTACTAAAATAACACCAAGCTATTCTTTCCGATCGATCTAACCAACAGTTCGTACTAAAATAACACCATATGATACACATCAACCAACTCTAATGTCACCTAGATACTCCAATGTCACCGCGAGTATCCATGAGTTGATTATACGATATGCATCAAACAATTTCATATTCATAATACTCAATCCAACACAAAGAACCTCAAAGAGTGCCCCAAGATTTCTGCCAAAGAAACAAAGACAAGAACGTGCATCAACCCCTATGCATAGATTACCCCAATGTCACCTCGGGAATCCACGAGTTGAGTGCCAAAACATATATCAAGTGAATCAATATGATACCCCATTGTCACCACGGGTATTCATAGCAAGACATACATAAAGTGTTCTCAAATCCATAAAAGTATTCAATCCGATAAGAGCGAAATCTCAAAGGGAAAACTCAATTCACAACAGGATAGAGAGGGGAAAACACCATATGATCCGACTATATTAACAAAGCCCGCAATACATCAAGATCGTGACATCTCAAGAACACGAGAGAAATAGATTAAACACATAGCTACTGGTACAAACCCTCAGCCCCGAGGGTGGGCTACTCCTCATCGTGGTGGCCGCCGGGATGATGAAGATGGCCACCGGTGATGATTCCTCCCTCCGGCAGGGTGCCGGAACGGGGTCTAGATTGGTTTTTCATGGCTACAGAGGCTTGCAGCGGTGGAACTTCTAATCTAGGGTTATTTCTGATGGTTTCTCTATTTATAGGATTTTTTGGCGTTGGTTTCACGCGAAGATGGGCCTCGAGGTGAGCACAACCCACAGGGGCACCTCGGGCCCCTCAGGCACGCCCTAGTGGGTTGTGCCCTCCTCGTGGCTCTTTTGGCCCTCCCACGAAGCTTCGTGGGTCTCTTTTGTTCCAAAAAAATCATCAAAAAGTTTCAACTCATTTGGAGAACTTTCATTTCTGCACAAAAATCAACACCACGGTAGTTCTGCTGAAAATAGCATCAGTCCGGGTTAGTTCCATGCAAATCATACCAAAACCATATAAAATTGTTGTAAACATGTCATGAATACGTCATAAATTATAGATACGTTGGAGACGTATCAGTGTTATTTTTGTCCAGAAATAAAAGTTCTCGGAATAGAACGAAACTTTTTGGAGAATTATTTCAGAATATATAAAAAATACTGGAGCCAAGAACCACCGGAGGGGGGCCCCTAGATGAGCACAACCCACCAGGGCGCCCCCCCTCCAGGCGCGCCTATGTGGGTTGTGCCCACCTGGTGGCCCCGCAGACCCTAATTCCGACGCTATAAAATCCTATTTTTTGAGAGAAAAATTAGGGAGAAAGTTTCATCGCGTTTCACGATACGGAGCGGCCGCCACCTCCCGTTCTTCATCGGGAGGCCAGATTTGGAGCCTGTTCGGTGCTCCGGAGAGGGGGATCTTCGGTCTTTGTCATCACCAACCCTTCTCCATCGCCAATTCCATGATGCTCCCCACCGGGAGTGAGTAATTCCTTCGTAGGCTCGCTGGTCGGTGAAGAGTTGGATGAGATTCATCATGTAATCGATTTAGTTTTGTTAGGGCTTGATCCCTAGTATCCACTTTGTTCTGAGATTGATGTTGTTCTGATATTGATGTTGTTATGACTTTGCCATGCTTAATGCTCTTCACTAGGGCCCGAGTGCCATGATTTCAGATCTGAACCATTTATGTTTTCACCATTATATCTATGTTCTAGATCCGATCTTGCAAGTCATATTCACCTATCACGTGTTATGATTCGTAAACCCCGGGGTGACAATAATCGGGATACTTTCCAGTGATGACCGTAGTTTGAGGAGTTCATGTATTCACTATGTGCTAATGCTTTGTTCCGGTTCTCTATTAAAAGGAGGCCTTAATTCCCTTAGTTTCCCTATGGACCCCGCTGCCACGGGAGGGTAGGACAAAAGATGTCATGCAAGTTCTTTCCATAAGCACGTATGACTATTTACGGAATACATGCCTACATTATATTTATGAACTTGAGCTAGTTTTGTATCGCCCTAGGTTATGACTGTTATATGATGAATATCATCCAACGAATTCACCGATCCAATGCCTACGAATTTTCCACATATTGTTCTTGCTAAGTTACTACTGCTACACATGCTACAAAATCATTGCTATCACTGTTACCGTTACTGCTACTATTATCACTGCTATCAAAACTATCATATTACTGTGCTACTGATCACTTTGCTATAGATATTTAATCTCCAGGTGTGGTTGAATTGACAACTCAACTGCTAATACTTGCAAATATTCTTTGGCTCCCCTTGTGTCGAATCTATAAATTTGGGTTGAATACTCTATCCTCGAAAATTGTTGTGATCCCCTATACTTGTGGGTTATCATGGTGTTCTAGGTGGCGTGAGTTGTGAAACAATTTGACATTGTTTTAAATGAAGGCCAAACTCGTTCTCAAATATTCGCCTCCGTGATCAGATCGTAGAAACTTTATTTTCTTGTTACGATGATTCTCCACTTCACTCTAAAATTCCTTGAACTTTTCAAATGTTTCAGACTTGTGTTTCATCAAGTAGATATATCCATACCTAATCAAATCATCTGTGAAGGTCAGAAAATAATGATACCCACCATGTGCTTCAACACTCATCGGACCGCATACATCGGTATGTATTATTTCTAATAAGTCATTAGCTCGCTCCATTGTTCCGGAGAAGCCTTTGTAGCTTGGTGGTAATGACTGAAGAACTCTGTCAATAACACTCTCAACTGGAAGATCAATTCCTAGCTGAGTCAAGTGGTTATGATACCCAGACATTTTGAGTATGTGTTCACTGACAGAACTGTTCTCCTCCATCTTGCAGCTATAGAACTTGTTGGAGACTTCATATCTCTCAACCCGGGCATTAGCTTGAAATATCAAATTCAACTCTTGGAACATCTCATATGCTCTGTGACGTTCAAAACGTCTTTGAAGTCCCAGTTCTAGGCCGTAAAGCATGGCACACTGAACTATTGAGTAGTCATCAGATCGAGTCTACCAGACGTTCATAACATGTGCAGTAGCTCCTGCAGCAGGTCTGACACCTAGCAGTGCATCAAGGATAATACTTCTGTGCAGCAATGAGGATAATCCTCAAGTTACGTACCCAGTCCGTGTAGTTGCTACCATCATCTTTCAACTTAGCTTTCTCTAGTAACGCATTAAAATTCAGGGGAACGGTAGCACGGGCCATTGATCTACAACATAGATATGCAAAAACTATTAAGACTAAGTTCATGATAAATTAAGTTCAATTATTCAAATAACTAATGAAATCCCACTTAAATTAACATCCCTCAAGTTATCTAAGTGATACATGATCAAAATCAACTAACCCATGTCCGATCATCACGTGAGATGGGGTAGTCATCAATGGTGAACATCTCTATGTTGATCATATCTACTATATGACTCACGCTCAACCTTTCGGTCTCCAGTGTTCCAAGACCATGTAAGTACATGCTAGGCTCGTCAAGTTTAACCCAAATATTCCACGTGTGTAAATCTGGCTTACACCCATTGTATGTTAACATAGAGTCTATCACACCCGATCATCACGAGGTGCTTCGAAACGACAAACTTTAGCAACGGTGCATACTCGAGGAAAACACTTTTATCTTGAAATTTAGTGAAGGGGTCATCTTATAATGCTACCGTCATTGTAAGCAAAATAAGATGCATAAAGGATAAACATCACATGCAATCAAAATATGTGACATGATATGGCCATCATCATCTTGTTCTTTTGATCTCCATCTCCAAAGCATCATCATGATCTCCATCGTCACCAGCTCGACACCTTGATCTCCATTGTTGCGTCGAGGTCGTCTCGCCAACTATTGCTTCTACAACTATTGCTAATGCATAGCGATAAAGTAAAGCAATTACATGGCACTTGCATTTCATACAAAAATTAAGAGACAACCCTAAGGCTCCTATCGGTTGTCGATATTACAAAACATGATCATCTCATACAACAGCGTATATCACATCACGTCTTAACCATATCACATCACAACAAACCCTGCAAAAACAAGTTAGACGTCCTCTACTTTGTTGTTGCGAGTTTTACGTGGCTGCTATGGGCAACTAGCAAGAACCGTTCTTAACTGCGCAAAACCACAACAGTGATTATCAAGTTTGTTGTTTTAACCTTCTTCAAGGACCGGCCGTAGTCAAATTCAATTCAACTAAAGTAGGAGAAACAGACACCCGCCAGCCACCTTTATGCAAAACAAGTTGCATGTCAGTCGGTGGAACCGGTCTCATGTGCATGGACATGTAAGGCTGGTCCAGGCCGCTTCATCCCACAATACCGTCAAATCAAAATAAGACGTTGGTGGTAAGCAGTATGACCATCACCGCCCACAACTTCTTTGTGTTCTACTCGTGCATATCATCTACGCATAGACCTAGCTCATGATGGCACTGTTGGGGAATGTTGCATGGAAAACAAAAAAAAATCTACGCACATGCAAGATCTATCCATGGAGATGCATAGATATGAGAGGGGAGAGTGTGTCTACGTACCCTCGTAGACCATTTAGCGGAAGCGTTTATCAACGTGGATGATGTAGTCGAACACCCTCACGATCCAACCGATCAAGTACCGAACGTACGGCACCTCCGCGTTCAGCACACGTTCAGCTCGATGACGTCCTCGCCTTCTTGATCCAGCAAGACAGGCGAAGTAGTAGATGAGTTCCGGCAACACGACAGCGTGGTGATGGTGGTGATGCAACTATCTCCGCAGGGCTTTGCCGAGCACTATGAAAATATGACCGAGGACGAACTAAAGGGAGAGGGGCGCCGCACACGGCTAGGGAATCATGGTGTGTGTTGCCCCTCTCCCTCCACACATATATATAGGTGGAGGGGAGGAGGCGAGGCAGCCTAGGGTTCCCCCAAGGGGGCCGGCGGCCACCCTTGGCCCCTTCCCTAGCCCCCCTTGCCTTCTTAGGCGCGCGGGGAAAGGCAGGAGGGGGTGGTGCCCCCCCTTTCCTTTCTCCCATGAGGAGGGGAAGGCAGGAGGGTCTAGCCCTCCCCCCTTTCCTTCCCTAGGGCCGGCGGCCAGGGAGAGGGCACGCCAGCTCCTTGTGGGCTGGTGTGTGCCTCCCCTTGGCCCATTAGGCCCATATAATCCCCGTAGGTCTCCCGGAACCCCTTCCGGTGACCCGATGAATACCAGGTGCATCCCGAAACCTTTTCGGTGACCAAATAGCATCGTCCTATATATCAATCTTTACCGCCGGACCATTCCTAAGCTCCTCGTCATGTCCGTGATCTCATCCGGGACTCCGAACAACATTCAGTCACCAAATCACATAACTCATATTATACTATATCGTCAACGAATGCTAAGCGTGCGGACCCTACGGGTTCGAGAATGATATAGACATGAGTGAAACGCCTCTCCGGTCAATAACCAATAGCGGGACCTGGATGCCCATATTGGTTCCTACATATTGTACAAAGATCTTTATCGGTCTAACCTTTATGACCACATACGTAATTCCCTTTGTCTATCGGTATGTTACTTGCCCGAGATTCGATCGTCGGTATCTTCATACCTAGTTCAATCTCGTTACCGGCAAGTCTCTTTACTCGTTCCGTAATACATCATTTCATAACTGATTCCTTAGTCACGTTGCTTGCAAGCTTCTTGTGATGCTGTATTACCGAGAGGGCCCAGAGATACCTCTCCGATGCACGGAGTGACAAATCCCAATCTCGATTCACGCTAACTCAACAGACACCTTCGGAGATACCTGTAGAGCATCTTTATGATCACCCAATTATGTTGTGATGTTTGATAGCACACAAGGTATTCCTCTGATATCCGGGAGTTGCATGATCTCATGGTCGAAGGAATATGTATTTGACATTAAGAAAGCAGTAGCAATAAACTGAACGATCATATGCTAAGCTAAGGGATGGGTCTTGTCCATCACATCATTCTCCTAATGATGTGATCCCATTGTCAAGTGACAACTCATGTCCATGGTTAGGAAACCTTAACCATCTTTGATCAACGAGCTAGCCTAGTAGAGGCTTACTAGGGACACGGTATTTGTTTATGTATCCACACATGTATTTAAGTTTCCGATCAATACAACTCTAGCATGAATAATAAACCTTTATCATGAATAAGGAAATATAATAATAACAACTTTATTATTGCCTCTAGGGCATATTTCCATCAGTACTACCTCGTATTTAGTGTAAATTTTTTACCAAAGATTTACCTAAGAAAATGCCAATGCATGTCACAAAAAATGGTACCATTTGAAATTATGTTCAAATACGAATCCAACAATATAATTTTTAGTGACATGCATTAACATTTTGTCAGTTAAATCTATGGTCAAAATTTGATACTACAAAATACGAAGAGTAAACCAGGACGGAGGTAGTACTTGCTCTTAGGCTAACCATATAGTTACGGAGTTACTAGTCTAAGTTACTTGCCACTATGACTAGCCTAGGCTACTAGTACAACAAAAAAATGATGCAGGTGATCACGTGAGAAAAAATACTAAAAACATTCCTTTTGGTGCAGTGCGTCGATGCAGTTTTGAACACTACACTTCTCATCGTAATTTGGAAAAATTATGAAAAAATTGAGATCCATTGTGATTACCATTTAATAGGAAAGAAGTTTCACCTTGATGAGTAGCTTCTCCGTGCACAGAAAGCATCTAAGGAATCCAGCAACTTGATCCAGATTGGGGCCGATAGATTTTATTGCCAAGATCTTCACTGTGCGCATAGACTGGGTCAAGCTTGTGGGAATCATTTTCTGGATGACAGTCGTAAATACATCAAGAAGAAATTTAAAATTTTGAATTTCAAGAAGACGGGGAAGAAGATGAGTGTTGTACCTAAACGATTATGGATCCAATAACAAGTTCGGAGAATTTGGCAGATGAGTAGACCAACGCTGTCAATTTCGGCACGTCAATGACCCTGATTTTTGTTGGACCTTCTAGATCAGATACAAGCAATCTCTCAAGGAAAGGTGCATTATCAATGACCATAACATGGAACAGCTCAAGTGATATCTTCCCAATTGATGTCTTGTTGCGGGGCCAGCAAGACACATAAATCCATCGGAGATTCATCGAGGCGGTGTGGAGGCTAATGAACCCATGGATCTGCCAAAGACAAAGGTACTCGAGCGCAGTACAGCCATGGAGCAGGTGCTCCATAGCCTTCTTTGAGATGCCAACGTCGAAGAGGTCGAGCTGCTTGAGTTGAGGGAGAAGAAGGGCGGGCGCGACATTAATCTGGGGAAAATAGCAGGAGCTGAAGCTGGTGGCGTGAGGCGGAGCGCGGACGGTGGCAGAGAGCGACATCGTCCAGCTTCAAACCTGAGATTGTCGAGCTTATCTAGGGCGGGGAATAAGAACCACTCGTTGAACTTGGCTTAGACCTTGCAGTTGGTACTGAACATGCGGATGTCAAGGCGTCTAGTTGGCCCAAGGTGCGATGCAAGGATCTTGGAGACTGCGGCCATGCGTTTGCAATCCCCGTCGCAGAGGTAGCTGTCGATGGTGAGGTTGAGAGGGACGCGGCGCCAGAGGGGGTGCCACCGCTGGGAGAGCAGGGTGGTCTGCATGGCAGATTTGGTGGGGAAGAGGGCAATGATGATGAGCAGCATGTCGTCAGGGAGGCTGCTGATGAAATCCAGGCTCGCCGAATGCGGTTTTGGCTCAAGCCACCTCCGCTTGTTGGCTGCCTCGCCGTCCATCTCAGCCGGCGGCGACGCCGGCGTACACGTGTGCTTGTGTGTATTTGTGTGCTGGGTGTGCGCGAGTGCATCCTTGTGTGCATGTCGCCGCGTAGTGGTGTAGTGTGCGGGAGTGCATCCTTCACGCGAAAGAAGTGTGTCCTCAATTTACTAGCGTGCGGGGTGCTACCTCGAGTGGTTTCAACTTTGTTTACTTCACCGCGTGTCAGATGGGCCTCTAGTTTACTTCTTTTCACCCACTGCCACATGGGCCAGCACACGAAGATAGAGAACACGAGCTGACAAGGCAGCATGTGGACTAGTTGGCCGGTCAACTAAATAATATACGGAGCTATACGCTGGCACAATGACCATATAATCCCTCGGTAAAGAGAGATCGAGTGAGAGGGGATGCCCGTGAGAGATAGTAGAGAGAGAGAAAGAGCTACTCCCTCCGTTCGATAATGTAGTGCCTATATTTTTTTTAAGTCAAACTTTTGAAACTTTGACCAAGTTTATAAAGAAATTACTTATATCTACAATACCAAAGATAAATGATAGTATGAAGTAAGTACATGTTGTGATGAATCTAATGATCGTTCCAGATGTAAATGTTTTTCTCCACATATACCTGGTCAAACTTTTCTGAGGTTTGACTTTTCAAAACATCCATATGTTATGGACATGAGAGAGTACCTAACTAGAGAGAGAGAGAGAGTGTGTGTGTGTGTGAAATAGAAAGAGTGAGTGAAAAAAGTGTGTGTGCGTGTGTGTGAAAGAGACATGGACAACACACGGTAAAGTAGAGAAAAAGCATGTGTGTCTTATGCAAACATATCACACATGCATCTTCGACAGCGGAAGTGAGGTGAGGAGATAGTGTGTGGTTGTTTGCAACCGAGAGTGAAAGACCCCTAGCACGTGGCCAAGAGAGGTCTGATAAACAAGGGAGAGAGGTCTAGAGAGACATATGGAGAAAATGCAGGCATGGGGAGGAGAGAGTGTGTGTTTGTGATAGAGAGATCCCCTGGGATCGTGATGGGACTACATGGGTGGGAGATCGAGGGACAAGGTGTGTGCACGATAGAAGATACCCTGAGAGATATCGAGATAGACGTAGGGATGGAAGGAGATAATATGTGTGTTCCTGATGGATAGTGAGAGATAGTCATACTTAGGGGGGAGTGCGTGTGCCTATGATGGAGTGAGAGATTATGGTACGTAGGGGGGGTGCATGTCACATAGAGAGAGAACAAGGGCGGAGAGTGTTAGATGGGTCTATGTAGCGCGAGCGAGATATGTGTATGTGTGAACCAGGGAGATATAAAGTTTGAGAGAGATAGAGGAGCCCCGATACGGCTGAGTGGTGCGTCAGATAGCTGAGAGGGGGAAAGAGATACTCCATCCGTTCGATAATGCAATGCATATAAATTTTTTAGAAGTCAAACTTTGGAAACTTTGACCAGGTTTACGCAAATATTGTTTATATCTACAATACCAAAGATACATCATATGAAACTACATATCATGATGAATCTAATGATATATGTTTGTCGTTCTAGATGTAAATGTTTTTCTCCACGTACCTTGTCAAACTTTGTGAAGTTTGACTTTTCAATAAATCTATATGCTATGGACCAAAGGAAGTACCCAAGTCGAGAGATATCAAGTGCGTGTGAAGGAGAAAGAGTGAGTGTGCAACAAGAGTGTGTGTGTGAAAGAGAAAGGGACAACAAATGATAAAATAGAGAGAGAGTGTGTTCATTTCTTGTGCAAACATATCACACGTGCATCTCCGAGATAGAAAAGCAAGGTGAGGAGATACACGAAGATAGCTAGTGCGTGATTGTTTGCAACGGAGAGAGACCCCCTATAGCACATGTCCAATAGAGGTCTGACCAACAAGGGACAGAGGTCGAGAGGGACGCATGGAGAAGATGGACGCATGGGGAGGGAGAGAGGGTGTGTTTGTGATAGAGAGATCCCCTCAAGATCGTGAGGGGACTATATGGGTGGGAGATCGAGGGATGAGGTGTGTGTGCGATAGAAAGATGCCCCAAGAGAAATTGAGATAGACCAAGTGAGGGAAAGATACAATGCGTATGTTTGTGATGGAGACTGAGAAATAGACATATACATAGGGGGGACTGCGTGTGCCTACAATGGAGTGAGAAACGGTCATACTTAGCTAGGCGTGAGATTGTGTGTGTTTGTGTGCGTGTGAGATGGAGAGATACTGAGGGAGAGAGAGAGAGAGTTTTAGATGGGTCTATCTAGTGCGAGTGAGATATGCATGTGTATGTGTGACCCAGGGAGACGGAGAGTTCGAGAGAGAGAGGGAAGAGCTCCGAGACGGCAAAGTGGTGCGTGAGAGAGTTACGGACAATGAGCTAGGGAATTTGTGTGCGTACGATGAGTGCACCCTAGATATTTAGCTTGGGCTAGAGAATCATACATTGTGTGCCAGAGAGACCTATACATGGAGTGTGCATGCAAACTAGAAAGACCGACACACACACACACACACACAGAGAGAGAGAGAGAGAGAGAGAGATAGATAGATAGATAGATAGATAGATAGATAGATAGATAGATAGAGAGAGAGAGAGAGAGAGGGGGGAGAGGAACCAACAAGGTTTGTGTTTGGATGCGTGCGATCGGAACGAAGATTGTCGGCGAGAGAGAGAGAATAGGAGTCCGAGAGAGGGGGAGGTCGCGTTTATGCATCAAAGACTGATATAAACCATGTTTCGATATAAATTTGCATTCAAATATTTGAATTGGATAACATGTTGTCTGCAATCCACACATGAACGGAGATATGTGTATCAAACAAGTTCATTAATTTGACTTTCAGCATGTTCATGGAGTACTATAATACAACATGCTACTCAATTGTGGTGTTCAATTTTGGATTTAGTTCACTATTTTGACCTGGTGAACAAGCTATTTCATTGAATCGAGATATTTCATTTTGGGTTTAATTCCCGTTTTTGAGTGGGTCAACTATTTGTCATATAGTAAATCGTTAGCAACGAGCATGTAAAAACACATTAGTCCCGAACATCATCTCACCATCTAAAAAAGAAGTGGCAAGCTAATATTTCAAAATTTGATTTGAATCGACTTGGTAAGGTAGACATGGATGCTCGTTCTCCCAAAATTTGAACAAACCGCTAACCACCGTCTGCTCGGTGGAACTCGCCTGAGCAAATAAATGGGAGGCGCAAAATTACCGGCCTATGTGGGACACGCATCAATTGGCCCATTGTACATCGAGGGTAGGTTCGTAACTTCATCCAAGCGCGCCTTCTCCTCGGCCGAAATGACAGGTGCCGAATAATTCATAAACCATGGGCGGCAAAACACCCTCTCCTCGGCCGAAATGGCAGGCGCCAAATAATTCATAAACCATGGGTGGAGAAACACCCTCTCCTCGGCCGAAATCGCTCGCGCCCACTATTTGAAAACATGCCCTCCTTGCCCGAAATCGCTCGCGCCCACTATTTCAAAACATGCCCTCCTCGCCCGAAATCGCTCGCACCCACTATTTGGGAGAAGCAAAGTTATCCTACTATCCCCGACCATCAAGACACAGACCCAAGCCCAGAAGCCTAAAGGCAGGGGTAGAACTCTAACTCCCCCTCCCCCACACATTTCAGACAAATGCGTTCGTAAGACATGGTTCCCCCTCCCAATTCCCCATTCATACAACATGGGCACGAAATCACCTTCTCCCCAGCCACGAAACCTCTGCCCCTCCTCCATGGTGCCCCCACCACACCAAATTCACCACCGCCCTCCTCCCCAATGCCGGAGCCGCTATCCGTTTGCTGTCGTGCACTGGGCTGTGTGCCTCTTACTCCGTGCTGCCAGAGTTGCCTCGACGACGACCACATGAACCGTACCGGAGCCGATTCACCCGCGCCGTTGTGCACAGCGCCGGAGCGGCTCCAACTTCGTACGCGTCCAGGGCCTCGGCGCTGCTTCCCCATAGCCGTCGACCAGTGCTACATATCTGCTTTCCTGCTGCCCGGAGCCACCACAACCACGCCAGCCTCACCAACTCGGCAGCTGGAGCTGCCTACTTCATCGGGCCACAAGATAGGCCGTACACTCATCTTAAATCAATTTATTTAGGCGTCAGTCATCTCAATTTTTATTCTGGGCCAATCGATTCCCAATGGGAAGCAGCACCCCTCAAGGCGGCGGAGCTCCTAGGCTGCTGGTTGGCTGGTGTCTATCGTAAGGGTGCGGCGGCACAAGTTCACCGCGGAAGCAGCGCTTAGGTGGCTATCTTAGAGTTGCGTGGGTTGAAGGTACTGCCACCGCCGGATCTGGATGACGGCGAGTCTTTGTGGTTTGGCCGGGGGCGGTGATACATCTCCGTCGTATCTATAATTTTTGATTGTTTCATGCCAATATTATACAACTTTTACATACTTTTGGCTACAATTTATTTGATTTATTGGACTAACCTATTGATCCAGTGCCTAGTTCCAGTTCCTGTTTGTTGCATGTTTTTTGTTTCACAGAAAATCCTTATCAAACAAAGTCCAAATGTGATAAAAAATTACGAAGAATTATTTTGGAAAATTTATGATTTTTGAGAGGTGGAATCAATGCAAACGGGGGCCCACAGTGACCACAACCCACCAGGGCGCGCCGGGCACCCCCTGGCGCACCCAGGTATCTTGTGCCCTCCTCGAACATCGGTTGGGGCCCTTCTTCTGGCACAAGAAAGATAATTTATGAAAAAAAATCATGTAAAAATTTCAGTGCAATCGGAGTTACGGATCTCCGGGAATTTAAGAAACGGTGAAGGGCCAGATCTGGGAACGCGAAACAGAAGAGAACAAAGAGGGAGATCCAATCTCGGAGTGGCTCCCGCCCCTCCGCCTCCATGGAGGCCATGGACCAGAGGGGGAACTCTCCTCCCATCTAGGGGGAGGCCAAGGAAGAAGAAGAAGAAGAAGAAGAAGGAGGGGGCTCTCTCCCCCTCTCTCCCGGTGGCGCCGGAACGCCGCCGGGGCAAGGATTGTGACGGCGATCTACATCAACAATCTTGCTACCGTCAACACCAACTCTCTCCCCCTCTATGCAGCGGTGTAACACCCCTTCTACCCTCTATAATCTCTACTTAAACATGGTGCTCAACTCCATATATTATTTCCTAATGACCTATGGTTATCCTATGATGTTTGAGTAGATCCGTTTTGTCCTATGGGTTAATCGTGATCTTCGTTGGTATGATTGTATATTTTATTTATGGTGCTGTCCTACAGTGCCCTCTGTCTCACGCAAATGTGAGGGGTCCTCGCTGTAGGGTGTTGCAATATGTTCATGGTTTGCTTATTGTCGGTGTTGCGGGGGTGACAGCAGCCTAAACGTGGATAAGTGGGTTATGGCGTATGGGAGTAAAGAGGACTTGATACTTAATGCTATGATTGGGTTTCACGACCATAATGATCTTTAGTAGTTGCGGATGCTTGCTAGGGGTCCAATCATAAGTGCATACGATCCAAGTAGAGAAAGTATGTTAGCTCATGCCTCTCCCTCATATAAAATTACAAGAATGATTACCGGTACTTGTTATCGATTGCCTAGGGATAAATGACTTTCTTGTTGACAAAAGCTATCTACTTTTATTGCCTTGCAATTTATTCATAGTTTTATTCTCGCAAAGTACTCATAGTTTTATTCTTGCAAAATATGTTCATACTTGTTTTAGGTAAAGCAAACATCAAGTGTGCGTAGAGTTGTATCGGTGGTCGATAGAACTTGAGGGAATATTTGTTCTGCCTTTAGCTCCTCGTTGGGTTCGACACTCTTATTTATCGAAGAAGGCTACAAATGATCCCCTATACTTGTGGGTTATCAAGACCTTTTTCTGACGCCATTGCTAGGGAGCAATAGCGTAGGGTGAATATTCTCATGTGTGCTTGTTTGCTTTATCACTAAGTAGTTTTTATTTTCTATTCTAAGTTGTTCTCTATCTTTAGTTATGGATATGGAACACAAAATACCAAAAAAAATAGTTGTACTTGCTACTCATGGAGATGGGGAACCTCCTAAAATCCTCGATGCTCGTTATGTGAAAGATATTATGCACTACTTTGATAATCCTGAGAAAACCCCGTTCAACTTGATAATGGGAGACATGTTGGATCAACGTGAATACTTCAGGGATTATCGCTTGACACAAAAAGGGAAACTGTTATGGGATCAAATTCATATGTTGAAATGGTATGCTTGGAATCTATGCTCTAGATATGATTATACTTGTTGCTCTAGGATGAATGCTCCACACCTTCCCTTTTCATGCAAATTTAATGACAATGAAACCTTAGCTTCTTATGCTAATGGTAGATATGATTACTATGATGTGGAACAAATAGAAGAATTTGTTGCTTTTAAGGGTGCTTATGAAATTGAATCTTTGTTTGAAAAGTTTGAAGATTTTGATGATTCAGTTTATAGACCTGAAAATTTTGCTATCCTTAAATATTGCTATGACAATTATAAATTCAATTACGATATTGATGTATTTATTGAGAAGGTCTCCGCTGTCCAAGAAGAGACTAATATTTTGCAGGAGTCTATGGAAGAAGGAATTGATGAAACTGTGAGGTCATTGGATGAAAAATATGATGAGGAGAGCGAAGAACAAACGGAGGAAGAGCGGATTAGCTACCCGTGCCCACCTTCTAATGAGAGTAACTCTTCAACTCATACATTGTTTAATTTCCCTTCGTTCTTACCGAAGGATGAATGCTATGATAATTGCTATGATCCCTTGGATTCTTTTGAAATATCCCTTTTTGATGAACTTGATGTTTGCTATGATTCTGGCCAAGATGCCAATGTGAATTATGCTTATGGAGATGAACTTGCTATAGTTCCTTATGTTAAAAATGAAATTGTTGCTATTGCACCCACACATGATAGTCCTATTATATTTTTGAATTCTCCCAACTACACTATATCGGAGAAGTTTGCTCTTATTAAGGATTATATTGATGGGTTACCTTTTACCGTTACACATGATGATTTTGATGAATATAATATGCATGTGCTTGCTGATCCTACTTGCAATTATTATGAGAGAGGAACTACATCTCTGCCTCTCTATGTTTCCAACACGATAAAATTGCAAGAAACTGCTTATGCTATGTATTGGCCTTCATTTGATGTGCATGAATTGTTCTTGTATGACATGTCGATGCATAGGAAGAGAGTTAGACTTTGTCATTGCATGATATATGTTGCTTTGTGCTCACTACTAAATGCCAAATCATTGTTAATTAAAATTGGCTTTGATATACCTTGGGATCCGGGTGGATTCATTACTTGAGCACTTTATGCCTAGCTTAATGGCATTAAAGAAAGCACTGCCAGGGAGACAACCCGGAAGTTTTAGAGAGTCATTTATTTCTGTTGAGTGCTTTTATAAAGTTTAAAAACAAAAAAAATATAGATGGGAACCTTAAAACTTCACTAAAAGAGAAGCGATTGAAAGGTGATGCATTGGAGAAGTGAGGGTCGACCTTGAACACTTGTGTTCATGCTCATGGAAACAATGTAAATTTTTCATGAAGATTCTCACAAAAATAATTATCCCCTTGTACATATCCATTGTATTATAAAAATAATGTGCCAAGATTTGCCTTTAGGATGATTAGATTGCTTGTTGGTATGTGCGGTGCAAAAACAGAAACTTTGGCTATAGTGCGTGATTTTACAGTTTTTACTGGAACGTGAAAAGTTTCTAAAACTTTTTGCAAAGTATTTCTATACAAATTTTTTATTTTTTCCTAATTTTTCAGAATTTTTGGAGTAACATAAGTATGGTAGGTGTTCAGATTGCTACAGACTGTCCTGTTTAAGACAGATTCTGTTTTTTATGCGTTGTTTTGCTTGTTTTGATGAAACTATCGATTTTTATCGGTGGTATAAGCCATGGAAAAGTTATATTAAAGTAGCTACAATGCAAAAAATATATGAATTGGTTTGCAACAGTACTTAGAGTAGTGATTTGCATTATTATACTAACGGATCTCATGAGGTTTCTGTTGAGTTTTGTGTGGATGAAGTGATCAAAGATCGAGGAGGTCTCGATGTGAGGAGAAGGAGGAGAGGCAAGAGCTCAATCTTGGGGATGCCCAAGGCACCCCAAGTAAATATTCAAGGAGACTCAAGCGTCTAATCTTGGGGATGCCCCGGAAGGCATCCCATCTTTCTTCAACAAGTATCGGTATGTTTTCATCTTCGTTTCGTTCATGTGATATGTGTGAATCTTGGAGCGTCTTTTGTGCTTATTTTTCATTTTTATTTTATGCACCATGCTGATATGAGATAGTCCATGGTTGATTTATAGAATTCTCATTGCACTTCACTTATATCTTTTGAGTATGGCTTTATAGAATGCTTCATGTGCTTCACTTATATCATTTAAAGTTTGGATTGCCTGTTTCTCTTCACATAGAAAACCGTTATTTGAAGAATGCTCTTTTGCTTCACTTATATTTGTTAGAGCATGGTCTTTTGTAGAAAGAATTAAACTCTCTTGCTTCACTTATATCTATTTAGAGAGTCAACAGGAATTGGTCATCTTCATGGTTAGTCATAAAATCCTACATAAAACTTGTGGATCACTGAATATAATATGTTTGATTCCTTGCAATAGTTTTGTGATATAGAGATGGAATATGTGGGAGGTACTAGTAAATGGTTGTGGTTAGTAAGAATATTGGTGTTAAGGTTTGTGATTCCCGAAGCATGCACGTATAATCTCTCGTTATGCTATGAAGTTGGAGCATGATTTATTATTGATTGTCTTCCTTATGAGTGGCGGTCGGGGACGAGCGATGGTCTTTTCCTACCAATCTATCCCCCTAGGGGCATGCGTAGTAGTACTTTGCTTCGAGGGCTAATAAACTTTTGCAATAAGTATATGAGTTCTTTATGACTAATGTGAGTCCATGGATTATACGCACTCTTACCTTTCTGCAATTTGCTAGCCTCTACGGTACCGTGCATTGCCCTTTCTCACCTTGAGATGTGGTGCAAACTTCACAGGTGCATCCAAACCCCGTGATGTGATACGCTCTATCACACATAAGCCTTATTCTATCTTCCTCAAAATAGCTACCATACCTACCTATTACGGCCTTTCCATAGACATTCCGAGATATATTGCCATGCAACTTCCACCGCTTCCGTTTTGATGACTTGAGCATTCATTGTCATATTGCTTTGCATGATCGTAAGATAGCTAGCATGGTATTTCCATGGCTTGTCCTTTTTTGATATCCTTGTTATGCTAGATCATTGCACATCCTGGTACACTGCCAGAGGCATTCATATAGAGTCATACTTTGTTCTAGGTATCGAGTTGTAATTTTTATTTCTTTTGAGTTATAAGTAAATAGAAGTGTGATGATCATCATTATTCATTATTAGAGCATGTCCCAGTGAGGAAAGGATGATGGAGACTATGATTCCCCCACAAGTCGGGATAAGACTCCGGACAATGAGAGAGAAAAAAAAAGAAAAAAAAAGAAAAAAACGGAAAAAAACGGAAAAAAAAGGAAAAAAAATAAAGAGAGAAGGGGCATGCTAGTTCCACACTTGTGCTTCAAAGTAGCACCATGTTTTTCATATAGAGAGCCTCATATGTTGTCACTTTCATATACTAGTGGGAAATTTTCATTATAGGATTAGATGCACACCCACTTAGTTTTCATATTGAGCTTTCATACACTTATAGCTCTTAGTGCATCCGTTGCATGGCAATCCCTACTCCTCACATTGATATCAATTGATGGGCATGTCCATAGGCCGTTGGTTAGCCGCGTCGATGTGAGACTTTCTTACTTTTTTGTCTTCTCTATATTTGCCCTATCATCATACTCTATTCCACCCGTAGTGCTATATCCATGGCTTGCGCTCATGTATTGCGTGAGGGTTGAAAAAGCTGAAGCGCATTAAAAAGTATGAACCAATTGCTCGGCTTGTCATCGGGGTTGTGCATGATAAATACTTTGTGTTAAGAAGACAGAGCATGATAAGACTATATGATTTTGTAGCGATAGCTTTCTTTAGCGTTGATATTTTGAAAGACATGATTGTTTGTTGGGATGCCTGAGTATTGATGTCTTTATGTCAAATTAAATACTATTGCTTTGAATCACTTATGTCTTAATATTCATGCCATGATTAGATATATGATCAAGATTATGCTAGGTAGCATTCCACATCAAAAATTATCTTTTTATCATTTACCTGCTCAAGGACGAGCAGGAATTAAGCTTGGGGATGCTGATACGTCTCTGTCGTATCTATAATTTTTTATTGTTTCATGCCAATATTATACAACTTTTACATATTTTTGGCTACAATTTATTTGATTTATTGGACTAACCTGTTGATCCAGTACCTAGTGCCAGTTCCTGTTTGTTGCATGTTTTTTGTTTCACAGAAAATCCATATCAAACAAACTCCAAATGCGATAAAAAATTACGGAGAATTATTTTGGAATATTTATGATTTTTGGGAGGTGGAATCAATGCAAACGGGGGTCCACAGTGACCACAACCCACCAGGGCGGGCCGGGCACCCCCTGGCACGCCCAGGTATCTTGTGCCCTACTCGAATGTCGGTTGGGGCCCCTCTTCTGGCGCAAGAAAGATAATTTATGGAAAAAAATCGTGTAAAAATTTCAGTGCAATCGGAGTTACGGATCTCCAGGAATTTAAGAAACGGTGAAGGGCCAGATCTGGGAACGCGAAACAGAAGAGAACAGAGAGGGAGATCCAATCTCGGAGGGGCTCCCGCCCCTTCGCCGCCATGGAGGCCATGGACCAGAGGGGGAACTCTCCTCCCATCTAGGGGGGAGGCCAAGAAAGAAGAAGAAGGAGGGGGGCTCTCTCCCTTTCTCTCCCGGTGGCGCCGAAACGCCTCCGGGGCAAGGATCATGACGGCGATCTACATCAACAATCTTGCTACCATCAACACCAACTCTCTCCCCCTATATGCAGTGGTGTAACACCCCTTCTCCCCACTGTAATCTCTACTTAAACATGGTGCTCAACTCCATATATTATTTCCCAATGATCTATGCTTATCCTATGATGTTTGAGTAGATCCGTTTTGTCCTATGGGTTAATCATGATCTTGGTTGGTATGATTGTATATTTTATTTATGGTGCTGTCCTACAGTACCCTCTGTCTCGCGCAAATGTGAGGGTTCCTCGCTGTAGGGTGTTGCAATATGTTCATGGTTTGCTAATTGTCGGTGTTGCGGGGGTGGCAGCAGCTTAAACGCGGATAAGTGGGTTATGGCGTATGGGAGTAAAGAGGACTTGATACTTAATGCTATGGTTGGGTTTCATGACCTTAATGATCTTTAGTAGTTGTGGATGCTTGCTAGGGGTCCAATCATAAGTGCATATGATCCAAGTAGAGAAAGTATGTTAGCTCATGCCTCTCCCTCATATAAAATTACAAGAATGATTACCGGGACTTGTTATCGATTGCCTAGGGACAAATGACTTTCTTGTTGACAAAAGCTATCTACTTTTATTGCCTTGTAATTTATTCATAGTTTTATTCTCGCAAAGTACTCATAGTTTTATTCTTGCAAAATAGTTTCATACTTGTTTTAGGTAAAGCAAACGTCAAGTGTGCGTAGAGTTGTATCGGTGGTCGATAGAACTTGAGGGAATATTTGTTCTGCCTTTAGCTCCTCGTTGGGTTCGACACTCTTATTTATCAAAGAAGGCTACAAACGATCCCCTATACTTGTGGGTTATTAGGCAGCGCAACCACGGCAGTGCGGTGGGGCGGGGAGCGGGGTTTTGGTCGGAGCTCTTGCGGCTAGGGACGGCGGAGGAAGGCTGCTCTGCCGGTGGTCGCTGGCTCTTCGAGGAAGATTCTGAACAGTGTCAGCCCTGAGGCACAAGACGGCCATCAAGCCATCCGGCGTAGATCGGACAATACCAAAATAAAATAAAATCGTGTTACCCCAATTTAGTTTCCAGTCAACAGACATGTGACCACTCTTGTACCTTACTATTGATCTCTTAGGGTATTTCTGCATCTTCAGCCACACCATCTTCCTTCTCTCCACAACTGCTCCAACAAGGGAAGCATACACCAGAAGGGAGCTATAGTCCCCACTCAACAGTTCCCTGCATTGAATGTGCGTGCCCGACATAGACAGCCACAACAACTACAGGGCCATCGACAAGTCAGCACATGATTCTCACTCCTATGGATGGCGGTCAGATAGGTTGTACCCTCATCTTACTTGTGTGCAACATTTATGGCTTTGTTATTCATCTAAGCATGGAAAATAGATTATCGCATGTCACTGTATATTCATGCTGATCTCTTAAGAGTCTTGTTCAGGAGTTAACGTTGTTCCATAGTTCAGATAAGAGACTTGTTCTTTAGGTAACGTTGTTCCATGGTTATCATCCATCAGCCAATGCTATCCCACAGGCTGGTGATTATACCACTTCTAGTATTACCTATGTTGTTATTTAATACTTTTGTGTGCCATCTAGTTAATCTCGAGTACAAATAATACATTTTTTTTTAGCTTTCATCTGTGTTCTCCGTTTAGTTTTTGAGACTTGTAGCTGCTAGTTAAGCCCAGTCCTACTATTGATGTCGTCTCCTACAAGTACTCATTACATAAATCTAACTACTAGTTATCTTCCATGCATGTCAGATATAACTGCACACACTGATATAACCACAAGAACCTCACGGAGCAATGTAACGGCAAACAAACTTGATGTTAATGATACCCAATATCATGGAACATGTAAAGGAAGTTCTTCAGAAGACTTGCAGAAAGATGATGAATCCTATTCACCCCACAAGGTCCTTGCTCTAACTTGGCCCGTGATATGGGTACAACATGCATATAATGTCCTGGAGTGCATCTACTCTATTGCAATGCCATGTGCTTAGCCTGCTGATCATGCATGTAAATATGTCATGCCTTCTTGTTTTTCAGTACCTATTCCATTCATGATAACATGTTTTCAAATTCAAGTATTGTCATTCTACGCTGTCGCAATGCCATCTGCTTAGTTCGGACATCATGCTTCTGAATATCTTATGCATTGTTATTCATCAGTATGTACTCCATCTGTCTACCATACCATGTTTTTTTACATTGAAGTGTTGTTTTAGTGGTCTATTGCAATGCCATCTTAGTTTCCCAATCATACACGGATATGTTGCCTTAGTGTTTTTCTGTACGTATTTCGTTATCAGACAGTTTTACATTCAACTAGTGTTTTTTACTCTGTTGTCCTATCGTGTCCCTAGCTCTTACATCATACTCCCTCCTTCCGGATTACATGTCGCAGAAATGGATAAAAATGGATGTATCTAGAACTGAAATATGCCTAGACACATCCATTTATTTCCGGATGGAGGGAATACATGTCAATATGTCATGCCTTTCTATTCTTCAGTACCTATTCCATCTCTCTGCTGTAGCATGTTTTATAACTGAAGCACCATTCTTCTATATAAGGCATGCAAGGGAAGACGCTATGTTAGAAACTGAAGGGTTACAAACAAGGTCTTTGCAAAAAATCCAAATGCCAGGAGATAGTAAACCAACTCCAGTGTTCATAGATACCGCTCCAGCACAGAGAAACCCAACTCCTACTGATAATAAGCAGATTCCAGTGGCCAAAGAACTAGTCCGCTCTAGTCCAGTAAAAATATGTCAACTCCATTCTAAGAAGCATGTGTGTATCCTCGCATCATGAAATTTTATAGCATTCAGATCATATTTTCTAGATGTTTCTTACCCATCTCTCTTTTAGAAAATAAGCTTAAAGGATAGAAGACTTTCTAAAGTGGGATCGTGTTCGAGGAAAGTAACTTGCGGGAATTCTCTATGCTCCCATGCTGATGTAAGTACCTATTGTATATCACTATATTTTTACATCAGCATGTATTTTGTTAATTAGCGTGAATCCAACCTTTATCTGATCTAAATTTACTTGTAGCAAAATGTATAATTAAAGGCGACAATGTAGATTTTTGTAAGGAAAACTGCCTGGTAGTTTTGCATACTGAGCTGCATGAGTGTACTATCTCATATCATGCACATTACTAAATTGTAGTTTTGTTCTGGTTGCCCAATCATTCATTGTGTCAATGTTGCTTTCCTATTACCTTACCTTGCTGATGATAGTTGTGCCATATTGTGTTAATTTGGTGTAGGCTGGTGTGGTCTGGTTGCCCAAACGTTCGTTGCGTCAATGTTGCTTTCCTATTATCTGACCTGGCCAATGATAGAAATGCTAGTGTGTTAATTTGGTGCAGGCGGCTGAAGATAAGAAGACGAACTCTGAAAATAGCAAGGCAACCCCATTGTTTCTTTCCAATAAATCTAGGCCAGTAATATGGCAATAACTCTTGATTAATCTGTTCAGTTCCCCTCCTAATTTATGTCATGATGAAGTGATCGAGACACTCTCCACTATCAATAATACAAGCCTGCCAAAATCGCCATCTGAATCTATTTAGTTTCCTCTGTCTCGAATCCAACGGAAATAATGTATGTTTGTGAACCAATTACTGGCTGAAGCAATGATGGAAATCATAGAGGAATCAGAGGTGCACATTCTTGCGCAACAACAACTGATCAATGTTTTAAGAGGCAGTGTAGCAAAGAAGGAAGAACTTGCTCACATGCTTATGGGCGTCATCCGCGCTGAGGTTGCAGATTGTGAGGTTGTAGATCGTTAAGTTATGTTCATTTATTTGCACTGGCATCAATCTTTGATTGCCCAGTGGATGTAATTTCCTATAATTTATGCTGGATGTGCTACATTTTTCCTTGTATGTCGTATGTTTGCTAACGCGCCTCGCATTCCAGCTAACTGGTCACTAGGAAGCCAAAAAAGCAATGAAATTAATAGCTAGCACGAATAGTCGTGGGCCCTATATGAAGGATAGTGGCCCACTGCCCTTAATGGGCTTCCCTAATGGGATTGCAAGGATCAAAATTCTCATAGGCCTTTGACTGATGGGTTTTGGTCCTGTCCATAATTTCTCGTCGTAATGGGCTCAAATTATAGCTGGGCCGAAATCGACGTTATCTAATTGGGCCTACAGACATGTTTGAACTTTAGCGGGCCCATTAAGTTGATGGGACGTAACCAGGCCGAAAGCTCTATTGGGCCGCTATAATTGAAATGAGCCAACAGTTAATACTTGGCCATGTTACCTCCCGGGTCGTTCATAGGCCGACATCGAAGCGGGCAATAAGTGGGCCCATTCGATTTCATGGGCCATTAACAGGCCGATACTAAGGTCAGGCTATATATGGCCCAACTGTATTGTGGGTCTTTAGCAGGCCGAAAGAGACAGCGGGCTTGTGCTGGATCATGAAGAGCATGGGCCGCTAAGAGGTCGAAATTCAGGTCGGACTGTATATGGCCCAACTGTGTTGTGGGCCTTTAGCAGGCCGAAAGAGAAACCGTGCTAGTATTGGACCATGAAGAGCATGGGCCGTTAAGAGGCCAAAACTCATGTCCGACTACAAATGGACCAACTCATTTATGGGCCGTTAACAGGCTGAAAGACACACCGGGCTGGAAATTTTCCCAACACTTAAATGGGTCGCTAAAAGGCCAAAAGAGATACATCCTGAAAATTGGCCCATCCCTTGAATGGGTCGTTAACAGGCCAAAACTACATCGGGCCGATATTGAGCCCAAATATATAGCGGGCTGTTAACGGGCTCGAACTGACGATGGGCTACAATGGTGTCAAATAGTTTATGGGTCGTTGACGGGCCGAATTGGCACATCTCGTATGGGCCGTGGGCTTAAATGGACCAGACACAAGTAGGCCCTATATGGGCCGGCCTGCTAATTTTGACTAGGCCGGACTCTTTCACCTAAATGGGCCACTGTTGGGCCTTGCCACGTGTCAACGTATCATAGGCGCCTCCCATACAATGAGTGGATGACATCTGTCCCAACGCTAAGCCGACATGTGGATCCTCTGGCGAATGAGAATTTTACATGTGGAAAATCCCCATTGGTCCGGGCTGTTAACGGGTTATCGGATCCAAACCGGAACCTGATAGCTTAACGGTGACCCGTTACGGTGGATGCCATGTGTCGGTTACCCTTTACGAAAACACTTCCATGACGCACCATTTATCATCATGGAAGTGGACACTTCCGTGATGATAATTTTGGTATTGTCATGGAACACTTCTACGACAGCACATGTATGACTATCTTGATTCTGTCATAAAATCATCATGGATGTACATGCATGACAGAAAACGTGACCTACTGTGACAAACACGTATCATCACGGAAGTGTTTTTTTTTTGTAGTGCATGGGCCTCCCCTCATGCACTTTCTTTGCTCCCAAGTTGTCTTATGGGCTGAAAAAAATCTCTAAAAAGTTTCGCTGCGTTTGGACTCCATTTGATATGGATAGTCTGCGAAGTAAAAAACAAGCAAAAAACAGCAACTGGCACTGGGCACTGTGTCAATAGGTTAGTCCCAAAAAATTATATAAAGTTGCTATAAAGTGAATGTAAAACATCCAAGAATGATAATATAACAGCATGGAACAATCAAAAATTATAGATGCGTTGGAGACATATCAATCACCATCACCAACAACCCTCTCATCGTGGGAGGATCAATCCTCATCAACATCTTCACCAGAACCATCTCATCTCAAACCCTAGTTCATCTCTTGTATTCAATCTTTGTATCAAAACCTCAGATTGGTACTTGTGGGTTGCTAGTAGTGTTGATTACATCTTGTAGTTGATGCTAGTTGGTTTATTTGGTGGAAGATTATATGTTCAGATCCATTATGCTATTCAATACCCCTCTGATCTTGGACATGAATATGATTTGTGAGTAGTTAATTTTGGTCTTGAGGACATGGGAGAAGTCTTTTCATAAGTAATCATGTGAATTTGGTATTCGTTCGATATTTCGATGATATGTATATTGTTGTTTCCCTTAGTGGTGTCATGTGAACGCCGACTACATGACACTTCACCTTCTTTGAGCCTAAGGGAATGCATTGTGGAGTAGTTATTAGATGATGGGTTGCTAGAGTGACAGAAGCTTGAACCCTAGTTTATGCGCTATTCCGTAAGGGGCTGATTTGGATCCATATGTTTCATGCTATGGTTAGATTTATCTTAATTCTTCTTTCGTAGTTGTGGATGCTTGCGAGAGGGAGATTTATCTTAATTCTTCTTTCGTAGTTGCGGATGCTTGCGAGATTGGGGCAAGATAGAGCTTAGGGCATTGATGGAGGTAGGTGGGAAGTGGAAGAATCGCCTCCATAAATAGCCTCCCTATCTCCTCCATCAATGCCCTAAGCTCTATCTTGCCCCGATCTCCTTCTCTAGCAAACCAAACTTGTCGATTTGCTACAGATTGAGGGAGAAGACCTGGATATACACTTCCACCATAGGAAAATTGATTCCC
This sequence comes from Thinopyrum elongatum, assembly GCA_011799875.1. NCBI lineage: Eukaryota > Viridiplantae > Streptophyta > Magnoliopsida > Poales > Poaceae > Thinopyrum > Thinopyrum elongatum. Next base: position 539,520,880 of record CM022299.1, read on the forward strand.
CCATTCATTTCATGTGGATCTTGTTACTCTTTGTTGTTTGGGCACCCCAGATGGAAGAGGTCACCTCGGAGCCACAATCCATTGCAGTGAATATTCGTGGTGGTGTTGAGAGCCTCTAATTAAGTTGTGGAGAGAGACCCAACCTTGTTTGTAAAGGTTTCAGTTGCGGCCTTCAAGGGCACCACTAGTGGATTCGCGGCACCTTGCATTGTGCGAGGGGGTGTCGACAGTGGAGAATAGGGTGAGTTAATGGGACACTTGGGGAGCAATGTGCCTCCACACCCCTCTAACGGAGACGTACCTCCCCCAAAGGAGAAAAGTTTAGAAACACATCCTCATCTTCATCATCTCCACTTGCGGTTATCTCGTTCCTTAACTTTGTACTAGCTTCCGCCTTGTGCTGCTCGTTGTGCTTGTCATATAGGTTGTCCATCTTGCTGCATATCTAGACACTCTATCTTTTGTTGAGCCTAAAATTTGGGAACTAAGCTAAAAATTGTTAGTCGCCTATTCACCCCCTTCTAGTCAACCATACCGATCCTTTCAATCTCTTCGAGAGATCCCAAACCTGGGTAAAACCTCGTGTCCTTATTACCATCGTCTCTAGACTACCAGCTCGGGACCCCCTACCCGAGATTCACCGGAATCGACTCTGTCTCATAGTCTAGCCAAATGTTCACATTCTTTAGGTTAGGGGCGCCACATTTAGCTTGCCCAACCCCATGATCCAATTTGCATCCCACAACTGTGGCCTTTGATCAACAAAACTTGGCTTTACTCCTGAAAAAAGCTAGTTTCATCTCGAGAGCTATGTGGGTCCTCGCGCAATACATTCGTCGTGCTGCTCCATGGTAATGCTAGACGAACACGAGCTAGCAAACCACAAAACAAATCATACGAAGTGTATGAGAGAAGGCCCATCTTTCAGTGCAAGGGATGAGGTACACGAAAACTTTCTACCAAATAACATAAAGATCATGTTGCACCTAATTTCGCTATAGGAAACCCTACGTGTTGCTTTACACTACCAACATATGTAATAGATTATTTGTAATATAGTCTTTTTTGGGGGAGGGGGAGGGATTAATATATAGTCTATCATTCTAGATTGAGTATCTTACTGGTTAATGTATGAACACATACGATTATCCCAAAAAATGTATGAACATGCAGTTGTTTGTGGCATAACAGCAATATCTAGAAATAAGGTCCGTGGGAGAACCCCAGGCTCCTTAGTGATCAGCGAATAGTGGCTGTCTGATCATTTTCTTGATGTGATTCGGACCATCGGATCTCCCTCCCAAATGATCTAGGCCGCCGGATCAAAACGATCGACTGTAGCAATGAATAGTACCTCTCGTTCCTACCACCGCCAGTAATTACAGTGCCTGATATGTCTCCAACGTATCTAAATTTTTTTGATTGTTCCATGCTGTTATATTATCAATCTTGGATGTTTTATTTCATTTTATAGCAACTTTATATCATTTTTTGGGACTAACCTATTGACATAGTGCTCAGTGCCAGTTGCTGTTTTTTGCTTCTTTTTTTACTTCACGGAATATCCATATCAAATGAAGTCCAATTGCAGCGACACTTTTTAGAGAATTTTTTCTGCCCAGAAGACACCCAGGAGGCCCAGGAGGTGCACCAGAGGGGCCCTGTGGGGCCCACTAGGCACCAGGGCACGCCAGAGGCTCATGGCACGCCCTGGTGGGTAGTGGGGCCCACAGGCACCCCCTCCATCGCCTATCAGCTCTATAAATACTCTAATATTCCATAAACCCTAGGGGAACAGAGAGAAAATAGTTTCCGCCGTCGCAAGTTCCAGAACCACGAGATCCAATCTAGAGGCCTTTTCCGGCACTCTGCCAGAGGAGTCAACGATCATGGAGGGGTTCTGCATCAACACCCTTGCCCCTCCGATGATGCGTGAGTAGTTTACCATAGACCTACGGGTCCGTAGGCAGTAACTAGGTGGCTTCTTCTCTCTTTTTGATCTTCAATACAATGTTCTCCTTGATGTTCTTGGAGATCTATTTGATGTAATGACTTTTTGCGGTGTGTTTGTTGGGATCCGATGAATTGCGAGTTTATGATCAGTTCTATCTATGAATATTATTTGAGTCTTCTCTGAACTCTTTTATGCATGATTGTTATAGCCTCGTATTTCTTCTCCGAAACTTTGGTTTGGTTTGGCCAACTAGATTGATTTTTCTTGCCATGGGAAGAGGTGCTTTGTGATGGGTTCGATCTTGCGGTGCTCAATCTCAGTGACAGAAAGAGACATGACATGCATGTATCATTGCCATTAAGGATAAAAAGATGGGGTCTATTCCTACATGAATAGATCTTGTCTACATCATGTTTTTTTTTGACCGTGAACAGTAGGAAAGGCTCCTACTGTGTTAATATATTAATAAAATAGTAACACTGTACAAATGGGGTATTTACATGGTGGGGTGTCCTGGCCACTTTGTGGCAGGTGAGGGGGGTCTAATTTAAGCAAGGGTACTAATGTAGAGAGTGTACAAAATTGAGAACAAAGGGCCTATGCGCCTCTTTAACCCTATGCTGTAGCAGCTCAAAACCCCTCTTGAACCTATCCAGCCAAGAACGAAATGAGGGGGCTATAGCCCTAAAGTGTTTATTATTCCTCTCCTTCCAGATGCTCCAGGCCGCCACTATGAATTTTTCTAAGAACATTGGTGATGGGTGGCCATTTTTTTGGTCTTCAATAGCTTGCAAGCGGCCGGGGAAGGGCTCCCAGTTAATATCAAGTTTATCCCAACATTGTTTGCTGAAGGAGCAAGTGAATATCATATGCTCGACCGTTTCCTCGATGTTCAGTCCGCAGAGGAGGCAGTTGTGATCGTCTTCTATATTGTAGTGCCTTCTTTTGAGCATATTCCCCGTGTTGAGTCTATCATGAAATAGAAACCAAGCAAAAACTTTTAATTTCATCGTGCATTTTGATTTCCAGATCCAACCAAAGGCTTGATGAGGCTTTCCCTGAAGAAGAAACGGTAGTAGTCCGTGGATTTAAAAACCATTTTGCCCCAAACGTAATGCCACACGTCCGAAGTAGCCGTCGTTGGTTGTAGCGCTGCAGCAATTGTCTGCATGTGTCTGACTTCTGCATGAGCTTGAGGGGTCAGTGGAAGATGGAATGCTTCTCCAAGAGACGTGATCCCCAAGAAATCCTTGACAGAGACATCTTCGTTCAAAGAGTGAGAAAATGCACGTGGATGTGATTCTTGGAGGAGCTGATTAGACCATAGATCTTTCTAAAACAAAGCCGTGGTGCCACACACAATGTTGACACGGGAAATCCCCCTGAACTTGGGAGAGAGCTTGAGCACATCACGCCACCAGAAGGATCCAACTGGATCGGAAGCATGTGGTATTTTCTGAGCATAGTATGAGTCCCAAGTAAGTTGCACCCAGGGAATATCCAGCTTATTGTAGAATTTGTGCAAAAATTTCAAAAGTAGGGCTTCGTTTTGAATTCGGAGGTTGAGGACACCGAGTCCTTCCTTATTTTTGGGTTTGCACACCATGTCCCAAGCAGCCAATGAGTTACATTTGTCACCTTGCTCAGTTTTCTTGATCCATAAGCACATGCATCTGATCCTATCCAGCATCTCTATAAGCTTTGGTGGAAAGTGAAGCATACACATCGCATATATGAGGAAGGAGGTGACTGTAGAATTAAGAAGGGTCAGTTTCCCTGCATGGGACATGAGGGATAGTGTGGAGGATAAACTCCTCTCAGTAGCACTGACAAGCGGCATGAAGTCTTGTATGGTGGGACGTGATGTGCCCAGGGGAAGACCTAGGTAGGTAAATGGCATGGCACCAATTGAGCACTCGAAAATAGCTGCAATATTTGTAGCAAGTTCAGCCTCCAAGTTGATCGGAATGAGCGTTGATTTATGGAAGTTGATCTTGAGGCCAATGGATTGGGCATAGTTTGTGAGGATATTTTAATAATCATAGCTTGGCGGGGGCAGGCAGGCATGAGCAAGAGTGTGTCATCGGCGTATTGGACGATAGGGTAGTCCATTTGGCCGTTGCAAGGAAAGGGGAGGTGGATCAGACCCTTCCTGTATGCATCATTGATAGCTGATTGGAGGAGATCGGCCGCAAGAACAAAGATGAGGGGTGAGAGAGGATCACCCTGTCGAACTCCACGTCAGCAATGGAACTGTCTGCCAAGCACACCATTAAGAAGAATGGATGATCTCCCTGAAGAGAAAATTGATTTAATCCAAGATAACCACTTGTCATTAAAACCCATGTGTTTCATGATGTTGATCATGGGGTCATGCTCAATAGTGTCGAAAGCTTTGGCAAAGTCCAGTTTAAGCAACACGGTCGGTCATTTTGAAGCTTGACACTGATAGATGTATTGGAATGTCCAAGCAAGGCAGTCCTGGATAGATCTCCCACGTATGAAGCCATATTGGTTACGGTGTATAATTTTCAGAATGACTTTCTGGAGATGGTTGGCAAGGAGCTTTGTAATCAGTTTGAGGCAACAATTGAGCAGTGTGATTGGTCGGTAATCATTGACTGTGGATGGAGACACGTTTTTCGGGATAAGAGTGATCAGTCCATCATTAATGCTTTGGAGATTAAGTGTTCCTGTATGGAATTGAGTGCATAACGTGGAAAAGTCCTCCTTGATGATTGGCCAACAAGCTTTGAGGAAGAGGCCGCTGAATCCGTCCGGACCAGGTGCCCGATCGCCCGGCATCTCATTAACCACCGAGTCGATTTCGGCATGGGTGAAAGGCAGAGTGAGATGATCCAGATTTTCAGTTGGGCGGATCAAAGTTGGAAGATCAAACTGCATTTGCGTAGGGTTAGAGGTGCCTAGTCTGTCAGTGTAGGCTTGAAAAAGAAGTGCCTCTTTGCCAGTATGATCTTCCACCATGAGTCCATTAGGTGTTTGGAGGTTTGCGATGTTGTTTTTTCTATATCTTTCCGTGGCAACGGCCTGGAAGAACTTTGTATTTTAATCGCCAAATTTGACCCAGCGTATTGTGCAACATTTCTTCCAATATTGCTTCTGATAATCCAGTAATCGGAGGAGATGGTTTTTGATGATCTTGCGGAAGTTACCCTCCGGGAGTGTGAGTGGCCGTAGGTTCTCAAGAGCATCCAAGTCAGCTAGGGTTTTGTTGGTGTTTTCAATAGCCACTGAGAGACGAGAGATATTCTTACTCCAAGCTTTTAACTCCTGCCTCAGAGTCTTGAACATGTGACAGAGCATTGTGGCCGCGTTAGTCGAGCTGACAGGTCGGTCCCAAACTTTCTTTACCACGTCCATAAACCCAGGGTGCAGTAACCAATAAGATTCAAATCTGAAAAGCTTGGCACGTGGATTTTTTGTCTCTATGTTTACTACACATGGCGTGTGATCCGAGGTAGGTTTGCAGAGGGGCTTTACCAAAGTATTGGGATACACGTGCGTCCAGTGGAGAGAGGTAAAGAACCAATCAAGTTGCTCGAGTAGGGGGTCTTGTTGCATGTTGCTCCATGTATATAACCTACCCTTAATTGGTAACTCAATGAGATTGTGTTTGCGGATAATGTCATTGAAAGTTGACATGTCATTTACATCACCCCCTGGCTTATTGCGGTTCTCTGGACCACGAATGTAATTAAAGTCACCAAGGAACAGGCAATCCTCGTCTGCATGAATTTCCCTGTCATAAAACCATGAACTTAATACACTAGATGCATGCTGGATAGCGGTCGATGTGTGGAGTAATAGTAGTAGATGTAGAATCGTTTCGGTCTACTAATCTTGGACGTGATGCCTATATACATGATCATTGCCTTGGATATTGTCATAATTATTTGTTGTTTTATCAATTGCCCAGCAGTAATTTGTTTACCCACCGTATGCTATTTTCTTGAGAGAAGCCTCTAGTGAAATCTACGCCCCCCGGGTCTATTTCCTATCATATTATTTTTAGATCTATTAATCCAAAAATCCAAAAACACCTTGCTACACTTTTTCTTTATTTATTTTATTTTGTGCTTTTGTTAGATCTATTCAACCAATCTCATACAATTTAATCTATCTCAATACTGTCGGGATCGGGGCTTCGCGGACCCAAACAAGGTTCAAACTCTAGGGCGTGTGCGAAGGATCTTGCCTAGCCGCGGCTCACTGCTCACCGCCTCATGGCTTAGCTCCGTTGAGTTCATGCGAGCGAGAAGAAGAAGTGGATGCTACTTCTTGAGCTTGTGTTGATTTTTCCCTTAAAGAGGAAAGGGTGATGCAACAAAGTAGAGATAAGTATTTCCCTCAGTTAAGAACCAAGGTATCAATCCAGTAGGAGGCACAAACAAGTCTCCAATCTATGCACCTGCACAAACTAACAAACACTTGCACACAACATGAAAAAGGGATTGTCAATCCCTTCACGGTCACGAACAAGAGTGAGATCTAAAAGAGATATGTATAAAAGATAAATAAAAAAGCAAACTAAAGTAAATATAAATAAATTGCAGCAAGGTATTTTCGGGTTTTTTGGTTTATAGATCTGAAAATATATGATGGAAAATAGACCCGGGGGCCATAGGTTTCACTAGAGGCTTCTCTCTTGAAAGAAAACATATCGTGGGTAAACAAATTATTGTTGAGAAATTGATGGAAAAGCGCAAAGTTATGACGATATCTAAGGCAATGATCATGAATATAGGCATCACGTCCATGACAAGTATACCGAAACGATTCTGCATCTACTACTATTACTCCACACATCGACCGACTCCTGCCTGCATCTAGAGTATTAAGTTCATAAGAACAGAGCAACGCTTTAAGTAAGATGACATGATGTAGAGGGATAAACTCAAGCAATATGACATAAACCCCATCTTTTATCCTTGATGGCAACAATACAATACGTGCCTCGCTACCCCTTCTGTCACTGGGTGAGGACACCGCAAGATTGAACCCAAAATTAAGCACCTCTCCCATTGCAAGAAAAACCAATCTAGTTGGCCAGACCAAACCGATAGTTCGAAGAGAAATACAAAGATATCTTAATCATGCATAAAAGAGTTCAGAGAAGACTCAAATAATATTCATAGATAATCTGATCATAAATCCACAATTCATCGAATCTCAACAAACACACCGCAAAATAAGATTACATTAGATAGAACTCCAAGAACATCGAGGAGAACATGGTATTGAAGATCAAAGTGAGAGAAGAAGCCATCTAGCTACTAGCTATGGACCCGTAGGTCTGTGGTAAACTACTCACGCATCATCGGAAGGGCGGCAAGGTTGATGTAGAGGCCCTCCATGATCAAATCCCCCTCCAATAGGGTGCCGAAAAAGGCCCCAAGATGGGATCTCACGGGAATAGAGGCTTGTGGCGGCGGAAAAGTAATTTGGTGGACGCTTCTGATGTTGGGGGAATATTTCTGAATTTATAGAGGTGGAATTAGGGTCGGAGGACACCCGAGGGGCCCACAAGCCCTCAGGGCGCCCCCCCCCCCCCCCGGGGCGTGTCCTAGAGGCTTGTGGCCTCCTCGGGACTCTTCTGGCCCTCTCTCCAAGTTATGTAGGTGTATTCTGGTCCAAGAAAAATCATCGTAAAGTTTTATTCCGTTTGGACTCCGTTTGATATTCCTTTTCTATAAAAGTCAAAAACAAGGAAAAACAGAAACTGGAACTAGGCTCTAGGTTAATAGGTTAGTCCCAAAAATAATATAAAATAGCATATTAATGCATATAAAACATCCAAAACAGATAATATAATAGCATGGAACAATAAAAAATTATAGATACGTTGGAGACGTATCAAGCATCCCAAGCTTAATTCCTGCTCGTCCTCGAGTAGGTAAATGATAAAAACAAAATTTTTGATGTGGAATGCTACCTAACATATTTATCAATGCAATCTTCTTTATTGTGGCAAGAAAGTTCAGATCCATAAGATTCAAAACAAAAGTTTAATATTGACATAAAAATAATAATACTTCAAGCATACTAATAAAGCAATCATGTCTTCTCAAAATAACATGGCCAAAGAAAGTTATCCCTACAAAATCATATAGTCTGGCTATGCTCCATCTTCATCACACAAAATATTTTATCATGCACAACCCAGATGACAAGCCAAGCAATTATTTCATACTTTTGGTGTTCTCAAACTTTTTCAACTTTCACGCAATACATGAGCGTGAGCCATGGATCTAGCACTATAGGTGGAATAGAATATGGTGGTTGTGGAGAAGACAAAAAGAAGGAGAAAGTCTCACATCAACTAGGCAAATTAATGGGCTATGGACATGCCCATCAATTGATATTGATGCAAGTGAGTAGGGATTGCCATGCAACGGATGCACTAGAGCTATAAGTGTATGAAAGCTCAAAAAAGAAACTAAGTGGGTGTGCATCCAACTTGCTTGCTCACGAAGACCTAGGGCAATTTGAGGAAGCCCATCATTAGAATATACAAGCCAAGTTCTATAATGAAAACTTTCCACTAGTATATGAAAGTGACAAAATAGGAGACTTTCTATCATGAGGATCATGGTGCTACTTCGAAGCACAAGTGTGGAAAAAGGATAGTAACATTGTCCCTTCTCTCATTTCTCTTTTTCTTTGTTTGGGCTTCTTTGGCCTCTCTTTTTTATTTGGGCTTCTTTGGACTCTTTTATTTTTTTATAAAGTCCAGAGACTCATCCCAACTTGTGAGGGAATCGTAGCTTCGATCATCCTTTCCTCACATGGGACAATGCTCTAATAATGATGATCATCACACTTTTATTTACTTACAACTCAAGAATTACAACTCGATACTAGAAAAAAATATGACTATATGAATGCCTCCGGCGGTGTACCGGGATGTGCAATATCAAGAGTGACATGTATAAAAAAATATGAACGGTGGCCTTGCCACAAATACTATGCCAACTACATGATCATGCAAAGCAATATGACAATGATGGTGCGTGTCATAATAAAACGGAACGGTGGAAGTTGCATGGCAATATATCTTGGAATGGCTATGGAAATGCCATAATAGGTAGGTATGGTGGCTGTTTTTAGGAAGGGTATATGGTGGGTTTAATGCACCAGCGAAAGTTGCGTGGTACTAGAGAGGCTAGCAATGGTGGAAGGGTGAGAGTGCGTATAATCCATGGACTCAACATTAGTCATAAAGAACTCACATACTTATTGCAAAAATTTATTAGCCATCGAAACAAAGTACTACACGCATGCTCCCAGGGGGATAGATTGGTAGGAAAAGACCATCGCTCGTCCCCGACCGCCACTCATAAGAAGACAATCAAAAAATAAATCATGATCCGACTTCATCACATAACGGTTCACCATACGTGCATGCTACAGGAATCACAAACTTTAACACAAGTATTTCTATCAATCCACAATTACTCACTAGAATGACTCTAATATCACCATCTTCATATCTCAAAACAAATGCAAGGAATCAAACTTCTCATCTTATTCAATGCTCTTTATATGAAAGTTTTTATTATATCCCTCTTGGATGCCCATCATATTAGGAATAAATTCATAACCTAAGCAAATTACCATGCTGTTTAATACTCTCAAAATAATATAAGTGAAGCATTAGAGTTCATCAATTTCTATAAAATAAAACCACCGCCGTGCTCTAAAAAGATATAAGTGAAGCACTAGAGCAAACTGCCTAGCTCAAAAGATATAAGTGAAGCACATAGAGTATTCTAATAAATTCTTCCTGCTACTTCTTGAGCTTGCGTTGATTTTTCCCTTGAAGAGGAAAGGGTAATGCAGCAAAGTAGAGATAAGTATTTCCCTCAATTAAGAACCAAGGTATCAATCCAGTAGGAGGCACAAGCAAGTCTCCAATCTATGCACCTGCACAAACTAACAAACACTTGCACACAACGTGAAAAAGGGGTTGTCAATCCCTTCACGATCACGAACAAGAGTGAGATCTAAAAGAGATAGGTATAAAAGATAAATAAAAAGGCAAACTAAAGTAAATATAAATAAATTGCAGCAAGGTATTTCTGGGTTTTTTGGTTTATAGATCTAAAAATATATGATGGAAAATAGACCTGGGAGGTGACGTGCACGGGAACTGGCCCGCGAGATAGAGCTCAGTCGCTTGGATTAAACAACGCTGCAGGGACGGACCTGAGCATAGATGTTGTGCCAGCCCTTAATCATGAGGCGGTTGAGGGCGGGATTGTGAGGGTGTGGCGACATTCATGGTGATGAAGCACCGGGCATGCAGGTCCAATTATCGGGAAATCTTTATCAAGGCATAGCCAATTCTTACACATGAGCAAAATGATACAACTGCAGGAACGAGCCTTAACAGCTTGAGGATAATGCAGCTCGTAGGGCGCCCTCAATTGAACAAACCAAAAGGTCACCTGGCAATGATGTTGGAGAAGTGTCGGGGTAGTCGATGAAGTACGTTGCGGGGATCCGTTCCTCATGAGCCGGATGGCTCCGTAGGCTCAAGAGGCTCGCGAGGGTCCGGGGCCTCCTGAGACGCCAGCGCCGAGCGTCGGGCCTCGTGACACGCCATTGCGCGCTTCGCCAGGCGTTGATACAAGGCGCCAATGTTCAACAGGCCGAACAGCATGCGAACGAAGTTGCAGGGGAAGCCCTCACTCCGGCCAACGCGGGACGACCAGAAGTGGTCCTGAGAAGCAGCCCTGTTAAGGCCCGGGATGTTGACGCAGACGTGCAGCCCGTCGCCTACATCACGGGCGGCGGCTGCACTCGTGGGGCACGCGGGGCGGTGCTCACCGTGCATGGCTTGGGCCTCCTAAAGTTCCTGGATCGGCTTGGTGATGAATTCTCGTGCTCCTGGCACATCGCGCCTCGTTCCTTGCTTGTGGGGGCGCACGTCAAGGCACACCTCCAAGTGGTGCCCGAGCACCTCCCTCGTCGCACTGGTCAGGTCAGAGGCTCTCCAGATGGAAGCCCCTGAGCCCGTCCTGAGGGAGGCGCTTGGCGCGCCTTCCTATGCGGAAGGGAGGGGTGCCCCGGCAATAGGAGCGGAGCCTGAGGCATCGCTAGTGTATTTCTTGGCCTTCGGACGACTCTTGGGGAGGAGTTGCTTCTTCTTCTCGGGGGTGGCCTCGAGAGGCATGATGTCGCCCTCGCCGTCTGAGTTTTCAGCCGCCGCGACGCGGTAGGCATGCTCAAGGGAGCAGACGCATCCTTCTCATCGCAGGCGACCGTGATGATGCCATTGCACCCTGGCATCTTGAGGACGTTGTAGCCATGATGAGTAGCCGCCATGAACTTGGCGAGCACCGGGTACCCCAGGATGGCGTTGTACGGGAAGCTGATGTGGGCCACGTCGAAGTCAATGAGCTCTGTGTGGTAGTTGTCGCGCTTGCCGAAGGTGACGGGAAGGCGTACCTGCCCCAGGGGAGTGGTGGAGCCGTCGGTCACCCTAGAGAATGGCTTAGTGGGCATGAGTTGGTCATAGGGCACCTAAAGCGTCTCGAAGGTCTCGATGGAGAGCACGTTGAGGCCAGTGCCACCGTCGATGAGGGTCTTGGTGACTGAGACGTTGCTGATGGTGGGCATGCACAGCATGGGAAGCGCGCCAGCAGTGGCTGGCACCTGAGGTGGTCCTTGGAGTAGAAAGTGATGGAGTACTGCGACCACTTGAGGGGACGCACAGCCTTGAGCTTCGGGAGGGCTGCATTCACCTCGCGAGAGAACTGCTTGAAGACACAGTTCAAGACGGGTGCCTGAGCTCCGCCAAGGATGCAGGCAATCACGCGAGGCTCCTGGTAGCCCCCAGCCCCATCGTCCTAATGGTTGTCATCATTCCTCCTTGGCGGTGGCGGCAACGGAGGGGACCGGCGTTGCCCTAAGGACGGGCCTCGCGAGGCTGATCATGCCAAGGGCTGTCGTGAGGCTGATCGCGCCAGCCACCCTCGTGAGGCTGGTCACACCAGCCTTGACGGGGGTTGCGGTTGTCCCAGCGGCCTCCGCCACGGCCTCCTCCGTGGCCGAAGCTACGGTCACCTTGCTCGGGGCGGCGGCCCAGGCGCTCATCCTGGAGCGTCCTGAGCTCCTGGCAGTCGTCGGTGTTGTGGGTGTGCACGTTGTGGAAGATGCAGAATGGGCGAGTGTCCTTGGGGGGCTCATCGCGATCACGGCTACGCTTCAGCTCAGGCTCTGCCACCAGCACGGTGGGGCCCTTGCGCTTTGCTTCCTTGGCCTTGGCCTTCTTGTCTTCAGGGTCGATATATGGGTGCTTGAGGAGGGAGAGGCGGCCTTCTTCCGCCCCGACGCACTTGTCCGCCAAGTTGAACATCTCCGGGGCCGTGCATAGGTCATCGTGGATGGCAAGCTCCTCGCTCATCTTGACGTCTGTGATGCCCTCGGTGAACGCCGAGATGATGGCTTCGTCCAAGGCCTTCGGGATCTTGAGGCGAACTTGTGTGAAGCGCTGAATATACTTGCGGAGAGTCTCGCCCGGCTGCTGCTTCACGCGTCGCAGGTCGTTGACGGTGAGGGCGCGGTCATGGGTTCCTTGGAAGTTGGCGATGAACCGCTCACGGAGCTCATCCCAAGAGGAGATCAAACCCTCCGGGAGGTGCATGAGCCAGGAGCGTGCGCTGTCTTTGAGAGCCATGGGGAACCAGTTTGCCATGACCTTGCCGTCACTGTTGGCCGCCTCGATGCTCAGTGAGTAGAGCTGGAGGAACTCCGCAGGGTCAGGGATGACCTTGCCGTCGCTGTTGGCCACCTCGATGCTCAGTGAGTAGAGCTGGAGGAACTCCGCAGGGTCAGGTATGTCGTCGTAGCGCGGGGGCAGATCTGGCTTGAACTTGACTGGCCAGAGAACACGGCGCATCTCACGAGTGAAGGCACGGCAGCTCGCCGTGCTCACAGGCGCGGCGCGTGCGAGGGGGGCACGGTCTTGATGCCCATGCATGGCGGCCTCCAGAGCGGCCTGGTCTTGGTGCTGACATGGCGGAGCGGGGAGCGTACGCGCGTCGTACTGCGGCTGCTGCATGACCTGGCAGCTGGCCTCGTCCCTGGCTGCGCCGGTGCTCCATGTGGCGGGTCGCGCGGACGCACGTCACGCCTCGACTCGGCGTCAATGCTGCGCAGAGGAGGAGGCGGGGGCACGCCATGCGCCACGTTGCCCGCACGAGACGGCGGGGGACAGAGCGAGTGGGAAGGCGCCTGGGCCTCTCCGGTGGCGTTGACGAGCTCGGTGATGCGGCCCAGCCAGGCGTCGTAGCCCTCGTTGGCGGGACGGTAGCACAGCAGCTCATGTGCCATGAGAAGCGCAACCTGCGTGTTCGCCGGCCCGCGACAAGCATGGGAGGACGAGGCCGTGACGGGAGTGAGGGAAGGCGTGGCGGTGCGTCCATCATGCTGCACGGAGGGCGGCAACAAAGAGGCCTGCTGCTCGTGAGCAGCGGGGTCAGTGGCGGCGTTAGCCGTAAGAGAAGTGGAGTGACGCGGGGTGCCGCAGCCCACCGGTGCTATCTGGGCAACACGGGCGGCCCGGCGCTCAGTGCGAACTCGTCGAGCGTCGGCCGTGAAAGCGGCGAAGCAGGGACGGAGCGGAGCGGAAGGGAGAGCTTTGACACGCCCCTACTTGGCACGCCAAATGTCGGGATCGGGGCTCCGCGGACCCAAACAAGGTTCGAACTCTGGGGCGTGTGGAAAGGATCTTGCCTAGCCATGGCTCACTGCTCACCGCCTTGTGGCTTAGCTCCGACGAGTTCGTGCAAGCGAGAAGAAGAAGTGGACACGGTGGTTTACCCAGGTTCGGGCCACCTTGCGGTGTAAAACCCTACTCCTGCTTTGTGGGGGATTGCCTCGCGAGGAGGATGAGGATGAACTAGTAAAGTGGATGAGCTGTCTTGAGAGAGCTCCAGGGTCGACCCCTCTCTACGGTGGAGACTAGCCTATATTTATAGTGGCCTTGGTCCTCTTCCCTCATAGCTTAGGCGGGAAGGAATACCACAACGGCCAATTTTAAGGGGGATAGGAGTACACCCTATCTTGACTAAAGGTGGTCTTCATCTACAAAGCTTCTGGTCGTGACGCTACAGTGGGCTCAGCGATGACCTCCATCCTGCCGAGCCAGCGGCCTTGGTCTTGTTGCACCAGAATGGAAACCTTTGGGGGATTCCTTCGGAAACCGCGTACATCCTTGCCTCCTTAGCACCAAAGAGGAAACTTTCCTCTCCTGTGCCCGCTGGTGCCCTTCTGGCCTTGGTCGTCAGGGCTCATGTCACCGCGCACCTCGCGAGGTGGGACGCTTGCCTAGAGATATCCGCTCCTCGGGAGGCAGCCTTGGGAGGCCGCTCCTCGGGAGGACTTGATGTCATTCGCCTCGCGAGGCGGGGGCCCTCGCGAGGGTCTTGTCCATGAAGTCTTGTAGTTGGGCCGTACTGGTCCCTTGGAGGGGCCACGCACTGGGCAGCAGGCAGACGAGCCTGGGTACCCCCGGTCCCAGAACGTCGACAAATACCGAGGAGGGATTGACAACCCCTCTTATGCGTTGGGTTGCAAGTATTTGTTTTTTGTGTGCAGGTACTGTTTAGATAGTTTGGGTGGATCCTCCTACTGGATTGATAACCTTGGTTTCATAACTGAGGGAAATACTTACCGTTGTTGTGCTGCATCATCCTCTCCTCTTCGGGGAAATACCAACGCAGATACAAGCAATCAGGAAATAATTTCTGGCACCGTTGCCGGGGAGGATCAAGTCCAGATCTATCAGGTACCCAATCATAAATCTCATCTCCTTGCAATTTTACTTTATTTGCCATTTGCCTCTCGTTTTCATCTCCCCCACTTCTAAAATATTTTTGCAACAATCCAAATTTTTTTGCCTTTTTATTCGCCTTCTTTCCATTTGCCTTTTTGCTTGCTTGCTATCTTTTCTTGTGTTACCATGTGCCTTCTATTTGCTTGCATCTTTGCTTGCTAAAAATCTATTGATATGGATCCTCATCCACTTGCTAATCTTTTCAAAATATCCAATTATGATGAACCAATTGCTACTGAGTTGAGTGCACTTGATTATCTCTATGAAGTTTTGCTTGAAAATCATGGATCTGAAAATTGTGATGAAGTGTTGAAAGAAGAAATTAATAAAGTGATTCGTGATATCTCTTTCAATGAAAAGCATGATTGCAATGATGTTATTATAAATTCTATTAATGTCAATTGTGTTAATGATATGCAAGACCCCAAGCTTGGGGATGATAATGTTGTTATGTCTACTACTATTGCAATGATCATGATTGGGGTGATAATGTTTCTTATGATCTTGAAAATTTATTTAAGCCTCATGATGAATATGCTTGCAATAATATTGAAAGTGGGTTTGGAAGAGCGTCAACTTTAGGTAAAAATAATCCCACATATATGGAGAGTGTTCAACCTTATGAAGTTATTGATAAAAGTGGGTTTGGAGAGGTCATGACTTTAGTTGATGTTAATCCCACTATCTTGGAAGATTATAAAACTTTTATGCATGTGGATCATAAAGAGAAAAATTTATATAATAGCTATATTGTTGAATTTGAATATGATTCCACATGCAATTATTATGAGAGGGGAAAATATGGTTTTGGAAATTTTCAAGTTACTAAATTACCTATCTTCATGTTGAGATTGCTATTGTTTCTTTCTCTTTCCTTGCATATGATAGGTTCTTCTTGTCTTGATAATTTTTTTCTTATAAAATGCCTATGCATAGGAAGTATGTTAGACTTAAATATGTTTGTCACATGTTTTATGATGCTCTCTTTGTGTGAGCATCAATAAAATCTCAAGCCTATCTTGGTGGCTATAAAGAAAGAGCTTGTTGCGAGGCAACCCAATGAATAAAATAATTTTTTCCTTTCGTTTTTGTTTTTGTGTGTTCACACAATTATGCTTCTGTTATGATTGTGTTTCTGTAACACCCTGGATTTTGGCCCTTTCTTTTTCATTAGTATTTCTTTGGGATTTTATTTGAAATTGCTTTTCTGTGGCTCTGTGGTCTGGAAACTTGGGAAGATCATCTCTTCTCTATCTCCAAAGTGGCTTGTCCTCTTCAAAACTATCTCAAGATCATGCCATTTCCCATCTTGGACCAATCCTAATATTCTTTTTATTGGGAATATTCCTTTTTCTGTTAAAGGAATAACCCTGTTTGCTCTAGGTTGTGAAGCAACCAATATTTCTGTCTTGCCATTGAGTCCCACAAAATTCTCATAAATCCTTTGGGACATATCTTTCACAGATATGTCAAAAATCCTTCCTTGTCCTAGTTCAAAAATAATTCACAAATATTCTTTTCCTATTCTGTCCTGAATGGCACTTGGCGAAGGAAGTGTCATTTTTATCTTCTTGATTGTCCCCAAACTTTTTGGATACCTTTCCCTATCCATATAATTGCCTCATGCCAAAATTCAACTCAATTTGCCTAGTAGATATTCCTCAGCATTTTTTCAAAGTTTATGTTCAAACAGAGGCCTTGTGAAGGAGGTACTAGCTAAGCATATCCAAATGAGTTGAAATTTTGTCACATCCTTCTTATGATCAAATCATAGCTCTCCTCCAATTTTAAGCTCCATCCAGCTATCCATGTGAGCTCATCATCAAATCTTTGGTTTTGGTCAGATTTTGAGTTAGTGAAGCAACTATATTTTATATTGCTTCATTATTGCTAAAAATTTACCAGGACATGCTCCTACCCATATGACATCCCTCCACACAGTATGGGCTCATTTAATTGATCCATTATTTCTCTAGAATTTTTCTTAGTTGCTGTCCAGAGAGGACCACTTTGAAGGAAGTACCATTTTAGTGTATCCAAATGGTATGAAACTTTTACAGTGTGTTTATGTGCCCAAATAACTCCTCTACACAAAATTTCAGCTCAACACAACACTCCATGTGAGTGTCACTTCATGATCTTGTTTCTGGACCAAATTTGGCAGCTGCAAAGCAACTATATTAAATATTGGTCCTAACCCCCTCAAACTTCACAGTATTCTTGTATTTCCTACCCTAAACCCCTGAGACATCTTGTTCTATCACTTAGCCATCCCTGTTCACCACAGTTTCATGCCCAAGTTTGCTACAGCAAACTTTCATTGATGCCTCACCTCAGCCCAGAGCCTCTTCTGCTGATCCACACCTCTAGTATGTCACTGAAGCAAGGACAAAATGCTAGACAACTCTTGCCTGCCTCTCGAGTCCTTGCCTGGCCTGTGCACGTGGTGACCGTGTGTTTCCACGCCTGTGCGCGTGCTCTACAATGCTTGGTCGCGTCTAGAGCACTGTCGTGCTCCAGTCCCTTCTCTTCTCGTTGTTCTCGCGCAAGACAGTATGTCTAGCAGGTTCCTCGTGCCGTCGCCATCGCCCTGGACCTGTTTGCCCCTTGTCCCTCTCACCCGACAAATCGCCATCGGCCGCGCCCGTGACCTGCCTCCTTTGCTACTCCATTGTTCGGACGCCTGCGGGCTCTCTAGCGCTCCCGAGACCTCCCCGAGCCTATATAAGGATGCCCCGACCTTCCCCGCTCCTCATCGCCTCCCCAGCCCAGCCCCAAAACCACCGGAGCCGCCCCACTCCTCCTCTGTCAGCCGCGGCCATCGTCGGTCGCTGCTCGAATGTGAGCTAGCCCTGCCCTCTCCCTTCCCCTCGACCTCTCCAGGAGATCACCCGAAGCCCAGCGACCCTCTCCCTCCTCTCTGTTCGTCGCCGGAGTTGCTGCAGCACCATACCCATCTCCACCCGAGGCCGCCGTCCGCCGCGGTCGGCGCCCCTCTCAACCAAGAGCTCGCCAGGGGATCTTATGCATCCCACCCAAAGCGTGGCGTCGCCCTGAGCTGGTTAGTAGCCGTGGCCTCGCCGAAGGTGCCCAGAGCCGGCCAGGGCAGCTCCTCTGTCTCGCTCCTCCTCTGTTTGCTGTCTGGGGAGCAGCGGGAGGAAGTGGATGAGTCAGGCCAGGCGGGCCCAGCTTCCATCGACCCCACCCGTCAGCCGCAGAAGCTCTGGTCCAGTCAGCTAAGTGGAGGCGCAGTTCGCTGAATATGTTTTCATTTAGAGAAAGCATATTTTGATTCTACTGCAGCTAAAAATACGTGTTCCTTTGTAGAAGACGTATTCCGGTGAAAGGCGTTTTCTGTTTTTCCAGCCAAGGGCCTATTTGTGAAGATTCTTTTTACAGATTGGTCCCTGGTCTTCGTCAGTCCATATCTTCGCGACCGTAGCTCCGAATCAGGTGATTCCAAAGCCCACGTTTTCGTCTCGTCGAGCCCATTCTGTTTGTACCATTTTTGTTATGTTGTCACATATTGGAAATGACCATTTTGCCCTCACCCCAAATCAGCCCCTTCGAGAAAGAAATGTTTCCGACGAATCTTTCCGCGAGTTCCTAGCACTTCTTCCCGGAGAATCCTTCATCCCCAGGCAAGCCACGACAGCCACTTGCATAATCGCCTTGAAGTAGCCATGCTTTTCAACTTGAATATTTAAATACTTTGTGCCTATTAATATTTTGTGAATGCTTTATATATGCTTGTGAATCCATGCTTATTTTTATGCCATGATCATTTGCATCTAGTTGGTTAAATGATTACTTGCTAATATTATTATCATGTTCTATTCGGGTATTTATTTTCGATGCTAGTGGTCATGCTATGCTTATATGCAGTGTTATACTTCTGATATTCATGCTCGCTATTATGCCATGCTCATTTGAATCTAGTAGAGTAAATGCCTAATTGTTATTCATGTTAAGGTTTACATGTTAAGTGAAGTATGCTTCCCATTCATGTTCATGTTGATGTCATGCTCATATGCATTGTTATTTCATCATGCTCTTTTATTATGACTCAGCGCATCACTTTTCAAGTTTAACTGGACATTAATTGAACTTGAACACCCGTTGGCTGAGTCATAGTGCCATCGAATCGAGCTAACCAGTGCAACCACATTTGCCTTTATGGGAAGGCCTTAATGCAGTCTATCGTCATGCCTCTCGCCGGTGCCTCCAACTAGGGAAGGTTATGTGCACGCGCTATCCTGGCCCGGTAGGCGGCGATAACCTTGTGTTCCCGAGTTTGGTTTGAGCGCTCTTGTCCCCGTTTGGGACCATTTTTGTTTTGCCATGACGGTGGCCGGCCACGAAGGTGGCGGATGTCATGAGGTGACGTTGGGGCCACCCATGACTTAGCCCAAAGGGGAGTTTGTCGGAGTGGCCGGGAGAGTGTCATGCAATAGATCGGTTTTGTCGGAACACCATTGGTCCACCCGAATGGGAGCACGAGGCCTTGGGTTCCGTAGTGTGGGTACAGTGTAATAACCTCTGCAGAGTGTATAATCTATCGATAGCCACGCCCGCGGATATGGGCCCAGTTCATAGTAGGTCACACTATGGGTCAATGATAATAATAACCTGGCTAATAAACAACCTTGGTCGATGAGGAAAGAAGTTGGTTGATCTTGATGTGGTCACGGGAGGTTCACCATGGTATTCTTGATAATGATGAGATGATCTTGTGAGGATCACAATGGTATTCTTGATAATGTTGAGATGATCTTGTGAGGATCACAATGGTATTCTTGGTAATGATTGAAGTGATCCTGTGACCACGATGGTAAGTAAGAATGGCATACGTATGGTGGTTACGGGGTAACCTCCAAACAGAGTAAGTGGATCATGATATTAAATATGCTTCATTCTAGTATCATCCTGTGCATATCATGAGTGACATTGCCATGCTCATATGATGCTAGAGGTGTTATGTTCAACATGTTCATGCCATGCTCATCTTATGTTGTTCGAGTGGCATCATGCTCATCATTGTTTAACCTGTAAATGCCATGATCTTGTTTGTCTTGATTGCTTTTGGTTGCTATGAGCTCGCGAGTACATTCAAAGTACTCACTTGGCGTGTCATGCCAGTTTGCAGGTCATGCCGTGTTTGCTTGATTATCGAGGATCCCGAGTTTGTGAGCTAGGATAAGCGTTCCAGCCAGAGTCCTTGCGGAGTGGAGTCTATCGCTGTCATCGTTGTTCCGCTGCTAGAAGTTATTCCACTGCTTCATGTTGTTCTGCTGCTAGGATAGAACTACCTGAGCAGGCGTAGTGGCACCGTGACGATGTAATTCCCTGTTATATCAGAACCCTTGTATCCCCGAGTATTTGTAATAAAGAGTTGATTTGTTCTATGCCAAGCAGTGCCGTATTCCAGAAGACTTCATCTCTGGGCTGGAATACGGGGTGTTCCGGTCTCTCTGAGCCGGGGTGCCACAATGGTTGTTATCAGAGCAGGTCTGGCTGTAGGACGCCCTAGTCCGCGTGAACGTTAGAAAACGGTAGTATAGAGTCTAGCAGGTCTAGTTGTTGCATTTGTTTGCTGCATAGCATGCATATAGACTTATTATCTGGTTGCTAACGAGTGATCTTGTGAGTGTAGGTGAATTCAGTTTTGATCCACTACCTGCACCCCTCTAGTTTTGCATACCTGCTTCTCGGTGTTTGGCATCATCATTGTCCCAGCGGAGTGATGCCATGGTACCAAGTGTTCCAGACACCATTTGCAGGAGTTATGCTCAAGTATTGCATTGATATCTTTTCCTTAGCCACCCCTATCGTTTCGGTGATAGACATGTTTCTATCCCGAATCGTGCCTTCTGACTCTCCATGTGGGCAACCCTTACTGATCTTTGTTATCGAAAAAGGGCAATGCCAGCAAGTCTTGTTTTTCACCGCTACCCTACCCTGTCACCCAATCTTTGGACGAGTACAGTTCCCTTCCGTCCGCTTGATGATGATGTGGCCGTGACATCCGTGTCTCGCTACATGATCACCAAGCTCGTCCTGACCTCCATGTATGTCCAGCTGCAACCAGTGTTAAGCTAGCGCTTGGTGTAGCTTTGTTTACACCAACTCTTCCCACACGTGGATTCACTCATATTAGACCGTAGAACCGGAGTTTCCGCGAGATTTGTGTGCTTAAGTATGCATGCATATTTTTGTTGTGAATAGCAGTAAATTATGACATTGTTTGTGTGTAATCCTGATTGCCTTGTGTGCTTTTCTTTTGCTTATTTCTTTGGGCCCCTCGGTGTTGCCTTATTTCCCCTTATTAAAGTTGCTCGTCCACAGACACCGGACCTGAAGAATCAGCAAGGAGTTCAAATATTTGGAAGCTCGGCTAAACATTATGGAATTCTCAGCCGACTGCATTATATTGGGGAACATTTGGTCTGAATACAAATGATATCCTGGCTGGGTTATCAGCATCACATCTACATCAGTGCGCAATCATCATAGCAGTAATGATGAAATCAACCGGAAGACAAAAGGTGTGCATGACCAACCAAGTATTTCGAGTAAAAGGTATAGTCCATATACAAGGTTTGATTCTGCTATGAGTACGATTTGAAACATGCTATACCCCGGAAGTAAGTCAGAATATGCTATGAATTCAGTACTCAGCAAGAAGGATAGTCGAACAATCTTTTTCATACAAGTGACTGGCCACAAAACAATAAGATGGTATATATATGGCATGCAGTCTGCATATCACAGAGAGAAACTTCTGGTGCAAGAAACCCGGTCATTCTTTGCAAGCTACCAGAGAAGCTTCCAACGCAAGATTCATCCATTTTCCTGAGTACGATATGTGGATGGATTCCAGTGCAAGATACTCAGGCTTCTTCAGTAAGCCACCGCAAAAGCTTCTGGCATAAGGTACCGAGTCTTCCCTAGCAAGCCATTAAGGGGGGGAGCTTCTGAAGTACGGTACCTAGTCTTCTTCAGCAAGCTGCCCAACAAAAGCTTCGAGCACAAGCTATTCAGTCTTCCTCAGCATGATACTCCCGATGGCTTCTAACACAAGCTGTCCAAGCTTCCTCAGTACGGCACTGGTGCAAGATATTACACAGTGAGATGGTAGCATATGGCAGTGCATTCCAAGAATCAGATCTGCAATAGTCTGGTCAGAAGCAAGAATCAGTCAGGACACAAGTCTGCCTCGGGAATCAGATACTTCTATGTATACTGTGAGTGTGCTGCCAAGTTCATGTCAATCACTCGTATGATGATGAAGTCACAGTAAGCATCCTACAACCTCACTAGTTATACCAGAGGAAGAAAGCCAGTATGTACCTCAGTGTGCGATGTAAGGACCGACAAGCTTTGAAGAAAGACAACAGTGTGGCAACAATCTTGGCAGTGGTTATCAAGGCCATCTTCCTCACAGTCGACAAATTGCTATCATTAACCCTTGTCATTGTATGATTGCCGACAACAATGAGCTCACTACAAGCACACGTGAACCGGGTATACATTCTATGACCCGAGACAGGAACAAGGGTGAAGTATGATTGTCGGAATATTACACTCGATGGTATATATATATATATATATATATATATATATATATATATATATATGGCCAAGCTCTTTCCAAATATTTGGAATGAAGAAGCAAGACCGGCAATACAGGTATGATAATTGTTGCATGAACAATAGGGTACGGGTACCCAGGACAATCTGATCCCATATCAATTTCCATGAATATACACCCAAGGGGTTTACTCTGTTTTGGTAAGGACCTCATATCAAGGCAACCCGTTCGTCCACCTGTATATGCTCAGAATCATCAGCATGGTATATCCAAGTCTGTCACGTCAGACCAAAGGTCAGCTCAATAGATTGACTTTAGTGACCGTGTTAAAGCATCGCACGACCTACTATTAACATAGATATACCGACAGAATAAGTAATCCGAATGCTGAACAATGGTCTCGAAGCATGTGCCCTCACATATGGGAATCAGTTTAAGGATAGCCTATTAGGAACAAGATCCTTCTGCCAGAACCACCGTCAGTCAAGTCTGTGGATACTATTGTTATTAGGCCATACTCCTTCATACTGGTCCCGACAGGTGACAGTCAAATCTTTGGTACGGATCTGACACTCAAGATAGTAGAGCTAGCCAAAATGATTCAGGAATCCCTGCTAGAAGTTAGATTCCGCCAGGAGAATGGTTATGATTCACCGCACTGTTTTGAACTCGGAGGACATGCATCCGTTTGAGCAACCCAATGCAAGGAGTAGAAGATTGGGTGTCCACCGAGAAAATGTGTTCACATCTCCATGGAATGTTGACAGTGCGGGATATAAGAATGACACATCCATCGAAAACCACTCTCGAACTTGTGAGAAGGGCACGCGTTTCAGTCATGATAATTTTTTGCACACCAGCTTGGTCTGCAGATATGAAAGAAATTGGAGCCAGTGTAAGCATGAACATGTGAGGAAATACCTATCAGACTGCAGATACAGTGAAGCAAACCACCCCAGAGCGAGGCAGTCAAGTCATATGAAATTCAGTGGGAACATCTATAAAAGGAAAAAAGGATACCCGAGTTGGAAATGGTTTCCTTAAGGCAGAATATTCATATTTGTTCCCTGAGCAACCAAATCTCAAGGATGAGATTTCTTTAAGGGGGGAAGGTTTGTAACACCCTGGATTTTGGCCCTTTCTTTTTCATTTGAATTTCTTTGGGATTTTATTTGAAATTGCTTTTCTGTGGCTCTGTGGTCTGGAAACATGGGAAGATCATCTCTTCTCAGTCTCCAAAAGTGGCTTGTCATCTTCAAAACTATCTCAAGATCATGTCATTTCCCATCTTGGACCAATCCTAATATTTTTTTCTTGGGAATATTCCTTTTTCTATTAAAGGAATAACCATGTTTGCTCTAGGTTGTGAAGCAACCTATATTTCTCTCTTGCCTTTGAGTCCCACAAAATTCTCATAAATCCTTTGGGACATATCTTTCACAGATATGCCAAAAATCCTTCCTTGTCCTAGTTCAAAAATAATTCACAAATATTCTTTTCCTATTCTGCCCTGAATGGCACTTGGCGAAGGAAGTGTCATTTTTATCTTCTTGATTGTCCCCGAACTTTTTGGACACCTTTTCCTATCCATATCATTGCCTCATGCCAAAATTCAACTCAATTTGCCTAGTAGATATTCCTCAGCAATTTTCACAGTTTCTGTTCAAACAGAGGCCTTGTGAAGGAGGTACTAGCTAAGCATTTCCAAATGAGTTGAAATTTTGTCACATCCTTCTTATGATCAAATCATAGTTCTCCTCCAATTTTGAGCTCCATCTAGCTATCCATGTGAGCTCATCATCAAATCTTGGGTTCTGGTCAGATTTTGAGTTAGTGAAGCAACTATATTTTATATTGCTTCATTGTTGCTAAAAATTTGCCAGGACATGATCCTACCCATATGACATCCCTCCACACAATTTGGGCTCATTTCATTGATCCATTATTTCTCTAGAATTTTTCTTATTTGCTGTCCAGAGTGGACCACTGTGAAGTAAGTACCATTTTAGTGTATCCAAATGGTATGAAACTTTTACAGTGTGTTTATGTGCCCAAATGACTCCTCTACAGAAAATTTAAGCTCAACACAACACTCCATGTGAGTGTCACTTCATGATCTTGTTTCTGGACCAGATTTGGCAGTTGCAAAAACAACCATATTAAATATTGGTCCTAACCCCCTCAAACTTCACTGGATTCTTGTCTTTCCTACCCTAAACCCCTGACACATCTTGTTCTATCACTTAGCCATCCCTGTTCACCATAGTTTCATGCCCAAGTTTGCTACAACAAACTTTCATTGATGCCTCACCTCAGCCCAGAGTCTCTTCTGCTGATCCATCACCTCTAGTATGTCCCTGGAAGCAAGGACAAGATGCTAGACAACTGTTGCCTGCCTCTAGTGTCCTTTCCTGGCCTGTGCACATGGTGACCGCGTGTTCGCACGCCTGTGTGCATGCTCTGTAGCACTTGGTCGCGTCCAAAGCACTGTCGTGCTCCAGTCCCTTCTCCTCTCATTGTTCTCGCGCGCCACAGTATGTCTAGCAGGTTCCTCGTGCCGCCGCCATCGCCCTTGACCTATTTGCCCCTTGTCCCTCTCGCCCGACAAGTCACCATCGGCCGCGCCCGTGACCTGCCTCCTCTGCTCCTCCATTGATCGGACGCCTACGAGCTCTTGAGCTCTCCCGAGACCTCCCCGGGCCTATATAAGGATGCCTCGACCTCCCCCGCCCCTCATTGCTTCCCCATCCCAGCCCCAAGACCACCGGAGCGGCCCCACTCCTCCTTTGTTCGCCGCGGGCATCGCCGGTCATCGCTCGAATGCGAGCTAGCCCTGCCCTCTCCCTTCCCCTAGACCTCTCCAGGAGATCACCCGAAGCCCAGCGACCCTGTCCCTCCTCTCCGTTCATCGCCGGAGTTTCCGTAGCACCATGCCCATCTCCACCCGAGGCTGCTGTCCGCCGCGGTCGGTGCCCCTCTCAACCAAGAGCTCCCCGGGGGATCTTATGCATCTCACCCGAAGTACGACATCGCCCTGAGCAGGTTGGTAGCCATGGCCTCGCCGGAGGTGCCCGGAGCCGGCTAGGACAGCGCTGGCAGCTCCTCTATCTAGCTTCTCCTCTGTTCGCTATCGGGGGAGCAGCGGGAGGAAGGAGACGAGCCAAGCCAGGTGGGGCCAGCTTCCCTTGACCCCACCCGTCAGTCGCAGAAGCTCTAGTCCAGTCAGCTAAGTGGAGGCGCAGTTCCCGGAATAGATTTTCATTTAGAGAAAGCGTATTTTGATTCTACCGCGGCTAGTTCCAAATATGTAATCTTTTCTATCCATGTTTATCCTCTATAAGCTTTGTACTTGTTTATCTTCATATTAATGAAAAAAGACGGTCTTGCCAGGCACTTGTGCATGTACTATATCCATGCAAAGGAGGAATGCCTCTATACTTTTTAAGTAAACAAGTTTTCTCCGGCAAGCTATCCTGTCGGTGCCTTCCATTTGTTGCCACGGGGGTTGGCCTGCCAGGCTCAAAACTATGGAAAGGGACCGGCCCATCGTTGAACCCCCTTCGTCAAAAGCCACTATAACCATCTTGACCGAAGCAACATTCGAGTCAAAGGATGGGAGCACAAATGCTTCGAAGGTGACGAGGTTTCTCCATGCGCAAGTTTCCTTCTTACAGAGACATGTATGGACGAGAGGGAACATATCTGTTTGGCTTGTCAGGGATTAGTATGAGAGCTTGTTTCCATTTCTTCTTTTTGGGACCGAGTCCGTGGCAAGAATCCTGTAGTTAGTGCAGAGGAAAACAAGGCAAAATATGATCTCATCTACATGATCATGGCATGTTCATGTTATGCTATGCATGCATGCAAGTTTTTGTGGCCCCCAGCGCTTCAATTTATTGTCTGTGCTTAGGGTCTGTGCCTGGCTTTGTACAAAGGGTTACATGCGCATCGGCAAGGCTTGCCGGGCAGGGCCCGAAAGCCGCGCCTTACGGGTAGAACTTACGAAGATGCTCAATGTTCCATGAGTTTTGCAACTGAATGCCATCTTCGGCCTCCAGACGGACTGCGCCAGGTCTGGTGACTCGTACTACCCGGTAAGGGCCTTCCCACTTCGGCGTCAACTTGTTTGCACCCTTGGCGGACTGAACACGCCTAAGGACAAGGTCGCCTTCCTCAAGGCTCCGGGCATGAACCCTGCGGCTATGATAGCGACGCAGGGCTTGCTGGTAGCGTGCAGCACGCGTAGCAGCCCGGAGACGGTTCTCCTCAAGGAGCACGGCATCGTCATGCCGGTGCTGCTCTTGCTCTACTTCATCGTATACAAATTCTCGAGGTGACCCATATATGAGTTCTGTGGGGATCACTGCTTCTGCCCCATAGACTAGGGAGAAGGGAGTCTGGCCGGTAGCTCGATTTGGTGTCGTGCGGAGGGACCAAAGAACCACCGGCAGCTCGTCGATCCAGCGTCTGCCGCACTTCCGCAGCTTGTCGAAAGTTCTTGTCTTGAGTCCTCGCAGCACTTCAGCGTTCATCCTCTCAGCTTGTCCATTTCTCCTAGGATGAGCAACAGAGGCGAATGAAACTTTGCTTTTGAGGGTTTGAACGTATTGCATGAAGGCGTAGCTTGTGAATTGGGTGCCGTTATCAGTGATGACTCTGGCGGGTACTCCAAAGTGGCACACCAATCCCTTCAAGAACTTGATAGCTGATTGTGCGGTCACCTTTCTCACAGGCTCCACCTCCGGCCACTTTGTAAACTTGTCGATTGCAATATACAAGAATTCAAAGCCTCCGGTAGCACGGGTGAAGGGGCCCAAGATGTCGAGCCCCCAGACCGAAAATGGCCATGACAAAGGGATCGTCTAGAGAGCTTGAGCAGGTTGATGGATATTCTTGGAGTGGAACTGGTAGGCTTCACATCTGGTGACTAGCTCGATTGCATCTTGGAGGGCCGTGGGCCAGTAGAAACCTTGCTAGAAAGCTTTTCCGACCAAGGCTCTTGATCCAATATGGGAGCCGCACATGCCTTTGTGTATCTCTGCCAACAGTTCCTTCCCCTCTTCCCGGCAAATGCACTTCAATTTCACACCATTGGGCCTCCTTCTGTATAACGTGTTGTCGACAAACTGATACATACTGGCCCTCCGCGCTACTCTTTTAGCTTCTTCTTGCTCTTCGGGAAGTTCTCCTATTTGGAGGTAATGGACTATGTGTCATGCCCAAGTTGGAGCCTGGGGCTCGACAACAAGGATCAACGGCACCTCCTCGTTCGTGGGAGCGCATACCTCAACCGCAAGAATTGGTGGTTCGGCGGGAGGGTGCTGCTCACCAGGCGAAGTGGAGTTGTTCCCGCCAACCTCTGTGCCGGGGGCTTCGGGAAGCTCTGCCGGGAGAGGCTTGCCAGAGTATAGTTTCCTCCTCTTCCTGGCCATTGTTGTCGGGGATACTGAGGGTTGAGTCAGGTGGAGAACAAAAGTCCCTGGTTCCATAGGAAGCTTCTGTGCAGTGCATTTTGACAGATGATCAGCAATGCTATTTTCCGCACGTGGCACGTGCGCTGTTTGCAATCCATCAAAACGCTCCTCCAACTTCCTCACCTCTTCGATGTATGCCTCCATCAATGGACTCTGGTAATCCTTGTTTACTTGTCTCACCACAAGCTGTGAGTCTCCATGAATGATCAACTTCTTAATCCCCAATTCTGTTGTGATCCTGAACCCGGCAAGGAGTCCTTCATATTCTGTAGTGTTGTTGGTAGCTTTCTCCCAGGGAAAATGCATTTGGACCACGTACTTGAGGTGCTCTCCAGTGGGTGTGAGAAGGCACCATCAAAGTACATGATCCACTCTTGGGGGGCCTCCTTGCTGGGGATAACTGTTTCTGGTGTTTCTTCATCTGGGGTTGGTGTCCATTCCGCGATGAACTCCGCCAATGCTCTACTCTGAATGGTCGATGTACTCCCATACTTCAGACCAAAGCTCGACAATTCGAAAGCCCATTCTACTATTTTGCTAGTGGCCTTCGGGTTCCTTAGTATGCGTTGCAAAGGGAAGCGGGTGACAACTGTGATCTCGTGGGCTTGGAAGTAGTGGTGCAGTTTCCTTGAGGCCATGATGAGGCCAAAGATCAACTTTTGCACGCCAGAGTACCTTGATCTAGCCCCCTGCAATAGGAAGCTGACAAAGTACACTGGCCGCTGCACCACCTTCTTCTTTGCCGCGGTCTTGGAATTGTCTTCGTTATCCTGCTCTTCTTTCTCCTAATCTGCACCGGACCTTGCCGGGATAGGTTCACTTTCCTCTCCGGAGGGGATAGTAGTTGCGGCTGCTCCTTCATCCACTTCCCGCTGTGCCACCAACGCTGCACTAACCACTTGATTGGTTGCCGCTAGGTACAGTAGCAACGGCTCTTGTGGTTTAGGAGCTACCAAGGTGGGAGCATAGGAAAGATAGGTCTTCAAGTCTTGCAGCACTGCTTCTGCCTCTGGGGTCCACTTCATTGGCCCTGCCTTCTTCAAAATTTTGAAGAACGGCAAGGCGCGCTCGGTAGACTTGGAAATGAACCTGCTCAGTGCGGCAACACATCCGGTCAGGCGCCTCACGTCTTTAACTATCTTGGGTGCTTGAATCTGCTCGATCGCCTTGATCTTATCGGGGTTGGCCTCTATCCCCTAGTGGGATACAAAGAAACCAAGTAGCTTGCCAGAGGGAACGCCAAACGCACACTTCTCAGGGTTTAACTTCAAGTTGATCTTGTGTAGATTTGCAAAGGTCTCTTCCAAGTCCTGAATGAGAGTTGATTTGTCCTTGGTCTTGACTACTATGTCATCCATGTAAGCTTCAATATTCTTGTGCAATTGAGGCTCGAAACCAATTTGCACTGCCCTTGCAAAAGTGGATCCAGCGCTCTTCAACCCAAAAGGCATCCGCACAAAGCAGTACGTGCCACACGGGGTTATGAACGCGGTCTTCTCCTCGTCCTCCTTGGACATGAAGATCTGATGGTACCCAGAGTATGCATCCAAGAAGGAAAGCAGATCACACCCGGAAGTGGAATCTACCATCTAGTCAATGCGCGGCAAGGGGAACGGGTCCTTCGGGCATGCCTTATTCAGATTCGTGAAGCCTATGCAAAGCCTCCATTTCCCGTTCGCCTTGCGCACCACCACTGGGTTTGCCAACCATGTTGGGTGCAATACTCCTCTGACCAAACCAGCTGCTTCAAGTTTCTTGATCTTCTCGGCAATGAACTGTTGCCGCTCCAAAGCTTGCTTCCTGACTTTCTGCTTGACGGGCCGGGCATGAGGGCAGAGAGCTAGGTGGTGCTCGATTACCTCCCTGGGAACACCAGGGATGTCAAATGGTTGCCAGGCAAACACATCTACATTCGCCCGCAGGAAGGCAACGAGCGCGCTTTCCTATTTGTCATCAAGGATGGAGCTGATGGCGAACATACCACCAACGCCATCCAGCCCTGCCGGGACCTTCTTCACTGCGGGTGAGGCAACTTTGGACTTCTTGCTAGTGGAGCTCTCCGGCAAATCATCGACGGGTGCAGCATACTCCAAAGAGGTGCACTTCCTGGATTCCTTGCTGGTATCCTTGCTAGCTTTCTTCCCTTTCTTACTTTACTTGGCGGGAGCTGCAGCTTCCGCGGCCTCAGTGGCGACTGTGTCTCGGTACATCTTATCCAGGCATATGATTGCGTCCTTCTTGTCTGACGGAATGGAAATGACGCCCATCGGCCCCGGCATCTTCAGTGTGTTGTAGGCATAGTGAGATGCCACCATGAATTTTGCCAGGGCCGGACGACTAAGGATTCCATTGTACGGCAGGGGGAGATCAACCACATCAAACACAACCTTCTCGGTCTGATAGTTCAATTCTCCTCCAAATGTCACTGGCAGCGTGATCTTTCCCTTAGGGCGACTCCTGCCGGGGTTGATCCCTTGGAAAGTGCCAGTAATCTTGAGCTCTTCATCTGATATTTGAACCTTGCTGAGCACCTTGGGGGAAATCAGATTCAACCCAGCCCCGCCGTCAACCAACATCTTCGTGACCTTGAGGTTGTGGATTGTTGGTGAAACCAACAACGGCAAGCACCCTACCACAGTGGTGCGGTCAGGGTGATCCTCTTCGTCGAAGATGATGGGCGTGCGGGACCATTTGAGCGGTTTCCGGGAGTCCACTGCCGGCTCTACGGCATTGACCTCACATGCCCACTGTTTAAGCTGGCGATGAGAGGAGTGCAAAGATGTGCCTCCATCAACGCACAGGGCTCAGTGGCTTTCTGGAACTCTTGCTCATTGGTTTCCTCTTCATCCCCTTCATCACTTTCGTCTTCGCCTTCTTTCTTCTCACGGCCTCTTGCGGGTCTCGCTGGATGCTGGGGAACCTTGCCGTGGCGGCCTCCTCTGCTGCCTCGGCCCTTCCCGCCAACACCTTCTTGGTCTCTTTCCTTGTCATGCTTCTCATACTCAGCTTTTTGCTTCTTGACAAGTTGCTCAACTTGGTGACACTCTTGGAGATCATGGCCCTTGGTCCGGTGGATCTTGCAATATGACCCGTCAGCCTTCCTAGCCTTTTTGGATGCCATAGCTTCCTGGCAATCAGTGCACGAGGCAACTTCCTTGCCGGGGGCTTCAGTCTTGGCCTTCTTGCCGGTACTAGGTGTGCCAGAGCCCTCAACAGCCAATACTGCCTTTTCCTTGCGCTTCTTGTTGCGTTTCTTGTTCTTCCTCTTTGGGTCTGCGGCATCGTCATCATCCTCTGAGTCAACTTCGACGTCGTCCTCTTCTCCGGGGAGTCGCCTCCGTTCCTCTGTTCTGGCACACTTATCCGCCAAAGTGTATAGCTCATTCACAGTCTTGGGCAACCGAATGTTCATCTTGGAACCTATCCTCCTGTTGCGCACATTGGACTGGAACGCAGCAATGACAGCTACCGGGTGGATGTCTAGGATGTTTCTGTTCACCCGGCTAAACCTCTGCATGTACTTCCGCAAGCTCTCCCCTTCCTTTTGTGGAAGGAGCTGCAGATCGCTGGGCCATCCTCGTTCTTGATGGCCGCCCATGAAGTGCCAACAAACTCATGGTACAGGTCAGCCCATGATGAGATGGAGTTCTCTGAAAGGTGCATCACCCATGACCTCACATTTTGCTTGAGCGCCAAAGGGAAGTAATTGGCGAACACCTTCTCATCTCTTCCTCTGGCAGCTTGAACAGGGATGGTGTAGATGCTCAAGAACTCTGCCGGGTTCAACCTTCCATCATACTTTTCTAGTATTTCTGGCTTGAAAACGCGGGCAGATGGCCAACGGACTTGCCGCAGCTCACGAGTGAAGGCAGGACACCTGACCTCGAATGGTAGGTATCCGCCCTCACTGGGCGCAGGTTTGATGACCCACAAGTATAGGGGATCAATCATAGTCCTTTCGATAAGTAAGAGTGTCGAACCCAACGAGGAGCAGAAGGAAATGACAAGCGGTTTTCAGTAAGGTAATGTCTGCAAGCACTGAAATTGTAAGTAGCGAGTAGTTTAATAGCAAGATAATTTGTAACGAGCAAGTAACAATAGTAGTAACAAAAGTGCAGCAAGGTAGCCCAATCCTTTTGAGGTAAAGGACAGGCCAAAATGGTCTCTTATGATAAGCAAAGTGTTCTTGAGGGTACACGAGAATTTCATCTAGTCACTTTCATCATGTTGGTTCGATTCGTGTTCGCTACTTTGATAATTTGGTATGTGGGTGGACCGGTGCTTAGGTGTTGTTCTTACTTGAACAAACCTCCTACTTATGATTAACCTCCTCGCAAGCATCCGCAACTACGAGAAAAGTATTAAGAATAAATTCTAACCATAGCATTAAACTTTTGGATCCAATCGGTCCCTTACAGAATAGCGCATAAACTAGGGTTTAAGCTTCTATCACTCCCGCAACCCATCATCTAATAACTACTCCACAATGCATTCCCTTAGGCCCAAATATGGTGAAGTGTCATGTAGTCCACGTTCACATGACACCACTAAGGGAATCACAACATACATATCATCAAAATATCGAACACATATCAACTTCACATGATTACTTGCAACATGATTTCTCCCGTGACCTCAAGAACAAAAGTAACTACTCACAAATGATAATCATGCTCAAGATCAGAGGAGTACTAAATAGCATAATGGATCTGAACATATAATCTTCCACCAAATAAACCATATAGTAATCAACTACAAGATGTATTCAACACTACTAGTCACCCACAAGTACCAATCTATAGTTCCGGTACAAAGATTGAACACAGGAGATGAACTAGGATTTGAGAGGAGATGGTGTTGTTGAAGATGTTGATGGAGATTGCCCTCCCCAAGATGGGAGAGTAGTTGGTGATGATGATGACGATGATTTCCCCCTTCGGGAGGGAAGCTCCCCCGGCGGAATCGCTCGGCCGGAGGGCAAAAGTGCTCCTGCCCAAGTTCCGCCTTGAACGGCGGCGCTTCATCCCGAAAGTCCTTTCCTGATTTTTTCTAGGTCAAAATGACTTATATACTAGAAGATGGGCACCGGAGGTGGGCTGGGCTGAGCACAACCCACCAGGGCGCGCCTGGCGGGCCTGGCGCGCCCTGGTGTTTTGTGCTCACCAGGTGGCCCCCCTCCGATAGTTATTTTCTCCAGTATTTCTTATTTATTCCATAAAAAATCCTCGTGAAGTTTCAGCTCATTTGGAGTTGTGCAGAATAGGTAGCCTGACGTAGCTTTTTCAAGTCCAGATTTCCAGCTGCCGGAATTCTCCCTCTTTGTGTATACCTTGCATATTATGAGAGAAAAGGCATTAGAATTACTCCAAAAAGCATTATTATGCATAAAAACATTATAGATAACAGTAGGTAAACATGATGCAAAATGGACGTATCAACTCCCCGAAGCTTGGACCTCGCTTGTCCTCAAGCGAAAACCGAAATCGAAAAACATGTCCACATGCTTAGAGAGAGAGGTGTCGATAAAAACAAAAATACGGACATAGAAGCATCATGTAAATTATTATAATAGCAACAAACTTTAACATAAAACTTTCATCATAGAACTTTTATCATAGACTTCTCGTGAATAAGTAACAATTCATCACAACATCGAAGTATAAAGCATAAACTCTATTGGAAACCAACAAACTATGTTCTCAGTCAACTTTGCAACTACAATTCATCATCTTTTCAGGAAGGGTCACGTATCAGAGCCTTTAGGCAAGTCCACATACTCAACCATCATATAGTCTTCTATGATTGCTAACACTCACCTCGTACACATGAGCAAAACGTTTCAACCGGACATATAGAAAGATAGGGGCTTATAGTTTCGCCTCCCAATGTATTCACCTCAAGGGTGATGTCAACAATAATAACTCATGCTACTCATATTCAACTGGTTATATGTGCCTAGATCTTTCCTCACCACATGATGCTTGCCAAAAGAGAAAGTAAAAAGGAATAGAGAGAAAAACTTTACTCTTGCATGAAAGTAAATACATAAAAGTAAAAGATAGGCCCTTCGCAGAGGGAAGCAGAGGTTGCCATGCGCTTTTTGTTTGTATGCTCAATCCCTTAGTGCAAGAGAATGTCATGTTATATTGCCCCTTGTGATAGCAACCTTTATTATGTAGTCTGTCGCTTTTATTCTTCGCCATCACAAGTTCGTACAACGCTCAATTTTCTCTTACACTAAATGATCCAACACTTTTAGAAGCAATTTTTATTGCCTTATTGCACCGATGACTACTTACTTGAAGGATCTTACTCAATCCATAGGTAGGTATGGTGGACTCTCAAAACAAGATTTGGGTTTAAGGGTTTTTGGATGCACAAGTAGTATCTCTACTTAGTGCGGAATTTTTGGCTAGCAAAGATAGGGGCAAGCACCACATGTTAAAGGATCTATGACAATATAACTTCTATGTGAATATGAACAAACATAAATCATTACGTTGTCTTCCTTGTCCAACATCAACAATTTTGGCATATAATATTTTGATGGGTGCTTACAATCACAAAAGATTTCCAAGATAGTGTATTTGCATGTGAATCTTCTCTTCCCTTATTAATTCTTTCATGAATTGCTTCATTGACCAATACTATGTTTGTCAATCTACAATAAAATTTTCTACCTATACTCTTCCTTGTGTGATGTCATTACTTACCATAAGATTAGCATATGATCTTTTTCATTTATTTCCTTTCTTTTTATTGAAACATGAAAGTAAAGAAAGTAAAACTCAAACTAAGCTTTATTATATATCTCGCACACGATTACAAGGATAGATCACTAAGCAAACTCTCGAAAAGAAAGGATCGAACTAAGCTTTTATTCATCTAAAGCAAAAGATAACCATGGATCGAACTAAGAAAAGTAAAGGCAAAGGATAGTGGAGGTGATACGATAACGGGGCACCTCCCCCAATCTTGGCGGAAGCCAAGGGGAGTGCCCATACCCAATACTCAATTTTCTTTTGGTGATGAAGAAGGAGGTGGTGGTGATGAAGTAGTAGCGATCTTGTCCTTCATGATCAAGAGATTCTCCAATCTATGGATGATGCTCCGGAGGAAGATGATGTGCTCTTGATGTAGAATATTTTCACGAGTGAGATATTTATTTTGCACATGAACCGTATCAATGATCCGAAAGGCTTCAATCTCAGTAGGGGTAAGATAAGCATAGTAAGGTTTAAGGATATCTTCTTCTTCCTCCTCGGCAGGCAGTGCTTGCTCGATCACCGATGTTTGATCTCCGGTAGCCTCCTTGCCCTTGTCCTCCTTGGCGGCTCCAACTGGCTCTTCCCTCTTCAGCTCGATCTTCATCAACCAAGCATCCTCTTCCACATTGTTGGAGGAAGAAGAAGACATGATGCCTGGCTTAACAGATCTGACAGAAAATAGCAAGGAAAAGAAAATAGGAGATTTCTCCGCGATACGGAGGTCAATAGGTTCGGGGGGTATATAAAGATTTTTTTATCTTGGGAAACAAGCAAAAGGAAGAAAAACAAAGTCTGGAAGGTACCGGAGGTGGGCACAACCCACCTGGGCGCGCCTGGCAAGCCAGGCACGCCCTAGTGTCTTGTGCCCACCAGGGTCACCTTCCTGGTACTTTCTTATTTTCCTAATTTTCTAAATATTCCAAAACTGACAAAAAATATTTTTGCGGAATTTTCGGAGTCCGTTTACTTACCGTATCACGTACCTCCCTTTTTTCATGATTCTGGAGTGTTCCGGAAGGTTTCTTTTATGTGTTCTTCTAGTGTCATGGTTTGGATAACATTACTTTCAACATTAGTGGGCGTACCTGAGATATAATGTTTTATTCATTGCCCATTAACAACCTTTGGGTTAGTACCTTCGGCATTATTTATTTTGATAGCTCCAGATCGATAAACCTCCTCGATAACATAAGGTCCTTCCCATTTGGAGAGGAGTTTTCCTGCAAAGAATCTGAAACGAGAGTTGTACAAAAGAACATATTCTCCAACTTTGAACTCACGCTTTTGGATTCTTTTATCATGCCATCTTTTAACTTTTTCTTTAAATAACTTGGCATTTTCATAAGCTTGGGTTCTCCATTCATCTAATGAGCTAATATCAAATAACCTCTTTTCAGCAGCAAGTTTGAAATCATAGTTGAGTTCTTTAATTGCCCAATATGCTTTATGTTCTAACTCAAGAGGCAAATGACAAGCTTTTCCATAAACCATTTTATAAGGAGACATACCCATAGGATTTTTATATGCCGTTCTATAAGCCCAAAGTGCATCATATAATTTCTTAGACCAATTCTTTCGGGACCTATTGACAGTCTTTTGTAAGATTAATTTTATTTCTCTATTGCTAAGTTCAACTTGACCACTAGACTGAGGATGATAGGGTGATGCAATTCTATGGTTAACATCATACTTGGCAAGCATTTTACGGAAAGCACCATGAATAAAGTGTGAACCACCATCAGTCATTAAATATCTAGGGACTCCAAACCTTGAAAAAATAACTTCCTTAAGCATTTTAATAGAGGTGTTGTGATCAGCACTACTAGTTGGAATAGCTTCTACCCACTTAGTAACATAATCAACAGCAACCAAAATATGAGTATACCCATTAGAGGAAGGAAAATGTCCCATGTAATCAAATCCCCAAACATCAAATGGTTCAACAGCAAGAGAATAATTCCTAGGCATTTCTTGACGCTTACCGATATTACCTATTCTTTGACATTCATCACAAGATAAGACGAACTTACGGGCATCCTTGAAGAGAGTAGGCCAATAAAACCCAGATTGCAATACCTTATGAGCAGTTCTGTCTCCCGCATGATGTCCTCCATAAGCTTCGGAGTGACATTTCCGTAGGATTTGTTCCTGTTCATGCTCAGGTACACAACGTCTAATAATACCATCTACCCCTTCTTTATAAAGATGTGGGTCATCCCAAAAGTAATGTCTTAAATCATAGAAGAATTTTTTGTTTTGTTGGTATGTGAAGCTAGGTGGTATGTATTTAGCAACAATATAATTAGCATAGTCAGCATACCAAGGGGTGTTATGAGAAACATTTATTGAAGCTAACTGTTCATCAGGAAAGCTGTCATTAATAGGTTGTGGGTCATCAAGAATATTTTCAAGCCTAGACAGGTTATCAGCTACGGGGTTCTCAGCTCCCTTTCTATCAGTGATATGTAAGTCAAATTCTTGTAGCAAGAGAACCCACCTAATGAGTCTAGGTTTAGCATCTTTCTTTTCCATAAGATATTTTATAGTAGCATGATCGGTGTGAACAGTCACTTTAGAATCAACAATGTAGGATCTAAATTTATCACAAGCAAACACAACTGGTAAAAATTCTTTTTCAGTAGTAGCATAATTTCGTTGGGCACTGTCTAGAGTTTTACTAGCATAATGGATAACATTTAGTTTCTTATCAACTCTTTGTCCTAGAACAGCACCAATAGCATAATCACTAGCATCACACATAATTTCAAAAGGCAAGTTCCAATCAGGAGGTTGAACAATAGGTGCAGTAATTAAGGCTTTCTTGAGTGTTTCGAAGGCTTCTAAACAATCATCATCAAAAATAAAAGGAATATCCTTTTGGAAAAGGTTTGTAAGAGGCCTAGAAATTTTAGAAAAGTCTTTGATAAATCTCCTATAGAAACCAGCATGACCAAGGAAACTACGAATACCTTTGATATCTTTAGGACATGGCATTTTCTCAATTGCATCAACCTTGGCTTTGTCCACCGCAATACCTCTTTCAGAAATTTTATGGCCTAAAACAATACCTTCATTAACCATAAAGTGGCACTTCTCCCAATTCAAGACAAGATTTGTTTGCTCACATCTCTGCAAAACTCGATCAAGATTGCTTAAACAATCATCAAAAGACTTCCCATAAACAGAAAAGTCATCCATGAAACCCTCAACAATCTTTTCACAAAAATCAGAGAATATAGCAGTCATACATCTTTGAAAGGTAGCAGGTGCATTGCATAAACCAAAAGGCATACGTCTATAAGCATAGATTCCAAAAGGACAAGTAAAAGTGGTCTTTTCTTGATCAGGTTGAGAAACAGGTATTTGTGAAAAGCCAGAATATCCATCAAGGAAGCAAAAATGTGTGTGCTTAGATAATCTTTCTAGCTTTTGATCAATAAAAGGCAGAGGATAATGATCTTTTCTAGTTGCTTTGTTTAATTTTCTAAAATCAATTACCATTCTATAGCATGTGACAATTCTTTGTGGAATAAGTTCATTCTTATCATTAGGAACAATAGTAATACCTCCCTTCTTAGGGACACAATGAACAGGACTTACCCATCTACTATCAGCTATAGGATAGATTATACCTGCTTCCAGGAGTTTCAATATTTTTGTTCTTACCACTTCTTTCATCTTCGGATTTAACCGACGTTGGTGATCAACAACGGGTTTAGCATCAGGTTCCATATTAATTTTGTGCTGACATAGAGTGGGACTAATGCCCTTAAGATCATCAAGAGTATATCCAATAGCAGCTCGGTGCTTCCTTAGAACTTTCAATAATCTTTCTTCTTCATGTTCTGAAAGGTTAGCACTAATAATAACAGGATATATCTTTTTCTCATCAAGATAAGCATATTTCAAAGTGTCTGGCAATTGTATTAATTCAAACACAGGATCACCTTTAGGTGGAGGAGGACCTCCTAGAGTTTCAATAGGCAAATTGTGTTTAAGCAGAGGACATTGTTCAAAGAAAATCTTATCTATTTCATTTCTTTCATGCATATGTAAATCATTTTCATGGTCTAGCAGATATTGTTCTAAAGGATCAGTAGGGGGTACAGCAATAGAAGCAAGACCAACAATTTCATATTTACTAGGCAAATCTTTCTTATGAGGTTTTCTACTAAACTTAGAAAAATGAAACTCGTGAGACTCATCACCAAAGCTAACACCGACAGTTTGTTTCTCACAATCTATTTTAGCATTAACGGTGTTCAAGAAAGGTCTACCAAAGATAATGGGACGAAAGTCATCTTGTGGGGAACCAAGAACAAGAAAATCAGTAGGGTATTTTACTTTCCCACACAAGACTTCAACATCTCTAACAATCCGAAGTGGTGTGATGGTGTCTCTATTAGCAAGTTTAATAGTAACATCTATGTCTTCTATCTCAGCGGGTGCTATGTCATTCATAATTTCTTGATATAAGGTAAAAGGAATAGCACTTACGCTAGCACCTATGTCACATAAACCATGATAACAGTGATCTCCTATTTTAATTGAGACAACAGGCATGCCAACAACGCGTCTATGTTTATCTTTCCCATCGGGTTTGGTAATTCTAGCAGCTTCACCAACGAAGTAAATAACATGCCCATCAATATTATCGACCAAGAGATCCTTAACCATAGCAACACTAGGTTCTACCTTGATTTGTTCAACTGGTTTAGGTGTTCTAACATAACTTTTATTGACCACAGTTGAGACTTTAGCATGTTCCTTCATCCTGACAGGGAAAGGTGGTTTTTCAATATAAGCAGTAGGAACAACTGGGTTAACATTGTAGATAATCATTTCATCTTTAGCTATTACCAGTTCTTTAATTTCTTCTTTAATAGGTGGGTGATATTTAAACCACTTCTCCTTAGGGAGATCAACATGAGTAGCAAAAGATTCACAAAAAGAGGCTACTATCTCAGAGTCAAGTCCATATTTAGTGCTAAACTTTTGAAAAGCATCAGTATTCATAAAAGATTTAACACAATCAAACTTAAGCTCAATACCTGAATCTTTACCTTTGTCGAGTTCCCAATCTTCAGAGTTGCGTTTAATTCTTTCTAAAAGATCCCACCGGAATTCAATAGTCTTCTTCATAAAGGAATCAGTACAAGAAGTATCGAGCATGGATTGATCATTACGAGAAAGCCGAGCATCAAAATTCTGAATAATAATTTCTTTTGAGAGCTCATGGTTGGGGCATGAATATAACATTGACTTAAGCCTCCCCCAAGCTAGAGCGATACTTTCTCCTTCACGAGGCCAAAAATTATATATATAATTCCGATCACGATGAACTAGATGCATAGGATAAATTTTTTGATGGAATTCCAATTTCAACCGATTCCAATTCCAAGATCTAATATCATCGCATAGCCTATACCATGTCAATGCTTTTCCCTTCAAAGATAAAGGGAAAACCTTCTTCTTAGCTTCATCTCCGGGTAAACCTGCAAGCTTAAACAATCCACAAATTTCATCCACATATATCAAGTGCATATCAGGATGTTCGGTTCCATCACCTACATAAGGATTAGCTAGCAGTAGTTCTATCATACCCAAAGGAATTTCATATTCAATATTTTTAGTAGGTGCAGTAGGTTGAGGGGCATCTAACTGTGGTTCCGGTCGAGGTGAACATACCCCGAACAAACCCCTCAAAGGATTGCTCTCCATAGTAACAAGTGACAATAAATTTCAGCATGTAGTAATAATTTTTCCTTACCAATTTCCACTTACCAAGAGCGCTTCACTCCCCGACAACGGCGCCAGAAAAGAGCTTTGATGACCCACAAGTATAGGGGATCAATCGTAGTCCTTTCGATAAGTAAGAGTGTCGAACCCAACGAGGAGCAGAAGGAAATGACAAGCAGTTTTCAGTAAGGTAATGTTTGCAAGCACTGAAATTGTAAGTAGCGAGTAGTTTAATAGCAAGATAATTTGTAACGAGCAAGTAACAATAGTAGTAACAAAAGTGCAGCAAGGTAGCCCAATCCTTTTGAGGTAAAGGACAGGCTAAAATGGTCTCTTATGATAAGCAAAGTGTTCTTGAGGGTACACGGGAATTTCATCTAGTCACTTTCATCATGTTGGTTCGATTCGTGTTCGCTACTTTGATAATTTGGTATGTGGGTGGACCGGTGCTTAGGTGTTGTTCTTACTTGAACAAACCTCCTACTTATGATTAACCCCCTCGCAAGCATCCGCAACTACGAGAAAAGTATTAAGAATAAATTCTAACCATAGCATTAAACTTTTGGATCCAATCGGTCCCTTACGGAATAGCGCATAAACTAGGGTTTAAGCTTCTGTCACTCTCGCAACCCATCATCTAATAACTACTCCACAATGCATTCCCTTAGGCCCAAATATGGTGAAGTGTCATGTAGTCGACGTTCACATGACACCACCAAGGGAATCACAACATACATATCATCAAAATATCGAACACATATCAACTTCACATGATTACTTGCAACATGATTTCTCCCGTGACCTCAAGAACAAAAGTAACTACTCACAAATGATAATCATGCTCAAGATTAGAGGAGTATTAAATAGCATAATGGATCTGAACATATAATCTTCCACCAAATAAACCATATAGTAATCAACTACAAGATGTAATCAACACTACTAGTCACCCACAAGTACCAATCTATAGTTCCGGTACAAAGATTGAACACGGGAGATGAACAAGGGTTTGAGAGGAGATGGTGCTATTGAAGATGTTGATGGAGATTGCCCTCCCCAAGATGGGAGAGTTGTTGGTGATGATGATGACGATGATTTTCCCCCTCCGGGGGGGAAGTTCCCCCGGCGGAATCGCTCCGCCGGAGGGCAAAAGTGCTCCTGCCCAAGTTCCGCCTCGAGACGGCGGCGCTTCGTCCCAAAAGTCCTCTCCTGATTTTTTCTAGGTCAAAATGACTTATATACCAGAAGATGGGCACCGGAGGTGGGCTGG
Organism: Thinopyrum elongatum; assembly: GCA_011799875.1. Lineage (NCBI taxonomy): Eukaryota > Viridiplantae > Streptophyta > Magnoliopsida > Poales > Poaceae > Thinopyrum > Thinopyrum elongatum. Next base: position 539,562,537 of record CM022299.1, read on the forward strand.
GCTGAGCACAACCCACCAAGGCGCGCCTGGGGGGCCTGGCGTGCCCTGGTGTCTTGTGCTCACCAGGTGGCCCCCCTCCAGTAGTTATTTGCTCTAGTATTTCTTATTTATTCCATAAAAAAATCCTCGTGAAGTTTCAGCTCATTTGGAATTGTGCAGAATAGGTAGCCTGACGTAGCTTTTTCAGGTCCAGATTTCCAGCTGCCGGAATTCTCCCTCTTTGTGTATACCTTGCATATTATGAGAGAAAAAGCATTAGAGTTACTCCAAAAAGCATTATTATGCATAAAAACATTATAAATAACAGTAGGTAAACATGATGCAAAATGGACGTATCAGGGTTCGTCGACGTCTGGGCCATTGCGCCTGTCGGATTGGCGGCGGGTTTCACGGCGTCGTTCTATGGTGACACGCGCGTCCTCCCTCCCTCGATCCTCCAGGACCTGTCGCTGATCTCGACAGGCCCGAGGGTCAGATGAGGCCATCGATACCTCATCGGGCTCCTGGTTGCATGGTTCTGGTTGTGGTCCTTGCGCTGGCCGTCGCGGAGGGGACTGTACCATGGGAGTGGCAACCTCAGCTCAGTCAGCAGCTCGGGCCGTGGCCGTCGCTTGCGGGAGCCGTGGTGGATCCACCCACTGTGATCCTCCTACTTCAGCAAAACCGATCAAACTCTGGATGGTGGCTCTCCACTCATCCATCTGATCGGCCGCTGGCGGGAATCTCAGCAGGACTTGGGCTCGCGCGATGGCTTCAGAAGCAGTGCTTGGCATGGACGATGACGCAGACCGTGACATCGCCCAGCTCCTACCAGTACCAATGGCGACGGTGCCGTGCTCTCGTCACCGCGAGCCAGCCACAGTGGTGGTACGGTGGCAAGAAGGGTGCGCTTGGGGGTTGACGACCCCGCCCGGTGCTTCGTCTTGGTTACCCCGCCCCAGGGGAGGCGCTTGCCACGCCGTTGCGCCCGTCGCAGGGGCAGCCAGGGGGCCGCGGTTCACACCAGAGCGAGCGTTGTCGCTGTGGCTGCATCCTTCGGCATGGTGGGGAGGTGGAGACTGAACATTCTCCCCACCCGTGCGTTGTGGAGCACGGCCGTCGGAGTCCTGTTGATGCCGCCCTCCTCCAGTGTTTTCTGCTCCCACCTCGGCCGCGGGAGGGATGACGACAGCGCCGCCTGCGCTGGTCATGTCTCCCACGGCGTCCGCGTCCCTCGACGCCGCTGCAGCTCCCACAGCACCGGCGGCTGCATGCGAGGGGGCCTTCGAGGTGGAAGGATGAGCAGTTGCGCCGGACTTCTTCTTGGGCGCCTTGGATGATGAAGACTGACGCGTGGTTTATGACCTCGGGTTCGCACAAGCGCTGCCCCCTACCTGGCGCGCCAAAGATGTTGTGGTTGAACACGGCCACCTATGAGGCCATCGGCCCCTTTGTGGTTCAGCAGGGGGAGAACACATTGCACAAAGAGCGGAGGCCGTGGGACAGCGCGGCACTGGTGACACTCGTGGTTTTTACCCAGGTTCGGGCTGCTGAGAAGCGTAAAACCCTACTCCTACTTTGGTGGATTGATGGGGAGACCATGAAGAACGCGCGGCGCTCGAGCCCGGCAAGGTCGCCTCAGGGGAAGCAGCTACACGCGTATGAGTACATGAGGGTCTGAATCCTTTCTAAGGTTGCCACGGTCCTCCTTTTATAGGCCAAGGGGTTACCACAATGGCAAAATGGTCATTATCCAGCGATTAGATAGCTAATAGTGCTATCATACCAAACTCTGGCAGTTAGGACAAAGCACATTAAATGCACTGCCATGTGTCGCGCTGTGGATGCGGCCCGGCAGGCTTGCCGCGCCGCTCTAGTCATCTTCCATCTATCTGCTTGACATGCCTCTGGACGGGTGTCATATAGAGGAGATCTTCCTCCTAAATGGCTGCCACGTGCCAAATGATAGCCACTTAGTTATCTGGGGGCTCCACACCGCACCGATGAATGACTTGCGTTGCGATGCGGTGGAGCGGTGGAGCCTTGGAGGGGATGTAGGCCACCAGTGGCCCCGGCAATCCTTGCCGGGAAAGTCTTGGGACTTGTCTTCGGGGTGGCCTCGACCTAACCAGGCTCGCCTGCCCGGCAAGGGAGGTTTTTCCTTAGTGATATCTTGTTGTCTTGGCTTGTCTTGGTCTTCTTGATCCGCCCATTGATTTCTCAAAGAGCTCTCTCTCTCTCTCTGGCTTGGTTTTGTCTTGAATGCTTGGTGTTGCTTGCATTTCTGCCACTTGAGCCTGTGTACCGTCCAGGCAACATACATGAAGGTTTGTTGCACCGACATAGTTTGTCCCAATTATCCTTGCTGGACACACCTATTTGAGAAAGCCATAATTATGCTATGATTTGTTAGAATTGCTCTATGTGCTTCACTTAAATTTTTTGAGCTATGGAATTGCTCTAATGCTTCACTTATATCTTTTTTAGCGCGGAGGTGCTTTAATTGTGAAGAAATATGCTCTCATGCTTCACTTAGATTATTTTTAGAGTTAGTAAAATTTTAAAGAAATATCCTCTCATTGCTTCACTTATATTATTTTGAGAGATCAAAATTATTTTGAAGAAATATGTGCTCTCATGCTTCACTTAAATTTATTTGAGAGCTTTGTCAGTAGCAATGGTAATATATGAAATTAGTCCCAAAGTGATAGATATTCAAGAGGGATATAATAAAAACTTTCATGAAGATCATTGGATATTATAAACGTGATTCCTTGCAATAGTTTTGAGATATGAAGATAATACTATGTGAGTCATGTTGGTGAGTAATTATGCTTTAGTAAGAATACTAGCACACATGCCCGTGCATTGCAAACGGGAACAAAATGAATTTTTCCACCAAACCCCACCGATCAGCGTAGCACGGTGGGGCAGGGAGGTGCACGTCGAGGTATAAAAGAAATACATTCATGCTTTAATGTCTATTACTGCGGTGCTTGAATGCGTGGCCATTGAATAAGTACGAATGGTTACCTGTATTGGTCACTTCCTCTTTGACATTGAGAAGCAACCTCCATTGGATGGTTAGGAGGGCAGTGGTACCTTAATCTCACAAGGGATTAAACCTCAGGTTCGACAAATTGGTCTCTCGTAAAGACAGAATATTTTTTCAGTAGGAGACGATGTTCGCATCAATAGTGAGGCGCTTGTGGTGACTTAATCATTCTCAGGACTCGTCAGCTCAGTCTTTTGGAGGTGTTCATAAGGGCATGATATGCGTGTCTGCATTCATAGGGGTGAGTGTATATACATGCTTATGACTTGTGAGCATCTACGTGTCTACTGTGTTTATAAAAAATAGTTTTCTTTTAATATTTTCATACATCAATTTTGATGTGTTTGTGTGTTGCACTAAATGGAAAAAAAATCATGGCACATTTCTAGTGATTCATTTATGTTACCACTTTTAATGTTCATTACAGTCATCGATGATCGTAGGGTTTTTGGCATCCACAATTAAAGAAATTGCGACACCGCATTCGTGTCCTCTGATGGTGCCTCTGTTAGCTTTGCGCTATCATTGGACGGATTGAGATTTTTATATAACTTTTTTTTTCAATATTCGAATGCAATGTTTTGCGTTATTTGGACTAGTTCCAAACACAAGCATTTCATGTATATTCTCTAAAAAAGACACACACACACACACACATATCGTACCCAACTCCAAGCTCCGTGCAAGACCTTCAATTAAATGTGAATTAATAAATTACATGGAACTTTGATCTATTTAAATTGAGTGGATACACATGGTGGTTCTCTTTATAACCTATGGTCATAGCCTCCTGTCATGGGAAAACACGGCCACCTATGGGGCCATCGGCCCCTTGTTGTTCGGCAGGTGGGAAGGACGCATTGCACAAAGAGCGGAGGGCACGGAGCAGCACGACAGCAATCACACGGGCAGTTTTTACCCAGGTTTGGGCCGCCGCGAGGCGTAAAACCCTACTCCTGCTTTGGTGGATTAATGGGAGGACCGTGGTGGAGACGCAGCGCTCTAGCCCGGCAAGGTCGCCTCGGGGTGAGAGCAGCTACGAGCGTATGAGTGTACAAGGGTCCGAATCCTTTCTAAGGTTGCCATGGCCCTCCTTTTATAGATCAAGGGGTCACCACAATGGCAAATCAGTCATTGCGTACTGATTAGATAGCAAACAGTGCTATCATACCTAACTCTATAGGCAGGACAGAGCACATTAAATGCACCACTTAGTGTCACATCGTAGCATAGCCCGGCAAGCCTTGCCATGCCGTTCGGCCACCTTCTTGCCTGCCTGCGTGACACGTCCCTGGATAGGTGTCATTTGGAGGTGATTTCCCCTGGAAGCGGCTGCCACGTGCCAAATAACGGCCACTTAGTCACTTGGGGGCTCGACACCTCACCGATCGATGACTTGCGTTGCCGTGAGGTGGAGCGGTGGAGCCTTGGCGGGGTAATCCGCCCTCGGCGTCCCCAGCAAGCCTGTCGGGGCAATCTTGGGACTTGTCTTCAGGGCAACCTCGTCCCCGCCAGGCTCGCCTGCCCGGCAAGGGAGGTTTTTCCTTAGTGGTATCTTGTTCCTTTGGTTGGTCTTGGTCTTCTTGATCTGCCCTTTGATTTCTCAAAGAGCTGATCTCTTCTGCTTGGTCTTGTCTTGGATGCTGAGAGTTGCCGGACTGGAGGGTTGCTGTCCGTGCACAAGTTAGGGGAAAACATACACCCCTGTTTGTGTACCCCGATAGAAGCCCCCGGGCCTGAGCCATACGTGTCGCTGGGCACGTTGGGTTAGGCCCCCAAACAGTGCACGGACACATGGCAAAAGAATGTTGCGCGTGCAGCGATTTGTCATGATGACCAGTCAATCCAACGTCCACTTCACGTAATCACCGCGGGTTGTGGGGGGCGTGGGACTGCAGCAGTTAATGTAAAATGGTAACTTTCTGAAGAGTCACGCCCTTCCCCCACGTCCTTTCCCTTAAGAGAGAAAAACATGAAGGGGTATTGCTCATTCATCGTCTGCCCCCCCCCCCACCATCTTCTTCCGCAAGCCAAGCGACTGCTCCCCCTCCTCGCCCACACTCGCTGCCGATCCCCACCGAATTTCCTTCCCCAATCCCTGTCGCAACTCAAAGAGATGGGGAAGAAAACCGCCGCTCCCAAGGGGAAGCGGGCAACCGCTATGAAGGAGGTGGCCGCCGAGGGGAGCAAGAAAAGAGTGGCGGAGCTGGATAAGAAGCGAAGGGGAGACGTGGTCTTCTTCCCGTTGAATCTGGACGGCGAGGTGCTGAAAGCAAGGTACGGATACCTCTAGGGGAGGGAGGTCCCGAAGGGGCATGGTGCACCCAAGGTCCTGGAAGAGGGGAAAAAAGATCCGCCAGATTCATATCAATTCTTTTGCGCCTACTTCATCTACGGCCTCTGTCCTCCCTTTTCAGATTTCTTTGACGCAATGATGGTGATCTATGGATTCCACCTTCTAGACTTTACGCCAAATGCAATGGCGTGCATGGCGATTTTTGCCCACTTGTGTGAGAACTTTGTTGGAGTTGCCCCCAATGTCAACTTGTTCAGGCACTATTTCATCCCGCGGGTTGAGAACAAAGCCCACCGTTCCGGGAACATAAGCTGGATGCCTCGGGTGTCGAGGGAAAACTGGGATTACCTCCCCGGGCAGCAGCGCGGCAGATGGGAGGAGTGGAGGGCAGACTGGTGCTGGATCCAGGATGAGGAGGCCCCAGATTTCTGCCAGGCGCGGACAGAGTGTGTTGTGTGCGGCAACGACTGGAGGGAGCTTGGCCTTACCGATGACAGGCTTCGCCCGGCAATAAACAGGATTACCCGTCTAAAGGCTGCCGGGCTGACCATAGGTCATGTAGGAGCCGACTTCCTGTGACGTCGTATCGCGCCAGTGCAGAAGAGGGACAGGTTCGCCTGGTAGTATGGAGATGCTGCAGACAGGATGAGGTTATACCCTGGCCTGGCCAACAACCTGTCAGTATACGGCCATGCTTGGTTGTGCGAACAACTGTTTGATAGCCTTGGGCCGTTCAGGTTGCCGGCAAATATCATCCCACTAAACATCAACTCCGCCTGGGACCAGATTCTGAAATGGATGCCAGATTGCAACGCTCATGGAGTTTCGGGTGACTGGCAGTTACCCGAGCTTAACGAAGAGCTTGCGTGGACCTCCAGTCTGGTGGAAAGGGCTACCAAGGTGGAGACCAATATGTTCAAGCGCACCTCCAAGGTGGAAGAGGAGCTCATCAAGAGGCGGATCGAGGAGGACAAGGCACTCCGAGCCGCCACAAAGGAGAAAACTGGGAAGGCAGCGGAGGAAGAGGAGGAGGCTGAGGACGCAGGCTCTTCCCACGGCAGAAGCGAGGTGCAAGCCACAGAGGAGGCTGCCGGGGATGATCCTTCCGGGGACGAGCCCGCCGGGGACGAGCCTGCCGGGATTGAAGCTTTATATGCCGCGGTAGCAGAGACCCAAGAGGAAGAGGGGGCTGCGAAGGCGGAGCAGCCCTGGGAGGAGTGGCTCGCGGCAGGCCCTCAAGCCCCCGAGCCAATCTTGGAGCAGCGTCCTCGCAGGCGGGTGGCTAGCCGGGGAGCAGTGGTTGCCGATCCTGCGCTTGCCGCCAAGAATGTGAAGAAGACCACCTCCAAGGGCAGCAAGCCGGATGCGGGGCACCGGCAGTCCTCTCGCCTTTCTGGGGCCAGGACCCCTCCCGCCAAGCAATTGGCAGCTACGGGAGTCGACTCCAGCTCCCAGTCCGGCTTGAGCTCCTCGCATAGCTCATCCTCATCAGAGTCCCCTGTGCCTCAGCAAGGCTCAAAGTTGTCGGGGAGCTCCGCTCCTCCGCCCCAGAAGAGAAGCAGGGCGCTCTCACCGCCCGTGGAGTTCGAGCTGAGCTCCATGCTCATTGACGAAGAGTAAGAAAGAACACTCTTCTTTCTTTGCTGCAGTCTCCACATATTCTCTTGCTTGCTAACTAATCTTGGCTTGCTGTCTTTGCCAGGGAGGAGGAGGAAGAAGGCGAGACCCTCATTCACCGGACCAAGCGGCTCAAGCGCGCGGAGCCGCCGAAGACGGTGGACGGCATGGGCCTGGGAGGAAGCAGCATGAACATCCCGATACCAAGCCCCCAGCCTGAAAGTGCAGGGTTGGCTCCCCCTGTCGGAAGTGATGGAGGAGAGCTCCCCACCTCCGCATCCATAGGATGGGAGGAGATTACTCAGGGTGAGTCCTTCGAGGAGGGGCCCACCCTGCCCGCCGATCGAGTCGAGGGGTCCCCGACAAGGGTTTCCATGGAAGAGTCTGCCCAGGATGATGCCATGGTAACCGAGGGAGGGGATGGTGACCATGGCCCGGCAACTGACGTTGCCGGGGAAACCAAGGCTCCTCCATGGCAGGCATCTCCGGGTAATCCATTTACTCTTTTTGATTCTGCTGCTTTCACCATCTTGCTCCATGTCCCTGGTTCCCTAATGCTTCTACTTCCTCATCATTGATTGTTGGCTCTCCCTGCAGCCCCTCTGATCGAAGAGCCTGAACTGCTGAAGAGGTGAACAGCATAGGGAAGGATGCTGCAGAGGAAGCCGCCAAAATTGCTGCCGCGGAGGGGCAGGAACTTGCTGTCGGGGGTGTTCAGGAGCTCCTGATGGAAACGGAGCAAAACCCCGGTAGTGTGCCAGGATCGGGGGCGACGATTGAAGAGAAAATCCCCCTCCAAACCATGGACCCCCTCCCCTCATTTGGTATCATGGCGGGGGCCCCGCAGCCATCTTCGAGTCAACTAGCGCTGGTGCTTGCGCAGCCTGGGCTCGGAGCCCCTGGTTCGTCAGCAGCGATGAGCGCGAAACTTGATGGAGAGATTCAGCGCATCCTGGCGTCGCTGTACCAAGGGGTTGAAGAGGTGGACTACTCTGTCACCCATGGACTTGTCTTTCCTGGAGTCCATGGCGGCAGGCATTAAGGAGATGCAGAGCCGGCACAGCCAGAAATGGCAGGTGCTCAAGGAGCAGCGCAAGTCTGCCAACAAGGTGGACCAGAAGCTGAGGGACAAGGGTAGCGAGCTACACGACTGGCACGGCAAGCAGTTCTAGGTCCTTATGAGGCAGCAGGAGGTGATTTCCGTGGCAAGGGAGGATGTGATCGCCCAGGAGGTTCGCTTGGGGAGCGCACGACGCTCTTGGATGCCAAGGAGAAGGATATCTCTTCCCGGGAAGAGAAACTCGAAGCCACCCTTCGTGCCAAAGATGAAGAACTGGAAGCCCTTGTGCAACAGTGTACCAAGGAGCAGGAGGACATGCATAAGGCAGCCCTGGACGCCCTTACTGCTGATTCTGCTGCCCAACTGAAGAACCTCGCTGATGACCTTGCCGCTGCATCCACTGCCAAGATCGATCTCGACCAACAGGTGGCCAAACTGACCGAAGAGCTTGCCGGGAGCTCCAAGGAGGTCACAACCCTCAAGGAGGAGGCACGGAAAGCAGAGATTCTTCTGAGGGACGTGCAATCGTAGCTCTCCTCCAAGAGCCAAGGCCTTGAGACCGCCAACGGCACCATTGAAGATTTGAAGGCCAGGATTGGCACCCTGGAGAGCTCGGCCGAGTCTAGTGAGGCTTGCGAGAAGCAGCTGGCGAAGGACCTGGATACCACAAGGCTCCTCCAAAAAGATGCAGAGGACAAACTGGCGAACAACATCGTCGAGCAGGTCAACCTCTGGATCAAGAGTTTGATCGACGTCGCCGAGCGTTTCACTGCCCAAACTGCAGCGATGGGCATGGAAGGGCCAGTCTTCTCGGCCAGTATGCATGAAGTCCCCAGCATCAAGCTAGGACTCTTCTTCAACAAGTTGATCGAAAAGCTGAAGGCACAAGAAGAGGGAAGGGCCGGTCGCTTTGCGAGTGAATCCTGGAAGCTTGCCCGCAATGCCCTCTTCATGGTTCTGAGCAACATCGCCTGCCGCCATCCGGACCTCGACCTTGCCGACGGCTTTAAGAGGCTGCCGGAGGCGCAGACGCTTCTGCTGCCGAGGAGAAGGCTGCCCCCTATGCCGACAAGGTCCTCGCCGTCCCCACTGCTCCGCGGGTTTGCCAGGCACGGCCTTGAACTATTCTTGCCACCGCGCTGTCCTGTAACAAAACATGGTGCATGTCCTGTATTTAGACATCGTACTGCTTATGCTTGTGTGGAACTAACGTCTTTATTTAATCTCATCTGCATGTCTTATCCCTTTTGAGTTCACTCGTTGGTGTTCGTACGATTAGTCTTTGCGCATATTTTGGTTGCCTGCCGGTATCATATTGCCGCGATTGTCGTAAGGGTTGGGCCCTTAGCAATTATCTTGGCGAGGATACGTCCCGGCAGGTTTTTTCTTGGCAGTTTTTTTTTACGCAGCCACCCATTTCTGCGAGCAGGCTCAAAACAAAGCGGGGGCGCAGACAAAAAACTAGCAAGGTGTCGTCACACGAAAGATTTCCTCATACGAACATCTTGGTACCCGAGGGATAAGCAAGTGCAAATTTTAGGTCTATAACGAAGCAACGATTGCGTCGACTTAGCTTTCGTTCTCGCTCCCTCCCTCCCCCTTCAGCCACGGCCGGTTGTCGCGTTCGCATGCTTCGGGAAGAATGGCACCCTGCGCGTTGCCCTCCGGATCCCGGAAGGTGCCGGCAGAATCATATGTATCTTGCGGGCGGCAGGACGCGATGCAAGGCACAACCTATTTCTCTCTCCTCCTCCCCACACTTTTTTTAAACAATCTGACGGCAGTTGGCATAAAAGTCACGCTAACACGGACGGCCTTGCTGGAGCATACTTGCCGGGGCGTCAATCAATGGATTCGCACCGGCGCTCTAGTCAGGATTTCCCTAGGCAGGGTAAATGCTGGACCGAGTATCGCGTGCAGGCTCATCGACATTGATGATGCTAAACCCAGGATAGCTCGATTGTCGATAAGTGAGAGTGGTAGAGAGAGAAACCTTGTACCCCTACACCTTGTTCCTTTTCCCGAACAGGGCCTGCATGGTGACCATGCTGCCTGAACTGTTCGGGGCTGTCATGCCGCCATCGTTCCTTGTTCCCGTCGCTGTAGCAGCCGCGGCGGAAAAAAGGTGACAGAGATTGGACAGGATGGGCGGGGGAGTGATACCGCTCCCCTCCCGTCCTACTAGGCCCTGTCTTTCCTTGGGTGTCATGGATGATGAAGCCGTCGACGAAGACAACGATGATGAAGATGACGCGCTGCTTGTACTCTCGGGTTCACGCAAGCGCTTCCCCCTACCTGGCGCGCCAAAGATGTCATCGGAAAACACGGCCACCTATGGGGCCATCGGCCCCTTGTGGTTCGGCAGGGGGGAAGGACGCATTGCACAAAGAGCGGAGGGCACGGAGCAGTACAACAGTGATCACACGGGCAGTTTTTACCCAGGTTCGGGCCGCCGCAAGGCATAAAACCCTACTCCTGCTTTGGTGGATTGATGGGAGGACCGTGGTGGAGACGCAGCGCTCTAGCCCGGCAAGGTCGCCTCGAGGCGAGAGCAGCTATGCGCGTATGAGTGTACAAGGGTCCGAATCCTTTCTAAGGTTGCCATGGCCCTCCTTTCATAGATCAAGGGGTCACCACAATGGCAAATCAGTCATTGTGTACTGATTAGATAGCAAACAGTGCTATCATACCTAACTCTGCAGGCAGGACAGAGCGCATTAAATGCACCGCTTAGTGTCACATCGTACCGTAGCCCGGCAAGCCTTGCCGTGCCGTTCAGCCACCTTCTCGCTTGCCTGCATGACACGTCCCTGGACGGGTGTCATTTGGAGGTGATTTCCTCTAGAAGTGGCTGGCACGTGCCAAATAACGGCCACTTAGTCACTTGGGGGCTCGACACCTCACCGATCGATGACTTGCGTTGCCGTGAGGTGGAGCGGTGGAGCCTTGGCGGGGTAATCCAACCTCGACGTCCCCGGCAAGCCTGCCGGGGCATTCTTGGGACTTGTCTTCGGGGCGACCTCATCCCCGCCAGGCTCGCCTGCCCGGCAAGGGAGGTTTTTCCTTAGTGGTATCTTGTTCCTTTGGTTGGTCTTGGTCTTCTTGATCCGCCCTTTGATTTCTCAACGAGCTGATCTCTTTTACTTGGTCTTGTCTTGGATGCTAAGAGTTGCCGGACCGGAGGGTTGCTGTCCATGCACAAGTTAGGGGAAAACATACACCCCTGTTTGTGTACCCCGACACCTCCCAATATTATTAGGGAGCTAAAATAAATTATTCCATTATTTGGAAATTGCCCATAAACACACTTGCAATCTATATCCCTCCTTTTCAATTTTTTAAAATCCATGATCTATTCTCCATTACTCCAATTCAAGTTGTGGAGCTTTGATATAATGTCAGAGTATTCCCGCAAAAAAAAGATATAATGTCAGGGTTTGCAAATTCTCAGCTCAATCAGAAATTTTTTGAAGGTTGTTTTTAAGGGATGTTTTTTAGGGTATTCAGGGCGCAGCAAAAGCAGTCCCAGCAGCCCAAATTGGCCTAACTGGCCAAAGGGCCCAGCACCACCACCGCCGCCTAGCTAACCCTAGCGCCAGGGGAGCGTCTGCTGGATCCCCCACTCGCTCCCCTCCGCTCGATCCCCAAGCGGGCACCCGCCACCCCACAGGGCAGCGCAGCTCCTCCTTTGCCCAGCTCAGGCAAGCCGCTGCTTCCCCGCGACACACACAGGAGCGCACGCACCACCTCGCCGATCTCGCGCGGGGGCGAGCCGCTTCCACGGGGCCGCGACCGGCCCTTCCTTCCATGGTCTCACTCCCTTGCGCACCCTTCTCCTCTGTAGCTGCTCTGGCCACCGACGCCCATGGCCATCGTCACGTTGGCGACCTCCGTCTCCACAGCAGCACTTCGCCCCTCTGACCTCCTCTGGGCACTGGCGCCCATGGCCATCATCACGTCGGTGACCTCTGTCTCCACAGCAGCACTTCACCCCTCTGACCTCCTCCATCCATGGAGGCCTCCATCTCCAGCAGCACTCCTCTCCTTTGTTGCTTCACATCGTCAAATTTGTTCCATTTACTTCGCTCCTTTCCCACTTTTTGGAGTTTAATTCCTCCTTCGCTCTGGTCTCTTTCCTTCGGTCCCTTCTCTTTGGGGAGGAAATTAATTTCTAATGCGGCTTGTTGATCCTCATGACAACTCTGAAACATTATAAGCCGATGAGAATATATGTAACTCAGCGAGGCGGGACTATATTGGTATTGAAATTTGGAATCAGTGAGCGAGGGGGAGAGACCTGTCTGTGGAGGAGGCAGTCTGGGACCCGATAAGGCCGAATATAGTGCCTATCAGCCGAGGCCCAACTAACGAAACAAAATTGTGAACTATAATGAACATATGGAAAGACTATATAAAAAAACTAATAAATGTATGGAGAACTATGAAATCTTCCGTTCTTTAATATTAGGTAATAGATTGGTGTTAAGGTTTGTGATTCCCTATGCAAGCATGAAAGTCAATAGTTATGCAATGAAGTTACATCCTACTTGTGGTGCATTATTCGGTGTTATTTATGTTTAATGCTCTTTTATGATCGTTTTCGTTTCTTGGTTGCTCGCTTCTCAATCCATTTGCTAGCCTCCATTTGTACTAAGTAGAAATACTACTTGTGCATCCAAACTCCTTAAACCAAGTTGTGCCAAATGAGTCCACCATACCTACCTATATGCGGCATTTCCATGTCGTTCCAAGTAAATTTGTATGTGCCAACTCTAATTTTCAAAATGAATTTCCTTTTTGTGTGCCCGTACAGCTCATGAAGCGGCAGGGGGTGGCTAATATTTTCCATGCTCGATACTTTATTCTTAAGATGAGTATTTATTCACTTGTCATTGCACGAGAGTGTGGCAAGGTAATAGGGATGCCAGTCCTGAAATGAAAAAAATTATTTATGTTGTTCAATAATAAATTCCTTGGAAAGTGTTGGTATGAAAGGCACCCGTGGATACGGCTAGCCATGGATTGTGAAAGAATGGTGGAAAAAGGAATAAACTTTATTTTCTATTTGGGAACTGCCTATGATTTATCTAGCATGGAAAGTATTGGCAATTCTCGGTCGTTTTCGTTGACAGGAAAAGCATGCCTCTCAAAATAATTTTATCTCTTAATTTAAGCTTTGAGCTCTGGCACCTCTATAAATCCTTACTTCCCTCTGTGAAGGGCCTATCTATTTACTTTATGCAAATTTTATTTTATTGAGTCTCCATCTTCTCTTATAAAGCACCAACTAGGGAACATTATTATAATACTTGAGCATTGGGCATAGTTAATATTTGAGTGTATCTCGTGAATGGATCAATGATTGAGAATAATGGGCTAGGGATAGCTTTCTTTAGTGTTGATATTTTGAAAGACATGGATGCTTGTTAATATGCTTGAGTATTGATGTCCTCGTGTCAAATATAGACTATTGCTTTGAATCATCTAAAAGTCCAAATGTCCATGCTACAAAAGAAAATATTATGAGATGAACATGTTAGGAAGCATTCCACATCAAAAATTCTGTTTTTATCATTTACCTACTCGAGGACGAGCAGGAATTAAGCTTGGGGATGCTGATATGTCTCCAACGTATCTATAATTTTTTATTGTTCCATGCTGTTATATTATCAATCTTGGATGTTTTATATTCATTTTATAGCAACTTTATATCATTTTTTGGGACGAACCTATTGACATAGTGCCCAGTGATAGTTGATGTTTTTTGCTTGTTTTCTACTTCGCAGAATATCCATATCAAACAAAGTCCAATTGCAGCGAAACTTTCTGGAGAATTTTTTCTGCCCATAAGACACCCAGGAGGCCCACGAGGTGCACCAGAGGGGCCTTGTGGGGCCCACTAGGCACCAGGGCATGCCAGAGGCCCCTTGCATGGCTTGGTGGGTAGTGAGGCCCACAGGCACCCCCTCCACCGCCTCTCAGCTCTATAAATACTCTAATATTCTAGAAACCCTAGGGGAACAAAGAGAAAATAGTTTCCGCCCCCGCAAGTTCCAGAACCACGAGATCCAGTCTAGAGGCCTTTTCCGGCACTCTGCCGAAGGGGTCAACGATCACGGAGGGGTTCTTCATCAACACCCTTGCCCCTTCGATGATGCATGCATAGTTTACTACAGACCTACTGGTCCGTAGGCAGTAGCTAGATGGTTTCTTCTCTCTTTTTGATCTCCAATACAATGTTCTTGGAGATCTATTTGATGTAATGACTTTTTGCGTTGTGTTTGTTGGGATCCGATGAATTGCGAGTTTATGATCAGTTCTATCTATGAATATTATTTGAGTCTTCTCTGAACTCTTTTATGCATGATTGTTATAACCTCGTATTTCTTCTCCGAAACTTTGGTTTGGTTTGGCCAACTAGATTGATTTTTCTTGCCATGGGAAGAGGTGCTTTGTGATGGGTTTGATCTTGCGGTGCTCAACCTCAGTGACAGAAAGAGACATGACACGCATGTATATGTCGGTGCAACAAACCCCAGGCGTGTGTTGCCTGGACTGTACACAGGCTCAAGAGCAAGGTTGCAACATCCAAGACGAGACCAAGCTGAAGAGATAGCTCTTTGAGAAATCAAAGGGCAGATCAAGAAGACCAAGACCAACCAAATGAGCAAGATACCACTAAGGAAAAAACTCCCTTGCCGGGCAGGCGAGCCTGGCGGGGTTACCCCAAAGACAGGTCTCAAGACTCCCCCGGCAGGCTTGCCGGGGATGCCAAGGGCGGACTACCCCGCCAAGGCGCCACCACTCCACCTCACAGCAACGCAAGTCACCTATCGGTGTGGTGTCAAGCCCCCGAGTGATTATGTGGCTGTTATTTGGCATGTGGCTCCAGAGAGAAAAGTGAACTCGTCCCGGCAAGTTCAGGAACAGATCAGAACAAAGAAGAGCAGGGCAGCAGAGACAATTCCAGAATCGCGGCAAGGAAGAAGGTGGTGCAGCGGCCAGTGTACTATGTCAATTCCCTACTGCAGGGGGATAGATCAAGGTACTCTAGCGTGCAAAAATTGATCTTTGGCCTCATCATGGCCTCAAGGAAACTGCGCCACTACTTCCAAGCCTACGAAATCATGGTTGTTACCCGCTTCCCCTTGCAACGCATACTGAGGAACCCTGAGGCCACTGGCAGAATAGTGGAGTGGGCTTTGGAGTTATCAAGCTTTGGTTTGAAGTTTGAGAGCACATCAACTATTCAGAGCAGAGCATTGGCGGAGTTTATTGCAGAATGGACACCAACTCCAGATGAATAGACGTCGGAGACAATTATTCCCGGCAGGGAAGTGCCCCAAGATTGGATCATGTACTTTGATGGTGCCTTCTCCCTACAAGTTGCGGGAGCTAGCGTGCTTCTCGTCGCACCCACTGGGAAGCACCTCAAGTATGTGGTTCAAATGCATTTCCCCCGGGAGAAGGCTACCGACAACACCGCATAATATGAAGGACTCCTTGCCGGGCTCAGGATCGCGACAGAACTGGGAATCAAGAAGTTGATCATTCATGGAGACTCACAACTTGTGGTGAGGCAAGTAAACAAGGATTATCAAAGTCCATTGATGGAGGCATACTTGGAGGAAGTGAGAAAGCTGGAGGAGCGCTTTGACTGATTGTAAATAGAGCACGTACCCCGTGCGGAAAACAGCATTGCTGATCATCTGTCAAAGTGCGCTGCGCAAAAGCTTCCTGTGGAACCAGGGACTTTTGTTCCCCACCTGACTCAGCCCTCCGTATCCTTGGCAACAATGGCCAGAAAGAGGAGAAAACTGGCCTCCGGTAAGCCTCTCCCGATAGAGCCTCCTGAAGCCCCGGCAGAGAGGTTGGCGGGAACAACTCCACTTCGCTTGGCAAGCAGCACCCTCCCGCTGAACTTCCAATTCTCGCGGTTGAGGCGTGCGCTCCCACGAACAAGGAGGTGCTGCTAATCCTTGTTGTCGATCCTCAGGATCCAACTTGGGCACGGCACATAGTCTGTTACCTCCAAACAGGAGAACTTCCCGAAGAGCAAGAAGAAGCTGAAAAAGTAGCCCGGAGGGCCAGTATGTATCAGTTCGTCGATGACATACTATACAGAAGGAGGCCCAACGGTGTGAAATTAAAGTGCATTTGCTGGGAAGAATGGAAGGAACTGCTGGCGGAGATACGCAAAGGCATGTGCGGCTCCCATATTGGATCAAGGGCCCTGGTCGGAAAGGCTTTTCGGCAAGGTTTTTACTGGTCCATGGCCCTCCAAGATGCAATTGAGCTAGTCACCAGATGTGAAGCCTGCCAGTTCCACTCCAAGAATATCCATCAACCTGCTCAAGCTCTCCAGATGATCCCTTTGTCATGGCCCTTTTCGGTCTAGGGGCTCGACATCTTGGGGCCCTTCCCCCATGCTACCGGGGGCTTTTAGTTCTTGTACGTCGCCATCGACAAGTTCACAAAGTGGCTGGAAGTGGAGCTCGTGAGGAAGGTGACCACACAGTCAGCTATCAAGTTCTTGAAAGGATTGGTGTGCCATTTCGGAGTACCCGCCAGAGTCATCACTGACAATGGCACCCAATTCACAAGCCGCGCCTTCATGCAATACGTTCATGCCCTCGGAAGCAAGGTCTCATTTGCCTCTGTTGCTCATCCCAGAAGCAGCGGACAAGCTGAGAGGGCGAACGCTGAAGTGCTGCGAGGACTCAAGACATGAACATTTGATAGGCTGCAGAAGTGTGGCAGGCGATGGATTAACGAGCTGCCGGTGGTTCTTTGGTGTGACGCCCCCAGCTCAATCATGCACTAATCATACACGCAAATGCACACGATCAAGCCAAAGGACTCACGGGAAGATATCACAACACAACTCTAAAACATACGTAAAGTCATACAAGCTTTATATTACAAGCCAGGGGCCTCGAGGGCTCGAATACATAAGCTTGCGTACAAGCGTCAGCGGAAGCATCAGATATCTGAGTACAAATGTTAAAGAAAACACAGATATGCCCTTAGAAGGCGGGGCAAAAGAAAACACTATGATCGAAAGGCGCAGGCCTCCTGCCTGGGACCCTCCGAACCTACTCCTGGTCGACGGCAAGCTCGAAGCAGTATCCACCCTCGGGGTAGTAGTAGTAGCGATCGTCGGCGAGGCAGCTGTCTCAGGGGCTCCGTCATCTGGTTGCATCAAAAGGGTATGGGGGAAAAAGAAAGCAAAGCAACCGTGAGTACTCATCCGAAGTACTCAGCAAGCAAGGATCTACACTACATATGCAACAGTATCAAAGAGAGGCTGTATATGTGCACTGGGCTATAGAAATGCTAGAATAGAGAGGAGGCCTAGTCCTATCGAAGACTAGCATCTTCAGAGGTCTTGCAGCATTAGAAGAGTGTAGATTAGTACAGCATAAGGTAGTAGTATCATTAAGTCTCAACCTCAGCCAGAGATCCTTTCTCGACTCCCTGCGAGAAAGCAATCCCAGAGCCATACAGTCATCAACCTCGTCCTGAGATCCCTTCTTGACTCCCTGCGAGAAGCAATCCCAGAGCCATAGTATCCAATTTAGTTGTATCGATCGGGATACAACTCCGAGTGTCTGTTACCAAGGATCCGGCTATGCATAGATTAGTTCTTGCCTGCAGGGGTGCACCAACTTACCCACCACGCTCGCTTAACTCCGGCCGGACACACTTCTGGGTCATGCTCGGCCTCGGCCAAACGACACACCGCAGCCCTACCTAGAGCTCAGCAGAGAGGTCCCCTCCGGTCTACATCCTAAGCGCAAGGGGGTCTTGGGCCATCGCCCCTCGCCCTCCGGGTCGTTGTGCACATGGCTCAGATCCAAGCACCACCTCTATCGTGAATGGCGCCAATCACTCCATGCCGCACTGCTGAACTGGATGTCTGACAGAGCTTTCGGCTGATGCATACGATGCAGAACGCCCATACTATGCCCACGTGATGGTTAGTGCTATCGGGCCAGAGGCCCACTCGAATCAAATATCCAAATCGTTAGTACCTTGGGGGTGCGGTAACAAGCAGAGACTCACGATCGATGTGACCCCGTCACCCCGTCTTGAGGACTTGCGGCAAGGGCCAAGAATGCCCGGGCACGCCTCGTATTCATCACTCGGGCACCATCCAGGTCAACCCGTCTTCACATCACACGCGGGTACCCCTCAGGGTCGACCCGCCTTCCAAGTAACAGGGTAAAGTCCAATTATCCGTGTGTCCATAACATCAAGGGAATCCGAGGTATCACCCTCGTTGGATTCCTACTCGATGTAACCGTCAAGGTGAACTCAGAGGAATCACCCTCGATGGGTTCACACTTGAGGTGTTGCACGACAGCGTCGTTATCGGAAGTGGTGAAGGAGGAATCACCCTCGATGACCACGATCGAAAAGCTACTCTACAGAGTTAACATCAGAAGTGCTACAAGAGGTTTCACCTTCGGCACTCGATAGTAACGCTGCAGTGTCGTTACAACTAAGGGGGGGTGATGTGCAGTGCCGGGGCCTGGTCTTCAATCCCGTTGGTCGGGTCTTCTGATAATCCAGCGGGGCAGTCGGGACTAGTGGGGTCATTGATAGGTCTCTACCCAGCCTATACTAGACAGTTTAGGATAAGCAGGTAAGGTTTCAAATGCAAGTTACAATAAACAGGCTATGCATCAGAATAGGTAAAGTAGTAGTAGCAGCATTTCTAATGCAAGCATGAGAGAGAAAGAATAGGCAATATCGGTATGCTCAAGGGGGGGTGCTTTCCTGGTTGCTCGGCGGCAGAGGCATGGTCGTCAATGGTGTCGTCGGTCTCCGGAGCTGCGTCGGTACCGGGAACTGCGTCGGGGTCTAACGAGAGAGAAGAGGGGGAGGAAACAGTATAAATACACAGCAAACATGAGCAACACAATGTACGACATGACAATATGCAGTGTCGGGTGTGTCCTAACGTATGGTTGCACGTCACCGAGGAAGGGGGAATCCATCCGGGAATGTTTTCCCGGTTCCGGACAATTGACAGACAGATGACCGGATGGGAACGGTTCCATGTTCGGATAGTTAGGGACACGTGACGGATGAACGGACCGCCTATTCGGCTTCGTCTCGAAATTATGAGCAACTTTCATGTACAAAGTTTTTCGATCTGAGCTACGGATTATTTTATATGATTTTTCAAAGTTTTATTGATTTTCTAGAATTTATTTAATTATTTAACTTTGAATTATCCAAAACAGTAAACGGTGACATCAGCATGATGAAAGGATGATCTCAGCAGTCAACTCTGGCTGACCAGAGTCAAACCTGACAGGTGGGTCCCACTGGGACCCACATGTCAGCCTCTGTAACTAATTAACAGGGTTAACTTAAACTAACTAACTTAATTAGATGGTGGACCCCACTGGTCAATGTCTAACTAACTAACTAATTAACATAATTAGTATTAACAGGTTAATTAACTTTTATCTATTTATTTTAAAACAATTAAAATGACTGGGCCCCACATGTCAGCGACACGGGCAGCCCAGTCAGCGGGCTGACCCGGTCAATGGGGCCAGTCGAGCCCATGGTCAGTGACAGAGCGGCGGGGCCCACCGGGGCCAGGTCAGCGCCGGCCGTCGGAGCTCTCCGGCGAGCCCCGAGCGGTGGTGGAACTCCGGCGAGCTCGAGTTTGAGCTGTGGGGCATGGTTTTGAGCGTGGCTGGGTGCCCTGGAACGGCCTCACCACGCCGCGTCCGATGGTGGGGAGCACGGCGGCGGGGGTGGCCAGAGTTGAGCAAAACGACGGCGGTGGCGGACGGCGGCTTCAGTGAACTACGGGGGCAGCGCTACGTCGTGCAAACGAGTGAGGAGATGAGCTGGGGATGCTCCGCGCGGCACGGCGAGCAAAATGGGCACGGGCATGGAAGCCCAATGGTCGTCGGAAGCATGCCGGCGACGAGCTCACGCGGTGGCGTGTTCGGGCGAGAAGGGGGGCGGCGCGTACGGTGCAGAGGAGAGCGTAAGGAGAGGGGGAGGAGGACGGGGTGCTCACGGCCGTTGCAGAGAAGGCCCCAGGACGGCTCGAGGTGCTCGGGGCGGCACGAATCGACGGCAAGCTCGCGGTAGCCGTAGAGGAAGGAGAAGGTCGACGCAGGTGAGGCAGGGGCTCCCAGCTCCGTCCAGCAGCGTGGGGAGACATAGCGGACGGTGACGGAGCAACCTGGCACGACGGCGAGGCGCAGAGGCTACGGTGGTCGCGAGCTCAACGGAGCGCGCCCATGGCTGCGCTCGGGTAGTGGTGGAGAGCAAGGGAGGGAGGGAGGGAGAGGAGCCAGAGGGATCAGGGAAGTGCGGAGCAGCGTCTTTATCCACGGCGTGCGCGGCGATGCGCTGTCGAGCGAGGGGAAGGGGGGCCTGGCTGCGCGCGCGCGCACGCGCTGTGTTCGACAGCGAGGGGGGGGATGAACAGCGCGAGGTGGGGGACGGCAGGCGGTGGGCTGGGCCGCCTGTGTTGACTAAGGCCCAGCCACTACGGGCCTTTTCTTTTTATTTTATTTTCTTCTCTGTTTTTCTTTTTAGCTCCTGTTTTGCAAATTGTTTAGCCCCAAATAGACTTTTGTAAAATAGGTGAACTAGCCACATTTTTATAGTGCAACTTCTAGCTCTGTTATAAAAAGGTTTGGGGGCAATTGAATTTTATTTGGATTTTAAATAAATGAAAATGGATTAAACACCTCTGTTTTGTTGCTGTTGGAGGCACATAATTAATTTAGTATATGTTGTTTATAATTTTAGAATTGTCTCTAGAATATTTACAATATTATGAACATTTTGGTTTTCAGATTTGAACAACTTTTGTTTCCACTTTTAGTTTGAATTTCCATTTGAATTTGAATTTGAAAAGAGATAGGATCCAAATGATGTTTAAGCACTATTGATCATGATGACATGGCATTATCAAATGTGGGATTACTGTGGCTAACCACTGGGGGTGTTACAAATCTCCTCCACTAATAAGAATTCTCGTCCCGAGAATTAAGAGGTAGAAGGGAAAAGTTCGGGGTATTCAGCACGGAGGCTATCCTCGCGTTCCCAAGTGGCTTCATCTTTAGTATGATTTGACCACTGAACTTTGAGAAACTTGGTAACCTTCTGACGGGTCCGACATTCAGCTTCATCGAGAATGCGGATCGGATGCTCCTTATAAGGAAGATCATCATGCAATTCGAGCATCTCGTGATCCACAGCTCGGTGCGGAGATTCCTTGAAGCATTTACGAAGTTGCGACACATGAAAGATGTCGTGGATATGAGAGAATTGCGGTGGCAACTCCAACTTATATGCCACCTGACCACGTCTTGCAACAATGCGGAAAGGACCAATGTAGCGTGGAGCTAACTTGCCCTTAATTCCAAAACGGTGAGTGCCCTTCATAGGAGTGACTCGCAAATAAGCTTGACCACCAGGTTGATAAGTCAAACCCCATCGTTTGTGATCATAATTGCTCTTCTGGCGGTCCTGAGCCGCCTTGAGATTCTCCCAGACAATACGAACTTGTTCTTTGGCATGTTAAATAATATCTGGACCCACGAGCGGTCGTTCCCCAGTTTCTGACCAATTCAGAGGGGTTCGACACTTACGTCCATAAAGTACTTTGAAGGGAGCCATTTTCAAGCTGGCTTGATAGCTGTTGTTATAAGAGAACTCGGCATACGGAAGAGATTCTTCCCACTTTTTGCCGAAAGAAATGACACAAGCTCGAAGCATGTCTTCAAGCACTTGATTGACTCGCTCAACTTGGCCTTGGGATTGGGGATGATAAGCTGAACTCCAGGTAATATGAGTTCCCATAGTTTCTTGGAAACTTTCCCAGAACTTGGAGGTGAAAAGACCGCCACGGTCCGAACTGATCTCCTTCGGAATGCCGTGGAGTGAAACAATTCTGGAGATATACAACTCTGCTAACTGACTAGCAGTGATAGTCTCTTTGACAGGCAGAAAGTGTGCGACTTTAGAAAGTTGGTCGACGACTACAAGAATAGCATCGTGACCCTTCTGTGACCTGGGAAGTCCTGTAATAAAACCCATCTGAACCTTATCCCATTTCCATAGAGGAATAGGAAGTGGTTGCAGAATTCCAGCAGGCTTCTGATGTTCTGCTTTAACGCGACGGCAAACATCACATTCAGCAACATAGCGAGCAATATCCTACTTCATTTTAGACCACCAGTACCTTTGACGGAGATCACGATACATCTTGGTGCTACCCGAATGAATAGACAGCGGTGTATCATGTGCCTCCTTCATGACCTTGTCAGTCATAAGCTCGAAGTGAGGTACCACAATGCGGTTTCTGAAATACAAGGTTCCATCTCCAGACAGCGAGAAATCCCTGTACTTTTCAAGGTGAAGATTTTTCTTCATCAGATCAATTTCAGCATCTTTAGCTTGCGCATTCTTAACAGCTTTCTCGAGATCTAGTTGTATCACAAGGTTATTAAGAGAATCCTGTGGAACAATACGCAGATTCATCTTGCACAGTTCTTCAAAAAGACGAGGTTGAGCTCGCCTAACCATGAGGTTGTCGCAATAGGACTTGCGGCTTAAGGCATCAGCCATTACATTAGCCTTGCCAAGGGTATAAGATATACCCAAATCATAGTCCGCAATAGCCTCCATCCATCTTTGCTGACGGAGGTTTAGAGATGGCTGAGTGAACAAGTACTTCAGACTTTTATGATCCGTGTATATCTCGCAACGATTACCGAGAAGGTAATGTCGCCACAACTGCAGTGCATAGATGACAGCAGCTAGTTCTAGATCATGTACCGGATAATTCTCTTCATGTGGGCGCAACTGACGAGAGCCATAGGCAATCACTTTTCGCTCTTGCATTAGGACACAGCCTAATCCTTCACGGGATGCGTCACAATAAATCATGAAGTCTTTGCGAGAATCTGGAGGAGCAAGTACTGGGGCAGATGTCAGCTTGTCTTCGAGTGTTTGAAAACTTTCTTGACATTTGTCTGTCCACTCAAACTTAACGCCCTTATGAAGCAGATCAGTCAAAGGCTTAGCAATTTTGGAAAAGTTCTCGACAAATCGACGGCAATAGCTTGCAAGGCCGAGAAAACTTCTCACTTGCTTGACGTTCTTCGGAGGAGTCTAGTCAAGAATAGCCTGAACCCGCTCCGGGTTAACAGCAATTCCATCCTTGGAAATCACATGACCAAGGTAGGTTACTTCAGAAAGCCAAAATTCACATTTGGAGTATTTGGCATACAACTGGTGTTTTCGAAGCCTTTCTAGTACAAGACGGAGGTGTTCAGCATGTTCTTCTTTATTCTTTGAATAGACCAGAATATCATCTAGATACACCACGACGAACTTGTCGAGGTAATCCATGAATATGTAATTCATCAGACGGGAGAATGTGGCTGGAGCATTTGTTAAGCCAAATGACATTACAGTGTACTCATAAGAACCATAGCGAGTAACAAATGCAGTCTTGGGAATATCCTCTTCACGAACTCGGATCTGGTGGTATCCCAATCTCAAATCAAGTTTAGAAAACACCGATGATCCAGCAAGTTGATCATACAAATCATTGATCCGGGGAAGCAGATATTTGTTCTGGATTGTGGCTTGGTTAATGGGCCGATAATCCTAAACCAATCGGTTAGTTCCATCCTTCTTCTTAACGAAGAGTGAAGGTGCTCCCCAAGCAGAGGAACTGGGGCGAATGAAACCCTTCTTAAGTGACTTGTCGATTTCCTCCTTAAGTTCAAGAAGGTGGTGCGGAGGCATCTTATAAGGACGCTTCGCAATAGGGGTAGTGCCAGGTTTCAAGTCGATGACAAACTCGACAGCTCTAGCAGGGGCTATTCCTGGAAGTTCTTCTGGAAAGACATCTTGAAAATCATGAACAACTGGAACGTTCTCGATGCCTTCAAGAGGGGAGGCGTTCAATGCATTCAGAACATAAATCTGAGCTTCGGCGTTCTGAACTGTTTGAGTTGAGTATCTGACTGTCTGGCCGGAAGGGTGTGTGATGCGGACTGATTCAGCGGCACAGTCAATCATAGCTTTATGAGGCTTCAACCAGTCCATACCCAGAATAATTTCTATGTTGGAGGTCTTGAGAGCAATGAGAGAAACGGGGAACATCAATCCTCCAATCACAATGTGGTTACCGTGGCTTACCATGGTAGTTTGCCAATTAGCCCCAGGTGACTGAATTACTAATGAAGTGGACATCTCCTCGAAAGGTATATCATGGCTTCGCGCAAAACTTTCGGACATGAAGGAGTGCGATGCTCCAGAATCAAAGAGGACTGAAGCTGGGATTGAATTCACTAGAAGGGTACCCATCACAATTTTGGGGTCTATCGAGCTTCTTCCATGTTGACTTGGTTGACATGAACAAGCTGATTAGCAGGTGGTATGGTTTCAACGTTCCTGGAAGGATGTTTTCGATGGCTCTTCCTGCAACCAACAGAAGGACGTGATGCGTGTTGAGGCTGACTCTGACGGCAGTTGATAGTACAGTGCCCTGGCTGTCCACACTGGTGGCACAGACCATCATTATGGGAAGAAACACCAACATTGGGCTGTCCACTTGCAATGTTCAGTTGTCTTGGTGGTGGAGGCAGACGAGGTGCAGCATAAGATGGCCTGGGTACAGGGGCAGGTCGGTGATGAACATTGTGCGGAATCCACACTCGACGTTTCTGAACAGGCTGGCCTGAGGATGAGCCAACATCACGAGTGCGCTTGAACGACTCCTGGTATTTAGCCAGACCAGTTTCAACTCGGTAGGCTTGGCTGACAAGCGTCGCAAAGTCCTCACAATCAATGACAACAAGTGCGAGCTGTATATCGGAACGCAGTCCTTCACGGAATTTCTCCTGCTTGCGGGCGTCAGTGTCGACGTCATCTTTAGCATAGTGGGATAATTCGAGAAATTTCCTCTGATATTCATCCACAGTCATTGTGCCCTATGAGAGTTTGCGGAACTCCTGCTTCTTCTAGTCGATCAAACCTGGAGGGATGTACCGTGCATGAAAAGCTTACTGAAATTCTTGCCAAGTGGTTATAGTCTCTGTAGGTAACATACCCTTGTGGCTTTCCCACCATTGAGCAGCTGGACCCTTTAAGTGGAATGTCGCAAAGGTGATGTAACTGTCAGGGGCAACATTAGCTGACTCCATCTCAAACAGAATGTCACGAAGCCAATCATCAGCATCCATAGGATTGGTGGGGTTGCGGAAAACTGATGGATTGAGGCGCACAAATTCTGGCAGAGTTATTGGAGCATTCTGTTGCTGAACATTCTGAGTTGGGAACTGAGCCAATACTCCGGTCATAAACTGACGGTTAAGCTCAAACTGCTGACGGTTGAGTTCAAACTGCTGCATCATTGTGGCAATATAAGGTGGAGGTGGGGGATCGTCAGCCATCCTGCCAAATTAACAGGGGAAGTTTAGCAAGAAAAACTGCGTGTGTATGGAATGATTCATGAATTAACACGTACAACAGAAGGAAGTGCAATAGATACTTCATCATATTCGCACCAGACATTCAAAGCCACACATAGCCTCGGTTAGAATCCGGCATTATGACAGCTGAAAGGGGAAGGCTAGACAACTAGGCGGCGCGCAGGCACGCGGTAAGGAAGTACACAACGAGACATAGCAAAGGCTACGTCAACGTCGGAGGAAACTGTTGGAGCGAGGAATCTGCAAGTGACAACACTGGGTGCCCTCAATAAAAGGATCCTGTAAGCAGGACCTGGCCCACAATCTTGGAGCAAGGGGGATATTTTTTTTTGAACTCCGGGTGGATGTGATCACGAGAACCTAATGTTGGCGTTAGTAAAAAATTTAACCCGAATAGAAGAGAGAGCAGAGTCCCAGAGTATAGATGAGAAATAAAAAGATCCTAATACCACCCAATTGGCGACGTGGGCCCGTAAGCCACACAGCCAAGTTAGTAAAACATGTTTGGACCACTAGACTCAACTTCGGCCAAGGAGTTGGAAAGGGGGGTTCCTACAGTCAGTCGGCTCTGATACCAACTTGTCCAGTAGCGCGGGGAGACATAGCGAACGGTGACAGAGCAACCTAGCATGGCGGCGAGGCGCAGAGGCTATGGTGGCCGCGAGCTCAATGGAGCGCACCCATGGCTGCGCTCGGGTAGTGGTGGAGAGCAAGGGAGGAAGGGAGGGAGAGGAGCCAGAGGGGTCAGGGAAGTGCGGAGCGGCGTCCTTATCCACGGCGTGCGCGGCGACGCGCTGTCGAGCGAGGGGAAGGGGGGCCTGGCTGCGCGCGCACGCGCATGCGCTGTGTTCAACAGCGAGGGGGGATGAACAACGCGAGGTGGGGGACGGCAGGCGGTGGGCTGGGCCGCCTGTGTTGACTAAGGCCCAGCCACTGCGGGCCTTTTCTTTTTATTTTATTTTCTTCTCTGTTTTTCTTTTTAGCTCCTGTTTTGCAAATTGTTTAGCCCCAAATAGACTTTTGTAAAATAGGTGAACTAGCCACATTTTTATAGTGCAACTTCTAGCTCTGTTATAAAAAGGTTTGGGGGCAATTGAATTTTATTTGGATTTTAAATAAATGAAAATGGATTAAACACCTCTGTTTTGTTGCTGTTGGAGGCACATAATTAATTTAGTATATGTTGTTTATAATTTTAGAATTGTCTCTGGAATATTTACAATATTATGAACATTTTGGTTTTCAGATTTGAACAACTTTTGTTTCCACTTTTAGTTTGAATTTCCATTTGAATTTGAAAAGAGATAGGATCCAAATGATGTTTAAGCACTATTGATCATGATGACATGGCATTATCAAATGTGGGATTACTGTGGCTAACCACTTGGGGTGTTACATTTGGTCCCTCCGTACGACACCAAATCGAGCTACCGGCCAGACTCCCTTCTCCCTGGTCTATGGGGCAGAAGCAGTGATCCCCACGGAACTCATATACAGATCACCTCGAGTACTTGCCTACGATAAAGTAGCGCAAGAACAGCACCGGCGTGACAATGATGTGCTACTTGAGGAGAACCGTCTCCGGGCTGCTACGCGTGCTGCACGCTACCAGCAAGACCTACGTTGCTATCACAACCGCAGGGTTCATGCCCGGAGATTTGAGGAAGGCGACCTTGTCCTTAGGCGTGTTCAGTCCGCCAAGGGTGCAAACAAGTTGACGCCAAAGTGGGAAGGCCCTTACCGGGTAGTACGAGTCACCAGACCCGACGCAGTCCGTCTGGAGACCGGAGATGGCATTCAATTGCAAAACTCATGGAACATTGAGCATCTCCGTAAGTTCTACCCGTAAGGCGCGGCTGTCTGGCCCTGCCCGGCAGCCACCCTTTTGTGCAAGCCTTGCCGATGTTGCATGTAACCCTTTGTACAAAGCCAGGCGTAGACCCTGAGCAACAGATGAATAAACAAAGCGTTGGGGGCCCCTAAAACTTGCATGCATGCATAAGCATAGCATGATCATGTAGATCAGGGCACATGTAGCATTGTTTTCCTCTGCACTAAGCTGCAGGGTTCTTGCCATGGACTTGGTCCCGAAGAGAAGAAATGAAGGCAAGCCTACATATCTGTCCCCGACAAACCAAGCAGATAAGTTATTTCTTATCCATGCATGTTCTGTAAGGTGAAAACTTGTGCATATGAAAACCTCGTCACCTTCGAAGCATGGGTGCTCCTGTCCTGCGTCCCGAACGTTGCTTCGGTCAAGGTGGTTGTAGTGGCCTTTGATGGAGGGGGTTCGACGAGGAGCTGTTCCCTTTCCATGGTTTTGTGCCCGGCAGGCCAAGCCCCGCGGCAACAAACGAAAGGCACCAGCAAGATAGCTTGCCGGAGAAAACTTGTTTACTTAAACGTATAGAGGCATCTCGCCTCTGCATGGACATGACACATGCACAAGTACCCGGCAAAGCTTGTCTTTTTCATTAATATGCGATTAGCAAGTACAGATCTTATAGGACACAAACATGGATAAAGCAGATTACATATTTTAGACTAAAGTTTGGCAAATGCCTACATATTTTAGACTGAAAAAAGATAAGTGCCCCGTAATCCCTTTATTGTCCCTCTCCTTCTAGGAACTACAATGGGAGGTCAAGAGGGCAAAAGGGGTGCCTGAGCAGAAGCCTAGCCCGATCCCATCAGGGTTGCCGGGCGCAGCCTGACAAGATCGGGAATGGCGAGGCTACGAAGGAGAGGGTCGGAGGGAGCAGCTCGGCGGTGCCCTGGCAACCACCCCCAGGGCCAGCAAGAAGCCCTAGAACAAGCGCCGTCGGGGAGAGCCGCCGGAGCTCAGCTGGAAGACTGCTGGAGGCGAAGGCACCAAGAGGGCGACCCCCTCCTCGGCAACCGTCCTGAAGAGGCCGGTGATGATGGTGCCGGGGAGGGAGGGGAAGAGTGGAAAGACGAGGCAGCGGGCCGGCGGTACGAGACGAAGGCGTCGGTGCCATCGTACTCCGACCTGACGGCCTACCACCCGCCTTCTCCGTCATCCCTCATTTTTTCCTCATCACCACCGCTCCAGGAGGACGCCGGCCCCTCAGCCCGTCGCCTCCCCCGGGGAAACCGCAGACGACGGCGATGTCCGAGGCGCGCGAAGAGCACTGCTCCCCACCTTGGCGGGCAAGAAGGCGCCGCCGTCTTCAATGTCAACCCCAACTCCACTGGAAGGAGCAGTGCTGGGATCACCAAGGATCCCGAGAACTGCACCCCAGACAGGCGCCGGAAGCCCCAGGAGCCTCGTCGTCGGGATGACGAACCTCGGTGACCTGCGGCCAGGACAAGCACTCCCATCAGGCGGCCGACTCGTGTGGGGAAGACGGGCACTTCACCATTTTGGAGAAGTGTAACGCCTCCCACACTGTGGGCGGTTCGGCACCCACACCTTCCACCACCGCATCTCCTACGGCCCCGGACCAGACTCACTCCCCGAGCATCAGCATGAGCGTTCGGCATCATCGACACCGAGCTAGAGCCCGGGGCCTGACCCCTGTCTCTCCCCCTCAACATAACAAAGGAGAAAGCAAGGAATGAAAGAGGGGAGGTGCGTGGATGGACACTTCTGCTCCTTCTCACACCCCTTCTTTATAGGCGGATTGGGGCTGGGGGCTGATCCCTCACCCCCACCCCAGAGGGGTTCTTTCTGATCTGACCCGTCTAAACTACCACCGACGGCCGGATTCGATTGTCGTCCCCTTACACCAACCCAAGAATACCGGGCCCCTGCCATGACGCTCTCTCCCGCACCATGCACCTCCATTACCTACCCCACTCAATGCATGCGGCATACGTGGCAAAGAATAAGGGCGTGGTGGGATGAGTGTAACACCCCAAAAATCGGGTTATCGATTTTTGTGCTGTTATTCCTTCCTAGCTTTTCTCTCCCGAATTTTTCCTCTGGAATCTGGTAAGTGACCAGGTGAATCCAGACAATCCTCAGCCCCTCAGTGCATTTCCATGCTCTTGTGCCAGTCGAGTTCCCGTTAGTAAACCTCGAACCTCACTGAAACCCTAGTTCCAAAACATCGGAACTAAAAATCCTGCCTTTGTGGTTACAAAGGAACTATCATTTTTCTTGCTCAGTTGATCCTCCCAAAATTTTCGGAGATCCTCCTTCACCCATAAACCCTAGATGTGCAAAAATATTGCCAAGTTATATGCAATATTTTTCATCTAGAATTAATTCCTTTTTCTGCCTTTTGGAGGAATTAAATCCAGGAAAATATCTATCCAACTCCAAAGTTCATGAAAACTTGTGGATATGTTCTTTATGATCATATTGAGCTCTCATAAAAATATTGGCCATAATTAAATAAGGGAAATTGCATTTTCCTATTTAAAGCCAATACATCAATTTGGGGCATTTCCAAAGGAACTACCATTTTGGTAGTTAGGAAAAATCCCAAATAATTTGTGGAGCTTGTCCTATCCATATATTCACCATTTCCATCAATAACTCAAGTTCCACCAATTAAATTTTGAGCACAACACCACTTTGCAAATTTTGTCCAGATGTTCAGTTTGCAAAGGAAGTGCTTGAACCCTTGCTCTAATTGAGCTGAAAATTTTCATGGTGATTCACATTGCTAAATCACTCATGAAAACCAAAAACCAGCTCAATCCATCCATTCATTCATCCACAACAATTTTCTGAAGTTTCTGTCCAAACTGAAGCTTTGTGAAGGAAGTACCATATAGGCATCTCCAAATGAGCTGAAACTTTTCCAGTACCTTCATATGTTCAAATAACCTCCCTCCACAAAAACTCAGCTCATTTTATCAAGCCAGATGAGTGCTACTTTAAGATTCATTTTCTGGACCAGATTTAGCATTTCAAAGGAACTGCATTCAAATCTTGTCCAAATGCCTTCAAAATTTGCAAGAAGATGGTCCTTCCAATCCCATTTCACCTTGACAAAGTTTCAACCCCCCCACCCTCATCCATTTCTCCTCTAGAGTTCAGTAAAGGTTGCTGCTAAACTCTGTTTCTGCAAGGTTCACTCATCCTAGGGCCATCTAGGTGGTTCCAGCCACTTGCCTCATATATTTGAGCAGTGCT
Organism: Thinopyrum elongatum; assembly: GCA_011799875.1. Taxonomy (NCBI): domain Eukaryota; kingdom Viridiplantae; phylum Streptophyta; class Magnoliopsida; order Poales; family Poaceae; genus Thinopyrum; species Thinopyrum elongatum. The sequence goes on from CM022299.1 coordinate 539,593,146, forward strand.
GCATCCAGTTGACAAGGTGGTGGGTCAAGTAGGGCACCAGTGCACATTTTGGCGTGGTGACCACGCGGACGGCAGGCAGAAGCACGCGCTCTGCACTCTGTCAGCTCTGTCCGGTCATCTCCGGCCAGCTTCAGCTCATCTGGGCATGTCCTACGGCCTCGCAGCACCCACGTAGCCCCTCTCCAGCAGTTTCCCCCTCCGGATTCTTCCTCGTTGAGTCGCGACAAGCTCCGCCGCAATCCTGCCCGTGACCCTCGAGATGTCATCAACTTCTCTGGCTGTTTCCTCCCCGAGTCGTCCCCTCCCCCTGTTGCTCGTCAGGTCGGCAGTGCCGCGACACCCACAAAGCTCCAGCCACATCGCCCGCAACCTCCAGAATGTCGGCCAGCTCGGCGGGGCGGTCGAGCATATCCGAGCACCTCGGCTGGCTATATATAGCCATGCCCCGAGCCTCCGAGCCCTCACATCACTTCCCTCTCCCTCCCTGAAGCGCCCCGACCTCTCAACTGAGCCAGAGAAGCTCTCCTCGAGCCCCACCATCGCCATGGCAGCCGCCTCGGGTCCTGCTCGATTCCAGTGATGCCGCGCCCCCCCTCCAGTTCTCCACCACCTATGCCTTCCCCAGGGTCTGGCGAGCCTCCCCATGGCCTCGGCCCTGCTTCTCCACCACCGTAGCACCCTGCTCGTCGGCGGCCGAAGCCCCTCTCCGCCGCGGGCAATGCTGCTCCATCTCCAGAGTTCCTCGCCGGCAACAGAGACCACCACGAGATGCGCCCCGTTCCCCTGAGAAGATCGGTGGGTCGCCCGTCCCGTATGGTGGCCGGATGCGCTGGCGGTCGCCGTCGGGGTGAGCCCGCTCCCTCGGCCAGACGCGCGTCCAGCGCGAGGTTGAGGAAAGCCAGGGCCGGGTGGGCCCCACTCCGCGCGACCCCACCTGTCGACGAGACGAGGAGCGCCACGTCAGATAAGTGGAGGCGCCTCGGCCTCTTTGCGTTTTCTGTACTCTAAAGGCGTATTGCCTGATATGCGCTTCCTCTGTACCAAAAACGTATTCTGAAGTTTGCGCTTTCTCTTTTTCAGCCCCGCCCGCCAAAATGCTTATTTTGTGAACGTTCACTGTTTAAGCCCCTTTTCTGCCTAAAAAGTGAACGGCCACAACTTTGCAACCGTAACTCCGATTGAGGTAAATCCAACGCCCACATCTTCGTCTCGTCGAGCCCGTTCCGATGAGGTCACTTTCATAATGCTGGCACATTTTGAAAATGACCATTTTGCCCTTGCCCTCTATCAGCCCCCTCCGAGAGAGAACGATTCCCGGCGATTCTTCCGCGGCTTCACCGCACTTCTACCCGGCGTATTCCTTCACCCCCAGGCAAGCCAACCTCTTCCATGAGCTCCGGACTTGCGTGATGACTTTGCTTGCACCCTGTGTGTTCATTGTAGTACATCTGTACCACCTGTTAGTCTGCACTAGCATATACCTGTTATGTCATCTGTATTAGATGTTAGCATTACTTCTCATCTAATATCATGACTGGTTGTCATGCCACATCTTGCCATGCTAGTAACCATATTTTGAATACCGTTATTATGTTAGTGCCATGATTTGATCTCGTGCCATGCTTGTCAACGTTGTTATGACTCTGCTATGATGTTGTTAAGTGGCTGTTCACACTCATAATTATTGAGGTAATGATGCAATGATGGAGATGCAAATTGAATAAACTAAGCTTAGCCGGTTGATCTAGAGTCACCTGTCTGGGCTTATTCGTGCAGCCACATTTGCCGGTATGGGACGGCCTTGACTTGGTCTGACTTCGTACTCTTTCATCGGTACTACCAACTAGGGAAGGTTATGCGTGCGCGCTGCCCTGATCAGGTAGGCGGCGATAACCTTGTGAGCCCAGTTGTATGTTTAGCCCGGGAGTCCCCGTTTGGGACAGTTTAGTTTGGCCACGACGGTGGCAGGTGTCACGAGGTGACAAGGGGCCACCCAGGGCTTGACTCCGGGGGAGGATGATTGCCGGTAGTACGATGGGAGAGTCACGGGCCAGGCAAGTTTCGTTGGAGCAACGCTGGTCCACCCGAATGGGATCACGAGGTCAGTGCTCCATAGGGTGGGTAAAGTGCGCAACCTCTGTAGAGTGTAAAATCTATTCGAATAGCCGCGTCCACGGTATTGGACAGCCCGTCCAGACCTCACTAGGTGATCAACCGTAAGGATGATAATAATGGTGGAAGAACCTGTCCTGTATAGACATCAGATGTTGTCAGGAATATGGTATAATAGCCATGGGATGGCTATGAAGAGATGGTCAGATGACCAAGAGACTTGGATATGGATCAGGTTCAGATTGGATCATGAGATTATTCGGAATATGGATGATTTACTTGATATATGCTTTATTTTACTGTACTCTACTTCAGTAGTTATCTTGCTGGATAACCCTATTATGTCATGATGACCATTGCTGATAGATATTTAATCATGCTAGATAATTTTGCTATGACATGATAATTAATAATGCTAGATAAGTATGCTATGCCATGCTTGATACATGTTTCCCTGTTAATTCCATGCCATGTTTAGAATAAATTCTTGCATAGCATAGGGCTTGCTTTGTCATCTGCTTGTTTGGATGCTATGTATTTGGTTGTCTTGCGAGTACATTCAAAGTACTCACCTGGCCTTGCACGTGGCCAGTTGCAGGAGAAGATCCGTCATGCTAGATCGTAACCCAGCCAGTCCTGTGAGTTATGGAGCCCAGCTAGAGATGTTGTTGCCGCTGAACCAAGACCTTCGCTGCCATTTTAGTTAGCCTTGGAGCTATGTAATATTGTTGTAAGCAATAGTATTGTAATACTCCATTCCATTTAATAAAGCCCTTTTGTGCCTGGAATTGCTGTATCATGTCTTTGACGTGCGCCAGGTCTTATCCTGGGGCTGGCGTGCGTTGGCCCTCTATCGGGGTGCCACAATGAGTGAATTGGCAGTTACTCCCCCGTGTGTTAAAGTCATTCACGGGCTATTACAGAGATGGCCCCACTACAATTGGCATCACGCGATGAGCAGAAAAATCCGAAACTGACTCAAGCACAGGTTAATGAAGAAGCAAAGAAGATCTCGAAGGGTGAGCTACCACAACCCCCTCGCCTGTGTACTAGACAGGGCCTACCCCGACGATGCTCGGCAGCACGTTCGGGCTAGGCTCGGGGGCTCCTGTCGGTGCAACAAACCCCAGGCGTGTGTTGCCTGGACTATACACAGGCTCAAGAGCAAGGTTGCAACATCCAAGACAAGACCAAGCTGAAGAGATAGCTCTTTGAGAAATCAAAGGGCGGATCAAGAAGACCAAGACCAACCAAATGAGCAAGATACCACTAAGGAAAAACCTCCCTTGCCGGGCAGGCGAGCCTGGCAGGATTGAGGTTACCCCAAAGACAAGTCTCAAGACTCCCCCGGCAGGCTTACCGGGGACGCCAAGGGCAGACTACCCCGCCAAGGCACCAACGCTCCACCTCACAGCAACGCAAGTCACCTATCGGTGCGATGTCGAGCCCCCAAGTGATTATGTGGCTGTTATTTGGCACGTGGCACCCATTTTCGAGGAAGATCACCCCTAAATGACACCCGTCTAGGAGACGTGCCACGCAGACAGGCGATAAGGTGGCTGAATGGCGCGGCAAGGCTGCCGGGCTACACCTACGATGTGACACTAAGCGGTGCATTTAATGCACCTTGTCCTGTCTGCAGAGTTAGGTATGATAGTACTGTGGCTATCTAATCGCTGGATAATGACCGTTTTGCCATTGTGGTAACCCCTTGACCTATAAAAGGAGGGCCGTGGCTACCTTAGAGAGGATTCGGACACCTGTACACTCATACGCGCGTAGCTGCTCTAGTCCCAAGGCGACCTTGCCGGGCTAGAGTGTTGCGTCTCCACCACGGTCCTTCCATCAATCCACCAAAGCAGGAGTAGGGTTTTACACCTCGCGGCGGCCTGAACCTGGGTAAAAACTGCTTGTGTCATCCCTGATGTGCTGCTCTATGCTCTCTGCTCTTTGTACAATGTGCTCTTCCCCCTTGCCAAACCACAAGGGGCCGATGGTCCTATAGGTAGCCGTGTTATACCACGACAGTATCGTTGCCATTAAGGATAAAAATATGGGGTCTATTCCTACATGAATAGATCTTGTCTACATCATGTCATTGTTCTTATTGCATTACTCTATTTTTTCATGAACTTAATACACTAGATGCATGCTGGATAGCGTTCGATGTGTGGAGTAATAGTAGTAGATGCAGAATCATTTCGGTCTACAAATCTTGGACGTGATGCCTATATACATGATCATTGCCTTGGATATCGTCATAATTATTTGTTGTCCAATCAATTGCCCAACAGTAATTTGTTTACCCACCGTATACTACTTTCTTGAGAGAAGCCTCTAGTGAAATCTATGGCCCTTGGGTCTATTTCCTATCATATTATTTTTAGATCTATTAATCCAAAAATCCAAAAATCCAAAAATACCTTGATGCACTTTTTCTTTCTTTATTTTATTTTATGCTTTTGTTAGATCTATTCAACCAATCTCATACAATTTAATCTATCTCAATACCGAGGAGGGATTGACAACCCCTCTTACGCGTTGGGTTGCAAGTATTTGTTGTTTGTGTGCAGGTACTATTTACATAGTTTGGGTGGATCCTCCTACTGGATTGATAACCTTGGTTTCATAACTGAGGGAAATACTTACCATTGCTGTGCTGCATCATCCTATCCTCTTCGGGGAAATACCAACGCAGATACAAGCAATCAGTGCCCGGCCGAGGGCATTTTTGTCATTTCACATGGTTGGAAAAAGGCCCAATAGCGACAGGGGTGAGCAGCGGCTGGAACCCTAGTCGTTCCCCTCCCCCTGCCTACTCTCCTGTCTTCCACGCCCCCTCCCATGAAAACCCAAGACGCTGCCGCCGCTATTCCTCCCGCCCCCCCCCCCCCCACCCACCCACCCCCCCCACACCCGGTGCTCCGTCTCCTCTCCTCCCCTCCTGTCGCCCACCTGCCTGGCCTCTTTTCCTCTTCGTCGAGGAGGGTGCAACACCGTTGTGCCTCTCTTCATCCTTATCCGCCTCTCCCCTAGGAGGAGACTAAAGGCCGCCAGTCGCATTGCTGACCCGCAGAGAGGCTGTCGGGGCCGGGACACGATATCCCAGAAATTAACCCCTCGTGTCATCACCAGCCCAGGATTACTGTTACTGGTGGACACGTCCTTGTTACAGATTACCAAGCAATTACAAGAATTGGATACAAGACCATAAAGGTCTAATGATACAATAGTGACTCCGGTGGTGGATGACGGAAACGACTCGTGGTTCTCCAACGTCGATGGGCTCCATTCCCACAGGAACGGCTGACCTGGATAACTCCTATCCGCGTGGCTGCCATCCTAGGCTCCACACGGATGTCGCTGTGGTACTCCTCAAAGAAATCCTGACCTGGCCAAGTAAATAGCCAGGGACAAGCCTATGAGTACATTTGAATGTACTCGCAAACATCATGAACAAAAGATATACCGACTGCAACAATTAAATTATATGATCATGATGAACCACACTATATGCGTATGCTCATGATGGACTTAATGCCTACTGACAGGAATTAAATCATGGCATGATAAAATATTAGCATGTACAAATAAATGAATATATGAGAATGTTAGTGATAAACAAGGAAAGTTAAAGGAAAATAAAATAAAAAAAATTGTCGATCGGATGTCTAAAGTGACACCACGGTAGGTCTTGAAGAGAAATGCCAAACGGGTGTCTAAAAGAGAAATCGGACGAGACAGGACCATCCGAGAACTCAGGCAACGCCACGAGAGGTCTTGAAAAGAAATGCCAGTCGAGTGTCAAGTGACGCCACGGTCAGACTTGAAGAGAAATGCCAATCGGGTGTCCACAAGAGTAGTAGCGGGATAAATCGCCTATTAACTCGAGAGACGCCACGAGAGGTCTTGAAAATAAAGTTGAGTGCCCGGGGTAGACTAACCAGCCCCTGATACACTCAGGAAATTCAAAATAAGAGAAACGGGCTAGTCCTCAATAATATGCATAACCATAATAATATTAACATGCATAAAATATTCATGGTAGCATCAGGGTGACAACAATTATCTTGCAAAATAATTCAGGCTCAATTTAATTATTTTCCTCCGAAGACCGACACTAAGACCGACACTTGACCAACCCAGACTGTAGCCCTTAACCGCGGACACGGCTATTCGAATAGGTTTAAACTCTGCAGAGGGTGTGCTCTTTACCCACAAGTAAAGGATTTCTTTAGTCAGTACCGTGACACTGACTAATTCCCATTACGGTCTTTGGGTTGAAAACACACCTGACTAGCACACACCAGATTATCTTTCCGGATGCCAGGAATCACCCAAAGCATCGTTCAAGAAAAACTTTAAGATGGAGAGACCAACGTCCTGCATGGGATCACTATTAATACGCGCGGATTACAAGGGGTGCCCCCCTCTCAGTCACAACTGGAAACACCCATGCCCCCTGACCCGATGACAGGATTTAGTCCACCAACATGGAAACCCTCATCGTAGCCCTCTATGTGGTGTGTGCATGGAAAGGGGTTAACAACTTACTGAACCATACCCCACCTGTGGCAGGGACAAGTGGTAGCACGAATCAAGTATGGGGGTTACCAAAACAAGACTTGATCTATGGTCGACTCAGGAGGTACAAGTTTTCCTGCAGTGGTTAGCACAACAAAGTATTCTTTCAACAGCAATACCAAACAGGGCCACAACCCTTGCATGCTCCAACAAGCATAACAAACAAGGCATGATCACGCTCCAACGTGATCACCCTTCTGCCGTTAATGGTATTTCTCTTATGCCTGCTCCTGCAGGTTAGTCATGATGAGTACACGATGCACGGTACGATGAAACATGCCAACACTACATGCATGCAAATTTTTATTTGAATTCAACAGAAGCATGGTTCAATTATTCCTGCAACCAAACAACTATGCAATCACCATATCATGTGTTCAAGATGCTTGCCTTTAGTATGCAGAGATGTTGGTTGCACTCAAAAAGTTTGAAAACTTTATCTTCCCTCCATTTCCTATTTTCAAAAATATTTGAATTACCACATATAGCAAAAACAGTGCCAAAAATTGTTTCAAATATTTTTGAAATAAATACTAAAATAAACTAGAGACAAAATAAGGAATATCAGAATAAGAATCATATCATTTGGAGTTGGTATGAATTACTTATGGAATTTCTAAGCTGACTTAAATGATTAAATGGACTATTTAATTGATCCAGCAGAAACTAGGCATAATAAAAATGTTCACCCTAGCTAGTTTGATAGAGCATGATTTTAGAAGCATGTATAAATTTGAATCATCCAGTTTGGATTTGAAATGAGTTCTGAGGAATTACTTGAAAAACACTGGAAAAGAAAAAAAATGAGCAGGGGTGCGCCCTGAGCGCTATTTAACTGCCTGGTGCTACTGGGCCGGCCTGGTCGATCAGCAGCGCGGGACGGGTGGCCGACGTCGATGGCGAACTTTTGGGATTACGCCTTCCGCGCGTGAAGACGGCCTCAGCGGAACCCGTGTCCACTTACGGACGGCACGGGTCACTAATAGTGGGCCCGCCTAGCCCACTGGTCAGGTTTGACCGGTCAGCTGTGCGCGCATGTCCTCCCGTGGTAGAGTAGGGGCGGCGCTCCAGCGAATGGCGCCGGCGATTGGAGGCGCGGCTTTGGGAGGTGAGTACACCGCCGAGCTCAGGAACTTGTGGCGAACCCGACGAGATATGACACGGTCCCCGGGGCCCACCTATTCATCGGCGATGAGCTCTCTAGCGGAACTCCGGTGACGGCGATTTGGGCGTTTCGGCTGTGGTGGTTCCCGAGCTAAATTGAGGATGGGGATGGATCGGCAATTGCTTCCAGAGGCTAGTGATGAAAGATTTGGGGTGGGGGAGGCACTGGAGAGGTGGGAGTTATCGACGAAGGAGTAGCGGCAGTAGCTACCGGAGGCGAGGATGACGGCCATTTCCGGTCACGTGGCTGCTCGAGGAAGTACAGAGAGGTGGAGGGAGATGTACTGACAACGAGGGGAAGCTTGAGGAGGGTTTTATAGTGCGGGTGAGGCGGTTCGGTGGCTTCCCGAAGAAGACACGGCGGCGGCGGCGATTCATGGCGCCGTTTGGGTGGTTGGGGGCGGTGGCGATGGTCAGCGAGACCGGTGAGGTCGGTGGAGGGGCGGTGGTCAGTAGTTAAGAAGGGGGTGAGCTGGAGGGGACGGGCGGCTCGGGTGGTGCCGTGCCCGAGTAGGTTTCGGTGGCGGCGGCGCTGGACGGTGCTAGGCGGCGCTAGAGGACGAGGAGAGGTGTCGGCAAGCGTTGGGATGGACTGGGTGATCCAGCGGTGGACTCGGGTGAGAGGGGAAGGCAGCAGAGACGCGGCGCCAGAGCGATGTCGCGGCCTGCATTAGTCACACGCTGGTCGTGCTCTGCGCACGCACACCACATGCTCGAACAAATGCCCATGGCATCTACAGGGACCCAAACGAGCCAAAACTTAACAGGATGATGTTTCATGGAATGGGAGGAGTGGTTGACATGCTGGTTTGGCCAGGAGAGCAAGTTTCTAATGTAGTTGAGCAAGAGGCCAAATTTCTGCCATGCCCACAGAGTGTTTGACAGAATGCTAAGGTGGTCTAGAAGGATTTGTTGGATATGAAAATTGGCAGGGGAATGTATCTTTGGATGGTGGAGAGGGTGGTGGGGTTGGCTGGGCAAAATACAAAACTTGCTAGTGCAAGTTTTAGGAAAATTCATTACTAGACAGGAAATTAAGAGGAATATTTTGTGAACTAAAAAGATTCCAATGGAGCTAAAATTTTGGACTTAAGGGTTTTATTGGAAGGACTATAAGTGGGAATAATTTTAGAATTTTTGGAGCAAGGAAAATAGAGGTTGTAGTAGAAACTCAAATTCAGGACAGAATTGAGGAGAGGTTGTTTCACTCAAAATTTTCAAAACACCAAGTAGGGTTTTTTTGCATAAAAGTGATATATAGGCATCACATGACCTCTCATAATTTTTGTGGGATTTTAAAACAATTATTTAAAGTGGTTACAGTGCAACAGAGGCATTTAAAATATTGAAATAGCTGTTAAAAGAATTGTTTAGAGGCAAATTTTATTCTGAAAAATAATTCTTACCGTTATTAAACTATAATTGAAATGTTTTAAGAGAACTACCAAAGCCACAATATTATTTCCAAAAATTTCTATATGGAGGGAAGAATTTGAAAAACAGAGGGCAGAAAATACTCCGAAAATAATAAAGGACTTGACATATTTCAAAATTTTATTTTCTGGCCAAATTTTAATTAATAAAATCATGGTTGAATTTTTGGGGTGTGATAGAGGCACTGGTGGGAGTCTCCGTGGTTGCTGGCGGACGCCACCACCACTACCGAAGCCGCCGGCGCCACCGCCCCACAACACAGGTTTGTATGTCTCATGCTCACCCCCCGCTTCTCTTGCCTCACTGATTTTTTCTTCCTTGCAATCGATATTCATTGGTGCCGCGCTCCCCCTGCTAACCACCCATTCTGAAATTCCTTAGTTGTAGAGGCTGCATCATACTAACAGGAGCAATTATCATGGAATTATGCAGAGAGAGAGAGAGAGAGAGCCATTTGGAGTGATTGTTCATGATGTGAGGTTGATATACATGCAAGGCCCTGTACGTTGGCCAGGTGAACAACTACTAAATCCATGCCATTCCATATTTCCATTGATACAAATATCTTAAACCTTGGCAATATTCCTTCAAATAATGATGCACTAAAATGTATGGGACATGCATATGTCCATTGCAGGTGAACTGGAGCTTCCACTGTCAACGCTGCTTGTGTAAAATATAGACATAGCTTTTCAGGCAATTCTGCTTTGTTATGGAGAGGAAAAGTAATTATTTTGGTGTGGTTAATCAATTGTTTTGAGAATGAAAACTGTAAATCTTGCATAAGATGTTATCGGTCACATGAACACTTATTCTCTTTATGCTTACTGTTTTACAGATGTTGAGGTTTGACCCTGAATGCTTTGGTCTAGGTAGCTAGAGATTGTTATGCCGGTGGTGACAGTGAGCAGCATTGGTGAACAAGGTTTCAATGGTTGTGCAAGACGTGTTGCAGGTGTGCTCCAATCCTCCCCATCTCTCTTACATGCTTCACATGTTTCACAAGCAATTTAAGAACTGATAACTGCATTAGTTACTTAATCCATACATGAACCGAGCTGTTTTATTGTAAGCTCTATGCAGAACTTCCCGGGCAGATAATCGTGTAGTTAATGTTTTATGCCATATATATCTAGATAGGTGAATTCTCATGGGTTGGTCCAGATATCTAAATAGGATTGTGCCAGCCCCAGCCTAGAGCTTTTTCACCGAGGCCATAATTTCATCTCCACCTGTTAGTCCTCTTGTGAGCGCTCGGATTGGTTGGCGTCGATCTTTTGCGGTATTCTTTGATCAACTCTGTTTGGGGTTTCCTTCTACCAAATCAGGGGTCATTCCAGTTTGTTTTGTTCTTGTCTCTTTTTCTGTCATAAATTCTTCACCTATTCAAGAAGCTTATTTTTTTTAATTTAATACAGTGTCCTCTTATGCATCCTTCTTCTATTCGGTCGTTTGATCAAGGAAATTTATTTACTATTTCAAGCACTTTAAAGATATAAAAAATGAGACAATTGCTTAAGGTAAAGAGCTATGTGTTGTTTTCATTTAGTGAGTGCTTTCATATAATCCAACCATCCAACTTTTTATGGCATATTTAACATACACATTCGGTTAGCTCTTTTAATTCAGCACTGTTTGTTTTGAGTTTAATGGGCAATTGTAGTACTTCATGCCATTGTTAAAGCTCTGTAATTTAATCACACTAAATATAGTTGACTATTTTATCAGTGGTATGTAAATGAGACAATCTGGAAGCTGCAGCCGTAAATAAAAATCTTTGTTCTCTCTTTTCCTATATGCATCACTATGTAGGTAATTGCGTATCTGGTATGGTGATACCAGTCTATGCATGTAGCAATCCCTTTCTTTGTCTATGATAAGGTTGCTCATCTATTTTTATAGGATTGAGCAATTGTTTGAAGAACTTCCTAATATTCTAATTCATTCAAGATGTGTGATCGAGCTACACATGTGTTCACATCGTCTCATTATATACACATTTCTAGGATCTCTACTGTTAGATCTCTTTCATATATATTTCACTAATTCCACTTGCTGTTATATAGTTTGTACTGCCTTTTCGACTTGCTAAGGCTGGTAAATGTTGATGCGGTATAATAGATGTATTAAGATGTTAGCCAAAGAAATGATACATCTCTTCTGATTTATTATATATTATGGCTTACTGATGCTCTTACGGAACTGAACAACATATTCTCATTTAGTGCATTGTAGATTTCTTAGGTGCTAGCAATCTAATAGTAGGTTAACATTTTAGATGATGTGTTGTTGGATCAAAAAACAAGAAGATCAGTAGTCCTCTTCCAAGGTTAAATCTATGCCTACTATTGGTGTCCTGGGACAGGGGGTACCCAGACCCGTCTGCCTGCGGCCCAGCGCGTGGCTCCGCCAAGGGCCCAGTACGGCCCGACTCCAAGGCTTCACGAGCAAGACCCTCGCAAGGGCCCCCTGCCTCGTGACGCGAACGACATCAAGTCGTCCCGAGGAGCGGCCTCCCGAGGCTGCCTCCCGAGGAGCGGATATCTATAGGCAAGCACTGCACCCCACCTCGCGAGGCACGCGGTGACGTGAGCCATGACGACCAAGGCCAGCAGGGCGCCAGCGGGCGCTGTCCAGGATAGTTTCCTCTTTGGTGCTAAGGAGGCAAGGACGTATGCAGGTTCCCAAGGAATCCCCCAAAGGTTTCCATTCCAGTGCAACAAGACCAAGACCACGGGCTCGGCAGGATGGAGGTTATCATCGAGCCCACCACTACGTCATGACCAGAAGCTTTGCACGCGAAGACCGCCTTTAGTCAGGATAGGATGTACTCCTGTCCCCCTTCAAAATTGGCCGCTATGGTATCCCTTCCCGCCTAAGCTATGAGGGAAGAGGGCCTAGGCCACTATAAATATAGGCTAGACTCCACCGTAGAGAGAGATCGAGTCCTTCCGCCATTGAGCTCGCCCGAGGCAGCTCACACTTGTACTAGTTCATCCTCATCCTCCTCGCGAGACAATCCACCACAAAGCAAGAGTAGGGTTTTACACCGCAAGGTGGCCCGAACCTGGGTAAATCACCGTGTCCATCTCTTCTTCCTCTCGCTCGAGCACGACGGAGCCAAGCTGTGGGGCGGCGAGCAGTGAGTCGTGGTGAGGCAGAATCCTTCGCACACGCCCTAGAGTTCGAACCTTATTCGGGTCCGCGGAGGCCCGATTCCGACATTGGGCGTGCCAGGTAGGGGCGTGTCGAAGTTCTTCCTTCCGCTTTGTTTCGTCCTTGCTTCGCCGCTCCCATGGATGACGCTCGTCGAGTTTGCGTCGAGCGCCGGGCTGCCCGTGTCGCCCAGACGGCACAAATGGGCCGCGGCGCCCCCGCCGCTCTGCTTCTCCCGTAGCCAACGCCGCCACCGACCCTGCCGCCCACGAGCGGCAGGACTCTTCGCTGCCGCCTTTCGTGCAGTGTGATGGCCGCACCACCACGCCTTCCCTCACTCCCGCCACGACCTCGTGCTCCCACGCTCGTCACGGGCTGGCGAACGCGTAGGCTGCACTGCGCATGGCGCGCGAGCTGCTGCGCTATAGCCCGGCCAACGAATGCTACGACGCCTGGCTGTGCCGCATCACCGAGCTCGTCAACGCCGCCGGCGAGGCCCCAGTGCCCTCCCACTCACTCCGTCCCCCGCCGTCTCGTGCGGGCGACATGGATCATGGCGTTCCTCCGCCTCCTCCTCTGCGCAGCGCCGACATCGAGCCAAGGCGTGACGTGTGTGACGCCCCCGGCCCGATCGTGCACTAATCATACACGCAAATGCACACGATCAAGCCTAAGGACTCACGGGAAGATATCACAACACAACTCTAAATCATAAATAAAGTCATACAAGCTTTATATTACAAGCCAGGGGCCTCGAGGGCTCGAATACATAAGCTTGCGAACAAGCGTCAGCGGAAGCATCAGATATCTGAGTACAGATATGAAATAGAAACAGAAAGGCCTTTAGAAAGGCGGGGCAAATAAAACACTATGATCGAAAGGCGAAGGCCTCCTGCCTGGGACCCTCCGATCCTACTCCTGGTCGACAGTCAACTCGTAGCAGTATCCATCCTCTGGGTAGTAGTAGCGATCGTCGGCGAGGACAGCTGTCTCAGGGGGCTCCGTCCTCTGGTCACGTCAAACTGATATGGGGAGAAAAAGGAAAACAAAGCAACCGTGAGTACTCAGAAGTACTCAGCAAGCAAGGATCTACACTACATATGCAACATTTTCAAGGGGAGGCTGTATATGTGGACTGGGCTGCAGAAATGCCAGAATAGAGAGAAGGCCTAGTCCTATCGAAGACTAGCATCTTCAGCGGTCTTGCAGCAATAGAAGAGAGTAGAACAATACAATATAATGTAGCAGTAATAATATCAACCTCACCCAGAGATCCTTTCTCGACTCCCTGCGAGAAAGCAATCCTAGAGCCATAAAGTCATCAAACCTCGTCCTGAGATCCTTTCTCGACTCCCTGTGAGAAAGCGATCCCAGAGCCAATACAGTCATCAACCTGTTAACGTCTCAAGGGTCCAGTTCTAGTTGTATCGATCGGGATACAACTCCGAGTGTCCTTTACCGTAGGACCGGCTATCGATAGAAATGTTCTTCCCTGCAGGGGTGCACCAACTTACCCAACACGCTCGATTAACTTCGGCCGGACACACTTTCCTGGGTCATGCCCGGCCTCGGCCAAACGACACATCGCAACCCTACCTACAGCTCAGCAGAGAGGTCCCCGCCGGTCTACATCCTAAGCGCAAGGGGGTCTTGGCCATCGCCCCTCGCCCTCCGGGTCGTTGCGCACAGGGTGGATACCAGCATCGCCTTGGGTGGCCGACACGATCCGACCGTGCCGCCATGCTGAACTGGACGTCTGACAGAGCTTTCGGCTGATGCATACGATGCAGAACGCCCATACTATGCCCACGTGATGGTTAGTGCTATCAGACCAGAGGCCTGCTCGGATCAAATATCCAAATCGTTAGGACTAGGGGCTTGCGGAAACGAGCAGAGACTCACGAAAGATGTGACCCCGTCGCCCCGTCTCGAGGACTTGCGGCAAGGGTTAAGAATGCCCGGCCGCGCCTCGTATTCACCACTCGGGCACCACACAGGCACCCGTCTTCACAACACTCGCCTCTCAGGCGCACGCGGGTACCCCTCAGGGCCGACCCGCCTATCCAATGAACAGTGTAAAGTCCAAGTATCCGTGTGTCCATAACATCAGGGAATCCGAGGTATCACCCTCATTGAATTCCCACTCGATGTATCCGTCAAGGTGAACTAGGAGGAATCACCCTCATTGGGTCCACACTTGAGGTGTTGTACGACAGCGTCGTTATCGGAAGCGGTGAAGGAGGAATCACCCTCGATGACCACGACCGAATAGCTACTCTACAGAGTTAACATCAGAAGTGCTACAAGAGGTTTCACCCTCGGCACTCGATAGTAACGCTGCAGTGTCGTTACAACTAAGGGGGGGTGATGTGCGGTGTCGGGGCCTGGTCTTCAATCCCATTGATCGGGTCTTCTGACGATCCAGCGCGGCAGTCGGGGTAAGTGGGGTCACTGATAGGTCTCTACCCAGCCTAGAGTAAACAGTTTAGGATATGCAGGTAATTATCAACAGCAGGTTACAATGAACAGGCTATGCATCAGAATAGGTACAGCAGCAGCAGCAGCAGCAATTCTAATGCAAGCATGAGAAATAGAATGGGCGATATCGGGATGATCAAAAGGGGGGGCTTGCCTGGTTGCTCGGCGGCAAGGGCAAGGTCGTCTATGGTGTCTTCGGGATCCGGAGCTGCGTCGGTCTCGGGGACGACGTCGGGGTCGGGGCTATCGAGAGAGAAGAGGGGGAGGAAACAGTATAAATATAGAGCAAACATGAGCATGACAAATACGATACACGGTGCTAGGGGTAGTCTAACGCAGCATCACACGTAACAGACGGAGCGGGAGAATATCTGACGATATTTCCCGGGTCTTTGGAATTATCGGACAGAGGATAAGAGGGGAACGGTTGCAAGTTCGGATAGTTAGGGACGCGTGACGGACGAACGGAGCGCGTATTCAGATTCGTCTCGTCGTTCTGAGCAACTTTCATGTACAAAGTTTTTCGATCTGAGTTACGGATTATTTTATATGATTTTCTAAAGCTTTTATTAATTTTCTGAATTTATTTTTATTATTTAATTTCGAATTATCCAGAACATTATCCAAAACAGTGTTATGCTGACGTCATCATGACGTCAGCATGACATCACAGGTTAATTAGACAGAACTAATTAGTCCTAACTAGGTGATTAGTTTAACTAAGTGTAATTAGCTTAACTAAAGCAGATTAATTAAGTTAATTAGCTCACTAATTAATTAATTAATTAATTAATAATTTTATTTATTCATTTTTATTTTTATTTTTATTTTTTTTTAAAGTTCTGGGGCGTGGGCCCCTCTGGTCAGTGGGTCAGGGGGCTGGGCCCTTCGTCAGTGGCCCATAGGGCCACACCAGGCGCGGGCGACGGGCGCGCGGGCGCGGGCGTGGCGCGCGGGGACGCGGGGGTGGCCGGCGACGGGCGCGCGGGCGGCGGCAGGCGCGGCGCGCGGGCACAGCGCGGGCGCGCAGCGAGGGGTCGCGCGGGTGCGTGCGGGCCGGCGGGCGAGCAGGGGCGGAGCGCTGGGGTCCGGCGCCGGCGGCAGTGGCCGCGGCCGTGTGCAGAGGAGGCGGGGGCGCAGGCGCAGCAGCTGGAGCGTGGGGCACGGCCACGCGCAGGGCGCGGGCGCTCGGCCAGGTCGACCAGGGCGCGGGGAGCACGTCGGGGCGGGAACCGGAGCGGGCGAGTTAGCGGGCGTGGCCGGTGCGAGGGCGCGCGCGCGAGCGGTGGCCGGGCGCGGTCCGGCGAGCGCGATGGCGCAGGGAGAGAAGGCGACCGGGAGCCTCACCGCGGGGCCGTAGGGTCAAGGGCAGCGGGGCTCGGGGGAGCGGCTCGGGGCAGGGGACGAGGAGACGCCGGCGAACGACGGAGCGGCGGGGATCCGCGTCGTGGCGGTGAGCGGCGGGGCCGATCCAGCGGCGAGGGTCGCCAGCGAGCGGCGAGGCGAGGTGGGCTCGGCGAGCGGTCAGGGAAGGGCGGCGGCGTCGGCGACGGGATCGGGCGTGGCGCGGCGAGCCACCGTTGCCCCGATCCGATCTGGATCGGGGGGGTGAGGAAGGAGAGCGAGGGGGGAGTGGGGGTGACGGGGGGTTAGGGTTTCACCGGGGGGGGGGATAAGGGAAATGGGGGGTGGCCGGTTGGGCCGGCCTGGCTAACAGCTGGGCCAGCTGGCCCAGTGGGGGGGGGTGTTTTCTTTTATTATTTCTGTTTTGTATTTAGTTAGGCCTCAAAATAGTTTTTGTAAAATATGAGACCTAGCCCATAAATCATAGTGCATT